>JAPDOI010000200.1:0-1294330 GCA_029168955.1 Aplectana chamaeleonis
TGATTTATTTGAGAATTGAAGGATTTGAGATCTAGAAAGAATCCAACCATTGAAGCATTCGAATATTATTTGAAAATTTCATTTAATCGGGAATATGAATTTTCATCACGATCAGGCCTCCGCCATCCAAAAAAAATGTGCGAGGTCTGTATAAAAATCATGCTTACTGAGTTGATGGTGCTCAACAGAAACCACAAAATGAGTGAAAAAACCCAGATGAAAAAGTCTGGAGAAATTCCCATTTTCAACTATTTCAGTCCCTCTTATAGCAAGGACATTTGCAAAAAGGCTTACTATTCAACAATAATGTATATCATTCAGTTATAGGTGGAAACTGATAAAAAACATTAGCAAAAGTACTGATTGCCAAAAAACGGACCTGATCAGTTAGGGCGATAGTAGCTCATCCGCCCATGCGCGTCGCGTCCGCGAGCGTGGGTCCGCAAAGTGCACAAACTAAGTTTGGCTTCGAAATGAAGAGTTTGTTCTTCTGCCGTACTTCAGCAGAGTATAACTCTGGTAATCAGGAGGTTAGGGAGGAATTTTCTAAGTTTTTTTTTTCGATTTTGTTAAACCTTGACCCCCGGTGGTGCAGTTTTCCTACTTCCTAGTCCAGGCAGGTCCTCAACTGCTGACCCCTTGGAGAGGGACGGTATATGAATGAAGACACACCGTTCACCACTTCTTTTATACCCTACCCTTTATCAGTGGGTTATCACCAATTTTGTTTACGAGAGCCGTGACGCGACCGCGTCGTGTCGAGCAATGTCCGGTTGGCCTTTACGTTCTTATTCGGAAAAACACATACATCATCAAAAGTCCGCCACGGAAATCGTGGTTGGATTTTATTCCCGATCTCGCCATGAGATGACAATCTAGGTTATATATCGTTTTCTTCATGGAGGTGTTGTAAAATGCGCGTTTACCACAGTACCAGATTCATTTTCTAGGCCACATTTTTATTTGTTCCATGTCGTGTTCAACCGATGCGTGGGGCATTCAATCAAGTGTTTCTTGACCCACATCTTCCCCGCATAATTGGGTACTCGCTGAGAATGATGTATTCATTGGACAACTTTTCATCTGATCTATCCATACGTAACAAATTAGAAAAAGATGTTTCTGAGAACTTCCTCGTGCCCCTTCGAAATATAGTATTTTGAAGCTCAATGGTTTCGCTACAAAAAGTTTTGTGCACGAATGTTTCATGGCTTCAATAACTACACTCAAATTCTGCCAACTCCGAATCTATCAATGATTGTGAGGTGAGAAAAAACATCTCCATTGTACAGTAGTTATTATTTCCATGGTTTTTGTATCTGAAGGGATATTCGTCTCAATTTCTTGCAAGCGCATATTTTTTAAGTAATGTTGTAGTACAAACACTTCGAATCGGTTTTTGTCTCCACTATTTTTTTCTTTGCTTGTTTTCTAAATTTTGGCAATATGTTTTGTTCTTCGCTTGGTTCCGTTGCGTGCGTGTGCGCGCGTAGCCTGCTTTTTCCTTCATCCCGTTACTCTCGCACTGTATCTTCCCCACGCTCCACACTCACACGCGCGAAGAAATCAAGGAAATTCCGCTCCCGAAACAGAGTAAGTAAAAACTATTTAGGTGAAATCAGAATTTTAGGTAACGAGAATTCTCTATTATTTTGCCCCACTATAACAAGCCAGTATAGCTGTTTGTGTTTTACTTTCTCGGAAAGGACCGATTGTAAGAAAAATAGTCAGTTTAATTGGAAACTGGTGAATTGGTGCTCACCAAGGTGCATTTCCCTCGTGAAATTGTTGGCGCCACTGTTGTGATTGTTCGTTGCTCGAAGGCCTTTTGCCGTATTAGATTGGTGTGTAATTTTCGGGGTGCGATGTGTTTTAGCCTGATATCGAAGACCTGTTTTCTGTTCTTTTTTCATATTTGTTTTCTTGTTTTTTTTTCATATTTCTTTTTTCATATGGTCCATTTCCGTAGAGGAGGAAGCTGCGCACAGCTAAGAGGCGCACCTCAATGTCTTCACGCGTGCCATGTAGCTGTTGTGTTCGGCTTTCTCTTACATTGAAACAAAACCTACTGCCTTTGTCGTGAGATTCCGGTCAGCTGCTGCGGACAACCGTTGTTGGGAAACGCACGCCACGAAAAGTGGTGCTCAGAGCAGGAGGTCCCAGCTCGATTATCTTCTAGGTGTGGGCTGTTGAAGCAGTTGTCAGAGCGGAGTTTTATCTAGTTAGGACAGTATCGATATCCGAAATCTTTCAAACCACTTTCCGAGGGAGTTCAACCGCTTGGAATTTCTTGAGTTTAGAGGCTTCGTGCGCGCTGGAAACTACTTTCCATTTTTCAGACTCAATTTCATGAATGGGCACGGTAGACCAGACCGGGAAACTTCGGCACGTGAAAAGCGTAGGGTTATGAGGTTGGAAGAGACCAGTCATCTACAACTTCTTCATAGAATGTTGATTCGACGATAAAACTCCGCATGCAGGAAAACTTTGAAAAGGACAGTGACGAGGTCTCCGAATGAAGAAAAATTCAAGAACGATTCTGGCGTGAAATTTGAATTCACTTTTACAGTGTGTTCAGACTGACTTTTCTCTGCAAATGGAGGATTTTCGTGGGACCCTTCGACATTTTCGTCAAATAGAGAGGCCAAGGTACACGAAAATATGAACAAGTAATATACCGTTTTCTGCGCGTACGATGTCTTTAAATTGCGAAGGTTGGTGGCCGGGTCTGTTCTTCTCGCTATTCGCAGCTATTACACGAGGGCGGACCAGAATGCAAAGAGGCTGTGAAATTAGTGAAAATCGTGGACTAATAAAGTTTGACGGATCGATGAGGTAGTGGTGTTCTTGAAGGCGGTGTCCGCGATTAAAACCGTAACTCATTTTTCGATGTTTTCGCGCAGGTGAGCTCACCAAGTAGATAATATTTCAAAAAGTATCGCAAAGCTTTAAAACTTTCGAAAAAAACTTGTAAACATAAAATTTAAAAAGAAATTTTCATTCCGTTCTCGCCTCCTATCGCGAACACTGCTCTGAAGGGGATATTCGTCTTAAATTCTTGCTTTTCTAGCTGCAATAATTGGGCATCGACGAGTGTGCAGCATATATTTGTGAAGTTTGAAGCTGGGTCAATGGCGGAGAAATATTCGAGCGAGAAGGTCAAGTTTCCGCAGAGAAACACAAAGCGCAAAATTCCTGGGGTTATAATTTCGAAGCAAGATTCTTGCGTTACTTTCAAAAAATTTGGTTCCCGTCGGCTTATGGAGCTATTTCAGGTCTGTGACTGAATCAAGTCTGGATTATTTTTGTGTGCACAAGGAAAAGCTTTCCCGAAGACCCTAGGGAGTGCATGTTTTTCTTCTTGTTTGTTCGCGCCCCCCTGAGGTTCCGTGATTGTCGCGTCGTCGAGGACTGGTTGCTCCTGCTCCCTTCTACCACGCCAACTTCTGGGTTCGCATTCCCCATTGTTTGTAGCCCGGATATCCACCATTTGAACCTCGAAACTAAATGGCTCTATTGTTTCGTTTGTTCCAGTGTTGATCGTCTACAGCAAAATAATATGACGCCTGGAGGTAAAAAATAGTTTAAGTGGTCGTGAGTTTCGTTTCGTTAAGGTTGTTTGTCTTTCTCTTTCTCCTTTGACCTATTTTGAGCCCAAAGTTCCTCGTTTCTCCTCTAAGTATGCCGGAAATAAAGCCGCTTTATGTTGAACATTCTCATAAAATTTCGGCGAAATGGGGCGAGAAGCACTTCAAATCGTTTGCGATAGCAATATTGTGCTAACGCTTTCCATGACCATTTGTCCGTAGTTGTTTGCGCTCCGAAAAAGGCGCTCTGACTCACTGAGCAATCCATCCGGCTCACCCGCTCAACGGTTTCCCGTTCCGTTCTAATTTTACCGCCCCGACCATCGCCGGTTTCCTATTCGTCTTCCTCTTTCCAGCAACGGTTGGCTCGGAGTTCTGCATTCAGGTTGGCAGAATGAGTTCTGGTGTTTTACTGTCTTGTTGAATTCATTTCATATTCCTGGATCTATTTATTTGGTTGTTTAGTGAGGCACCCGTCATGTAATTCCGTAGCGTAGCAACCACGTTCAGTTCCTTCCAAGTCCCAGAGTAACCCTTTTTCATGCAGATGGCATCTATCTGTGCTTTCTTGTACAATAGTGCGTTTCTGAAATGATGATACTTGCCATTTTTGGCTTGCTCATAGCTATTTCCTTTTCTTGTTCTCTTGCTTGGCTTAGTGTCCGAATTTGGAGTAATCCTTGGTAAAAACTTTCGCCCATCAAATATCCCCGGTAATCGTTCATTAGAGTTGCGCTCCGTACCAGCCAGCGACGTATAGTGGTACTGATTCATATGCCGGCTCAACAATTGCAGACCCTTAGTCGTCGTCCGTTCACAACCGGTGAATCAGTCCTAGATAGTGATTTGAAACTGTTTCTCATTCCTTTTTTCTTTGTAACGGTTTGAAATCATCGCTTAAAGGCAGCAGACTCGCTTGGAAAAGTTGTTGAAATGGCTAAGTTACTGGGGTAGTAAGGCCCCTAGGAGAACGCTGGCGCCGTTGAAAGGGTCACAAACAAGTCAAAACTACTGAATTTGAACAATACAAGCCGAACAGTTTTGACAGCCCCGCCCATGAAACTCGACAACTCCGCCCCCGACGACAAACTCGTCCAATTCAATCGATCGTTTCGGTCGTTTCGGCTGGTTCTAGGATCTAACGAGGAGAGTTCTAGTACAGACTGTAAGAGTATCGGTTCAACCGTTTTGTCGCTCATATTCACTGTTTCGACCATTCGCGGTGTAACTCGTCCCTTTCCACCGTATAGCGGAAACTACCGTTATTTCTCTATTTGCATATACTTTTTGTTGATTTTTTCGTTAGTTCCCCATAGTACAAGCGCCAAACCTTCGATTTATGTCTTAGAATCGAAATCATTTTTGAGCGTGTACGCTGCCTTTAAGCGTGGTTCTTAATGTGTATGACTTCTGATATGATTTCCACCTCAGCTCCCATTTCATGTTTTCCTGTGTAACCCACCCGCCATAGTTTTATATTGAGAGTTCAAATTCGGCCCGATCAGAAGAGAGTCAACGGCAGTGAAAGTCGCGTGTTCCTATCCCATCTTGTTGGCGCTCGTTGACAGCCAGTTATATGTGGTAGCCAATTGATGCGTAAAGATATTGCCCAGATATGTAAATGTCGTTCACCTTGTGAGTATATCTCCATGTACCGTCTTCTAGGCACGTTCATAGGCTCCAGCGACCCATGGAAGGCAAATATTATTTATCAAATGCAGTTTCCGTTCATTCATTCCAGAAGTCTTGTGCCTACCAGGGCTGTGCGTAACTGAATTTTGTAATTTCGTAGATCGTAAATCGTAATTCGTAACTGATAATGTGTAATAATCCCACACATAGCCCAAACCTCACTCGATGTAGGAACGTCTCAGAAATTTAGTGATGAAGTGTTTCTATATAGAAATAGGTTTGAGGTTGAGGTTCAAAATGAAACTGTCTTAAACAGTGCTTAAAGAGATTTTGCAGTATATATAAGTGGGATAAATACCAATAAAACTACGAAAAATGAACAATATCCTCCAAGAACTCTTTTCTTTTTCGAAACTTCCAAACAGCGGAAACAAACCGTTGTGGTTCTCTATGAGGAAGCGCTTTTGGCTCCATAAAGGACTTTGATTATGTGAGTGCCGATAAAATATGTATATATGCATGTGAACCTAATAGCTAATCATTAAAAGGGAGATAGATGTTAAATTGTTTTAGGGAACCAGTCAATTCTTCCTCGTAAAATACCACAACGGTTTGTTTCCGCTGTTTGGAAGTTTCGAAAGAAAAGAGTTCTTGGAGGATATTGTTCATTTTTCGTAGACTCTCCTCATTCCGCTTTCCTATTGTTTCCTTTTGTAAGGAAGCATTTTGTAACGCTAACCAAAACCACTTCTGCTTGGGAGACCCCTTTTACAGAATTGTTCACTTTTTCTTGATATTACGCTGTAATATCCCATGCAAAGAATTTCGAACAAAGACCTCTTCATCTCCCCCACTAGATCAGTCCTCTTTTCTGTGGTCACTAAAAGGAATCAATGACCCAAACTGTTGTAAAACTATCTCAGAAAAAATCACTCGATAAGGCTGACAAGACCGATGTTCACATGATATTAGCTAAGGAAATGGAGTGATATCCATGATATCGTTCCACATGATTCATTCATATTGATCGCGTCAGCCACATCTGGCTACACCGGGTGTTATTTGCACCTTCCATGTTTTTCATACGTATCGAACGGGTCGGCCACGGTGATTTTCTCAACCAAACTCCTGACAAGGGACCTTGGGGCCCCGGTTATAGTTGGTCGTGCCCAGACGTAGCCAGCCCGGTCGATAATCATGAAAGCCTGCTGGCCTACAGCCGAGGATGCAGAATCTGCCTGCAGTTCTTCGCTTTCAAATGAAACTAACTTTAAACCGGGACAGTCAGGAAAACTACCTTCCATTCCATCTGGACACTTTCACATCAGTGGAACAAAGCAGTTTTACATACTCATTATTTCGTTTCCGTTAGTCTCATTCCTTCGCAGAACAGCCGCTTCGATTCCATGAATCTGATATGAAAAAGCTCTGCTGAGCTGCGAATGGAGATAGTTCTAACAATTTGTTTTTGAATTTGGAAGCTAATAAGGCAAAGTACCATTTATTGCAGAAAAAATCCAGTAGGCTGGTGAAGAAGGAAGAGGGAGCACTCAAAATGGGGTTCTGTGAATTGACCTTACAGAAACTGAAAAGCAGCCTGGCAACATTAGACCTGACATGACTCACATAACATCTCAAACTTTCTGCTTTGGCTATGCGTGTCATCCTTACACTTTTACAAAAGTTTTGCAAGGTGTTCTCTCCTGCGCGAATTCCGGGGCATAATTTCCTCGGATGGCCCAAGCATCGAGTCTGGGCTCCTGCTCACTCTACAGGGTGGTCTTCTACAAACTTTTCGGATGAGCAGCAACGGGTCCCGGAACACCTGCCCACTATCCGGGTTTCCACGACGTCCCGATGACTTCATCAGAAGCTCGAAGCACTTTTTCACGACGTCCCGATGACGTCATCAGAAGCTCGAAGCACTTTTTGGGACTTTATCCTAGACGAGGGTCACCCACGAATTTTCCCATGAAAATGAATGGAAAACCTGGATAAAAGATGTTTGATGCTGCTATCAATCATTGTTGTTGATGAAGTTGTGTAGAAAATACTTCGATTGATAACGTTATAGATCGGTGGTTCATTACATTTCTGACTTGAATCTTGAGTGCCCCCTCCTCTTCACCGCGTTCTAGGATAGTCCCGCACTTCTCATGATGTCCCGATTGACGTCATCAGAAGCCCGAAGCACTCGCGGGACTCATCCTAGACGGGGGGGCACCCACGACTTTCTCATGAAAATGAATGGAAACATGATAAAGGTGCTTGATGCTGCTATCACTCATTGTTGTTGATGAAGCTCTGTAGAAATACTTCGATTGATAGCGTTATAGATCGGTGGTTCATTTCCATTTCTGACTTGAATCCTGAGTACTGCCGTCTAGGATAGTCCCGCACACTTCTCACGATGTCCCGATGACGTCATCAAGAAGCCCGAAAGCACTCTTGGGACTATCCTAGACAGGGGGCACCCACGACTTTCTCATGAAAATGAATGGAAACCTTGATAAAGGTGCTTGATGCCTGCTATCAGTCATTGTTGTTGATGAAGTTGTGTAGAAATACTTTGATTGGATAGCGTTATAGATCGGTGAGAAGTTTCATTCCATTTCTGACTCTGAATCTTGAAGTGCCCCTGTCTAGGATAGTCCCGCACTTCTTCACGATGTCCCGATGACGTCATCAGAAGCCCGAAGCACTTCTTGGGACTTATCCTAGACGGGGGGCACCCACGACTTTCTCATGAAAATGAATGTGAAACCTTTATAAAAGGTGCTTGATGCTGCTATCCCAGTCATTGTTGTTGATGAAGTTGTCCTTAGAAATACTTTGATTGATAGCGTTATAGATCGGTGGTTCATTCCATTTCTGACTTGAATCTTGAATGCCCCCCCGTCTGGGGTAAGCCCGCACTTTTCACGACGTCCCAATGACGTCATCAGAAACTCGAGGCGCACTTTACGACGTCCCGATGACGTCATCAGAGCCCGAAGCACTTTTCGACGTCCCGATGACGTCATAAGAAGCCCGAAGCACTTTTCACGACGTCCCGATGACGTCATCAGAAACCCGGAAACACTCTTCACGACGTCCCGATGACGTCGTCAGAAACCCGAAGTTATATCTTTTCTACGACGTCCAGATGAGCGTCATCAGAATGGCTTACTTTTCACGACGTAAACCCGGATGACGCGTCATCAGAAGCCCGAAGCACTTTTCGACGTCCCGATGACGTCATCAGAAGCCCGAAGCACTTTTCCACGGCGTCCCGATGACGTCATCAGAAGCCCGGAAGGCGCACTTTCACGACGTCCCGATGACGTCATCAGAAGCCCGGGAAGCACTTTTCACGACGTCCCGATGACGTCATCAGAAGCCCGAAGCACTCTCACGACGTCCCCATGACCTCATCAGAAGCCCGAAGCACTCTCCTACGACGTCCCGATGACGTCATCAGAAGCCCGGAAGCACTTTTCACGACGTCCCGATGACGTCATCAGAAGCCCGAAGCATTTTAATGACGTCCCGATGACGTCATAAGAAGCCCGAAGCACTTTCTTTTTACGACGCGTCCCGATGACGTCATCAGAAACCCGGAAGCACTTCATCGACGTCCCGATGACGTCGCTCAGAAGCCTGGAAGCACTTTTTCTACGACGTCCCGATGACGTCATCAGGAGCCCGGAAGCACTTTTTCACTACGTCCCGATGACGTCATCAAACCAAATTCACGACGTCCCTGATGACGTCATCAGAAGCCCGAAGCACTTTTCACGGCGTCCCGATGACGTTATTAGGAAGCCTGGAAGCACTTTCACGACGTCCCGATGACGTCATCAGAAAGCCCGAAGCACTTTTCACGACGTCCCGATGACGTCATCAGAAGCCTCAAGCACTCTCACGACGTCCCGATGACGTCATCAGAAGCCCGAAGCGCACTTTTCACGACGTCCCCGCGGCGTCATCAGAAGCCCGAAGCACTTCTACGGCGTCCCGGATGACGTCATCAGAAGCCCGAAGCACTCTCACGGCGTCCCGATGACGTCATCAGAAGCCCGAAGCACTTTTCACGATCGTCCCGATGACGTCATCAGAAGCCCGGAAGCACTTTCACGACGTCCTGATGAAGCGTCATCAGAAGCCCAGATCACTTTTTCACGACGTCCCGGATGACGCCATCAGAGTAAAGCCCGAAGCACTTCCACGACGTCCTGATGACGTCATCAAGAAGCCCGAAGCACTTTTTCACACGACGTCCCGATGACGCTCATCAGAAGCCCGAAGCACTCTCACGACGTCCCGATGACGTCATCACCAGAAACTCGAGGCACTTTTCACCGACGTCCCAATGACGTCACCAGAAGCCCGAAACGCACTTTCAATCACGACGTCCCGATGACGCCTCATCAGAAGCCAGATGCACTTTTCGACGTCCCGATGACGCCATCAGAAGCCCGAAGCACTCTCACGACGTCCTGATGACGTCATCAGAAGCCCGAAGCACTTTTCACGACGTCCCGATGACGTCATCAGTAGCCCGAAACGCACTCTCAATGACGTCCTGATGACGTCATCAGAAACTCGAGGCACTTTTCGACGACGTCCCCAGCCATGACGTCACCAGAAGCCCGAAGACTTTTCACGACGTCCCGGATGGCGTCATCAGAATCCCCACTCACCTACAAAATCGGTTAATTACCAGCCTACGTACCTCCTGCAACCAACTTACATGTTCGCCGTTGATTGCCTGAGACCATTGGCAGTGGCTATTAGCAGTGAGTGACCTGAAAAGCGTGACGGCCCACGGCTCCTACGGCCCTGACCTAGATGGTCGACGGCCTACGCGGCCTACGGCCTGCACGGCCTACGGCTCGACCTACGGCGCACGTCACCCATGAAATTTTTCTTAAGCTTTCGGGCTCACAACTTTGTTATTTTGTGAAGCGATTTTGCTGGAAATTCGGATTGAGCAGGTGTCTTCTGGACCCCTTCGCTTATATCCAGAAGGAAATCTTCAGAAATTTTGTTTCAAAGATCTCTATAAACTATTTTATAAAATTCTAAGTGATCACAAGGCCTAGGCAAAACCAAACCTCTCCAGCCGCTTCGCGGCTGGAGCGATAGACAAAACTGAAACTCTACGCGTATTCAAGCCTGCGCCACGTCTGCCAAGGATTTGATATACAGAGAAGCACAAAAACATAAAGAATCATCGCCTCACTAAACGCAGTTCAATCCAAGCTAAGGAGGTCAACACTGTGGGATGAGGGAAAAATCGCCGGTTCACGATAGTTTTAGACACGATCGATCAAGGGAATGGAGACTTTGGGCAAGGTGGTTATTTTTAAAGGGGATTTGATGTACGTTTTCAAAACCACTTTCTGAACCATTCGAGTCTACCCTCTACATTTGATAAGTTTTGTTGTGTAGTAGAGATAGCGATTCGCGATGTTTAGGTTGCTTAGGAATCTGAAATTCAAAAAGGTGAAGGTTTCCTTCAAACTTTGCATTTGCTTTGAATTTGCTTGAATCCCCAACTTTAAAAACATGTAATAAACTTTTCGGAAATAGGATAGACTCCAGTCATAACTTTTCTTGGAACTTTCCTCATCAAGTCGAGAAATTATCACTTTTTCTCTCGCAGCTGACTTGCCTCTGGGCATGGTGATCTATCAAATCTTATTTCAGGGATCTCCTAAAACTCTTCGTCGAATAATGCTTTCAAGTTAAAAAAAACATTTCCCTCATATGTACTTCAGCAGATTTCAATTCACGAAATAACAGTTTTCGCCCGTAAATTTTAAACCGCTGAACATTCACGGTGAAGGTTGTTGGTACTGAGCTTTATTCGCTTTATAAGCCAGCTAGGCCTTCAGAACCGAACCCCATATCTAATTTCTATAGGGGTATGGAGCTCTAGTCCCCAGTTGCAGACGATTGCTTTTGCGGACGTATTTTTTTCAAACGTGCTGGGACGAAGACTAATCGTGGCAGGACCTCGTAGTCCCAGCATGCTCCTGTTTTGCAATAAGTGTTGCAACAGCGGTTGTCCGGCAACTCTGGACCGGAATTTCGGCTCACGATATAGGCGGTAAAGCTCTTACCATATGTCTGCGTCTCTCGTGTTCATTATGGCGGATGAGAGCATTCCATGGAGATAAACAACTGTGGAGCTCGGCTCAGCCGACCTGGCGCTCGTATTTGAAACAAAGTGAAGGTTGGAACCCTTCAATACTTTTTGAGTCGGCCAGCGTGTGAGGAAGCAGAGCGGTCGGTCATACCTATGAATCTCATTATCAACTCATTATATTACGCCATGTCATGTTGTCTGGGTGACGATCGGCTACAGGAATAACAAGATTTAACCGAAAATAGAGATTCCTTGAGGTTGTAGCTTCCTGGTAAAGTATGATTTGGCTTAATGTTACAGGAGCTTCAAGAAATCAAAAGTTGAAAAAAAAAATGGCTTAAAAACGTCTTGAAATATCTTTTGAAAATGATTTGGCACAAGATAACCAGAACTAATGAAAAACTGGGAAATGTAGTGAAATAACCAAAACCAGGATTTGGCGGTTCGGCATTCATGGAGCTGGCCAACTCTTGATAAGTAGTGACTGACGAGGGATTAAATTCTACAAGATTCTCCGTTTAGGCTTATCAAAGCTAAATCAAGTGCGCATCGGATTTGAGCATTACGTTCACATAGCTTTCTGACCTATGCTGATTTCCGTTGCGCGCTTGATTTAGCTTTTGATAAGTTCAACGGAGGAATCTTAGTAATCAATATTTCTAATCCCTCGTCAGTCACTACAATGCATTCAAAGTTAAGGCCTATGAATGCGACCGCCAAATCCGGACACTTTTGGATTTCACCTACATTTCCCAGTTTTTCATTAGTTCTGGTTATCTTGTGCCAAATCATTTTCAAAGATATTTCAAGACGTTTTTAAATTTTTTTTTTCAACTTTTTGATTTCTTGAAATTATAACATTGCCAAATCATTACTTTTGCCAGGAAGCTGAACTTTTGGGAATTCCATATATTTTTACCAAAGGTCCCCTTTCTGACCTGAATTTTGCTTAGCGATTCCCACTCTGTAGAGGAAAAACCTTTTATGAAAGCTTTTCCCTACGGTAAATAATTAAATCATTACCGATCGGTGTGGTCGGACGACTATAACTCCTAAAAATTGTGACCCGCAGACATAAAAAGGACTCCATTCTTCTTCCTACTGAGGTCCCAACACTTTCTTTGGCGATCCTGTGCACTCCCACTGGGGCCCGGCACACTTTTACGGCGTCCTGAGAATTCCCACAAGGGCCCGCACACTTTTGCGGCGTCTTGCGCACTCTCCACTGGGGGCCCGCACACTTTGTACGGCATCTCTGCGCACTCCTCAAATCCTATTCACACCAACCGTCTCCAAGAGGAAACAACTCCTGGGCGGAAGACTATCATTGGCTGTGTTGATTTTCATTAGTTCATTTTCAAAGTTCAGTAGAGCGTCGGATGGTTTACAATAACCATGTTTACATAAGTTTTTACCCGTCTTGGCCCTCAATTTTGGTGTTCCGCTAAAAAATTGAGCTTTCTAGCTCCAAAATCGTATTGGAGCTAGCTGCATCCACTTCCCCTGCCTCCTGCCAAAAATTTACTTCTAGCTAAATTTTAAGTGTTGCTATAACAAGATCGTGAATTCCGTCTGAAAAAAGGAGATGAACAGTTCTTTCGACCAAAATCACGTGGTTTTCGCCATTTTCTCGAGCGCCAAGAGACCGTTCCACAAGGATCATCCCTGTTGTGATCCCTAACAGGACTCTGAGATGCTTTGGCCGGGAAAATAGGCCATCCAGGCTCCGCAGCGGCTCCCTGGTGGGCTATTTTCCAGGCTAATTGCGCGAGCTTGTATTTCTCGGCTTCTCATGGAACGGACCAGAAGCAGCCGAGAAATAACCGAGAAATATTCAGAAATAATCAAAAATTAACCAAGATCGGGCAAACCGTCGCCGGCTTCCACGGAATTTTGTTTTCACCGTGTGGGGCCGCCAGCGGTTGGGCAGGGCTTCCAGAGAGGTTGAACGAGGTCCTTTGAACCTCAAACTTGAGTAATTGAACCGACGGAGGTGCTGACATCTGAATTATGCCTCTGGAATGCTCCGTATATCTGCCTGGAGAGCATTATTTTTCGGCTATTTTGCGGCGAGCATTATTTAGCGGCTATTACGCGGCAAGCAGGCATTTCGCGGCTATTTCTCGGTCAAAACTCTCAGAGGAGGTGGGGGTGACCCCACCACCACTACTCGCAGTGGGGGTCCACCTCACACCTGCAAAACCGTGGGGAGAGATGTGGCCCATACCTGGGTACCACCTCCCCCAGGGAGCCGTGTGTGGATATCCCGTCGGCGACAAAAATTATCCTCCTGGAATCCGGTGGATCTTCTCTCGGAAAGTGACTAAGGCGTCACCTTCCAGGTCCGGCTCCGAAAGAGCCGACTCGTGAGGCACACGGTGCGATGAGGAGCCTTTTATACCAAAGCAACATTGATTTGCCGCTAACCTTTGTCTTAACATGCTCTATGTTCATACGCTGTCTTGACTTAGTACACGTGAAACAGGTTTCGAACTGCCCTCAATAGGCCAGTGAGCGCAACTTCAACAGGATGAATTCCTGAGTGAGAATTTTTGTGCCGGGAGGCGAATTATAATCGTCTCTTTCTGCGTGGCGCCCCTGCGCACTCCTCAGAGTCCTATTTACATCACCAACCGTCTCCAAAGAGAGAACAATCTTGGCCAGAAGCCTATCATTAGCTGTGTTGATTTTCACTCAGTTCATTTTTCCGAAGTTCCAGTGGAACGTCGGATGGTTTACGATGACATGTTTACATGTTTTAACCCGTCTTGGCCCTCAATATTGAGGTTCCGCTAAAATTGAGTTTTCAACTCCAAAATTTAATAGGAGCTAGCTGCGTCCATTTCTAGTCTCCTGCCAAAAAATTAGCTTCCTAGCTCAATTTTTAACTGGCGTTTACACAGCAATAAGATCGTGAACGCCGTCTGAAAAAAGGAGATTAACAGTTTTTCGACCAAAATCACGTGGTTTTCTCGCCATTTTTTCTCGATCGCCAAGGAACCATTTTTAAAACCCATCTTTGGGTGTATACCCCAACTTTTTACGCTCTTTCCAATGAAGACAAAACCGCATTTCCACATTCACCCGAACGCCGATTTCGTAATCCTGCAAGGAGGCTTGCGCTGATGGGCGAGTTAAAGGACAAATCTGGTGCAGCGCTTCGCGCGCACCACAATTGGAAAGAATAATCAAATATCAGGAATGTGAAAGAAGTGCTACATTTATCAATGCTTTGGACCGCAAAAACATAGAGTTCGCGCAATAACTTTAGTCAGTGAATGGACAGGGCTGCGACGGTAGATCACCCCGCGCGAATCGAAACCCAATCCTCCAGTGAGGCCGCCAACCCGCACAGCCAGCCGCCTGCTTCATGGTGAACTAAATCGAAAACGGACACCATATATTGTCTTCTTTCAACCGCATTTTTCACAATTTAGTTACGATTCGTTACGATTTCGGGCCGAAATTTCGTAAATCGTAAATCGTAAAAAAAAATTGCCAAAAATACCCGTAATTCGTAATTCGTAATTACGCACAGCCCTGGTGCCTACTGATCTATTTGGTGCACAACAAGGTTGCTTTTGGTTTTTTTCCCGTTTCTAAGAAAAGTAAAGATGAGAAACTTCAGACTTATCGCTGCATTGATTCTATGGAAGGATTAAGCGTAGAAGCGTTGGCTAAGCCTTGTCACTCAGCATTCAGATTGTTTATTAGGTAGCGTTGTCACGATCGGGAAAGGAATTCGTACATTTTTTGAGATACTCTGTATAACATCTGAATTGTTTTTCACCCCCTCCAAAGTTTCATGTTTTTCGATGTGACCCGACCGGAAGTTTAGATTTGGAATTCAAATTTCGCCCGATTTTATGTGAGTCAACCGCTTTGAGAGGCATGTGGTTCCACTTCCTTTTTTTGACATTCACAGATATTTGACGTTCCTTCATGTGCGGAAACCAATTTATGGCGTCAGCATTCGGCTAACGTTCGGTTAGATATCATCCGTGCACCTTGCGATTACATCTTAAAATTTCATCTACTAAACTCTTTAATGAGCATTTTTTTACTTCGAACGATCGCCGTCCCGGCTTTTTACTTATCCAGTCATCTTGTTCCTTTTTCAATGCGAGTCGTTTTGAGTGTAGTCTCTCAGTTTCTGCATCCCTCATTTTGAATAATAATGATGGATTTGGATGACAGTCTTTTTTGTCTGGGAAGTTTTTTTTTCAATCGGGGCTTTTGAAAGGGACAGGGTCTTGGTCTTTTTCATTCATTCGTTCAATGAGTACGTCGTATAGGACAGACGCTGGAAAAAAGTCGCACAAATTCAAAAAAACAATACGAATTACAAACGCATGCAAGACTTCAGCGAAGTTTTAGCCATTCCTCGTTTGATTGGCATCATGGACCTGGCAGTGAGGGTGGTTTTACCCCGCGCAGATACGCTGACCCCGCCCTTACAGTGAAAAATTCGGATCTGACATTTCGCGACCCTATTTTTGAAAACAGGTTGCTGACCTAGTTGAGTGAGTTTGTTTCCTGGGTGCAAACATGTTCACATTGTGGGGGTTTCGGTCTGTGTTACTTACATATGTGCCTGTTTCGTTTGTGTTTGTTGTGTTTGTCAAAACTTGTCAAAGCCAATGATCGCTGCGAAAGTTGTGAGACTCCAACTTCTGATTTGCCTTGGCTATCATAATTCTCAATTATTGTGGTGCGCGCGAAGCGCGCACCAGATTTGGCTTTAATTCGCCCACGCGCAACTCTGCGATTACGAAACTGGCGTTCGGAGTGACTGTGGAAATGCGGTTTTTCTCCATTGGAAAGAGCGTTAAAAGTTGGAGTATTGGAATGGTTTTCTGGCGCTCGAGAAAAATGGCGAAAACCACGTGATTTTGGTCGAAAAACTGTTAATCTCCTTTTTTTTTCAGACGGCGTTCACGGTCTTGTGCTACCAGTAAAAATTGAGCTAGGAAGCTAATTTTTTGGCAGGAGGCTAGAAATGGATGCAGCTAGCTCCGATTCAATTTTGGAGTTGAAAACTCAATTTTAGCGGAACCTCACTATTGAGGGTCAAGACGGGTAAAAACATGTAAACGTGTTATTGTAAACCATCCGACGCTTACCGAACTTTAAAAATGAACTAATGAAAATCAACACATTTAATGATAGGCTTCTGCCCAGGATTGTTTCCTCTTTGAGACGGTTGGTGTGAATAGGATTTCAGTAGTGCGCAGGGCGCAGCAGAAAGTGCGCGGGCCCCCCAGTGGGAATGCGCAGGATGCCGTACAAAGTGTGCGGGACCACAGTGGGGTTGTGCAGGACGCCGCAGAAAGTGTGTGGGACCGGAATGAGAGTGCGCCGGACGGCGTAGAAAGTGTGCGAGACCCAAGTGGAAGTGCGCAGGACGCCGTAGAAAATGTGTGGGACCTAAATGAGAGTGAGCCGAATGCCGCAGAAAGTGTGCGGCCCAACAGTGGAAGTGCACAAGACGCCAAAGAAAGTGTACGGGACCCGACTTGAAGAGCGCACGATGCCATAAAACGTGTACGGGACCTTAGTAGGAAAAAAGGGTCGTTTTTTTATGTCTGCAGGTCACAATTTTTAGGAATTGTCGTCGTCCGACCACACCGATCGGTATTGATTTAATTTTTTTACCGTAGGCAAAAGCTTTCATAAAAGGTTCTGCCTCTTCAGAATGGGAATCGGTAAGCAAAAATCAGGTCAGAAAGGGAACCTTTGGAAAAAAATATGAAATTTCCAAAAGTTTAGCTTCCTGGCAAAAGTAATGATTTGGCAATGTTATAACTACAAGAAATATAGAAGTTGACAAAATAAAATAAAAAAACAACTCGGAATATGTTTGAAAATGATTTGGCACAAAATAACCAGAAGTAATGAAAAACTGGGAAATGTAGTGAAATGACCAAAACCGGATTTGGCGGTCATTCATAGGCCAACTTTTGATCAGTAGTGACGGACGAAGGATTACATTTTACAAGATTCTCGTCAAACTTATCAAAGCTAAATCAAGCGCGCAACGGAAATCAGCATAGGTCAAGCTATGTGAACGTAACGCTCAAATCCGATGCGCGGTTGATTTTGCTTTGATAAGTTTAACGGAGAATCTTGTAAAATTTGATCCCTCGTCAGTCACTACTTATCAAAGTTGGCCTATGAATGACCGCCAAATCCGGTTTTGGTCATTTCACTACATTTCCCAGTTTTTCATTACTCCTGGTTATTTTGTGCCAAATCATTTTCAAACATATTCCGAGTTGTTTTTTTTTATTTTGTCAACTTCTTTATTTCTTATAGTTATAGTCTACAGCAATGGAAGTAGGACCTGGTGAGGTTGCGGACTCGTCGTAACATACGGTAGTTTGTTAGTGGTATCACTCATTTTTTCCGAAACAGCTGTGACAGATCGGTGTGTCTGCGTTTTCACCGATACGACCACATCTGTGGAAGCATTGAAAACAGGTGAAAATGTGAGAGTGGAAACAAAGACTCACCGACCAATCTCAAGTTATTCCTGAAAATGAGTGATAACATAGTCAGACTACAGTATGTTAGGAAGAGTCCGCAACCTCACTATGTCCTACTTCCATTGCTGTAGACTATATAACATTGCCAAATCATTACTTTTGCCAGGAAGCTAAACTTTTGGAAATCTATATTTTGTATCTTAATTTTCATTTTCAGGATTTTTTCTTTCAGAAGTTCAGGTACAGGTATTCATATTTTCTAGCCCCTTTTTAGGCGTGCGTCCAATAAGGGGGGGGGTAGTACCATTTTTCACCCTTGTTTTGTGGAATTCTCGTAGTGGAAATTTTAATAACGAAATTGTGACTTTCGCGATCAAAAACCATGAAAGGTCCGCAATGAAGTCCATTTGAGTCATCTCTTGTACACTCGTAAATATGACCGCCATCTTCTGAGCCTCAAACCTGCTTCAGAATCCAAATTTTCATTCGCTATCCTATCGGGAAATGTACTACTAATAGAGGCGTACTTCGAAAAGACGGTGTGGTTTCAATTCTCAGCCCTCTCTTTTTGGTGTACTTTTTTTAGACGTGTACTTCAAATAGAGGTGTACTTCTAACAGAGAAAATACTGTATCCATTTTTTGTGTTTGGGCTGTTTCCTGACTCTGCCGGGGGATCGCTTCCGAAGTTCTGCATAAAAATGGGTGCATTGGTGGCTACTATATGGTGTAACTCGAACTAGGTAATGATTTGACACCAGTGTAACGTGAAATCGGCGTCTTCAATAATGTAATTTGCGTGAAACCCATGAGTGAATGCAGTTTTGTGTTAGTCTTGCCATATTCGAATCGCGGAGCACCTGTCCTACTCAGACAGTAACACCGGTCGGATCGCGGGCACATGGCGGACCGCACAACACCCACCCCGAGATCCGACCGCCATTTCCCTAGAATAAACCTAGCATGATACAATGCTCTAATGCAAAACTTCAATGGCTGTCGTCAGTCCGACCGGCCCTTCCCTAGCCTTCCCTGTCGATATTGGTGTTTGGCATGCGAGTCCGACCTAATGGAAGCAGACCCACTGCGTCAGGAACTCATTTGTTGTTAATGATTGTCTACCGGGTATACTTGTTTATAATAAAGATAATTCTGCGGGTAATGGATCGATTCGGATAATGCCGATTTTTAATTTTCCGGATATTGGTTCTATTCAGATAATGAGCTTTTTAAATTTTTCGTATAATTGATCGATTCAGATAATGCCATTTCTTAAATGATTCGGATACGGATATCCGGTCGGATAACTCCGGATATTTTCGGAATAAAGTTGAGGCAAAACGGTGAAAAATAAACCAAGTACTCAAGACAAGTCTTAGAAAACATCCATAACTGAACAAACAGTAGTACTTCATCGCCTTTGCAGCATGTTCGCATACGAACATCAAACTTCATAAATGCATAATAATGAAAATATGAAAACAAATCTTCAATTAGTTTATCGTCGTTGGGAGGCACGGCATTATCCATACACGGGTTTAACTCAGGAAAATTAGCTAGTAAAAAATATGCAAAGCAACTATACAAAGAAACCTGGTCATCTCACCTGACCACGCCCATTTTTCCGCGCCGTAACGACTCTTCCGATATCGGAAGGAGGAGTTTAACCCTGGGTCGATGTACTAAATGGAAGGCGGTACGGAAAAACGGGCGTGTCCGAGTGCAATTTTATCCAATCTTATCCGAAAATTATCCGATTTTATCCAAAATTTTACCCGAATTTTATCCGATTTTATCCGAATTTTTGACACTTTGGATAATGTTTCGATTCAGATAATGCCGATTTTAAATTTCTCGGATACCGGTTCCATTCAGATAATGCGTTTTTTCGAATTTTCGGATATCGGATTATCCGAATCTCGGATATGCGGTCTGATATCCAAAAAGGGGTATTCGGATACTAAGTAAACTACCGGATGGGACTTAGACGGGTTAATACGGAGTCAAACGGCTTCAGACTGTTAATCGTTTAACTCTGTATGTATGGCCTCTTTCTATTAAACCACAGTCCAGCGGACTAATGGTGTAGCAGGTTGACGGTGTCGGCAACCAACCGGCTTGCCGTCTCTTGAGATCTTTTTGGAAACGAGATTCTGAAAAGTATTTTTGTGGTTTTCCACAATACATGGTCGTAGAAATTTCATTGCTACCGACTGTTGTACATCTTGAACGAAACGAACTCTGGAGCTAGACATGTCAGTACAGCAATCAACACCACACATCTCTCTCGCCATGCATATGGAAATGTTCAATTTGCTTCGATTGGAGTCGGATGCCCTAGAGTTTTTCTGAAAAGGGATTTTTTGGATATTGAGGGTTTGATGGAGTTCTATCGCTCTCACCCTCGACTTTGTTGGCTTGCCTGCGCAAAAACAACGAAAAATAACCTCTTCCCATAGTGAGACTTTGCGTTTGAGCAATGATTCTCAATTCTGCATCAGTGGCTATTGTTGATTTCCGCTCAAAAAGTTCGTACTCTTCGCTGAAAATTTGTTCTAACACCGTGGTTATCTATTCTTCCAGTAGTACTCGGGCCCACTCTTCGGTAAAGTATGCTTCTGTACCACTCAGAAATACATTTTCCAGGTCATTATGCGTATGGTCAATATGGAAAAAGAAGCCGTTGGTGGTCCGACCCTTAATACACGGGTTAAGAGCTCCGGGAGATCCGCGATGGGTGGTCTGCATGTCAGCTGTGCCATTTTCTGGTGAGTTTTGATGGATCACAATGACATTTTCATTGTTCATGTCTGCCTATAGATCAGATTTAACTGCGTTCTGTTCTTATCGAAGACTAAGTGCGAGCCATGTAGGACAAACCAATTAGTGAAGAATTCATTGTCTTTCGGGGTATTATATTAGATTGCGCCGCGATTTTGCTCTAAATTCGTGTCCAATTTAATAGGAGTCTCTGTGAGTGCTGTGGCTCAGTCAGCGAGCTGTCATAGCCACGCGTCGTTCCATCGCAAATGCATGAATACAAACCTCGTTTTCCAAAAACTTACCTCCGAAATGTACTGTACTTCCACGTTTGTAGCTGTTTCTAGAGCTGAGTTAAATTTGGTGAAGGCCGCTTCACGCTGAGCTTTTCATCCGTAATTAGCTTATCGGGCTTTCGCTGACGAGATCTTCAAGCTGATTCGTTTAAACGCTGCCTGGTGGCAACCCTGCTGGAGTTCTTTCTCAGCTTATAGCACTCAGTTCTACGTTCTTGTTCAGATTTGGTTGCGACCGGTTCTGACGACGGTGAGTTGAAGCTGTGGAAGATTGCTGCCGACTTCAGAAGTGTCTCGCTGGTGTTCACCTATGAAGTGGTGAGGTCTTTTCCATCATTATTCTAGATTGCGCTCTTTCTTCGCAAGGTTTGAGGCTTTCGTTGAAATGGGTTGCGAAGGTTTTAAGAAGTTTTGAGCTATTTTATGGGACCATTTTAGCTGTTTCCTACTGACAAAAGTTTTGTGGACAGACGGCCTCTCTGGAAAGTAGTAGGTTGTCGCGAAAGTTTCCCACCACTTCACTCTGACGAGCGTTGTTTTTTTGACCGAGTGCGTTATACGTACCGCTTGAAAACGCAAATTATTTTTAGTCCAACGCTTTTCTTTAATCGGCCCAGAGCCTACTGGTTTTCAACATACTTCTATGCTAAAGCTCTGTGGTAATCTTCAGTGCTGAGCATATTGGGGTGTCTCTATGCAGACATCTAGATTTGAACCACCGTAGCTGCCAAAGTTCGTGAAATATTTGAGCCACCTCAGGCGCTGTTCATACTCCTCAATGCCAGCGAGTCACGCATGGGCGTGCCGTTGGAGAATGAATGGCCTGACGCCACGCCCGCGATCATTCTGTTTCATATGAAATAATTCCAGTATTATTCTCTGCTACCATGATGGTGAACATAGATATTCCTTGCTATAGATGTGTATAGATATTCCTTGCTCGGCAAGATTAAGGCTCACATTAATTCGCTCACTGGATTATTCGTAGTCCCCGCAAGCGCGCTACGCGCGTGAAAAAATAATCATACTTCAACACCCGCCCGAGCGTGATGCGCTGGTTTGGGGGAGCATGAATAGTATCTTAGAACTAGAAGATAGTGTTTGTGGAAATCCCCGACGAAACTTGATTGACGTTTTCTTGCGACTTTTGTGAAATTGCAACTTTCGGTTCTATTCCTATCTGGCGACATTCGGATACGAATTAAGTGAATCGGATTTTTGTCATTTTTGTTATTTGTTGAGAAAAACTATTGACAATTCACAAAATAATTAGTGTTGACTAGGGACCTGTCCACAATTCCTAATTCCAATGTTTTGTGGCCGAAACTGGTAGAATAAGACAGAAGATACCGGAGTTGCAAATTCAGAAAATTCTCAAAAAGTCATTAATTACGCTTCAGTCGAGATTTACGGCAATCTCTATCATCTAGTTTTAAGGTGGCTCAAACATCCGAGCAACTTTGATAGCTTCGTTGGTTTACGTCAAGGTAAATAGATGCTCTTAAAGGCCTAGTCCAAGCTCGGGGACGATATCTGAGATTTCCATATATTTGTGAAGCAGACCCACTCTAGATAGCACCTGGCAAGTGCGAGGTCTCAATTCCTCCGAATAAGCGAGATATAGGAGGAAGCCACCCTTGGGCGCCCACACCAGGAAGCCACTTTGGAACACAGCATGGATTGTAAATCGTAGTCTGTCAGCCTTCATTTGCTGTCTCCGAGCTTGATGATGAACATTTCGAAAAGTGGCTAAAAGAGTTCTAATGAGGTAGCACTTGTAGAGGTCCCACATTTTCCTTCATTGTACTTGATTTTTATTCATCTGTACTTAACGTGTAACTGTTTAACTTCCCGCTAGGTTTTTGGCGACTTTTATCGGCTAACTCTACTCCGAGATTTTCTGTTGTACATTTTTCGCCATATTGCTTCTAGTGAAAGGAAAGGAAAATGGTTGTTTCAATAGAAGTGGATATGTTGTATTGGGTTGAGACATGAGTTTCTTCGCTTTTTTTGTTTTGATTTTTTTCTCGTTGTTTTCTGTTTTTTGCAGAGTTATATAACATTCTAGCATAACTCAATTACTATCGAATTTGGCATTTAATTATTTTGTGTGGTCTAGGTCTGAATATCAAAAAAATGTTTTATTTTCTTTCCTTCAAAGCAACAAATCAGCTATGGGTGACCGAATAGTTGAACCCTTTCACGACTTCTTGCTTGTATCAAAACAGGTTCGCCGAAATTCTCTAATGGGGTGAATTCTGCATTTCTTCTGAAACTGCAACTTCTGCTACTTATATTTTGTGTGGAGACTGCATGGCTCCAAACTTGATAGAGAAGTACTACGAAACATCGTTCAAAAAACGAATTTAAAAGACATTGTTCACGATAAAAACGATGTTCAAGTTTCACCGGAAATCGAGTGTATGGGAATCGATTGCTACATTAATAGCCAAAGAACGGCTAAAAGCGAGCCATAGCTAGCCCCATACGGCCCTTAAACTTGTGTGTGCTATGCCCTACACACTATACTTGTTATCCGAAGGTAATTCCTCGGATAATGAATCGATTCGGATAATGCCATTTTAAATTTACCGGATATTGGTTCGATTCAGATAATGCCATTTTTCCAATGATTCGGATACGGATATCCGTCGGATAATTTCGGATAAATTTCGGATATTATCGGAACAAACATAAGGCAACACACAAACACACACACACACATACACACATACACACACACATACACACATACACAAATACACACATACACACATACACACGTACACACATACACACATACACACATACACACATACACACATACACACGTACACACATACACACATACACACGTACACACATACACACATACACACATATACACATACCACATACACACACATACACACATACACACATACACACATACACACGTACACACATACACACGTACACACGTACACACATACACACATACACACATATACACATACCCACATACACACATACACACATACATTCACATACACACATACACATACACACATACACACTGTACACACGTGTGCACATAATGTGCACACATACACACATACACACACATACACACATACACACATACACACATACACACATACACATACACATACACACATACACACGTACACACGTGCACACGTGCACACATACACACACATACACACACACACGCACACACACACACTTTCCTACATTTAACCTAAAATGAACCGATTTTTATCCGTTTTATCCGTTTTTATCCAATTTTACGCAAATTTTCTCCGTTTTATCCGGTTTTTATCCGATTTTTATCCGCTTTATCCGTTTTTATCCGATTTTATCCGAATTTTGGACCCTTCGGATAATGGTTCGATTCAGATAATGCCGATTTTAAATTTCCCGGATATTGGTTCGATTCAGATAATGCGTGTTTTCAAATTTTCGGATATCGGATTATCCGAATCTCGGATATCCGGTCGGATATCCGAAATGGAGTGATTCGGATACTAAGTATACTACACACCCATTTTTTTGTTGGCCGTTGAGGGAGTGGGCCGGGCGGGAATAGCAAAACCAAGTCTGAGGGCCGTATACGGCTATCTATGGCTCGTTTTTTTTGAGTCGTACTTTCGCCATTATTGGTGCGATGGACACAGGTACATTTGAATTCCGATTAAAACTCAAAGATCGTTTCTATCGTGAACATTGTCTTCACTTTGTGAATTATCGACAGTTTTTTTCAAAAATCGAAAGTAAACTAGAATCGATTTTTGAAAAAAAGGCCTTAAATTGCAAAATGAATATCATTGAATTGGGAGCGCCTCCTATTACCTATGCTCAAGGCTTGGAGCTTTGACATTTTTGCTTAGAAGAGAAATCGCAGAAGATGGGGTTTTCGGAAAAATGTAGAATCCACTCCATTAAAGAATTTCTGTGAATCTTTTTTCGATGCTTTCATCAGGTCTTCACAGATTCGGGGCCTTGATAGAAAGCGAACAAAACATTCTTAAATATTCGGGCTTAGACCACACAGTATAGCTACTGTCCGAAATATTTCGAATAATCTCGAAATCGCATTTGCCTGTTTTCTTTGAAACTGGATAGCCTATATTGGGTAAATTATAAGGCAGTGTTCACGATAGAAATCGTTTTTCTGTTTTTGTCTATCTTGAAAATGGCCCCATGCTGATTTCAATGATATTTCTGAAATCGAACAAGACCTTCAGGGAACGGAGTTATGGTACCTCACATATTGAGCTAAGGAAGCATGGTGGACGAGTTGTTCGAAGCTTGTAACTTCCGTCTTTTGAAGCCGATGTATGCGAGCTGACCTGAGTAGAGAGAGAAGTTGAGAATGAAGGGAAGAACGGGGCTATTGATCGGAAACCATCGCTCATCTCACAATCTCGAGCATTCATTTGTTCACGTCGGTGGGCGTGGAAAGTGCATCTGGGGGTGACGAGACGGTGGGTGTCCAACTTAGCGGCCGTAGGGGAACGTTCCGAGCTCATTTTTCTCAGTTTTTTCAACTTTAGGGTTCCGCTAGGCCCCGCAGCTGCCGATCTCCACCAAAAAATCAGACATGGTTTTTATCGTGGACACTGCCTTTAAGGCGAGAAATTCCTCAAACTTTCACAATTATCCGGCTATCTGAATTATCCTTATCATTTTGTGGAAACTTCAAATTTTGGGACCCTAGTGCTTTTGAGTTGGTGGCAAGTTAGCATTGTGTGAATGCTACAATAAGGTTCAAATGGTAAGCCACCTGCACTTGGAACACAAGCTGAAATCGATAGAAAAATCCTGTTTTTGAAATTATCCGAAATTCTGCGGATAACATGTATACCACACAGTATAATTGTATGCAAAATTCGAAAGTGATTGAGTTTTACGGGGTGCGACAATGAACATTGGATATACGAGTAAATGCGCGCTCGAATGCTTGACTATACTTCGCCAAATGTGCTCAGCCGAGCAAAAAAAAATTTAAAAAACGGCAAAACCTTAAAGGCACCGTGCGCGTCGAAAACCGAATTCCTGTTTTTGTGTTAAATCGTTCAAGTGGGCCTTGATAAGGCCATTCACGAAGTCTGTAGTCTTAAAATCGAACCAAAATGGAGTTATCTCCAGTTGAAAACGTCTTTCTGGGTTTGGGGGTTGGCCTTTGGGTCGATCATCTGTTACGTCCGTTCACCTAATGGGAAACGAAAGGGATTGATTAAAAAGTGATATAGTAAATATGCGTGGAAGTTGATGAAATATATCGGATGATTACGTCATGAATGCCTTTTCTGCACATATCGGAAAACCTTTTCTCCCTTGAAAATCAGCTGAAAGAAAGATGAAAGGGATTTGATCGGGAGATCACGGGTCAACACAGCGATTCGTAGCGATCAACTCTTCCACTCTCGTGCGTCGATTGGTTGAATGGGGTCTCAAAACGAAGAAACAGGGGTCCGGAAAAGCAGTTTTGAGTAACTTTTCAGCGGTTTTTTGAATGTGGCTGTTGTGTAAGGTACTAAAGCTTCCTAAATATAGTGAAAACTCAGAAACAAATTTCATCGCGAACGATGCCTTTAAGCGCCAACCTAAGATTATTCCATTCGGCCATGGATTAGTTGAGCTATTGAAGCATTGGGGAAAATTGGGTAGTTTCAACAGTATTGATTACATATAGAGAGAATCGGGAGAAAACACACCTCTTGTTAGACCGCGTAAATTACACTTTTACTGATGACACGTTTTTCATCTTGACTAGTGGGGTCCTCACAGTAGTATATTTTTCTGATCATTGAACTCACCCCTAACGAATAACGAGTTAGTCAGTTTCCACTCTAATTGCACCCATCATTTTCTTCCGACTGAGCCGGTTTCCATCATCTGAAAGACGGCTGTCATCATGGTATGGTATATCCACCGCGCAACGCTGGCAGCTACTAGTTTATAATGCGCAATGAATTCCTATATGGATTTTTTTCTCTCAAGGTATGCAACTGTGACCAGTGTTTTTATTCGCTCTATATTTCAGCCAGGATTTATAAATGATGTCCGGTTTTCGGTGGACGGGTCCCTTCTGGTGGTCGCTGCTGGCCAAGAACATCGCGATGGCAGGTGGTGGGTGAGTATTTCGAGTCACTGAAGAAATCTGATGATTTTAGCTTCTTCCTTATTTCAAATTAGGGGTGTCCGACAGTTTTTAAAAGTTACCGTGAAGTGGTTGCTACGAGGATTCCCAACCTTCCTTTCATGAAAAACCCCTGCTATCTCCTTATCGATGTGTAAACTTGTCTTTCTTTTCGTTTTATTTAAGCACATTTAAATTACTGTCATTTTCCTTCCTTCACCGTGTCCAAACAACTGCCAGTCGGCTGGCGTAATTTGTTTTCGATGTATTGGTGAGGTCAACTGGTAGAGAATTGATTGGGGTGCGAGGTGCCAGCTGGCGGGCATGTTGTCATTGTTTTGTGCAGTAGAATCATCAGGTCTCACCTCCGTAATTCATTTTGTTTTTTTGGATCTTTGGCTCCTCTGGGCTTTAAATACATTTTTGAACGATGACTCGTGAGGGACCACCCCGTTCTCGGAGTGGAGTTCCGAGAAACTGTCTAGTAGGGGTTTTTAGTGAGATGAAAAGACGCAATTTTACGTTTTTAAATTTCGAAATTTGAAAAGAAAAACTGAAGTTCCGATCGTTGCAAAAAATTGGCTGTCTTGGAAGTTAAGGAAGGAATCAATTATAGTTAGGTCCGTGGCTTGTTTCCTCAAGGAAAAACATTTAAATCTCCCCCGCGGCTGGCGCGAGCAGTTTAAATCTCACCGAAGGCTGGCGGTATGGTAAGCTGATCAGCTGCGATAAGTGGATCGGCGCACGCGATCACCGCGCCAGCCGCGTGTGAGATTGAAGTGTTTTTTCTTGAAGAAACAAGCCACGGACCTAACTTAACACTTTTTTCATTACGAGATCACTCAGTAAACTTCTGCAGTTCCGAGCAAACTTTTCGGCTAAAACGGCACATCGCTGTAGCTCAGTCCAAATGGACGAATTGAATTTTGAAGAGAATTCTCATGTTTCTCTCAGTGAGGCGAATGCAATGGTGTAGGAAGTCTTTTCTTTCCGGTGTATTGCCGAAAACAGCGTTTTTTCTCCTTGAACTCCCGTCAACCACATGTCAAAGCATGACAAACTTCATTTATCATGATCGTCTGATCAGTTTATAACGAGGGATTTTAGGTGGAATTAAGCAATTTTCGATATAATTTGGACTTGAAGTTATTATTCTGTAACACTATTATGTAGGACTCGTTGAGAGCAATCCGAAAACGACTTCAAAATTGAGAACGGACCTCTTTGAAGCAAGTTATGGCGATGCGATGCTTTCTGCGCGCAAAGGGCGACGCAAAACCTCGTGTTTTGCAAAAAAATGTTTCGGTACTGTATTTTTTGTTTGTTGAATTAGCTTTAACACTTTAGAAACCGCTTGTCCACACTGCGCACCCACGCCGTGAACTCGACTTTTTCGTTTTACTTGAAGAAAAACAGATTCTTCCTAATTGTTGCTGGAATATCCATTCCTGAAACAACTTGCATAACTTGTATGCAGATATTAAGCGCCATCTATCTCCTTTTCACATAGCTATTTTTACAACCAAAAATCGATTCGAAAATTCACTGAGTTGATTGGCCGTGGAGCGCACCGGTAGGGCATTTAGATTTGCCGTGGAGCAGGCGGTCTCTTAAGTGTTAAACTACGCACACTCGTCTTTAAACAGTGAGTTTTTTTCACTAGCGGAGTAAATAGTGGGGTAATATGCATTTTTTTTGCAAGAAGAACAAAACAAAATCGTGAGCATATGCGTGAGACTCAACTTATCTAGAGGATTTCGAAAATACGAGCCGGAAAGCATTGTCTGATCACCTCTAAGCGGCCATTGACGATGCTGCATTTTTTAACAGCAAAAAAAAACATTCTACTCAGCATGCCATTCCACTTGTTTTAATTGCGTTGCCTTGTGATTTTTTTCGGTGGTAAGAGGGAAGACGTAACATAATGATAGTCCTGTTTCATCGTGAGGTGGAATTCATGTAATGCCGACCACTTTTTAACCATGGCTAGCTTAACCCTGGCTATGCACATCGTGTGCAAATCGATGGGCTTCAAACCATAGCTAAAACGTGGTTATCGTTTCGTGACTTCCAGCCCTGGACAATTGATGGTTTCCTTATTGTTAGTTCACTTCTTCATTTAATTGGTCATTGTTCGAAGACAACTAATGCTTGCAATTGGAGCGCTGTGAGCAAAAAACTTTTCATCCCTATTCTTGCGAGCAGACTATAGTTGTACAATTTCGAAAAAATTTCGAACGAACGAAAAATGAAAAAATTTCGTTCGAAAAAATTTCGAACGAACGAAAATTGAAATTTTTTCCTTCGAAAAAATTTCGAACGAACGAAAATCGAAAAATTTTCGTTCGAAAAAATTTCGAACGAACGAAAATCGAAAAAATTTCCTTCGACGAAATTTCGAACGAACGAAAACGAACGAAAAATTTCGAAAATCTTTCGAAAATTTTTCGAAAATTTCGTTCGTGTACAACTATAGAGCAGACGGCCTTGCGCTAGAACTGGCTTTGGTTGTTTTCGGCTAATCCTGCAAAGTTCCATTCATATTTGAGTGGCGTTGAATTCGACCTCGCTGTGGATTTCTATTTGACTGTTTGCCAATCCTTTGTCGTTTATTTTTACTGCATTAGGACAGAATCGATTAGATGCTTTAGTGACATAAATAATAAACACTAACTAGTAAGTGCTGGTATTTGAGAAATAGGCAGAGTAACCAACTGAAAGCATGCTCTCGTCTGAATTTGGAACATTTTCATAGTAAAAGCTTTGGAATTCATAAGTGTCTTTTTCGCAATCATATCATAAATATGTTAACTTCAATTTTTAAGAAAAGAAAAGAATTATTGAAAAAGTGTGCCTGTAAAAATGATTGGTTTGATATACTAATGTTTCATTTTTCCTCCGAATCGCGCATTTTTCACTGCATGGATTACATATTATTATATACTGGCTTCATTCCAAAGGTTGCAAAGGTTTTCTTCTTCTCTACGGCATTTTCCTAATTTTTTTCCTAGGTCTATCCATTCTCTTTAAGCTGAAACCTGGGTATTTCTTCCGACTTCGACTTCATAGCGCTGTTTTTAACGACTGAGAAAAATTCGGAGAATTTCTCAACTTTTCGTTGTTTTGAGGAGCTTCTGGTACTCTGCGAAATCCTCTGAAGTCATTTTATGTATCAATGAAGGTGTTTTCCTGAGTTTTTCTAAATTTCCGCAGAACTTTTCTAGGCATTTTCTCCGACTTCCTGGAAAACTCCATTTTTCTGGGACTTTGCGAGGTCTTCCTCTTCTTTTCCGGACTTTTCGAGATTTCTGTGTAACGTTATTGTCTTTCCTAGAACGGTCGACCACTTTAGAGAAGATTTCCTCTCTGCTGTCAAACCAGTCTATTCTCTATCTTCGCAAACTTCTCGACTGTGAGTAGCGATAGCTGAATACTTTGCAAGATTGAGTTCAATCCCTGCCCGAGGTTAGCTGAACCCCTTTGGGGGTCAGTGCGTTTTAACCCTCATTTGGTAAGATAGTAGCCTTGAGGGGAGAGTCGTGTGCCTGACACAAGTCGTTCTAAAGTTCCAAAATGGATTCAAACTTGCTGCGATTGCGAATTCGAAGATCGAAAAACTGAGGCCTTTTTTCTTTTTATCTAATTTTTATTATAATTTGTTTGGATTTCGAGAGGATTGATGAAAAAAGTGGCGCTCCTTCGATAGAAAAGATGAAATCCGGTTATTTCTGTGGCATTTTTGGCATAGATTGTTGAACTTTCCCAGTGCTGTTTCCAAAAATACGGTCCCCATATTTTCTTACAGTTAAGTTGCATAGTAAACATTTTTTTCTGAGAGTTTGTACTAGGCGCGAGTTCCTGGCTAACAAAGTCTTCTAAACTCTTTGACAGATTATTACGAAAGCGGTGTATTAGTTGCAGGTGAATAAAGAAGCTCGGAACCAAGTTATCGTTCTTCCTGTGCACTATGGAGAGGAAAAAGAAAAAGTAGAAGAGCGGGAACGCAACGGAACAGATGGCCAAACGGACCTGAGCAATTCTGAGGAGGATGAGGATTCTTGACGCATTGTTTTCTATCGATTTATTACTATTGTTTGTTGTTGATCGTTATCATGTATAGGTTAATACTATGTGTTATTTCTGAGGCGGTATACTGATTCCAGTGGTTTTTTTTGCTGAGCTAATGCTGGAGTGATAGCCACCTGTCGCTAGAGAAGCAGGTTGATCCGACTTCGAGCAACTGCAGCGACGGTAGGCCTAGCGATAAACCCGTGGCCTAAGACTAATCCTAACGAAGATAGGGAACACTGAAGAACGTCATAGTTTCACCTTCAAGTTCGGTAAACCCTGATTTTTGCATATGCCGCTGCGGCAGCTTCATCGCCCGGCAGTGTCAGACAATGACTGAGGTCGGTTTCAGGAAGGAATTGCCCGGATTCTATCGAGAGTCTGTTGGGATCCTGCCGTTTCCGTACCGTAGCGACAGAAGTCAGGCAGATTCGCGGTAGAATCAAGGCACTGCCTGGATTCTACCGAGATTCCAGTGCCTCAGTCTCGCAAAAATACAGCAGTGCCCGGTATCTGCCGTGATTTTTGTCACGACGTACCAAGATTCGAACCATCAAGTCTTACCAATCCATCGCTTTGTGGTCCGGCGCGTTAACGACTGGGCCATTTCCGCTCCTTAACTACTCTGGAAGGAGTTGCCTTGATTTTACCGAGAACTCACCGAGAACCTAGATATTACCGAGATTTTTCCGCGAAAATAGCGCGAATTTACCGCGAAAATGCCGGGAGGATACCTAAAAAATGGCGCGAATTAACCAGGAAGTCACCCGCGAAATCACCGCGATAACACAGCTATCGTTGCAATGAGAACGCCCTTGTGCAGCAGCGGAGACAGCGCAGTCGATAGCGCGGCGGACTGTAAAGCGATGGATTTTGGTTGGGGTTGATGGTCTGAATCTTGGTATATGGTGGCAAAAAACCTGTAGATTCGCGGCAGAATCCCGGAATTTTTGTATTTTTGTTTGGAAGGCTTAGTAGAGGCAGTGCGATTTCGGCAGAATTCAGACGATGCCTTGATTTCACCGCAAATCTGCCGGGAGTCTGAGGCTTCAGCTCCGGTCCGGCTCCGTGGTGGCAGTGTTCCTACAGGTCCTCGCTAGTGCAGACCATTACCTCCAGAAAGGGGCGCTCTCAATCAATGATGGTTGTGTTGGCGGTGTCCATGAAATCGTGTATGTTTTAGGTATTCCCCCGGTATTTTCGCGGAAAATATCGCGGAACTTCGCGATATTTTCGTGTCAATTTCCCGGTAAGTTCTCGGTGGATTCCAGATAACTTCTTCCAGAGGTTGGGGAGTGCGACCCACATCTACCCTACCGCCCGGAAATCGGACCCCTTTTTCCCACGCTGTGATCGTCACAGCGAGAACTTGACCCTGCTTGTGGCTACCACTGCTGCGGGTATACTGTTTTGCCCTTCTTTCCTTGTTGAGAGTTGAACTCTACCTTGTCACTAGACTATTTCCTCGAGAAAAAGCAGGATTTCCTTGTTTCTCCTAAAGTAACCCCTTTCTGTGGTTCTCATAGCTAACAGAAATTCGTTTTTGTTCTGTTTGTTGTTGTTGAGAGAAATGTGTGAGATGGTTATGCAGAAATGATTATGCAACTTGTTTCCTCTGAAGTTATTTATCCGTTGATCGGATCATTTATCTCTTCCCTCTTCAGCATCATTTATGTTCAGACCCGGAGCTAAGCAGTGGTCGAATCAAAGTGCGTTGTGACAATTCCATCTGTTCTGAGAGAGTTGTTGGCGCTTTTTTTCTCGTTGCGAAATGTGATGGTTGTCGCTGGTTGCGACAGCCTGTCACATCGAAAGACGCCTCTATATGACTTTAATCCGCGTCGGCGATCTCCACTTGATATCCACTATTCACAGGCTTAGCCATCACCCGCGGCTCTGCCGAATCGCCGCAGCTGCAGTGGCCGAGGAGTCAGTTCTCTGCTGGACCTGCTGGCATCGGCTTCCCTCGATTCGGCATCATGGAGCCGAACACCTTACTCGTTCATGGTGGGTGTTATTTTGAATTCTTTGTTGATATTTGATATTTCAATTTTTATTGTCGATACATATCTTTTTTCGATGATTTTCAGTCTAAAAAATAATGCGAAAATTTCCGTGAAAAAAAAATCGTTAGCTATGTTTTGTTAGTATCATCCAATTTCTAACTGGCGACCGTGAATATGTGAATTTCTATCGTTTTACTGGTCTGTGCGCTATTGAATAATTTGTGTCGAATGTTACATAAAACGTGTTTAGTCCGCCGTTGCGGACGTGGGCACGCGCTTTGCGGCCGCGTTTTGTTTTTGCAAGAGTTTGAGACGTTTGCGTGGGATGGAGGGTGTTTATGTTGTATGAAAGATGGCAAGCATTGTGTAGAGGTCACCTATCAGAAGTTTTCCGCAGTTTGTTCAAATTCAACATCAAAAAGTTGAAAGTTCAAAAAATTCAAGTGATAACATTCTTTAGGGGAGTATGAATTTCAACTCAGATCGCACTTGGTAACATCCGAAAACGGTTCAATCGGCTGGAATCTGAAATCTGAAGTCTCTATATCGCAGCCACTAAAATTTTCACAGGCACTGGAAATTTCATAATTCCTGAAAACTGAGTTTTTGGCATATTGGATTTTGAAAATTCCAAATAGTCGAGTTTCCGAATATCTCGAATTCTTAAATTCCCGAAAAATCAAGTTTTTGAGCATTTCATTCGGGTCGAATGATTGAGTGCTCATTCAAAAAGCAGCCGAAGTCATGTCATCCGAATACTCAGCGATTCGGAATTTTGAATTTCCTTGGTATTTTGCAATCCGAAATTTTGTTATACTCGAAAGTTTTTTTCTCGTTTTTGACGCTTCGAAGGGCGTGAGCATTCTATTAAGGGCCGTACGACCCCATTAACGTCTGACCACTTCCGCAAGAGTGTATGCACCGTTGAGTGGGTGGGTCAATCTATGGAGAATTCGAAAAATTCGCGGTCAGGGGCAATCGCATCTGTTATCCATTTGTTTGAATACATGAGGCGCAGCTCGATATCCGAAGCTCTAATATGAAAAATTTACTCCTGATTCTGGAGCTTTTTCTTCCCTTTTTAGTTATTGGGCGTCGTTTATACTTCCACCACAAGGCTGCGCCTTCAGCCGCAATTTTACTATATCGGTGACGCGTTACGGCCATAGGTTCGTTGGGGTGGAGACAGCGGTCTGAAAGGGGAAGGTTGTTTAGGATACCTGAGTGGGAATGGTGAAGGTTCCCTATAGACTTGCAACTTCAAAATTTGACATGCTCTCAATCCTCTTTTTGCATTCAGTATACTTTTCTTTTAATCATTAATTTTGAAATATTTTTTTCGTTAGATGATCTCCTTTTGAAATTCACTATTCTTAATGAAATGATCTGTCTAGGTCATTCTTCGGAAAAATTTTCCAAGCGATTTTTGAAAAACTACCCGTTCTTCGCTCATAAAATTTTGCCCCTTAAGACGAATCTTTGAACGGAGCTGTTTCCAAAGTCTCCATGGAATTTCGCGTCGAATAATGTTTTCATTTTGTGAAAAATACGCTTCCAGTCTCTTAGCCGATTTCGATTTATGAAGTAACGTTTCTTTCACGAAAAGCAATAAGTTTTTCGTCCATAACTTTTTTACCCTAGAATATAGCCCTGTGGTGATGGTTGTTTTCGGAATCCGCATAAAATTCTGCATCGAATAGCGTTTTCAGTTTTGAAAAATGCGTTCCCCTTCTAGCAGCCGATTTCAGTTAATAAAGTGAATTTTTTTGTGCCTGAAATTATCGGTTTTTCGTCCATAACTTTTTTGTGCTTGGAGATAGACCTCTGGTGTAAGTTGTTTTCGAAATCGATGAAATTTCGCGTTGACTGGTGTTTCCACTTTGGAAAAATATTCTCTCGATCCTTCAGCCTAAATCATTTTACGAAACACCGGTTTTTTGCCTATAATTCTACAACCGTTAAAGATATGGTTCTGGTGAAGGTTGTTTTTGAAATCTACGTCGAATTCTGCGTTGAATGACTTATCGGATTCCTAACTTTGCTTGCTCCATAAGCCAGCCAGGTTGGTGGAGCCGAGCTCCTTAGTTATCTCCATAGGGTGCTCTCGCCTGTATGGTGTAAGTAGGAGACGCAGAGTTCTCCTGGAGCCTACAACGGAGCTCGGCTCCACCGACCTGGCTGGCTTATGGAGCAAGCAAAGTTAGGAACCCGATATGTCATTCGACGCAGAATTTTACGTAGATTTCAAAAACAACCTTCATCAAAACCCTATCTTTAACGGTTGTAGAGTTATAGGCGAAAAACCGGTGTTTCGTAAAATCAATTAGGCTGAAGGATCGAGAAAATATCTTTCCAAACTGAAAACACCAGTCGACGCCGATTTCGATCGAGATTCTGAAAACAACCTTCACCAGAGGTCTATCTTTAAGCGCAAAAAAAAGATATGGACGCAAAACCGATAATTTCAGGCGAAAAAAATGCACTTTATAAACTGAAATCGGCTGGTACAAGGGGAACGTGTTTTTTGAAACTGAAAACGCTATTCGATGCAGAATTTAAGGGGAATCCGAAAACAACCTTCACCAAATGGCTATCGTATAGGGTAAAAAAGTTATGGCTGAAAAACCGCCAGTGACACCCACCCAATCTTGAAAATGCCTTGCATGAGTGTTGGGCCACTTTCATTCTTTTTCGGGGCGTTTCACCGGTTGTCACCGGTTTTCCCAATGGTGAAGGTTCCCCACTTGACCTGCCCACGGGTGATGGTTGGTGGAGTACATGGCTCCACCCAACGAAGCTATGGTTACGGCACATCGCTATGAGGCGTCGTTTATACTTCCGCCGCCGAGCGGCGTGGCGAAGTGCTGTTCTGTATTGTCGACCGTGTCGCGTGATCGATATTACAGAAACGCACTGTGTCGCGCCATTTGGCGGCGGGAGAATAAACGATGCCTCACATGATTTGGCTCGGTCGCGCCGCTTTGCGGCGAAGATTTAAAGGCTTCAATGGAATTCCGCTGCTGAAAGACGCGATAGCATGCAATGGTGTATCGATCCTGCTTCGCCGCGCGATCGATTCTCTTCCTTTGCGTGCCGTCGCGCCTTGCAGCGGCGGGACTCTAATCGGGCTCTTAAGGACGCCCTAGATGAGTCAAATTTAAAGGTGAAAAGTTTATATTTATCACACTTATGACCATATTTCAGTGGAAAGTGCTCGAGGGCTTTACCTGAAGAATCATGTCGTTCTGGATGCATTCGCAACGGTTGTACTACAAGGGAAAGGCTCACTCCGTAGCAGAGCGATCACGGAAGTGGTAAACACAGAAGGAGACTGCCGATGGGATGAACATTGCGAGTTGTGAGTTTTGTTGGATATCAGGACTCCAGATCCCTTGGTTTGTCATGAGAAACCCCCAATTCCGAGAAGCCACCTCGTATAAAATGTATGACTTTATGCTGATTCTCACTTTTCAGCAAAATCACGGATAAATCCACGCATATAACGGTGACGGTGCAGCATAAAACAAAGTTTGGTGGAGCAGGTGGGATTGCTGAGCTGTTTAGAATAAAACAGAAGAACTTGAAGATTGATGGGTTGCAGATGTGATCGGAAAGTGCGAGATCCCTATCGATCAGGCGAAGAAGGTCGGTGGACACATGTGGTTCGCGCTGAAAAAGAAACGGGACGATAGTAAATATAGGTGGGTTTTGTGGTCACGATGGTTTGGCCGCTTTCGTTTATACCAGATGTATCCCGAGATGGTTTTCAGGGGCGAAGTCCAGTTGCAGTTCACATTTTCGTTTGAGAAACCGTCATTATCCATATCCAACACGTCGCTGAATAAGATAGAGAAAGGCAGGTGTCTAATACATTCCTGATTAAATCGCGGAACTCGTTGAGCAGACACGATTGATCAAACATCCTGACCTGATTTCCTGAAAATGCTGTTGAACGGGAGTACCGGAGGAGGTCAGGAAGTGCAGATTCGCGAAAGGAGGTAAAAAATGTAAGGCTAGCCTTCCGCGCTGTCGGCAGCTGGACACCCCTGCACAAATGTACAACCGTAAATTCCGATGTGTCCGCAACTACGGCCCACGTGCACCATACTATACGCACATTTTCCAAAAACGAGGTCAGTGATTAGTAAGCGTTTTCAAGGATTTCTAGCACAGAAGATTTTTTTTTCACAATGAAATATTATGATTTACTCTTGTGTCAACGTATTAGGGAGGAAGTGATCAGATTATTACACATCTAATCTTGTAGTAAGCACAGTGAGTTTTTTTTTATCTTGAAGCGTTCAATAGAGAAATTTGAGGCGCAGAACCAAACCATGTAATGCAATTTCCAGACCTTCAAAATATTAGGGTGAGTTTTCTTATATATTGAAGTACCATTCTTCAATGGGGGCCAATCGTAGAAACACGAGTTTGACTGCGAATCAGGAGAAATCCGAATGGGTCAGGGGAGATCCAAATTGGACGGCGGCATGCGAGGAAAACCCCGGGTGTGGGCTGATCTTTTACCCTAGCGATTCCGGGAGGTGCGAATCAGGGGAAGTCCAAATTGGACGGTGCAGCTTTGTAATAACGATTATAAACACTGAATGGAAAAAACAACGTCTCTCCAGCTTTTCTATTCTTCTAGCTTTCAAGGCATGACCGATGTCATAGCAGGAAAAACAAGGAAAACACAAAAAAAACAGAAACACCGACGATCATCACTCTGCCACAATTAAAATTTTTTGCGCGTGAACGCTCTCTAGTCGACGGTTGTACATTTCTGCGGGGTGTCTATTTGGAAACACCCAACGTTTTGGAACCACGTGGTGCATAGTGTGCGTGGTGCACTACAAAGTGCACTTTTCTCCAAAGATCTCGAGCTTTCGTTGTAGAGTATCCAGGCAATCTCAGTTGTCGATAGCAGGTCGATAGTAGGCTGTTGTTAACGCTTTCCTATTTAATGGTCTTGCATGTATTGAAGGCAGCGCCCGCGATAAGATCGGTCGTACGTTATCCTGATTAGAAAGTAGATCTGGCAGTCACAGAAGTGAAAATGAATGATAAGTCAGAAAAAACGATTACTCAGGCGATTCTCGGATCCGAGCCGCCTGACAGTTCGGCTCGTGCTCCCAATTTGGGAGTTGGCTTCTGTCCCTGTCCGGGCCACTGCTGCTGCTGTCTAGGCTGCTCCGGTCTGCCCGAACAGCAACAGCAGTGGTCCTGAGATTGGGAGAACGAGCCCAACTGTCAGGCGGCTCCGAGGACCGAGAATGCCTGAGTATGATCAAGCTGGGACGGCTCATTACGGGTGTCCGTATATCAAGTTTAATCAAAGGTATCAAAGAAATCCATATATCAAAGAAAACGGATATCGATTTCGTGATCAGCACCCCAGAACGAACCTCTTATGGAAGTTACGGCGAAAAAGTTTGCACTGTTGACATTATCATGCCCCAGGATTCGAAACAATGTTTGGCGCTGCATGTTCACAGAAAGGGGATTAGCTGGGGTGCTGATCGCTCATCCAAAGTCCGTTGATGATTTTTTGAAGATCACATCAGGAAATAAATCTGGCGGCCACATCTCATGCATGTTTATTGGATCAAAGTCGGTTTTTCCTATAAGAACTTCTCTGTCTTCCAGATTTCATCGAAAATCGAAATGTCCGAATTCCATTGCAGGAACATTGTCGAGAAACGGCTAAAAACGAGCCATACGGCTTTAAAACTTCTCAGACGATTCTTATCCCTTAGCCGCGTGACAGTTTGGCTCGTTTTCCCTAATCTCCGAGCCACTGCTGTTGCTGTCTGGTCGAACTGGAGGGGGCCGCACAGCAGCAGCAGCAGTGGTCCGGAGATTTGGAGAATGAACCGAACTGTCAGGTGGCTTCGATTCCTGTATGGTGCTGCTCGGAGCTAAGAGTCGTCTGAGTTGACTGGATGTGGCATGCCTGCTACACTCACTTCCTCGCTGGCCACTCACATGTGGGCGTGGCGGGCACGGGACATTCACGTTTGGGGGGGGGGCTTGATAGGGATAATCGGTGCTCGTTTTCAGCCGAGCATTAATGTCGTTATGGACGTTGGACCTTGTGAGCCCCAGTGGAAACTCGAGAACTGTTTTTATCTTGAAGAATGCCTGCGTACCGTTGTGTATACATTCATTTCATACAGGAAGTTTGGGGTTTCTCATAATAGTTGCTCTAGAAGACAACGATATAGATTTATAGCCTAACGTGAAAATGAAGTTACCCTACAACTTCTTCTGACGAACTTGCTCCTTAACAATGCAGGTCACGGTTGGCCTACAGTCCAACATTTCCCGCTTTGATCGTCAACCGCGTGAAACTTATGCGTGGAAGGGTTCGGACAGTTCGATTTCATATTAATTCCACCTCTTACAGCGGACATACACCCAACTCTAGATGTTGCGAAAACTTTGCGATGGTCCAGAATCACTTGGTGACTAGTTGGTGTGGTCGCCGGTGGCTTTGGGTGCGAACGCATTATGGAGGCGATCAGTTTTGGATTATTGAAATTTTTCACGCTGCAAACAGGGAGAGTGGTCGATACGAATGGGATTCTTATTTGTCGATCCCATTGTCTGACACCTCTGTATGCTCTTCGCCTGGTCCTCCTGTTTCGCTCGTAAATTACTTTTTTCATCGCATTGTGTTCGTTCTCCCTCCTCCATCGCTCCGGCTGCGTTTTCGCTGTTCACGAGGCTGTCCCTTTGGTGCTCTGAGGTATATTCTGCTGCGGAATTTCAATGGCTATATAGCTCAGGGTGGAACCTTCTTGGTTACCTGTTTGAAAGTGGTTCTATAGAGTGCGTATGATAGTAAAAGAGCAATAATATCGGCAGTCCTTTGGAACACTTATTGTCGTTCCAATGTTATGGCTCGTGAGTGTGTTTTCTGCCGAGTGATGCGGTTTACACTGCATTGGTCTGCAACCAGATTCATCTGCTAAACGTACTTTGTTGATCCTGTGTTAGGTTGGCCAGATATGAATCCCGATCTCCTCACTTGCACGTGTCTCAAGCTGACTTCGTATATCTCGTTGAGAATTTCCCTTCCATATGATCATGTGAGGTTGACGCGGACCGAATTGTCACTTTATGCATAACGTATAATCCTGATTTGCAGGGTGGTTCGAAAATCTTACCTTATTGTTCAATGTTATCACGTAGGTAGGACCATTAGCTGCATCGATGACCATATGGAATCGTCACAAAAGTTTCCTGCCATCAGAATCAGGCAGACCGTTGTCCCGGACTTTGAGAAGGATACGTCCCTCCTCTTTGGTGGCTAAAATTCTTGGAAAATGTGGAAAGTTTTTTTCACTCCCCAGCATGAAATCGTTTATTTGCTAAAGTTTCAAGTCCGACACTTTTCAAATAGTTTGTTTGTAATTTTTATTCAGTTTCTTCGTAATCAACACTTCACTACATTTTCTGCATTCAACACTAACACATTGACGAGAATCGGAAAGTCTTTCCATTTTTGACCCGAAATTTCTACGCTTCTCTCCCCGAATTTCCAAGTTTTCGAAAGAATTCCACTTCACTCCCGTTGCGCTATGGGAGAGCGACCGCTTGACTCTGTCCGCCATCCGACTTTGCCAGTTCCGAAAATTTTTAGTGTAGGTCTTTTAGCCGAGTATGATATGCCGTTTAGAAGCGCAACTCAATTTCCACTCAATGCTCCTCTCCGTTTTGAAAATACCCTGATGAGTTTTGAAACATGCGATGAAAGCGACTTGATATCTGTGCAGCGTTGATCATTTTGGAGCGCTTATTTTATTTTGAAGCAATATCACCAAAGCTGCCAAAGTTGAAAAGGAATCTGAATCCTCAGAGGGCAGGGATAGCAATAGAAAAATATCCACGGAGCTTGGTCATTGATTTTTCAAATTTTGAGTATATGCTACTTTGGCCTTTCTTATCCAACCAGCTTCGGCCGTAAGTCGTTAAAGTGGTATTATGAGCAGTTTCCTACTGAATGGTATTTACTTTCCCAATTATCAAGCAGCTTTTCAATTATCGAGAAAGGTGACTAAAAGCGAATTTGTGGAAAAGAATTATCCAGAATTGACAAATTAAATAGTACTGATTAAGGAGTTGCTCATAGTCTTCAACTCTGGAGTTTTGTGGCCGAAACTGGTTGCTGAAGCTGCAAGTTTTCAAATCTTGCAAAAATTAATATTCACGCTACGTCGAGATTTTCAGTTAACGTTATTTCTAAATACTTAAGGGGTTCAAATGTCCGATAAACTTTCATAATTGTTAGATAGGAATTAAGTTGCGCTTACGAACGGTATATCGCACTTGGCCGAGAGACCAACGCTTGGAGTTTATTTTGACAAGGTCGGATGAGGTTCGCAACAAGTGAAAAAAGCGATTGTGCGGTTGCGTGTTTACGCTAAGCTTACTGTAGGTTGCGCCGAAATGTAGGCCAAAGTTGTAATTTACTGCTCAATTTCTAGGAAAAACCATCAGGAACGTTGAAAAACGATGAGTTTTCCCCCACACACAAACATTATACCCTAAAGCCTAGTTTTGACTGCAGGTGGTCGCTGCGGCCATGCGAGAGACAACTGTTCCTTTTTCATCGCGCATAATGGAAAGCCGCTCCAATTGTGATCGCTTCGTGGCATACGTCCTACATCGCTGGGTCGCGGCGACGAAATCCTATGTTTTACTACATCGCTGCTTGAAGAGCGATTCTCAATGGTCGCTAACCATCACTCCATCGCGGCCAAAATGGCAGCGATGGAGCGATTCCAAGCGAATGACACGTTTCGTCTAGTGAGTGTTGACCCTTTCACATGACAAGATCAGTGTTTTCGAGTCGAAACGCGTTATTGATGAATACCAGCCATTAATTTCACTGATTGATTGAATTTCTTCGATCATCCGTGAGGCTATGCACTATGAACAGAATCGCTGCCGCTGCTAAATCGCTGCAGCAGCGGGTGTGAAATCGCTGCGATGAAAAACAGCAGCGATGCAGTCAAAACTAGGCTTAAGTCTTTACCATGAATACACGCAGGGATAACAGAAAATTTTTTTCTGTTATTTCCTGTTTTTGTAATTCTTTTTTCTTGTTATTCCTGCGTGCATCGATGATGAAGACTTGAGGTGAGCTGATAATGTGTGGTGTGGGAAAACAACGTTTATCAACATTTTCGGTTTTTTTGTTCAAAATCCAGGGAAAAATACAACTTTGCCGTCGATTATGGCGCAACCTACAGTATGTTTAGTGGATATACGCAACCACATAACCGCCTTTTTTCATTGGCGTGATCTGTATAATGCTACTATTTTGATCTTTGGGATAGATGGATAAATTCAACATGGAGATACATAGTGTTTACCTTGATCTTTTTAGGCTTCACCGTAGAAGCTCCGTGATAGATAGTTATGAGGGGTATTAATGTCACACCCTCTACACACTGAGTGCCTCTCTTGAGACGTTCGATTGGTTCCGGTCTCTTTGCGTAATGCACTTCCTCTATTTCTAATCCCCTTTTTTTAGACGGAATGTTGGACAAAATGAAGCGAAAGATGAAGTTCGGCGGCAAACATAAGCAAGCAGAAGACACCATGTCTATGGCGAGTGGAATCAGTGGCATTAGCATGCAAAGCTCTCGCAGCAATCGAATCATGAGCCGAATCAATAAATCGATTGGCAGAAAGTGAGCAATTCAATTACCGTACACTTATCTACATATAGTACACTCCTTTTGGAGCCAGGTCTACATAATGGCCTTTCGCCACTTCTAGCCTAGCGAGTGGACGAGACAGCAGCGGTAGATAGTCGTTTGCGAATGAAACCCCAGTGGCCGGTGCTGTCGTTTATAGCCGCACGGCCAGCCGCAAATGGTCGCGCTTAGTCCGTTAGCCAGACTAGAAACGGCGAAGGGTCTTTACGTGCTGCTCTGTCGCCCTCGTTATGTCTCTTGCCGTCTGTCTCTCTCAAGCGAGCAATGCACCATTTAAAAATCCGTACGAAAGGGAGTCTATTTATTATGATCGCTGATGTCAAGGTGTCTTCAGACTCTCGAATTTCCAAGCGGAGGCTCGGCATGCGTTTGGGCATAATGATACGAACTCGTCCGTGGAATCCAATGGTCATCTGGCACCTCCGCCATCAAACGGAAATGCTGTGGTGTATCGAGAAGAAAGGTTGGAATCATTTGACAGTAGATCTCAGAAATGTGCCTTGATTACTTCATTGTGTCTTCCCTTTAGGCAGAACATTGCATCTCGTCCCGTGTCACGCCTAAGTGGAATTGACTTTAATGGGTTGGACGAAGCGGCGGCATACCAGCCTCCGAATCAGCTAACACCATCGCTGTCCAATCTGGGGACGTTCACGGCGCACAACATCTCTGGGTCACCGACGGTCAGTTCTGCTGCTTTTGTTATGAGCATGCTTTCAGTTCTTCTCCATCTAAATAGTGTGCCAATTGTGTGCGTGTGGTTTTCCGAATTCTGTGCTTCGATCGATCCTTGCTTGCTTTAGTTCGTTGTTTCGTTTGCATTATCGTTGTGATCGCTTGCAGGCGTCGACAGCTGAATCATTTCAACGAGCCAACAGCCTTAGAAGTGTAGCGTCATCTGGTTTCGGAGGATCGAACAAACCCGCGGTACGTAGCCAGTTAGCGGATAATCGCATGGCGTTGGAAATCTTGAAGCGGCTCAAGGATGTTTTTACACTTTCTTCGCAAATCGCCGCGATGGCATGGTTCGAATACTAATCGACGTGCGACGCGTTCTGTATCGACACTATGATAATCATGGTATCGCTCTGTATGGCGAACGCATAAGGAAATGGGACCAATAACATAGTTTGAGATGAATTTCGAGATTTCCTTTCAATTTAGTGTGTTTTCTTCATAGCACCTGCGACGTGCGAGAGCACAACTCCTCGAAATTGGCGATATACGAAAGGAAACCGTTTTGACACGCCCCCCCCCTCCTCTGAGCAAACCACTTGGACACGCCCACTTGAATGTGTTTACAAACACAATTGGAATCGCATTCAAGTGGGCGCGAAACGAGGCACAGATTCAATAGATTTTTTTCGATCCCCCCCCCTTCTCGGATTAGCTTTCATACATTTTGTTACAATCATACTTTTCTAGTCTTGAGAAGAATGAAATGGGTAAAGCCGTTTTTCTGTGACATTAAACAAGGCTCTCCTGAGATCATTCACTGAATTCTAGATCCTAAAGCTGATTTCCTTAAACTAAGGCCGCCTTGAAATCACTGACGCGTCTGTAGAGGAGAAGGAGTGAGTTGATTATCTACAGTTTCGAAATACAGGGTGCATTTTTAATATGGTAACCAAGTTTAAAAACTTATCAAGTCGAAGTAGACGCGTGCCTAATCATTTGTATGTAATACTGTTCGAAATAAATTGTGAGGAGAAATTCGGAGCGTTCACAGTTTTTACGGGATAAATTGCTGCTTCACTGATGGTCCTTCCTTTCCACAAGTAATCTTAGAAATCTGTTTCGTTAATATCATTGGAAAGCAGTGGTTCTCTGCTTGTATACCTGCTATTGCGGAGAATCCTGGACACCTCAATGAAAGAATACGAGAGCGGAAGGCCATATACTAAAAACGGTCCGGTCAGTTGGGGAGACCCCCATTTCCGTTAGTTTTGGTTTTCCTTGAAGACAAATAGGCGGCAAACTTTTGCGATCAAGTGCAACTTAAGGTTCTCAATCGATTCCCGCACTTCTCATAGATTTTTCAGAAAATCGATAGTCGATAGATTTTCGAGGAAGAATCGATAGTAATCTGTCAGTGGTACTTAAAGGCACAGTCCAAGCTCGGGGACGAATTCTGATATTTCCACATAATTGTGAAGTAGGCCAACCCTATATAGCACCTGCCAAGTGCGAGCTCTCAACTCCTCCGGATAAGCGAGATATAGGAGGAAGCCACCCTAGGGCGCCCACATCCGGAAGCCACTTTGGCACGCCCCTTTTACGATCTTTCGAGCTCAACAGTGGCGAGATGAGCGATGGTTTTAGATCATTAGCCCCGTTTCTCCCTACATTCTCAACCTCTCGCATTGTTCAGGTCGGCTTGTATACATCGGTTGCAAATGAAGGAAGTTACAAGTCTCGGACAACTCGTCCACCATGCTTCCGTAGCTCAATTTTTGAGGGGCCATAACTTTGTTTCTAGGGGGTCTTTTACGATTCTAGAGACATCGTTGGAATCAGACTGGGACCGTTTTCAAGATAGTCAGGAAGACAAAAAAGCAATTCATAGGTTGGACTGTGCCCTTAAATATTTCGACGCCTGGGCCACGCCAGGGAAGCCGAAAAAGTGGCCCGTATGCTGCATATTCCAAGCACCGACTGGGCCCTTTTCGAAAGTTTGATCTTGCTATCTTTTGATAGAGTTTTTAAGCAATTTTGCGATAATGTGTTTTCTAGCAGACAACACTGCTCCAAAATAAGCCTATCGAAACAGTTTTCTACTTTCACATCCGGAGACATTGAACGATTACCAACGTCGACTGAAAAATATAAGGAAATGTTCTCCTAAACGAAAAGTGTGGTATTTTGAAGAATTAAATATTTGAGAAAAGCGTATGGTAAAGTTTCCCGAGTGAATGAATTGAATATTCAGAAAGACAATGATTTAGGTTGTTCCATGAATCGATTAAAGGTAGTGTTCACGATCAATTTCACTTCCGATATATCCACGGTTTACGGAAGGTCTGGTGCCCTATATAGCAAGGCATGCTTAAAAAGGACACGAAAAAAAGGAATTTTTGAGCCAGAATAGGCCATCCCTTGTTTACGTTGATTTTTGAGCGTGGAACAATTGACCGCTAGAAGGATGGTACCTATCAGTGCAATGAAGCCACCAGCTCACTTATCAGACTTCCTTGGCTTGATCATTCCTGTAATCTGAGTCTTCCTTTGTTCATCTCGAGCGGGCGGATCTGGGGCACCAAAACGCTTGTTTGCAGCCGTTATTTTACCGCTATTGGCTCGTTATCTACCGTTCTTTCGACACTGGGAGCCTAGGATCCTTCTCGCCTATCATTTCACTGTGGAAAGTTAACGAGGATGACCATCGTGAACGCTGCCTTTAATCGATATAAGCAAACATGAAAATTTTTCGAAGGAATCGGGTGTTTTACAACGCAAGTGTTCAAGTTATTCGAATATAATAATTCAACTCGACCTCAGGTTTACACATTATGTACCGTCGTTCTCGGAGCCAAATTCCGGTGCGCATTTGCGGACAAAGGCTGTTGCATCGCGCAACAGGATGATGATCGTGCTAGAACCACTTGGTCCTGGCACGATTGAACTCTCTTCCAGCACGATTATCATCGTGTTGCGTGATCCAACATCCGTAGTCCGCAAATGCGGGCCGGAATTTCGCTCCGGGAATGACAGTATTCTCGTGTCTACTACCGGAAGTTCTTAACTTTACAAACATATATTGTGGACCTGTGGGTATGTGATCATGTGTTGGTGCTTATCCTCTCCCTAGCATCTTCTCTTTAGTGTTGTTATTCCCTGTGGGTGTATTCATACTTATCGTGAAAGCGGAGCGTTGATCACTCAGTTTGCTGATGTCATCCAATGACTCCGTTTGGCTGGCAAGTGTGAACACAACTATTGTCGCCCCTTAGTTTCGAAGTTCATGATTTTTGTGTGGTACCTGAATTCGTGGAAACGCAATTCACGAACGCAGTCTGTTTTTTAGAAACAAAGAGGTGATGATCTGGCGTATTCGCAGCAGGATCTGTTGGCGCTCGTGGATAGTTTGCGGCTCGAACTTCGTGTGAAGGAGTCTCGTTTGAAGGATATGGAAGAGTATATGGATAACTTGGTGCGTTTAACATTCCAACCTCATTCTGGTGAAGCTGATTTTCTCATCCTTGTAGATTTCACGAGTGATGGAGAGAAATCCAGAATTGCTGATGGCGCCTCTTGCGACCCCCGAGAAGCCGAAGCGTCGATATTTCTAAGTCCTTGTATAAAGCCGGTTCATTTGACCCCTCTAGTCGTACTCATCCCTGTATCGATATAACCCGATAGTATTTTGCTCAGTTAGTGTTATTACAAATGGCTATGCACTTAATGTTTTTTTAAATGATCGCTAGGTTTTGTAGCAGCTATTTCCTTACATCACCGGTATTATTTGAAGTGATTCCAATATCTAGCTTACCTTATTGTTAATCCATTTTGTCCTCACAGTCACTGTGTCTTGTTCGATACCAATGAACTCCTGCAGCAGCGAAATAAGCTTTGCTCAACGTTTGCCTTGAAAAATAGGATGTGCTGTGATTGATGTGGTTACCCACTTGTTAAGCTTCTTATCAGTTTATTCGGTTATTGATGCTAACTCTAACCATGTCAGCTGTGTATAGATTATTTCAAAATGAATGATTGTTGAAATTGAGGGTGTTGATTTGTGGAAAGTTGTCGATTGTACTAGGTCCAACGTCTCCGATCCGTGCATCATGATAGGGCGACAGTGGATAAGTAGATGAGAGATTTGACTTCCTTCGCGACGGTTTTAGACCACAAACACTTGGTTGGAGAATTGAGTGCAGCCGTAGCTTTCGCACATCGTTGTTGAATATCCGCTGCATAACTACCATCGTTCTTTAGCAAACAGCCCAAGTAACAGAAATCGTCCACCAGTTCGATACGTTGTCCGTCCACACAAACTCCCGTTGGAGGCCTCTGGGAGACCCACATCTGCTTGTATTTGTCGGGACGAAGACGAAGACCATAGGCTGCGGCATTCTTCGAAACGAGGTTCACAATCCTTTGCAAATTTGTGTTGTTTTCAGCGAATAACACGATGTCGTCGGCGTACTCCAGGTCGACTAGGAGCGTCCTGATGGTGTCAGTATCACGTCCGCAGGAAACTGCTATCAACGGCGAAATTGAAAAGAAAAGGTCCCGTTACAGCTCCTTGTCTTACTCTTGTTTTCACCCCGAAAGCTGTCGTAAATCCGACAGGTGTACGAACTGCTGCTGTTGTTCCTTTGTTCATGTCCTCGATTAGTAGAGCATATTGCCGTTCTCGGAGCCAAATTCCGGTGCGCGTTTGCGGACTACGGCTCTGTCATCATGCGGCACGTAATAATCGTGCTGGGACCCCCATCGCAATTACGGACCGGAATTTGGCTCCGCGAACGACCGCACTTCTCTGAGACTCCATGGGCGACCAAAGCGTTGAACAATCGATCACGATGAGGGGATTCGAATGCGGCTTCGAAGTCCGAAAAAATACAAGCCGTAATGGCTGTGAATACCACTGACACGATCAATCACTCTTACAGCGAATACATGGTCGATGGTCGATCATTTAGATCAAAGACCGGCCTGCTCATCTCTGGTCGTTTCTTCACGATCGCTATAGAATGATACGAATCAGAACTTTGTACATGACACGCAGTAGAGAGATTCGTCTTTAGTTTTTTAGGATCCGTGACGGATAGCTTTTTCTGAAGAGGTATAGTCAGGTCCGTGGCTTGTTTCCTCAAGAAAAAACGTTAAAATTCGAACCGAGGCTGGCGTGGCGATTTAAATCTCACCGGCGGCTGGTTGGTAATTACCAGCCGCTGATGAGATTTAAACCGCCGCGGTGTGAATTTAATTGTTTTTTCTTGAGGAAAGAAGCCGCGGACCTGACCATACGATGATCGTTTATGTATCTCCACGAATCGGGTATCCTTTCGCTCATCCATATACCATGAATAGTGTTGGCTACTTCACAAATCCGAGACGGAGAGAGAGCTTTCAGCATTTCAGCAGTGATGTTGTCATCTCCACCAGCCTTTCCATTCTTCATTTTTCGGACACAATTCAAAACTTCGGCCTCAGTCGGCGGTTCCTCACTGACATCGTAATGTGCTCTCCGAAAATGCGGGAGCTCTGGTACTGATGGCGTAGGACGATTCACTAGCGAACTGAAGTAATACTTCCATATTGGCTGCGTCGCATCGCCAACTGCAAATCCGTTGGCAGTGTTCAGGACAGCAGAACATCTCTTCATCTTGCCGCTATACTGTCGCAACAAAGTGAGGGCTTTCCGCCGATTCTTCTCCCTCCCAAGCCTTCTCAAATCCATTGTTTTTATAAGTTTTATTTTTGTCAAAAGAAGCGTTTCACTAGCTGCCGCTCCAGGAATTAATCTTACTCATTTGAAGATCAGGAACCTTCTGGGTGATGGCCGTAATGCACTTTAACCGCGAGAGAGGCGCGGAAACGGGGATGAGCGGAGCGCGTGACTGGACGGACGGGAGAGGAGCCAGGCGCGTGATTGGAAGGAGCACGGATTTCCTCCGCGTCTCTTCCGGTCGGAGTACAGTACGAGCATCACCTGAACTTTTTTCTAGAACACTAGCTTTTATGTCGGCGCTGCAGTAATCGACATCTACTTTTCGCCAGCTGCCGCCTTCCTCCACAAAATAGAAGGGCTTCCAGAATGGGTGAAGGAATTGATCTTTGTTTGTTTCTGGACCAAAAGACCAGAATCGGAACGGCAGAGATAAAAGAGGTCCGGAAATACGGTACTGGAAGCGGAAACCGAACACTCTGGGGCCGGATTCATCTACGCGGCAATGCTGGTAGCCCTATCCAGTGGTAGCGCTACTCACGTCACGAGCGCAATGCTACCGCGGGTAGCGCTACCAAGCAGCTACGTCTAAAAGCGTTATGTGTGTAGCGACGCCGCCGTGTTTTACAAACGACGGCTACTGCACATCGCTCGTAGTCGCTTTCCAAAAGCTTAAACTTTTGAGATCTCACAAAACCTAGAGCATAAAAAGCAAAAAACCATGAATAAAGTAAATCTATGTTCGAATCACCTGAAGAATTGAGCGGTATGGGAAACGCTGCTATGGTTTTTGTTTTTTTTTTCGGTAGATTTCATTGATATGTTCTTTAATCTGTAACATATGTAGTTTTAATATTGAGAATGAGGATGATGTCTATATCAATCGGGATTCTTTTTTTGGAACGTATGATTTTTTTTTCATATGATTTCGCGTCTCAGATGTAGTTGGATTGCGGCGTACCATAAAAGTACACAAGACGACATTTTCACGTAGAAAATGTCAATAACTAGAAACGAAAGAAACAAAAAATCAGCCGTAACAGAAAAGCTTGGGCCCAAATGTGTAATGATTGATTTGCCGCGGTACCTATGCGAACCCTTTATACCTTATACTTACCTAGTTTTTTGTATAGTTTAGGTTGAAAAAAAACCAAGAAAAGATCACGGCTTTTCATTTTTAAAATTGTTGAGAACCTGTATTTTTTCCAAATCTCATCATCATCAATCCTTCCCCGCCCTCGTCCTCTAGATAAATTAAAAGAGTGTTTCGCCCAGAAATTAAAAGCTGTGAATCCCAATTTTTTGCGTTATAGGAAAATCATAGATACATATTAAGCTCGGGGAAAATTAATGACGGTTTTTATAGAATCAATTCTTTCCGCCCAAACGAGCTTTTTTTTGCAAACTGTAATATGGCATTTAAAAGCGCATTTCTATTTCTATCCTACACTAACGGAAATCGATAAATGATCGACAATTAGGACTAGAGGATTTCGAGTAGTTTTTAACTGAAAAGCTCGGTGTCTCAAAGTCATTGCTTGAAAGAGAAATAGAGGCTGCAAGAACGTTCAGTATTTACAACACACAGCAAAATTAAGTTCACAAAAGATTCAGTTCTGTGAGAAGAAACAAGAAGAATGTATCAGATGGAGAAGCATCAAAATCCACAAAAAAACTCAACCGGACTAGGGAAAGTTATTTAATAAACCCACAATTATTTTTGCACCAACCTAATAATTGAAAATTAATCGAACCTCAACGATAAATAATGATTATTGACAAGAAAGTTGCGGATTTCGTGGATGAAAACATATCATTTTATCCAAATAAAGACAAAAGTGATGGAAATCCGTTATACAAGGGGTTTGAAAACAGCTGTTCAAAGGATGAGTGCGTAAATTTTGCATCGGAGCGCGAAATTTCGCCGGGTAAGGCGCCGCTGGTAGGACCCTGCCCGAAATTTGCGCTGGGTAGGCTTTGGTAGGTTGCTACCGTGGGTAGCAAGTTCCGTGAGTCGCGTCATTCGCGCGAATTTCGGTAGGAAGCTACCCTTACCCAGTCTACTAGCGCTAAATTTCGTTGATGAATCCGGCCCTTGGTGCAGACCTGTGCTACAGCATTATAGAACCATGCCGTTTGCCGAGCTCTCATGACATCCCTCACTATTACGAGAACGATTATTTTTTCCCGGTCAATTCTAGCGCTTTGTCCTAGGCCGGAATCTGATTCCGCTGCAGACTTGTGCTAAGTAAGTTATAGCTGGCCAAACGTTGTATTTTGAAGATCTAGTGATTTTGGCATTAGAGTACCTGAAATCACGCACTGTTTCACCACTGCCTTGCAATTAATGTTTGAATATTTCATAATTTTGTGTCAATCACGTTGGTATTTCTTGGGAATTTCTAAAGAGCTCTCAATTTCAATGATCATTAGCAGCGGAGCTGTTGGCGTTGGAGAAGTACATATCAATGATGATAAGAATGTTTCCACAGAAAAACCTTAGCTCGCTGCCTGTGATAATCGAAATCGGGAGCTGTTAGGGAATGCCCCGGGCCCTGATTATTCCAGAGCTGTTTTGAAGTCGATTTCGTCGCTCAATTAATCACCAGCGACAGCGTCATTGATAACATCTTTAATCTCGTAGCTTGTAAGGCCCCGGTCAGAGTTGGTGCTATTTGCATCTGTAACCCACCCACTCTCCCCAACACCCCCGAACCCCAACACCCCAACACCCACCCGGTCGACGATACGGATGTTTAAAATGATGGAGTGAGGTTGAGAAAATCACTCGGTGTATCCAACTAGATATGAAGATGATTACGTGGCCAACAGGATTGCACCTGTTCAGAGAAATAGTGAAGGAGAGCATAGTGAAAAAGCGGAGGTAGCAGTGTGGATAGCTTTCTAGTGATAGGCAATGTTTTATCATCGGTCCGCCCACCCGGTGATTTTCTCATCCGCCGTCATCCACGTATAGCATGAATATCGACCGCGTCGGATACACCGAGTGATTTTCTCAACCTCACTCCATCATTTTAAACATACGTATCGACCGGGTGGGTGTTGGGGGGTGCGGGGGGGGATACACCGAGTGATTTTTGCATCCCATTTTCAATGCATTCTGTGTGTATCGACCGGGCTGGAGACGTCGGCTCATGCAACTATGACCGGGGCCTAATTGCCAACTCATTTCTCATTGTTGAATGTTCAGCTGAAGCTTATTAACTACTAGCGAGACCTAGCGAAGTTTTCGCTCACAGAAACTTTTGCGTGAGCCAACTACCTGAGACGGATTAGTTAGTTAGAACGGTGGTGACTGACTTCCGTCTAACCGAAAGTTGCTGTACGTAGGTATGGACTCTCCTGAGCAGAGCAGGGTGCCGTACATTTACAGCAGGCCGTGGGGGTATCACAATGTGGGATCAAAAAGCAAAACATAAGAAGCCAGCAGTAAATCGTCGGTTGCTACCGGCATAAAATTCACAACCCCTTCTGCACTTCCTTACCTTACTCTGCCAATTCGAGACTTGATGCCGCAACAAAAGAGACTTGATGCTCATGTACAAGTCGGCATGAAGTCTTAATTTGCCGCGCTAAATTCACTGTATGGGTGAATTTGCCGCTAGGAGAGGTGAGAATGAGGTGAATTTCCCGTGAAAATGGTGCGAACTGGCAGCGAGAGAGGGTCCAATTTACCCCGAAAATGAGGTGAATTAACCTCGAAAAATGGGTGAATTTACCCCGAAAATTTCACGAATTTGAAGGTCCACAGCAAGAAGCCCCCTTGTCCGCAACATGAGCGTAATCTTCACCGAGGTCTGCGGTGAGGAGCCACCCTCTGCGGACCCCGGCGTAGCTCGTCCCTGTCGTGAGGATACCCACTGTATCCTCCCAGCAACCAAAATTATGCTGGCCTCCGGAGAGTGACCCGAAGTCACCTTTCAGGGCCGGCAGCAGAATGCCGAATGAGGACTCTGGTGGGATGAGGCTGTTTTTATACCGGCGGTGCTCATAGTAAACACATTGAGAAGTGATCACATTGAGACGTGATTATTCGTTTTATCATGTTTTCGCTGGGATGTTTTCATTTGTTTAGAAATTTCTGAGATGCCAGCAACGGCGGTCATTTCACCCTTTGCGCTGAGTGGTATCCAGCCGCTCAACAACTGATATGCATTAACATGTTAGCGCAGGCGGTATTTTCACGCTTTGCGCTGACTGATATCCAACCGCTCAGCAAATTCACCCTTTGCGCGGATAAGCTTTCATGACGGCGCTAAAGGTGAATTTGATGCCTTATGATAACAAAGCGTGATAAAGGCCGCTTTCGCCGAAGCATCAAGTCTCGAATTGGCAGAGTACGTCGCTACCCACTGCCCTTTCTTCCAATTTGTAGAGTTCACAAGCTATTAATCTCGCCTTACCGTCTCTATCATGATAAGGACAAACGCATTCTCATTTTTATATGATGTTTCCCTAGTTCACCAACGTCATGCCCTTGTTCTCAATGAATGAAATTAGTAGGTGGTTGTTTATGTTTTTGTGGTGCAGATTTTGATAAGCTCAGACTTGCAACATATAAAAACTGGTTTTTGGAAGTTAGGGAATCGAAATGACTGAGCGGTTGCAATGAGTGGCGAACAGAGAAGGTGCGGAAGTGGACCTGCTGCTTGTTTCCTAAAACTGGCAAGAAAATGTCTCAGGAGTTCTGCGTCAATCTCGAAACGCGTCGCACGCTTCTCAAAATTCATGTTTTCTAATCTGTTTTCTTCTCCACAAAAGGTTAAGATTTAGCATTAAAAATTTAAACACCCTTTTTTCAAATTCTTCACTCTTGGTAACGTCCTGCACACTCCCACTGCGGTCCTGCTAACTTTTGATGACCTGCACACTCCCACTCGTGACCTGTGCATTTTCTATGACGCCCTGCACACTCCCACTGGGGACCTGCGCACCCTCTATGACGTCCTGCACCCTACCATTTGGGTCCTGCACACTATCTGTGACGTGCTGCACACTCGCGTTGGGGTCCTGCACACATTCAATGACGTCCTGCGCACTCCTACTCAGGACCTGCACATTTTCTGTTATGTCCTTCACACCCCAGCTGGGGTCCTGCACAATTTCTATGACGTCCTGCACACTCCCGCTGGGGACCTGCACATTTTCTATGATGTCCTGCGCACTTCCACCGGGGTCCTGCACACTTTCTATGACGTCCTGCACACTTCCTCTGGGGTCCTGCACATTTTCTACGATGTCCTGCACACTCCCGCTGGGGTCCTGCACAATTTCTATGACGTCCTGCACACTTCCTTTTGGGGTCCTGTACACTTTCAATGACGTCCTGCACACTCCCGCTGGAGACCTGCACATTTTCTATGATGTCCTGCACACTTCCACCGGGGTTCTGCACACTTTCTATGACGTCGTGCATACTCCCACTGGAGTCCTGCACACTTTCTACGACGTCCTGCACACTTCCGCTGGGATCCTGCACACTTTCCATGACGCCCTGCACACTCCCACTGGGGTCCTCCACACTTTCTATGACGTCCTGCACACTTCCGCTGGGGTCCTGCACATTCCTACTTAGGGCCTGCGCACTTTCTATGACGTCCTGCACATTCCGATTAGGGTCCTGCACACTTTCTATGACTTCTTGCACACCCTCACTGGGGTCCTGCACACCTTTTATGACGCCCTGCATTTTTTGCATAGCTAGACGACTCGCAGAAGTTATCATGACCCACGGCCAAAAGTGCGCTCCACGGACAAACTCGGTTGCCCCGAGGCACGTAAGAGGTGACTCGGGCTGATTTTTTGGTAATCGATAAATGTCGCACCCACCTAAATGTTGGTACCATTTCATACAAGTTTTGATCGGCCATTCCTAAGATATCCGGGACACATGCACACACATACACACACACACACACACACACACATCGGGACATAACTGCTTTAAAGGCAGCATACGCTCGCAAACATGGTCGAGATATCAGCATAAATAGGCCCGCACGGCCCTGCCATGTCGTCAACGACGTTTGAATCGCTGAAAACCATCCAGGATGACAGTATTTGACCATCTCGTCAAGCACGCCCGTAGTTATTTCACACCCTTTGAGTAGCAGAATGAAAAGGGAAACCTGAGGAAACATGTGATAATTGAGAGTGATAGCATTATCAAAGGGGAGTGCACGAGAGAAACGGCTCGATTTACCTGGATATTACATGTTTGTGCACTGATGGAATCCTCCACTTTCAAAAGCCATCCGGAGTAGAGCGGCATTCTCGAAAGTGGATGAGAGTTCATGGGTGTTTAGACAGGTAATGTTCAAGTAAATCGAGCTGTTTCTCTCGTGCACTCCCCTTTGATAGTGCTATCACTCTAAGTTATCACATGTTTTCTCAAGTTCAGATTTTCATTCTGTTACTCAAAGGGGTGTGAAAATACGGGCGTGCTTGACAGGGATGGTCAAATACTGTCATCCTGGATGGTTTTCAGCGCTTCAAACGCCGTTCACGGCATGGTAGGGGCCGTGCAGACCTATTTATGCTGATATCTCGACCATGTTTGCGAGCGTGTATGCTGCCTTTAAGTATAAGGATTAGGCTATGTACCTTTTTGGTAGTACTTGAACCTTTTGATGTTTGGATATTATCGTTATGCCTGTTTTTCATTTGTTCACGTTGAGGAGGCTGAGCGGGGGTATGAGGCGTGAAGGGGCCCCAACACTTTTGTTTTTCGCCGTTTTATTTCATTCTAGGTGTCTAGTGATTCAATCAGTCTTGATAGTGATCGCTACGCTTGTCCGATGTTACTTGAAGAAGATGATGACGATTTCTCGACGTATGCAAGAAGAATGAACAGCGAATGGTCTCGATTCAGACTAGCAGACTGTAACGAAAGCCAGTTCAAGTGCCCGATTTTCGTCTGTGGACTCCAATCCCACCAATATGCTTCCATTCGACTTGAACTTTTGGACAAATCTCATCCTAATCACCACTGTTGAGTTCTTCTTGGCAACCCACTTGAGAGAAACTTAATATATTCTTACCTGTCCATGAACACACCGATCGGCCCTTTTATTTGGCCGCTCAACCACAACAACGATTTCACTGCGTATCTTATCCAGAACACTAGACTCGTTCTCTGTCGTTCCTTTGATACAGGTCTCTAGTTGTTCTTCGAATAGCATTTTACTGCATTATTGTGGACACTACTCTGTGTGACTCTGTGATTTTCATATCCGCTGCTATTTTCCAGCACTATGAGAACCTACACGATTGCGCATTCTCATCCCTTTAAAGGCAGTGGTCACGATGAAAAACCTTATCGAAAAAACTGCTAAAATCAGCTCAGATCAAAAACAGCTCAAAAACTACAGTTCGGTCGGTTGGCGAGTGCACATTGCCGCCGGCGGTTTCGAACGTCTTTTTTTGCAAATACCGGTCCCGGCGAAAAGTTGATACTCTTACCAAAATTGGAATTCACTGTTTATTCTCATGATCATTAACACTAATTGATAAGAGAAGATAAGTTTCAAAATTAAAACTTCAAGTGTCTTTTTTTTCAGATTCTTCATTTTCATCAGACTTTGGCCAGCAAAAAAAACTTTTCTTATGTAATTGTTTCTGATTTTTCATCACTATATGAATGTACATTCAAGGTACTGCTACGTGCCTTCATTAGAGGACACTTAACGAAGAAGTCAGTGAGATATTATTCATCGAATAGCGATTCCTACGGGATTTGACTTTTCAGCAAATACTTATGCTATCATATTCCAAGAAAGAAACGACATTCGAGTGTTACTTGTGCTAATATCAGTTTCAGGTTTTCCCAACAATTTTTCAGAGTGGAAAGTTCTATCGTCTTGAAAAAATCACGAATTTGAAAAGTTGCGTGGTGTTGTGCCATTTTCATCCTCCTAGAAAGTGAGAAATCGATTTTCAACGTTAGCAAACTTTACATAAATAGAGTATATTTGGATATTCGCTCATTTTCGAGTCTTTAAAGGCAGGGTTCTCGATAAAATCGGTTGTTGTGCTATCCCTATCCAATGGTAGATCTGACCATCACAAAAATAAAAATAAGTAAAAAATTGGAGAAAAAACGCTCAGGAACAAGTTATGGCTTGGTGTCCTCCCGCCCCCAATTATCGAGATTTGTGTAAAAGCCTCTCTGGTCAACGTTTATTTTGCTTCTAAACAAATTTCTGAGCATTTCTGGACACTACTTTGGCAGCAAAATAATGGGCGGATAAGCAAGCTTTAATGAAAATCTCGTTAATTAGGGGGCCGGCCGACACCGGTAATTAGCCGTTATACTTTGTTTTTGAGCGTGTTCCCCGCAAATTTTCGGATTTTTTCACTTATTTTTACTTTTGTGATGACAAAATCTACATTCTCATGAAGAGAGTTCAAAAGTCGTTTTTATCGCGAACCCTGCCTTTAACCGAGAGCATAATTACGCCCAAGTCGCTGGCACTGTTTGTCACCAAAGGCAACACTGGCCGCAGACACTTTTGCGCCCCGATGTTGAGGCGATTTACCAAATTACTAGAACTTGCATGTATCCAGCTAAAATGATTTCTCCTCCTAGCATCAATTCAAAGTGGTAGGCAGCATCGGGTTTCCAAAATTTTAAAGATGATTTTTAAGAAGTTTTAGACCCGACGAGGTCCCATTTTCTGCCCCATGTTATGTTAGAAATTCGAAAATAGCATTGGCAGCTGTAACCAAAAATAGAAATCTCTTGGGCCATTCACTCATTTCTGAGTTTTTAGATGAGGTTATAATAGAACCAGGGTGGCGCTCTACCCGACGAAAGGCAACCCCTGCCGTCGACATTTTGCATCTCCTGTGTTGGTGCAATTTTCTCGATAACTAGAACCCACTCATTCTAACAGTGAGCAATAATATTTTCGGAACACCTAACCTCAGAGTACAAAAAGACATTTGGAAGTTATATCGCAATTTTCAAAAATTTAAAAATTTAGAGTTTTTCGGCAGATTTTCTCGAGATAGCGTCCAATTTCTTCTCTTTCTAGGAAAGCTGTGAAAACCAGCTAACATTGACTGTGCAGAGGACGCTTCGTAGACAGGTATTCCAATTTTTGGAAGAGTTGAAGAATTTTTCGTTTGTTTTATGTTAGTCAAAACATGACTCTTCGGCCAAAAACAACATTCTTGTTACTTCTCCTATCTCCAGTCGGGCTCATATGGGATATAGAAACGAGAAATAGTCGCCAATTTAGTATACACCCATACATCGACACTTTAAACGGGAAAGGGATTAAATACGGTGGGTTAGAAATTTGAGCATTTTTGGGCTCAAGAGAAATTGAGAGCGCCCGGTGAGGCGCTCTGGGGTGGGCGGGGCAAGTGGGGCGGGCCTGGTCCCACCCCTCGTCGCAAACGAGATTGTCTCTAGACTGGCTCCTTCTCCTTTGTATTTTCCACGTTATTCAGCAGAATTCCGCTAAACTCCAAAGTAGTAGACGCTGCTCAACAGATCTGTTTCCCTTCCCATGACTGTCCTGTAGAAGAAACCCTCATCCCAAATGCATTAATTTGCTAACTCATGAAAGTTTGCATGTTTACATGTTAACATGGAACTTTTCTGACTTGCAATTTGGTGCTATACATTACCCATCTTTCCGCAGGAGTGATTCGATGAAAAGGTGAGTCTCTTACTCTAATTTCTTTCTCTCTCCATTCTTTTGAAACACACCAGTGGTTTAGAATTCGTGTATAATTCTATTCGCGCAATGTTAAGATCGTCAAATGTTGTTTAACACTCTGAACCTTTTCATTTTCCGTTGCGAGGCTCTAACAATTGTTCATAAATCTAAAAAGTCGATTATCGATATTATAATTTTAATTTGAAAATTTACGAAGAGCTCAAAATAACATCTGAGAAATACGGAAACCTTCTCTATTGATTACCTATATTTTCTACACATTCGAGTCTTCCTCGAAACAAAATATTAATTTGTAATATCTTCGGTTTACATGGTTTTCACGCCCTCAAGCGGAAAAAAATATTTTTTTTAACAATAGTGTTGATCATCCGGATATTTTCTCCATAGCTTGACTCAATTTTATATTTTTCTATTTATCCAACTACATATCATGCCATATTGAGAAAATTTTGGAGCCTCTTGACAACTTCTCATTCTTCGAGTAGCATAACTGAAACATTAAAAAAATCATACATCTGCCTTATTTTTCTAATGCCTCTCCGATGAATTTTCTAGAACATTCGAGTGTTTTCTACAACATTCTTCATTAGCATATTATTCACCAATTTTCAAAAAAATCAGGCGGTGTTCAAAAACTCAGGAAAGCGTTAGTTTTGTTAGACCGTAACATTTCTATAGATTTACACATATAATTCGAGTGAAGAAATTTATTGAGTGTTAATAAAGAATATGAGAACTCGGATCTATTTTCTAAGCTCTCTCTTGATCGAATCAATTCCTAACCTGTCTGAAAAAGCTGTTATAGAAACTGTCTGTGATTTATAAAATCAGATTTTCAAGCAAAAACGTAGAGGAACATTCATACAAAACTGAAAAAAGGAGTTCGTGTAAAATTTTTCGCCCCATATTTCTTCCAAACTTTTCAAAATAGATTTTCGCTATGTTTCATTTATAAATGCTTATGAATGCATCTAATTATCAGGAAAATGTAATCGACTTTTTTTGAAAACCGTATTTAATTTATTTTTTATTTGCATTTATTTTCGCATCGAAAAATGATATTCTTAAATTGGCAGAAACCCTGAAAATAAAGGAGAAGAACAACATTCTGGTTGATTTCACCAATTTTTACCCTTATTTCAGTTTTTTTAATAATGAAGCGCGCTTTGGTTTCTTCAAAACATGCAGTCTTAATATGGACTGAATTTCTTTCTATTCTAAAGTCGAATCTTTTTTTTTGTAGTCATTCAGCTAGGGCAGACATGCCTATTTTGATCTGTATTCTCAGCCTTTGCATTCAGCCTAATACAGTTGGCTCATATCGGTCGATATCTCCATCACTGGATGGCTCTTAGCCTCGGCATATCCAATGGACACAACACATCTCAAGACAAGTAACCCAGGATCGTAAACATGTCCCAATGGCAATTTCCAATGGAAGTGTGGGTAGCAGGGTCATCCGACCACGGACATCAACGAGAATTTAATAGATTGAATACTAAGGCTGAGAACAAGATTTGGAATTGAAAAAATAAACTGTTTTCCTCAGCGAACGACAAAAAAACAGGCAAAGGAGGAAAAGGGGTGTTTTTCCAGAAGGAAAAGCGATTGTTTGTGAGATCAAAGAAAAAACAAATCATAAAATTTTACATCAACATCAAAAAAAATTCAAGAATTTCGTTGCTGAGAAGTTTCTGCCTTTTTTTCTGATTTTTTTTTGAATTTTCCAGGGTAGAAGAAACATGTAATGCTGAAAAATCCTATCTAGTTATGGGATAAGTTGAAAAATAAAGTTGCGATTTCAATAAAAAAACAGATTTTTTAATAAATACAAAAACATTGGTTTTTTTAAAAATTCAGCTCAAAATTAGTTTTTTACCTAAAAGAATTTGTGAACTGATCCTCCAAAAAAAATCCTGCAGCAAAGAAACCTAATGTCATCTAGAAGGTAACATAATATTTTTTTGAAATTGAAATGTTATCTTTGATTTTCCGAACTTGTTTCGGGAACGAATAGCGCTTCCATCTAAGCAATCATTCTTGAATGAAGTACGCACGACTCTTTTTTTTTCTTGCCAACTCAACAGACACCTTGAAATCAAAGTGAATTCGATTTTCAGAGCATTATGAATATAAATAGATATCAGTTAATCAAATTGAAGGCAGAATACAGAACCAGCAAAATAATATTTATTAGTTTGCAAAAGCACGTAAACGCTTTTCCATACTGATTTTCAAGTTGAATAAATTTTCAGTTTGATTTTTTTCTCTTTGCATTTTCATGACTAATTTCAGGAAATATATTCACTGGATTACATTCACACAAAAGAAAGCAAGAGACTGATTCGGGGAAATTAACTTAACGAGTACCGTTCGAAAAAAAAAACATTTTCTCATTCGGATTACAAAACAGGATTTCTCTGAGAATGTTTAAAAAGAAAAGCAACGGAATTCTTGAATTTTTTGTGATGTTGATGTGAAATTTTATGATTTGTTTTTTCTTTGATCTCCAAAATAATCGCTTTTCCTTCTGGAAAAACACCCCTTTTCCTCCTTTGCCTGTTTTTTGTCGTTCGCTGAGGAAAACAGTTTATTTTTTCAATTCCAAATCTTGTTCTCAGCCTAAGTATTCAATCTATTAAATTATCGTTGATGTCCGTGGTCTGATGACCCTGCTACCCACACTTCCATTGGAAATTGCCATTGGGACATGTTTACGATCCTGGGTTACTTGTCTTGGTATGTGTTGTGTCCATTGGATATGCCGAGGCTAAGAGCCATCCAGTGATGGAGATATCGACCGATATGAGCCAACTTTATTAGGCTGAATGCAAAGGCTGAGAATACAGATCAAAATAGGCATGTCTGCCCTAGCTGAATGACTACAAAAAAAAAAGATTCGACTTTAGAATAGAAAGAAATTCAGTCCATATTAAGACTGCATGTTTTGAAGAAACCAAAGTGCGCTTCACTATTAAAAAAAAACTGAAATAAGGGTAAAAATTGGTGAAATCGACCAGAACGTTGTTCTTCTCCTTTATTTTTAGGGTTTCTGCCAATTTAAGAATATCATTTTTCGATGCGAAAATGAATGCAAATAAAAAAATAAATGAAATAAGGTTTTCAAAAAAAGTCGATTACATTTTCCTGATAATTAGATGCATTCATAAGCATTTATAAATGAAACATAGCGAAAATCTATTTTGAAAAGTTTGGAAGAAATATGGGGCGAAAAATTTTACACGAACTCCTTTTTTCAGTTTTGTATGAATGTTCCTCTACGTTTTTGCTTGAAAATCTGATTTTATAAATCACAGACAGTTTCTATAACACCTTTTTCAGACAGGTTAGGAATCGATCAGATCAAGAGAGGGCTTAGAAAACAGATCCGAGTCCTCATATTCTTTATTAACACTCACTAAATTTCTTCACACGAATTATATGTGTAAATCTATAGAAATGTTACGGTCTAACAAAACTAACGCTTTCCTGAGTTTTTGAACACCGCCTGATTTTTTGAAAATTGGTGAATAATATGCTAATGAAGAATGTTGTAGAAAACACTCGAATGTTCTAGAAAATTCATCGGAGAGGCATTAGAAAAATAAGGCAGATGTATGATTTTTTTAATGTTTCAGTTATGCTACTCGAAGAATGAGAAGTTGTCAAGAGGCTCCAAAATTTTCTCAATATGGCATGATATGTAGTTGGATAAATAGAAAAATATAAAATTGAGTCAAGCTATGGAGAAAATATCCGGATGATCAACACTATTGTTAAAAAAAATATTTTTTCTCCGCTTGAGAGCGTGAAAACCATGTAAACCGAAGATATTACAAATTAATATTTTGTTTCGAGGAAGACTCGAATGTGTAGAAAATATAGGTAATCAATAGGGAAGGTTTCCGTATTTCTCAGATGTTATTTTTGAGCTCTTCGTAAATTTTCAAATTAAAATTATAATATCGATAATCGACTTTTTAGATTTATGAACAATTGTTAGGCCTCGCAACGGAAAATGAAAAGGTTCAGAGTGTTAAACAACATTTGACGATCTTAACATTGCGCGAATAGAATTATACACGAATTCTAAACCACTGGTGTGTTTCAAAAGAATGGAGAGAAAGAAATTAGAGTAAGAGACTCACCTTTTCATCGAATCACTCCTGCGGAAAGATGGGTAATGTATAGCACCAAATTGCAAGTCAAGAAAAGTTCCATGTTAACATGTAAACATGCAAACTTTCATGAGTTAGCAAATTAATGCATTTGGGATGAGGGTTTCTTCTACAGGACAGTCATGGGAAGGAAACAGATCTGTTGAGCAGCGTCTACTACTTTGGAGTTTAGCGGAATACTGCTGAATAACGTGGAAAATACAAAGGAGAAGGAGCCAGTCTAGAGACAATCTCGTTTGCGACGAGGGGTGGGACCAGGCCCGCCCCACTTGCCCCGCCCACCCCAGAGCGCCTCACCGGGCGCTCTCAATTTCTCTTGAGCCCAAAAATGCTCAAATTTCTAACCCACCGTATTTAATCCCTTTCCCGTTTAAAGTGTCGATGTATGGGTGTATACTAAATTGGCGACTATTTCTCGTTTCTATATCCCATATGAGCCCGACTGGAGATAGGAGAAGTAACAAGAATGTTGTTTTTGGCCGAAGAGTCATGTTTTGACTAACATAAAACAAACGAAAATTCTTTCAACTCTTCCAAAAAATTGGAATACCTGTCTACGAAGCGTCCTCTGCACAGTCAATGTTAGCTGGTTTTCACAGCTTTCCTAGAAAGAGAAGAAATAGGACGCCAATTCGAGGAAATCTGCTGAAAAACTCGAAAATTTTAAATTTTCGAAAATTGCTATATAACTTCCAAATGTCCTTTTGTACTCTGAGGTTTGGTGTTCCGAAAATATTATTGCTCACTGTTAGAATGAGAGGGTTCTAGTTATCGAGAAAACTGCACCAACACAGGAGATGCAAAATATCGACGGCAGGGGTTGCGTTTCGTCGGGTAGAGCGCCACCCTGGTTCGATTATAACCTCATCTAAAAACTCAGAAATGAGTGAATGGCCCAAGAGATTTCTATTTTTGGTTACAGCTGCTAATGATATTTTCGAATTTCCAACATAACATAGGACAGAAAATGGGACTTCGTCGGGTCTAAAACTTCTTAAAAATCATCTTTAAAATTTTGGAAACCCTATGCTGTATACCACTTTGAATTGATGCTAGGAGGAGAAATCATTTTAGCTGGATACATGGAAGTTCTAGTAATTTGGTAAATCGTCTCAACATCGGGGCGCAAAAGTGTCTGCGGCCAGTGTTGCCTTTGGTGACAAACAGTGCCAGCGACTTGGGCGTATTTATGCTCTCGGTTAAGGACTCGAAAATGAGCGAATATCCAAATATACTCTATTTATGTAAAGTTTGCTAACGTTGAAAATCGATTTCTCACTTTCTAGGAGGATGAAAATGGCACAACACCACGCAACTTTTCAAATTCGTGATTTTTTCAAGACGATAGAACTTTCCACTCTGAAAAATTGTTGGGAAAACCTGAAACTGATATTAGCACAAGTAACACTCGAATGTCGTTTCTTTCTTGGAATATGATAGCATAAGTATTTGCTGAAAAGTCAAATCCCGTAGGAATCGCTATTCGATGAATAATATCTCACTGACTTCTTCGTTAAGTGTCCTCTAATGAAGGCACGTAGCAGTACCTTGAATGTACATTCATATAGTGATGAAAAATCAGAAACAATTACATAAGAAAAGTTTTTTTTGCTGGCCAAAGTCTGATGAAAATGAAGAATCTGAAAAAAAAAGACACTTGAAGTTTTATTTTTGAAACTTATCTTCTCTTATCAATTAGTGTTAATGATCATGAGAATAAACAGTGAATTCCAATTTTGGTAAGAGTATCAACTTTTCGCCGGGAACGGTATTTGCAAAAAAGACGCTCGAAACCGCCGGCGACCGCCGGCGGGCGGCGGGCGCCGGCGCCCACCGGCGGCAATGTGCACTCGCCAACCGACCGAACTGTATGAAGGTAGCGCGGTGAAAAACGGGCTAGAATTAGAGCCTCTAACCCTAAATTTCCAGTTCGTGCACACGTGCACAGAAAGATTCCAGCCTCATGCCTAGCAGTCCAAAATCATCGACACTCAGAGAAAGAAATAAATGCAAATTTGCCTAATAAAACAGTTAAACAATGAAAGCAAGCACTTCAGTCAATGTTTTTGACTAGCCTTGTACATGAATCCGAACGTTCATTTATTGAAATTCAAGTTCAAGCCCGCTGATGTTCTTGATATTAGAGATCATCGATGCCGATGATGTGGGGGGTGGGCTCGTCCACCATCAAAAGACAAGAAAGTTCAGGCTTCAAATTTGGCCCAGAGCAGCGTTTTTTTCCGCGATTTTTTCTTATAGGTTCTAGTACTCTATACCCAGAAAAGGGTTTAGAGAGGAAAAGAAGACGAGCTTATTTGAGCGCGACCACTGCCTTTAAATGCTTAGGTGAATTGGATTAAATCCCTCAGACACGCAGATTGCCTTTCCGGTAGCGATTTTCAATTTTTTGGACCAAAGGGAAACGATGAGGTGGCATGAAGTCTTTCTTCAGTTTTTACCACAACAATCGGCATCCCAACCTTGAAGGGAAGGGGATCCCACCAATACCATGACGAAATCATAAGTCTAAGAAAATCCGCCGTTCTGGAATTAGTATTCCGCTCGTTTCCTTCTCTTCCCACGATCTGGGTCCAATTGTGAAAACCTCCGCCAGAGTCATGTCGAAACCGTTTATCCAGCTCACATGATGTACGACGTATGCCTTAATCGGAGGGAACTGCTTGAAAATTGAAGCAAAACGGCTTGTAGCAGTCTGTTCACATTGGCGAAGTGGTAGAAGGTGCAAGAGCGTGCAGTGGTGCCAGAGAGCTTCAATACAGACACCTCCACCTCAACGATTGAGTTTTTTTGGGTAGCTTGCCGGTTAGTGGGCGACATTCTCAACTGTGCCACTTCGATTCGGAAACGCGGCATCGATGGGATAAACCGCCTAGGCACCGCCATGGATTATAAGAGAAAACGAAGAGTTTTCAAGGTGACATCCATCTTCCTGATGTGCTGTCTTCGTGAGGTGCCTCAAATCTGAGCGGTTGATTGAATTAGGATCTTAGTAGAAGCCGTAAAAGTTGTTTGAAAACCTCTTCCACGAAAAAGTTAGTATTAATAATACGCAATCTCTTTGAATGAGTTCTAATCTTCTTATCCTATAATGTCCTACATTACTGGTAGGAAGTGTAGTCTCCGATAGGTTCCTCTATTGCTATTATGTGTATAGAAAACTGGAACTTCCATTGTATGTTCTGCGAGTCAGTTTCTTTAAACCCTTGTTCAATTTCCATTGTACCCATGCCCCTCATAGGTCACGATTAGTGGGGCTTTGCTTTTTACAGACCAATTGAGTGAGATTTTCCCATTGAAATCCGGTTCCATCCGCCGAACACTGGGGATCGTTTGGTGTTTTTTCGCAGCAAACTCTACAGTAATGATTGACGTCAATCGTTTACCTACCACATTTGCATCAGTTGGTAGCGAATTGTTGCTGCTTGATGTTAGCGTTGATGTTTGAGGTGGGCTTAGGTCGCATCGTGCTCGTCGTTGACTTTTTTCTAGACGTTAAAAACTAGGGAAGTCTTCTGCGTTCGGGATAGCCGCGTACACAATTGTTCCTTTATTTGTCAAAATGTGCTAGCCGCCTGTAGCACACTGGTACGAGGCGCCCCGTTATCGTGTTTACTTTGGCGATCTCTCCTCATGAGTGCTAACCCCACGTAATCAACACGGCTTCTTCCAATCTGATCAAGTTGTGGTTAGTTTATAGCTGAGTTGTTCTAGGTCCTCAATCCTTCCTTCCCTCTGCCCGTTGTTAGGCTCTTAAAGGCAGTGTTCACGAAAAAAATACCTTTTCTGTTTTTGTGCCTATCTTGAGAACGGTCCCATTCTGATTTCAATGATGTCTCTGAAATCGTACAAGACCTTCTGGGAACGGAGTTATGGTTCCTCAAAAAATGGTGGACGAGTTGTCCGAGGATAGTAACTTCCGTCTTTTGCAGCCAATGTATGCGAGCTGACCTGAGTAAAGAGAAATGTTGAGAATGAAGGGAAGAACGGGGCTTTTGATCGGAAACCATCGTTCATCTCACGATATCGAGTGTTCCATTGTTCACGTCGAGGGGCGGAAAGGGTCCGGACTTGCTCAAAGCGGCGGGGTTTGTCCACTGTTCTAAGCCGTTTTGCGGCTCCTGGGTAGCTATTCGTTCCGTTTCTTCGAAGCTGTTCTGCTTCTGAGAGCCGCGAGAAGCGTTTGTCATGGAAAATTCAAGGATGAACTTTATCGTGAACAGTGCCTTCAATCACGGAAATAAACTAGCTTAGATCGATCTTTGGATTCATGTATTGTTTTGATCTCATAACATGACATAACATATGTTACATAACGCGAAATAACATAACATAACATAACATAACATAACATAACATAACATAACATAACATAACATAACATAACATAACATAACATAACATAACATAACATAACATAACATAACATAACATAACATAACATAACATAACATAACATAACATAACATAACATAACATAACATAACATAACATAACATAATATAACATAACATAACATAACATAACATAACATAACATAACATAACATAACATAACATAACATAACATAACATAACATAACATAACATAACATAACATAGCATAACATAACATAACATAGCATAACATAGCATAAAATAACATAGCATAACGTAACTAGAAAACTTACTAGGGAACCTCTCACGGCCATCCCCACCATTTATAAGATCCTTTCTGGTTAATTCTGGTTCGCTATTCCCGAATTTGACATCGGATTTTGCTGGGGATGCCTCTGCACGAACCTATAGGCGTTTTTGAAGCTTTGCGGAAAGGTAAAAGGGTACCATCAGCCAATTCTGAGGGCGTTTGAACAAAAATTTTGGATTTGGCTTAAAACTTTTAACTGGGGGTTATTCAGGGCGCTGAACGCGAATATAGGGTCTGAATATCGCTAGACTTACGGTTACTGTAGGTTACGGTCGGCATTATGCCTTTTAGCTGGCGTTACCTGCTTAACACTTCGAAAAACGAAAATTGGACCTCGGAATCGTGTTCGGCGTCCCAAATAACAGCCACAGAAAAATTTTGAGCCAAATCTGAGACTTTGGCCAAGCTACCGTATACCCTCCGTACCCTACCGTAATGTATCAAGAATCGACAAACGGATTGCTGATTCGTGTTTAGCAGTGCAAATAACCCCAGGAGCGACAATTTGAGCCATATCTATCGCCCTTGCATTTCGCGCAATCGATTGATTGTGTCATGCCTGTATGCTTTGTTGCAGAGTAAGGGTTCAAAGAAGATGTTTGGAATCAGCGTTGAGGGCTCAAAGAAAGAGCTCTCAATGCGATTCCAAACAACTCTTCAGATTCCCAATTGGATTACTTTGAACAGAGTTAAGAGAAAAAGGCACGAAATGCGGTTTTGCGTTTTTTTTTCACCCAAAAAGCAGAAGATATGACCAGTATTGTAGTCAAGAGTCGCAAACATCATTTTCCCTCCCCGTGATAGGAAGCTTCAAACGAATCAAGTCGAAGACTTCTGAAAATCGACAAATAAACCACAGATTCGTATTCAGCGCCCCAAATATTCCGCCTGGAAGGATTTCGAGTGAAATCTGGAGCATTTTTTGAAACACTTTCAGAGGTAGAAAAAACGCTCAAACGAAAATGAAGCGTTATCAGTCTGTGTAGAGTTTGGAAAATGTGCCTTCACCAAAAACTCGCTCAGTGGGGTAGTTTGGGCGCTCAACACAATTATAAGGTCCGTTTCCGGATTTTCCAAACACTAATGCACGTTTTTAATAGAAAAAAGGCGCTTAAAGGCAGCGTTCACGATGATCATCCTCGTTGACTTTCCACAGTGAAATGATAGGCGAGAAGGATCCTAGGCTACCAGTGTCGAAAGAACGATAGAAAACGAGCCAGGAGCGGCAAAATCACGGCTGCAAACAAGCGTTTTGCTGTCCCAGACACGCCTGGTGCCCCAGATCCGCCCACTCGGAATGAACAAATGAAGACTCAGATTACAGGAATGATGAAGTGAAGGAAGTGCTGATAAGTGAGCTGATCGCTTCATTGCACTAAAAGGTAAGGTGTCAATTCCTCCACGCTCAAAAATCAACGTAAGCAAGAGAGGGCCTATTTTTGCTCGAAAACGCGTCTTTCGTGTCCTTTTTAAGCATGCCTTGCTATGTAGGGCACCAGACCTTCCGTAAACCGTAGAGATGTCGGAAGTGAAATTTTTCGTGAAGACTGCCTTCAACAAAAAATTAGAGGCTTGTAGCCTTTTCAAATCTGTCACTCACATACCCCCAGCGTATTTTTTTCGGAATGAAGAAACCGTTTCAGAATTAACGCTCAGTACGTCAAATAACCCTTCATTGAACCTTTTAGCCAAATTCATCCAAGAACTACAAACGTCGTTCAGCTCAGCTGCGGGAAGTACGAACTTTGACTAGCTATAACTTTTTTTCGCAGATGTCCGTAGCAAAATCCGAGTTCAGATTCGAAGAGAGCGTGCCAGAATTGACTATAAAACCTTCATCAGCTTTCTGATCCGGGGAACACTAAGGTTCCCTAGCTAGCGTAACATGGCATGACATTGCAGCGTACATATGTTTGAGCCCTTTCAAAGAAGCGTCAACCAGTTACATACCTCTCGAACCGTTGGCTCTAATAACTTTTCCTCACATTGCACATCGAATAACTCATGTTTTGAACATTAACGAGCTTTCCGAAGGTCGCAGGGGAAAAAGTATTAGGAGTATTGGATTGGTGTTCGGGACAACTTAAGAAAACCATTAACATTTATAACCCCATTGCGCCCCGGTTATTAATTAATTCCTCCATTGTTGAAGACGTCCTTCGCTTCGCCCCTCTTCCTCCACTTAATTGGTTTTCTTGTAACTCTTGCCCGGTAAAACTTCTCTTGGCGATCTGGAGCAATGGCTATGTATATAACAAATGGTTCTGCCCCGCAATTAGTGAGTGTCTGAAGGAGGATAAACATTGTGTAATATCGCTGACGAAGTAAAGTATATACCCGGCCTCTGTGAGACCGGCCAATGTTCATACATGCGCCTCTGTATATGTAATATCTACATCTCTTGACTATGGGTGGAATTTAACTCGGCCGTGCGCGAAATCGGCGGATGTTGCCACTGCGCTACATGCGCCTCTGTATATGTAATATCTACATCTGAAAGAAAATCCCTGGATCGATTCGAGTTCCTCCAATCCTAGCTCATGTTTCTGTTAAATTTCCGTACTTTTCCTGGTTCGACACAGTTTCGGTAGAAAAACAGCCTCTTTTATGACCTAGTTTAACAAGTTACCCGCAGTTTCCGCCATGCAAGAAGCGTGGACTGAACTTTTACGCGCAGTTTATTCGGTCACAGCTGCTGAAAAGCAATGAAGAAACCAGTGACCCGGAAAGATTCTTCAACCTTTGAAGATTACCGGCAGGCGTCCAGAGTTTTGCTTCGCAGGTACCGCTTTCGAAACGTTTGATCTTGCATAACTATACGATTCCGTCCTCTAATCCATTCCGATGTTTTCTACAATAACACTCTCAAATGGGTATACAAAGTGCAAGTTAATTGTAGCGATCCGTACCATTGTATCGAGATTCCAAATCGGTGTCACATCGCACCAGTTTGTTGACCTTTTTGTGAACGGCCAGGAGGTTGGAACAACTAGCGCATTTTCACGAAATCACTGTTGTTGAGCGGATACATGACCCTGTCGTCCAGAGATTTTTTTCTCGAATTGTTTCGACCAACCGCCATGGACTTGGTCTTCCAGTTCTTCAACGTAGTCACCACGTCAACATGTTTCCCTTCGCGTTATTCAAAAATCATTAATTGATTTTCAATTGTATGCATGTTTTCCTAGAAAATAGTTTGCCGCAAAGCTTACAGCATTTCACACAATAAATTATTGTGGCTTTTTTTTAGCCTGGGTGTCCAATAAACAGTGGAGCCCTTTGCCATTTTAGAGGCATCAAGGGCAGGATACCTCAACGATATAATCAGGGTTCAAGATTGACCGAGTGGCAATATAGAGGCATACAGCATTGAAGAGCGGAGAGTCTTGGGTAAAACATAACTCGAAACCAAGGGTTCAACGATGATCAATACGACCAGGATGCCGACTTTTCTTTTTTTTCACTCAAACGTGATCTAGGGGGTTATTTTGGCGCTGAACTTGAATACGAAGTCCATTTTCTGTGTTTTGGAAGATTACAGTAGGCTACGGTACATGCATCCTTTGCGAAAAAACTAAATTCCCGCTACTTATCGCTCGTGCATGCGGTCTCGATGCCCCTCCCTCCTTCTGTCTTCCGCTCTCTCGCTGTACATATCTGACCACCGCTCCACACGCGCACGTAGAGTAACCACGAGAATCACATTTTACAGAGGTGAAACTCATTACTGCGATAACCTTGGATAGTCGACTTGGGATTGGGTTCAACTCGAGAAATAACGTCATCGCGCTCGTGCCAAGCCTCACCCAAATCAACAAACCCAGGAGTATCGCAATGGTGAATCCGGCCTCAGCCTATAATCTCATTTTTACTATGGTAACCTACCATGAAACGCTTATACTTCCGCTTAGAGAAACGCACCGCACTCTAGGAAGAAACATTCACAATTTTTCGTCAAAAGGAGATCTCAAACCATCATACTCCGTTCAGAGTTGCCACTTCGTCCGAGTACCTTTCCCTCCCCCTGTTGAGCCTTTTTCAAAGTTCGGTTGCTGCGCGGCGAGATGCCATGATTTCCTAATTCACCTGTAGTAATCACCTAAAGCCCGTTCATTCTGCCGGGTAACTACTTCTGGTCAGAAAAGTTTTCACTAAAATAGGGCCTTTTAGTGCGCTTTTCGTCAATTTTTTGTGGTTTTGCTATCACATGGTGGCCAATGCATGGTTTTTAGTGGGAAACTCCGGAGCGAAAATTGTCGTGAACACTGTATGCGAGAATTCGTATGACTTCATGGGACGCGACATCAGCGCCCCATTCCTTAGAAGCGATTTTAGCCTGTTTAAGTTGTGGGGTTTATTAGAAAAGGTTTGAAGTCTTCGCCGACTCGCGCGATGCCTTTCAATGCGAACAGGTAAGTAGTCTCATCGCACCGCGAACTTTTTCCTCTCCCAACGAATTCGCACTAGTATCGGGTCCATAGTGTGACGAAAGAATTGGGCAACGTTAAGTATGTAAAGGCTGTCCGAATGAGACTGTCCGCCCACGCGGTCGGCGTTTGTGTGGTGCGACGGTGACGAAGGCAGTATTTAGACAATCAAAACAATAAGCAGGATTATTCGACGAATAGTGAATAATATCCCAGTCAGCTGCTTGCAGTCGTGAGAAGACTCGTCCGAAAAAGGGCCTTTGCGAACGTAGCTCGACTCGCACGTCGACCGCGTAGGCGGACACTTTCATTCGGACAGGCTTTAGTTTACACGACACAATAACTATCATCTATATCGATTTTTGTTTATGCGCCTAGTACGCACTGTCGTAGTCGCTCGTCGCAGGAAGTACATATGATCTCGGTATAAAGCCGGCCTTACCTTCCCTCGATCGCGTCGTTGCTCCCTGCTGAGGGCATTAGTGAAGTTTTTTGTGTCGAGATATCAATTTCGCTTGGTAAGAGAGATGAAAATTTGCGACACTCCACTAAAAAAGGGTACTTCATCAATCAATCACCTATCAAGAGTAATTTGAATGTTCGGGTATTCAGATATTCGATCCATTCGCGATTTTCGATTTCCAGTTCAGTCAAGCACTTGACTCATCCGGATGTCTAAATCATTTGCGCTGTTAAATATTCAGTCCATGATTCAATACTTTAGGCACAGTCTGGGTAAAATCCTTTCCTAGGAATCGATGCGATTTGAAACAACTCATCCACGTTGCCGCCATATCTCTCGGGAAAATTTCGCATATCGTGTTCGGAAGACAATCTTGTATCAGGTCCGCGAACGCTTCCTTTCAAGAGTGCCAGATTTATGTTCCTTCCGTTTTTTCCTCTCGAAGATAGGATTTGCGTTTTTTTCTGACTGTATCCGCTAAAATTAACGTTTTGTTCCTTGAATGAATTGAGATGACGGAGAGTTGAGTTGACTGAAAAAGCCAGGTGTATACGAAATTAAGTGCTGTCAATCCATCTTTTCGCTTTTAAAAGGACTGTCTGATGGGAATAAGACATCGTTCGTGCTCCCGTCCTCTGACAGTTTCAACCTTCTGCTGCTTCTTCTGCACTCTTTTCCTTTGAAGCCAGCTTAATTAATACTCTTTGCATAATATAAAATTCTTATCACAATATAGTTCCATAACTCACCAGTCGAAGTCACTGATAACGTTCATTCGTCGTCACGGACAACTACAATACCGCTGCGAATTCCGGGAAAGAATGGCGAAATAGGCAAAATTGGCAACAGAAGTGCATTTAAATGCACTTCCAATTGGACCATAACTCGCTTCAAAGTGCTCCGTTTCGAATTTTGAAAACGCCCCAATGTTCAGCATGGCGTGATTCAATCGACCATGTATTTTTTTTCCGCAATATTCGGGAGGAACTCTCATTTTCAAAGTGAAATATGTTTTCATTCTGACCATGCTAAAGACGGCCGGCCGTACTTGGCTACAAGGGTTAGGAAACTCCGAAATAATTCTATACAATTGAATAGGATAATGCACGGTGATCATTTTGTTGCTTGCAAATTTAAAAACATAAAACAATTTAAAAACACTTTGAGGCGAGTTACGTCACTGTCAAGTGACGCCTTTGATGCCGTCTTTGGCTAATCCGCCCCTTCATTTCCCGATCCTTGCAGCGGTATTATTCATTTTCGGCCCAGGTCCTGAAATCATTGCACTGAAAGCTCATTTTTTGTCGCTTCTTCGTGTTCCCATCATGACTTATCGTCCAAAACACTGATAAAGATTTCGGGAACGAAATTTGTCTTTGCACAGCCTGAAGATTCTGTCTGTATGTAATAGTGACTGAAGCAGTATCAATAGACGCCGATCTGAAAGTCACATGTATCTTGAATCGAAAAATAGTGCGAGAGTTTTTTTTTTCCAAAATTGTGGAACATGAACTGGGCTTTGGGAAGCATAATGTTTTTGAGGAAGCGCAACCTACCTTGATTTTTCCAAAATCGGCAAATGGACCTCAAATTCGTGTTCGGCGTCCCGATTAACCCTCATAGAGATTTTTTAGAGCTAAGTCTGAGACCTCGGCCAAGTTGCCGTAATTCACGAAGGGTTGTTAGACGTACCACAGATCGGTGTTAAACAGTCCAATCAACCGCTATGGTGAAGTTTAAAGGCACTGGTCGCTATCAAATGTGCTCGTCTTCCTTTCCTCTCTAAACCATCTTTTGGGTTTAGAGTAGTAGGACCTATGAAAAAAAAATTACGAAAAAAAAACCGCTGATTCGGGCCAAATTTCAACCTTGAACTTTCTTGTCTTCTGATGGTGGACGAGCCCACTCCACATCATCGGCATCGATGATCTATAGTATCAAGAACTTCAGCTGGCTTGAAATTGAATTTCAATCCATGAACATTGACTCATCTAGTCAAAAACACTTACCGAAGTGCTTGCTTTCTTTGTTCAACGGTTTTTGTTAGGTAAATTTGCATTTATTTCGTCCTCTGAATGTCGATGACTTTTACTGCTCGGCATGAGACTGCGATCTTTTTGAGCGGCGCTGTGCACGTGTGCACAAACTGACATCTTTGGGCCTTAGAAACCCTAATTCTAGCCAGCTTTTCACTGCGCTACCTTCATAGTTTTTCAGCTGTTTTCGATCTGAGCTGATTTTGTAGTTTTTTCAATAATGTTTTTCATCGTGACCTATGTTTTTAAAGGCACAGGACACCCAAAAAAATAATTTTCAGATTTCATGCTTATCTTTGAGAGAGTCACACGCTGATCACAGTGACATCTATGAAATCGTCTAGGACCCTCTATGAACAGAGTTATGGCTCTTCAAAGTCCTCTAGATTTCGAGGGTGAAAAATTGGTGGACGAGTTGTCCCAGGCCTGTATTTCTCTTCATTCGCAATTGTTGCGCGAGAGCGAGCCAGGATAAGAAGACAGTCCGGCAGTGGACTGAAGAACCAGGATAAGGAGACAGCCCGGCAGTGGACTGAAGAACGACGACTTGTTGGAATTCATCCATCCATCGATCCGCTATCGAGTTCGAAAGTCTGTTAGGGGGTCGGGCCTGTGGTGGTGGGCGAAGGGGGTCGGGCCTGTGGTGGTCGCTTATATCTCGCTTATTTGCAGAAATTGAGATCTCGCATTTGGAACGTGTTATACAGGAGGGGTCTGTTACAAAATTAAACGAAAATCTCAAAATTCATATCTGAGGGTGTACTGTGCCTTTAAAGGCAGTGTTCACGATGAAAATTGTTTTTCTATTTCCCCGCCTATCTTGAAAACGGCCCCACGCTGATTCCAATGATGTCTCTGAAATCGTACAAGACCTTCTGGGAATGGAGTTATGGCCCCTCAAAAATTGAGCTAGGGAAAATGGTGGACGAGTTGTCCGAGGCTTGTAACTTGCGTCTTTTGCAGCCGATCTATGCGAGCTGACCTAAGTAAAGAGAGAGGTTGAGAATGAAGGGGAGAACGGGGTTAATGCTTGGAAATCATCGCTCATCTCAGGAATCTGAGCATTCATTTGTTTACGTCGGTGGGCGTGTGATGCGCTTTTGAGGTTTGCCTTGCGCTCGAAATGGCAACTTCAGGCTCTTTTGAAGCTTTTCCTGGCTCGCTTTCATGCGTTCTTTCGACGTCAGCGTTACAGTGTGCCCCTCCACTACCCATTCCTAGTGGAAACTGAAACACATTTTTTATCGTGAACACTGCCTTTAAGGGCAATTTAATCGTAGCATCTTGAAAATCGCCAAAAGTCGCGTTTGCGAAATTTCAATCCGTGGGAGTGTTCCCACAAAAGCAGCCGAAGTTAATGAAAATCGAACAGTGGACCTCAGGCCCAACCGCGCAGAGAACAACCTGTAAAAAAAGCTGGGCCTAATCCGAAGCGATACATTATGTATTTGAGACACTCTAAACGTTGCCCCTAAGGTACTACTCCTTTCCTCTTCCCAAAGCTTTGAAAATGCCTTTTTCTGTAATCCCTGGGGTGTTTTAGAAGTTTAGAGCACGGACTATTTATGCACTGTCACACACCTACAGCAATGGAACCATGGTTTTGCAAGCTATCGGGTCGCGGATAAAACAGCCCCTATTGAAGCAAGCTCCTCTATTCGTCTCCATCGGAGACTATCCCTTCAAAGTATCAATTACCCTGAGGTTACTTTCCCATTCGGCTTACAGTCACGATTCTAAATTTCAAACAAATCCTCGATATCTATCATACATTTGCAAGCGTTGCTTATATACATACTTTGTCCTCGGGAAAGAACGAGTACTCCGATCCACTAATTTTTCGCGCTTATATTAAAATGGTTTGAAGTATGTATGGACGCGAAAAATTATTAGATCGGATTATTCGATTTTTCCCTAGGACAAAGTATATTTATTGGTAACAATGCCTAATGCTGACCTTTAAAGGCAGCAGACACGCTCAAAAATGGTATCGATTTTATGACATAAATTAAAGGTTTGGAGCTAGTTGTATTGGGAACTGACGAAAAAGCGAACGAATACTGTGTGCAAATAGAGGAATAATGGTTATTTTGCTATCAGGTGAAAGTGGACGAGTTTTACGGCGCGCGGTTGAAACAGCGAATATTAGCAACAAGACGGTTGAGATAGAGAAGCCGATATACTCTTACAGCCTGTACTGGAACGTTCAACTCGTTGGAAGCATCAAAAACCAGCCAAAGTGACTGTATTAGTACTATCAATCTGGACGAGATTGTATTTTGGGGCGGGGTTGCAGAATTTTTTCGATTTGCACTGCTGAAATTTAGTAGTTTTGACTCATTTTTGACGCTTCCAACGGCGTGAGCAGTCTACTAGGAGCCATGCGACTCCAGAAACGTAGTTATCTCAACAACTTTCTCGCGCGTGTCTGCTGCCTTTAATGTCAGACTCTTACAGAGTAGGGGTCATGCTTGAAAACTTTATGCTTACATTTCCGTACATAGTGTTAATCTCCTTCCCGTATTCGTAAATTGTTTTTATCCTCCGGCTGATAAGAAGGGAAATTGATGAATATTTCTCGGAAGGCTCCCTCCAACATATACATACAGTCTGCACGGATCGCACTGACCGTTTTGGTTTCCTTCTGACGATGTAGTTTGTTCGCGCAAGCCCGGTGCGCACAAACTCTCTATTTCGGCGCGGAAGCTTCCTTGTCCTTTCGCATGCGTACGTGTGCGTAGCGAAGAGAGAGAGACAGCGAGAGGGTGCGGAAGAGAGGGAGAGGCAGCGTACGGGCACACTCGCACGCGATCAACTCGAGTAAATCTCGCACCGAAAGAGATTGTATGTCGTAATATATGCGCACCTAAACTGCGCCGACGCAAACTACACCGTCAAGAGAGAGACGAAACTGTCGGTGCGATTCGTGCCAAGTGTAAAGTCCGTCCAAATGAAACTGTGCGCCCACTCGGTCGGCGGGCGTGTCGAGTGGCCATCGCGGAGGCATCTCTCGAACAAGCCCTCCCACGGCTGCAAAGAACTGACTGGGATATTATTCACTAGTCGCCTTATATTCTTGCTAACGGATTCAGAAGTCCATAAAGTTCTGTCACGACGGTAGCTCCACACGCACGCCATCCGCGTAACGGACAGTCTCATTCAAACGAACTTTGTGTTAGAGGACGTTTCGTGCATTGTTCTGAAGCCATTCAGCTCTTCTTATTTTCTGGGAAATTGCTAGCGCATGCTGTTTCTTATTGCTAAACGCTAGTCATTGCTTCATTTCAGGCGACATGCTCACCACAGTGAAGAAGAAGATGAAGATAGGCGGTAAATCGAAGCATGTCGACGAGAAGTTAGCGTTTTTCCTATTTTTTCAGTGTTTTATATGGAGCCTAAGATTTTAGGTGCGATCTATAATTTAATTTTCAATGAAATTCTTCGCACTGGCTGAAATGTTTGGCGATGCGAGATTGCCGTCACGTCGCCTCGTCCAAGAATTATACTTTGCTTCAATAAGATGCTGAAGCCAGGTTCCAAGTTTTGCTCATGCGACGCGCGACTGCGACGAGGCATATTAGGCTCATTTGCAGATTCTCGGTCGGTATGTATGACTAGCATTGCGTCGCGTCCGCAGTCGAGGGAAGTACAAACTTGGCCTAAATGGCTAGCGCTGCTCGGATAAGTGTGACACGCCACTGACCGACAGCACCAGGGCTAGCAGCTGCACGAAATCCGTCTCGCGGCGCATTAGACGTCGTTTATACTTCCCTTCCCCCCGCCGTGCGGCGCATCAAACTGTATATTGCACATATTGATTTTTAATCGATTAGAATTTCGAACTCACCGTTGCGTCAGCTGTCACTTGAAGTATGAATCCGGCCCTTTGCAAGCAATTGTTCATCTCGCGCGGTGTTTTTGGTTCAGATGGTGCCAGCGACCGAACGCTACGACGGCAAGCACCAACCAGGTCTAACCCTACAACACTGTTGACTACCTCTAGCTAATCTGACAGCCGTAGGTTAAACGAAAATTCTAAATTGCACACTTGCATCTTGTAATGTAATAAATAGTGGATCCCGGTTCACCTGGTTCGATGCCAAATAGGTTTGACGGACTTAAGCAAAGCGCAGAGGCAGACTTCATGTTGGATAAGGCGATTTGGGCTCACCTTCCAGCCCTAATCGCAGTTCAAAATTAGACAACGCGGTACCAAACGGTAATCAACTGCCCATTCCTTTCAGTTCCAACACTGGATATCAATCCCGAACGCTGTCAGTGATGAGCGGCATAGATTTCGACGAAGAGTTCACACTTCCACGACCAAATACTTTGCTATCGGTTTCCCTCGCGGACACAAAATCCCCTGAAAACATACACAACTCGCCAACGGTCCGTTTCTTTCCTTTGTGGAATCTGTGAAAGACTCCTTACTGTGGTATAACTTGGTCTCTGTCAGGTATCTTCCGCAGGTGCATCAATCCATCGAACGAACAGTATGGACAGTGACATGTCATCAGGGTTCGGAGGATCAGACAGACCAACGGTATGCTTTTTCTGCGAAGAAAGGCGTTTCATCTATAGTAGTAAGCATTAAAAGTATTGAGAAGCACGATTGCCCGACTTAGACCTTTACCCCCACTCTAATTACTAAGAAACTTTGAAGTGCCGGCGGAATCAGACTGTTTATCTGGATACCTCGCCAAAAAATCGTCAACATAGATCTATAATCTGAGCAACTACCTTCGTTCTGCTTACCGGAGCCGCTCAGTCATGACCAACACTTTGAGCATGTACTCTTAAAATCAGTGTTCACGATGAAAAAGTTGCCCGATTTTGGCAAAAACGTAAGCTTCGGGTCTCTCTAAGGAGAGTAAGAATGGAAAAAACGGCCGAAAAGTGGGTTAAAATCGTGTGGGCCAGCCAACCCATTGAATCACCTCGACCACTTCATGTAAAAGTTGTCCTGCGTTTGTTTTACAGTAGGAACAGACACCGAATTTTCGAATATTCTTCATCGCGAAATGTTCCAACATCCCAGCATGTACATTCACCCCTCTTATTTCCAAAAGTTTTTCGGTACAGGAAACAGAAGGCAAAGCCACTTACCAAAGTATTTTGGAGCGCAAAACCATTTCCACCCCGTCAGGTTCGATGCGTTATCCACAGTCTCCCGAAACACACAAACAGGCCCAGAAAATTTTTTTCGGAGATATCCCTTGCCAGTTTTGCTCCGCTATTTGAGTGTTATGTGGGGACTTTTCCCTATGAACCTCTTTTTATGTACTTACCTGCCCAAATACATAAACGAAAACTATAATCCGGTCTTTCATCGTGAAATACATAAAAGAAAACTATAATACGGTTTTTTTACCGTGAAAACTAGCTTCGAAGGCAGCATAGAACACTAGCTTTGAAGGCAGCATAGAACACTGGCTTTGAAGGCAGCATACTCGCTCGTAAACATGATTGCTCGTAAACATGATTGAGATAACTATGGAAATGGAAGGGTGTGGCTCAGATCATAACGCCTACTCATTTTGAAGCGTCCAAAACTACCCACAATGGCGCTACACGAGTAAGAAGCTGACCCCGCCACTGATTTCTCCGCCCCCTGTATTTGCCGTCTTCCTCCAAAACAGGGGTGCTGGGCCATTTCCACCGTCATCGATGTATGTGGTTTACTTATTGTACTCACTGCACCACCCACAAACCTCCCCGACGGTAAGAATGGCCCAGCACCCTCGTTTTGGAGGAGGACGGCGATTACAGTGGGCGGAGAAATACGGGGCGGAGCCAACTTCTTACTCGTGCAGCGTCATTGTGGGTCGTTTTTGACGCTTCAAAATGCGTAGGCATTGTGCTCTGCGCTATTTCTGTAGTTATCCCAAGCTCGTTTACGAGCTTGTATTCTGCCTTCAATGAACTCTTTAGGAACTGTTTTATCCGCACCCCCATCGGGTTGGAAAACCTCCCTAGATACCTTGAAGGATCTCAAAAAGGCGTTTTTATTGCTTTGCGAAAAGGTAACGGCACTCATTACAGGATTTCTTGGGTGTTCAGAGAACATTCTCCGGACTTGGCTCGAAACTTTCAACTACGGGGCATATAGGTTCAGGGCGCTGAGCACGAATCTGGGTGCATTTGTCACTAGTCAGAGGGTAACTGTCAGCTACAGTAGGCATAATGCTTTTTAGCTAATCAAACCTGTCGTAATATTTCGCAAATTGATAAATGGACCTCAATTTCGTGTTCGGCGTTCCAAATAACACCTACAGAGAAATTCTGAACCAAATCTGAAACTTCTTCCAAATTGCTGCATACCCACCGTAACATGCCGTAATCCAAGAAAAAATCGATAAACGGAACACGGATTTGTGTTGAGCAGTCCTTCTTGAAAAGGGTTCGGGAAATCTTATCGTAGAATTCTGGATATCGCCCATTTGGCCAGCAAAATTTCTCTACTAGAAGGCTTTAGACGAACTCAGCCGAAAATTTATAAAAAATCGATAAATGAAGCTAAGATTTGTGATCAGCACTTCGAATCGACCCCTAGAATTTTTTCAGCCTAATTTTTTATTCGCAGCGTTCTCTGGACACCTTGAAAATTGCCTTTTGCGTACCACTCTCCTCTTTGCAGGGCAATGAAAATGCCCTTTTCTAAAAATCCGTGAGGCATTCGAAGGCAGCATACATGCTCGTAAACGTGGTTGGAATAACAATGTGGATCGAGCCGTATGGCTTGCGACATAATGCCTACGCATTCTGAAGTGTCAAAAATGACCCACAATGCCGTTACGTGAATTAGAAGTTGGCCCCGCCCTGTATTCTCACGCCCCCTGTATTTGCCCTTTTCCTCCAACGCAGGGTTGCTGGGCCATCTTCGCCGTCAGTGACGTGGGTGGTCCACTTCTTAGGCAACCTGCCAACAGTACCGACGGTGAATATGACAAAGCAACCTTGCGTTGCTGGAAAAGGGCAAATACAGGGCGCGTGAAAATACAGGGCGGGGCCAACTTCTAACACCTGTAGCGGCATTGTGGGTCGCTTTTGACACTTCAAAATGTGTAGGCGTTGTAATCTGGGCCATACCATTCTATTTTCGTAGTTATCTCAATCACGTTTACGAGCGTATATGCTGCCTTTAAGAAATTCTGAACGCGGCTTATTGATAAATTGGACTATACCCCCAGCATTCAGAACATGGTTTCCTTAGACATTGGGGTGCGTGTAAAGCAAGCAGCAGTCAGTGAAAAACTAGGAAGGTGTTGTTTGTGATGTGCCGTAGGTGTTCCACTTGCACAGGCAGACCCGTTGGCGTCGTCCCTTTTTAACAGCGGGACAGCGGCTTGACGCTGAGATGTTGTCACACATATTTCTTTAGGCAGTGAACCCGTTCGCGGTCCTCACCTTATAGAAGACGCTGACGTATTCACTTGGCACTTCTGAAGCCTATTAACACGTTTTCCTTCCAGAAGCATGAGAACGAATCTGGTTCCACCTGCGAAGACCTGCTGGATGTTTTGGATCGGTTACAGAAAGAAATCGACCAGAAAGACTCTCGTCTACGTGATGTCGAAGACTATATGGACAGACTGGTTGGCGCCACCACACATACTTACAGTCGGCACGGATCGCACTGATACTTTGCGTTCCTTAGTGCGCGTTGACGCAAACTCGGTGCATATATGTTATAACATGCGTGTACCCAGTTTGCGCCAACGCCAATGCGCAATAAAGAACGCAAAGTATCAGTGCGATCCGTGCCGTCAGTAAACTCTGTGGTATTCTTTAAAGGCAGTGGTCACGATGAGAAACGTTATCGAAAAAACTACAAAAATCAGCTTAGATCGAAAACAGCTGAAAAACTATGTAGGTAGCGCGGTGAAAAACGGGCTAGAATTAGAGTTTCTAGGGCCCAAAGAAGCCAGTTCGTGCACACGTGCACAGCTCCGATTAAAGAGACCGCAGCCTCATGCCAAGTAGTCAAAAATCATCGACATTCAGAGGAACAAAGGAATGCAAATTTACCTAATAAAAACAGTTAAACAATGAAAGAAAGCACCACAGTCAATGTTTTTGACTAGATGTGTACATAAATCCGAAAGTTCATTGATTGAAATTCAATTTCAAGCCAGCTGATGTTCTTGATATAAGAGGTCATCGATGCCGATGATGTGGAGTGGGCTCGTCCACCATGAAAATACAAGAAAGTTCAGGCTTCAAATTTGGCCCAAAATAGTGGTTTTTTTTCGCGATTTTTATTCCTATAGCTCCTACTACTCGAGACCCAGAAGAGGGTTTAGAGAGAAAGAGACGACAAGCATATTTGATCGCGACCACTGCCTTTAAGGCCTCTCCAATTAATCCAGGACCTGTTGCGGCCGTCAGTCGTGGCGAATGGCGGAACACAACTGGTGATAAGTATGTTCAGAAAAAAGACAAGCTCGCTGCCATCTAACAGGAAAATTCAGAGCTCTTTGCGAATGCCCCAGACATTGCAGTCGACGCAGAATCGTTCGTCGGTTTGGTGTATTTTATCGAAGGCATAAATATGTATATAGAGACGCAGACTGCGGGAAGGCACATTATCGTTACCGGAGCGAAATTCCAGTCCGCAGTTGCGGAAAGCTGCTCCTGCAGCACGCAGTTGAAGAATTCGTCAGGCGATTCCCAGAAGGTTTGGAAAAAATCGTGTGTAAAGGTTATTTGGGGTGCTGTGAACGAATCAGTGGTTTATTTCCTGAACTACCGAGGTTTTCTGTAGGTCACGGTGGGAACGGTGTCTTTCGGGGAGGACGGAACCTACCCTGATATTTCTTAAATCGACAAATGGAAATCAAGTTCGAATTCATCACCTCGATTGAAGGCAGTGTTCACGATGATAATCCCTCTTCTGTTTTTTTGCCTATCTTGAAACCGATCCCATTCTGATTCCAATGATGTCTCTGGAATCGCACAAGACCTTCTAGGAACGGAGTTAACGTTCCTCAAAAATTCAGCTAGGGAAACCTGGGTGACGAGTTGTCCGAGGCTTGTAACTTCCGTCTTTTGCAGGCAATGTACGCGAGCTGACCTGAGTAAAGAGAGAACTTGAGAATGAAGGGAAGAACGGGGCTTTTGATCGGAAACCATCGCTCATCTCACTATATCGAGTGTTCCATTGTTCACGTCGAGGGGCGGAAAGAGGCCGGACTTGCCCAAAGCGACGGGGTTGGCCCACTTTTCTAAGCCGTTTTGCGGCTCCTGGGTAGCTTTTCGTCCCGTCTCTTCGACGCTGTTCTGGTTCTGAGAGCCACGAGAAGCGTTTGTTATGAAAAAGTCGAGAATGAAGTTCATCGTGAACAGTGCCTTTAACATTCGCAGGGAGATTTTGAGCCAAATCTGAGAATTTGAACCAAGTACCGTATGCCCACTGTAATCTACCGTATGCCGAACATGATTCCGTGGTCACAGCATGATTATAGCCGAGCTGTGAGCTGCAGCAGCGTCTGCCTGCAACTGCGGACTTGGGATACGCTCCAATATGGACAATAGAGGCAGGCATAGTGTAAACGCAGACTGCGAGAGACGCCACCGATCCGACGATCAATTTCGCGTTCAATATATTTTTATCTAGAAGCTGTAGGCGAGTTTATTATATAGATAATCACTGCCGCCACACTCCCATGCGTGCCGCGCAGCTGCGACACGGCATTCAGATGGAATGAGACGATTGACTCACCCCTTTTCAGAGCGAATGTGACGTGCTGCAATGCAGAATCACGCGCTGCAGCACGCAGCACCGCTGAGGTTTCTTGAGTCTTGCCCGTTCTGTCTCACATCTACCTGACCTGTCTAATTGAAATTTAACCGCCCTGACAAACTCAGTCAGGGCGACACCGAAAAAGATCGTACGGGAGCGGCGCGTAGCGTGCTTCGGCACCGTATTTCTTCAATGCCCAATGGAGTTTTCGTCCTTAAGAAGATTGTTTCTACTCTATTATTGTACTTAACAATTGTTTTTTTTTCTCAGATCGCACGAGTCATGGACAACAATCCTGAACTTCTAGCAGCACCAATTGTCCACGATCGAAACTCCGCCTTTGAATACGACTCTTCTCTTCAGATTCACTAGTATATATAATACGTATATGTAACTTACAATCTGCCCCGCTGACTAGATTCCGGATTGAACCTTTTTGTACTCTCCATTATGTCCTCCGGTTCCTACTAGCTACTCTTGTTGATATGGTTTATGTTAACATAAGGAACCAAAGATTCGTAATTATATTGTTCATTTATCAATGCTGCATGCGATGCGAATTAAAATATATGAGTAATGTTTTAGTGTAGTTGCTAGAAGATGAAAATCACAAAAAAGAGGATCCTGCTCAAATGCGTCCGATTGCGAATGGGCATCCAAGCGGGCGCGTCGAGCGGCCGTTGCGCCGAGTAAATTTGGACGAGTTCCAACCGGCGAAAAACTTTAGCTGGTTATCCATTGCTTTTGCCTCGTTCACTGTTATCTAGGATTCTATGAAGTGAGTCCTTGTTAGCATATCGAGTATTGTTAGATGTTAGGTGTTAGTATTGTTAGCTTTTTGTAGCTATGGAGTGGCGTGGTGGTTAGGGGTGTGCGTAATTACAGTTTACGATTTACGACATTTTGGGCCGTAAATCGTGATCTTTCAAAAATAAAAATAAAGACAATGAAAGCAAATTACAAGGCATCCCCAACTGACCTGCTGTATTCTCGCTTTGCGTATACTAATGTTTTTGGTCAGGAGATGGGACCAATTCAAGCATCGTTCTACAGCACGACCCGATTATCCACCATTGCCGCAATTCTATCATTATAACGACACAAGGTCGGAGTTGGAGGTGCTGTGTACTGTGCTTCTCTGGGCCAAAATCCGGTCCGAAATTGCGACTCGACACGCTTTGCGGCCGCGCGCTTCCGAGCCGGAAGAGTTCCCAGCGCCGCAGTCGCCGATTTGTTGACTCTAGGTGGGTTCTAGAAACTGGAAACTAAACGAAATTGGAGAAAACTGTATAAAAAGACCACATCGAGTTGGCTTTTTGCTGGAAACGCGATTGACTCGAGCGCGTGCGGCCGCAAAGCGTGTCGAGACTGAATTGCGGACCGGAATTGGGCCCAGAGAAGCACAGTACCATTTCGCGCCTCTCGCGTCCTACTAGGTGCCGTCTGCGGCGCTGTGCAGTCTAAAAACACTCTTCACGATGAACATAGTTGTTAAGTTTTTTACTAGGTGCAACTCCTGATTCCCAAGACTATACTAGCCTGAAAAAAATCGAGAAAAGCGGTCTAAATAAGCCAAGAATTTTTTCAAAGAGTGCTCACGGCCCACCATTTGAGAAGGTTACGTCGAGTTAGAGTTCACAAAGATGAACAGGAGGAGCGTTCTTTGCTTACCTTGAAAGTTTGGAGCGCGAAATCGTGTCCTTCGATCAATTTCTCTTCGTCCGCAACCAACGGACGCTCAGAAAAGGCGTGAGCGCGAGGTACATGGTACGCAAAAAGGTGTACATTAGGTACATAGTTCTAGGGATAACAAGCACATTTTTCAGGTTGACGGGCAGGTCTACCCTTTCTTGCACTTATCGCTCCAGCCGCGAAGCGGGTGGAGTGATTCTATGCTTTATGATGCCTTTTGTGAACATATCACTGCATGAAGCGTATCTTCGGCATGGATTCACCGAATTTGCGCCAACCTTTAAAAGGGAGCACAATCTGCAGCCCAGAAAGCAACAAACTCCTGGAACAACTCTTTCTCACTTATTGAAAAGAAGTATTCAAATTCTAGTTTCACCATAGTAATAATATTTTCTTAGTGGTTACTGTTATTATTTGCTATTTGCGATTTACGGTTTATGATTTACGCAATTCGAAATTTCGTTTACGCACACCCCTGGAGGTGGTCATTGAGTGATACACGAGGGAGGGGCTGGAAGGATGAAAGCGCGCGAAGGCTGCACGCTATAGCCAACGGAATGAAGGTAAACTACCTGAAAAAGCAGAACTAATAAAAAAACAGAAACCACGCAAAAAGTAGAGAAATTTGAGCGAGGGCACATGAAGCAATCGCCGCGACCGGTCGCGTCGCCGTGCACTGCCCGGCGGCGCTATATGGCAAAGTCAGTCACCTAAACGCGCGATTTCAACTACTTTTCTTGTGATTTTCTCTGAAAGGCCTGTGCAATCCAATCGCGCCTCGCGACCAGATCGATACGCAGGGTTTTCATTCGGTCGCTTCGCACAGCGATCGAATCATCAAAGAGGCCGCTTACGCCATAAGAAGCCTAAAAATGAGCCGAAATTACCGTAATCAAGCAATGAGTATTTGTATCGAGAAGCTGAACCCGTATCAGTGAGCGGAGAAAGGATGATTTTGTCATTCAATACGGCTCAAACACAGGTCATCTTCGCAATCGCGTTCAATCCGCAAAGTGCACTTTGATTGCGTAAGCGCGGTTTCGAGTATCCTCAGGGGCGGTTTTTGCTTTTAAAACCGCCCGGGTGATTCGACATCCCTGTCTGAGGATCCTCGAACCCGCGCCGCAACGCGCTTTCGCAATCAGCGTGCATTTTGCGGACTGAACGCGATTGCGTAGATGGATGAGCTGTACAATCGTTTTAGCTCGTTTTCTACGCTTTGCGCAGCTTCGCGAGCATTCTTTTAGGAGCCGTTCAACCCCACTGACGTAGCTATCTCCACAAATTTTGCGAGCGTGTACTGCCGTTCTTAGGGCCAAATTCCGGTCCGCATTTGCGGACTACGGCTATTTTATCATGCGACATGTGACAATCGTGCTGGGACCACTTGGTACCGGCACTGTTCTTCTTTCTCCCAGCACGATTACCACGTGCCGCATGACGCAACAGCCGTAGTCCGCAACTGCGCACCGGAATTTGACTTGGAGAACGATAGTATGCTGTCTTTAAAGGCATAGAACATCCAGAAATTTGGTTCTCAATTTTATCCTGATCTTGGTGAGAGTCACACGTTGATTACAGTAGGATCTCTGAATATGAACAGAGTGATGGCTCCCTCAAGGCACAGTCCAACCTCAGAACCGTCTTTCTATTTTTCTGCCTATCTTAAAAACGATCTCACGCTGATTCCATTGATGTTTCTGAAATCGTACAAGACCCTCTGTGAACGGAGTGATGAATCCTCGAGAACTGAGCTACGGAAGCATGGTGGACGAGTTGTCCGAGGCTTGTACCCTCTGTTTCCGAGTGTGATTTATTTCCGTTCATCGCGTGCGTCTGCGCGCATACGCTGCGTCTCCTTCTCCCCATCTTTCTCGCTGTCTCTACCCTCGCTCCGCACAAGCGCGCGAGGGAACAGAGTAAATCCGGCTCGGAACCAGAGGATAACTTCCATCATTTGCAATCGAAGTATGCGAGCCGACCTGAATAAAGAGAGAGGCTGAGAGTGAAGGGAGAACGGGACTATTGATTCAGAACCATCGCTCGTCTCGTCACTGTTGAGCCCGAAAGATAGTAAAAGGGGCGTGCCAAAGTGGCTTCCTGGTGTGGGCGCCCCAGAGTGGCTTCCTCCTATATCTCCCTTATTCGGAGGAACCGAAAGCTCACACTTGGCAGGCTTCTTTATCGTGAACACTGCCTCTAAAGGTATGCCCCAATTCTCTCCTATTTCCGGTCCAACATTTTCACGTCCTCCTCCGGAATTTCCTCCTTCTTACAAGTTTTGTGTCAAATCGTTATGCCGCTAGACGTTAACTGCTAGACACTGGAGCCAGCTCGAAAAAAATCACAGTTTTTTTATTCTATCACTTACCTACAATTTATTCTTCTTCAGTCACTCTTTTTAGCTTTCTAATTTTCTAAAAGTATACGCAAAAGTAACTTTGTGAGATGCTGCGGAAGCGAAAGACTTCATTAGGCTCATCTTCAAGTACCACTCAAGTAGTGAATGGATCGGCGATTCCAAAAGCATTGTAAAATCGACTTTTCATTCAAAAAGTCGATTATTCGAAAAACGTGGGTACACTAGGGACTGGAGCAAACTAAGTTTGGGCTTCTATAATTCGCTGAGTACGAGTGAAACGGAAAGTCTAGCCGTAGGGTACAGTCGACACATATCCTCAATTTCGGAGTGTAATGCACTCTGTGCCTTTACGCGTTTGTGCCGAGCGAGGGGAAGTGTGGGATGAAGGAGACGCAGGCAGCATACGTGCTCAGCAGCACGTGCTAAACGGGAATAAATTTCCCTCCGAAACAGAGTAGTATAAGTTGCAAGATAAGTATAGCCTAGCTCCCTGGTTTCGAGCCGGTCAAAGTGAGGCTTATCGAGGTTATCATATCGGAATCTCCGTATTACTGTTATATTTTGTCATGACCAACCGATCCGCGGCTCGCTCCGCCCGGACTCATACGACCAAGCTACTCTTTACGTGCACTGAGTTCGCGCCAATGAACGGTAAGGAACGCAACGTATAGGTGGGATCCGTGCCATCTGTGCGTTTTCAATGATGTCAGTCAACAGACAATGGTATATCGACAGTTGAAGTTCGGATGAGCAGAATCCCGTCTTTTCGCGCTAGTTAACCGAGCACCCTCGAACAACGTGCTCCAGAGCGAATCTTATCGTGCTCCAATGCGCATCCGCGCTCTAGCGCTACTTCTTGGCTGGATTCCAGTTTTTCAAATTTTGTCCGCATTTAATGAAAGCTCCTTTTTATTCGTTAACAACCTTATGTGAAAGTAATAATCATTATCGCATATGAGGTCAAGTGTAGTTTCAACAATATTCGATACTATTCCATTTTTCGGGCTGGCAGAGTTTTAATTTTTTTATTAATTTCTTTTTAAAATTTCGACCTTTAACATTTAGTGTTTACGCGAGTGATTTTACGAAAGTTCCTCAAGTCTTTTGAAAAAAAGGTGAGTCTCTAATATATTCTATGGCAAACATCTTAAGAGGATAAAGAATATACTTCGACCGAATTGTAATATCCGAAATTTATTCGAATGATTTTTCAAATTTCGAATGAGTCGAAGTTCAAAAATTTTGTTTCAAATAAGATTCGAAATTCGAATATTTTGAAAACGGCCTTTCGAATATTATCCGAAATTCGAATTATCTGAAGAGCATATTCGAATTTTTGAAATTCGAATAATCCGAATGCACAATCATCATTTCGCTAGAAGTTCTTTTTTTTATCAACTTTTGAGAGCACACTATATCAAAGCACCATATTGAACTATTCACCCGACGCTTGATTTGGGGATAGCCCACGCTTGGATCGCGTGAAATATTTCGTCACCGTATTACGTGTTCCATTCGGGGGATAGGCTGGCTTGAACATCCAGCCAATGTAAAGTCAAGTTTGCTCGGATGAGTCCGGGCGAGAAAGCAGCGGAGCGGTCGGTGATGGCAAAATATAAGTGATAAGGAGTTTTTGACATGATTAGCCCGATAAACCTTGATTCGACCGGCTCAATATGAGCGACCTAGGCTATAAACTGTTTTTTCTCTCTTTTCCGTTCCTCCCTTTCCAAATAAACAGTAACTTGGAATACGTAGGGGAGCGATTGAGCTCACTAATCTACAACGACTACTCTAAAAATACTGGCGTCGAGTGGTTATAATGGGTTGTGTTTAGCGATTTGACGTCCATTTCTATATTTTCTGAGCGCAGACAGATTTTGACAGTTGAGCGAGTTTGGGCAAAACATCGATATTTTAATGCAGTAATGTTAGTCAAACATTTCAAGACCAGTAAAATACAACTCGAGGGATGATTTTTTCTATCAAAAATCCGGAAATGAGCTACAGAATAAAAGAAGACATATAGTGGAGGCCACCAAGAGTGTCTCATTTACTTATCAATAAGAAGCGGTCGGCTGGGGATCAATGTGCATGAATCCCATACCAGCACGCTCGATACCGATTGAGCGAGAGCGGTTGTGCTGCAACGAGTTTCATGTTCATTGATCTCCAATCGACCGCTTCTCATTGATAAGTAAATGAGACATTCTTGGTGGACTCCACTATACTATCCTGCTCTGGGCCAAATTCCGGTCCGCATTTGCGGACTACGGCTATTGCATCATCCGACACGTTTTAATCGTGCTGGGACCACTTGGTCCCGGCACGATTATCATTTGACTTGGAGAACGATAGTAAGGTGCGTGAAAATGTAAAAATGAGAATTTTGCAGCGGTCTTCCTCAATTCAGCCTGCCTCTGGGAAAAGTCGCCTCGACAATGCCGAGAAAGTACCGCTACTCTCGACTGCGCCGCGATAGTACCACGGCGGATCCGCGATCATCACTGCGCCGAGGCGATTCAGTTGCAGTGTCTTAAGCCTCAGCAACTCCGCGACTGACCCAGTAAATGAGAGCTCAAAACTAATTTTTGAAATCGAAGCTATCATTTTCGAGCTCGAGAAAATTTATGCAAAAAACGGAGAAAGTTATTCGAAAAAATTGATTTTCGAGTACATCCGAATATTCGAAAAAAATGATTTTCGAATTGTTCGAATATATTCGAAAATTTTCACAGTTTGCCCAAGTATGATAAAGATCCTACATACAATGTTATGAAAACTGGTGCAAAAAACCAAAAATCATAAAACAAAAATAAAACTCTCCATAAATTTTCGGGAGTCTAACTCCGATGAGACCCTCGCCTCGACCTGCTGGATCCTGACTGATTTTCATTCTAATTTAGTCATCTAGTTTTTGTACTGTGCATTCATAAAACTTGGATAATCTTCAGTTTTCTCGTATTCTCCTCAAATTCTTTTTTTCCGTTTCATAGGGCGCATCGAATGAGATGGTTACGGCTCCAGACGCTACACACTATGCGTATACGACATCGGATGCGCACATTCTTTGCGCGTTGAGTAGCGTCACAGCGAGGAACGATAAAAATGGTATGAGCATTGCGGCATTTCTCATGTTCTTCTTCATTAGTAAATTCCTTATATTGTCAGTGTTGATTTTTTCCTAAAAAAAAAACGGAAAATTGTAATTTTTCAGTTCCAACAGCTGGAACGTTTGGTGGTACTTGCGAGTTTCTGCCAGCTTTACGCTTAGCCTACGCCAATCCGGTGGTGCGTCAGCTTCTGATTGAAATGCATAGCATTTTCGAGAAGTGCCGTTATCTGTGTCAGCATGAAAGGTTGACCAATTCAGAGTGAGTTTTTGGGTTGTTGGACAAGTTTCTTTTGTTTTCCCTATAGGTTTCATATGTTCAGAACGTTGTCGATCTCGCGGGAATATCGATCCGCGCTGCTTCATTGTGCAGGAGAAGTAGGAGATGAGGATAAGAACGTTCACATGCGCGACTTCACCATTTGGACTCTGTTCGAAACTATGTTCTTCAAACAAGGAGGTTCACTTTCGGCTGATATTTTAGCTTTGGGAGTCATTGTTTGCTCTCACTACACTCGACTTTGCATTTCAAATCAAATAATGCCTTTGCGACTTCCGAGATTTCTACGACATTGTGGTTCATGCCTCCATAGAAGACTTCTTGGAACACTTTCTAGAACCGTCGTGTGCCCTTTGCGCACCACTGTCCGCTTCAAAACGGAGTTCTCAGGGCAGTGTAGTTGTGAGATTCCAGCCCAGGTCGGGCAATTTCAGATGCTTGGCTACCATCAAACTTGACATGACTGAAGTTTCTCGATCTTTCTGCAGAAAGGCTTTGCATGCTCAAAGTATGTCTGACCTAAAAAGGGAACCCCTCCAAGTGATAGTGGCCATTCCAGATGAAATGTGCATTTTTACAGTTCACGGACGTGGAATCCGAATTTTTCTCGAGAGTGCTTTGTAGATAACATCGGCATGGATTCTAATGAGACTGCGCTCCCCAGTGGAGGTTGACGCAAACTCGGTGCATCTATGTTATAGGGGTGGTGGCCATCGTGTATTCCAAGCCCTGGGGCGGCATGCACGTACGCGGCGGGTTAGGTTGGGGTTAGGCAGGGTTTGGAGCGTCGGCGCGTTTCATGATAGCAGCGCGAGGGCTAAAAGGGGGTTAGGCTAGCACTGAAAAATCGTTCCCTCGGAAACCCTACGTAGGAGTGTGGGGCAGCCGAAACCCCGTTGAGACCCCAACTATTGATTATCTCCAGCCTTCGCACAGCACTGATCAAACGCGCCGACCCCCCAAACCCCGCCTAACCCCAACCTAATCCGCCGCGTACGTGCATGCCGGCCCTGAAGAGGCGAGAGAAACGGGAGAGACGCAGCGAATGGGCTGTCGGTAGCCCCGTGTTGCGTCCAATGAGGAACCTCGCTCCTCATCCGTTTCGCCCGCCTCTTCAGGGGTTGGAATATACGATGGCAACCACCCATGTTATAGCATATGCCACCGAGTTTGCGCCAACCTTGAATAATCAACACAGTCTTGTTAGGACCCATGCCGACGTTAGATTAAAGGAGTACCTTCTGTGGATAGGTTGAAGGGGTACCCTGAAGACAATTTGTAGGTGTTCCTTTTTGGATTTAGCTCAAAACCTGTATGTAGGGCAGGCTTAGGGTGCCTAACACGAAGCTGAGGTCGTCTCATCGATATTCTATGGGTTACTATATGTTACGATGGGAATAATGTCTTCTAGCTGGCGTAACCCGCCTTTAGGCTCCGTCCATAGCAGACGACCAGCGGCAAAGCGTCAAGGCATCGGAGCATCATGCGCCGGCGCTCAAACGCTGGCGCATGACGCTCGAAGGCTGGCGCATTCAACGTGTCCGAGGACGGCACGGGGTTAACGATAGTATCGATACTATTAGTGACAGCCGTTACGGTCACTATGTTTTCACCGTTAGTGACTGGCCGGCTGCTGTGGTCGCTGGCGAGTCAGCTCAATATCAAATGCTGAAGATGAAAACCCCAGCGTCACTTTTACGGTAACTTGACGCCAGGACGTCTGCTATGAACGGAGCCTTACCCAGCCGTCCTGGGGCCGAATTCATCAGTGCGCCAACCCTGGGTGGTTCGATTCTGGTTGGGTTTAGTGCGAGCACAGCCGCGGTAATTCTCGAGCCAAAGTCCTCGAACCCAAGGGTATTCATTAAGGAATCCGGCCGCAGTTTGTAGCTGGGCTATGGTTGGCTTGCACTTCGAAGAAATCGGACGCAAGGCCCCCGTCATAGTCGGCCGAATGCCGGACTGAACCGTTATTTCCCATCCCTAGTGGTCGGCTGTATGTCTATTGATCGGGTTGGCGCATTTCAGCGCACTGTGGACGGCGTAGTCCGGCTACAACGAGGGGATTTTCCACCTCAGCAAGCATGCGTATCGACCGGAACCGGACAGGCGGTATCAGTCCGGACAAATCGGGGGAAATCTTTGAACTGATTGAGCAATGCATTGATTACATATCGACCAGGCTGGCTACAGCCTATGGGCCGACTATGACGGGGACTCTAGAAACGAATGAAAAGGTGCCGTGCCCCAGCTAGAAATCCAGAAAAGCAAGTTTGTACCGTTCGCGAGCAGTTCAGCTTCGAAATGTTAGATAAACTAGGGTCTAAATAACCCCTACAGTGAAGTTTTAAGGTAAATCTGAATGTATCTTTGACTAGACTACAGTATGCACGACGTAACCTTACGTAATCTGTCAAAAATCGTCGTCAGAGTTGTGTTAAGCACGCTGAATATCCCTCACAGAAACGTTTTGGCCCAATCTGTACTATCTAGCATTTTGAAAATCGTTAAAAGTCGCGTATGGCCTTCAATATTCGATTCTTCTTCGATCACGGTATGCTATGGTAGGGCATTCGGTAGTTTGGTCGACGCCTCAGATTTGGCTCAATTTTTTTCTGTGGGTGATTTGGGATGCGGAACACAAATTTGAGGTTCATTTGTCAATTTTCGAAATATTATGTAGGCTACGACAGTTAAAAGACGTTATGTCTACCGTAACCTGCTTCAGCACCCCAGTCTAGCGACAAACGGACCTCAGGTTCGTGTTCAGCGCCTAAATAACACTCAGTTGGAAGTTTTGAGCTGAATACGGCAACAGCTCCACCATTTTCAGATGAGGTCACGAAGCAGACTGTTTCTTTAACAAGTGCCTAAAGTTATCGCTGATTAAGAAGAGGATATGAATACATGAGAATGAGCCTGTTCCTTGTGTGCCATTTTCACAATTCTAATGAAGTTTTTGGGGGCATTGTTCATGATTTTGAATGGTTTTTGTGAGTTTGGATGATGGAGAAGGTTTGCGTGGTATTTACAGATAAGCCGATAGTTCTGGATCTCATATCATGGGGTGCCGAGTCGTTCAATTTTATTGATCGGGTTGTTCGCAAAGCTTTTGATGAACTCGACGAGGGTGTATCTGTTGGCGATGGTAGCTACTGGAGAGCGGTATGTGATGTTCTGTAATGGGCGCTCTTTCAACTTTAGGGCTCCATAGATCTAAAAGATTCCGCTAAAATTTCTTCCAGGGGTGAAATCTGGGGTGCTGAACACGTGTGTTTTCTTTTCGGATTTATGGAGGATTACGGCACCGTATACTGTAGTTCGTTCGGTATCTCCGAGTTGATTTATACTCCGCTCAGGGCTGATATTTGAGGGTGATGGTCACGAATCCATTGCCTGTTTTGCGATTTTCGGGGGAATTAAAGCGTTGCGGTAGACAAACGAAGATGAACCTACAGTAGAATCCGATAATAGTATGGAAAAGCCCCCCCCCCGATTTTTGGTAATGGATTACACTGAAATTTTTTGTATATTCTAAATTGGGTGCGAAACGTTCCCTGAGACTTCCACAAGGAGTTGGAACTCCTGTGGGTTGGCGAAATTCTGACATGGGTACGAAGTTTGACAAGTCCTCTCCCCCCGATATTGGAAGCAGCTCTTGCAATCTTTACAACGAAAAAAGAAGCGTACTAATATCCGTGATCAGCATATCAAAGAACCTGCCTGGACAAAGTTTTTTTAATCTAAAACATCGATCGGCCACGGTACAAGTACCGTAATCTTCCGAAAAACCGAAAACGGATTTCATATTCGTGGTCAGCACCTCAGTAAGCCTCCCCCCATTTCTGAATCGTAGGCGGGAAAAATTTCGATTTCGTGTAAATGTGAATGTTAACAATGTTCTGATCCTCACTTTTTAGGTGTGCCTGACACTGGTCGGGTGCCGGTTCAACACGTGCATTGATTTTCTGAACCTGTTGAGAGGGGATAAAGCTGCAGAAAGATTTATTGATATCCTAAGCGCCCTGGATTGGGGATGGCTGACCGATGAAAGCAAGGTAAGTGATAGCTTAACTTGTAAAAATACCCTTTGGATATAGAAAATCTCAAATTGATTCCAACAAAGGGGTGAATAGCATTATACATTAAATAGGCTGGTACATCCTTTCTCCCGACTGAACACGAAAATCTTTCCAGATTTCCAAGCTGGATCGCTGGAAGCATGAGCTGAGCTCTTTGGTCACATCTGGAGCTTTTAATAGTAATATGAACGTTCTTTTCCTGGCTCGGCTACTTCATGGTGACCAGAAGGTAATTTAACGGCGTAAGCTCATGCGATTTCTAGCCCTAAACTTAAATTCACCTTTCCAGTATCTTGAGCGTGCTGCTGCGACTGTTGTGAGCGAGTGGTGGTGTTTGGTGCCGTTCTATACGTTTGTGAAGGATGCTACGGTGGCTTACAATGAATTGGCTCCTCTAGCTTTGGTAAGTAGTAAGACCTGCTGAAAGGTGCAACACATTATTAGAGATCAACTCTGAGATTTCCGTTTAGAGGCAGTGTTCACGATAAAAAAAAACCGTATTTTAGTTTTCGATGTTTTTGGGTAGGTAAGTCCACTAAGAAGAGGTTAATAAGGGAAAGTCCACACAGAACACTCAGATACCGGAGAAAAACTCTTTAAAGAAATCTCTGAAGAAATTAATTATGCCTGTTTGTGTGTTTCGGGAGACTGCGTACAACACATCGAACTTGACGTTGGGGAAATGGTTTAGCGCTTCAAATTTCTTGGGTATGTGGCTTTGCTTTCTGTTTTCTGTACCAAAACTTCTTTATCAATCAAGAGGGGTCAGTGTACAAGCTGGGATGTTAGAGTCTTTCGCGATGAAGAATATTCGAAAATTCAGTGCCTTTTCCTACGGTAAAACGAACGCGGGACAACTGTTATGGGATGTGGGCGGGGTGGCCCAATGGGTCGACTGGCCCTTGAGATTTTTACCCACTTCCCGACCGTTTTTCGTCACACTTCCGTCCTGATTCGTTTCAGAAGGACCCAACGCTCTTTCTTTGGCCAAAAAACGGGTAACTTTCTCATAGTTAACACTGCCTTTAATCCACAGTAGACCCCTCCTGTATGACTCGTACCAAGTGCGAAACCTCAATTCCTCCAAGTAAGCGAGCCACAGGAGGAAGCATTTCTGATACAGCCCATAGCCCTCTGTACGTTAGATAGATTTCGATCGATATTTTTGCATTTACATTTCTTAAAGTCTTCCCTCATGTAGCTTCCACTCCGTTTAAAACTGGCCAATGGCTGAAAATACAAGCCTCCTACAACTCGTCCACAACACACCCTCCACTTAAAGTTAGCCAATTTTCGAGAGGTCATGATTATGTTCATAGTGGGTTTCGAGCAATTTTGTAGGTACCATTATGATCGGCGCGTGATGCTCTCCAACAAAAAAATGAGCAGAAAAACTTTTAAAAAATCTTAGCTGGGTGCACTGTGTCCTTAAAGGCAGTGTTCACGATGAATATCATATTCGAGTTGGACTAAAAAATGGGGTCGTTTGGTCTAGAGTTATCGAATAGTGAAGAAACAGCGAAGAAACCGCTCAGATTAAGCTAAAACAGCGGTTTCTGACGCACAGGTTCAGGGCGCGGACGATCTCATACGCCCTGATATGTTCCATAAACGCGCGCTTATCGCGAAATGTGCTCGAATATATCAGGCTGGACGTGACGGAGTTGCTTGGCCATTTGCCATCGATACGTTTGCGGCGCTACAAGCTCGTCAGAAGGGGGCCGGCCGGGGCTAACGAAATCTTCACTTTGCCGTCGTTTTTATCGGTTTTAGTCCCGTTCTCGATGCTTTCTTCGACTCTACCCCATCCAGCATCTGCCAGCGTAGTTTTTCACTTTGGAAACTCGAAAACGAGATTTATCGTGAACACTGCCTCTAAAGGCAGCGTAAACGTGTCTGAGATAACTACGGAAATAGAATGGCATGGCTCATATTACCACGCCTACGCGTTTTGAAGCTTCAGAAAACGAACCTCAATGCCGCTACACGAGTTAGAAATTGGCACCGCCCCTGTATTTCTCCGCCTCTGTATGTGCGGTCCTCTTCAAAGAGGGTTTCTGGGCCATTTCCACCGGCGCTGATGTTTGTGGTTTATTTTTTGTACTCATTGTAGCATTCACAGAGGCCGCCGACGGTGGAAATGGCTCAGCACCCCTGTTTTGAGGAGGACGGCAAGTTCGGCAGGGGGGGGGGGCAGAAATACTGGGCGGGGCCAACTTCTTACTCGTGTCGCGGCATTTTTTTGACGCTTCAAAATGCGTAAGCGATGTGTTCTGAGCCATACCATTCTATTTCCATACCTATGTCAAACACTTTCACGAGAGTGTATGCTACCTTCAAAGGCAGTGTTCACGATAAAAATCGTTGTTCTATTTTATGGCCTATCTTGAAAACGGTCCCACGCTGATTCCATTATGTTTCTGGAATAGTACAAGACTACCTGCAAACGGAGTTGTGGACCCTCAAAAATTGAGCTAGGGAAGCATTGGGGCCGAGTTGTCCGAGGCTTGTAACTTCCGTCTTTTGCAGCCGATGTGTGCGAGCTGACCTGGGTAAAGAGAGCAGTTGAGAATGAAGGGACGAACGGGGCGTTTGATCGGAAACCATTGCTCATCTGACGATCTTGAGTGATCATTTGTTCACATCGAGGGGGCTGATCTGGAGCACGGGGCGGATCTGGAACACCAAAACGCTTTTTTGCAGCCGCTATTTTGCCACTCCTGTCTCGTTTTCTATCATTCTTTCGACACCGGGAGCCTAAGAACCTTCTCGCCTATCATTTCGCTGTGGATGATTCTCGTGAACGCTGCCTTTAGAGACTGAGTTTTTGAGATGGAGTCCCTCTCGTTCATTTTGCTGGTTGCTAAACACTGAACCCGAGTCATTCGTTTCAGTTATCCATCCCAACTAATTGAAGTTCTGGCTATTAAAAATCCGATTGATAAAAAAAACCACCGAAACCGATTTACTTGAAATCCGATTATCCAAAAAAGTTCGGTTCGAATGGGCATAGTACGGAGAATGGTGCAAGTTTTTTCAAAAATTCCATTCCTCCATTCAGTGATATAATGTTTTAAGGAATGTCGGCAATTATTCCAGAAGACGGAGGATTCTTCCGGTGAAGAATTTGATCCATTTCTTTCGATACTTTGCATGAACGACATTACGGTGCTACAGGTTCGTTCCATATCACACTTCGTTGAGGAAGTGGTCGTATGAGACAAGACAACTGCTCCTTTTGAAGAATTTGATCTCGAATCCGTGGTTGTCGGTTCATTTGATCGACACACTGCTCAATACGGATACCGAATATGCAAATCTGCCCACACTCGTCGAAGTCCGCGAATTTCTCCTGATGGAATACGGATCGGGCTTGATTCAGAACAGCTGGTAGGTGCATATACACGTGCGGTTTTGGAGCTGAAATTATGTTTTCAGCCTATGGGAAGTCGGTGCTGATTACTTGTTACAATGTGGATCGAAAGGTCGTCTTCGCCTAGAAAGTCACATAGAAGCGATGTTCATTGAAGATGATGAGATGGCTGAGAAGGTATAGCCTAGCTCCCTCATTTTGAGCCGGTCGAAATAGGGCTTATCATGTCGAAATCTCCTTATCGGTGTTATATTTTGCCATGACCGACCGCTCCGCTGCGCTGTCCGCCCCGACTCATCCGAGCAAGCTAGGCTTTATGTGATCTAGACACATTTTATCCATTAGTCGTTCCCTATTTTGGCACTTGTAGATCTGTTTACATTTTCAGCTCTTGCGTATTTGCATCGAACATGATTTAGATGATTCCAAAGCGTGTATTGTGAATACTATGACTTACAGGTGGGTAGTGCATGAAGTTTTTCATTCACTGAGTAATTTAAAATTTGCTCTCTTCAGATATCTGCGGTACCAGGAGTGGTGTGCAGCTCTATCGTGGGCGTTGCGGGGTGGAAGAGGTCCAGCGTTGGATAGTGCGGTTAATCAGTGAGTGAACACAAATGTCCTGGACGTGTAAACTGTTGAGTAATTTTGGACTGAAGAAAGCGAGTTGGGGTCAGGGATAATTGAATTCCGATTCCCAAAACTTCTCCGCCTTCCGAATCGGAAGTTCCGATTTCCTAAATCCGCCTCAGAAGGCGGAAGAAAATTAGGAACGCGCGCAAGATTGGAATTTTCCGATTTTTCAATCCACGATGGTTTCGATTTCTGCATTGCGAAATTAGAATGGTTATGTTTTTCTACTCCGATACCTAAATTTGAAAAAAATTCCACCGATCCTTGCATGATCAAATATTATCAAGCGATCTTATCGCTACAGGTTAGGCCTTTCATGTACAGATCATATCGGAGTGAAATTCTGGTCCGTAGTTCTGGACAACCGCACACGAAGCGCTAGCGAAATCGAACCCTATTTGTCTTCGTCCCAGCGCGAATTTCCTTGAGCAGGGGGCGGAGAAATACAGGACGGGGCCAACTTCGTACTCTTTTAGCTGCATTGTGGGTCGTTTTCCACGATTCAAAATGCGTAGGCGTTTTAATCTGAACCATACCATTCTTTTTCCTCATTAATCTCAAACACGTTTACCGGAGTGTATGCTGTCTTCAATAGAGGGGTAGTCGAAAGGGCTCATAAGTGGTGAGGCCCTCGTCATTTCGCAGTCTTTAGACATTGGCTGACTTTCGTGGATGATTTCTCAAATTTTGTCCGGTCTTCATGATTCCTATTTCCCAAATTTTGAATCTCGTTGCGGTTTCCGAAGTTCCGAATGTTGCTGAGAATGATCGGAAGATTTGCATCTTTTTTACTTTCTCCTAGATTTAGATTCCTTTTCCGATTTCCGGAACTTCAAATTTTGTCCGAATTTCCGTTCTTTGATTGGCGGAACTCGGAAATTCGTTCCAACTTATGAAATTTCGAGTTTTTCCCGGTTTCATGGAGTCCGAAATTTTTGGGTCTTGTTCGGATCAGCAAAATCTTGAAGTTTGCTACTTGCTCTGATTTGCCAAGTTTTCAATCGTGGTCGAACTGAAGATTTTCAACACTAACTCTTGTTCGGGTTGCGAATTCATATTTCCGAAACGAGTTCGGCGCGGGGTGTGGAGCTTCATAGGGGGGTCTGAGCTGCGGAGGGCTGAGGGGGGTCCTAGCGCTGCCGGGACACCAAGTGGGCCATTCTGACTGGGCTATACACTGTTAAGGATCAGCTTTTTTTCACCAAGAGTTCGATTAAACCTTCCAATTTATATCAAATGTTACACTTCTTTAAACTTTACAAAAAAATCTGATCAAATCACACCTCAGGGGGGGGGGTCGGAGAAAACCGCTAAAATATAGACCGAGTCACGCTCTTGGGGGGGGGGGCTGAGTAAAATTGGCCTTCTCCACACCGCATGCAGTACCCTGTTCCGAAATTTCGATATTGGCTCGAATTTTAAAGATTTCGTCTCTTGTTTGCAATGAAATGCGATTCTCGAGATTTTAATCCATTTCGGACTGCCAAAAATTTCCAATCTTGTTCTGATTTTCGAGGTTTCCAATTTTGTTACGGTTTCCAAAATTTTGAATCTCTTCCCGTTTTCCGAAATCTCGAATGTTGTTTCACTCTCCGGATATCTTGTTTTAAGTTCGCTCACTTACTATAAATTAACGCCTGCTGGCCGCTTGCAGTTCAATCACAGGCTAGGAAGAGGGCTGATTAATCCTTTCTCAATCTAAGTTTCCCTTTGTCACAAACTTGTTCAGGATTGTATGCCAAGCTGACGAGAATGAAGTGGCCTGTCTGAGCTTGTTGGACCACCTGGCTGACTATGTAGCGGAACTTGAATCACCATCGCTTGCCTTCCTTTTCAACTATTACCGGTTTCATCGATCTCTGAACGCTGGCGATGTCCGATCAGATGCTCCTGTTAGTCTCATCCCGTGCCCGTTTTTATAAAACTACGGGAGCCTCCCGAAAGGATCCAAATTCCGTCCGTTGCTTACATTGCCTGGTTCTAAAAACCTTCCCGGGAGGCTCCCGTAGCTTCATGAATACGGCCACTGTTTTGTATTTTTTTTTCGCACAGATGTCCCCAAATATTCCAAAAGGGCTTGCTCCTTCACTTTTTCACATCGCCTTTCATATTCAAAGGTTGTTTGTCTAGTGCAACAAATTTCAAAGTAGTGTGCACATTATGCGAGGCACAATACAGCATTGATCAAAGTGATTTTTTGTGTTCCCTACTGAAGGTTGGCGCAAACTCGGTGCCATATGCTAAAGGCCTAGTGCATATTTCCTGAGACGAGCGACGCGACATAATGTTTGTCATCTATATCGACCGAAATTCGATATTGCTGGTATGCAACGCCACGGTCGCGCGTCGCGGGAAGTATGCAATAGGCCATAACATAGCTGCACCGAGCTAGCATCAGCCTTCAATGGGGAATGTAAAGTATCACTAGGATCCATACCGTCTATATGTTGATTACAGGTATGCTGTCAGTGTTAAGCTGGGTTGCGACTCAGTGTAACGGGAGTCGTAGAAATTTTGGAAAATTTTTCAAAAAAAAATGAAAGTTTAGGAAGGGAGCTCGTAAAATTTTTAGGGAAAAAGGAATCTTTCCCAAACCAGTTAGTAAGCTAGAATGAGGAAGTAATAGTCTATCTCTGATAGTAAGATTGCCACGCGAGAACGGCTGTGTCGGCAGAGGCCTTCAAGAAATTCCACTTTACGGTGAGCACACGGTGGGCAAAGGATTGGATTTTGGTCCAAATTCCTATTCAGGGGTTATTCGGTGTGCTCAGTACAAATTTGTTGTTTATTTGTCGAGGGGTATCGTAAAAAAATTCGATTCGCAAAATTTTGGTCGAGAGGTGAGGGAGGGGTCGTAGCTCCGCCGAAAATTGGCGCAACGACCCGCTCAACCCTGCATGCTGTGACATAGAGAGGTTATTTACTATCGTTCTCGAAGCCAAATTCCGGTCCGCAGTTGCGGACTACGGCTGTTGCATCATGCGACACATGATAATCGTGCTAGGAAAAAGGTGAATCGTGCCGGGACCAAGTGGTCCCGGCGCGATTATCACGTGTCGCACGGTGCAACACTCGTAGTCCGCAAATGCGGACCGGAATTCGGCTCCGAGACCGGTAGTAGCTCCGAACAATGGGTGTGGTCCCTTAGCGAATCCTTGATTTCCAGCAATTTTTGTTCCTTTTTCAGCTTCTCTTTTCCATGATCTTGTCGCCTACTGTGCCACGATCTTTCCATTCAAAATTATTTGGATATCTTACGTGGATGCTAGCCGATACACCTCAGGTGGGAATATCAGGTCGTAGCATCACGGGAACACCCTCGTTATTCATGTTGTCATCTAGGTGGAAATCCCGTCGGAAAATCTCTACGAACTGCTATGGTTCTTCCGCCAATACACAGCGGACGGTCGTGGAAAGAGCTCAGACAATGAATTAGATTCGAAAGTTGGTGTCCTAAATTATTTGACTCGCGAAATCTCTATAGATTATGTCAATTTAGAATTTTCAGGTGCGCTCCTTGAAGTTACTGTTGCTAAATCGGTTAGCTGACGTTGAAATTTCAAGTGCATGTGTATAGATTGCTATGAAATGTGCTGTTGTTGACTGGAATACGCGTCAATGAAAGTCGAATTTATCGTATTTTGTGAATTCGGAATTGTTCTGTTATACCCTGAGATCATTATGTGAAGTCAGGATTATTTTTCTTTGAACTGATTGAAGCTAAAACAAATACTGTGCTTATCTGGGCCAAATTCCGGCCCGCAATTGCGCCTCGACACGCTATGCGGCCGCATGCGCTCGAGTGAGTCGGGTTTCCAGCGCCAAAGCCTACTTGATGTGGCTTTTTTATACAATGTTCTCCAATATTTCTTAGTTTCCAGTTTCCAAAAGCCACCTAGAGTCAGATGATCGGCGGCTGCGGCGCTGGAAGTTCTTCTGGATCGGGAGCGTGCGGCCGCAAAGCGTGTCCGGACGCAATTGCGGACCGGAATTTAGCCCGGATAAGCACAGTAGAAATGACTCGAAAAATAATCTTGAGGAAACCTGAAGTACTGCCAATGCTGATGAACTAGAGTTCTCGCCGTGCGTTTCCCGACTCGGTGGCAGCGTACCCCCTATTTCCTCAGACAGTGGGGCAGACTTATCGCGACACCGAATAGGAACGAACGCGTGGTCAACGGCGATCAGCCCGTTGCTTTTGCGCGCGGTCAGCTCTAAATGGGCTCGCGATCAGTACTCCTGGTTAAAAAAGGACCGACCGCAAAAAAATCTATATAATTTAGTTATTAAATATAACACAACTAGGCGGAGCCGAGCACAAAAGTTAAGCAAACTCGGGCGTTACGTCCTCTATCTCGTAGGGACAGTGTACTCCCGCTAGAGCAACCAAGGAGATACTTCAGATGTACCACAAACTTGGGTAATTGAACCGGCGACGATGTCGTTTCACCACACAGAACAGTGCACCGTAGTCGAATAGGGGTCCGTCGCGGTCAGTCCGATATGTGCCGTTGCTCGCGACCAGCCGGAATACGATACACGTCGTTCGCGATCATTCCTAATTACATTGTTGTACGCGATAGAAACGATTGGTGGTCGCGGTAACGTCTACTTACCAGTAACTGCGCGCGATAAGTCCGCACTTCTGTCGGACACATAGCGCGATGATATCGAGCAACCGCAACTTGTCCGCGATCAGTTCTACTTGGATTTTCGCTCGCGGTAGAAACGGTTCCTGAGCGCGGTAAGTACTATTCGACAATTTTCGTGCGCGATAAGTCCGCCCCATTGCCTGAGTTCGGAGTCAAATTTAGTTTCGTAGATCGCGTGAGTGTGCGCGCGTATGCTGAGTCTCCCTCTCCACTACACTTTCTCGTGGTCTCTCCCCTCGCTCCGCACATGCACGCGAAGGAACAAAGTAAATTTGGCTCTGAAGTAGAGGATATAAGCTCGCAAAAGTGGTTTAGATAGCTACGCTAACGGCTCGTACCAAAACCTTAAGCCGCTGCAATAGTCAGAAACGTATTTGTGCGATCGATTTCAGGGTTTCTGTACTGAGGAGAAGGGTTTAGCCTTCGAAATGGGCGGGTCCAATGGTTTTGTGGCTTGATATGGCTCAGATACGGTCATTTTAAGTCGTATTTGACGTTTTCAACGGCGTAAGCGTTCCATTACACACTGTATGAATCTGTGAGCGTGATTATCGCAACCATTTTTGCGGGCGTGTATGCTGTCCTGGAAGTTGTGATGCCTTTTTTTATAACAGCAGCGACCATTCTTTAAAAAACAAACATGTGACGGCAGTTCAGGACTGTCCAATATTCTGTAGGTGCGACATTTGCCGGGGCGGCGAAAGTATGAAAGGGGCCGTAAGGTTACCAAAAACCTCTGAGAAGCTAATGAGCTCGGCTGAGAAAAAAAACGGTTTCGGTAACGTTGGGATTATCTCCCTGTTCGCAACTTACTTGACCTCAGAGCATCCAAGCCTTCATTTTCGTACTTGTAGCAACTGCATGACGGGATCTTTACGAAACTGATTTTAAAAAATCTCCTTTCCTTATTCGCACCCCCTCTTAGGCTGAGTGAATAGCTACTCTGTTCTCATTCAAAGAAAAACCTTTTCCAAGATTCCCCGTATAGGTCGAGCTGAGTTGGAAACTCTGGATATGCCCACCGATTTGTGATGTGTGATCAGGCTCAATGACAAGTAAGAATGATATTTCCTGCAGATGTACTACCCAGTATACTTATACATTTTTCAGATCTTTCGAATATTCGGCTTTTTGAATTATTTGGGGTCGACATACCATTAAAATTGAAATCCGTTTCATATTCATTTCCGAATTTGAATTCTGAAGGATTGGATGAACGACTCATTGCGGGGATTCGTCAAAACCCTTAGCAATTTTCGGCCGATCAGCTCATGGGGCTCAATTTTTGGACACTTCACCTTGGGGCCGGGCCAGTATGGAAGGCTGCATACTACACATTCCATCCGATCATTTTCGGATAAAAACAAAAACAGCTTCCACTCTTCAACTTCAGTTTCATTTCCCAACAAGAGCACCTTTTCCAATCAAGAGTCGTGGTGCCATTCGTATGATATGGATTTCGCGGCCAAATTACTATTCAGTGCTCAAAAATTTTAATTTATCCGAAATTATCCGGTCCGAAATTTAAATGTTAGCCGTAATTTTAATTTGCTCGCAGACAAAACTTTTATTTTATTTGTGATGAGTGATCTACTGATATTTCGATTCTGATGCTTCAGAAAATGTCATTCTTCTATCCAAATAAGTCAAATAAGCAAGAGAAAATCGCGATTTAGATTTTATCCGAAAATTTTCGGATGGAATGTAGACTGCGTACTTTCATCTCGAAATCTATCACAGTGAACTGATCATACCCCAATACACAGGAAGGCCTAGGAGCAGTTCGGCTAGCTAAATCCGTCGCGCGCGGCGCTCCAGCAGTGACGTGTATCCAGCAGCTTTCCGTCGCGCTCTTCGCGTGTACCAGCAGAACTGCTCCTAGGCGCCTACCATTCTGGGTACTCAATCGAAAGCCCTAAAATTTCTCTTTTTTGATCTGCAATCTATGGGATTTCCGGAAGAATAAGCACAATTTTCGACAAAATACTGGAATCAGAAGTAATGCTTCTTTGGTGGATTACCAATGGTTACAGAACTCGTGTACCATTATATATTTATTATCACGCTTCTAATCCTTTAACGGACGAACCAACCCACCAAATTTGTACATTCAATCGCCAATCATGCAGAATGGGGAGGCGGTCCCACAATTAAATATCATACATTGGTGCAATCACAGACATTCTCAAAGGATGTGCCGCGCCTCGAGCAGTGCTCCATCCATCAAGCAACCTTCTCCTATGTGGCGCCTGACTATAAGATGCCCACCTTAGGGTCATGAAACCACCAGACAGCACCCACTGGATATGATCCCTAACGGCAGGATTGTAATTAGGTATATGGGCTCCGGATAACTATTCAATCAGTTGCGACTGATCTTAGTTCGCAACAATTGCATATATTATACTGAATTGAGAACTGTAATGCAACTTAAGAAAAATGTATTCGTAAGGTTGTGACTGCAGTTTGCTACAACTTCTGAATACCATCGATTGCTCCCATTGAGAGGAATACGTAAAAGTCTTCAAAATTAGGGTTGGATAATTTTAATCGAACTATAGCCTCTCCCCAATTTTTAGCCGGTCGGAGTAAGGCCCATCGAGTTTCCCAGGTCGATAATTCCTTATAACTGTTGTATTTTGCAATGACCAACCACTCCGCTACTTGCTCCGTCCAGGCTCACATGAGCGATAGAGCCTTAATGCCTAGGCGGGCGCTTCATCCTGAAAAAAGTACCAGATCACTTCTTTTGTTGAAAGAAATGTGTGGTTCTGTATCTAATGAAACGGTGGAAATCGAAATAAAGATTTTAGAGGAAGTGGTTATAGTTAGAGAGATGAAATCCTGAAAACATGGATGCGTACATATAATGGGTCCGATTTGAAGGGTCCAACGGTTAATCGCTGATCATACCAGTGGAGTGATCATTGAGTGGTCTGGGGCAATCCTCAGCAAAACGCTCGATGCTGCTCGGACAGTCGGGGCTTAGTACGTCGGCACAATACCGTTAGTACGCCAGGGCAAACCTGGCATACTAACGCTCGTTGTGTGCAGGAGCTGCTGGTTGCGGCAGCATATCCTGCCAACGTATGCTGGCGTACTAACGCTCATTATCGACAGAATTTGGACTGCCACCCTCCCTACCGGTGTTGGATATAAATCGTGTCACGGCCAGCAGCAAGGAGAACATCCTCGCCGCGGTCCGCAACCAGGAGGCTTCCCTCGTGATGGGCGATGGGGATGATCCCCTCAGCGTTCCAAAAATTAACTGCCGAACAGTGACATAAGGTCACCTCCTCGGACTGGCCTCAAACGGCCAACTGCCCCCCAAGCGAGGCTGGCCGCCTTATATACCCGCCGCCGTCGTACAAGAGGATGCTGCAATGTTCATTCGTATTAGACAAATCAATGGAAGAGTGTCAGCAGACACTAGGAGAGAGTGGCTGGCAATAACACGCGTGCCACGATAAACAAAGCGTTAGTACGCCAGCACAAGCAACAGGAGCTCCTGGTCATTGCCAGCATATCCTGTTGTTACAAGCAGCTACAGCACAGGTGCTGCCGATCCCTTTGTGCCGGCGTACTAACGGTATTGTGCCGACGTACTAAGCCCCGACTGTCCGAGTGACCGGGCATCAACGCGCGTGAGCGGACGGCACAACTCGGGTCGACAAGATATTCCAGAACCCTGAATTTGCTTGCTCAGACACTCAAAGTTGTGTTCCGCCAGACCGCTGCTGTTTATGCTTGCTTCGGGGAAAAAGCCAGGTGTTTCGGGTGAAACAGATGGTGTTTTTAAGAAAACTAGGCGTTAAAGAAAGCGCCGAAGAGCGATGTCTCGGGATAAACGGCCGAGATTTAGGGGCAGCAAATTCGGCTTTTATACGACAGAGGTCTGACACTACTACGAGTGTCTGAGTATGACAGTTGGAAACGTGCTACGCATTACTGCGTTATTGTATGACCAACCACTCCGCTGATTGCTCCGCCCGGGCTCATATGAGCGATAGAATTATGAGCGAAAGCGATAGAAAGCAATAGAAGGCGTCGCACTTTCGACCAATTTGGGCGTTGTTGTGGTGATCCATGAATCGAAATCGGACTGTCTACACCAGCGAGTTGCATTGGGGAACACTCAGACACTCGTGGCGTCCAACGGGTGGTTGACACGTCACCCTTGTGGCTTACCGGTCGCTGGGTGGTTTGACTGCAAGGGGCGGATTGACTGTCTGTCGACCGTTATGTGTCCGATCGACTGTCTGTCGACCAAGGTCCACAGACAGTCGACCACCCATCGACCGGTAGCATGGGATGACGTCACTTTGTCGTTTTCTCACCTTTGTGCTCTTATTGACGTGCAAAACTTCTGACCCCGTACCAGCTGCACCGCCAACTGTTCGGCGCCGAATTTTTCGTTTCGGTTGTCCTCGTGATTCTGAGGGATTAATTTCCCATTTCTTCCACGTCCGTTTTGAAATTTTTAAGTTTTCTATTCCTTTCTATATCCTGACTAGTTATTAAAACATGAAGCTTTTCTTTCACTCCATTTTCGTTGATTTGTTGTTTGGAAGAAATTTCCGATCCTTTCCATGACCTTTTTGAATTTTTGGAGTTTCCGAATCTTGCCTTACACTGACTCGAATTCGAAACGGAAAGTTTTTTTTATTTCTTGATTCGGAGTCTGAAATTTAATTTTGGTTGATTTTTTTATGGAAAATTTCCGATTTCCGATTTTTCGCACGTCCTCTTTGAATTTTGGAGTTTCCGATTCTTTCCATATCCCGACTCGATATCGGAACGGGAATTTTTTTTTCATTTCTTGACTCGTCTTTCCAATCTTCACATTTTGGTTGATTTCTTAAGAGTAAAAGAAAATTTCCGATTCCTTCCGCGTCCTTTTTGAAATTTTCAAGTTTTCGATTGCTTTCTATATCCTGACTCGCTATTAAAACATGACATTTTTTCATTTCTTGATTCAGCGTTGAATTTCTCATTTTTGTTGATTTGTTGTTTTTGGAAAAATTTTCAGATGTCCGATTCTTTTTTATGATCATTTAAAGTTCGGAGTTTCTCATTCTTTCCTTATACTGACTCAAAATCGTAACGGAAACTTCTTTCATTTCTTGATTCGTCTTCCCAATCATAACAGTTTGGTTGATTTCTTGCTCATGAAGAAGAATTTCCAATACCTTCCATATCCTTTTTGAATTTCTGAGTTTCAGATTCTTTCCATATCCCGACTCGATATCGAAACAAGAACTTTTTTCGCTTCTTGATTTGGCGTCGAAATTCTAATTTTGGTTGATTTCTGGATCTTGAAATAAACTTTCCGATTTCTTCCATGTCCTCTCTTATTGCTGGGATTTTCTATTTCTTTCCACATCCTGACTCGAATCGAAAGCAGAAAATTTTTCCTTCTTTTAATCGGCGTCAGATTCTTCTTTTTGGTTGATTTCCGTCAGATTCATCTTTTTGGTTGATTTCCTGAAGGGAAAAATCGATTTTTTTTGTCTTTTTACAATTCTGGAGTTTTTGTTTTATTGCGTGGAGAAATGAGCAGTTACATGACTTTTGTTTCTGATTTTTCATTTTGCGTTGCATTCTCATTTTTTCCTGGATGCTTTTCATTACAAGTGAGACCCATTTGGAAAAACAACAGCAAATAAAATAAACTGATTAAAAACTATTCAAAACATAAGGGATCTAATTCAGACCTCTTGCTGGGACGGGTCTTGTGCGCCCGCCTTCTCGCCGTTTGCCAATCATGGCAGCCTCGGCATCAGGGGTGTGCGGCAAAGGAATTTGAAATTTCGGCAAACGGCAACGGCAACGGCAAACCCCAAAAATGGCCGGCAGACGGCAAAACGGCAAAAGCTGTTCTGTGCTATACCCACTATGCCAGTTACTATGTATCTGGCGTTTAACTAGCCTTTATAGGAAGGGAAAATCCCATATATCAAAAGCTACTTAAGAGCCTCAGGTGATCAGGGAATTACAGTAGCGCTGTTTTGTGTGTGATAGTATAGGAGCCTGTATCAAATTCAACGAGGCCGTTTGATTGCGCGACCCAGCCTATTCGATCCGGGCACATGCAGCAAAGCGTAAGCAAGCTTGGTGCGGTGAGAGTGTGCGCCGACTCAAAGACTGTGGCCGATAACGGCACCGCAATCAGGTGGGAATGAATGGATGAATACGCGTTGATTGGTCGACATTTTCGGAGGAAGAAAGTCCATACCGCGATCACCAGCGCGCGGTTTAGGTTATGACCGGAGCCACTCACAATGTTTACTGTTATTAACAAGTAGTAGGTTCAGGGTTCCTTATTTCGCTCATCTAAAAATACGCTCAAAGTGTTTCCCTTTTGAAGCTACAGGAGTGGAGTGAGACTACCCTGAATGAATGCAGTGCACACGACAAAAGCAGCCTTGGAATTTTCACCGGGAATCAAGAGCTGAGTGGCATTTCGATCGAATACACAGAATGAGAGGAACCCAGTGACAATTCGACTGGTACATGCGACGCGCGCGACGGAAAGTCTGTGCGCCAACGTCGTCGCTAGAGCGCCGCGCACAGTGCGCTTAGCCAGCCGACTGCTCTTGGGCGTTTCCCATGCCGTGTATTCGGCCAACAACCGGCACGAGGCCCAATACAACAATAATGTCGGCTGAAAAACAAACAATAAATCACTCTATACGGCCCCAAAACATGAATGCGGTGTGCTCGCTCCACCCACTTCCCTGTGGCTACCGAGGAAGTGGGTGGGGCGAGCAAACCACATTCAAGTTTCTTGGCCGTATATTGCAATCGATTGCTCGTTTTGAGCCGGTTTTTGACCTTGTTGTTGCAATGGGCCTTGGACACTTTAATTTCAGGTGAAAATTTCGAAGATGCTCCCACCCAGGGGATTCAACCTCTTGAAAATAATCAAAGATTTTCTCACACCCGTGTCAGAAATGCCCTTCAAAATCGTCGGGTTATCCTTGTTGAAAATGGGTGGAGGCGCTCCAGACCTAATCGAATGGAGAGATTCAAAAGATGGTTGGAACGGATTACATCGTGAATAAGCTCCTAATAACGATAAATATCCATGTCAAGATCATTTCTAACATCGGCATGGATCAAGCTTAGCTTTGGGTCTGGATTGCCCTGCACAAATAACAAAGCGCCTTTATTTCGATATGTGTGAAGGCATTACAAGGGTTCCCTAGTGTTTTTGCTCAAAACGGAGTTTAGACGTATGTGTCGGAAGCAGGCATGTGCGAAAAACTTTGAAACCGAAAAAACCGAAAAGAAATTGTCTTTTGAAGCGTCTTGTTTTCGTAATTTTATGTCTTTGATTGAAAAAACAAGGCAACGTAATCGAAAAGCTTCGAATAATGGCAGAATCACGTTTTCTTAGTGAAACAAAAGCATACGCAATCAACGTATCAATGTGAGCAATTTTACCCTTGTTGCAGTGTTGAATCCTGACAAAATTGCAGCGTTGAACACCCTCTAAAAATCTTATTGTGAACTTTTTGTTCAAAACTGCGGTAGTTCTCTGAACAATCATGTCCACGTTTTTTCGAGTTTTTCTTCAAAACTCTGGACTCAAATGTCGTCCTTAACTTTATGAAAAAAACCGAATTCGTAGAAGTTGAAAATCGTGGGCAAGTCACAGATCAAAACGGAACAAACGTTGCACAGAGACGAACATCAAGTGATCTCGTCGAGGTCAGCACTGACCAGTAGCTCAGTCTCTCGGCGCTATTGGACGTTAATGGCCGCGACGCAACCACACGCATTGAGTCGTGATGTCTACACAGGGGTTAGGTTCAACCAATTTTGCTGGACGGAACTATACATGATGCCGCTCGCCCAAGAATGGTTTTTTTGGTATGAATCGATAGAGGGAGCAGAAAAAAACGCTTAAAAACTATGGGCCTCCAAAGAGCAATTCTCGACGTCTTTTTCATGAAAATTTTAAACGAAAACGAAATTCCTGACCTTGAAGCAGTGTTCGCATTATATTTCACTTTTGATGTCTCAACCGTTTAAGGAAGGTCTGGTGCCCTATACAGCAAGGCATGCTTGAAGAGAACGTGAAAACCGTGTTTTTGTGCTAAAAGAGAGCCACTTTAGCTTGCGTTGAGTTTTGAGCGTGGAGGAATCGACCGCTTTCAAGGATGTTACCTAAGGGGACATTAGGCGTTTCGGTGACCTCAGAACGCCTGTTTGCATCCGTTATTTTGCCGCTCCTGGCTTTCTACGGTTCTTTCGACACTGGGAGCCTAGGATCCTTCTCGCCTATCATTTCACTGTGGAAAGTGAACGAGGATGATCATCGTGAACGCTGCCTTTAAGGGGGTCATTTTCAAGCAGGAGGTGCCGGCTTGAAAACGTCTTTTACCCAGGCCTTGAGACCCTCTATCAAAAGAACGTGAGGACAAGTTGCTGAGTTCCATATATGGGCTCTATCAACTTCAGCGCACCCACACTATCGTCATTTTTGCATTGCCTGAAGACATACAGGCGGCTTACTTTGTGGTCGTGTGCGGAAGAAATTTCTTAATCGAATTCTCTACTTTTCATTAATTTTGAAGAAAATCAATAATCGATCTATTTTTGAGAAACGTTGGTGAAATGTGCACAGACCAATGGTAAACTTCCAGACGCATTTATGCGTCAAGTTTTACGCCTGCGCATTATCAGGTAAACGAAAAAAGTGGTATCTTGGACTTCGATCAGAGCAAAAAATGGATTTCGGCAATTTGTCTTCGCGTTTTTTTTCCAATAATGGGTCCAAGGACTTCAGCTATGACACATTTTCAAGCACACACCCTCTGCTTCAAAATGACCCCATTAGCGCAGTTCTTAACGGTCACATGGGGGAACGAGAAACATTTACCGAAGCCGACTCAATGACGAGCTCTACGGTGAAAAATCGCGGACCCTTCATGCTCCCGATCACCATTTCTTGCAAAAACCATTCTGCGCTCCAAAACTTCGCGCAGTACGAACGAGAGGTCTGGTGAGATGAACAGACCACTCAAGAGGATAAGCGACGGGCATATGTGGGCTTGGCAAGGCTAGAAATTTTGTCACCATATCTAAAGCGCACCCTGTAGTAGTAAGTGAATGAAAAGTATGTGAATAAAGGGGTGTAATTGCTTTTCCCTTTCTTTGTTTGATTGCTTTTCATTCATATTTTTCTCGTTAGTGGTCACAGTATATGACTGTCAACTCGTAACATTAAATAATCAGAAGAAATATTCAAAAATTTGAAAAATCATTTTGAAAATTTTGCTCTTTGAGTATATTCGAAAAAGCGAAGTTTGAGAATTTAGGCCGTACTGATCAAATACACTTGATCTGCCACAAGTTTCCGGGATATTCAGATGATCAACGAATTCATGAGTCTCCGGCCATTTTTTCACATTTGGCGATTGTGTATTCTCCGCTTGCCTCAGTCTTTCATATCATTACCATGGAAGTGGTGCGCTTATTGAAGCTAAATCATGAATTTCAAGAGTGGTATGAACTTTACAGAAAACAGTCGCTACGCGTCTATGATTGGTTTCTATGGTATGTACAAAAATCAGGCACTGGGCGACCAACAGGACAAGCTAGTCTACTAGACATCGCTGCTGAAAAGAGGAATCGGGTGAGTCTTGTAAGCCAAATGCATTTCATTCAGTCTAGACTGACATTGCAATAATTTCTGAAATTCGCAGGAAAGACGTTTCCGGATACAGTTTCGAAGACGACTACGCTTCTCTGATGGCTTCATACGAACGCTCTTCTAAGATCCCGTCTTTCTTGAGGCTTGTATATCTCACTCACGAAATATATCTCGAAAGCGGCGTTTTCCCCTCGAAATTTTTCCCGGTTGGGAAGCTTTGAACGAAATTAGCCGAAAATTTTGGAAAATCGACTAATAAACCACAGATTCGTGATCAACGCCCAAAAAAAACCCTTGGGAGAATTTTAAATCAAATCTGGAACATTTTCTAAAACGCTTCCAGAGCCCTTTAATCGGTATAAATATTCGCGCGACCGAAAATCCTAAACGCTGTAAGCCTGGACAAAGTATGGAAAATGCGCCTCCACCTGAATTTTGCTCAAGGGGCAGCTTTGGACGCCGAACACATTTACGAGGCCCGTTTCCAAATTTTCGAAAGAATAATTCCCTTCTTGGAGGGTACAAAAAGCACAAAAAAAACTACCTTTATAGGCTTATAACTTCTTGGAACCGGCAGCTCGGGCGGAATACTGCGCAGTTTTACTATTGACCCACTAGAGATACTAATGATACTAGTCGTTTTGGCAGATGTGTTTACCACTCTAAACACTTCCCTTGTAAGCAAATTTTAAAATGTGTGCTGCGTGTGGGTGGTGTGGGTGTGGGTGTGGGTGTGGGTGGGTGTGGGTGTGGGTGTGGGTGTGGGTGTGGGTGTGGGTGTGGGTGTGGGTGTGGGCGTGGGTGTGGGTGGTGGTGTGGGTGTGGGTGGTGGATATGGGTGTGGGTGGTGTGGTGTGGGTGTGGGTGTGGGTGTGGGTGTGGGTGTGGAGTGTGGGTGTGGGTGTGGGTGTGGGTGTGGGTGTGGGTGTGGGTGTGGGTGTGGGTGTGGGTGTGGGTGTAGGTGGTGTGGGTGTGGGTGGTGTGTGTGTGGGTGTGGGTGTGGGTGTGAGTGTGGGTGGTGTGGGTGTGGGTAGTGTGGGTGTGGGTGTGGGTGCCATTGTGAAGACATCATTATGATCAGCCTGGAATTTTCCCCAAGATGAGCAAAAAAACGAAAAATCGATATCGGGTTAGAGTGTGCCTCAAGGTCCAATCAATAGATATTTGCATATATGTGAATAAACATGTAACATTTCTGATGAAGTAAGTCAGTCGATCAAAAAATAACCTGGAAAAAGTTTTCGAAGTTTTTGGCTTATTTCATTATAGCACCACAAATGGACTGAACTGAGGCTTTCATAAAGCAGTAACTTATTTTTGCCGGTACAATGTGCACGTTAGGTCTTACTTCTTGTTATTTCGTTTTTTGGAAACTATTCGGTAATATCGTTCATCATCCGTCATAATGTTGTCTTGTTATCTCATATTTGGGTATTGACAGTCGTTATTTGAGATCAGGGGCGGTATTCATCATTGAAATGCCGGGTAAATCATACTTTACTTTTACCTTACCCGGAGCCGATAACTTACTCACCGTGAAACGGCATTCACCTACACTTACTTACCCGGGTAAGATTCCGCGCAAAATGTGTATCGCGTGCACCCACCGAAACACTCAATAGGCGTCGTCAATTCACAAATTTTTCAACGATTCACTCTTTGATTTATTTAAGGAAGCAAGAGAGAAGTGCATGGGTTGCGTGATTAATAAAAACTTCAGAGTAGATCATAGGGGACACTTCATTTATAGAAAATACCATCATTTTACATTGCTTACTTTTCATTTCTTCTAGCGAGATTTTTTCAATGGTACTCGTTTGTTTTTCTTTATCGGTGTTCAACTGTATGATACAATATTTCTTCTATGAGTATTAGGTGGTAGCCAAAGCTTCCTGCCATTCTTTTTTGTCTTTTTTTTTTCTGCGCAGTTCTTCAACCGAATTTGATATACCGTCCAAGGCTTTTTTGAGCTTTCAACTATTCGTGGTGGGTCATGAATGTTTGTTCAAGATTTGGGAAATTTTCTGGAATTGCTCACTGATCAGCCAACGATAAATATACCTCTTTCTGCGAAAAACAGCGGCGAAAAAAGCCGAAGAATCTTTCTTCGTATCGAATCGTGCTGACCTAATTCTTGAAAAAATGTTCTTTCCAATAGTTTATTGGGTAGTATGTAACATATAATTAGAAATGCAGCTCTTCCTTTGTCGTATATTGCTGGGAATTTTCTTTTGAAATGTGTTTCATTGCGATTGGTCAACTACTTTCTGGAAACTCGAAAAAAAAAACAAAAATTGGTTGAAAAAAGGAGATTATTTGCAAGTTCTTTATGGTGAATGAAAACTTTTTGTGTAGAATTATGTTGTGCAGTGTCCTCAAACACATTACCCAGAAGAAGCTTTGGAATGCCAAAATATTCGCTAATTAAGCTACAAATTGAATTCGAGCATCAAGTTCGCAAGTTACCGTGTTCTATAGTGAGCTTCAAAAATTTATATTATAAAGGAACTATTGTGCTTCCGAATGCTATACTTCTAATATATGACCTCAGAAATTCGATGGGACTAGGAAAATTATTTTCGCAAAACTTTAATTTTTTGTAAGCCTATTTAGTTGGAGTTCGGTGAAGAATCGCGCGAAGAGCAAAAAGCCGAAGAAAGAGAAGTTTCTTGGTTGGGTCTCCTGATGCATTCAAATTTAGAAAAGAAACCAAGTGACAGAAGGAAGGAAAGTTCACCGCTTTTCCACGACTTACAATAAAATCCTATGAGAACGCGTGCGTAAAAAACTGAAAAACTCTTCGTCTACGGAAAGCAACGCGTTGAAGGAGTCATAAAAAGACAAACATAACTTTTAAGGAAAGGATTAGAACAACTTGTCGATGAAGATATTGCGCTCCATTGCCAATTCTGCTATGAATGTTGGAACGTAGCAGCTGCAGCTGGCTGGGAGTAAAATATACCCGACCACATACGTCGGGTAAAATTTACCTGGCTTTTTGCCCGAAAATCCCGAGTAAGTAAGCGTGTGAATACCGGGTAAGAGCCAAATTCAAGGGACTTTACACTTACCTCGCGGGTAAATCATTGATGAATACGGCCCCAGGAGTTCTTATCCTACCCTTATTCTAAATTGTTAAAATGTTGATCAACGATTAGGATAAAATTTGGTCACAGTAAGTGTTTTACCAGCATTTGAAAGATTTTCGCCGCAACGCGGCGGATTTAAAGAGCCAGCGGCATTCATCATCGAGGTCTACAGGTGTCCAACTGCCGGTCGACAGGTATCCATCTACCGGTGGACAAGCATCTGAGAAACGGTTGATGGGTGTCCAATAAACGGTCGACAGGTATCCAACTACCGGTGAACAGGTATCCATCTACCGGTCGACAGGTATGCCATAAACGGTCGACAGGTTTCTAACTACCGGTCGACAGGTATCCAACTACCGGTCGACAGGTATCCAACTAACGGTCGACTAGTGTCCAACTACCGGTCGTCGGGTGGTCGACGGACAACTCAAGGGGAGCGACGGACAACTTGAGGGGGGTGACAGACAACTCTAGGGGAGCAGTCCCGCCCCTTTTCAGCGGTCGTGGGGAAGCACGCTGTGAGGTGACTGCTTGTCGACCACCCGTTGGACGTCACGAGTGTCTGAGCACGTGTCCCCGCTCGCTGGCAGGGTGTCCGCCAGTTGTTCTCTGCTCTCCGAATGCTATCAACTGTTTGCCTTGCGCCTGCGGTTTCCATCACACGTGGTCCGCTTTTCCACCGAAAAATGCACTCTTCTTGCGTCAATAGGTGTCCCATTGATTGTTTGATTGTTATTGATTCTATACTGTTAATCTATACGCTCATCTTAACCAAACCTTATTTTGCAGTTCGTCTCTTTTTATCAATTAAATCTATGTAATGCGAGTTCGAGTTTTTGCTATTATTATTCTATTATCTTTATCTAGCTAATACGCTAATGATACGAATCGCGTCGCGCATGAAACATTGAGGACATAACGTTTTATGGTTTTCTGCTCTAAAATCTGCGTCTGCATCATTATTAAACCCAAGAAGGTTATAAAGATCGACTTCTGAGATTTTCGCAATGAATTTAGCGGCGAAGAAATTACGGATACGTTCGCAATGATGTTTTAACCGAGGTTCTAAGTATTAGTGAATGGCTGAAAGTTTAGCATTTTTCGGGTCGGCAATCAATCATGATCAGTGGTCGAAAGGAGCAGACATATTGAAGAAAGTCGATTTTCAGCCCAATCATTCCTCACGAGTCCACAGCGCAGTTTCAGGTTTCGTTTGCCCCGTGACTTGTGTCTCCACTATTCGATTATACTTTTTTTTCGTACAAAATGCTAGCCGTTTTTCATCGCACGAAAGTCAGGTGTAATTAGAACATATTTCGGACAAAATCGTTCAACTTCACTGGGCGAGTGTGTGGCAATGGCAAGAGGCGCCGCTATCACGCACACGGTCGAGTGATCGATCCTCGCCCAATGTCAACCAAGCTTTCTATCTCTCCGGGTTCGGTAGATTGGTACCAGACTTATGTGGGAGGTTAAAAACACTTACTTGATCATCGGCTGGCCCTCAAGTCTTTGTATAGGCCCTATACACCAGGGATGTGCGTAACATAAATTTTGTAATTCGTTAGTCGTTCAACCGGCCAAAACCCTCGTTAGTCGTTAATCGTTGAAAATCTAGGCTTTGAAAGCAAGCACAGCTGGATCCAGAAAAAAACCCTCATGAATAGAAAAGAAAAGCATGAAGAGATTTTTTTAAACATTCAAGGTTATTAGAAATACAAACCATTCCTCGTTAGAGAACCTAAATCAAACTGCAAACCTACATGACTTACTTTTTGACTTAATCGGTTGGCTTTCGCCTGACGCGGTCATTCCGCATCTTCACCGAGGTGTGCCGTCCTAGTAGTCAGCCGTGTCCATTTGCCACGGTCCTCAGCCACAATTTGAACACAATCCATCCATTGATCACTATTCCACTTCCTGCGAAGTAAAACATCGCGCCTGAATTGCCTTTCAATGCCGAGTGATTTCAAATCCTCCTTCACCACATCCGTCCAAAACCTTCGCCTACGTCCAGGCGGCCGTTTCCAGACAGGACTTGGAAGCCTCCTTAGAACGTGTTGAACAAGACGATCTGGCGGTCTTCTTAAAATATGCCCCAACAGACGCAGACGACCTTCCGTTGCCGCTTGAGATGGCATTGGGAGATGCTGGCACCTCCCTCGTGTCAAACGTAGATGTAAGGCGTCAATCTCGTTGTAGAGATCTTCGTTGTGGCACATCCGCGGCCAGAAATATCCGAGCAAGCGTCTAAAAAGCTTCCTCTCCGTGCAATCCAACCTTTCCATCTGCGTCTTCGGTGCTGCCCACGTCTCCGATCCGTACATCATGATAGGGCGAATAGCGGATAAGTAGACGCGCAACTTGATTTCCTTCGCAACGGGGGTAGACCACAAACACTTGGTTAGAGAATTGAATGCAGACGTAGCTTTCTGACGTCGGTGTTGAATATCCGCTGCATAACTACCATCGTTCTTCAGCAAACAGCCCAAATAACAGAAATCGTCCACCAGTTCGATACGTTGTCCGTCCACACAAACTCCCGTTGAAGGCCTCTGGGAGACCCACATCTGCTTGCATTTGTCCGGACGAAGACGAAGTCCATAGGCTGCGGCATACTTCGAAACGAGGTTCACAATCCTTTGCAGTTTTGTGTTGTTTTCAGCGAATAACACAATGTCATCGGCGTACTCCAGGTCGACAAGGGAGCGCCTTGATGGTGTTAGGATCACGTCCGCAGGAAACTGTTCTGCAACTCTACGCATGATGTCATCAACGGCGAAGTTGAATAGGAAAGGTCCTGCTACAGCTCCTTGCCTTACTCCTGTTCTCACCTCGAAAGCTGACGTAAACCCGACAGGCGTACGAACTGCTGCTGTTGTTCCTTTGTTCATGTCCTCGATTAGTCGAACATACTTTTCCGGGACTCCATCGGCTCGCAGAGCCTTGCGCATCCGATCACGATGAGGAGAGTCGGATGCGGCTTCAAAGTCCAAAAAAAGCAAGCTGTAATGGCTTCGAATACCGCTGCCACGATTCGATTACTTTTTTCATAACGAACACTTGGTCGATGGTCGATCTTCCAGGTCGAAAACCGGTTTGCTCCTCTGGCCGTTTCCTCACGATGTTTGATGAGTCGCTCGAGAATGATACGTTCTAAAACCTTGTACATGACACGAAGTAGAGAGATTCCTCTGTAGTTCTTAGGATCCGTGACGGATAGCTTTTTGTGAAGACGTACGATGATCGCATGTCTCCAACGAATCGGGTATCCTTTCGCTCATCCATATGACACGGATGGTGTTGGTCATTTCACGAATCCCAGACGGAGGAAGAGCTTTCAGCATTTCAGCAGTGATGTTGTCATCTCCACCTGCCTTTCCATTCTTCATTTTCCGGACACAATTCGAAACTTCAGCCTCAGTCGGCGGTTCCTCACTGACATCGTAATGTGCTCTCTGAATATGCGGGAGTTCAGGTACTGATGGCGCTGGACGATTCAGTAGTGAACTGAAGTGATCCTTCCATAATGGCAGCGTCGCATCACCAACTGCAACTCCATTGGTAGTGTTGAGGACAGCAGAACATCTCTTCATCTTGCCGCTATACTGTCGTAACAACGTGTAGGCTTTCCTCGTTCTTCTCCTCCCAAGCCTTCTCAAACTCCTTAGCTCTACACGTCCATTCTCGTTCGCGGTCATTTTGAAGCTGCCGACGCAACTTCCTCCTGAGACGCTTCTCCTCCACGAAGTTTCCTGCAGTTCGGAGAGCACATACTCTGTTGTAAGTAGATGTTGTTTCCTCTGAGACGTAGGCGAACTTCTTCTTAGGCTGTACAACCGGGAGTGCCTCTTTCGAAGCGTCCTGGATGCACTTGACAAAAAGAATCCGCGTCGTAAAGTTTCTTCTTAGTCCGTACTCCAATATGAACAGAAACGCGTTGTCGGAATTTCCTTCTGCATTCTTCATCCCTGAGACTTGTCGTACCAATCCCCTGGAGAGGCTTAGCTTCTCGCTTCCTCTTATGAATGCTCGCAGGGAAGTTCAACAGAACTGGACGGTGATCCGAATCGAATACGACATCCCACACAGCTCTAGATCTTCGAATGTCCGATACTGGAATATTCCTCGTCAGAACATAGTCGAGCTGTAGTTTCAAAGTTGTAATCTTACGCTTCCGCTGCTCTTCCAGAGATAGCTGGGTTGGTCCCTGCCACGTAAGCTGATGGCGGCGATGATTCCTCTTGAATGTCGATGCAATAACCAGACCACTGCGTTCACATAAGTCGACAAGGCAGTAGCCATTGTCCGATGTTTGCTCCACTGGGAAGAACCATTTACCGAGTACTTCGGATTCCTGATCAAGTCCCATCTTCGCGTTTGCGTCGATTCCCACCACAACAGCATGTTGACAGGGTATCCTTGCTGGCAACGTATTGAGTTCCTCGTAGAAGGCATCCTTGGAATTGTCTTCGGCGGTTTCGGTGGGCGCATGAGCACTCACTATCCACAGATTGAATCCTCTGTGATCCCGCAGTCGCACAAATGCATTCCTACACGACGTTGAGCCGAATTCCTCGATCATACCATTGTAGTCCTTCCTTACAGCTATCGCACAGCCTCCCACTCTCCTATCATCAGCGTCACCACAGCATATGACGTACTCTCCGACGTTGATGACTGGTCTATCCTTGAGGCGAGTTTCCTGCAAAGCAGCAAACGGTGCATGGAAGTAGCTCAGAAGATTGGACAACGCAGATTGTTGGATATCACTCGACAATGATCGACAGTTCAGGGCGGCGAAACTGTGGTTTAGACCAAAGACTCCATGAACTCCCTAGGTACGGATCCTAAGGTGTCATGGACCAGAGGCCTTGGTGTGCCGGACGGCGACACCTTTATGCAATGTGCGGGATACTTTCGCGATATAGTTGTGCACGCTAAATCGCTCGAACGTTCCCTGTGTACACTCAAACGTCTGCTGGGTTCAGTAGAAGCAGGGGCACCAACGAGCAGGTACCAACAGACTTGTATACACACCCCCCAAACCTACATACATATACATAATTTAAAATATTCACGAAAGCCTAATATTCGAGAGTGTGGCTTTATCGATTTTTGCTACTTTTTTTTGGTAGGAAAAGAAACAATACGGGAAACCGAGAAAATCATGAACTCTGCTTTTTTCCAGTGCAAGATTTGCCATTCTGGGCTATAAGATGTTATCTGAGATCTACCCGATGGTGAAAACACGGAGAATCGCCCCGAGTCTGCACTAATAGTTTCTTCCTCGGCGTCGCGAGCCGAGCGCTTGCGTGGTCTAGAGCTTGTTCCCATAATGGGAAAAGGTCGGAAGAAATTAGCGACCACGTGAAAATTTCACCTCTGAGGTCCCAGTGCCACATTATAGAAACCCCATATCTTGAATTTATGACTGAAAATCGAGGGACGGCACCCTTTACAATCCAATCATACAGTTCCCGTCGTTGAGCAGTTGTGGCTTGCAGGCGCAGCTTCATATGATCACCTCTGATGGTGCTCTCTGTAAAAATATTCGCTGGAGCCGGTCAGTGCCGGAACCATTTCAGTGGGCCTATCGTAAAGTAGCGCGACCGACGCGAAGTCGCATAAATGCTGCGCCTAACCTTGCGCAACGTTTGGTTGAGGTCATAACGTGGGGGCTTCAGGACTGCCAAGCAGTGTCAGTAGAAATAATTAATACTGAAGGCTATGGTTATTTTGTACCATTCACCTAGAACAACCAACAGGGCGATATGTATCAAACCTGGTGAACGCCTAGGGTTGGAGAGTGATTTGAATGACTATTGATTTTCTAACGAGTTTTGGAAGTGCTTACGAGAATATTTTTAATTTCGTTAGTCGTAACACCCAACAAGCCCGTTTGTCGTTAAATTCGTTAGTCGTTGTTACGCCATCCCTGCTATACACATTTAAAAAGCCTCTACAATCCTGAATGGAAGTCGAATGCATGGCGCATTCCCACAGGATTGATATTGGCTGAAAACTTTATCCTTTATCATTCAACTAGTGGTCGTTTGATCACTTCGTGATATTATGATCACTCTTACTCAGACACTCGTTGTTGTATGTATTCCGCCAGACCGCTGCCGTATGAAGCTCGAATTCGTCGCCCCGAAACGTCGGTTGTTTATCCCGAGATATCGCTTTTTGGCGCTTCCTTTAAGGTCTGGTTCTCTCCGAAACACCCTTTGTTTCACCCGAAACACCTGGCGTTCGCCCCGAAACAAGCAGAAGCAACAGCAGACTGGCGGAACAAAAGTACGTGTCTGAGTCGGGTAGCATCAACCTTCGATAGGCCTTTTGTGGAGTACGGGTGTGGTTTTCTTAATCCTCACAGAAAGGGAACTTATCGATGCGCTAGAAAAGGTGAAGAATACATTTACGCGTGGAGTCTTTACAGGACCTTCCAGTTCTAAACTGATCGCAACGTGGGTCTTGTTGCAAAGAAGACTAGGCTAGGTCTAATCACCCGCAGAAAAAGCAAGTTTATTATGGTAAAGAAGCATAAGAACTGCTGTTATTGAAGGCAATGCTCGTGATGATTTTCGTTCTCGAGTTTCTCACATAGAACAGTGTGTTAGGCGCCAAGTGTCATTGAAATCACCAAGGAACAGGGAAAACGCACTTAAGCGCTTTAATTTAATAAATAACTTTCTGGCCCGGACCAGTTGTCCTGCTAGATGAACGAGTTTCGGGTGATCGCGACCAGTTAATAATGGAATCAATCAACAATGAAAAATAAAGAATGAAAAACAAGGATAGTTGGGGTCAGAAGAAAGTACGGAGCAACTGAGAGTTGAAATTTTTAAACGGTGCGTTCACAACATTTTTCATTGTCTCAGCACACAGTTCCTCTGAGAGTACAGATGCGGGGTAAGGGAACAGCTTTCCAGGTACTTCTGTCGCGTTTTAGAATTTTGTCGTCATTCCGGCTCTACCCGGGGACCAAGAATTCGTTTCAGCTGTCAATCTCGAATTTGGAGATTATCGGGAACACTGCCTTCAAGGCTACCCGGCTTTTCAAGCCTAGTACATCAACCACTAGGGGAGCGTCGGTGAGTTCGGGTTGTTGGGACTTGACGCGATGTCAGACAGCACTTTTTTTGCCAGTATGGCGGGTTCTGAGTACAGCAGACTTCTTCGGTTAGAATTCTGTGTCGCGGTCAGTTCTCGTTGGATTCCAGACAATTTCTACCAGAGTTACGGTTAGTGGTCGTATTGTGGCCAAACGCGGAACCAATGCATGATCCCTCCCTCTTGTTATTTAGATTGTTAAAATGCCAGGTATCTTAGAATATCTGGATTCCAGAAGCATTAGATGTTGCTTATCAAAAAACCCCATAGTGCTTTGATCGTTTTATTAGACTTCAATTAGTACACTGTAATAAATGCTACTTAAATTATCTTTTATGCTGCAATGCAAAGTGTTTGCCGCGAAAGTACACTGACGTACAGTCGGCATGGATCGCTCTCATACTTTGCGTTCTTATTGTGTGCTGACGCAAACTCGGTGCGCGCATGTTTTAACATATGCACGTCGAGCTTACGCTAACGTACGGTAAGGAACGGGAAATATCAGAGCGATTCGTGCCCGATTGTACGGAGCTTTATTGTACTGCATCTGCAATACTTATCATACTATCTATATTCGCCTTACTCTGTCTGTGTGTCTGTGCGCCCCTGTTTGTGTGTGTCTGTGAGAATGGACGGAAATTCTGTCGTCCTGTCGTGAACAATGGACACCCGGCTGCCACAGCCACTGCTCACGTATGCAGCCCGCGGAGAGTGAGCGCGCTTTCGTGTCAGTGGGTTAATGCCCACAAGTACGCCACGAAGCGGCGTGAGTGTGCACACTAGTCTAATAAACAGAGACTATCCCAAGAAATTGCGTAGTCTCTCACAAGTTACATATCTTCTGTTTCGAAGTGAAATTCATTTGCGTTCATCGCGTGCGTGTGCTGAGTCTCATTCTCCCGCACTTTCTCGCTATCTCTGTCCACGCTCCAGAAAAAATTCCTTTGTTCAACTATTCGGAAAAGCCTATCGTTCGAATTATTCGAGGTTTTTTATTCGTTTGACATGCTCTACTGCCAAGGCCTCGATGATATAAAAACCGGGAACGGAGATTAGGATTGCGTCCAGTCCTGAGTGCAGTGATCTGACACGTACGCACTCTCCATTTCGATTCTAGTTTCACCAATCTTGGCATTCTGTTTTCCCAAAAAAGGCGAGCTTGTGCTAACCTATGAATTATGCATCAGTGCTCTGACTGAAATTCGGAATCTCACTTGTTTACGATGCCCCACGATCCTCTTTGCTCCAATTCTCTATTCTGCATATTTCTTTTTTTTCAAATTCTGAATTTTCGCAGCTCATGTTTCGAAACCTCCAAACTATGAATTTCGTTCTGTGAAGTGGACATATAGCCGAGCTCCCTCGTTTTGAGCCGGTCGAAGAGAGGCTTATCGGGCTTATCATGTCAAAATCTCCTTATCACTGTTATATTTCGCCATGATCGACCGCTCCGCTGCTTACTCCGCCCGGACTCATCGGAGCAAGCTAGGCTTTACCCACCATATCGAAGCGAAATTTGCATGACTTAATGCTCGCGTTCGAGCGCCAACGCCGCTCTTCCGCGACTATAACTCATCTAGAGTTCGCGCAATCATTTTAGTCTGATGAATGGACGGGGCTGCGACGGTAGATCATCCATATGGTTCCATAAATCATATGGTTTCCGTTTTCGATTTAGTCTGACGCATGGAACAGGCGGCTGGCCGTGCGGGGTTGGCGGCCTCACTGGAGGTTGGGGTTTGGATTCGCGCGGGGTGATCTACCGTCGCAGCCCCGTCCACTCATCAAACTAAAATTTCTAAAAGTTTAGCTTCCTGGCAAAAGTAATGATTTGGCAATGTTATAATTACAAGAAATCAAAAAGTTGAAAAAATTTTGAAAAACGTCTTCAAATATCTTCAAAAATGATTTGGCGCAAAATAACCACAAGTAATGAAAAAACTGGGAAATGTAGTGAAATGATTAACATCGGATTTGGCGGTCAGTCTAAGGCCAACTCTTTATAAGTAGTGAGAGACGAGGTATAGGATTTTACAAGCTTCTCCGTTAAACTTATCAAAGCTAAATCAAGCGCGCATCGGATTTGAGCGTTACGTTTACATAGCTTGACCCACCCTGATTTCCGTATTACAGCTTCAATGAAATGTTTTAAGGTTTCCGTTGCGCGCTTGATTTTGCTTTGATAATTTTAAAGGAGAAGCTTGTAAAATCCTATACCTCGTCTCTCACTACTTATAAAAAGTTGGCCTACGACTGACCGCCAAATCCGATGTTAATAATTTCACTACATTTCCCAGTTTTTTCATTACTTGTGGTTATTTTGGGCCAAATCATTTTTGGAGATATTTGGAGACGTTTTTCAAAATTTTTTTCAGCTTTTTGATTTCTTGAAATTATAACATTGCCAAATCATTACTTTTGCCAGGAAGCTAAACTTTTAGAAATTTCATATATTTTCCCCAAAGGTTCCCTTTTTGACCTGATTTTTGTTTAGCGATTCCCGTTTTGGAGAGGCGAAACCTCTAATGACAGCTTTCGCCTTCCGTAATTAATGAAATTGGTACGAATCGGTGTTGTCTGAGAACCATGACTCCAAAAAATTGTGACCCGCAACCATAAAAAACTACCCTCGCTTTCCCACTGGGGGCCCGCACACTTTCTACGGCGTCCTGCGCACTCCCACTAGGTTACCACACACCTTTTACGGCGTCCTGCGCATTCCCACTGTTGTCCCGCACACTTTCTACGGCGTCCTGCGCACTCCCACTGTGGTCCCGCCCTCTTCCTCCGGCCTCCTGCGCATTCCTACTAGGTTACCACACACCTTTTACGGCGTCCTGCGCATTCCCACTGTTGTCCCGCACACTTTCTACGGCGTCCTGCGCACTCCCACTGGGGTCCGCACACTTTCTACGGCGTCTTGCGCATTCCCACTGGGTTACCGCACACCTTCTACGGCGTCCTGCGCATTCCCACTGTGGTCCCGCACACTTTCTACGGCGTCCTGCGCATTCCCACTGGGTTACCGCACACCTTCTACGGCGTCCTGCGCATTCCCACTGTTGTCCCGCACACTTTCTACGGCGTCCTGCGCATTCCCACTGTGGTCCCGCACACTTTCTACGGCGTCCTGCGCATTCCCACTAGGTTACCACACACCTTTTACGGCGTCCTGCGCATTCCCACTGTTGTCCCGCACACTTTCTACGGCGTCCTGCGCATTCCCACTGTGGTCCCGCACACTTTCTACGGCGTCCTGCGCATTCCCACTAGGTTACCACACACCTTTTACGGCGTCCTGCGCATTCCCACTGTTGTCCCGCACACTTTCTACGGCGTCCTGCGCACTCCCACTGGGGTCCGCACACTTTCTACGGCGCCTTGCGCATTCCCACTGGGTTACCGCACACCTTCTACGGCGTCCTGCGCATTCCCACTGTGGTCCCGCACACTTTCTACGGCGTCCTGCGCATTCCCACTGGGTTACCGCACACCTTCTATGGCGTCCTGCGCATTCCCACTGTGGTCCCGCACACTTTCTACGGCGTCCTGCGCATTCCCACTGTGGTCCCGCACACTTTCTACGGCGTCCTGCGCATTCCCACTAGGTTACCACACACCTTTTACGGCGTCCTGCGCATTCCCACTGTTGTCCCGCACACTTTCTACGGCGTCCTGCGCATTCCCACTGTGGTCCCGCACACTTTCTACGGCGTCCTGCGCATTCCCACTAGGTTACCACACACCTTTTACGGCGTCCTGCGCATTCCCACTGTGGTCCCGCACACTCTCTGCGGCGTCCTGCGCACTCCCACTGGGGTCCCGCACACTTCCTACGACAACCTACGCTTTCCCACTGGAGTCCCGTACATTTTCTGCGGCATCCTGCGCACTGCTCAAATCCTATTTACACCAACCGTCTCAAAGAGAGAACAATCTTGGCCGGAAGCCTATCATTAGCTGTGTTGTTTTTCATTAGTTCATTTTCGAAGCTCAGAGAACGTCGGATGGTTTACAATAACATGTTTACATGTTTTTACCCGTCTTGACCCTCAATTTTGAGGGTCCGCTAAAATTGAGCTTTCAACTCCAAAATTGAATACGAGCTAGCTGCATCCATTTTCTAGCCTCCTGCCAAAAATTAGCTTCCTAGCTCAATTTTAACTGGTTACACAAGGTCGTGAACGCCGTCTGAAAAAAAAGGAGATTAACAGTTTTTCGACCAAAATCACGTGGTTTTCTCTATTTTTCCGAGTGCCAAGAAACGATTCCAAACCATTTTTTGGTACACATACCAACTTTTTACGCTCTTCCCAATGGTGAAAAAACCGCACCTCCACAGTTACTCTGAACGCTGATTTTGGAGTCGCAGAGTTGCGCATGGCCGAGTTAAAGCCAAATCTGGTGCGCGCTTGGCGCGCACCACAATTATTGCGCGAACTCTACATATTTTAGGCGAGATGGCCCATAAGGCTCTGCTGTTGAGAGCTGTTGGCTATATTTTGGCTAAAACGTTCAGAGAAATGTCTTCTGTTTCTACATAACTATACCTACCCTTCCTTCTTCCGTACTCGTACAATAGTCCATTCCTACATATATCCATTTTCCAACCATTTTCAGGGTTTAAATGATTTCGCGGAACCTCCGAACTTTCTCGTCAAATGTGTTACGGGTCTTCAAACGCAGCGGCCATCTATACTGCATTGATCGTGAGGGTTTCCATATTTTTTTCAAATATACTCGAACATTTATCAGCCCTGAGTCAAGCTGGCTTCTCTCAGCCCCTCCCCAGCAACATTAGGTGCTCCTGGAATGCCATCATAGCAACACCTGTTCTTCACCCTACGAAGGGAGCGGCGCGCAGAATTTTATATCGCTCAATAGCTGTAGGGTTAGATATCCTCTGTTTTCGAGTGAAATTTATTCCCGTTCTTCGCGTGCGTCTGCGCGTACGCTGCGTCTCCTTCTCCCCAAACTTTCTCGCTGTCTCTGCCCTCGCTCCGCACGAGCGCGCGAGGGAACAGAGTAAATTTGGCTAGGAACCAGGGGATAGTAGCCAAGAGGATGCCAGCCGTCGGCCTAGCGCAGGGTTTTGGTGAACCGCCGGTTAAAAGCTGCCAGACATCAGGAGTGGTTTTCACTCGTTAGGCAAATGCCGGCGGTCCGCCATACCAACTATCTGAGTTGAAGCAAACTATCTTTCGGTCATTTTTCTTGTCGCTGTGGGTTGGAAAACTGTCTGTTTGTGAGTAGGCTCATGTTTTAGCACTTGGATGAACATAAAATCATGAGGGTAATTCACTCACACTATAAAAGAAGCAGTTCGCGTGAACTAGAAAGCAAGACCTATGTTTCAGCGTCCGCTGGACTTGATGCTGATTTGGTAGAGGTGCAGAAAGTGGCACGAGATTTCGCTAAGCGAGAAATGTATCCCAACATGGCGAAGTGGGATGAAGAGGTTCTGTTTTGAACATTTTTAGGAAAATCTTCTTTTTTTCTGAAAGGAGTCATCTAGACACCTTGCGAGTCGAGGAGCCGCCGCGATTCTGTTGCGGCTTTCCCAGCGGAATTGAGGGCTGTAACGCTGATTCAGCTCTGAATAGGCCGCCCATCTCAATGCTGTAATAGTTTGTAGAGAGAAAAGTTACGTCCTAAATAGCCGCATTTGCAATAGTTGATGCTTGAGAAGTCCGTTCTTAGGAGTACTTCCCAGTGGAGATGATGCGACACGCTGGCGATTTGGGTTTCGGCGCTATATACTGCTCAGACGAGTTCGGAGGTTCTGCTATGAGTCGTCTACATGCGTCAGTCATCTACGAGCAGTTGGCGGCCGGCTGTGTATCGACTGCCGCATACATGACTATACATAATATGTTAGTATTAAAAAGCTTTTCTTTTACTGTGCTCATGTAAAAAAGTGTCCGAATGAGACTGTCCGCCCACGCGGCTGGCGTGCGTGTCGAAGGGACGTTGCGGTCAGTTTCTTAGACGAGACTTCCCACGGCTGCAAACAACTAGCTGATATTACTCTTATATCCGTCTTATATTCCCGCAGATCGATGTACAGGTCCAAAAATGCTTCCGCAATCACCGCTCGATCCGCACGCCGACCGCGTGGGCGGACAATCATTTTCGCTCCTATCTTAGCTAATGTGCCTGTATATAGAGCTACCTGGATGATTGACAAATATGGATCAAAGGAGCTACGGGAAAAGCACATTCCGAAATTGGCAACCTTCGAGCATTTCGCATCCTACTGTCTCACGGAACCGGATGCTGGTATGCTTCATCCATCACTGTTGATTCTGTGCAGCCACCTCCAAAATGCGTCTAGCCATCTGCATCAGGGTGTGCGGAATTTTCTGTTTCCTGACCGTTTCGGCCCTTCTATTTTCTGAAAAATTGGCTAAAACCAAAAAAAAAATCAGAAAACCCAAATCAAATATTTTTCCAATGATAAGGCGCAGTGACTTATAAGGGATACCATGTTTGTGACGGAATGCCTATGCGCACTTCCATAGTCATAAGCCACGGAGGATAAGATGTGTTTCGTCAGAACGTGCTGGTTGACGGTCATAATGTAGAACCGTTTTTAAGGATCTTCCTATCGATATGTCAAACGAACTCGTAGCGAAAGGCATTGTTAGCAAGTTTAATGCCGAGTCTACCCTTTTTTTCGATTGAGATACATTTTTACGTTGCTATGTCCTGGTGCATTAGATTTAGTTCATCAAGTATTTGCTATAGTACTAGATACTCGTTCAGGAGAGGCACTTTATAGATGCCCGGAATTCACTAATTTCACTTATAATCCTCACGTCATGCGTCCTAGGCAAACCACGCCTTGAACTGAGAAGGTTGTTCTTATTTGGAATTCAATCATCAAGACAAAAACTCTTTGGCGTATTCTTTTTTTTCTCCACTCAGGCGCCTGTAGGGTAATGGCAGGAGGCGTTGTTGTTGTCGCCGTGAACAACCGAGTGTTCCATCCACGTCAGAAACCAACCAACCCTGAGATCCATCCGTCATCGATAGCTTGGTAGCAGGCTAGTCAAAGAAGTTGAGAACACTGGCTGAACATAGTCTGGCCTTCCAAGTTCTTGTATAAGTCCAAAACATACAATTCTGAATGTTGTGTCAAACGTTCGCGACTTGCTTCGGCCAAAATGACTTCAAATCCATGTACAGGTGGTTGAAGTCTGAAATCGTCACGCTAGTACCACCTCATAGCTGGAAATGTATCACGAGAAGCTGAGACTGAGGGCGCTTGTCGCGTATCACACCACAATAGCACCCTCCTGGCGACAATCGCCTTTAACTTCACCATTTTCACCAACCTCAACATGCTGACGTACTACCCTACGGATGCGTGCTCTAAGAGTTTAGCCGCCAACAATATCGCTATAAATCGCCACAAATGCCTGATTTCACGCGCAATAGCCGAGAATTAGTCGGAAAATAGCTGGCTGCCGCGAAATAGCTGTCAAATGATGCTCGCCCAGAAACGAGCCGCAAAAATGCTCCTCAGGAGAGTATGCGACGAATTCTTGCGGCAGATTCTGATGTCAACACCGCCATATCGGCTCAGCTATATCCATGCTTTTTCCTGTTATTTCTCGGCCATATTCGCGAAACAACAGGTCGCAGCCGCGTAGTGGCCAAGAAATAATGGTAAATAGCTCACACGAAACAGCTGTCCAAGCCTGGTGGAGGGCTATTTCTCGGTCAAACCCTCAGGTGAAAGCATTTGATGATGTTCTACACCGTCATTGACGCGTTATTGCTACTATCAACGTCTCATGGTATCTTTCATAGTCCTCACTTCGGGCGCGACACGCGCGGGAAGCGCGTGCGTTATGAGGCTCTCACCGCGCGGGACGAGCGCGGGAAACAACTATGGAATCTTCCGGCGGCACCGCCGGGGCGGTGTGCTGTGGTCGAATTGGGCTTTAAATGTAAACATTCATAGAAATTCCTGAAATCTCCAATGGTGGAAACCGCCATGATGGCTTGCAGGGTGCCACTATGGCGGTGGTGGGTGGGCGGCACGAGCGTCCCGTGCCGCGAGCACTCGTAGTCCACCGTGTGCTTCCCGCGGTCACGTTGCGCCGCTCTTTGCGGTGGAGGACTGTGAAAGATGCCAACGGTCATTTGAGCAGTTCCGTAGATATTATATTACACTTATGATTAAGGTGTTCAAAATTACACTCTCTCATCACTTGAAAAAGTTAAAATGCAAAGAGTAATTTTCTGAAAATTTTTGTTTTCTGATTTCCGTTTTTCTGGCCATTTTGGCCTTTCTGTTTTCTGACAAACTCGATTTGCTGATTTGTTTTCTGAATTTTTCTTCAAAATTTCCGCACACCCCTGAACGGCATGATTCGCAAAGGGCGTTTCGCGCTTTTCATACATTTCCACATCTTAAACCTGTAAGTTTCTGTTGGGCTTTGTCTCTATCTTCGGCCCCCGTTCAGACTTCTGGCTGGGAGGAGATTCCCCGCCCACATTCTCAAATCTCACCTATCATAGACACCGCGAAGTCTGACGTAATGGGCTCAACGGCGAGAACGACGGCGGAGAAATCACTCACAGCAAGAGCTCTGAATCAGTACTGTATTGTATTCCCATGGCCTATATACTAACAAGGGAAGTATACAAAGCGTAGGTCTGATCTGCCAAAACGACTAGTGTCGTTAGTATCTCTTGTGGCTCAATAGTAAAAATGCGCAGTATCCCGCCGCGAGCCGCAGGTTTCAAGAAGTTACAAGCTTAAAAAGCTCATTTTTGTGCTTTTTTACCTTCCAAAGCGCATTATTCTTCGGAAAATCCGGAAGCGGACCTCATAAATGTGTTCAGCACCCAAAACTACCACCCTGAGCAAATTTTGGGTGAACGAACATTTTCCGTACTTTGTCCAGACTGACAGCGTTTTGGACTTGTACAGATTTTCAGTTGGGCGCTTATTTCTACCCATTGAGGGCTCTGGAAGCGTTTTAGAAAAATTGCCCAGATCTGAGTTAAAATTCTCCCAGGAGGTTTTCAGGGCGCTGATCACGAATCTGGTTAATTAGTCGATTTTCCAATGTTTTCGGCTAATTTCGTTTGAACTTCCCAACCGGGGAAAATTTCGAGGAAAAACGCCACTTTCGAGATTTCCGGTTTTCTACGATAGATATGTCTCAAAATCATTCTCTTAGGGTTATTTTGAGTGCTAAACACGAATTTGGAGTCCGTTTATCGATATTTTGCAGATTACGGTAGATTACGGTGGGTATACTGTAGTTTACTGTAGTTGTAGTTCAAAATTTGTATACGGGGGTGATTCGGGGTGGAGAATACGAATTTAACGTCCGTTTGTCGATTTTCAAAATACTAAGGTGGGTTTTGACCCCTAAATGACATGTTACCTACCGTAACCTACAGTAAACCTCAAAATTTCGACAAATGGACTCCAGATTCGTATTTTCCACCCTAGATTACCCTCTCTACATACAACTTTTTGGAGCTAAAATCCGAGAAAATTTTTGAAACTCCAAAATTGCCTGATACCCTTGCCTTTTCGCCATGAGCTTAAAAACGCTCATAACTTCTTTTCGAGCCTCCGGCCATAACGCGGCGTGATACTGCGCATTTTTACGATTGAGCCAGAAGAGATACTTCAACCATACTAGTCGTTTTCGCAGATCCGACCTACGCTTTTATGCTTCCTTGTAAGGATAATGGGGCACATGAACCCATGGATGCGCAGAATGTCTGCTTTCCGTCTTCAGGCCCTTTTGCATAGCCGTTTTCGATATCTTGAAGGAGAATATGAGTAAAAAAGCGAGATGGTGACGAATTTCGAGATCTGAATGCCATCGATCATTGACAGTCGACCAGTCTTTGTAGTAGGATAGGTAATTTTAGGATCGGATGCCGGAAATCTTCGTACAACAGCGAGACGTGAGGGAGACTACATTGATGCCAGAATGGATCTAAAGCTTTCATCAGTGGAGCTGGATCTTCGAATGTGTAAGTTCTTGGCAATGTTTTCTCGGAAGGAGTGTTACTTATTGAGCTCGGCCCTCCCATCAAAAAATGTTCAGCGCTCTGCTAATTGCTGAATGATTGCAGACCGGGTTTGCAAATTCTTTAGAAAAAAAGCTTTCGAAGCAGTCAAAAACACTGGAAGACATTGTTAGAGCCAAAAAAGCAGTCTCTCCCAAAATTAAGTGCTTGAAGTCTTCAACCACATTGTGAACACAATCTATCCATTGGTCGCTATTCCACTTCCTGCGAAGTAAAACATCACGCATTAATCGCCTTTCAATGCCGGAGTTGATTTTAAACCCTCCACTACCATCCGTTCAAAACTTTTGCATACGTCCAGAGGTCATTTCCAGATATGTAGGATTTGAAGGCATTCTTAGAGCGTGTTGAACAAGACGATCTGGCGGTCTTTCAAATATGCCCAAACAGTCGAAGTGGACGTCAGGTTGTCGCTTGAGATGGCGTCAGGAGATGCTGGCACCTCCCTCGTGGCAAGCGTTGATGCATGGCGCTCGATTTCGTTGTAGAAATCTCTTCGTTATGGCATATCCGCGGGCCACAAGTATCTAAACAAACGTTTAAACAGGTTTCACTCCTAATGCAATCCTAATCCTTCCATCCGCGACTTTCAGGTTGCTGCTCAAGCCTACGTCTCCATCCGTACATCATGATAGGGCGAATAACGGATAAGTAGACGCACAACTTGACTTCCTTCGCGATGGTGGTTAGACCACAAACACAAGGTAAGCCATCGCTCGTCACTCACCACGATCGACGTCAGGCGGCAACCTTTAAAGGCAGTGTTCACGATAAAAATGTGGTTTCAGCTTCCACCAGGAATGGGTAGTGGAAGGGCACACTGTAACGTTGACTTCGAAAGAAGGCTTGAAAACGAGCTTCAGGAAGAGCCCCAAAAGAGTCCTGAAGTTGCAATTTCGAGCGCGTTGAAAACCTCAAAGCGCATCACACGCCCACCGACGTGAACAAATGAATGATCGAGATCGTGAGATGAGCGATGATTTCCAATCATTAGCCCCGTTCTTCCCTTCATTCTCAACTTCTCTCTTTACTCTGCGACAGCTCGCACACATCGGCTGCAAAAGACAGAAATTACAAGCCCTCGGACAACTCGTCCACCATACTTAGCTCATATTTCGAGGGACCATAACCTAGTTCCCAGAAGGTCTTGTACGATTTCAGAACATCTGGAATCAGTATGGGGCCGTTTTCGAGATAGGCGGAAAAACAGAAAAACGATTTTTTATCGTGAACACTGCCTTTAAGACGTAGAACACCATGCCTGTGGGGCTCAACAAAGCCAGCCTCCACGGACACGTGGAGTTTAACGAAATACTGGCTGTCACGGACAGTAGTGACAAGCACGAGTAACAGGCACCTCCCCGTTGGTGTAAAAAGTTGCCACCTGACAGAGGTCGTCAAAAATACCCCTTTTTAGGTTCAGGGCGTGGTTTGCTTCCTTTTTGTGTGAACATGGTCGGATGTGTTTCATTTCAAGTTCGACTTCCAGAACCATTTCGGGCCTTGAGAACGACGAAATCGTCGAAACGTCGGCCAAAAAATATTCAACCCTAACAACTTGCGAGGCGCAGAAGCGGGAAGCAATACTGCAAGCATTGCCGAGGCTTCTAAGAAGACCAAACATGGGGTGCCTTCAGGAAGATGAAAGTTGTCGTTTTTATTACTTGCTCTTTTTATTGGCTGGACTGAACGGTGGTATACGATATATGTAAAATGTTTAGATATGTGGTGATGGTGCGACATGATGGCCAACCAGGCCCGAAAGGCATCTTCTGTTTGTTGATAGAAGACGGCATGGAAGGATTCACTCAGGGTAAAAAGGAGAAGAAACTGGGCTGGAACACTCAACCGACCCGAATTCTCACATTTGAGGATGTCAAGGCTTGTCACCATCACTCACTCGTAGACGGATGCACGCAGCACTGAATGAGCCCTTCTTAGGTGCCAGTCTCAAACCAGATCGGTCCAGATAATTATGGATTCAATATTGCTATGGCTGGATTGAATGGTGGTCGAGTGAATGTGGCCAGTTGTTCATTAGGAGCTGCTCAACAAGGTGTTGACTTGGCGATTGAACACCTAAAGGTTGCCATTGTCCTGGTCATTCTGAGCTCATTCTCGCCTCATTTGGAACTTCTAGAGTACAGAAAGCAGTTCTGCAATATGACAATTGTCTGAGTTTCAGTGGAAGCAGTTTAACCTGCCACAGATGGCCACAAAGCTACACAGCTCCAGGTAGACGGTTTAGGCTGAACAAGATGTTTGTAGCTTCGCACTAATATCATAACACCGGAATATATCAGTATAGTAGATCACTCAACAACGACCGAGAGTAGAGTTCTTGAGTGCGTCGTTGAGGACGCAGCGTGGGCTAAAGGCTGGCCGTAAGCCGCTTTGGCCTAGGATAAAATCGGGTATTAGATTTGCTTCTCCCGTGTTCCCGACGGTGCGTAAAATGTTGGAATTCTCACCACTATAGAAGAAAAAAAGCACGAAATATATATAAATGGAGGAAAAGTCGCACATCGACAGCGGAAAATGTCTTCAGATGAACAGATTACTCGTCCTGTTGACGACAGTGATGAAGCCAGGCCTTCTCTAAAATGGTGTTCTTCAATACCAAAGATGAAATCGGAGTGATTCATCAGTGTGCCTACCTTACCTACCAACTCAGAACTGTTTGAAAACCCATGAAACCACGCGTGGCTGATTCAGGAACTGGGTGGGCTAGCGTTACCAAGCGGAAGACACTAAGCACTCACCGTCCATTCTGTTATTTTGATTATTTTGATATTGACAGGAGGCAGACACTGGGAGAAATCCTTCTTCTCGTCGAAGCTTTACACTGAAAAATAGAGTACGTGAAAAGCTTTTTTGGATATATATGGGCTTGCTTTACATACACCCCTGGATATTTAGAAAAAATTATTCCATTAATTATGGCGTTCAAACTTCTTCCAGCAGAGTTTCATTCAATTGCGCCTTAATGTTTCACGTAGTTCCGTCCAGGACCAGTGAAACAAAATCAAAATCAGGGATAAGGTCCCCGTGAGACTTGGTCGAAAAAATCGACAGAGTCCGAGGCGGAAACCCGACTATGCCTCATGTGCACTGTCGCTGTCGCTGGTCGCGGAAAGTATGATCCCGGCCTATCACTGGAGAAAATTTTGCTTTCCAAACACGACTTTTGGCGGAATTCTGCGATAAAAATTGCCTAGAAATTTTCGAAAGGGCTATGTTGAACTGCTTAACACAATTCTGTAGGTCTATTTATAGATTTTTCTTCAGTTATTGTACGTTAAGGTCGGTATACGGTGGTTTAACCGAAGCATCAGATTTGACTCCAAATAGCTGTGTGTGGTGGTTATTTTGGATGCCGAGCACGACTTCACGTATATAGAACAACGAAAACTTGGTTTTCCAAATCGCCGGGGTGCGAGTAAATCAGCCCGAGTGAATCAACCTAAATACTGCCTTCATCGGAATGAAATTCTGCTCCGCAGTTGCGGATGCCACGGTTGTAGAACCTTGATAATGATGCTGTAACAGCGGTAATCGTGCCGGGACGCGATGGTCCCAGAACGATTAACATTGTGATGTGTGCTGCAACAGCGGCTGTCGGCAACAGCAGAAAGGAATTTCGTCCCGATAAGGAGAGTAGTTAGTGGAAGAACAAGTAGGGAACTCACCATTGCTTTCCCACTTAGCCCGAATGGCCTTTATGCTGGTAATCTTCTGAGCGGGGACCATATCTCTTCAGTACTGCGAAATTTTGATGACCGGCAAACAGTGATGCTAGCTTCGCTATCTGAACTACTTCAAGTAACATATTCATGCTATCTTTATGGGGTCATACAACTGATCCTTTAATCTTTAAGGATTTTGTGGCGAAAATATCCCTTTCATCTGAACTAGGCCGCGAAAATCGCAAAACCACTCTTGCCCATGCGATTATCTGCATTTGATTCAAGCTACATATAGAGGAGTTCTACATATTTGATGACCCAAATACAGGTAGCTATAGTACTACTAGTAGGTTGCCAACTCACCTAAGTTTAGCATGACTTCGATGTAAGTTTTCGGCTCTTTAGCTTCACCTGAAATGGTGCAGCTTCTCGCGAAAGATCTAAATTACTTCAAACGAAAACCTGGTTTTGTCTAACCTCACCTTTTTCCGGACCCGGTTTGGTCTGTAGGTCCTGAGTATTTCGCAGACAGTGTAGGACTACATGACGTACTGTAGCTGCCACCTTGTGCAGCTGAAGAATTTGAATAATAGGAGGATTTTCTAAGCATTCGCAACGGGAAAGTCACCCACCTGGTACATCAAATTAGCAAGTATGCGGCTGTGTCATGTTTTTGGGCAACAGCCCTAGGAAGAAAATGTAGAGGAATTTCTGGATTGATCCCAAAAAGGTGGCAGACCAAAAGAATGCAGAGGTTTCTGCCGTACGTCCAAGAATTGGCTTAGGACGCCCCTAAAGTAGAAAAAATTTAGTTCTGACACAAAGAATGGCCATTGATTAAGAATACATATGTAAGGGCACGTTTAGGACAGTGACAAAAAGCGCCAGTGCCAGGCGTTCGATTTTCGCCCAGGGCCAATCAAGCATTCTATCACCCAAATTTCGGTCCGTAAGAGAACTGAACCGCCTTTTTCACACCAGACTTGTTCTTTTAAAACCGCAATATCTCACCGAAAAATTAGGCACTAATAATACAAAATTGCCAAAACCTGACTATTCAGAAGCATTTTGATCTTGGAGTTTCTGATTTGATTTGGAGGCAGTATTTCTGGAGATCTTGGCCTGCTATGGCCTGAGCATGACGGGAACTTTGGGGCTGAAGAAGTTAAATTTGGGAATCGATTTCTCAATCTCCTCTCCACTAAGCAAGAGGTGTATGCTCTGGAGCACACCGATTGGAAAATAACTGGCGTGCGCCACACCAGGCGCATGACAGGAGAAGTGGCGCCAGCGCGTAAGAAAAGAGGACCCCGCTTTGGAGCGCGACGACCGCTGAAGAAGACTGAGCAAGTGTATAGACAGAAGTCTTAAGCGTTTCTACAGTTGACCGCAATGTTAAAGGACATGGTGCGGTTGCGTATCGCACTAAAACTACGGTAGAATTTGGCAGTTTGCCAGATTTCGTCATCGATCGGCGCCACAGCTGATACTCTCGTGAGCAGAGAGCCGACGGTTGGCGCCGATCGATGACGAAATCTGGCAAAGTACCAGATTCTACCGTAGTTTTAGTGTGCAAGTCCGCAACCGCACCATGTCCTTTTAACATTGCGGTCAACTGTAAATCCGAAAGGAGGGTCTGAAGAGGAGCGCTCCAATTGAGGTGGTCAGTTCACCTTCCGAACCAAATTTATGGGTCAAGGCCTTCTGTGAATCCTTCGTTAGAACCAAACAGTTGCTCAGAGTAGTTGACCGCAATGTTAAAAAGGACATGGTGCGGTTGCGGACTCGCACTAAAACTACGGTACAATCTGGCACTATGCCAGATTTCGTCATCGATCAGCGCCACAGCTGATATTCTCGTGAGCAGAAAGACGACGGTTGGCGCCGATCGATGACGAAATCTGGCAAAGTGCCAGATTCTACTGTGGTTTAGTGCGATGCGCAACCGCACCATGTCCTTTAATTAACATTGCGGTCAACTGTACCACCGATTTCAATATTGATCCATTCTGGTATTATAGAGTAAAACTGTGAAGTAACAGATAATAAACATCATGACAGTGTATGGGCCTTAAAGGTTCTATTTATTATCAGAATAGGCACCCTGTATTTCGTAGCGAAAGTTACCTTGTTCCTTCGCGTGTGTGTGCGAAATACGGGAATACAGCGAGAGAATGTGTGGAAGGAAAAGCAGCATAAGCGCGCACACGCACGTGATGGACGAGAGCACATTTCACTCCCGAAGTGGAGGGTATACAAAATAATCTGGACCATCAAATGGGTTCCATAAATTATAAGAATATGCATGAAAACTCACCGGATTAATATGAAAACATAGATATTAGCAGATATAAAAAATATACATACGCATAGATGTTATAATAGGAGACTACCAGTGGTAACTGTGAACTATAGATGTTGCTTTTGGAAACTTCAAGTCTTCCTAAAACGATGAGTGACTTATATGACATTAGACGCTATGAAACTTTGTTAGCGCGAATCTCAAGCTGCGAACACATTCACGACCGGCGCCTATGTTAGCCCGTGGGTTTCTGAACCGTTCAGCAGGTCCCTCGGATCTCTTGACCTTATGAGGGGGGGGGGGCGGTCATTACGCATTCGCGAAATGGATTTTGAAGAATTTCATATCCAGGCAGGACGGCTCCCGCCCTGGGGTTTTCTCTCCTTATGAGAACTACAATATGGGGTGCAGCCGTAGGCTGGTAGTTTAGCCGATAAGCACTCGAATCAGTGAGGGTGCCTAATGGTACGAACCCCCTATGAGTCAGTCAAATCTCGTGGTTTAGCCGGAAAACGGTTTGAAAACCCAAGAAGAAATTCGTGCTTACAGGCAGCAGACACGCTCATAAAAGTTGTTGAGATAACTACGTTACTGGAGTCGTATGGCCCTCGTAGAAGGCTCGCGCCGTTAGAAGCGTCAAAAACGAGTTAAAACTACTAAATTTAAACAATGAAAGTCGAAAAATTTCTGCAACCCTGCCCCTGAGCCTCGACAACCCCGCCCCAAAATACAAACTCGTCCGGACTGATCGTTCTAATACGGCCCCTTCGGCTGGGTTTTGAAGCTTCCACCGAGGTGAACCTTCTAGTACAGGTTGTAAGAGTAGATCGGCTTCTTTATCTCAACCGTGTTGTTGCTCATATTCGTTGTTTCAGCCGCGTTCGGTAAAACTTGTCCTTTTTTTCCCCGCTAACAAAAGCAACCGTTAATAATCTATGTGTATACAGTTTTCGTTGGCTTTTCGTTAGTTCCCATACTACCAGCCCCGAACCCCCGATTTATGTCATAGAATCGAAATCATTTTCGAGCGTGTCTGTTGCCTTTAATTCCCTCTGCCCGCAATCAGCTCGCTTGCCGCACCGTCAATCAATCCGGATAGGATTAATGGAAGGTGTAACGAGCGAGCGTGATGCGAGCGGTCAGCACCGAAACGACTATTTGAAGTCCAATCGGTGGGCCAAATCGTCGTGAACGTGTTCAGCAGAAACCCTTAAACGCCAACATGAGGAGAATAAAAGATCAAAGTGTTCGTTAGTAATGAGATACACATTTTAGCCCGACAGCAAGGCTTGTGCGCATACAGTCGCAGCGCGCATGCGATTGGACACTAGGTCGACTGGTCTAGAAAAGGGTAGAGACTGGGCACAGTCGACGCAAAGCTGGTGGAAGCTGGAGTCTGTCCGAATTAGACTGTCCGCCCAAGCGGTAGGCGTGCGTGTTTAGCGGCCGTAGCGAAGGCATTCTTCGGAACACTAAATCGATTGGCAGGAATATTAGACAAATATTGCATAATACTCTAGTCAGCTGGTCGCGGCCGTGCGAAGACTCGTCTCGAAAATTCCTCCGCGATGCCCGCCCGGCACGCCCTCCGACCTAATGGGCAAACAATCTCATTCGGACAGATTTTAGGTGGTCACGAATCCTCAAGTTCTCATGAATTCTTCATCCCACAGCGTTCGGCTCATTTCTAGCGTTAAAGACTTGTTTCCAGAGAAACGACATCTGGGCTCGGGGCATTCCCGCAGACCTGTCTCGATTTTCGTCAGCAGCGAGCGGCCGCTTTTTTGTCCGAACATCTTCACCAACAGTTATATTCATCCAAACCTCTATGCTCCGCTGCTGATAATAACCCAAATCGAGGGCTCAATAGAAATGACTCAGAGTTTGCCTATCTTGTACCAAAAAGAATATTCCCTTTAAACTTCAGTGATGACAAACCGCTGTCTCAGCATCGTACGATTCCTTGGCTTCATACGTGGACGATTCCTCACTTCATAAAAGATGCGAAAGAGCTATTTCATGAACCTACAAACTCTGCGATTCCGCCGCGCTGTATCTCGTTGCAACCCAACACGCTCAATCTAGAATTCTCCCCTCACGGCAACAGCACTCACCGACATGTCTTATGACGGACGAGGCAAGGCGAAAACTTCTGGTAGATCCTCAGCGTCGATTAGAACATCATAGTATTCGGCCCATTGAATAACACGTCGCCAGTTATCCAATTCGAGTAAAAAATTCCTATTGCCAAGGACAAGTTGCCCATGACGGCATCGGGTCAAGGCAAGGTTCATACGGCGTATGTCGTCAAGGAAGTTGGTTCCTTTAACTTTGAGATCTACGTCACTGTCCCATCTGCCCCATCCTGAAGAACCACAATAGCTGGGCCACTTATCAGCTCGTGTGGTGAGCACTATAACGATGTCCTTTTCACAACTTTGAGCTGAATCAACTGTGTGGATCTCGATTCGCTTCTCTGCGGCAAATGATTTGAGTGCGCGCAGTTGTTCCTTGTACAACGCAATGATCCCTATTGACGTTGCTGGAATTCCTTTAGCGATGAGGGCGGTAACAACGATATGACATAGTTTCGCTTCCATTTTGTTTGTGTGGGACCCACTTGGAGAAAGTTCCGATTTGCCTGGATGGTTTACGAACAGGAAAGCAACAGATGGATTCGATCAACTAATGTTATCCACAAACAAACGTCGTGAAGCTCCAGTGGCGCCATTGATCAACTTCCCTTCATAACAAAGTTCATTTGGGAGGTAGTTAAGCCCTGGATGAGCTCTGAATGTCGTGCTCATACTGGCTACTGGCACTCCTCCATCCTCCGCCTTCTCCATCAGAAGTTTCATAAGCCCCTTCGCACCAAAAAACAGCTGGGTTTGATTCACGCCCACAGCGTACATGGGGTTCAAGTTGATGAACATCACCGATATAAACATGCCGAGCTGCATAGAGACGGTTGGCAATTGCGACAAAATCTGGCTCAGGTATTTGGGACGCCTCATCACCGATGACCAAATGACAGTTCTTCACTAGGTTGTGGAAGATCCCCTCATCTGTTGAGCTGAGCAGTGTTGCAACCGTCATGCAGATGACGGCCGATCCCTTCTTAGTTATCAAGATATTGACCACAGCATTAGTAATTTCGGACATCTCCTTATCAGCCAGACGATATTCGTCCCATTCGGTTTCGGAAAGCCGAAGTTCCTCGTCTGGATTATGGAGGTATTGCTCTAGTAGTTCTCGTCCGCGTTTGAATCGAAGACACACGTCCATCTCTTCTGGTGTCAAGGAGTCGGCATAATCTGCAGGAAGCCTTTTGAGAAGAGTATTCAGATCTGCGCATGTAGTAGGAGCTCCATCGGCAATAGCAGTGTCCGACACATACCGGATGACTGAAACTTTACTGAAGTCATCGAGTTTCAGCACAGTTTCTGTGAACTCTGCCACCGATGTATTGGTTGTAGCCGTGACGATGACAAAACCTCCGTGCTCGCGAATGGCTCGAGCAGCAATTAATGCGCCAACGATGGTTTTCCTGTGCCGAACGCGGCTTGAATGGCAACGATTGGATCATCCTGCCCTCCTGGTTGGATGGCCTGCACTTGCTCTGGAAGGAGCGTAATGGTCTTTCCGCACAAAGACACCTGGACATCACATTTTGTGGATTGAATACGCGCACTGTTTCTTGGTGAGAATCTTTTGTAGATATGACTGAACACTTCTACACAGCGACTGAGTGGATAGCGTGTTACATTGTCGAACAGATGTTTACTTGTAATGAGTGCATACACTGGATCGGAAGCCGAAGAAGCACGTCCGAGTTTCGTAAAAATTTCACGGTCGTGCAGCCATTTTCCTGCTCGCCAAAGTCGATGACAGCTTGCTTGAAAAATCGTGGCTCAACGTGGTATAACAAGGCGAATGACTACGGGGCTGTCCTTAGATTCGGACTTGACGCTCTCGATTCTGTGCACGCACATCTAGCAGAGAGCCGATTATCCAAACGTAAACTGGTCTGTAACTGAACCATCCCGTGCTTTTGTAATGACTCTGCAAGGTGAATTCCAGGCGAAGTGGAAATGATGCCATGCTGGGAACAGAGGCTGTAAGACGATGCATAGCCTTATCGTCATCCATAGTGCTAACAGCAGCCAGAGCTGGATTTAGCCACATTGAAAATGTGAGTCATCTTGGACTGAGCACGTCGAGGATCTCTCTGATAGCTGAAGAAGTTCCTTTTTGCGATCCGCAAGCCATTTTCTATCTCCAGGAAGGAGTTTCGACACGCGCAAAGGGATAATACCCTCCTCTGATGTGAAGGCATAAATTGCGCACCAGGTTACACAGTGTGACTTGGTCCTCCTCTGACGCTGGTGATTCGGAGAAGCGGATAGCCGTTGAGACGTTGACGCGAGAATCGGCTCGTACCATTTCGTTCGGATAAGCATCCTTCAGTGGAAAGTCACATACTTTATATGAAACTTTCACAGCCTCTGGAACGTCCTCGAAGGCCATTTTCAATCGTATCAAGAGCTGGTGACGGTCGAAATCACGTTGGCGAGAGACTGTCATTCCAGGTTGCTAATATGATGCCATATATTTGACGACACAAAACTGGCGGCTTTACGAAGACAAATTCGCTCACCCTGAAATAATAAGGCACGGTCGTGTCTAAAGGTATGGTCCTCGGGCAACGAGCCTTGACAAGCTGTTTCTGCAGGACTAATGATTGCCTCTGGCATGGGTGTTACTGAGTATACCCATACAAAGTCCTTGATTGAAAGGAGCAGTTCGGCAAACCCTCGCGTTTGCGATTTGATATTTGTAGCGGTCCCATCGAGTACGATGCACTGCAATTCGCCACGATCAGGTCCGGCAATGAAGAAGTCTTTAGCTTCAAGAATCACTCCTTGCTCGTGATCTCGGAAACAACTTGATAAAGCACAGGGTGAGTCTTCCTGGAGTAGAGGAAGAATGGTACAAGGCATGACATCCTGTGGCGTTTTCGGGTTCGTGTTTTCCTCTTCCACAAAATTCCCGTCGATGAGCTGGTTAATGACGTCAAGCGAATTCTTTCTGAAGGCAACTGCGTGCTCCATGCGCATCAATTCGAAAATAGGAAGCCGATTAGCCGAACTTGGTTGTTGATGAAGACGACGCGGGAAAAGCGAATTGACGTATTTATTCGAAAGGTATGCCTTTCTGGCAGATGACGGTAAACACTGAGAGGTAGCGAGCTGGTCACAGAGTCCTCTCTCAATATTGGCATTGACGAGGTTGTCACGTATTTCGCCCAGGGATGGTCTAGATCCTGGTTTCGAATTGAGCACAGCTGCGACGGCTCCTCCGGTGAAGTATTCATACGAACTATTGCCGAAGCTGGTGATGATGTTTGCTGAATCGGAATTGCAAGATCAGCGAAGCGTGCAGTTCTTGGGGGTTCTTGATGGCTGACGTTTTTTGTTGAATAGAATGTTTTCACACCACGATGGGTGGGAATCCGGAATCTGGAGCCCACCAACTGCGTTTGGTCGTCATTCGAAGTGTCATCTGAGTCGCTCCCTAACTGCAGAACTCCTGAAAATAACAATGCTATATGTACGTATCTAGGATAAGGAAAAAAACGAGAACAGTGGTAAAAACTAGTGAAAAGTTTCTTGATAGAAAAAAAGGCTATGACCCGTTTTGTACCTACACAATTAATTTCAACGCCAAAGGTATTTACAGCCGGCACGATTCCATTGATACTTTGCGTTCTTTATTGTGCATTAGCGCAAACTCGGTTCACATAAGCTGTAGCATATAGTCGGCATGCATCCTAGTGATATTTTGCGTTCCCAATTGAAGGTTGGCGCAAACTGGGTGCACCAATGTTATAGCATGTGGCACCGAGCTCGAACCAACCTCCAATAGGGAACGCAAAGGATCATCATGATCCATTCCGGCTGAACGTGCACCGACTTCACGCCAACGCACAATAAGGAACGCAAAGCATCGGTGCGATCCGGGCCGACTTTATATCGCTGTTTTACAGGGCATTCTTATTCTACTATCCCTCTCCCCTCCTCACCGAACCCTGCTCTAGCTGATGCCTTTCTCCAATGCGCACATCCATTCTCTTTAGACCCCCGTCATAGTTGGACGATAGTCTGTAGTCCCACTCAGTCGACACGTATATATAGCACGCAAAACGAGGGACAAACATTCTCCTCCAATAGACCGTTCTGGCTCGTCCGCAATTCACAAGCACGCTCGTACCGATCAAAATGGCAGGGCTACCGTAATCCTGCGCGTAAATTAAATAGCGCCGGCTGCACGGCTGCGGACTTTCTCACGTAACTTACGGCAGCCACTTTTTTTTTGGCGTATGACTTCCAGCCCAGGTAAATTTCAGCCGGGAGACGTTGTGTTACCCCAGAAATGTCGAAAATTTTTTTTTCGGATTCATAAATTATCAGGCGGGGTTGATTCGTTTTACAGCTGTAAAGGGGTAACTGTCGAAATGTGTCGACCCTACCTTACCTAAGATACTTTTTCGCCGTAAAAAAGGATGTCCGTCTACTAAGGTTTGAAGATTGCATGAATGAAATCATCCTTATGAGAACAAGAATTTCATAACTTCCAAAAATCTCTTTCTTTCGCGGATCGTTTTTCGATCTTATGCGACTCGTCTCGCCTTCTTTATCGCGACCGAGTAATACTTCTTTACGATTGCGATGAAACATTGCTCTACAATCAACTGTTATCTCCACACGACCGTTTGGCCAGAAAATAGGGGGAACGCCGTAAGATATGTGACAACGTCCGCAGCCATGCAGCCAGCGCCATTTAATTTACGCGCAGGATTACGGTAGCCCTTCGTCCACTTGGATCGGTACGAGCGTGCTTGTCAGCGATTCTTCTGGGTCCACCGTTGTCTGACCCGGTCGATATGCCAATAAAGCACACAAATAGGGGACAACAAGTTGTCCTCTGATAGGCCGTCCTGAGTCGTCCGTAGTCCCTCTTTATCCCACCCCGATCCAGGTTGGATCAATAGCACCATTAACCCATTCACGACCACGTGTCCCCACGGTGAGACGCGCGCTGACTACCACTTCGGACCGCGTGTCCCAGTGCTGGTACAAGCTTTACAAAAATCGATTTCTCCGCCAGAAGAACGATTTTCAAACTTTCATGTGACGAATGTATTAACCTGATCTAGACTCGACTACAGATTTCGCGGTCCTTATGTAGCTCCACTATAGCACAGTGTTCGCGCTTTTGTGAAAACTGCTAGGACACAGACAGAGAAAAAACGGCTGCAGAAACAACTATTCTTGCACACTATGAACTTTTTTTTTTCTTCCGTCGCCATTTTTGGCTTTCTGAAAAGGAAACCATAACTGGCGTGACTGGGTTAATACCAATGTGGCATCCGGTCGGGCGCGGTCTCGATGGACGATCCAGTCGGTACTACGGACGACCCAGGAGGGACTACGGACGACTACATTATACTTGTTCCGAATCGAATAATCGGATGAGTATCCGACTGTTTCAGTCGGATAAAAAAGTCGACTTTTTATTCGAAAAGTCGAATATTCGAAAAAGTGCGATATCCGACTACAGTCGAAAAGTCGAATATTCGAAAAAGGGCGATATCCGACTACAGTCGAAAAGTCGAATATTCGAAAAAGGGTGATATCCGACTACAGTCGAAAAGTCGAATATTCGAAAAGGTGTGATATCCGACTACAGCCGAAAAGTCGAATATTCGAAAATGTGCAATATCCGACTATAGTCGAAAAGTCGGATATTCGAAATAAATTCCATCTGGAACAAGTATACTGCATAGTTTACATGTTCCGAATCGAATAATCGGACGAATATCCGACTGTTTCAGTCGGATAAAAAGTCGACTTTTTATTCGAAAAGTCGAATATTCGAAAAAGTGCGATATCCGACTACAGTCGAAAAGTCGAATATTCGAAAAAGTGCGATATCCGACTACAGTCGAAAAGTCAAATATTCGAAAAAGGGCGATATCCGACTACAGTCGAAAAGTCGAATATTCGAAAAGGTGTGATATCCGACTACAGTCGAAAAGTCGAATATTCGAAAAGGTGTGATATCCGACTACAGTCGAAAAGTCGAATATTCGAAAATGTGCAATATCCGACTATAGTCGAAAAGTCGGATATTCGAAATAAATTCCATCTGGAACAAGTATAGACTACATCGGACTATCGTCCGTGACCGGACCTTAACATAAAAAACTCCGTTACATTCACATCTTCATTGTTGTTTTATGACCTTTTTTAGATTACGACCCTCTCAGCCCCCTCCCCCCCCCCCACCAACGCCAATCTTCCCTCAACTCCGTACACTCATTTTTCACCTGCTCAAAAGGTTCCAACTCAAAAACTGGGTTTTTGCAAATTTATAAGCACGACAGTGGACCGCGTGAGCTGTTTTTAATTAGAAAATTTCCAGCGCAGTATAACTTTTTGCTTAAAGGCAGCATATACGCTCGTAAACGTGATTGAGATAACTACGGAAATAAAGTGTGCCCGAATGAGAATGGCGGCCCACGCGACCGGCGTGCTTGGCAGGCGGCCGTCGGATGTGCCGCCCTCGGACGAGTGTTGGATCTCAACGACGGCCGTCCCCTCTCCCCCCGTCTACAGAGCTGATTGATCGACGCAGTGTTTGCTGCCAGCCGGTGCCGGCCCCCTTAGTATTCGATGGCAGTGGGGACTTTTCGCATGCTCGTCCGAGAGCGGCGAACGCGACGGCCGCCTGCCGGCCGCATGGGCCGCCATTCTCATTCGGACGCACCTTAGAATCGTATGGCTGAGAACGCAACGCCTACGCATTTTGAAGCGTCAAAAAAGACACAAAATGCCACTACACGAGTGAGAAGTTGACCCCGCCCTGTGTTTCTCTGCCCCCTGTATCTGCCGTGCTCCTCCAAAACAGGGGTCCTGGGCCACTTCCACCATCAGCGACGCTTGTTGGTGGTACAATAAAAACAATAAGTAAACCACATACATCGACGACGATGGGAATAGCCCAGCATCTCTGTTTTGGATGACGGCAAATACAATATGGCGGGGAAACAAAGTGGCGGCGCCCATTTCTTACTCGTGTAGCGTCATTGTGGGTCGTTTTTAAAGCTTCAAAATGCGTAGGCGTTGTGTTCTTAGCCATACCAGGTTTACGAGCGTGTATGCTGTCTTTGAAGGTAGCAGACACGCTAAAAATTGTACCGATTTGATCAGATAAATCGAAGATTTGAAGCTGGTAGTATGGGAAACTAACGAAAAACGACGAAAACGCATGCCTGGAAAACTGGAATAACGGTTGTTCTTGTTATAAGGTAAAAATGGACGAAATATGCCCGCGCGGTTGAGATAGCAAAGCCGATAGCCTCTTACAGCATGTACTAGAACCCTCACTCGTTCGAAGCATAAAAACCAGGCAGAGTGACCGGATTCGTATATTGAGGGGTGGAGTTGTCGAAGCTCATGGGCGGGGTTGTCGGAACTTTTCGATTTCCGCTGTTCAAATCTTGTAGTTTTTGCTCATTTTTGACGCTTCCAACGGGGTAAGCGTTCTACTAGGCGCCATACGACCCAAGTAACGTAATCATCTCAATAACTTTTTTTCAAAAGTGTCTGCTGCCTTTGAAGCCCAGTCCAACCTCGGACTCGTTTTCCCTCTCTCCTACTTGTCTTGGAGAGGATTTCGCGCTGATCAGATACAGTAGCGGGCAAAAATATCGGAACACCCACTTCCGCACAGTTCATTATTCCGCGTACATATATCTCGACTATAATGGTATTTTAGCACGTGAGTTTTATTAGAGCCTCACACGCTGCGTATAGCTCTACTTTGGAGGTAGCTTTTTGAAGCCCTGATTCATGAGTTATGAATTTTGGATAAAATTTCAAGGGTTCTGGTCATGTGATTGCAATTTCTCAGAAACAGTCTTGCTGGAGCTCCAAACTCTGGGTACTTCAATTGATATTGAATAGACTTTGAAAATAAATTGTAGAAACCAAGGTGACGAGTTGTCAACGAAAACGGTCATCAATGCAAAAATGTTGGATTCTCGTGGATTTTTCTCAAAAAATAAGATTCTCAAAAATGAACAAAATTGGAAACATGAGCGCTGTACATGAGACGCAAAGCCAGTTCGAAAGTGTAAATCATAAGGCTTCTCGTTCATGTTTAGAGGTAGAACTATTCATAAGCGAAATATTTCACTGTCGCCTAGGGAATGCCCTAAATGAAATGCCATAAATGTCTACCCTCAGAACTCGAACAAAATCTGCTTCCTTATTCTCACAAAAAGCCTTCAGGGAGCTCATCTAATGGGTGATCAATGCTAAAACTTTGGGCAGTGACGGAAGCCGCTCCAAGAAAATACATGATTTTCGGAAAATTGCTTGCAATGCTGCATAAATGTTCCCTTTGTAAACTAGATATATTGAACCAGAATCGACTTCAGAAAGGTGATAGACTCCTAGAGTCATGCTGGTCAACATATCTTAGATCAGAAGACTCTCGTTCACGGTACAAAAGAATATACAGGAAAGACTTAAACCCTTGGAGTGTAGTGATCCGATACTTTTGCCCGCTACTGTAGGTGTCTTTGGATTCACTCACAAGCCCCCACTGCGCACGGAGTTATGGACTTGCGAAGATTGTGAATTGGAGCGTCAAGAGTTTCGTGGACAAGTTGTCTTGAGACTGCTTTCTCATTATTCGTAGTCAAGGCATTAAAGCAGACCACAATATTAAGCCAGACCGATAACAAATAGTAGGTTGATGCAAAAGTTTGCGGACTTTTTACGACTTTGAATAAAAAAACATTTACTTCAAAAACAAACAAGGCCCGCCCAACAAAATAATTTTCATCACATTCAAGGATCCTTCGCCACCGATTGGGCAGACCATGAATTCTCGACGCGTAGAACTCTGGCTGTTTCGAGTCGAAGCATTCTTCTAACAAGGGAAGTGTTTAGAGTGGTAAACGCATTTGCGAAAACGACTAGTATCGTTAGTATCTCTTCTGGCTCAATAGTAAAAATGCGAAGTATCCCGCCCCGAGCTGCAGGGTCGAACAAGTTATGAGCATTTTTTAAGCCTCGCGAAAAGGCAAGGGTACCCATCAGGTACTTCTTTTTGCGAGTTCCAAAAAATTTTGTCGGATTTAGCCCAAAACTTGTATTCAGGGGTAATCAAGGGTGGTGAACACGAATCTGGAGTCCATTTGTAGAAGTTCCGAGGATTACTGTTGGTTACGGTAGGTATCATGCCATTTAGGGGGCAAAAGCCACTTTAGTACTTTGAAAATCGACAAACGGACGTTAAATTCGTTTTCTCCACCCCGAGTAACCCCGTATACAACTTTTGAGTAAAATCTGAGATTTTGACCAAACTACCGTATACCCACCGTAATCTATCGTAATTTGCGAAAAATCGATAAAAGGACTCCAGATTCGTGTTCAGCACTCCAAATAACACTCAGAGGGACAATTGGAGCAATATCTACCGTAGCACTCCGAAAATCTCGAAAGTGGCGTTTTTCCCTCAAAATTTTCCCCGGTTGGGAAGCTTCGAACGAAATTAGCCGAAAACTTTGGAAAATCGGCTAATAAACTACAGATTCGTAATCAGCGCCCCAAAAAACCACCTTGTGAGAATTTTAAGTCAAATTTGGAACATTTTTCTAAAACGCTTCCAGAGCCCTCCAATCGATATAAATATTCGCCCAACAAAAAATTCGTACAAGTCCAAAATGCTGTCAGTCTGGACAAAGTATGGAAAATGCGCCTTCACCCAAATTTTGCTCAGGGGTGTAGTTTTGGGCGCTGAACACAATTATGGGATCCGTTTCCAAATTTTCGAAAGATTAATGCCCTTGTTGGACGGTACACAAAGCACAAAAAACGACCTTTAAGCTTGTAACTTCTTGGAGCCTACAGCTCGGGGCTGGATACTGCGCAGGATTACTGTTGAGGCACTAGAGATACTAAGGATATTAGTCGTTTTGGCAGATGCGTTGACCACTCTAAACACTTCCTTTGTAAGGTCATGTCAACTTCGTCACAGGGTAAGGCGTAGCGGTGTGATCGGCCCGTGAGAGGTGCCCCCCCCCCCTCCTCCAGCTTTGGATACGGTGCGGCCCCCCTCCCACCGGGGTCGTGGCTTTGACCCCTTGTGCAAAACAGTTTGAGAGGTCTCTTCCGAACAACGCTTCCAAACGATTTTCAGCAAAAACGGAGTTCGTCACAGAGACACTTTTCCGGCGACTTCTGTTACGACTCCAAGCAGCTGACTGGGATATTATTTCATATTCGTCTAATCTTCCCGCTATTTGATTTACAGGTCCAAAAATTGTCTCAGACGCGGTCGCCGACACGTACGCCGACCGCGCGGGCGGGCAGTCTCATTTGGACAGACTATACTTAGACTCTGTTTCATTCCATGTGAACTCATGTTTTCGGTTATCACAGCGCGGAGCGGTGGCTTCTTCGTCGAAACCTCCTTATCACTAGTAATATTTCACCGAGGCCCACCGCTCCGCTGCTGGTGATAATTGAAATCAGCAAGTCACTAGGTAAGTACCAGAGCTTAAGAAAGTCCCACCAGTAAGGGCACATTGTTTGAATAAAGGGGTGCGAAAACTTCTAATCGGCTACCAAAGTTTACAAGTGTAATCATAGATAGCCCTTCGACAAAACGCACTTACGGGGAAGCTCAGCTTTCGATTGGGTGTTTGAAGCTTGCGTAGCAGCCGCAAAGTCGATGTTGGCCAGAGTGTTTGACACGACGGAGGGCGTCTCCGAGGCTGAAGCAGACTAGTCATTATCTTCCTAGCCTGTCGCCACCGAGAAACTTCCGATTGAACATATATGTAGCTAGGTCCGTGGCTTGTTTCCTCAAGAAGAAACATTTAAATCTCACCCGCGGCTGGCGCGGCGGTCGCGTGCGCCGGCCTGCTAATCGAATGAGGCCGAGAGAAGAACGCAGCTGATCAGCTTAACATACCGCCAGCCGCCGGTGAGATTCAAACCGCCCATGTCAGCCGCGGCTGATTTAAATGTTTTTGTTGAGGAAACAGGCCACGGACCTAACTGTACTTACCGGTAGTAGCTTTTTGTGAACGGGCAGCAGCCCTGATGTCGAGGTTGGCCAACATGGTTGGAATGTCGACGGGAATTTTTGAGGCTGAACCATCTGAAGCAGACGAAACAGGGTGGAAGAAGGATGGCAACCATGTGTTATGGAACCTACCTTCACGCTTTCTTTTCAGGGCTAACTTAGGGTGTCGCGACGAAGAGGGGTTCGAGCTAGAGACAGTGGTCATAGATTCTGTAACTGGAAAAAATGGAGCGTATACAGAGATACACAAAAGATATTCTATTAAAGCACCGACCCTGAGGGGACACAGGCACAGTAGTTGTTGTGGAAGAAGAGGCAACCGCCCTAGAAGACGAATTTAGCGAATGAGCTGGATCATCCATATCCACTACACGATATAATATGTTTGATTTTGAACTTCAACTCTGAAAATATCACGAATTAGCAGGCAGGCAAGCACCAATATCCAAACAGCCGTTTGAGGGCAAAGCCAGAACAAAAAGATGCGAATTCTGTAGCATGCGACACAACTGGGATGAACAGAAGAGCAAAAAAGTAGGAAAATGTGGTGTTATGGTGGTAGAGATGACACGGTTAACGTTATCCTGATGAGGCGGATGTTTTAGGAGCAGAATTCTTTGTGGTAACATAAACTTCCATAGGTTTCCGTGGTTGTATCCAAGGGACATTGACCCATGCGCGCAACCTGTACCCTACACTTGATTTCAGGAAGCCTAGTTCAACCATACTTGGACGATTTTCAGCCCCAACCGCACCGAACAGGAACGTAGCCGCTTGACAGTTCGGCTCATTCTCCCAATTCCAGGGCCTCTGCTATGCTGTTAGGGCGAAGAGCAGTGGCTCGGACAGCAACAGCAGTGGCCCGAAGATTGGGAGAACGAGCCAAACTGCCAGGCGGTTCCGGTTCCTGTTCAGTGCGGCTCGCGGCCGAGAATCATCTCATGTCAGTAGGAAGTCATAGCGACCAAAGACAGATGGAATTATCTGTTGTCTGGTTTTCTGAAAAATGGGCAAGTTGCACAGAAGCAAAGAAAAATTTTCCCTAAATCCAGCTCCTGCACTCAAAAGTTGCTGCTTCCTTAAAATCTATGGGAAAGGTAGGATTTTTTAGTACCCACCACAAGAGCGGCAGACGCAACGCGACGTAGCACTAGTACCTGGAAGATCCTGCAACACCCGCTGGAGAACTCAACACACAACAATGGAGGAGCCGCGGACAAGTTCTGTCGCCCAGAGCGATGCGTGCGGTAGAAATCCGTTGGGTTCACGTCGTTGGTCTCTTCAGTGACCAAGGTGAACGCCCTTTAGCGATGGCGTGAACACACGCCAACTCGTCAACGGCTCCTCCTTTTTCGTGTATTGAGTCCTCGAGCATGTGACTCCAGATTGGAATCACAGTGCAGCGTAGTAAAAGTACAGTGTGACATAATGGCATGAGGCGTCGCCACCCATCTGCAGACAGGGAAGAAGGCTATGATGATAGCCTTGAACATTTTGTCGAAGAGATTTTAAATGAATGCTTGCAGCCATGTCCTTTAGAAAGTACTCAATAACTCCGACACTGGCAGCGGACTCCTACAGGAGAAAACGACGATCGCGATCTCCCACAGGAGCTGTTTTGTCCTGTAGGAGACCGAACTAAAGTGAAGCGGTCTCCCACAGGACACGCTGCCGCATCGCCTCCATTGGGTCTCCTGCAGGGCAAACCAACTCCGGTAGTTCACCTGGAACGCGCACGTTGAACGCTTGATCGAACCCGCGCGGCGTACGGTACGCCTGTGCAACGGGTGGAGAATCAATTCGCCCATGGAGGTCCACACAGGCGCCCCTTCATTGATTGATTGGGGTGCTTTGGAGGCGGATTTCTCCCTTCATGATAAGTGAGGGAGGAATGATAGCGGGGCTTCATGCCCTGCATTAATTTTTGCTGTTGACAACATTGTCAACGGGGAAGCGTGAAAATCATGTTTCAATTTTAAAGAATTCGAAAACTAGGCGGTTTTGGCTTGATTCCAGCAAACGTTATTTGAAATTCCCTCCAAGCTACCGTACAAGTTCCGGTCTCCCACAGGAGAATAATAGGACACCTACAGGAGAAGAATAGGACTCCTACAGGAGAAAACCGGGACTCCTGTTGCAGGGGAGACTAGGACTCCCAGCGGACTCATGTAGGAGTCCGCTGCCAGTGTCGGAGAAGGTCCATCTACTGTCGTTCTAGAAGCCAAATTCCGGTCCGCATTTGCGGACAACGGCTGTTGCATTACGCAACAAAATGATAATCGTGCTGGGATCACTTGGGCCCGGCACGACTCACCTTTCTCCTAGCACGATAATCACGTGCCGCGTGATGCAACAGCCGTACTCCGCAGCTGCGGACCGGAATTCGGCTCCGAGAACGACAGTATATCGATACTGATGGTTGCTCTGCACCTCGTATTCTAACTTTTATCAATCAGGGCTGTTTCAATTATTGAACATTTGAACAGGGTCAAGCGGAGCGTTGCGTAATTTTTCGAAATCGGAGCGAATCCCCGTCACATTTTTTCCAAAATCCAAAATTTTTGCGAACCCCCTTCCCGAGGCGCGATTTTCGCGATCCCTCCTCTCCGAGTCAGGCCAGTTTATAGTCTATTATTGAAAGTGTCAGACGCCGAAAATTCGTTCAGTAGTTGAGCCCAAGCGCCTAAAACCGAATGCTACGATCTTTCCTTTGGGGACCAAAAGTGATCGAGAATTTATAGGATATCCACGAAATTCTCACTTTCGGACCGAAATTTTTGCGATCCCCACTAACATTCACTTTCGGACCCTAATTTTTGTGGCCCCCCGTTGCGAAATTTCGCAACCCCGCTTGACCCTGCATTTGAAACCTGTGGAGAGAAGGAACTGGGTCGCGGAATTCGTTCAATGGGGCAGTTTTCGAGTTTTTTTTCAAAAATGACAATTTCATCACATCATTATTATCTAACGACTTTAAGACAAAAAAGTTCATAGCAAAGCATTGTGGACAGCGTCTCATCTAATGGTATTTATTTCGTCAATCAAATACCCCTTTTTCCAAATTTCAATTTTTATACATGTATTTTTGATTTTTGAAAAAAAGCCTATAATTCATACATATTCAATTATTACTAAATAACACACCGTCCATAAAACTCACCGTCCATAAAACTCACCGTTTATAAAACTCAGTTATAGAGTTATTGTTGGGGTCACCACGAAAGAGATAGCTGCGGACACCTCAGAAGCCTGTGCTGCGTCGTGTGCGCCCACGAGAATTGTGGGGATCGATCGGCGCGCGAACTGCTGGGCGGTCCACAGCTATCCCATTCGCGGCTACACCTACCATAGTAGTAGTCATTAGATGAGATGTTGTCCATAATACTTTGCTATGAAGTTGTTTGTCACAATGTCGTTGGATAACAAAGATACGATTAGGTAAACTGTCATAATTGAAAAATTTGAAATTTGCGCCAATGAAGGAATTTCGCGAACCAGTTTTGGTGCTATGATCTAGTCTCCACAGTGTTCGAGCGTTCAATGAAATGAAGCAGTCCTGATGTTTGAAAAGAAGAGAACGAGGGGCATCTGAATTTTTTTCGGACAACAAACTTCTTCGGCGTTTTGATGTGAAATGAGGAGCAGGACGAGTTTTTCGGGTAACATTTAACGCTTATAGATAGATGAGGAATTGTGTTTTTGAATAGTATACCACACATCGAAAGATCACAGACGGGCAAGGGAAAACTCGCGGACCTTTTTTTGTATGCAGAACTTTCGAACCAACCTAATAGGTTGTATTAGTAATGGAGTGGAGGGGTGAGTGAGGTGTGAGAGCTGAGAGAACAATATTTTGAAACGTTAACGAAGAATGGGACTGTGGCGTCTAGATACACATATGGTCTCCTCATCAGACTCAGTCTAGTGAATTGACCAGGCGCGATCATGCAGTGCGGCGTTGGCGACACCACTTGTCTACGGGGTTTCGATCGCGCGCATCGATCTACTTCCGTAGTCCCGTCCACTCACTGGACTAAATTCTTCAAGAAGACTCTACCCGACTTTTGAAAAGTAGTGGGCGGATCTCACGGGTCTGTAGATCACAGACTAACAGATCATACTATCGATACGGTACATTGATATCGCCTCACATCCCCAACAACAATGATTATCGAGATTACACGGAGAACGCAACAATGAAACACCTGCAAGCGATGGGAACAGCATAGAAAATTGAGGAAGGGTTTTCATTTGGAAGAGGACTAGGACTTCGGTAATAGGTAGTAAGACGCTTGCTAACCACTGAACAGCTCAATAACCCCATTGAGGCAAAGTGAGAGAGGGAGCCGTAATGTGTATGGGAGGAGTCAATCATAATTGGCCAATACTGTAGGATATGGGCGTGGTCGAGCCGGTTTTTCACACCTTATGGAAGAATAGTTTACTGCTAATAGCAACAGTTTGCTTATAAGAATACAGCGCTTACAAGAAATTTTGGAAATCAAATTCTTAGCAAACCATAAGGTTTAACGTAAAATAGTACAACCAGCTTTTCTATCAGGACTAAAGGGCTTCCCACAACTCAGATACTTTTGTAACCGCAACATGAGCTGACCCCTGGATGTGATGTACGTAGAGTTAGGTCCGTGGCTTGCGTCCTCAAGAAAAAAACATTCAATCTCATCCGCGGCTGGCGCGGGCGGTTTGAGTCTCACCGGCGGCTTTCGGTATGGTAAGTTGATCAGCTGCGCTCTTCTCTCGGCCTGAATCGATTAGCGGGCCGGCGCACGCGACCGCCGCGTGTGAGATTCGAATGTTGTTTCCTGAGGAGGCAAGCCACGGACCTAAATATACTACGTATCTAGTTCAGACCGTTTTCGGATATGAGATTTCCGTGGCCAAGAGGGCCTCTCTTGAACTCGGTACAAGGAGCTCATAGAGATATAGTAATAGCTCAGGAAGGATAGGCCGGGAAAGAGAATGGGTGTGTTGTATGTAGTCCTCCCGCAAATTCTAGTCTAGCGAGTGGTCAGAGCGCGATTATAAAAGTTATCCCAGATACAAAAAAAGTGATATCCCTCGATCTTCGAAATTGTTGAACCGTTGCAACAAGGGAAATTGAAAAAAAAAGATTTTTGAAGTTTTTGAAGTCTCAACTTTCGGTTTCTTATAGAATTCGAAAGATTCTAAATTTGTAAACTTTTAATAGAAATCATTTTTTGCTACAAGTTTTTGCATGAAGATGCAAAAATCCGTTCATTTTCGAGAACTGGCTTCTTATTTTCATGTGCCTACGAAATCCCACACCAAATACCGCTTTGTACTCAAAACTTAGGAAACGTTCGTTAACTCAAGATTCTAATATGGGGGGCACCGTCCACGAGTATGGACATTCAATAGTAAATGCGCCCCATGCGTGAAAATCTCTGACTTCCTGTGCTATTGGATAGTTGGCTGATCCGATTAGAACAAAGTACACAAAGTCTGTCCCCCGTCCACCCATGCGGTCAGCGGGCGTGTTGATAGTAGAGTGTTGGAACGAATAATTTTTTTTGAATATTCGAATAAACGAATAATTCGAATAATCCACTTCTTCGAATATTCGATTATTCGAATAAACGAGTTTTTCACTTCTTTGAATATTCGATTATTCGAATAATCCGAATAATTCACTTCTTTGAATATTCGAATTATTCGAATAAACGAATATTTGGGCAACACTATTGCGTACTATCCCATCCAATCCTCTCGGGCAAACTGGGGCATCAACAACAGGTTGAGAAGTTGTCATTTCATAAACTCCACCCTCTTGACAACTCAAATCGCTCGCATTGTAAGCCTGACAACTGCCCGTTGCCCAGCGACGTCCGCCTGTTGTCGGGCTGTTGAAATTTTGACCTGTCGCGTTTAGCGGCCTATTTAGCAGCGGTTCACATCCTGCAAGACTTTTATGTGGCTTAGGAACTACTTTGCACCGTCCCACGTCGCGGTCGGCGCATCGTCACGCATCGCGGTCAGCGCACTCCACACGCACCGCTGTCGGCACACCGACACGCAGCGTGGTCGGTACACCCACGCGTCGCGGCTGGATCGCCCAACCTCCACTGAGGCCGCCACCGGATGGCCAGGGCTTCCAGATGCTGGGGGGGCCAATGTACCGCATACTTGGGTAACTGAACCGGTTGCACTCTTGTTACTTAAATTCAGCATACACGCTAAACGACCAAAAGTGACGCTACACGACTGAGGAGTCGGGCCCGCACCTGTATCAGCCCGCCACTATTCGCGTCCTCCCCCAAACAGGAGTGCTGGGCCGTTTCCACCATCGTCGATGTGTATGGCTCACTTATTGTACTCATTGTACCACCCACAAGCGTCGCCGATGGTGGGAATGGCCCAGCACCCCTTTTTTTGGAGGAGGACGCAAATACAAGGGCGGGTAGATACGGGGCGGGGCCAACTTCTCACTCGTGTAGCGTCATTGTGGGTCGTTTTTGACGCTGCAAAAGCGTAGGCGTTGTGTTCTGAGCCATACCATTATATTTCCGTAGTTATCTCGACCACGTTTAGGAGCGTGTACTCTGAGTTTTGGCCGAGAAAGAGCCGCGAAACAGACGCAAAATGCCTTTTTCCCGAGTAATAGTCGCGAAATAGCCGCTAAATGATGCTGGCTGTGAAATAGTCGCCAAATAATGCTCGCCGTGAAATAGCCGCAAAATACCCGCTAAATTGCCGCCAAATTTGTGGTCTGCTTCGGTCTAGTTTGGTTAAGCTTAGTTGAGTTCAGTTGAGTTATGCGCGGTTTATGCGATGGCGAACTCCCTAGTGCTGCTTAGCCGTACCCTACCCCGGAATCTCAGCGAAAATTCGAAAAAACTCAGCGACAATTCGTAGTTAGTCGTCGAGACCGACACCATGTCACTGGGAACTCGCCGTGTACTATCCAGCTTCCCAGTTCCATCAGACGTCTGGGCGACAACAGACGTTGAGTGGCTCAGGATCTGGCACGAACTTGAGACTACATCCAGCTGGTCGTCCTAGGTGGCTGGAAACCATCGAATTCTACGTCCAGCATTATGGAAGGAGAGAACTTGGGCTTTTGCGTCAGAATTCAGGTGAAGTTCACCGGGAAAGTAGACAAATAGCATCACCTCGAACCAGTTTCATGAAAATACACATGAAAATGGCTCATTCTGGCCATCATCGTGAGAAATTTCCATGTTGCTCAAGTGTTGCTATACTTATGAGCCGCTCGAGATTCAAAATTTCTCTATAACTAAAGGTGAAGTGGGCATTTCTAGCGTTTTGACAAAATCCTACGAGCGATTTAATCTATTGTACCAGGCCGTCCAATAATTCCTGTCCGAAAATTTTCAAAATTCTATAATTTTCCTTAGAAGTGTTATAATATCAGGCATGTGTAAGAACTTTCTAGAAGGTTCTCCAAAGTTCTACGCTAGGGATATATAAGGTGCAGTCGCCGCGCCTAGCTACCAGTACAAGCTAAAATAAGGAGTTCGCACGTTCGTGTAATGAGTGACTGCTGGGCAACGTCAGCGGCACCGCGGTCGCCAACACATGCAGAGCGTGCATGAAGATGCAGTGTCCCAACAGCCAGCTGCTGTTCAATCGTTCTGAGAGCGGGGCGACACGGTTTGCGATGGTGGGCACAGCGGGAGGCCTTCTGTTGCGGATGACACCGTCCGTCGCTGTATCGCGAGAAGCCGAAGCCACCACCCGTGAACTGGCGACGGCGCTTGGCTGCAGCAAGTCCACCATCCAGTTAACCAACCCAACTTACCTGGCTACCACAAAGTTCTGGCCTCGTTGATCCCCCGTCTGACGGACGCCAACAAGCAGAGCCGCGTGGCCGTCTGCCAGTCCCTCCTCCTTCGTCCGCATCGCAAGAAGTTTCTCGAGGACCTGGTCACTGGGGATGAGAGCTGGGTCCTCTACGACAACGTCGCCCGCCGTGCCGTCTGGATCCCGCGCGGAGAAGAGCCGCCGGCGACGCCGAAAGCCGACCTGCACCCGCTGAAGATCATGCTCTACTGCTGGTGGGACACCAAAGACATGCTGTATTTCGAGCTGCTCCCGCAAGGCAGGACGGTCACCGCCTCCATCTATCTACACCGATCAGCTCGAGAAACTAGCCGCCGCCATCCGAGAAAAGCGTCCCCGACGGGCCTCAGTCCACCTGCTGCACGACAACGCGCGCCCCCACGTGGCGTAGGAGGCCCAGCAGAAGTTGGCGACGCTCGGCTGGGAGACGGTTGCCCATCCGCCGTATTCCCCGGACCTCGCCCCCTCCGGCTACCACTTGTTCCGCCCGCTGAAGCACCATTTGGCCGGAAGAAAATTCACCAACTACGACAACCTTAAATCCGACATCGCGGACTCTTCGAGTCGCAGCCCCCGGAGTTCTGGGCGAAGGGCATCATGACCTGACCAATCGATGGGCCTCTGTTGTGGATAACTGTGGTGATTATATTGTTGATTAGACTTGTTTTTCAATAAAGTTGAAAAAAATTAAAAATGGTGAAATTTTCGGACAAGAATTATTGGACAACCTGGTAAATACTTGCTATACTGTGCTTATCTGGGTCCAATCCCGGTCAGCGATTGCGTCTCGACACGCTTTGCGGCCGCGCGCTTTCGAGTCGGAAGAGTTTCCAGCGCCGCAGCTGCGGATCTGTTGACTCTAGGTGGGTTTTAGAAACTGGAAACTAAACAAAATTGAAGAAAATTGTATAAAAAAGCCATATCGTGTCGGCTTTGGAGCTGGAAACTCGATTGAATCGAGCGCGTGCGGCCGCAAAGCGTGTCGAGACCCGATTGCGGACCGGAACTTAACCCAGATAAGCACAGTAACTTTATATTTATGAGGTACTGAAGAATTGTGAGAAATTAGTAGTCACTACGCTAAGATGTTTGAAATGTAAAATCAGGGCAAAATGGAGTGCGATCTTGTCGAATGTTCAGATTATTCGTGCTGAATATTCGAATAAACCGAATATTTCACTTCTTTGAATATTCGAATAAACGAATATTCCACTTCTTTGAATATTCGATTATTTGAATAACCCGAAGAATCCACTTCTTTGAATATTCGAATTATTCGAATATTATTTGAATAAACGAATATTCGGGCAACACTCTAGTTGATAGGTCGTCGCGAAGGCATTTTCCAGACCTGTGAATCAGGAGTATCTGTCGAATAGTTAGTAATATCTCAGTCTAAAGTGGTCTGCAGAGTTGGTGAGACCGGCAAGTGGTCGCCGAGCGTCAACCTTGACGCGGCGACAAAAATGTTTCGAAACATTATCGTCGCCGCGTCGGTTGCCGCTCGCTGGCAGTGATGCAGGGCCGTCGCGGCGTCAATACACTCTGCGGTGCCCCCTCGTCGCCCTTCACTCTGCGTCGGTCGCCATCGTCGCCGAACGTAATCGATTTAACATCACCCAGTGCTGTTCGTCGCTGCGAGCAACGCCGCAACTTCAACTCTGCGGACCGCTTAAGTATCTCAGTCGTGGGTAGGTTCATCCGAAAAATGCCTTTGCGGCGCCCGCCCGACACGCACGCCGACGGACAGTCTTATTCGTACAAACTTCACACGAAGTACATAGAGTATAATAGCGACTAGGCCTCAGAACCCCCAGTTTCCTGAGAACAGAATCTGTAATAGAAACATTTCAAAACAGATAAATTTCGTCCCTGCGTCAATATCAGTGCTTGGTGCATAATAATTTCCGAAGTCGTAAGCGGATTTGCTTCCTGAACCTCCTGGGTAAGCGACTCCCTTCAATGCTCTCCTATCAAAAATACTGAGCAAGTAAGAAGGTTTCAATGAGCATGTCTGCGTATAAGAATCCCTCGAGATAGCAAAACATGGGACACTTCGACATTTGTTCCTTTACGTGAACAACTTTTCCATGGAGTGGGTGGGCTGATCCTAGCGATTTCCACCCACTTCCAGGACGTTTTTCGTCGCTCTTTTCGTCCCAAAGTCCTTATAAGTACCCGATGCTTAAGTTTCTGCAAAAAGAAGTGGGAAACGTTACATAGGAAACACTGACTCTTAGGAATAAAGTGAAATGAAAATCAGTGAGTTGGAGACGTGATACCAGTGTACGGCCCAGAATGAGGAAGAGAAAGAATTCTGAGGCTTCCCCTTGATACGAGCCCGCGCAGCGATTGTATGAAAAAACATCGCAGACAAAGAGCACGAAGTCTAGCGATCGCCATTTGAAACCGCATATCGATCGAAGGAATTAATCCTCCTTTTTAAGATGATTGAAAGAATATTTGGGAAATATACATTTTGTTGAAGCCTACTGGTTCGAGAAACTTGAATTTTCGATTTACTGGATTTTTCAGTGGGTTTTAAAAATTTAGCGCATATCCCTCCCACAAAAATAGCGATTTTTCGAATACTCCAGTACTGAACAGCTTTTCAACTCTAGAGTCCGATTTTTTTCACAGCCAAATGATTCGATTATTCTATCGAATGAGCGACTGCACATTATACTGCGCCATTTTTTCGGTTAGACTGAAATCCGCTGTGAGTATTTACACCGATTTCACCCAAATTAAATAAATCTTTTCATATACATACATTTGAGGACATGGAAGCAGATTACACTTTTCCGTATGAACAATCTCTAAAAATATGCAAATTGCTGAATGCATGGCCCAACCCAAATTTCGATTTTGGGTTGTGCCACTAAAGCGAAATTCGAGACACAGGTAACCCTAGGAAACGAAAGGAAATTGCAGAAAAAACGACCTCCGTTGTGTGATCATAGCCTTCAGGCTGCGATTCGTAAACGGGAAAACCATGGGTTACAGCTGGGTTTGCTGCGAATTTGGCACACAGGCACACCAACCACGTATTTAAGGGTCAGGCAGACAGTTGTCTGGGCTACGCCTCCCTCCCTACCTTGGCGACTAAAATTTTTTAGACTTGCGAAACTTTTTACGCCCCTCCCTTTTAAGGGATTTTTCTCGACAATTTTAGGACTGAAATTTTTCAAAAAAAAAAGCTCTTGTAACTTTTCCATTAGTTTCTTTTATAATTAATTCTACACTCCTCAACCAACTGGTAAAACAATGATTTTACGTCCCCTTTTATAGAATCCCATGAAATTTTTACGTCCCCCTTCCCCTCGTTGTCCCGGGCAGCAGCCGCCTGACCCTGGCCCAAATCGCAACCGATGGTTTGCGGTTGATGAAATACGGCCTAGCTATTGTCCTGTTCATGTACCTCGGAAAAGGCGATAACGATGTTTTTTTCGCGACAGCCTGAACTATCCTTTTTGTGATCATCACAACCATTGATTTCTAGGTAATGTTTGCCAAATCAAGACCTCTGTGGTCGAAAAAAATTATGATGAGCTACCACTGCTATACACCTAGTTCAAATCCGAAATTTGGAAATGTTGTAACTGTTGTGAGCACACAGACCAATAAATAAGTGCAAATTCAGTCGGCATATACTTGTCCTACACCGGTAGTAGCTCTTGCTTCGTGATGGAGCATATTTAGCTCTGAATTTCTAGTTTATTCCTCCAAAAAATTTCGACTATTATGTAAGTTGTATAACCATGAGGTACCTAGATGAGCAATAAAGGATGAGTGCATGTTGGAAGACTTCCTTAGGCCTCGTGCGGCGATAGCATGAGTACGTTATTGAGTATGCTATCAAATCGTCTACCAACTCCAGGCGCGGTGCCCTCTTTTTCAAGGTATGAGCAAAGTCGGCCGCCGCTTTTAAACGAGGCGCTGCTAAGTGCCACGGAGCAGCTGCACCAACACAATGTCCATCTATTGAAAACAGCAAAGGAATTCTAGACGGGTAGCATTTTGAGAAGCCTCATGATCCTCAAAATTAGAATAGGAAAAGAAGAAAAGAAGCGGGCGGCTTTCACCCGCAGAGTTTATAAACGTAATTTTCGTTGACATCCCGTCTTTTTGTCCACCTCCGCAGGAGCCGCAGAGAAATCAGACTGAACATTGTAGGTTGATGATACGAGATGCGGCCCGCCATCTGGATGCTAACAGTGTTCACACGGCATCGCTGTGCGCAATGGCTAAGCTTTACATGCCACGGATAACTGCTCAGAGGTCAGTATCAACTACAGTCCTTTTAAAAATCTAGTTCATCGATCGTACGGGACGCGACCATTTTCCGATCGCGAATCATGATCGACCGCCGCCTTCCTGCCCATTCAGTAGACTAGAATATCCAAGGCGATCATACCACTGAAGAATTTATTTATTTATTATTACGCGTCGCGAGCGACGCACTCACTCTAATAAAAGAGAGCACAAAAACAACAAACTTAGCTTAACATGGGTCATTCCCAAGAAAAATGTGACAGGTATGGTTCTTAGAAGCTAGCAGAAGAATTAAATCTAGTAATATAAAAACCTGGGGGTGTGTATACAAGTCTGTTGGTACCTGCTCGTTGGTGCCCCTGCTTCTACTGAACCCAGCAGACGTTTGAGTGTACACAGGGAACGTTCGAGCGATATAGCGTGCACAACTATATCGCGAAAGTATCCCGCACATTGCATAAAGGTGTCGCCGTCCGGCACACTAAGGCCTCTGGTCCATAACACCTTAGGATCCGTACCTAGGGAGTCATGGAGTCTTTGGCCACAAGCCACAATTTCGCCACCCTGAACTGTCGATCGCTGTCGAGGGGTATCCAAAAACTGCGCTATCCAGACTTCTGAGCTATTTCCATGCACCGTTTGCTGCTTTGCAGGAAACCCGCCTCAAGGATAGACCCGTCATCAGCGTCGGAGAGTACACCATCTACTGCGGTAACGCTGACGATAGAGAGTGGGAGGCTGTGCAACAGCTGTAAGGAAGGATTTCAATGGTATGGTCAAGGAGTTTGGCTCAACGTCGTGCCGGAATGCATTCGTACGACTGCGGATCACAGAGGATTCAGTCTGTGGATAGTGAGTGCTCATGCGCCCACTGAAACCGCCGAAGACAATTCGAAGGATGCGTTTTATGAGGAACTCAACACGTTGCTGGCCAGGATACCTTGTCAACATGCTGTTGTCGTGGGGATTGACGCAAATGCGAAGATGGGACTTGATCAGGAATCCAAGTACTCGGAAAATGGTTCTACCCAGTGGAGCAAACATCGGACAATGGCTACCGCCTTGTCGACTTTTGTGAACGCAGTGGTCTGATTATTGCATCGACATTCAAGAGGAATCATCGCCGCCATCAGCTTACGTGGCAGGGACCAACCCGGCTATCTCCAGAAGAGCAGCGGAAGCGGAAGATGACAACTTTGAAACTACAGCTTGACTATGTCCTGACGAGGAATATTCCAGTATCGGACATTCGAAGATCTAGAGCTGTGTGGGATGTCGCATTCGATTCGGATCACCGTCCTGTTCTGTTGAACTTCACTGCGAGGATTCATAAGAGGAAGCGAGGGGCTCAGCCTCTCCAGAGGATTGACATGACAAGTCTCAGAGATGAAGAGTGCAGAAGGAATTTCCGACAACGCGTTTCTATTCACATCGGAGTACGGACTAAGAAGAAACTTTGCGACGCGGATTCTTTTGTCAAGTGCATCCAGGACGCTTCGAAAGAGGCACTCCCGGTTGTACAGCCTAAGAAGAAGTTCGCCTACGTCTCAGAAGAAACAACATCTACCTACAACAGAGTATGTGCTCTCCGAACTGCAGGAAACTTCGTGGAGGAGAAGCGTCTGAGGAGGAAGTTGCGTCGGCAGCTTCAAAAGGACCGCGAACGAGAGTGGACGTGTAGAGCTAAGGAGTTCGAGAAGGCTTGGGAGGAGAAGAATCCGAAGAAAGCCTACACGTTGCTGCGACAGTATAGCGGGAAGATGAAGAGATGTTCTCCTGTCTTGAACACTACCAATGGAGTTGCAGTTGGTGATGCGACGCTGCCAATATGGAAGGATTACTTCAGTTCACTACTGAATCGTCCAGCGCCATCAGTACCTGAGCTCCCGCATGTTCAGAGAGCACATTACGATGTCAGTGAGGAACCGCCGACTGAGTCTGAAGTTTTGGATTGTGTCCGGAAAATGAAGAATGGAAAGGCAGGTGGAGATGACAACATCACTGCTGAAATGCTGAAAGCTCTTCCTCCGTCTGGGATTCGTGAAATGACCAACACCATCCGTGCCATATGGATGAGCGAAAGGATACCCGATTCGTGGAGACATGCGATCATCGTACCTCTTCACAAGAAGCTATCCGTCACGGATCCTAAGAACTACAGAGGAATCTCTACTTCGTGTCATGTACAAGGTTTTAGAACGTATCATTCTCGAGCGACTTATCAAACATCGTGAAGGAACGACCAGAGATGAGCAAGCCGGTTTTCGACCTGGAAGATCGACCATCGACCAAGTGTTCGTCGTGAGAAGAGTAATTGAATCGTGGCAGCGGTTTTCGAAGCCATTACAGTTTGCTTTTTTGGACTTTGAAGCCGCGTTCGACTCTCCTCATCGTGATCGATTGCTCAATGCTCTGCGAGCAGATGGAGTCCCGGAAAAGTATGTTCGGTTAATCGAGGACATGAACAAAGGAACAACAGCAGCAGTTCGTACACCCGTCGGATTTACGTCAGCTTTCGAGGTGAAAACAGGAGTAAGGCAAAGGAGCCGTTGCAGGACCTTTTCTTTCAACTTCGCCGTTGATGACATCATGCGTAGAGTTGCAGAACAGTTTCCTGCGGATGTGATCCTAACACCATCAGGACGCTCTCTTGTCGACCTGGAGTACGCCGACGACATTGTGTTATTCGCTGAAAACAACGCAAACTGCAAAGGATTGTGAACCTCGTTCCGAACCATGCCGCAGCCTATGGACTTCGTCTTCGTCCCGACAAATGCAAGCAGATGTGGGTCTCTCAGAGGCCTTCAACTGGAGTTTGTGTGGACGGACAACGTATCGAACTGGTGGACGATTTCTGTTATTTGGGCTGTTTGCTGAAAAACGATGGTAGTTATGCAGCGGATATTCGACAACGATGTGCGAAAGCTACGTCTGCATTCAATTCTCTAACCAAGTGTTTGTGGTCTACCACCATCGCGAAGGAAGTCAAGTTGCGCGTCTACCTATCCGCTATTCGCCCTATCATGATGTACGGATCGGAGACGTGGGCAGCACCGAAAACGCAGATGGAAAGGTTGGATTGCACGGAGAGGAAGCTGTTTAGACGTTTGCTTGGATATTTCTGGCCGCGTGTATGCCATAACGAAGACCTTTACAAGGAAATCGACGCAGTACATCAACGCTTGACACGAGGGAGGTGCCAGCATCTCCTAACGCCATCTCAAGCAGCAATGGAAAGTCGACTTCGACTGCTCGGGCATATACTAAGAAGAACGCCGGATCGTCTCGTACAACACGCTTTAAAAATGCTTCCAAATCCTGTCTGGAAACGGCCACCTGGGCGTAGGCGAAAGTTCTGGACGGATGTGGTTAAAGAGGATTTAAAGTCACTCGGCATCGAAAGACAGTTCAGGCGCGATGTTTCGTTTCGCAGGAAATGGAATAGTGACAGCTGGATGGAATGTGTTCAAATTGTGGCTGAAGACCGTGAAAAATGGACACGGCTGACTACTAGGACGGCACACCTCGGTGAAGATGCGGAATGACCGCGTCAGGCGAAAGCCAACCGATTAAGTCAAGTAAGTCAATATAAAAACCTATTTAAAAAATCAAAATCCACTCTGGAACACCAGCTTTGCTCTTACAGGTCGTCGACCAGGCTCTACAAATGTTCGGTGGATACGGGTATTTGAAAGATTATCCATTGCAACAATATCTTCGCGACTTGAGGGTAAGTTAATGACGTCAGAAAATATCACCTTTGGGCTACGAATTGACTTACAAGAAATCTACGCTGGGATTTCATCGTAAGCCCGAACCTGATACAGAAAAATTCGCTAGTTATTCAAAGCACTATCTTCTGTATGGAAACCAAATCTTTTAAAGGCTATAAAACGGCGAAATTCACATGGTTCCTACGCGTGCTGGTGCGAAGCTGAGGTTGGAGACAGTGAGAGAGCGGTGGGTAGACGGAGACTGATGCGTCAGCGCGCCGCACGCTCGCGCCTCGTATGATGTGAATTAGAACGTTTTATAGGGGGTATATGGAGATGTTATGGATCCATTTCTGTTCTCAATTCCCTTACCTTCGACTGAGGTTGCAGTCCCTCTCTCCAGGGTCAGGAAGAGCGTGGTGAGACCGTGAAAACTCAGACAAAAAAAAAAACGAAAATTCGTAAATTCAGGGTGGAGGTCGCAACAATTTTGGACTTTTTCTCACCCACATGGGAGGGGTTCGTAGCAATTGCCAACATTTTTTAAAAGTTTTGGTTAAAAAGGGCAGGGGGTTCGTAGCTTAGCCAAGGTCGGGTGCAACGATGCGCTGGAGCGTGCGCATACCCCTCCCCGATTATGCATTCATCTGGGGTTTTCACTTCCTCCCCGTTGCCCCACCGGACAGAAACCGCTTGACCCTGCCTCTCTCCCCCTCACGCTCTCTCAATTTCTTTTCCTCTCTCTCGCTCTCACTTCCTTTCTTTCTTCTTTCTCTTTCTTTTTCTTCTCTTTCTCTCTCTCCTGTAGTAATCCCCTCGCCTGCTCATTTGTACTATATCTCACGCTATCTCTTTGCACCTTTGCCCAACTCCCTCTTCTTATCGTCACCCTACTTCTCAATTTCCATTCTTGCTTTCCTTCTCTCCCAATCCCCTTTAAATTACCGTTTTTCTCTCCCTCTTTGATTGTCTTCCCATTATATGCATATTTTTCGCTATATCTTCTATTTTTCCTTCCCTTCTCTCTACCACCGTACCCTTCCCTTCCTTCATTCCCTCCTTTCTCAATTTCTTTTTCCTTTTTCTGAACTTCTTTCGTTCGTTGTTTCTCTCTCTTTTCCTTTCTGTTTCTTACTGTTCTCACTTCCTTTCATTTTTATCCTTCTCTTTAATTTCAAGCTTGCTTTATTGTCCTATTTGTCTCCAGTTGGTTTCCTCCTTCTTCATTCCATCCTCCTTGCACTCTGTCCCTCTGTCTTCGCTTGCGCTCCTTCTTCGTTTCCTATATTATTCCCCTTCTGGTACGTCTTCCTTCTCCGCCTTCTTTCATTTCACTTTTCTTTTTTCTTTCTTTCATTCACAAGTTTTCTTTCTTTTTCTTTACTTCCAACATTTTCTTTTCCTCTTTTGTCCTCCTGCCTCTCCTTGCTTCCTTCTTTCTCCTTTCTGACTATCTAACTCCCACTTTCTTCCTCTCGTGAATTCTTTCCTTCTCACGCAGTTACCTTCCCATTTTTTTTCTTTTTGTTCTCCTGTCTCTTGGTATTTCTTTTTCTCTTCGCCTCCTTCCCTCTTTTTCAATCCTTCAATCATTAATTCACTTAATCCTACATTTTTCTTCACTTTTTCCGCCAATTCGTTCTTTCTCTCTCTTCTGTTTTTCCTTTACTCCATCTCTCCTGCTCTCTTATCTTCCTTCTGTCTTTCTTCTCCTCTTTAGCTCTTTCTCACTTTTGATTTTTCTTCCCTTCATTTTCTACTCATTTCTTCCTTGTATTTCTTCTTTAAACCCTCCTTCCTTCTTCTTTGTTTCTCAATCTCTCTATTTTTTCACATTCGCTTTTTTTTTCTTTTCTCTGTCATCTTCCCTTTTGTTTTTCTTCCTTCCTATCTTCCAATCTTGTTTTTTCATGTTATCTCTCTCTCCTTGTTTCGATATTTTTCCTTTCCTTTCTTTATTTACCTCTTACTTCTTTGTTTCGTCCTCCCTTTCTCCATTTTATTATCCTTTCTGTCCTTTATTCTGTTACTCTCCTCCTCGCTTCTATTCTTGGACTGCCGTTGTTTTAATATTTGTCTACCCAACCCGTTTACTTTTCTTTTCTTCCCTCTTATAAACCTGTGATGTCTCTAGGTTTATCCCAACTCTGTCACAGTCCTTTCAAAAAAGAAAGTGAGAAAAGGGGAGATTTGGAAAAATTTCTGGGTATTCCGATATCATACAGAGGATGTTTTCATAGAAAATAAACATTTCACCAAGACAGTACTAGATTTTCAGCTTATACTATTGATTGTCTCTTACTCCAGGTGCATCGGATTTTGGAAGGAACCAACGAAATCATGCGATTGGTGGTCAGTCGAGACCTTCTGACCAATGGAACCTACGGTCCGATGTGAAAGATTGAACACACAAAGAGTCGAATCTCTTATTTTATGCAACATTTCGTTATGTCAGACACTTTCTATTCATCAACATTGTTTGTACAATGATGTGCAAAGACTTGATTCGATAACTAAGAGTATCCACAGGTTGATAACAATATTTTTCCTGCCAAAATTGTGATTGTAGAAAAGCTCGAAGTTAGCTAGAAGAGTAAAAAATATGTGATTATGTTATTTGCTCAGTTCCAGCTCGATTTGCTCAGTGTTTGGGCTAAACAAAAAATATGGAAAAGTAGTGCCTTAATTGTTTCCGCAAGTTGTATGATTTAAAGTTGTTATAAATGTAAAGTTTAGACGAGTATCGCAAATCTGACTTCACATTCCTAAGTTAGGCGATGTTCACATCTCGCTGACAGAATTCCTAGAGTTTCACGAGAACTTGATCTCGCCGGAAGTTGGAGATAAAGTTCAAGAGTTTTTTTTTGTCATTCGGCTGTGGATTCGAATGGAAGTCTTGATTTTTTTTCTGACATCTTAGCGTGATTAGCCTGGAGAAGCACTTTTATTTGATGAATTTGTCTCCAAAAAGTGAAGTCCTCGAGAAGATTGTACGGAAAGTGGCAATTTGAGGCAGAAAACCCAGTCAATTCGCATTCATCCGATCGAAAATGGGGCTTGGGTAGTGAATTCTCTCTGATCACAGTGGCAATTGTACTAAACTGGTTTAGTACAATTGCCACTGTGATGGAGAATTCACTACCCAAATACGACAGGTTTAATTACCCAAGTTTGAGGTATATGGTATATGATAACTGACATCGTTGGTGTAATCTGCGTCTGTGGTAATCTGCGTCTGGTATTGTTGGCGTGGTCTACACTGGTTGCGTTATTATATCGTCTGTGGTAACTGGTACGATCTGGACACCGACGTCACTTCAAGAACAGGCGAGCACTCTTGTGGCCGAGTGTGAAATTTTTTTTATCTTCTGTGCCACCACATCAGGTCTATTTTTTTAATTGGTTGTGCCGCGATGACGAGCGAAACTCCGGTCTGCCCTCCAACACTTCAGGCAGCAAGATCCGCAAAACCTGGTGGAAGAGCTGTCGCCGACAATGGACTTTGGTAAAGCCGCGAAGGCGCTGGTGGACGACAGTCACTGCCGATGCATATTCGGACAATTATCGCTTATCTCCTGAATGAAAGGAGTCAAGTTGAATCATTATGTAAGAAAACTGTGAGTTAGCCGAGATGGTCCGAGATATGGTTAAGGCTAATACGGAGCTAAGCCAGGTGAACGATAGGTTGAATGCTACATTGAGGGAAGCCCTTAGTAGTGAGAATGTTCCAGATAATATCAGTGATGTTCCTTGTGCTAGTGCTGTTCCTGATTCAGTTGTGCCGTCATCTCCTTCTGTAGGGTTAGAAGTCGAATGACTTCAGAGAGACTGAGCGTAGTCGCTCAGTCGTGATCATAGGAGTTCCAGAGAATCGTAGCAAATGCCCGCGTGATAGAGCTATTAATGACCATTTATGTGTTTTGATATATTGAATTTCCTGTCTATTGATTGCTTGCCTGCATCGATACATCGTATGGGCCGCGATGACTCTTCTCATAATAGGTTGCTCAAAGTGATCTTTCCTGCATCGAGCATTGCCAAGACAGTACTGGAGGCGCGCTCCTCAGCTTAAGCGTTTCCCGTTCACCAATGGCCTGTTCATCAGAGCCTCCCTCCCTCGGGAGGAACGTGAGCGGCGAGGTACTGAGCGAAGAGCTCGTCGCAGTCCTGCCATTGTCAATGTGAATCATGCGGGTGCGATTGTAAGTTCTCCCGTTGGTGGTACTACCCTGTTATAGTGAATTCTCCGGCTGTCAATCATGGTGTAATCACTCCTGTTAATGTCATTACTCCTAGTGTAAACGTTAATGCTCCTGTTAGGGTGAATTGTATCGATATCAGTAACGATCCCGCTTCTTCCCAAGAGCCTAGTACGAGTTCGAATTGTATTCCCGGTCAGCACGTCAGTGATAACGTTGCCTCCGGTCTTTCGGGTGTTAATTTAAACTTGTAAATCCTCCCCGGACCTCGGATAGCAATCTCAAATGTCTCTCTTCGAACATACGTTCCTACCTAAAAATATTAATAGTCTTATAGGATATATTCAACAATTTGATTTTGGCATTATAGCGCTGTCTGAAACGTGGTTGACGCCTCACGTCACTGATGCTTCTTTATTTGGTGGTTTATGTTCTCAGTTTGATCTGCTTAGATGTGACCGACCGCACAAGAGGGGCGGGGAGTGGCTCTTGTTGAGTAAGTCTCTTTGTCCAAGGTTAGTGTACGAGGAGTCTTGTTCTGAAAGTTACGAACTACTTTGTGCTGACATTGTTGTTAGTGATAGGACGCTGAGAATAGTTATTGGCGTACAGGGCGCCCTCATGCTCCTGCTGACTCTTTTGAAACTTTTATTAAAACCTTAGGTGATTTGCTTTCCTGTAGTCAGTCTTGTGTTATCACGGGCAGATTTCAATTTACTAGATATATCATGGACGCAGCTAGTTCCTACGGCTGTAAACCTGAGTAGTAAGCTATTCCTAAATATGTGCGCTTCTGCATAATCTCACACAGAGTAACTTTATGGCTACACGAGGTAGCAATGTTTTGGATCTGTTACTGTCCAATGAGGAAGGGTTGATTGCAGAAGTGGATACTATGGCTCCATTGGGCACTAGTGACCATGCTTCTATAGTTTTCGAGCTAAACGTTCATACTGAGGCCTCTGATACAAAAATTTACAATAGAGTATACAGTAAAGCGGATTTTGCTTGTATTAATGAATACCTGGATAGTGTGGATTGGTACGGCTCACTGAGTACCGTGGATACTGTGGAAGCTAAACATGAACTCTTTCTTTCTATTCTTGACCACACCATTGATTTATTTGTACCGATTAGTCTGGTGTCTACGAAGAAGGCATACCTCCCTGAGCACTTGGAAAATCTCTCTCACAGGAAATCTCAAGCCTGGAACATGGCAAATAATAGTAACAGGGCTGAGGATTGGTGCGAATACAAAAGAGTTGCGACACTATTTGAAAAACATTTGAAGAAGTATAATAGTAATAAGGAAAGGAAAGTTATCGAGTCTAAAAATAAAAATTTATTCTACAGATTACTTAATTCGAAACTCAAGAAAATAAATCTCAGGTGGGATGTCTTGTGAGAGAGGATGGTTCCAGTGCAGTAGAAGATGGCCAAAAAGTTCAACTTCTGGCAAATATGTTTTAAGGAATCATTCCTTGAGGATACTGACTTGGATGAGAGTGTTAGTCCTTCTCTTTTCCTGTTATGCCTGACTCTGTATGGTTTCACCCCGGGGAATTGTCGGAGCTATTAGCCAAATGGCCTAATTCGTTTTCTGACACGCCGGATCACATACCATTATGTTTCATTAAAAGGTGATTGATATCATAGTTAGCCCGCTTGCACACATTTTCAACCTGAGTTTTATGCGTGGAGATGTTCCGAGTAGATGGCGTACATCCTTTGTTACTCCTATACCAAAGAAGAAGCCATTTTCTGATCCCAACAATTACCGGCCTATCAGTATCACATCTATTTTTGCAAGACTTTTTGAAAAAGTATTGAAGAAAAGAATTATGACTCATCTGGAGGAGCACTCCATCATCTCGGAGCACCAACATGGTTTCCAAAAAGGGTAAATCCACAATTTCGGCGATGCTGCAATCACTTGAAGACTGGACTCGTGCGCTGGACAATGATGCTGGTGTGGATGTTATTTACCTCGATTTTTCCAAGGCGTTTGACAGAGTTTCTCATCGCAAATTAGTATACAAACTAGAAATAGTGGGTATCCATCCGCGTATAGTGGCTTGGATTCGTGCTTTTCTCACGGGCAGAAATTTCAGAGTCCGGCTTAACAGTACGTTTTCCTCTCCCTTTGCAGTCCTTAGTGGTGTTCCCCAGGGTGGAGTGCTTTCACCTATTCTCTTTAATATTTATGGGTGTGGGCTCCCTGCGATTATATCCTTGAACAACGTTGGCTGTTCGGCATTCGCTGACGACTTTAAGTTGTATAATCCTATTCGGACCAGGGAAGATTCAGAGTGTTTGCAAAAAGCCCTTAATGATGTAGCCAAATGGTCGTCTGAATGGAAATTGCCGCTTTCCAGCGAAAAAATCCATGGTGATGAAGATTGGTAAGAGGCGAGTTAATGGCTTCTATACCATTGACGGTGTGCAGTTGAGCGAGGTCAGCGAGATTAAGGACCTTGGTTTTCTTGTCAAGGATGATCTTAGTTTCGATGATCACTGCCTCCAGGTCGCGTCCATGGCCAACAGGATGATGCACAGCGCGTTTCGAGCACTTTCAACTACTAACGCAAATGTCCTGACTGAGGTGTATAAAACGTACATACGTCCACTTATGGAGTATGGCACGGTGGTATTCAATCCATACAAAAGGATCCATCGATGCGCTGGAGAAAGTCCAGAATACTTTCACACGTAGAGTTTACTTCAGGACATCGTGGTTTCAGACTAATCGCAACGTGTGTCATGTCACCAGAAATGCCAAGTTGGGCCTAACCACTCTAGAGCACAGGAGAAGAAGGTTTGATATGATAATGATGTATAAAATCATTCATGGGAGTGCTGGTATCAAGGCTAGCCGGCTGTTCAACCTGAGATCGTCAACCACCAGGAGCGCTGGTGAAATTGGGCCTCGTTGGAGCCAGGATGAATGTCAGGCAGCACTTTTTGCCAATAGGGTGGGTTCTGAGTTCAACAAATTAGTTCGGTTAGCCTTAGTAGTTGGGAGGCTCTCTGCATTCAAAAAAGCGATTGAGAGTTATCTGTTCTCCCAGGAGCGATGTTTGTAAGATCTCATCCCTTCATGGTGCCGGTGTTGCCTCGTAGTCAGTTTATCGATCTGCTTTATTATTGTCCTCTATCTTTGATCTTTTTCAATTGCCGTTTAGGTGTTTCGTTTTGTTGTTTGTCTATCACGCGGTTCTACCGTGTAATAAATCAAATCAAATCAAATCAAACTAAACCTCCGCTTTTTATGAGAACTCAATTGCACTTTTATGGCGGAATGGGAAAAGGATGGCTTGCAGGAAGGGATAGCACCACTTACCATAAAAGTTTTTTCCGCGCTCGAAATCGAAGTAAGGCTTATCAAGTGCGAAGCTCTTCGTGACATCGTCATTCTTCACTCTCTTAGCGTTGTCTGTACAACGTGATTTGTCTTTCCTTTTTAGTGAATATAAGGGTGGTTCGAGAAATTCTTATTTTTGGAAGGTGTAGCACCGAAAGAACGAAACGAACGAATGTTTAAAGTGTATAATGAGTGATCACCTACAATTAGAACGGTAGAAAGATGGGTTGCTGAATTTAAACGTGGTCGTACAAGCCTTAAAGACCATCCACGTGAAGGACGTCCAAAAAGCGCATCAACACCAGAATTCATAGCCAGAATACAGGATATGGTTTTTAAAGATTGTCGATTGACAGAGAGAGAGATTCATAGAGGCTCTAAACATCTCATTCGGCAGTGTGAGCCATATTTTAAGTGAATTTTTGGGTTTTAGAAAGGATAAAGTGTATTTTGTACATCAATTCATCACTATGGATGAGACTTGGATTTTTTTTTGGATTATTTTTTATTTGAATTTTTCAAAGTGTATTAATGTTCAGGGAGATTATACTGAATAATAAAGGGTATTTTGAACCAAAAAATGTGTTTTTCTTATCGAACGACAAAACTTATTGAACGACCTGGTATGTAAAAAAATCAATGATCCACAAAATCGTGCTCCAGTGCGAGAATTGTGCCAAGACGATTGGATAATCATCTGTTGATGTTTCGTTTCCTACAAAAAACAGCACTACAATGCTGGAATCAGGGTGCACTAGCCCTGTTGCCGAAGAACTGATCCACGCCTAATTTTTCATTCACGAAAAACCGCACCTTCCTCTGGGTCCTTTCCGCTTCCGATTCAGGAGAGTTTAAGGGCTTATCAAGTGGATCTCCCACACAGAGTCAGGTTCTCTATCTGAGTGTAATCTCATGTATAAGAGCTTACGAATGCGTGGTTTGCGGGACCAGGTTTACTCATGTAGTGTGCTTATCTGGGCCAAAATTCGGTCCAGCAGTTGTGTTCTCGACACGCTTTGCTTGGCCGCATCGCGCTCGGAGTCAAGTCAGAGTTTCAGCGCCAAAGCCAACTCGATGTGGCTTTTCATACAGTTTTCTCCAATTTTCATTACTGGTTCCAGTTTCTAAAACCCAACCTAGAGTTTCAACTTGAGATCGGCGGCTGCGGCGCTGGAAACTCTTTTCGACTCGCCAGAATGCGCGCGGCCGCAAAGCGTGCGTCGAGACGCAATTACGGACCGGAATTTGGCCCAGAGAAGCATAGTAATCATATTGTAATAATCTTGGATTATAACATATTACGGATAAAACCTAGCTGCAGATTTTACGAGTGAAGGTTCTGCACGTGGCTTATTTGTTGATTGAGACTGACCATAATTATTCATGTATGCAGTTGATTAACTTCGAAAATCATTCAAACATCGGAGGTCAAAATGTCGGGCCCAACAAGAATTATTTCAAGAAAAAGAGGCATGTTCCAGAGAGAAGCTAAGTTTCTATGACAAAGAGCAAAATAGCGCAATGAGAAAGACTGGAGCAAGAGAAAAACGTATAGTGCGGGAAATTCGCAGGTTTGAAAAAAGGAAGTCAAAATTTTTTGATGTCTAAACAGTTTCTCAGACAGGACGGGGACTCCACCTGGCTGTGCGAAGGAGGTATCACCAGTTGCAACGACTCCACGGGTGGAAGTCCCCACGATACCCCCGGGTGACCCGGAATCGCCACCGGGCGTTATTATTTACTCCCAAGCATGTCGCCCCGGGTCCCACGAGAAGCGAGAAACGCCCCGCCTCGGCACCACAGGGCGCAATCTTTCCAGCCAGAGTCTGCGGTGAGGAACCACCCTCCCCGCAGATCGCGGCGAAACTCCCCCCCCTCTCAGCCGAGAGTGGATTTCACTCCCTATCCCCTCAAAGCGGTCAAAAACTATGCTGGCCTTCCCTGGAGAGAGGGGCTCGCGAGTCACCCTTCAAGGCCGGCGTCAGGAATGCCGAATGAGAACTCGAGGTGAGACGAGGCGCCACTCTTATACCGGCTGTGCAAAATGGTGATGAAGCACGTGATCATTCGTGATGGTTGTTAAACACAGAACAAGCAGTCCGTTCTTTCGCATGGTCCCCCGGGTGATCGAAAACCAACTTCAGCCAGAAAATCGTCGGGGAATGTCACCAGCAAACTAATTCTGCCTGCACTCGCAGCGGCAGAGTGCACAAAGATGCAAAACCGCCGGGGTTATCCGACATCCCTGTCTGAGTTGAACAGCAGCTGTTTAAAGGACACCTACAGTGTACGAACTTATCAGGAGAGCGCAGATTCTCAAGTGGTAGCACGCATTCCCGGCAAAAAAAAAGCCATCTAGAAAAAAGCCTCGGCTTCAATTTGCTTTCTTTTCTTATGCTACTGGATCCAATTGAACCCAATTGTGCTGAACAGTTGCTTCAGAAAAAGTTCCATGAAAAGCCCATGAGTAAAGAGAATAGGGCACTACACCTAATGTCAGGGGTCAATTCCAAAAATTTGTAAACCATGTTCGGTCTCAGACCTATGCCTATATACCTGCACTTCGTTCAAAGCGCATTCATGAAACACTTTCTTCATTTCAAGGGGGGTACCAGGCCTGGTAACCCGCCTCAGCTTGTTTTCGGTGTTTTTCCTTCGACATTTCACTCATACTCACTCGGTTGATGGTCAATTGACGTATTCACAAAGGCAGTGTTCACGATGATTTTTTGTTCCCCGGTTTTCCACTCAAAATGAGTTGGCAACCAAGTGTTACCAAAACTGCGAAGAAAAACGGCGAGAAACGCACCAAAGCTTCTCATTTCAGTGACATTATTCTTTTTAGCCTGGACTAGTCCTATTGGATGAACATGTTCACCGTGATTGTCACCGTAAAAATGGGTCTATTCAAAATGGAAGAATATTTTATGGGCAAAGAAACAGCATTAGTTAGGGGTCCGAGAGAAAGAATGGAGCAACAGAGAGCAGAAAAATTCCAAAGGACGGATCCACAACAGATTTCATTCCCACAACGAACAGTTCCTGTGAGAAGTAAAGAGGCAGGAGTGAGAGTTATGCAAAGCCAGATTATTCGTGCCCAGCTTTTTGGTGAGTTTTTGTAATGATTTCTTCAAGTCATTTCCACTTTTACCTGGGTGCCAAAAACAATCGATTTAGCGATTGATCTAAAAATCTGAAGATTATCGTGAACACTGCCTTTAATAAGAGCTTGGCAGTCGTTTCTATAGCGGATCCCTACTTTGATGAAAAATTGCGGAAAATTAAGGTCATTAAACTTGGTAGATCAGGAGAGTTCACCTAGATTCTCTACACTTTCATACGATAAACGCTTCTATCTTGCCATACGATTACCCATAAGGCAACCCAAGGCGTTTGTCGTCAGAAAGAATCTGAGGAGCTGGGGGAGGACGTGAGTGACGGGTGGCGCCGGCGCCAGCCGGCTGGCAGCAGTGACCGCCTTTCTCGGCCGAGTCGCCCCGACAGCGAGATCGATGGCTCGTTCGCTCGTTGATTGGCGTATGAGGCGGAGGTCACGCAGGCGAGATCAGAGCCTTGGCGTGGAAAGCAATCGTTTACAAACAAAAAGGGTTAAGATTTCTATTCATTTTTATGAAAGCAAACACCCAGGGACCCGGGGATCCAACCCCCAGAAAAAATCGGGGAAAACTTCGCATTCATGCCAGAATTTCGCCCACCCGGGGATCCAACCCCCTGAAAAATCAGGGAAAACTTTGCACTCATGTCAGAATTTCGCCCACCCGGGTTCCAACCCCCTGAAAAATCAGGGAAAACTTTGCACTCATGTCAGAATTTCTGCCTCACCCTGGGTTCCAACCCCCTGAAAAATCCAGGAAAACTTTGCACTCATGTCAGAATTTCTGCCCACCCGGGGTTCCAACCCCTGAAAAATCGGGGAAAACTTCTGCATTCATGCGCAGAATTTCGCCCAACCTGGGGTTCCAACCCCTGAAAAAAGAAAATCAGGGAAAACTTTCTGCACTCATGTCAGAATCTCGCCTCACCCAAAGTCTCCAACCCCTAGAAAAATCTGAAAACTTCGCATTCATGTCAGGGAATTTACCTCACCACTTGGTCTGAACGCCTTCACCAAATTCGAAGATTGGGTCCCTCTCCGGCAAAGACTTCAACTCCCTAAAAATACTTAGGGGCTGCATGTTTTAATATTGGAAATCTTCACCCCTTTCTGTTTGTAAACGATTGCCTTTCACGCACAGGCCCTGATCTCGCGTGCGTGATCTCCGCCGATCGCCAATCAACGAGCGAGCGAGCCATCGATCTCGCTGTCGGGGCGACTCGGCCGAGAGCGGGCACTGTTGCCAAATGGCTGGCGCCGGCGCCACCCCGTACTCCGTCCTCCCCTGTACCGAATCTGACCCCGGTAAATCTGTGGATGGTTAACGCACAATATTGTGCACTGATTTATCAACGGTAAATTCGTGGTAGGTTTTGTACATATTCTCTGATGTTTCACATACAGTCGACACGGATCGTACTGATACCTTCCGTTCCTTGACGCAAGCTCGATGCGTATATATTTTGTAACATACGTACACCGAGTTTGCGCCAACTCACAATAAGGAGCGCAGAGTGATCTATCAGAGCGATCCATGCCAAATGTACATTTCCGTACCCTCCACCTCGCCATCCAGGTTAAATACTTTCAAAAACGGGTTTATCGCTGATGAACTCACCCCCGACGATCATAAACGCGGCATCAGAGTGCCACGAAAACTCAGTTAGCCGGTAATAGGTGAATGCACCCCTGACATTTAGTCACTTCCATCCACCCAGCAGCTGGCTGTCGACGTTTGTTCCCGTTGAGGGTACTTTGATGCTAGCACTACGCAGTTGTTTGTTGAGCGAAACCTATTGACGACGTGACTATGATAAGATCATCGGCCCGTCCCCCAACATTTCCCAACTCTTACATCAGTCACTGTCCCCCACGAATTCATCTCTCTGTAGTCCCTGCCTTGCCTGCCCCTTCTCTATATTGATTCCTCCTCATATAATTTTCATATCTGACTGCTCTCTTCTCCTCAATATCCCTTCTTTTTTGTCCTCATCGGGTGGACCAGAGAGTTCTGAACAGATTTTTCCTATCGATTCACCTGTCTGCCCACCTCGGTTATTCGCTGTTCTTTACGTGTCCTTTCTGTTTGTCGCCGTTCCCTCCCAGTTATTTCTGTTCACATGTGCCTTGGCTGTGGCTGACTCTCATCTGCCGCTGTTAAAAAGTACTTCCTTAATCTATCGCATAACTTGTGAAGTGTTCATTCCATTAATTTTTATTCTCTTCCTGTTCAATTGTAGTTTTTGAATCTAAAATCTATGCAATCGGCCGATAATCTTCGAGTAGAGCAAAATTGTCTGCTCTGTCTGGAGAGGGTAGAGCCCTGGTTATACTCCTGTGGAATTAGAATTGTCTTCGATTTACTATGCACAACTCCCCCTTTTGGAGCGTTTTTGCCGAATGGAGGTGCCCAATAGTGGCAGTTGTCTTGTCATTATCAGTGATTAGAGATCATGAGAATATATTCTTTGGTTTGTTGCGCCGAAACAAACAAAAAAAAAACGACAAAACTCGATAAACACACACACTCAAGTATTAGGTTTCGTGCAGCGATGTCCGAGTGGTTAAAGAGATATTTTTATTTATGTATATGTAGCTTGCAGCTTGAACCAGGTTCTCTAGCAAGGAATGATTTGTGTCTTTAATGGCCATGAATGTTTCAAAAAACATACATCTCTTCATGCCTTCTTTTTTTCTATTCACAAGGGTTTTTTTTCTGCCTCAGTTGTGCTTGTTTTCAAAGCCTAGATTTTTAATGACTAACGATTAACGGCTAACGGATAACGAGGGTTTTGGCCGGTTGAACGACTAACGAATTACAAACTTTCTATTAAGCACATCCCTGCATAGTATAGTTGTACAATTTCGAAAAAAATGTCGAACGAACGAAAATCGAAATTTTTTCGTTCGAAACCGTTTCGAACGAACGAAAAATGAAAAATTTCGTCCGAAAAAATTTCGAAGGAACGAAATTTGAAAAATTTCGTTCGAAAAAAATTCGAACGAACGAAAATCCAAAATTTTTCGTTCGAAAAATTTCGAACGAACGAAAATTGAAAATTTCGAACGAACGAAAATTGAAAATTTCGTTCGAAAGCAATTTCGAACGAACGAATTTCGAAAACTTTCGAAATTATGGAGGTCGAACGAACGAAATTCGAAACAAATCGAAATTTCGATTTTTTCGAAATTTCGTATTTTTCGAAACTCGTCGAAAATTTCGAAATTTTTCGAAATTTGTCGTAAATTTCGAAATTTTTTCGAAATTTGTTCGAAAAATTCCGAACGAACGAATTTCGAAAAAAATTCGAAAATCGGATTTCGAACCAACGAAAATTGAAAATTTTCGTTCGGAAAAATTTCGAACGAACGAAAATCGAAATTTTTTCCGAAAATCGAAAAATTTTCGTTCGAAAAAATTACGAACGAACGAAAATCGAAATTTTTTCGTTCGAAAAAATTTCGAACGAACGAAAATCGAAATTTTTTCGTTCGAAAAAATTTCGAACGAACGAAATTTGAAAAAATTTCATTCGACGAAATTTCGAACGAACGAAAACGAACGAAAAAAATTTCGAAAAATCTTTCGAAAGTTTTTCGAAAATTTCGTTCGTGTACAACTATACTGCATAGCACACTATGGCCCTCAGCGACGGCGACGTCGCTCTCCTCTGCGACAGCGACAGGGCGGAAGGAGAGTATAGTAAACTCCAAATACCGTGCGGTACCGATTGCCACGATAGAGTAAAATCACGTGTATGACGGTGTAGATGCAGAATCCGTGGTAAAAGCGACTCCTATCTTATTGATTAGCTGCGGAAATCCTTAAAAACCTCTCACGCTTCCTTCGGAATGCGGTAATTTCAAGTAGAAATGTTCATGAAAGTCGCATTGAAATGTGACTGAGAGTTGATAAGGGTACTTATTTTCAGTTCATACTGAATTGAATGGTAATTGAATGAATTTTGGGTAATCAGACAAGAATTTCTGAAAGTTGGGCTCCGCAGAAAAGGTCAAGGATTTGGCATTGCTCTAAAATGTAGTGAAATTGTTTCATTAGATTTGGCTATCGAACAGATTTTCTAAATGTAGTGAAAAAAATTATAAGTGATCACAAGGCCTAGGCAAAACCTAACCTCTCCAGCCGCTTCGCGGCTGGAGCGATAGTTGAATCGATTTGGCTGTTGTTGGTATATGAAGATAACATAATCATTAAATGTAGTGAAATTGTTGCAAACGGATTTGGCAGGAGCTCTATGAATTATCACAGTCAAATCACGCGTCAGAAGGTCCTCTGGCGAGCGAATGAAGACAAAAAGAAAAAATAATAAACCTCAGTCAACAATGCTGAACGAAACGTGGCCTTATGGGCTAGAAAATAAGGTTCTCGAATGTTATTCTGCCTTTTTCAGTGTAGCTCCCACTTAGGTTCTAGACCTTCCCTCTTCCCTCACTGATTAGATAAAAATCACGAAAACGAAATGTAACACAATTTATTAGCTACTGACGCTATGTCTTCGTGTCCTCAACGCTTTCACGATTCACATTGTATGGAAACGTTTTTGCTGCTAGACTTATTCTTGTTTTCATTTGGTTCAATATGCGCTCCAAGAAAACCCCTTCTGACGCGTGATTTGACTGTGATAATTCATAGAGCTCCTGCCAAATCCGTTTGCAACAATTTCACTACATTTAATGATTATGTTGTCTTCATATACCAACAACAGCCAAATCGATTCAACTATTTCACTACATTTAGAAAATCTGTTCGATAGCCAAATCTAATGAAACAATTTCACTTTACATTTTTAGAGCAATGCCAAATCTCTTGACCTTTTCTCAGGAGCCCAACTTTCAGAAATTCCCTCTACAATCCTTTTTCTTTCAAGGGTTTCCTTCTAAAAACATCGTCAATCTCTAAAAGTCAAGTTGTTGTTTTTTTTTCTCGAAAACATAGTGGTAGAAAATGAGGAGACAAACCGCTCCGTTGCTAAGACTGCAAGGATGATTGTTGCAACGCGGCTTCCTATAAATAGATGTAAAGGTATATACTTTTTGAATTTAAAAGTCGAAAAATGAAGAAATGAGCTTCAAAATGACCCAATCTGTACAGTGTTCTAGGCACTATTCTAGACGGGGGCACGCACCATTCAAGACAGAAATGAAAATGAACGGCTAATTGGGTGAGGCTACCAGTCGAAGTATTTCCCGCAGAGCTCTAATAAAAGCAATGATTGATAGCGCAGTATCGAGCCTCTTTTATCACAGTTTTTCTTATCATTTCTATGAGTAAATCTTGGGTGGCCCCCACCACGTCTAGATATACCCAGGGCTCAGCTGCTCTAGCCAAACTTCACCGGTTCATGCTGATGTGGCTCTCCGTCTGCGCCGGCCCATATGTCTGTTTCCGGAAAAGGAACGATAGTTAAAGGTGCAGTGTTCACGATGAATATCGACTCGGAGTGCCCAGACCCAAAAAATGGGATTGTTTTGTCGTGAGGTAAATCTAATAGTGAAGAAAACAGCGAAGAAAACGTCCATGAATAAGTCAAAAATAACGGCTTTTTAATCTCAGGGCGTGGACGAGAATCATGGGCCCTGCTGATTTCGTCAAGCGCGCGCTAATCGCGAAATCTGCGCGAATCGGTAATGCCGTAAATTGCGGCAGAGTTGCTTGGCAATTTGCCATCGAAACGCGTGCGGCGCCGACAAGCTCGTCCGACTCGGGGGCGGACCGGGATAGGTAGGTAGCGCATCGGGAGACTCTTCTTCAAAGCCGTTTGTATTCATTTCTGGCCAGTTTTCGTTGCCTTCTTAGACCCTCTATCCTCTACAGCACCTGCCAACTTAGAGTTTCACAACCGAGACCTCGAGAACGAGATTTGTCGTGAAACACTGCCTTTAAGTGCGCTGTAGAAGAGAGGGCTACCGTAATCTTAGGAATAACAATGTTATTCGGCTCTCGTAAACAACATTGGATGATACAAAATTGACCAAGGGTAAAAGTATAAAGATATGTGAAAAGCGGTGTGTCTTGATTCACACAATCCGTCCTGCTCCAGAGGTCAGCAGTTAGAGGATCTGCATGGGACTACTAAAGCAGGAAAAAACATCACCACCTGTAGGGAAGATGAAGCGAATTCGAGTCAGAACTTTCAGGAAAATTTTAGAGTTAACTCGGAGTGAGATTACGGTAGCCCTGTTCTGGCGGGACTTAATCTATCGTTCTTGTAGACTCTCGGATGCCTGGCTTGCATACGGTGTCCTGAGCATTAAAACTGGAGGGTACTGCACACTCTCTACTGAGATCCAGCACACATTCCATGAAGTCCTGCCTCATCCTTACAGGTGGGTCTTGCAACATCGTTTCATGATGTCCTGCACACTCCTACTGGGATGTTCCTGCACACATTCCACGGAGCTTCTGGGCTCATCCCTCACAGGGGTCTTTTTGCAATAACGCTTTCATGATGTCCTGCACACCTCCTAGCTAAGGTCCTGCACACATTCTTTTGATGTCCTGCACACCCCTATTGGGGTCCTGCACACACGTCTCTGGCATGATGTCCTGCACAACCTTTTACTAAGGTCCCACACACATTCCATGACGTCCTGCTAATCCCCTACTGGGGTCCTCTGCACACGCTTCATAGATTTTTGTCCTTGCACACTCCCTTACTGGGATGTCCTGCACACATTCCATGAAGTCCTGCTCTATCCTTACAGGGGTGTTGCACACGTTTCATGATGTCCTGCACACTCCTACTGGGGTCCCCACTGCACACACTTCGCTACGACGTCCCTGCAGAACACTCCTACTGGGGTCCTGCACACAGGTCCCATGGATGTCCTGCACACTCCTACTGAGGTTCCTGGGCACACATTCTACGACGTCCTGCACACCCCTACTGGGGTCCTGCACAGGTCCCATGATGTCCTTGCAAACTCCTACTGAGGTTCCTGCACAACATCTCCTCGGCTGGACGTCCTGCACACCTCTCTACTGGGGTCCTGCACAGGTCCCATGATGGTCTCCTGCACACCTCCCACTGAGGTTCTGCACACATTCTTGACTCGCTGGACGTCCTGCACACCCCTTACTGGGGTCCTGCATACAGGTCCCATGATGTCCTGGGCACACTGACCTAATGAGGCTTCTGCACATCACTCTACGACGTCCTGCACACCCCTACTGGGGTCCTGCACAGGTCCCATGATGTCCTGCACACTCCTACTGAGGTCTCCTGCACACATCTCTACTGGACGTCCTGTACACACCCTTCTGGGGTCCTGCACAGGTCCCATGATGTCCCGCACACTCCTACCTGAGTGTTCTGCACACATTTCACGACGGTCCTGCAATAACCACTTCCTCTCTGGGGGTCCTGCACAGGTCCCATGATGTCCTGCACAACTCCTACTAAGGTCCTGCACATCTCCTACTGAGTGTCCTGCACACATTATCTACGACGTCCTGCACACTCCCTACTGGGGTCCTGCACATGTCCCATGATGTCCTGCATACTCCTACTAAGGTCCTGCACACTCCCACTGAGGTTTCTGCACACATTCCCAATACGACGTCCTGCAACACCCCTACTGGGGTCCTGCACAGGTCCCATGGATGTCCTGCACACTCCTACTAAGGTCTTGCACACGTTCCATAATGTCCTGCAGACTCCTACTGAGGTCCTGCACACCCCTACTGGGGTCCTGCACAGGTCCCATGATGTCTTGCACACTCCTACTAAGGTCCTGCACACTCCTACTGGAGGTCCTGCACACATTCTACGACGTCCTGCACACCTCCCTACTGGGGTCCTGCGGGTCCCATAATGTCCTGCACACTCCTACTGAGGTCCTGCACACCCTACTGAGGTCCTGCACAGGTCCCATGATGTCCTGCACACTCCTACTGGGGTCCTGCACAGGGCCCATGATGTCCTGCACACTCCTAATAAGGTCCTGCACACTCCTACTGAGGTCCTGCACACATTCTACGACGACCTGCACACCCCTACTGGAGTCCTGCACAGGCCCATGATGTCCTACACACTCCTACTGAGGTCCAGCACAGGTACCATAATGTCCTGCACACTCCTACTGAGGTCCTGCACACCCCTACTGGGGTCCTGCACAGGTCCTATGATGTCCTGCACACTCCTACTAAGGTCCTGCACACATTCTACGACGTCCTGCACACCCCTGCTGGGGTGCTGCACACGTCCCATGATGTCCTGCCCACACCTACTAAGGTCTTCCCCACGTCCCATGATGTCCTGCCCACTCCTCCTACGGTCCTGCACACGTTCCATGATGTCCTGCACACTCCTACTGAGGTCTTCCACACGTTCCATGATGTCCTGCACACTCCTACTGAGGTCCTGCGCAGGTACAATGATGTCCTACACACTCCTACTGAGGTCCTGCGCAGGTACAATGATGTCCTGCACACTCCTACTGAGGTCTTGCACAGGTCCCATGATGTCCTGCACACTCCTACTAAGGTCTTGCACACGTTCCATGATGTCTCTGCACACTCCTACTGAGGTCTTGCACACGTTCCATGATGTCCTGCTCCACTCCTACTGAGGTCCTGCACACATTCTACGACGTCCTGCACACCCCTACTGGAGTCCTGCACACGTTTCATGATGTCCTGCACACTCCTACTGAGGTCTTGCACAGGTCCCATGATGTCCTGCACACTCCTACTAAGGTCTTGCACACGTTCCATGATGTCCTGCACACTCCTACTGATGTTCTGCACACATTCCACTAAGTTCTGCTCATCCTTACAGGGGTCTTGCACACGTTTCATGATGTCCTGCACACTCCTACTAAGGTCCTGCACACATTCCTTGATGTCCTGATGTCCTGCACACCCCTATTGGGGTCCTGCACACGTTCTATGATGTCCTGCACAATTTTACTAAGGTCCTACACACATTCCATGACGTCCTGCTAATCCCTACTGGGGTCCTGCACACGCTTCATGATGTCCTGCACACTCCTACTGATGTCCTGCACACATTCCATGAAGTCCTGCTCATCCTTACAGGGGTGTTGCACACGTTTCATGATGTCCTGCACACTCCTACTAAGGTCCTGCACACATTCTACGACGTCCTGCACACCCCTACTGGGGTCCTGCACAGGTCCCATGATGTCCTGCACACTCCTACTGAGGTTCTGCACACATTCTACGACGTCCTGCACACCCCTACTGGGGTCCTGCACAGGTCCCATGATGTCCTGCAAAGAGGTTCTGCACACATTCTACGACGTCCTGCACACCCCTACTGGGGTCCTGCACAGGAATCCCATGATGTCCTGCACACTCCTACTGAGGTTCTGCACACATCTCTACGACGTCCTGCACACCCCTACTGGGGTCCTGCACAGGTCCCATGATGTCCTGCACACTCCTACTGAGGTTCTGCACACATTCTACGACGTCCTGCACACCCCTACTGGGGTCCTGCACAGGTCCCATGATGTCCTGCACACTCCTACTGAGGTTCTGCACACATTCTACGACGTCCTGCACACCCCTTCTGGGGTCCTGCACAGGTCCCATGATGTCCTGCACACTCCTACTGAGGTTCTGCACACATTCTACGACGTCCTGCACACCCCTTCTTGGGTCCTGCACAGGTCCCATGATGTCCTGCACACTCCTACTAAGGTCCTGCACACTCCTACTGAGGTCCTGCACACATTCTACGACGTCCTGCACACCCCTACTGGGGTCCTGCACATGTCACATGATGTCCTGCATACTCCTACTAAGGTCCTGCACACTCCCACTGAGGTTCTGCACACATTCTACGACGTCCTGCACACCCCTACTGGGGTCCTGCACAGGTCCCATGATGTCCTGCACACTCCTACTAAGGTCCTGCACACATTCTACGACGTCCTGCACACCCCTACTGGGGTGCTGCACACGTCCCATGATGTCCTGCCCACTCCTACTAAGGTCTTGCACACGTCCCATGATGTCCTGCCCACTCCTACTACGGTCCTGCACACGTTCCATGATGTCCTGCACACTCCTACTGAGGTCTTGCACACGTTCCATGATGTCCTGCACACTCCTACTGAGGTCCTGCGCAGGTACACTGATGTCCTACACACTCCTACTGAGGTCCTGCGCAGGTATAATGATGTCCTGCACACTCCTACTGAGGTCTTGCACAGGTCCCATGATGTCCTGCACACTCCTACTAAGGTCGCGCACACGTTCCATGATGTCCTGCACACTCCTACTGAGGTCTTGCACACGTTCCATGATGTCCTGCCCACTCCTACTGAGGTCCTGCACACATTCTACGACGTCCTGCACACCCCTACTGGGGTCCTGCACACGTTCCATGATGTCCTGCACACTCCTACTGAGGTCTTGCACAGGTCCCATGATGTCCTGCACACTCCTACTAAGGTCCTGCACACATTCTACGACGTCCTGCACACCCCTACTGGGGTGCTGCACACGTCCCATGATGTCCTGCCCACTCCTACTAAGGTCTTGCACACGTCCCATGATGTCCTGCCCACTCCTACTACGGTCCTGCACACGTTCCATGATGTCCTGCACACTCCTACTGAGGTCTTCCACACTTTTCATGATGTCCTGCACACTCCTACTGAGGTCCTGCGCAGGTACAATGATGTCCTACACACTCCTACTGAGGTCCTGGGCGCAGGTACAATGATGTCCTGCACACTCCTACTGAGGTCTTGCACAGGTCCCATGATGTCCTGCACACTCCTACTAAGGTCTTGCACACGTTCCATGATGTCCTGCACACTCCTACTGAGGTCTTGCACACGTTCGATGATGTCCTGCATACTCCTACTGAGGCCCTGCCCACATTCTACGACGTCCTGCACACCCCTACTGAGGTCTCACATAGTCAACCGACACTTCAGCACATCCTGCGACGCCTTCTTATCGATGGTGCGCTTTGAACGAATACGCGCAGCGGTCAAGTACATCAACCCGCACAGCGTCCTCTTCCGAGCCGGACGTTCAAAGTACACCACCCTGGAGAGCAAGGTGTTTATATGGAGTCTAAGAAAACAATGACTGATGACGAAAAACCCACCATTTTCATAAACTATTCTTGAGAGGCCGGTTTCCGAGTTTCAAACGCCCGTTAGGGGCCCAGAAGTCATTATGGTGAGTTCTGACAATTATTTTCGTCATTCCCGTGGCCGATTACCTCTAGTCACAAATTTTCGAGCAATTTGATCCACGCCTTCCAAAAATGGTTTTCGATGGACGGAGGTGGAGGCGGTGGCGGTGGTGGAGAACGTTTTTGCGTACTTTGAGAGGTCATAACTTTAGAAAGCGGGGACCAGTTGGAATGAAAAAGTTGCACACATATGTAATTTCTTGCAACGCGTCGAATAGTGTACAGCTCATACCTCTGTTGACGGTATGAATAGGTGATCTCATTGTAGGGCATCCGCGCGGGAAGAGATCAAAGTTATCTTGGTGAAAGCGCTTCGCGCTCACCACAATTTCACTACATTTTAGAGCAATGCCAAATCCTTGACCTTTTCTGCGGAGCCCAACTTTCAGAAATTTCACAACTTTTTCAAGGGTTTCCTTCTAAAACATCGTCAATCTCTAAAAGTCAAGTTGTTGTTTTTTTTCGAAAACATAGTGGTAGAAATGAAACAACCGCTCCGTTGCTAAGACTGCAAGATAATTGTTGCAACGCGGCTTCCTACAAATAGATGCAAGGCATATACTTTTTGAATTTAAAAGTCGAAAAATGAAGAAATGAGCTTCAAAATGACCCAAGTGTACAGGATCTAGTCACTATTCTAGACGGGGCACGCACCATTCAAGACAGAAATGAAATGAACGGCTAATTGGTGAGGCTACCAGTCGAAGTATTTCCGCAGAGCTCTAATAAAAGCAATGATTGATAGCGCAGTATCAGCCTCTTTTATCAGAGTTTTTCATCATTTCTATGAGTAAATCTTGGGTGGCCCCACCACGTCTAGGATATACCCAGGGTCAGCCGCTCTAGCCAAACTTCACCGGTTCATGCTGATGTGGCTCGTCTGCGCCGGCCCATATGTCTGTTTCGGAAAAGGAACGATAGTTAAAGGCAGTGTTCACGATGAATATCGGACTCGAGTTCGACCCAAAAAATGGGATTGTTTTGTCGTGAGGTAACTAATAGTGAAGAAACAGCGAAGAAAAACGTCCAGAATAAGTCAAAATAACGGCTTCTTAATTCAGGGCGTGGACGAGAATCATGGGCCCTGCTGATTTCGTCAAGCGCGCGCTAATCGCGAAATCTGCGCGAATCGCGAAATCTGCGCGAATCGGTAATGCTAATTGCGGCACAGTTGCTTGGAAATTTGCCATCGAAACGCGTGCGGCGCCACAAGCTCTTCCGATCGGGGGCGGACCGGGATAGGTAGGCGCATCGGGAGAGCTTTCAAAGCCGTTTGTATTCATTTCTGGCGAGTTTTCGTCGCCTTCTTAGCCCCTCTCCTCTCCAGCACCTGCCAACTTGGAGTTTCTCACCGAGACCTCGAGAACGAGATTTGTCGTGAACACTGCCTTTAAGTGCGCCAGAAGAGGGCTACCGTAATCTTAGGAATAATGTTATTCGGCTCTCGTAAACAAATTGGATGATACAAAATTGACCAAGGGTAAAAGTATAAAAGAAGTGAAAAGCGGTGTGTCTTGATTCACACACCGTCCTGCTCCAGAGGTCAGCAGTTGAGGATCTGCATGGACTACAAAGCAGGAAAATATCACCACCTGTAGGGAAGATGAAGCGAATTCGAGTCAGAACTTAGAAAATTTTAGAGCTAACTCGAGTGAGATTACGGTAGCCCTGTTCTGGCGGACTTAACTATCGTTCTTGTAGATTCGGATGCCTGGCTTGCATACGGGTGTCCTGAGCATTAAACTGAGGTCCTGCACACTCCTACTGAGATCCAGCACACATTCCATGAAGTCCTGCTCATCCTTACAGGGTCTTGCACACGTTTCATGATGTCCTGCACACTCCTACTAAGGTCCTGCACACATTCCTTGATGTCCTGCACACCCCTATTGGGGACCTGCACACGTTCTATGATGTCCTGCACAATTTTACTAAGGTCCTACACATTCCATGACGTCCTGCTAATCCCTACTGGGGTCCTGCACACGCTTCATGATGTCCTGCACACTCCTACTGATGTCCTGCACACATTCCATGAAGTCCTGCTCATCCTTACAGGGGTGTTGCACACGTTTCATGATGTCCTGCACACTCCTACTAAGGTCCTGCACACATTCTACGACGTCCTGCACACCCCTACTGGGGTCCTGCACAGGTCCCATGATGTCCTGCACACTCCTACTGAGGTTCTGCACACATTCTACGACGTCCTGCACACCCCTACTGGGGTCCTGCACAGGTCCCATAATATCCTGCACACTCCTACTGAGGTTCTGCACACATTCTACGACGTCCTGCACACCCCTACTGGGGTCCTGCACAGGTCCCATGATGTCCTGCACACTCCTACTGAGGTTCTGCACACATTCTACGACGTCCTGCACACCCCTACTGGGGTCCTGCACAGGTCCCATGATGTCCTACACACTCCTACTGAGGTTCTGCACATTCTACGACGTCCTGCACACCCCTACTGGGGTCCTGCACAGGTCCCATGATGTCCTGCACACTCCTACTGAGGTTCTGCACACATTCTACGACGTCCTGCACACCCCTACTGGGGTCCTGCACAGGTCCCATGATGTCCTGCACACTCCTACTGAGGTTCTGCACACATTCTACGACGTCCTGCACACCCCTTCTGGGGTCCTGCACAGGTCCCATGATGTCCTGCACACTCCTACTGAGGTCCTGCACACATTCTACGACGTCCTGCACACCCCTACTGGGGTCCTGCACATGTCCCATGATGTCCTGCATACTCCTACTAAGGTCCTGCACACTCCCACTGAGGTTCTGCACACATTCTACGACGTCCTGCACACCCCTACTGGGGTCCTGCACAGGTCCCATGATGTCCTGCACACTCCTACTAAGGTTTTGCACACGTTCCATAATGTCCTGCAGACTCCTACTGAGGTCCTGCACACCCCTACTGGGGTCCTGCACAGGTCCCATGATGTCCTGCACACCCCTACCAAGGTCCTGCACACTCCTACTGGAGGCCCTGCACACATTCTCCGACGTCCTGCACACCCCTACTGGGGTCCTGCACGGGTCCCATAATGTCCTGCACACTCCTACTGAGGTCCTGCACACCCCTACTGGGGTCCTGCACAGGTCCCATGATGTCCTGCACACTCCTACTGGGGTCCTGCACAGGGCCCATGATGTCCTGCACACCCCTACTAAGGTCCTGCACACCCTACTGAGGTCCTGCACACATTCTACGACGACCTGCACACCCCTACTGGAGTCCTGCACAGGCCCATGATGTCCTGCACACTCCTACTGAGGTCCTGCACAGGTACCATAATGTCCTGCACACTCCTACTGAGGTCCTGCACACCTACTGGGGTCCTGCACAGGTCCTATGATGTCCTGGGCACACTCCTACTAAGGTCCTGCACACATTCTACGACGTCCTGCACACCCCTACTGGGGTGCTGCACACGTCCCATGATGTCCTGCCCACTCCTACTAAGGTCTTGCACACGTCCCATGATGTCCTGCCCACTCCTACTACGGTCCTGCACCCCCCCACCTGGGTTCTGCACACATTCTACGACGTCCTGCACACCCCCTACTGGGGTCCTGCACAGGTCCCATGATGTCCTGCACACTCCTTACTAAGGTTTTGCACACGTTCCATAATGTCCTGCAGACTCCTACTGAGGTCCTGCACACCCCTACTGGGGTCCTGCACACAGGTCCCATGATGTCTTGCACACTCCTGCTAAGGTCCTGCACACTCCTACTGAGGTCCCACACACATTCTACGACTTCCTGCACACCCCTACTGGGGTCCTGCACGGTCCCATAATGTCCTGCACACTCCTACTGAGGTCCTGCACACTCCTACTGGGGTCCTGCACAGGTCACATGATGTACTGCACACTCCTACTGGGGTCCTGCACAGGGCCCATGATGTCCTGCACACTCCTACTAAGGTCCTGCACACTCCTAATGAGGTCCTGCACACATTCTATGACGACCTGCACACCCCTACTGGAGTCCTGCACAGGCCCATGATGTCCTGCACACTTACTGAGGTCCTGCACAGGTACCATAATGTCCTGCACACTCCTACTGAGGTCCTGCACACCCTACTGGGGTCCTGCACAGGTCCCATGATGTCCTGCACACTCCTACTAAGGTCCTGCACACATTCTACGACGTCCTGCACACCCTACTGGGGTGCTGCACACGTCCCATGATGTCCTGCCCACTCCTACTAAGGTCTTGCACACGTCCCATGATGTCCTGCCCACTCCTACGGTCCTGCACACGTTCCATGATGTCCTGCACACTCCTACTGAGTGTCTTCCACACGTTCCATGATGTCCTGCACACCCTACTGAGGTCCTGCGCAGGTACAATGATGTCCTGCACACTCCTACTGAGGTTCTGCACACATTCTACGACGTCCTGCACACCCTACTGGGGTCCTGCACAGGTCCCCATGATGTCCTGCACACTCCTACTGGAGGTTCTGCACACATTCTACGACGTCCTGCACACCCCTACTGGGGTCCTGCACAGGTCCCATGATGTCCTGCACACTCCTACTGAGGTTCTGCACACATTCTACGACGTCCTGCACACCCTACTGGGGTCCTGCACAGGTCCCATGATGTCCTGCACACTCCTACTGAGGTTCTGCACGCATTCTACGACGTCCTGCACACCCCTACTGGGGTCCTGCACAGGTCCCATGATGTCCTGCACACTCCTACTGGGAGGTTCTGCACACATTCTACGACGTCCTGCACACCCCTTCTGGGGTCCTGCACAGGTCCCATGATGTCCCTGCACACTCCTACTGAGGTCCTGCACACCCCTACTGGGGTCCTGCACATGTCCCATGATGTCCTGCATACTCCTACTAAGGTCCTGCACACTCCCACTGAGTGTTCTGCACACATTCTACGACGTCCTGCACACCCCTACTGGGGTCCTGCACAGGTCCCATGATGTCCTGCACACTCCTACTAAGGTTTTGCACACGTTCCATAATGTCCTGCAGACTCCTACTGAGGTCCTGCACACCCCTACTGGGGTCCTGCACAGGTCCCATGATGTCTTGCACACTCCTACTAAGGTCCTGCACACATTCTACGACGTCCTGCACACCCCTACTGGGGTCCTGCACGGGTCCCATAATGTCCTGCACACTCCTACTGAGGTCCTGCACACCCCTACTGGGGTCCTGCACAGGTCCCATGATGTCCTGCACACTCCTACTGGGGTCCTGCACAGGGCCCATGATGTCCTGCACACTCCTACTAAGGTCCTGCACACTCCTACTGAGGTCCCGCACACATTCTACGACGACCTGCACACTCCTACTGGAGTCCTGCAAAGGTCCCATGATGTCCTGCACACTCCTACTGAGGTCCTGCACAGGTACCATAATGTCCTGCACACTCCTACTGAGGTCCTGCACACCCTACTGGGGTCCTGCACAGGTCCTATGATGTCCTGCACACTCCTACTAAGGTCCTGCACACATTCCTACGACGTCCTGCACACCCCTACTGGGGGTGCTGCACACGTCCCATGATGTCCTGCCCACTCCTACCAAGGTCTTGCACACGTCCCATGATGTCCCTGCCCACCCTACTACGGTCCTGCACACTCCCACTGGGAGGTTCTGCACAACATTCTACGACGTCCTGCACACCCCTACTGGGGTCCTGCACAGGTCCCATGATGTCCTGCACACTCCTACTAAGGTTTTGCACACGTTCCATAATGTCCTGCAGACTCCTACTGAGGTCCTGCACACCCCTACTGGGGTCCTGCACAGGTCCCATGATGTCTTGCACACTCCTGCTAAGGTCCTGCACACTCCTACTGAGGTCCTACACACATTCTACGACTTCCTGCACACCCCTACTGGGGTCCTGCACGGGTCCCATAATGTCCTGCACACTCCTACTGAGGTCCTGCACACCCCTACTGGGGTCCTGCACAGGTCACATGATGTACTGCACACTCCTACTGGGGTCCTGCACAGGGCCCATGATGTCCTGCACACTCCTACTAAGGTCCTGCACACTCCTAATGAGGTCCTGCACACATTCTATGACGACCTGCACACCCCTACTGGAGTCCTGCACAGGCCCATGATGTCCTGCACACTCCTACTGAGGTCCTGCACAGGTACCATAATGTCCTGCAGACTCCTACTGAGGTCCTGCACACCCCTACTGGGGTCCTGCACAGGTCCCATGATGTCTTGCACGCTCCTACTAAGGTCCTGCACATTCCTACTACGACGTCCTGCACACTCCTACTGGGGTGCTGCACACGTCCCATGATGTCCTGCCCACTCCTACTAAGGTCTTGCACACGTCCCATGATGTCCTGCCCACTCCTACGGTCCTGCACACGTTCCATGATGTCCTGCACACTCCCTACTGAGGTCCTGCACAGGTACAGCCCATGATGTCCTGCACACTCCTACTGAGGTCTCTGCACAGGTCCCATGATCTCCCTGCACACTCCCTACTGAGGTCTTCCACACGTTCCATGATGTCCTGCACACTCCTACTGAGGTCCTGCGCAGGTACAATGATGTCCTGCACACTCCCTACTGAGGTCCTACGCAGGTACAATGATGTCCTGCACACTCCCTACTGAGGTCCTGCACACCCCTACTGGGGTCCTGCACAGGTCCTATGATGTCCTGCACACTCCTACTAAGGTCCTGCACACATTCTACGACGTCCTGCACACCCCTACTGGGGTGCTGCACACGTCCCATGATGTCCTGCACACTCCTACTAAGGTCTTGCACACGTCCCATGATGTCCTGCCCACTCCTACTACGGTCCTGCACACGTTCCATGATGTCCTGCACACTCCTACTGAGGTCTTTCACACGTTCCATGATGTCCTGCACACTCCTACTACGGTCCTGCACACGTTCCATGATGTCCTGCACACTCCTACTGAGGTCTTCCACACGTTCCATGATGTCCTGCACACTCCTACTGAGGTCCTGCGCAGGTACAATGATGTCCTGCACACTCCTACTGAGGTCCTACGCAGGTACAATGATGTCCTGCACACTCCTACTGAGGTCTTGCACAGGTCCCATGATCTCCTGCACACTCCTACTAAGGTCTTGCACACGTTCCATGATGTCCTGCACACTCCTACTGAGGTCTTGTACACGTTCCCATGATGTCCTGCCCACTCCTACTGAGGTCCTGCACACATTCTACGACGTCCTGCACACCCCCTACTGGGGTCCTGCACACGTTCCATGATGTCCTGCACACTCCTACTAAGGTACTGCACACGTTCGATGATGTCCTGCATCCTCCTACTGAGGCCCTGCCCACATTCTACGACGTCCTGCACACCCCTACTGAGGTCTCACATAGTCAACCGACACTTCAGCACATCCTGCGACGCCTTCTTATCGATGGTGCGCTTTGAACGAATACGCGCCGCGGTCAAGTACATCAACCCGCACAGCGTCCCTCTTCCGAGCCGAACGTTCAAAGTACACCACCCTGGAGAGCAAGGTGTTTATATGGAGTCTAAGAAAACAATGACTGATAACGAAAAACCCACCAATTTCACAAACGTATCTTTAGGGGCAGGTTTCCGAGATTCAAACGCCCGTTAGGGGCCCAGAAGTCATTATGGTGAGTTCTGACAATTATTTTCGTCATTCCCGTGGCCGATTACCTCTAGTCACAAATTTTCGAGCGATTTGGTCCACGCCTTCCAAAAAATGGTTTTCGACGGACGGAGGTGGAGGCGGAGGCGGAGGCGGAGGCGGTGGCGGAGGCGGAGGCGGAGGCGGAGGCGGAGGCGGAGGCGGAGGCGGAGGCGGTGGCGGAGGCGGAGGCGGAGGCGGTGGTGGAGAACGTTTTTGCGTACTTTGAGAGGTCATAACTTTAGAAAGCGGGGACCAGTTGGGATGAAAAGTTGCACACATATGAAATTTCTTGCAGCGCGTCGAATAGTGTACAGCTCATACCTCTGTTGACGGTATGAATAGGTGATCTCATTGTAGGGCATCCGCGTGGAAGAGATCAAAGTTAAATCCTGGTGAGCGCTTCGCGCCCACCACAATTTCACACTCGTTTGTTATCTATTTACTCTGACTATGAAGCTGTTCGGTTTCATTTCTTCAATCAGAGGTTTGTCCAACAGTTAGATCGACCCACACCCGAAGTCTTCCTTCCTTGCCGATTTTTGGTTTCTACTTTTTTTCCGAATTGCAGCCAACACTAAAATCAACGCCCACCCGGGGATCACCTCCCTTGCCTGACGGTCCAATCTGGGTTTCAAGTGATTTCAACCTTAAGTCTTTCTTCCTGCTTCCGCGGTTGCACTGACAATCCATCTTCCACCGCCAAACGACCGTTCCTATGTGATTATTTCTGAAAGTTGGGCTCCGCAGAAAAGGTCAAGGATTTGGCATTGCTCCTAAATGTTGTGAAATTGTTTTATTGGATTTGGCTCTCAACTTGATTTTTCAAATGTAGTGAAATTGTCGAATTGATTTGGCTGTGATGATACTATATGCAGATAACATAATCATTAAATGTAGTGAAATTGTTGCAAACGGATTTGGCAGGAGCTCTATCAATTATCACAGCCAAATCACGCGTCAGAAGGGGTTTTCCTTGGAGCGCATATTGAATCGAATGAGAACAGGAATAAACCTAGCAGCAAAAACGTTTCTATACAATGCGAACCGTGAAAGCGTTGAGGACACGAAGACATAGAGTCAGTAGCGAGTAAATTGCGTTAGATTTCGTTTTCATGATTTTTATCTCATCGGTGAGGGAAGGTCTGGTACCTTATTGTTAGTGGGAGCTACACTGAAAAGGCAGAATAGCATTCGGAAACCTTAATTCTAGCCCATAAGGCCACGTTTCGTTCAGCATTGTTGACTGAGGATTATTATTTTTTCTTTTTGTCTTCATTCGCTCGCCAGAGGACCTTCTGACGCGTGATTTGACTGTGATAATTGATAGAGCTCCTGCCAAATCCGTTTGCAACAATTTCACTACATTTAATGATTATGTTATCTGCATATAGTATCATCACAGCCAAATCAATTCGACAATTTCACTACATTTGAAAAATCAAGTTGAGAGCCAAATCCAATAAGACAATTTCACGACATTTAGGAGCAATGCCAAATCCTTGACCTTTTCTGCGGAGCCCAACTTTCAGAAATTTCACAACTTTTACAAGGGTTTCCCTTCTACAATATCGTCAAGCTCTAAAAGGCAAGTTGTTTTTCTTCAAGACATAGTGGTAGAAATGAAGAAACAGCTGCTAGGATTGCAAGATAATAGTTGCAACGCGGCTTCCTACAGACAAGATACAAGGCATATACCTTTTGAATTTAAAAGTCGAGAAAATGAAGAAATGAGTTTTAAAATGACCCAATTGTACAGGGTTGGGGCACAATCCTAGACGGGGGAGAGGGGGGCACCCACCATTCAAGACAGAAGTGAAATGAACCACCGATTGGTAAGGCAACCAGTCGGAGTATTTTCATGACGTTTCTATAAAAACAATGATTGATAGCAGTATCAGACATCTTTTATCAGAATTTTTCATCATTTCTATGAGTGAATCTTGGGTGGCCTCACCCCGTCTAAGATAGACCCAGGGTCAGTCGCTCTAGCCAAACTTCACCGGTTCATGCTGATGTGGCTCGTCTGCGCCGGCCCATATGTCTGATTCGGAACAAGAACGAGAGTTAAAGACATCGTACGCGCAGAAAACCGTATATTATTTTTTCATGTTTTTGGGTAGCTTGGCCTCTCTAGTGAACGAAAATGTTGAAGGGGCCCATGAAAAACCTTCATTCTTCTTTCAACTCCCTTCTTCATTAAAGAAAAGTCAATCGGAACACATTGTAAATACGAATTTGAATTTCGCGCCAAAATCATTTTCGGAGTTTTTCTGCATGTGGAGTTCGTGCCGTAACTATTTTTCCTGTTGTCTTACGGTCGCACCAACATTCTAGGAAAAAGTGCTAGATGACTGGTGAGAATTGGTGGCGGATATTAATCTTTGACGCCTTCCAACCTCATCGTCCAACGTTTTTGACGCGCCAAAGTTTACCAGTGTGCTCTACCGGGCTCAATCATAAAATTGAGCCTGAAAAATGGAAAATGATTTCCAGCGCGAACGATAGTTAAGTGCGCCAGAAGAGGACCACCGTAATCTTAGGAATGATGTTATTCGGCTCTCTTAAACAAATTTGATGATACCCAATTGATCAATGATAAAGATAAAAAGAAGTGAAGAGCGGTGTGTCACAGTCCTTCTCCAGAGTTCAGCAGTTGAGGATCTGCCTGGACTACAAAGCAGAAAAACAACACCACCGGTGGTGAAGATGTAGCGAATTCGGAGTCAGAACTTAGAAAATTTTAGAGTCCTGGATTAAACGGAGGTCCTGCGCACGTCCTTTGATGTTCTGCACACTCCTACTGAGGTCCTGCACACGTTCCATGATGTCCTGCACTCTCCTACTGAGATCCTGCACACATTCTACGATGTCCTGCACACTCCTTCTGGGGTCCTGCACAGGTCCCATGATGTCCTGAACACTCCTACTGGGAGGTCCTGCACACGTACAATGATGTCCTGCACACCCCTAATGGGATGCTGCACAGGTCCCATAATGTCCTGCACACTCCTACTGAGGTCCTGCACACATTCTACCACATCCTGCACACCCCTACTGGGGTCCTGCACACGTCCCATGATGTCCTGCCCACTTCTACTACGGTCCTGCACACGTGCAATGATGTCCTGCACACTCCTACTGAGGTCCTGCACAGGTCCCATGGTGTCCTGCACATTTGCACACGTTCCATGATGTCCTGCACACTCCTACTGAGGTCCTGCACAGGTCCCATGATGTCCTGCACACCCCTACTGGGGTGCTGCACACGTCCCATGATGCCCTGCCCACTCCTACTACGGTCCTGCACACGTCCCATGATGTCCTGCACACTCCTACCGAGGTCCTGCACAGGTTCCATGATGTCCTGCACACTCCTACTAAGGACTTGCACACGTTCCATGATGTCCTGCACACCCCTACTAAGGACTCGCACACGTTCCATGATGTCCTGCACACTCCTACTGAGGTCCTGCACACATTCCCTGACGTCCTGCACACCCCTACTGAGGTCCTGCACAGGTCCCATGATGTCCTGCACACTCCTACTGAGGTGCACAGGTACAATGATGTCCTGCACACTCCTACTGGAGGTCCTGCACAGGTCCCATGATGTCCTGCACACTCCTACTAAGGTCTTGCACACGTTCCATGATGTCCTGCACACCTCCTACTGGAGGTCTTGTACACGTTCCATGATGTCCTGCCCACTCCTACTGAGGTCCTGCACACATTCTACGACGTCCTGCACACCCCTACTGGGGTCCTGCACACGTTCCATGATGTCCTGCACACTCCTACTAAGGTCCTGCACACGTTCGATGATGTCCTGCATACTCCTACTGAGGCCCTGCCACATTCTACGACGTCCTGCACACCCCTACTGAGGTCTCACATAGTCAACCGACACTTCAGCACATCCTGCGACGCCTTCTTATCGATGGTGCGCTTTGAACGAACACGCGCCGCGGTCAAGTACATCAACCCTTCCGCACAGCGTCCTCTTCCGAGCCGGACGTTCAAAGTACACCACCCTGGAGAGCAAGGTGTTTATATGGAGTCTAAGAAAACAATGACTGATAACGAAAAACCCACCATTTTCATAAACTTATCTTGAGAGGCCGGTTTCGAGTTTCAAACGCCCGTTAGGGGCCCAGAAGTCATTATGGTGAGTTCTGACAATTATTTTCGTCATTCCCGTGGCCGATTACCTCTAGTCACAAATTTTCGAGCGATTTGGTCCACGCCTTCCAAAAATGGTTTTCGACGGACGGAGGTGGAGGCGGAGGCGGAGGCGGAGGCGGTGGCGGAGGCGGAGGCGGAGGCGGAGGCGGAGGCGGAGGCGGAGGCGGAGGCGGAGGCGGTGGTGGAGAACGTATTTGCGTACTTTGAGAGGTCATAACTTTAGAAAGCGGGGACCAGTTGGGAGGAAAAGTTGCACACATATGAAATTTCTTGCAGCGCGTCGAATAGAGTACATCTCATACATCTGTTGACGGTATGAATAGATGATCTCATTGTAGGGCATCCGCGCGGGAAGAGATCAAATTGCCTGACGGTCCAATCTGGGTTTCAAGTGGTTCAACCTTAAGTCTTTCTTTCCTGCTTCCGCAGTTGCACTGACAATCCATCTTCCACCGCCAAACGACCACTATGTGATTATTTCTGAAAGTTGGGCTCCGCAGAAAAGGTCAAGGATTTGGCATTGCTCCTAAATGTTGTGAAATTGTTTTATTGGATTTGGCTCTCAACTTGATTTTTCAAATGTAGTGAAATTGTCGAATTGATTTGGCTGTGATGATACTATATGCAGATAACATAATCATTAAATGTAGTGAAATTGTTGCAAACGGATTTGGCAGGAGCTCTATCAATTATCACAGCCAAATCACGCGTCAGAAGGGGTTTTCCTTGGAGCGCATATTGAATCGAATGAGAACAGGAATAAACCTAGCAGCAAAAACGTTTCTATACAATGCGAACCGTGAAAGCGTTGAGGACACGAAGACATAGAGTCAGTAGCGAGTAAATTGCGTTAGATTTCGTTTTCATGATTTTTATCTCATCGGTGAGGGAAGGTCTGGTACCTTATTGTTAGTGGGAGCTACACTGAAAAGGCAGAATAGCATTCGGAAACCTTAATTCTAGCCCATAAGGCCACGTTTCGTTCAGCATTGTTGACTGAGGATTATTATTTTTTCTTTTTGTCTTCATTCGCTCGCCAGAGGACCTTCTGACGCGTGATTTGGACTGTGATAATTGATAGAGCTCCTGCCAAATCCGTTTGCAACAATTTCACTACATTTAATGATTATGTTATCTGCATATAGTATCATCACAGCCAAATCAATTCGACAATTTCACTACATTTGAAAATCAAGTTGAGAGCTCAAATCCAATAAGACAATTTCACAACATTTAGAGCAATGCCAAATCCTTGACCTTTTCTGCGGAGCCCAACTTTCAGAAATTTCACAACTTTACAAGGGTTTCCTTCTACAATATCGTCAAGCTCTAAAAGGCAAGTTGTTTTCTTCAAGACATAGTGGTAGAAATGAAGAAACAGCTGCTAGGATTGCAAGATAATAGTTGCAACGCGGCTTTCTACAGACAAGATACAAGGCATATACCTTTTGAATTTAAAAGTCGAGAAAATGAAGAAATCAGTTTTAAAATGACCCAATTGTACATGGTTGGGGCACAATCCTAGACGGTGGAGAGGGGGCACCCACCATTCAAGACAGAAGTGAAATGAATCACCGATTGGTAAGACAACCAGTCGGAGTATTTTCATGACGTTTCTATAAAAACAATGATTGATAGCAGTATCAGACATCTTTTATCAGAATTTTTCATCATTTCTATGAGTGAATCTTGGGTGGCCTCACCCCGTCTAGGATAGACTCAGGGTCAGTCGCTCTAGCCAAACTTCACCGGTTCTTGCTGACGTGGCTCGTCTGCGCCGGCCCATATGTCTGATTCGGAACAAGAACGAGAGTTAAAGACATCGTACGCGCAGAAAACCGTATATTATTTTTTCATGTTTTTGCGTAGCTTGGCCCCTCTAGTGAACGAAAATGTTGAAGGGGCCCATGAAAAACCTTCATTCTTCTTTCAACTCCCTTCTTCATTTAAGAAAAGTCAATCGGAACACATTGTAAATACAAATTTGAATTTCGCGCCAAAATCATTTTCGGAGTTTTTCTGCATGTGGAGTTCGTGCCGTAACTATTTTTCCTGCCGTCTTACGGTCGCACCAACATTCTAGGAAAAAGTGCAAGATGACTGGTGAGAATTGGTGGCGGATATTAATCTTTGACGCCTTCCAACCTCATCGTCCAACGTTTTTGACGCGCGAAAGTTTACCAGTGTGGTCTACCGGGCTCAATCATAAAATTGAGCCTGAAAATGGAAAATGATTTCCAGCGCGAACGATAGTTAAGTGCGCCAGAAGAGGACCACCGTAATCTTAGGAATGATGTTATTCGGCTCTCTTAAACAAATTTGATGATACCCAATTGATCAATGATAAAGATAAAAGAAGTGAAGAGCGGTGTGTGTTCATTCACACCGTCCTTCTCCAGAGGTCAGCAGTTGAGGATCTGCCTGGACTACAAGCAGAAAAACAACACCAGCGGTAGTGAAGATGTAGCGAATTCGGAGTCAGAACTTAGAAAATTTTAGAGCCAACTCGAGTGAGATTACAATAGCCTTGTTCTGGCGCAATTGCCTATCGCTCTTGTTGATTCGGAGGCATGACTTGCATACGGTGTCCTGGACATTAAACGGAGGTCCTGCGCACGTCCTTTGATGTTCTGCACACTCCTACTAAGGTCCTGCACACGTTCCATGATGTCCTGCACTCTCCTACTGAGATCCTGCACACATTCTACGACGTCCTGCACACCCCTTCTGGGGTCCTGCACAGGTCCCATAATGTCCTGAACACTCCTACTGAGGTCCTGCACACATTCTACCACATCCTGCACACCCATACTGGGGTCCTGCACACGTCCCATGATGTCCTGCCCACTTCTACTACGGTCCTGCACACGTACAATGATGTCCTGCACACTCCTACTGAGGTCCTGCACAGGTCCCATGGTGTCCTGCACACTCCTACTAAGGTTTTGCACACGATCCATGATGTCCTGCACACTCCTACTGAGGTCCTGCACAGGTCCCATGATGTCCTGCACACTCCTACTGAGGTCCTGCACAGGTCCCATGATGTCCTGCACACTCCTACTAAGGTCTTGCACACGTTCCATGATGTCCTGCACGCTCCTACCGAGGTCCTGCACAGGTCCCATGATGTCCTGCACACTCCTACTAAGGTCTTGCACACGTTCCATGATGTCCTGCACACTCCTACTGAGGTCCTGCACACATTCCACGACGTCCTGCACACCCCTACTGGGGTCCTGCACACGTCCCATGATGTCCTGCCCACTCCTACTACGGTCCTGCACACGTTCCATGATGTCCTGCACACTCCTACTGAGGTCCTGCACAGGTCCCATGATGTCCTGCACACTCCTACTAAGGTCTTGCACACGTTCCATGATGTCCTGCACACTCCTACTGAGGTCCTGCACACATTTTACGACGTCCTGCAAACCCCCACTGGGATCCTGCACAGGTTCCATGATGTCCTGCACACTCCTACTAAGGTCTTGCACACGTTCCATGATGTCCTGCACACTCCTACTAAGGTCTTCCACACGTTCCATGATGTCCTGCACACTCCTACTGAGGTCCTGAACAGGTCCCAATATGTCCTGCACACTCCTACTAAGGTCCTGCACACGTTCGATGATGTCCTGCATACTCCTACTGAGGCCCTGCACACATTCCACGACGTCCTGCACACCCCTACTGGGGTCCTGCACACGTCCCATGATGTCCTGCCCACTCCTACTACGGTCCTGCACACGTTCCATGATGTCCTGCACACTCCTACTGAGGTCCTGCACACGTTCCATGATGTCCTGCACACTCCTACTGAGGTCCTGCGCAGGTACAATGATGTCCTGCACACTCCTACTGAGGTCCTGCGCAGGTACAATGATGTCCTGCACACTCCTACTGAGGTCCTGCACAGGTCCCATGATGTCCTGCACACTCCTACTAAGGTCTTGCACACGTTCCATGATGTCCCGCACACTCCTACTGAGGTCTTGCACACGTTCCATGATGTCCTGCCCACTCCTACTGAGGTCCTGCACACATTCTACGACGTCCTGCACACCCCTACTGGGGTCCTGCACACGTTCCATGATGTCCTGCACACTCCTACTAAGGTCCTGCACGCGTTCGATGATGTCCTGCATACTCCTACTGAGGCCCTGCCCACATTCTACGACGTCCTGCACACCCCTACTGAGGTCTCACATAGTCAACCGACACTTCAGCACATCCTGCGACGCCTTCTTATCGATGGTGCGCTTTGAACGAATACGCGCCGCGGTCAAGTACATCAACCCGCACAGCGTCCTCTTCCGAGCCGGACGTTCAAACTACACCACTCTGGAGAGCAAGGTGTTTATATGGAGTCTAAGAAAACAATGACTGATAACGAAAAACCCACCATTTTCATAAACTATTCTTGAGAGGCCGGTTTCCGAGTTTCAAACGCCCGTTAGGGGCCCAGAAGTCATTATGGTGAGTTCTGACAATTATTTTCGTCATTCCCGTGGCCGATTACCTCTAGTCACAAATTTTCGAGCGATTTGGTCCACGCCTTCCAAAAAAATGGTTTTCGACGGACGGAGGTGGAGGCGGAGGCGGTGGCGGTGGCGGAGGCGGAGGCGGTGGTGGAGAACGTTTTTGCGTACTTTGAGAGGTCATAACTTTAGAAAGCGGGGACCAGTTGGGATGAAAAGTTGCACACATATGTAATTTCTTGCAGCGCGTCGAATAGTGTACAGCTCATACCTCTGTTGACGGTATGAGTAGGTGATCTCATTGTAGGGCATCCGCGCGGGAAGAGATCAAAGCCAAATCCTGGTGAGCGCTTCGCGCTCACCACAATTTGAAATTACCGCGACGAGGCGACTCGATAGGTGTTTTCAGATTCCAAAATCATTCACTCTGAACGAAAACGACTTTTCCGACGCGCGTTCACGTCGTCGACGCGCTTCAGGTCACATATTATGAGCGGTATTGTATGCCTTGTTTGCGACTGTAGTCAGGTTACCCAGTTTCTCTATTGTTGTCTCTAATCTCTTCAAACTGCCATTTTGATAATTAGTTTTTTTTGTTTGTCGTTCACACAATACTGCCATGCAATAAATCAAATCAAATCAAATGATTTCAGATTGGAAGACGTCGTCTGTGGGCGGAGCGATGCGTGGAGGCGATGAAGTCAAGTGCAAAGGCACATGAGATGTATTAAAGAAATAAATACGTTTCCGAATAAATATGAAGAAGTATACTTATTTTGCAGTCAAATAAGAGCAGGTCACTCCAAATTCATGGAAAATATGCGCACCGATAAACGATAAGGGGGGAACCTTACTTACATCGCGTCACGAAAATCGCGCGCGATGTGATTTGCTCTGCGATGTACATCGCGCCAACACATCGCATCGCACTAAAGAGAAACCATACTTCGACGCCGTTTCGGGTCCTCATCCAAACATGCACAAATATGAAAGGTCAGGGTTTTGAAAGTTTTCAAGCTTATTTTCGCTGTCGTTTCGGTTTCGCAAAGTTTCTGCGCATAAAAGCGAAAAATGAATGAGACGTTTAAGTCTTCTGTTGAATAATATGTAAATAAAAACGTTTAAATTGAAGAAACACGATGTTTCAGGGTCATGGTAGGTTAAGCCATGGTCGTGGCACGTTTCCAGATAAACATAACGTGATTTGAATTGAAGTTTCCTCCTGAGTGAGCTGAGAAACGGCAGTGAAAGGAAAAATACTTAATAATGTGCTCGAAAAAATGTTTTCGCAACAATTTTTTCCGATTGAGCCTCAGCTATTTTCACAAAAATTTGAGCGTAGTGCTATAGCGGAGCTGCCGACGGACCACGACTTCCGCAGTCGAGTTTAGGATAGGGTAATACATTGAACACGAGAAAGCTTCGAAATTCGTCCTTCTGGCAGAGATTTCGATTTTTTAAGAGCGTGCGGTTCGATGTGGTAGGCGACGCGTGCGGTCGTGAATGGTTTAACCGAGCTCAAGGAGACACAGAATGAAAAGGGAATAAAAGAAAGAAGAGGGAAAGATTGAAACAAAAGGAGGAAACCACGAATTGTCAAGAAAAAGCTCCCGCGATGTCCCCACATTGCAGTGCAGGGCGCTGCGATGTGATGGAATCGCGAACGAGCGCTAAACAGCAGGCATCGCGCAAAAAACTATGGTTTAGACGCGATGTGAGCGCGATGTCGTCGCGCGGAGCAGCTGCCACGCGAACGCCGCGTGCGACGGCTGACCTAACCGCGAATTCTCGATTCCTTTGTCGCGCGCGGCGACCAGTGCTACATCACCCTTCTGACTGCGATAACATCGCTCCAAGTAAGGTTCCCACCTAAGATGCAGAAATGATGCTTGAATTTTTGGAGGACAAGGCAACACAAACGTTTGCTAGATATAAAGAGCGTCATCCATTGTGGTTACGCTGTGAATTTCACCCTCTGCAACACATTCAGACACGAGAAACACGAGGCGGGTTCAATCCCGCCTTGCGCTTAGTTTTCGCGAGATGTTGAAGCTCACAGAACTACTAATGTCGCGAAAGCGCGATGCTGTCGCTCCTCAAGGAGACCTGGGCGCGGTCGGTCCCGCAACGAATGCCGACGCACGGTAGAGACGTCGTCGAACTGGTTCGAGCGGCGCAGTCTGAGTCATCAATCTTCGCCCCTGCCGCGACCAAGCGTGGTTCATCTTCCTGCAGCTCTGTGCTGCTCTTTATTCCTCTGGCCTTTAGAACATTACTATTCTACCTGTAATGCAGCTGGCTCACGAGGATCACGACCACGACCCGTATTATTGATCGTGTTGCAATACTTCAGTGGTGCTTTCTCTTCCCATGATATTCGTCCCTTAGTCTATTATTCCTCCTCTTCTCCAAGATCTCTTCACCTTATCTTTGTAGTATAAACTAATCTACATTAGCCTGTGTCCTGTCGTGTATGCAAGAAGGTCGTATATTTTGCACTATATATAATACAGTCGGGATGTGTATTGATTAGTCCAGGGAAGTTCAAGTTGGTGGAATCAGGTGTCAATTACGCGTTATGTGGTGTTATCGTGGTTATTGCCTTTATTACAGTATACAGCTTGCCGGGGTTGATTAGTACAGTCTGTGATGTTATCTGTAGGGAGTCTGTAGCTTGGATTTCCCGGGACTGACGTCTGGTGTCGGACCCGGGGGAGAACACCACCGATTCGCAACAACTAAGGTTTGAAGGAGCACCTGGTAATCTAGTTAGGTTTCTAAATACATCACCGAAAATTGATTCGGACATGAGATATGTACACAAAATGGGTTCGATTCCGCTAGGTGCTAATTTTTCACAGAACTTTGAATAGCGGTTCTCGGCGACTCCCTAGACAATGAAAGTTTGTATAAACTATAGTTGTGCTCTGGACGAAAAGACCGAATATCGAATAGATTTGAAAGACTCATTTTTTTAGTGTCCGATTTTAGAATAGATTCGATTACTCTCTTTTTTTTGAAGATAGATTTTTGAATACATTCGAATGACCCCTTTCTCTCGAGTTCCGGATTTGGAATAAGTTCGATTCGAATATATTCGAATAATATTTCGAATAATTTCGAATCGACAAACTTGAAACAATCCAATGAGCAGTCAATGTATCATTTATTTCGGAGGGAATTTTACTGCCATTGATCGTGAGCATGTGCGCGCGTATGCTTCGTCCCCTCTGCCTAACACTTTCCCGCCATGCGGTCCCAAAACCTAAATATGGTATGCTCATTCCACCCACTTTCCTGTGGACAACGAGGAAATGGGTGGGGCGAGTACACCATATTCAATGTTTAGGGGCCGCATACTGCTATTGGTTGGTAAGACTTAGTTTTTAGTAGAGCCGGGTCCTGGCTCTACTAACCCGAAACGTCAACCGAAAAAATTGATTAACATCTTGGTCACATGTGCACGTTTTCTAAACCCATATTTACAACCGCTCGTTTGATCAAAGTCGTAATGGATACGAAGAACTGTGGAGGGAGTGTTTGTGGGAAAACAAGAAATGGACCCCATACATGTTCATGTGGCCTAGTGGTGTGTTGGGCGCTGTGTTGAGCATCAGCCGCCTACTCCCATGCTGTGTTGGTTGAAATACTTCGATTAGTGGAATTTTGCCGTCAAAGCCACTCTTTGAGAATAAATCTTATTCCAAGGTGATAACCGTAGGAGGCATCTACTCAGAAGTTTTGAATCAAGTTACTTGCGAGATATCCGAGCAAAATCAAGTAACTTGTGGCTTTTCTGAGTTTTTTAGGTTACTTGCGAGGTTGGGACTCGCAAGTAACTTAAATGGGCATAACCATGTTACTTGTGATTTTTGAATCTCGTAAGTACGAATGCAATTATAGGCCACATTTTGGGTAGGTTTTTCAAAAAATTGTCTGTCCACTGTGTTCAAATTCTTCCCGATCTTGAAAATTCTCACAATTGAGATGAATTTTTCTAAAAATCGTCCCTCCATTATTTTCAGATTCTCTCCGATTTCAAAAATTGTCACAATTTTCAGGTAAAAAAAAAACTCCACAATGCCCAAATTTTTCCATGATTTCAAAAATTCTCACAATTAAGATGATTTTTTAAAATATCGTCCTTCTACTATGTTCAGATTCTGTCCGATTTCAGAAATCGTCACAATTTTCGGGTTTAAAAAAAAACTCCACTATGCCCAAATTTCTCCCCGATTTCGAAATTCTCCCAATTGAAATGAATTTTTCGAAACATTGTCCCTCCACTATGCCCCAACTTTCCCCGATGGTGGAAAATTTGAATCTATTTTTTTCTTGAAAAATTTTAAATCCACTATGCCCAAAGTTTCTCCGAGGACAGCATGTCCAATTGACGGTTGATTTAAAGAAAACTAGCGAGATCTAGCGAAGTTTTCGCTCAAGAAAGTTCTTGAGCGTGCGCCAACTTCTTGAGGCGGATTAGTTTGTCGAAGCTTGACTGACTCCCATCTAACCGGAATTTGCTGTTCGTGTGGACTCTCCCAGGCAGAGCAGGCTGTCGGACGTTTACAGCATGGCGTGGGGTGTGAAAAAGTGGGATCAAACGGCAAAACGTAAGAAGCCAGCGCTAGATCTTCGGTTGCTACCGGCATCAAATTCACGGCCCCTTCCGTCCCTAGTACCCTTATGTCGCAACCCACTGCCCTTCCTTCCGACTTGCAAAGTTCCCAAGAGATTATTCTCGCACTCGTTCTGGAGCAATCATTCTGGAGTTCAAATTCATGTTCGAGGTGAATTCTCGGTAAATTTGCTCAAGAGGAAATTATTGGAAATGATTTGAGCTATGGGGAGAGGATAGGTGCAGACTAATCCGACATTTTCGAAAAAATATTTGGTCAACAACGGAAAGGGGTCCGAAACAACGGCCATCTTGAGAATGTTTGCAGGATAATTCTACATTGTATGCTTGAATTTGAATACGTAGAACGTTTTCTGCAGGCGAAAAATGCTACTGGTTTATAGGAGCTGCCGAATCGTCGCCTGAGATATTGGATAATCCATGCGGCGTCGCTGTGATGCTGAAAATGCGTGGCAGTGCCTGAAGTCGTGAATAGGACTTAGTGTATTGGGACTGTCATAAATTATAATTTACATATTGACAGAAATATGACGTTGAATATATTGTATATAATATTGTGACATTATTCTTCCAGAAGTCGATCTCAATATTAATCTTTTCAGTACTACTCGGTTTTTTTTAGCACTGCGCTCTGAGGGGTTTTGAGTGGGATGTTTCCGATGATGCGCTAATTAAAGGCACTGTTCGCGATAAACTTCATGCTCGAATTTTTCATGACAAACGCTTCTAGTGGCTCTCAGAAGCAGAACAGCGTCGAAAAAACGGGACGAAAAGCTGCCCAGGAGCCGCAAAACGGCTTAGAAAAGTGGGGAAACCCCGCCATTGTGGGCAAGTCCCACCTCTTCACGCCCCTCGACGTGAACAAACGAACACTCGAAATCGTGAGTTGAGCGATGTTTTCCGATTAAAAGCCCCGTTCTTCCCTTCATTCTCAACTTCTCTCTTCACTCAGGTCAGCTCGCATAGATCGGCTGCAAAAGACGCAAGTTACAAGCCTCGGACAACTCGTCCACCATTTTCCCTAGCTCAATTTTTGAAGGACCATAACTCCATTCCCAGAAGGTCTTGTACGATTCCAGAAGCATTATTGGATTCAGAATGGGACCGGTTCCAAGATAGGCAAAAAAACAGAAAAGCGATTTTTATCGCGAACAGTGCCTTTAATGAATAAGCACCCACCATAATATAAAATCTTGTTCATCTGAAAGTTTCCACTCTTTTATTTTGTGTGCACAAAGAGGTGATGCTACCTGGGCCTAGGTTTTTTACCAGTGCTCTTTCAGTCAAAAGTTGCGTCGAAGGTCAATTTTGGTCACACAATATTGGATCCATTTGAGCGTATATATTGGTTATTTGTTTGGTTGATAATAATAAGTAAAAAAATAAAAGGAAAAAAAAGGAAAAAGAGAATATGTGCACGAGCAACGTGTGACATGCGCGTCCACTTTCTTCAAGAGAAAGGGTAGAGCCAAAATGTATCGGGAACTCACTGCGTACGGGTTGACTAGTCATTTGATTGTCGAGTTGGTGTGGTTTATTGAAATGTCTTATTTTGCTATTAAGAATTTCTTTATGTTGAGGTTTTGGGATAAGGAAGAACGGAGCGAGAAGCTTTGTCTGTAAGAAAATTGTTTCCAACATTTGTGGTTTACTCGCTCTTATTTTTCTATTGAGGTTTTACTGTTTATATTACCGTGATATAATTTGTGATGGAGAGCAGCTGCGTATATTTTTCTTTCATCGAGAATTGGTGCAAGGTGTTTCATTTCGGTTTTTTTTTCTTCAGTTGGATGAGTTTTAGAACGAAATTATTTGCGAAAAGTATGTGTGATAGTTGCAGAGGCAGAAAGTATTTGATGGCATTTGGTTTTGACAAAAAGTTGGTGGACCGTGTAAAATTTGCATGAAGAAAATTTCGGTATTCAAAAGATTGTATTGAAATATTGTAGCGTGATTGGCCTCTTTTGTCGAGTCAGCACTAAAGGATGACTCGAGATGGAGCTTCCTTGTAGTAAGTACATGGAGAAAGTTTTAGCATTGTAGGAAATTGTCAAAATTTGTAGCGAAATAGGATTCTTCCGTCGAGTCGTTAATGAAGGATGACCCGAGCCGGGACCCCCATGTGATAAATACATGGAGAAAGTTTTAGCATTACAAGACGTGGTCGGAATTGGTAAGGGGGTAGGGTTCTTTTGCAGTCATCGGTAAAGGATGACCCGAGACGGGACCTCCATGTAATATCCGTTGTTCCCGTTCGGATATTAGCGTTAAAAAGATTGAAAGGTGACAACCGAGGTAACTTCGTAGTCGTAGCGGCTAATCGACCGCCTGTCACTAAAGTGATACACCTTTATTACCTTTTCGTTCTGTGAACCCTTTTCTACTTTCATTTTATTAGGTCGGTAATTACAAGCATTTATCACGACAAACAATTATCAACATATACGAGATTATAGCAGCTAAAGAATTATCGGAGAGAAGATATAGCATTGGTATAAAATAGGTGTCGCCTTCCGGCACACTAAGGCCTCTGGTCCATAACACCTTAGGATCCGTACCTAAGGAGTCATGGAGTCATTGGCCACAAGCCACAATTTCGCCACCCTGAACTGTCGATCGCTGTCGAGTAAAATCCAAAAAACTGCGCTATCCAGACTTCTGAGCTATTTCCATGCACCGTTTGCTGCTTTGCAGGAAACCCGCCTCAAGGATAGACCCGTCATCAGCGTCGGAGAGTACACCATCTACTGCGGTAACGCTGACGATAGGAGAGTGGGAGGCTGTGCAATAGCTGTAAGGAAGGATTTCAATGGTATGGTCAAGGAGTTTGGCTCAACGTCGTGCCGGAATGCATTCGTACGACTGCGGGATCACAGAGGATTCAATCTGTGGATAGTGAGTGCTCATGCGCCCACTGAAACCGCCGAAGACAATTCCAAGGATGCCTTCTGCGAGGAACTCAATACGTTGCTAGCCAGGATACATTGTCAACATGCTGTTGTGGTGGGAATCGACGCAAACGCGAAGATGGGACTTGATCAGGAATCCGAAGTACTCGGTAAATGGTTCTACCCAGTGGAGCAAACATCGGACAATGGCTACCGCCTTGTCGACTTTTGTGAACGCAGTGGTCTGATTATTGCATCGACATTCAAGAGGAATCATCGCCGCCATCAGCTTACGTGGCAGGGACCAACCCGGCTATCTCCAGAAGAGCAGCGGAAGCGGAAGATGACAACTTTGAAACTACAGCTTGACTATGTCCTGACGAGGAATATTCCAGTATCGGACATTCGAAGATCTAGAGCTGTGTGGGATGTCGCATTCGATTCGGATCACCGTCCTGTTCTGTTGAACTTCACTGCGAGGATTCATAAGAGGAAGCGAGGGCTCAGCCTCTCCAGAGGATTGACATGACAAGTCTCAGAGATGAAGAGTGCAGAAGGAATTTCCGACAACGCGTTTCTATTCACATCGGAGTACGGACTAAGAAGAAACTTTGCGACGCGGATTCTTTTGTCAAATGCATCCAGGACGCTTCGAAAGAGGCACTCCCGGTTGTACAGCCTAAGAAGAAGTTCGCCTACGTCTCAGAAGAAACAACATCTACCTACAACAGAGTATGTGCTCTCCGAACTGCAGGAAACTTCGTGGAGGAGAAGCGTCTGAGGAGGAACTTGCGTCGGCAGCTTCAAAGTGACCGCGAACGAGAGTGGACGTGTAGAGCTAAGGAGTTCGAGAAGGCTTGGGAGGAGAAGAATCCGAGGAAAGCCTACACGTTGCTGCGACAGTATAGCGGGAAGATGAAGAGATGTTCTCCTGTCTTGAACACTACCAATGGAGTTGCAGTTGGTGATGCGACGCTGCCAATATGGAAGGATTACTTCAGTTCACTACTGAATCGTCCAGCGCCATCAGTACCTGAGCTCCCGCATGTTCAGAGAGCACATTACGATGTCAGTGAGGAACCGCCGACTGAGTCTGAAGTTTTGGATTGTGTCCGGAAAATGAAGAATGGAAAGGCAGGTGGAGATGACAACATCACTGCTGAAATGCTGAAAGCTCTTCCTCCGTCTGGGATTCGTGAAATGACCAACACCATCCGTGCCATATGGATGAGCGAAAGGATACCCGATTCGTGGAGACATGCGATCATCGTACCTCTTCATAAGAAGCTATCCGTCACGGATCCTAAGAACTACAGAGGAATCTCTCTACTTCGTGTCATGTAGAAGGTTTTAGAACGTATCATTCTCGAGCGACTTATCAAACATCGTGAAGGAACGACCAGAGATGAGCAAGCCGGTTTTCGACCTGGAAGATCGACCATCGACCAAGTGTTCGTCGTGAGAAGAGTAATTGAATCGTGGCAGCGGTTTTCGAAGCCATTACAGCTTGCTTTTTTGGACTTTGAAGCCGCGTTCGACTCTCCTCATCGTGATCGATTGCTCAATGCTCTGCGAGCAGATGGAGTCCCGGAAAAGTATGTTCGGTTAATCGAGGACATGAACAAAGGAACAACAGCAGCAGTTCGTACACCTGTCGGATTTACGTCAGCTTTCGAGGTGAAAACAGGAGTAAGGCAAGGAGCCGTTGCGGGACCTTTTCTTTTCAACTTCGCCGTTGATGACATCATGCGTAGAGTTGCAGAACAGTTTCCTGCGGATGTGATCCTAACACCATCAGGACGCTCCCTTGTCGACCTGGAGTGCGCCGACGACATTGTGTTATTCGCTGAAAACAACGCAAAACTGCAAAGGATTGTGAACCTCGTTTCGAAGTATGCCGCAGCCTATGGACTTCGTCTTCGTCCCGACAAATGCAAGCAGATGTGGTTCTCTCAGAGGCCTTCAACGGGAGTTTGTGTGGACGGACAACGTATCGAACTGGTGGACGATTTCTGTTATTTGAGCTGTTCGCTGAAGAACGATGGTAGTTATGCAGCGGATATTCGACAACGATGTGCGAAAGCTTCGTCTGCATCTAATGCTCTAACCAAGTGTTTGTGGTCTACCAACATCGCCAAGGAAGTCAAACTGCGCTTCTACCTATCCGCTATTCGCCCTATAATGATGTACGGATCGGAGACGTGGGCAGCACCGAAGACGCAGATGGAAAGGTTGGATTGCACGGAGAGGAAGCTTTTTAGGCGTTTGCATGGATATTTCTGGCCGCGTGTATGCCATAACGAAGACCTTTACAAGGAAATCGACGCAGTACATCAAAGCTTGACACGAGGGAGGTGGTGCCATCATCTCCTAAAGCCATCTCAAGCAGCAATAGAAAGTCGACTTCGACTGCTCGGGCATATACTAAGAAGAACGCCGGATCGTCTCGTACAACACGCTTTAAGAATGCTTCCAAATCCTGTCTGGAAACGGCCACCTGGGCGTAGGCGAAAGTTCTGGACGGATGTGGTTAAAGTGGATTTAAAGTCACTCGGCATCGAAAGACAGTTCAGGCGCAATGTTTCGTTTCGCTGGAAATGGAATAGTGACAGCTGGATGGAATGTGTTCAAATTGTGGCTGAAGACCGTGAAAAATGGACACGGCTGACTACTAGGACGGCACACCTCGGTGAAGATGCGGAATGACCGCGTCAGGCGAAAGCCAACCGATTAAGTCAAGTAAGTCATAAAATAGGTACTCACATAATCCTAATTGCTCGGCAGAGGGACGTCGCGTGGGGTCAGCATGAGGCCAGGCACGAAGCCTTGAGAGAGAGATGCTTTCCCACCACCACCACCACCACCTAATGATTGTGGGCGAGATCTCCGCTTTATACCGGAGAGCTCGCCGTAAAGTTGCATCATGCTGACTGCCCCGAGGGGATGCAATAATGCTGCATCACCTCAGTTATTTTTATCACGTGACAGACGCCTTGAACAGTGATAGGACTCCATCAACTTTCAAGATGTCCTCAAGTATTTTGGAAAAGTTCAGAGCGTGGAGACAGAGCACCTACATGCTCACTATTCCTTTGTCACAAGCGCGTAACCTTTATCTGGCAAAATGCTCAGCAGAACGAAAACATAACATAATGAATACCGTTGTAGCAGCACTCAATTATTTTTGTGGCCCTCTTCAAGGAGTTGATGAGGACATTCAAGCCTCGCTTCTAGAAGCGGACAAAAGGGCAGCCCCGGTAATCGAATGTCGCACCAAGATTTTACCTTCTCACATCAATAAACTTGTTCTACGGAGGTATAATGGTTTTTGAAACAAATGGTGAGCGGAGGCCTGAAGGGTCAACGGTTTCCCACATTCGCCGCTCGTCGCTGAGTTGGCTTCGGTAATTGTTCCTCCTTCCCGTACGTGATCGTGAAGAACCGATCCAATGGGGTCATTTTTGGAGCAGAGTGTGTCTACTTTAAAACGTATCACGGCTGAGGTCCTTGGACTTGCTATTAATTAAAGGAACGCGTCAGCATGGTGCCGAAATTCAACTTTGGGTCAGAATATGGTTCAAAATCGCTACATTCGTCCCACTTCTTTTGTTTCCCAAACATCTTCAAGACTTTAAACTTGTAGCGAATGTGCCCCTGAAAATTCGCTATCGATCTGCACACTATTTGCCAACTCTTCTTGAAAATCGAAACGATCGATAAAAAATCGATAAAGTTTGCTGCTAGGATCTCCTTAGGGAGCGCGAAAAATATGAAAATGTGGCACCCTGTACCTGACAGAGCTCACCTACACTACCCCTACGTACAAGTTTTGAGCAAAAACCAAAAAAAATCAAAACGTCCTAAAACTTCTCTGACGGGTACCTTTGTCTTTCCGCATAGCTTTGAAAAACACATATAACTCTGCTCGGAGTGGTTTCGCTGCCGAGATGTCGTACGTTCGTGCCGACCATTGCTGAGCTGGATAGCGAGATTAAGCGAGATCTGGACAAGCACAAGAAGGAGTGTTGGGAGAAATTCACGGAGAAGATGAATTTCAAGAGTGATGGAGCGTCAACTTGGAAAGTTCTAAAGAAGATCTCGGGCAAGAGCACCTCCACCAACTACTCTACGATCGAGTTCGAGAATGGAGTCTTCAAATCGGTAAAGGAGGCTGCGACTGCTCTCGGAAAGAATTTTTCATAACTCAGGCTAAGAGAGGGAAACAAAATCGAGTGACTGTAAGAGAGTTCTGTAAGTTGCCACTCATGAATGAAGCAGAAGCAGTGACGCCCGCGCAGATTGAAAAGGTGGTAAAAGAGATGCGCAACTCGAGGGCTGTAGGGCCGGATGGCATTAGTCCAGCGATCTTGGAAGAAACTGCCGACTGAGATTATGCCAATCCTGGCTGACGTCATCAACACATCCTTTCGCACGTGCATCGTACCCCAAGACTGGAAAATGGCAAGCGTCGTTCCGTTGCCTAAGGCAGGTAAATCACCATCGACGGCTAAGGGATACAGGCCAATAAGTCTGTTATCACCAATCACAAAGGTCGCTGAGAAACTGGTCGTCAAGGAGCTTACCGAGCATAATAACAATCAGCAGCACCAGCATGGATTCCGCAAATTACACTCTACCACCACGGCGCTGCTGGAGGTTGTGAGCTATGTTTTGGATGGCTTCAACGCCACCAAGCCTCAACGCACTGTTGGAGTAGCCCTGGACCTCACGAAGGCGTTTGACACTGTCAACTTGGGCATACTGTCTGAGAAGCTATTGAGGTCCACCATCCCGCCTTGGCAGAAGCGATGGATTACAGCACTCATCAAAGGGCGCCGAGCAAAAGTGCTGTTTCAGGGACATGTCTCTAATAGCATCCCGATCGCTGCCGGTGTCCCTCAAGGAGGAGTCATATCGCCTGCTCTGTTCAGTCTTTACCTGGAAGATTTGCTCGTCCCCCCAAGTGACATCAAAGTCGTTGCGTATGCGGATGACATCACCATCTTGTGCCGGGACAGAGACATTAATGTAGCTGCACGCAAGATCAATAGCTACCTCATCGTTCTGAAGAACTTTCTCGCTGATATGATGCTCATTGTCTCTGCCGCTAAATCATCTGTATCAGTTTTCTCCACTGACCCTAAGGAACACTGCGCTCACCCCGTTGTGAATTGGGAAGACGCTCGTCTGCCTGCTGCACGTTTTCCTAAGCTGCTCGGCCTAGTTTTGGATCCTTCGTTGAGGTTCCACAATAATACTGAGCAGAAACAGACTACAGTGAAAGCAAAGCTCAACGTCCTACGAGCTCTGGGAGGAACGTCGTGGGGAAGTAGCAAGGAGACAATTTTGACCTTTATAAAGGATGATAGCATTCAATGCAATCAAGTGATCAGCTCACTTATCAGCACTTCCTCGACTTAATCATTCCTGTAATCTGAGTGTTCATTTTTTCATATCAAGGGGGCGTAGCTGGAGCACGGGGCGGTTCTGGACCACCAAAACGCTTGTTTTCTGCCGTTATTTTGCCACTCCTAACTCGTTTTCTACCGTTCTTTCGACTCTGGGAGCCCAGAATCCTTCTCGCCTATCATTTTACTGCGGAAAGTCACCGAGAATGATCTTCGCGAATGCTGCCTTTAGATACTTTATAAAGTTCCAAGTAATCACAAAGCTAGGGCAAAACCAAACCTCTCCAGCCGCTTCGCGGCTGGAGCGATAATCGTTCTCAACTTTTCAACTTTGTGCCGGCTTACTACCTTACGACAATCTGAGGAACAATTGGAGGGGTTCAGTGCGTTGGCCAAGTCGCCCCACCCTTGCTGCGATCGGATTGTCGACAGATGCTGACCAAATTCTGTTCAGCTTTACCAGATTTCTATACGTGCGATCCGATTCCTATGATTCTCCATGACTTTCGCGGAGCTGGACCGATTCTCGTCAAGCGTATGGCATATTCGGACAACTAGTTAAACTTGAGTAATAGCTTTCAGAGCATGCATCATTGTGAACAGAACTCTGGGAACCCAAAGCGTTTGTGTTCGCCTACAGTTTTCACAACATTTTTCTGTTCAACAAAAATAATGCAATAATGTTTATTGTCCAGGCGAAATTTCGCACCAGCTTCCCGATTATTGTTTCTGAAATCGTCGTCATTACGCTACCCGAACGGAATCCTCAAGCTTCAAAAGAAAATTTCGAAGAATAAATTCGCTTACCGCTTCTTTAATCAGGTTGTTGAGAAGCGGCAAAAAAAGGAAGTCCAAAATTCTCCTTTGAGCACCCCTGTTCTGTTGGGGGAGATTTCGGAGATCGCCCTTGTCTTCCGCGAGGGTCGAGCAAATAAGAGCACAAAGGCATACAATAATCAAAAAACGCATTCTTCTAAAAAAAAAAGAATTACTTAAATGCTTTTTTGTGATTCAATATGCTTCTACAAACGAATTTTAGTGGCTTTTCCCGGAGGAAACTCAAAGAAGGAAAAGTGAACTGATGCACTTGGCCATCTGTGATCATTGACTGCATTTATAGCCGTCATGTATACAAGTCTGTTGGTACCTGCTCGTTGGTGCCCCTGCTTCTACTGAACCCAGCAGACGTTTGAGTGTACACAGGGAACGTTCGAGCGATATAGCGTGCACAACTATATCGCGAAAGTATCCCGCACATTGCATAAAGGTGTCGCCGTCCGGCACACTAAGGCCTCTGGTCCATAACACCTTAGGATCCGTACCTAGGGAGTCATGGAGTCTTTGGCCACAAGCCACAATTTCGCCACCCTGAACTGTCGATCGCTGTCGAGTGATATCCAAAAAACTGCGCTATCCAGACTTCTGAGCTATTTCCATGCACCTTTTGCTGCTTTGCAGGAAACCCGCCTCAAGGATAGACCTGTCATCAGCGTCGGAGAGTACACCATCTACTGCGGTAACGCTGACGATAGGAGAGTGGGAGGCTGTGCAATAGCTGTAAGGAAGGATTTGAATGGTATGGTCAAGGAGTTTGGCTCAACGTCGTGCTGGAATGCATTCGTACGACTGCGGGATCACAGAGGATTCAATCTGTGGATAGTGAGTGCTCATGCGCCCACTGAAACCGCCGAAGACAATTCGAAGGATGCGTTTTATGAGGAACTCAATACGTTGCTGGCCAGGATACCTTGTCAACATGCTGTTGTCGTGGGGATTGACGCAAATGCGAAGATGGGACTTGATCAGGAATCTGAAGTACTCGGTAAATGGTTCTACCCAGTGGAGCAAACATCGGACAATGGCTACCGCCTTGTCGACTTTTGTGAACGCAGTGGTCTGATTATTGCATCGACATTCAAGAGGAATCATTGCCGCCATCAGCTTACGTGGCAGGGACCAACCCGGCTATCTCCAGAAGAGCAGCGGAAGCGGAAGATGACAACTTTGAAACTACAGCTTGACTATGTCCTGACGAGGAATATTCCAGTATCGGACATTCGAAGATCTAGAGCTGTGTGGGATGTCGCATTCGATTCGGATCACCGTCCTGTTCTGTTGAACTTCACTGCGAGGATTCATAAGAGGAAGCGAGGCTCAGCCTCTCCAGAAGATTGACATGACAAGTCTCAGAGATGAAGAGTGCAGAAGGAATTTCCGACAACGCGTTTCTATTCACATCGGAGTACGGACTAAGAAGAAACTTTGCGACGCGGATTCTTTTGTCAAGTGCATCCAGGACGCTTCGAAAGAGGCACTCCCGGTTGTACAGCCTAAGAAGAAGTTCGCCTACGTCTCAGAAGAAACAACATCTACCTACAACAGAGTATGTGCTCTCCGAACTGCAGGAAACTTCGTGGAGGAGAAGCGTCTGAGGAGGAAGTTGCGTCGGCAGCTTCAAAGTGACCGCGAACGAGAGTGGACGTGTAGAGCTAAGGAGTTCGAGAAGGCTTGGGAGGAGAAGAATCCGAAGAAAGCCTACACGTTGCTGCGACAGTATAGCGGGAAGATGAAGAGATGTTCTCCTGTCTTGAACACTACCAATGGAGTTGCAGTTGGTGATGCGACGCTGCCAATATGGAAGGATTACTTCAGTTCACTACTGAATCGTCCAGCGCCATCAGTACCTGAGCTCCCGCATGTTCAGAGAGCACAATACGATGTCAGTGAGGAACCGCCGACTGAGTCTGAAGTTTTGGATTGTGTCCGGAAAATGAAGAATGGAAAGGCAGGTGGAGATGACAACATCACTGCTGAAATGCTGAAAGCTCTTCCTCCGTCTGGGATTCGCGAAATGACCAACACCATCCGTGCCATATGGATGAGCGAAAGGATACCCGATTCGTGGAGACATGCGATCATCGTACCTCTTCACAAGAAGCTATCCGTCACGGATCCTAAGAACTACAGAGGAATCTCTCTACTTCGTGTCATGTACAAGGTTTTAGAACGTATCATTCTCGAGCGACTTATCAAACATCGTGAAGGAACGACCAGAGATGAGCAAGCCGGTTTTCGACCTGGAAGATCGACCATCGACCAAGTGTTCGTCGTGAGAAGAGTAATTGAATCGTGGCAGCGGTTTTCGAAGCCATTACAGCTTGCTTTTTTGGACTTTGAAGCCGCGTTCGACTCTCCTCATCGTGATCGATTGCTCAATGCTCTGCGAGCAGATGGAGTCCCGGAAAAGTATGTTCGGTTAATCGAGGACATGAACAAAGGAACAACAGCAGCAGTTCGTACACCTGTCGGATTTACGTCAGCTTTCGAGGTGAAAAAAGGAGTAAGGCAAGGAGCCGTTGCGGACCTTTTCTTTTCAACTTCGCCGTTGATGACATCATGCGTCGAGTTGCAGGACAGTTTCCTGCGGATGTGATCCTAACACCATCAGGACGCTCCCTTGTCGACCTGGAGTGCGCCGATGACATTGTGTTATTCGCTGAAAACAGCGCGAAACTGCAAAGGATTGTGAACCTCGTTTCGAAGTATACCGCAGCCTATGGACTTCGTCTTCGTCCCGACAAATGCAAGCAGATGTGGGTCTCTCAGAGGCCTTCAACGGGAGTTTGTGTGGACGGACAACGTATCGAACTGGTGGACGATTTCTGTTATTTGAGCTGTTCGCTGAAGAACGATGGTAGTTATGCAGCGGATATTCGACAACGATGTGCGAAAGCTTCGTCTGCATCTAATGCTCTAACCAAGTGTTTGTGGTCTACCAACATCGCCAAGGAAGTCAAACTGCGCTTCTACCTATCCGCTATTCGCCCTATAATGATGTACGGATCGGAGACGTGGGCAGCACCGAAGACGCAGATGGAAAGGTTGGATTGCACGGAGAGGAAGCTTTTTAGGCGTTTGCATGGATATTTCTGGCCGCGTGTATGCCATAACGAAGACCTTTACAAGGAAATCGACGCAGTACATCAAAGCTTGACACGAGGGAGGTGGTGCCATCATCTCCTAAAGCCATCTCAAGCAGCAATAGAAAGTCGACTTCGACTGCTCGGGCATATACTAAGAAGAACGCCGGATCGTCTCGTACAACACGCTTTAAGAATGCTTCCAAATCCTGTCTGGAAACGGCCACCTGGGCGTAGGCGAAAGTTCTGGACGGATGTGGTTAAAGTGGATTTAAAGTCACTCGGCATCGAAAGACAGTTCAGGCGCAATGTTTCGTTTCGCTGGAAATGGAATAGTGACAGCTGGATGGAATGTGTTCAAATTGTGGCTGAAGACCGTGAAAAATGGACACGGCTGACTACTAGGACGGCACACCTCGGTGAAGATGCGGAATGACCGCGTCAGGCGAAAGCCAACCGATTAAGTCAAGTAAGTCATAAAATAGGTACTCACATAATCCTAATTGCTCGGCAGAGGGACGTCGCGTGGGGTCAGCATGAGGCCAGGCACGAAGCCTTGAGAGAGAGATGCTTTCCCCACCACCACCACCACCACCTAATGATTGTGGGCGAGATCTCCGCTTTATACCGGAGAGCTCGCCGTAAAGTTGCATCATGCTGACTGCCCCGAGGGGATGCAATAATGCTGCATCACCTCAGTTATTTTTATCACGTGACAGACGCCTTGAACAGTGATAGGACTCCATCAACTTTCAAGATGTCCTCAAGTATTTTGGAAAAGTTCAGAGCGTGGAGACAGAGCACCTACATGCTCACTATTCCTTTGTCACAAGCGCGTAACCTTTATCTGGCAAAATGCTCAGCAGAACGAAAACATAACATAATGAATACCGTTGTAGCAGCACTCAATTATTTTTGTGGCCCTCTTCAAGGAGTTGATGAGGACATTCAAGCCTCGCTTCTAGAAGCGGACAAAAGGGCAGCCCCGGTAATCGAATGTCGCACCAAGATTTTACCTTCTCACATCAATAAACTTGTTCTACGGAGGTATAATGGTTTTTGAAACAAATGGTGAGCGGAGGCCTGAAGGGTCAACGGTTTCCCACATTCGCCGCTCGTCGCTGAGTTGGCTTCGGTAATTGTTCCTCCTTCCCGTACGTGATCGTGAAGAACCGATCCAATGGGGTCATTTTGGAGCAGAGTGTGTCTACTTTAAAACGTATCACGGCTGAGGTCCTTGGACTTGCTATTAATTAAAGGAACGCGTCAGCATGGTGCCGAAATTCAACTTTGGGTCAGAATATGGTTCAAAATCGCTACATTCGTCCCACTTCTTTTTGTTTCCCAAACATCTTCAAGACTTTAAACTTGTAGCGAATGTGCCCCTGAAAATTCGCTATCGATCTGCACACTATTTGCCAACTCTTCTTGAAAATCGAAACGATCGATAAAAAATCGATAAAGTTTGCTGCTAGGATCTCCTTAGGGAGCGCGAAAAATATGAAAATGTGGCACCCTGTACCTGACAGAGCTCACCTAGACTACCCCTACGTACAAGTTTTGAGCAAAAACCAAAAAAAATCAAAACGTCCTAAAACTTCTCTGACGGGTACCTTTGTCTTTCCGCATAGCTTTGAAAAACACATATAACTCTGCTCGGAGTGGTTTCGCTGCCGAGATGTCGTACGTTCGTGCCGACCATTGCTGAGCTGGATAGCGAGATTAAGCGAGATCTGGACAAGCACAAGAAGGAGTGTTGGGAGAAATTCACGGAGAAGATGAATTTCAAGAGTGATGGAGCGTCAACTTGGAAAGTTCTAAAGAAGATCTCGGCAAGAGCACCTCCACCAACTACTCTACGATCGAGTTCGAGAATGGAGTCTTCAAATCGGTAAAGGAGGCTGCGACTGCTCTCGGAAAGAATTTTTTCATAACTCCAGGCTAAGAGAGGAAACAAAATCGAGTGACTGTAAGAGAGTTCTGTAAGTTGCCACTCATGAATGAAGCAGAAGCAGTGACGCCCGCGCAGATTGAAAAGGTGGTAAAAGAGATGCGCAACTCGAGGGCTGTAGGGCCGGATGGCATTAGTCCAGCGATCTTGAAGAAACTGCCGACTGAGATTATGCCAATCCTGGCTGACGTCATCAACACATCCTTTCGCACGTGCATCGTACCCCAAGACTGGAAAATGGCAAGCGTCGTTCCGTTGCCTAAGGCAGGTAAATCACCATCGACGGCTAAGAGGATACAGGCCAATAAGTCTGTTATCACCAATCACAAAGGTCGCTGAGAAACTGGTCGTCAAGGAGCTTACCGAGCATAATAACAATCAGCAGCACCAGCATGGATTCCGCAAATTACACTCTACCACCACGGCGCTGCTGGAGGTTGTGAGCTATGTTTTGGATGGCTTCAACGCCACCAAGCCTCAACGCACTGTTGGAGTAGCCCTGACCTCACGAAGGCGTTTGACACTGTCAACTTGGGCATACTGTCTGAGAAGCTATTGAGGTCCACCATCCCGCCTTGGTAGAAGCGATGGATAACCGCACTCATCAAAGGGCGCCAAGCAAAAGTGCTGTTCCAGAGACATGTCTCTAATAGCATCCCGATCGCTACCGGTGTCCCTCAAGGAGGAGTCATATCGCCTGTTCTGTTCAGTCTTTACCTTGAAAATTTGCTCGTCCCCCAAGTGACAGCAAAGTCGTTGCGTATGCGGATGACATCACCATCTTGTGCCGGGACAGAGACATTAATGTAGCTGCACGCAAGATCAATAGCTACCTCATCGTTCTGAAGAACTTTCTCGCTGATATGATGCTCATTGTCTCTGCCGCTAAATCATCTGTATCAGTTTTCTCCACTGACCCTAAGGAACACTGCGCTCACCCCGTTGTGAATTGGGAAGACGCTCGTCTGCCTGCTGCACGTTTTCCTAAGCTGCTCGGCCTAGTTTTGGATCCTTCGTTGAGGTTCCACAATAATACTGAGCAGAAACAGGCTACAGTGAAAGCAAAGCTCAACGTCCTACGAGCTCTGGGAGGAACGTCGTGGGGAAGTAGCAAGGAGACAATTTTGACCTTTATAAAGGATGATAGCATTCAATGCAATCAAGTGATCAGCTCACTTATCAGCACTTCCTCGACTTAATCATTCCTGTAATCTGAGTGTTCATTTTTTCATATCAAGGGGGCGTAGCTGGAGCACAGGGCGGTTCTGGACCACCAAAACGCTTGTTTTCTGCCGTTATTTTGCCACTCCTAACTCGTTTTCTACCGTTCTTTCGACTTGGGAGCCCAGAATCCTTCTCGCCTATCATTTTACTGCGGAAAGTCACCGAGAATGATCTTCGCGAATGCTGCCTTTAGATACTTTATAAAGTTCCAAGTAATCACAAAGCTAGGGCAAAACCAAACCTCCAGCCGCTTCGCGGCTGGAAGCGATAATCGTTCTCAACTTTTCAACTTTGTGCCGACTTACTACCTTACGACAATCTGAGGAACAATTGAGGGGTTCAGTGCGTTGGCCAAGTCGCCCCACCCTTGCTGCGATCGGATTGTCGACAGATGCTGACCAAATTCTGTTCAGCTTTACCAGATTTCTATACGTGCGATCCGATTCCTATGATTCTCCATGACTTTCGCGGAGCTGGACCGATTCTCGTCAAGCGTATGGCATATTCGGACAACTAGTTAAACTTGAGTAATAGCTTTCAGAGCATGCATCATTATGAACAGAACTCTGGGAACCCAAAGCGTTTGTGTTCGCCTACAGTTTTCACAACATTTTTTCTGTTCAACAAAAATAATGCAATAATGTTTATTGTCCAGGCGAAATTTCGCACCAGCTTCCCGATTATTGTTTCTGAAATCGTCGTCATTACGCTACCCGAACGGAATCCTCAAGCTTCAAAAGAAAATTTCGAAGAATAAATTCGCTTACCGCTTCTTTAATCAGGTTGTTGAGAAGCGGCAAAAAAAGGAAGTCCAAAATTCTCCTTTGAGCACCCCTGTTCTGTTGGGGGAGATTTCGGAGATCGCCCTTGTCTTCCGCGAGGGTCGAGCAAATAAGAGCACAAAGGCATACAATAATAATCAAAAACGCATTCTTCTAAAAAGAATTACTTAAATGCTTTTTGTGATTCAATATGCTTCTACAAACGAATTTTAGTGGCTTTTCCCGGAGGAAACTCAAAGAAGGAAAAGTGAACTGATGCACTTGGCCATCTGTGATCATTGACTGCATTTATAGCCGTCATGTATACAAGTCTGTTGGTACCTGCTCGTTGGTGCCCCTGCTTCTACTGAACCCAGCAGACGTTTGAGTGTACACAGGGGAACGTTCGAGCGATATAAGCGTGCACAACTATATCGCGAAAGTATCCCGCACATTGCATAAAGGTGTCGCCGTCCGGCACACTAAGGCCTCTGGTCCATAACACCTTAGGATCCGTACCTAGGAGTCATGGAGTCTTTGGCCACAAGCCACAATTTCGCCACCCTGAACTGTCGATCGCTGTCGAGTGATATCCAAAAACTGCGCTATCCTGACTTCTGAGCTATTTCCATGCACCTTTTGCTGCTTTGCAGGAAACCCGCCTCAAGGATAGACCTGTCATCAGCGTCGGAGAGTACACCATCTACTGCGGTAACGCTGACGATAGGAGAGTGGGAGGCTGTGCAATAGCTGTAAGGAAGGATTTGAATGGTATGGTCAAGGAGTTTGGCTCAACGTCGTGCTGGAATGCATTCGTACGACTGCGGGATCACAGAGGATTCAATCTGTGGATAGTGAGTGCTCATGCGCCCACTGAAACCGCCGAAGACAATTCGAAGGATGCGTTTTATGAGGAACTCAATACGTTGCTGGCCAGGATACCTTGTCAACATGCTGTTGTCGTGGGGATTGACGCAAATGCGAAGATGGGACTTGATCAGGAATCCGAAGTACTCGGTAAATGGTTCTACCCAGTGGAGCAAACATCGGACAATGGCTACCGCCTTGTCGACTTTTGTGAACGCAGTGGTCTGATTATTGCATCGACATTCAAGAGGAATCATTGCCGCCATCAGCTTACGTGGCAGGGACCAACCCGGCTATCTCCAGAAGAGCAGCGGAAGCGGAAGATGACAACTTTGAAACTACAGCTTGACTATGTCCTGACGAGGAATATTCCAGTATCGGACATTCGAAGATCTAGAGCTGTGTGGGATGTCGCATTCGATTCGGATCACCGTCCTGTTCTGTTGAACTTCACTGCGAGGATTCATAAGAGGAAGCGAGGGGCTCAGCCTCTCCAGAAGATTGACATGACAAGTCTCAGAGATGAAGAGTGCAGAAGGAATTTCCGACAACGCGTTTCTATTCACATCGGAGTACGGACTAAGAAGAAACTTTGCGACGCGGATTCTTTTGTCAAGTGCATCCAGGACGCTTCGAAAGAGGCACTCCCGGTTGTACAGCCTAAGAAGAAGTTCGCCTACGTCTCAGAAGAAACAACATCTACCTACAACAGAGTATGTGCTCTCCGAACTGCAGGAAACTTCGTGGAGGAGAAGCGTCTGAGGAGGAAGTTGCGTCGGCAGCTTCAAAGTGACCGCGAACGAGAGTGGACGTGTAGAGCTAAGGAGTTCGAGAAGGCTTGGGAGGAGAAGAATCCGAAGAAAGCCTACACGTTGCTGCGACAGTATAGCGGGAAGATGAAGAGATGTTCTCCTGTCTTGAACACTACCAATGGAGTTGCAGTTGGTGATGCGACGCTGCCAATATGGAAGGATTACTTCAGTTCACTACTGAATCGTCCAGCGCCATCAGTACCTGAGCTCCCGCATGTTCAGAGAGCACAATACGATGTCAGTGAGGAACCGCCGACTGAGTCTGAAGTTTTGGATTGTGTCCGGAAAATGAAGAATGGAAAGGCAGGTGGAGATGACAACATCACTGCTGAAATGCTGAAAGCTCTTCCTCCGTCTGGGATTCGCGAAATGACCAACACCATCCGTGCCATATGGATGAGCGAAAGGATACCCGATTCGTGGAGACATGCGATCATCGTACCTCTTCACAAGAAGCTATCCGTCACGGATCCTAAGAACTACAGAGGAATCTCTCTACTTCGTGTCATGTACAAGGTTTTAGAACGTATCATTCTCGAGCGACTTATCAAACATCGTGAAGGAACGACCAGAGATGAGCAAGCCGGTTTTCGACCTGGAAGATCGACCATCGACCAAGTGTTCGTCGTGAGAAGAGTAATTGAATCGTGGCAGCGGTTTTCGAAGCCATTACAGCTTGCTTTTTGGACTTTGAAGCCGCGGGCGACTCTCCTCATCGTGATCGATTGCTCAATGCTCTGCGAGCACATGGAGTCCCGGAAAAGTATGTTCGGTTAATCGAGGACATGAACAAAGGAACAACAGCAGCAGTTCGTACACCTGTCGGATTTACGTCAGCTTTCGAGGTGAAAACAGGAGTAAGGCAAGGAGCCGTTGCGGGACCTTTTCTTTCAACTTCGCCGTTGAGAACATCATGCGTAGAGTTGCAGAGCAGTTTCCTGGGGATGTGATCCTAACACCAACAGGACGCTCCCTTGTCGACCTGGAGTGCGCCGACGACATTGTGTTATTCGCTGAAAACAACGCAAAACTGCAAAGGATTGTGAACCTCGTTTCGAAGTATGCCGCAGCCTATGGACTTCGTCTTCGTCCCGACAAATGCAAGCAGATGTGGTTCTCTCAGAGGCCTTCAACGGGAGTTTGTGTGGACGGACAACGTATCGAACTGGTGGACGATTTCTGTTATTTGAGCTGTTCGCTGAAGAACGATGGTAGTTATGCAGCGGATATTCGACAACGATGTGCGAAAGCTTCGTCTGCATCTAATGCTCTAACCAAGTGTTTGTGGTCTACCAACATCGCCAAGGAAGTCAAACTGCGCTTCTACCTATCCGCTATTCGCCCTATAATGATGTACGGATCGGAGACGTGGGCAGCACCGAAGACGCAGATGGAAAGGTTGGATTGCACGGAGAGGAAGCTTTTTAGGCGTTTGCATGGATATTTCTGGCCGCGTGTATGCCATAACGAAGACCTTTACAAGGAAATCGACGCAGTACATCAGAAGCTTGACACGAGGGAGGTGGTGCCATCATCTCCTAAAGCCATCTCAAGCAGCAATAGAAAGTCGACTTCGACTGCTCGGGCATATACTAAGAAGAACGCCGGATCGTCTCGTACAACACGCTTTAAGAATGCTTCCAAATCCTGTCTGGAAACGGCCACCTGGGCGTAGGCGAAAGTTCTGGACGGATGTGGTTAAAGTGGATTTAAAGTCACTCGGCATCGAAAGACAGTTCAGGCGCAATGTTTCGTTTCGCTGGAAATGGAATAGTGACAGCTGGATGGAATGTGTTCAAATTGTGGCTGAAGACCGTGAAAAATGGACACGGCTGACTACTAGGACGGCACACCTCGGTGAAGATGCGGAATGACCGCGTCAGGCGAAAGCCAACCGATTAAGTCAAGTAAGTCATAAAATAGGTACTCACATAATCCTAATTGCTCGGCAGAGGACGTCGCGTGGGGTCAGCATGAGGCCAGGCACGAAGCCTTGAGAGAGAGATGCTTTCCCCACCACCACCACCACCACCTAATGATTGTGGGCGAGATCTCCGCTTTATACCGGAGAGCTCGCCGTAAAGTTGCATCATGCTGACTGCCCCGAGGGGATGCAATAATGCTGCATCACCTCAGTTATTTTTATCACGTGACAGACGCCTTGAACAGTGATAGGACTCCATCAACTTTCAAGATGTCCTCAAGTATTTTGGAAAAGTTCAGAGCGTGGAGACAGAGCACCTACATGCTCACTATTCCTTTGTCACAAGCGCGTAACCTTTATCTGGCAAAATGCTCAGCAGAACGAAAACATAACATAATGAATACCGTTGTAGCAGCACTCAATTATTTTTGTGGCCCTCTTCAAGGAGTTGATGAGGACATTCAAGCCTCGCTTCTAGAAGCGGACAAAAGGGCAGCCCCGGTAATCGAATGTCGCACCAAGATTTTACCTTCTCACATCAATAAACTTGTTCTACGGAGGTATAATGGTTTTTGAAACAAATGGTGAGCGGAGGCCTGAAGGGTCAACGGTTTCCCACATTCGCCGCTCGTCGCTGAGTTGGCTTCGGTAATTGTTCCTCCTTCCCGTACGTGATCGTGAAGAACCGATCCAATGGGGTCATTTTGGAGCAGAGTGTGTCTACTTTAAAACGTATCACGGCTGAGGTCCTTGGACTTGCTATTAATTAAAGGAACGCGTCAGCATGGTGCCGAAATTCAACTTTGGGTCAGAATATGGTTCAAAATCGCTACATTCGTCCCACTTCTTTGTTTCCCAAACATCTTCAAGACTTTAAACTTGTAGCGAATGTGCCCTGAAAAATTCGCTATCGATCTGCACACTATTTGCCAACTCTTCTTGAAAATCGAAACGATCGATAAAAAATCGATAAAGTTTGCTGCTAGGATCTCCTTAGGAGCGCGAAAAATATGAAAATGTGGCACCCTGTACCTGACAGAGCTCACCTAGACTACCCCTACGTACAAGTTTTGAGCAAAAACCAAAAAAAATCAAAACGCCCTAAAACTTCTCTGACGGGTACATTTGTCTTTCCGCATAGCTTTGAAAAACACATATAACTCTGCTCGGAGTGGTTTCGCTGCCGAGATGTCGTACGTTCGTGCCGACCATTGCTGAGCTGGATAGCGAGATTAAGCGAGATCTGGACAAGCACAAGAAGGAGTGTTGGGAGAAATTCACGGAGAAGATGAATTTCAAGAGTGATGGAGCGTCAACTTGGAAAGTTCTAAAGAAGATCTCGGGCAAGAGCACCTCCACCAACTACTCTACGATCGAGTTCGAGAATGGAGTCTTCAAATCGGTAAAGGAGGCTGCGACTGCTCTCGGAAAGAATTTTTTCATAACTCAGGCTAAGAGAGGGAAACAAAATCGAGTGACTGTAAGAGAGTTCTGTAAGTTGCCACTCATGAATGAAGCAGAAGCAGTGACGCCCGCGCAGATTGAAAAGGTGGTAAAAGAGATGCGCAACTCGAGGGCTGTAGGGCCGGATGGCATTAGTCCAGCGATCTTGAAGAAACTGCCGACTGAGATTATGCCAATCCTGGCTGACGTCATCAACACATCCTTTCGCACGTGCATCGTACCCCAAGACTGGAAAATGGCAAGCGTCGTTCCGTTGCCTAAGGCAGGTAAATCACCATCGACGGCTAAGGGATACAGGCCAATAAGTCTGTTATCACCAATCACAAAGGTCGCTGAGAAACTGGTCGTCAAGGAGCTTACCGAGCATAATAACAATCAGCAGCACCAGCATGGATTCCGCAAATTACACTCTACCACCACGGCGCTGCTGGAGGTTGTGAGCTATGTTTTGGATGGCTTCAACGCCACCAAGCCTCAACGCACTGTTGGAGTAGCCCTGGACCTCACGAAGGCGTTTGACACTGTCAACTTGGGCATACTGTCTGAGAAGCTATTGAGGTCCACCATCCCGCCTTGGCAGAAGCGATGGATTACAGCACTCATCAAAGGGCGCCGAGCAAAAGTGCTGTTTCAGGGACATGTCTCTAATAGCATCCCGATCGCTGCCGGTGTCCCTCAAGGAGGAGTCATATCGCCTGCTCTGTTCAGTCTTTACCTGGAAGATTTGCTCGTCCCCCCAAGTGACATCAAAGTCGTTGCGTATGCGGATGACATCACCATCTTGTGCCGGGACAGAGACATTAATGTAGCTGCACGCAAGATCAATAGCTACCTCATCGTTCTGAAGAACTTTCTCGCTGATATGATGCTCATTGTCTCTGCCGCTAAATCATCTGTATCAGTTTTCTCCACTGACCCTAAGGAACACTGCGCTCACCCCGTTGTGAATTGGGAAGACGCTCGTCTGCCTGCTGCACGTTTTCCTAAGCTGCTCGGCCTAGTTTTGGATCCTTCGTTGAGGTTCCACAATAATACTGAGCAGAAACAGGCTACAGTGAAAGCAAAGCTCAACGTCCTACGAGCTCTGGGAGGAACGTCGTGGGGAAGTAGCAAGGAGACAATTTTGACCTTTATAAAGGATGATAGCATTCAATGCAATCAAGTGATCAGCTCACTTATCAGCACTTCCTCGACTTAATCATTCCTGTAATCTGAGTGTTCATTTTTTCATATCAAGGGGGCGTAGCTGGAGCACAGGGCGGTTCTGGACCACCAAAACGCTTGTTTTCTGCCGTTATTTTGCCACTCCTAACTCGTTTTCTACCGTTCTTTCGACTCTGGGAGCCCAGAATCCTTCTCGCCTATCATTTTACTGCGGAAAGTCACCGAGAATGATCTTCGCGAATGCTGCCTTTAGATACTTTATAAAGTTCCAAGTAATCACAAAGCTAGGGCAAAACCAAACCTCTCCAGCCGCTTCGCGGCTGGAGCGATAATCGTTCTCAACTTTTCAACTTTGTGCCGACTTACTACCTTACGACAATCTGAGGAACAATTGGAGGGGTTCAGTGCGTTGGCCAAGTCGCCCCACCCTTGCTGCGATCGGATTGTCGACAGATGCTGACCAAATTCTGTTCAGCTTTACCAGATTTCTATACGTGCGATCCGATTCCTATGATTCTCCATGACTTTCGCGGAGCTGGACCGATTCTCGTCAAGCGTATGGCATATTCGGACAACTAGTTAAACTTGAGTAATAGCTTTCAGAGCATGCATCATTGTGAACAGAACTCTGGGAACCCAAAGCGTTTGTGTTCGCCTACAGTTTTCACAACATTTTTCTGTTCAACAAAAATAATGCAATAATGTTTATTGTCCAGGCGAAATTTCGCACCAGCTTCCCGATTATTGTTTCTGAAATCGTCGTCATTACGCTACCCGAACGGAATCCTCAAGCTTCAAAAGAAAATTTCGAAGAATAAATTCGCTTACCGCTTCTTTAATCAGGTTGTTGAGAAGCGGCAAAAAAAGGAAGTCCAAAATTCTCCTTTGAGCACCCCTGTTCTGTTGGGGGAGATTTCGGAGATCGCCCTTGTCTTCCGCGAGGGTCGAGCAAATAAGAGCACAAAGGCATACAATAATCAAAAAACGCATTCTTCTAAAAAAAAAGAATTACTTAAATGCTTTTTTGTGATTCAATATGCTTCTACAAACGAATTTTAGTGGCTTTTCCCGGAGGAAACTCAAAGAAGGAAAAGTGAACTGATGCACTTGGCCATCTGTGATCATTGACTGCATTTATAGCCGTCATGTATACAAGTCTGTTGGTACCTGCTCGTTGGTGCCCCTGCTTCTACTGAACCCAGCAGACGTTTGAGTGTACACAGGGAACGTTCGAGCGATATAGCGTGCACAACTATATCGCGAAAGTATCCCGCACATTGCATAAAGGTGTCGCCGTCCGGCACACTAAGGCCTCTGGTCCATAACACCTTAGGATCCGTACCTAGGGAGTCATGGAGTCTTTGGCCACAAGCCACAATTTCGCCACCCTGAACTGTCGATCGCTGTCGAGTGATATCCAAAAAACTGCGCTATCCTGACTTCTGAGCTATTTCCATGCACCTTTTGCTGCTTTGCAGGAAACCCGCCTCAAGGATAGACCTGTCATCAGCGTCGGAGAGTACACCATCTACTGCGGTAACGCTGACGATAGGAGAGTGGGAGGCTGTGCAATAGCTGTAAGGAAGGATTTGAATGGTATGGTCAAGGAGTTTGGCTCAACGTCGTGCTGGAATGCATTCGTACGACTGCGGGATCACAGAGGATTCAATCTGTGGATAGTGAGTGCTCATGCGCCCACTGAAACCGCCGAAGACAATTCGAAGGATGCGCTTATGAGGAACTCAATACGTTGCTGGCCAGGATACCTTGTCAACATGCTGTTGTCGTGGGGATTGACGCAAATGCGAAGATGGGACTTGATCAGGAATCCGAAGTACTCGGTAAATGGTTCTACCCAGTGGAGCAAACATCGGACAATGGCTACCGCCTTGTCGACTTTTGTGAACGCAGTGGTCTGATTATTGCATCGACATTCAAGAGGAATCATTGCCGCCATCAGCTTACGTGGCAGGGACCAACCCGGCTATCTCCAGAAGAGCAGCGGAAGCGGAAGATGACAACTTTGAAACTACAGCTTGACTATGTCCTGACGAGGAATATTCCAGTATCGGACATTCGAAGATCTAGAGCTGTGTGGAATGTCGCATTCGATTCGGATCACCGTCCTGTTCTGTTGAACTTCACTGCGAGGATTCATAAGAGGAAGCGAGGGCTCAGCCTCTCCAGAAGATTGACATGACAAGTCTCAGAGATGAAGAGTGCAGAAGGAATTTCCGACAACGCGTTTCTATTCACATCGGAGTACGGACTAAGAAGAAACTTTGCGACGCGGATTCTTTTGTCAAGTGCATCCAGGACGCTTCGAAAGAGGCACTCCCGGTTGTACAGCCTAAGAAGAAGTTCGCCTACGTCTCAGAAGAAACAACATCTACCTACAACAGAGTATGTGCTCTCCGAACTGCAGGAAACTTCGTGGAGGAGAAGCGTCTGAGGAGGAAGTTGCGTCGGCAGCTTCAAAGTGACCGCGAACGAGAGTGGACGTGTAGAGCTAAGGAGTTCGAGAAGGCTTGGGAGGAGAAGAATCCGAAGAAAGCCTACACGTTGCTGCGACAGTATAGCGGGAAGATGAAGAGATGTTCTCCTGTCTTGAACACTACCAATGGAGTTGCAGTTGGTGATGCGACGCTGCCAATATGGAAGGATTACTTCAGTTCACTACTGAATCGTCCAGCGCCATCAGTACCTGAGCTCCCGCATGTTCAGAGAGCACAATACGATGTCAGTGAGGAACCGCCGACTGAGTCTGAAGTTTTGGATTGTGTCCGGAAAATGAAGAATGGAAAGGCAGGTGGAGATGACAACATCACTGCTGAAATGCTGAAAGCTCTTCCTCCGTCTGGGATTCGCGAAATGACCAACACCATCCGTGCCATATGGATGAGCGAAAGGATACCCGATTCGTGGAGACATGCGATCATCGTACCTCTTCACAAGAAGCTATCCGTCACGGATCCTAAGAACTACAGAGGAATCTCTCTACTTCGTGTCATGTACAAGGTTTTAGAACGTATCATTCTCGAGCGACTTATCAAACATCGTGAAGGAACGACCAGAGATGAGCAAGCCGGTTTTCGACCTGGAAGATCGACCATCGACCAAGTGTTCGTCGTGAGAAGAGTAATTGAATCGTGGCAGCGGTTTTCGAAGCCATTACAGCTTGCTTTTTTGGACTTTGAAGCCGCGTTCGACTCTCCTCATCGTGATCGATTGCTCAATGCTCTGCGAGCAGATGGAGTCCCGGAAAAGTATGTTCGGTTAATCGAGGACATGAACAAAGGAACAACAGCAGCAGTTCGTACACCTGTCGGATTTACGTCAGCTTTCGAGGTGAAAACAGGAGTAAGGCAAGGAGCCGTTGCGGGACCTTTTCTTTTCAACTTCGCCGTTGATGACATCATGCGTAGAGTTGCAGAACAGTTTCCTGCGGATGTGATCCTAACACCATCAGGACGCTCCCTTGTCGACCTGGAGTGCGCCGACGACATTGTGTTATTCGCTGAAAACAACGCAAAACTGCAAAGGATTGTGAACCTCGTTTCGAAGTATGCCGCAGCCTATGGACTTCGTCTTCGTCCCGACAAATGCAAGCAGATGTGGTTCTCTCAGAGGCCTTCAACGGGAGTTTGTGTGGACGGACAACGTATCGAACTGGTGGACGATTTCTGTTATTTGAGCTGTTCGCTGAAGAACGATGGTAGTTATGCAGCGGATATTCGACAACGATGTGCGAAAGCTTCGTCTGCATCTAATGCTCTAACCAAGTGTTTGTGGTCTACCAACATCGCCAAGGAAGTCAAACTGCGCTTCTACCTATCCGCTATTCGCCCTATAATGATGTACGGATCGGAGACGTGGGCAGCCCCGAAGACGCAGATGGAAAGGTTGGATTGCACGGAGAGGGCGTTTGCTTGGATATTTCTGACCGCGTGTATGCCATAACGAAGACCTTTACAAGGAAATCGACGCAGTACATCAAAGCTTGACACGAGGGAGGTGGTGCCATCATCTCCTAAAGCCATCTCAAGCAGCAATGGAAAGTCGACTTCGACTGCTCGGGCATATACTAAGAAGAACGCCGGATCGTCTCGTACAACACGCTTTAAGAATGCTTCCAAATCCTGTCTGGAAACGGCCACCTGGGCGTAGGCGAAAGTTCTGGACGGATGTGGTTAAAGTGGATTTAAAGTCACTCGGCATCGAAAGACAGTTCAGGCGCAATGTTTCGTTTCGCTGGAAATGGAATAGTGACAGCTGGATGGAATGTGTTCAAATTGTGGCTGAAGACCGTGAAAAATGGACACGGCTGGCTACTAGGACGGCACACCTCGGTGAAGATGCGGAATGACCGCGTCAGGCGAAAAGCCAACCGATTAAGTCAAGTAAGTCATAAAATAGGTACTCACATAATCCTAATTGCTCGGCAGAGGGACGTCGCGTGGGGTCAGCATGAGGCCAGGCACGAAGCCTTGAGAGAGAGATGCTTTCCCCACCACCACCACCACCACCTAATGATTGTGGGCGAGATCTCCGCTTTATACCGGAGAGCTCGCCGTAAAGTTGCATCATGCTGACTGCCCCGAGGGGATGCAATAATGCTGCATCACCTCAGTTATTTTTATCACGTGACAGACGCCTTGAACAGTGATAGGACTCCATCAACTTTCAAGATGTCCTCAAGTATTTTGGAAAAGTTCAGAGCGTGGAGACAGAGCACCTACATGCTCACTATTCCTTTGTCACAAGCGCGTAACCTTTATCTGGCAAAATGCTCAGCAGAACGAAAACATAACATAATGAATACCGTTGTAGCAGCACTCAATTATTTTTGTGGCCCTCTTCAAGGAGTTGATGAGGACATTCAAGCCTCGCTTCTAGAAGCGGACAAAGGGCAGCCCCGGTAATCGAATGTCGCACCAAGATTTTACCTTCTCACATCAATAAACTTGTTCTACGGAGGTATAATGGTTTTGAAACAAATGGTGAGCGGAGGCCTGAAGGGTCAACGGTTTCCCACATTCGCCGCTCGTCGCTGAGTTGGCTTCGGTAATTGTTCCTCCTTCCCGTACGTGATCGTGAAGAACCGATCCAATGGGGTCATTTTGGAGCAGAGTGTGTCTACTTTAAAACGTATCACGGCTGAGGTCCTTGGACTTGCTATTAATTAAAGGAACGCGTCAGCATGGTGCCGAAATTCAACTTTGGGTCAGAATATGGTTCAAAATCGCTACATTCGTCCCACTTCTTTTGTTTCCCAAACATCTTCAAGACTTTAAACTTGTAGCGAATGTGCCCCTGAAAATTCGCTATCGATCTGCACACTATTTGCCAACTCTTCTTGAAAATCGAAACGATCGATAAAAAATCGATAAAGTTTGCTGCTAGGATCTCCTTAGGGAGCGCGAAAAATATGAAAATGTGGCACCCTGTACCTGACAGAGCTCACCTAGACTACCCCTACGTACAAGTTTTGAGCAAAAACCAAAAAAAATCAAAACGTCCTAAAACTTCTCTGACGGGTACCTTTGTCTTTCCGCATAGCTTTGAAAAACACATATAACTCTGCTCAGGTGGTTTCGCTGCCGAGATGTCGTACGTTCGTGCCGACCATTGCTGAGCTGGATAGCGAGATTAAGCGAGATCTGGACAAGCACAAGAAGGAGTGTTGGGAGAAATTCACGGAGAAGATGAATTTCAAGAGTGATGGAGCGTCAACTTGGAAAGTTCTAAAGAAGATCTCGGGCAAGAGCACCTCCACCAACTACTCTACGATCGAGTTCGAGAATGGAGTCTTCAAATCGGTAAAGGAGGCTGCGACTGCTCTCGGAAAGAATTTTTTCATAACTCAGGCTAAGAGAGGGAAACAAAATCGAGTGACTGTAAGAGAGTTCTGTAAGTTGCCACTCATGAATGAAGCAGAAGCAGTGACGCCCGCGCAGATTGAAAAGGTGGTAAAAGAGATGCGCAACTCGAGGGCTGTAGGGCCGGATGGCATTAGTCCAGCGATCTTGAAGAAACTGCCGACTGAGATTATGCCAATCCTGGCTGACGTCATCAACACATCCTTTCGCACGTGCATCGTACCCCAAGACTGGAAAATGGCAAGCGTCGTTCCGTTGCCTAAGGCAGGTAAATCACCATCGACGGCTAAGGGATACAGGCCAATAAGTCTGTTATCACCAATCACAAAGGTCGCTGAGAAACTGGTCGTCAAGGAGCTTACCGAGCATAATAACAATCAGCAGCACCAGCATGGATTCCGCAAATTACACTCTACCACCACGGCGCTGCTGGAGGTTGTGAGCTATGTTTTGGATGGCTTCAACGCCACCAAGCCTCAACGCACTGTTGGAGTAGCCCTGGACCTCACGAAGGCGTTTGACACTGTCAACTTGGGCATACTGTCTGAGAAGCTATTGAGGTCCACCATCCCGCCTTGGCAGAAGCGATGGATTACAGCACTCATCAAAGGGCGCCGAGCAAAAGTGCTGTTTCAGGGACATGTCTCTAATAGCATCCCGATCGCTGCCGGTGTCCCTCAAGGAGGAGTCATATCGCCTGCTCTGTTCAGTCTTTACCTGGAAGATTTGCTCGTCCCCAAGTGACATCAAAGTCGTTGCGTATGCGGATGACATCACCATCTTGTGCCGGGACAGAGACATTAATGTAGCTGCACGCAAGATCAATAGCTACCTCATCGTTCTGAAGAACTTTCTCGCTGATATGATGCTCATTGTCTCTGCCGCTAAATCATCTGTATCAGTTTTCTCCACTGACCCTAAGGAACACTGCGCTCACCCCGTTGTGAATTGGGAAGACGCTCGTCTGCCTGCTGCACGTTTTCCTAAGCTGCTCGGCCTAGTTTTGGATCCTTCGTTGAGGTTCCACAATAATACTGAGCAGAAACAGGCTACAGTGAAAGCAAAGCTCAACGTCCTACGAGCTCTGGGAGGAACGTCGTGGGGAAGTAGCAAGGAGACAATTTTGACCTTTATAAAGGATGATAGCATTCAATGCAATCAAGTGATCAGCTCACTTATCAGCACTTCCTCGACTTAATCATTCCTGTAATCTGAGTGTTCATTTTTTCATATCAAGGGGGCGTAGCTGGAGCACGGGGCGGTTCTGGACCACCAAAACGCTTGTTTTCTGCCGTTATTTTGCCACTCCTAACTCGTTTTCTACCGTTCTTTCGACTCTGGGAGCCCAGAATCCTTCTCGCCTATCATTTTACTGCGGAAAGTCACCGAGAATGATCTTCGCGAATGCTGCCTTTAGATACTTTATAAAGTTCCAAGTAATCACAAAGCTAGGGCAAAACCAAACCTCTCCAGCCGCTTCGCGGCTGGAAGCGATAATCGTTCTCAACTTTTCAACTTTGTGCCGACTTACTACCTTACGACAATCTGAGGAACAATTGGAGGGGTTCAGTGCGTTGGCCAAGTCGCCCCACCCTTGCTGCGATCGGATTGTCGACAGATGCTGACCAAATTCTGTTCAGCTTTACCAGATTTCTATACGTGCGATCCGATTCCTATGATTCTCCATGACTTTCGCGGAGCTGGACCGATTCTCGTCAAGCGTATGGCATATTCGGACAACTAGTTAAACTTGAGTAATAGCTTTCCAGAGCATGCATCATTGTGAACAGAACTCTGGGAACCCAAAGCGTTTGTGTTCGCCTACAGTTTTCACGACATTTTTCTGTTCAACAAAAATAATGCAATAATGTTTATTGTCCAGGCGAAATTTCGCACCAGCTTCCCGATTATTGTTTCTGAAATCGTCGTCATTACGCTACCCGAACGGAATCCTCAAGCTTCAAAGAAAATTTCGAAGAATAAATTCGCTTACCGCTTCTTTAATCAGGTTGTTGAGAAGCGGCAAAAAGGAAGTCCAAAATTCTCCTTTGAGCACCCCTGTTCTGTTGGGGGAGATTTCGGAGATCGCCCTTGTCTTCCGCGAGGGTCGAGCAAATAAGAGCACAAAAGGCATACAATAATCAAAAACGCATTCTTCTAAAAAAAGAATTACTTAAATGCTTTTTGTGATTCAATATGCTTCTACAAACGAATTTTAGTGGCTTTTCCCGGAGGAAACTCAAAGAAGGAAAAGTGAACTGATGCACTTGGCCATCTGTGATCATTGACTGCATTTATAGCCGTCATGTATACAAGTCTGTTGGTACCTGCTCGTTGGTGCCCCTGCTTCTACTGAACCCAGCAGACGTTTGAGTGTACACAGGGAACGTTCGAGCGATATAGCGTGCACAACTATATCGCGAAAGTATCCCGCACATTGCATAAAGGTGTCGCCGTCCGGCACACTAAGGCCTCTGGTCCATAACACCTTAGGATCCGTACCTAGGGAGTCATGGAGTCTTTGGCCACAAGCCACAATTTCGCCACCCTGAACTGTCGATCGCTGTCGAGTGATATCCAAAAAACTGCGCTATCCAGACTTCTGAGCTATTTCCATGCACCTTTGCTGCTTTGCAGGAAACCCGCCTCAAGGATAGACCTGCCATCACTGTCGGAGAGTACACCATCTACTGCGGTAACGCTGACGATAGGAGAGTGGGAGGCTGTGCAATAGCTGTAAGGAAGGATTTGAATGGTATGGTCAAGGAGTTTGGCTCAACGTCGTGCTGGAATGCATTCGTACGACTGCGGGATCACAGAGGATTCAATCTGTGGATAGTGAGTGCTCATGCGCCCACTGAAACCGCCGAAGACAATTCGAAGGATGCGTTTTATGAGGAACTCAATACGTTGCTGGCCAGGATACCTTGTCAACATGCTGTTGTCGTGGGGATTGACGCAAATGCGAAGATGGGACTTGATCAGGAATCCGAAGTACTCGGTAAATGGTTCTACACAGTGCAGCAAACATCGGACAATGGCTACCGCCTTGTCGACTTTGTGAACGCAGTGGTCTGATTATTGCATCGACATTCAAGAGGAATCATTGCCGCCATCAGCTTACGTGGCAGGGACCAACCCGGCTATCTCCAGAAGAGCAGCGGAAGCGGAAGATGACAACTTTGAAACTACAGCTTGACTATGTCCTGACGAGGAATATTCCAGTATCGGACATTCGAAGATCTAGAGCTGTGTGGGATGTCGCATTCGATTCGGATCACCGTCCTGTTCTGTTGAACTTCACTGCGAGGATTCATAAGAGGAAGCGAGGGCTCAGCCTCTCCAGAAGATTGACATGACAAGTCTCAGAGATGAAGAGTGCAGAAGGAATTTCCGACAACGCGTTTCTATTCACATCGGAGTACGGACTAAGAAGAAACTTTGCGACGCGGATTCTTTTGTCAAGTGCATCCAGGACGCTTCGAAAGAGGCACTCCCGGTTGTACAGCCTAAGAAGAAGTTCGCCTACGTCTCAGAAGAAACAACATCTACCTACAACAGAGTATGTGCTCTCCGAACTGCAGGAAACTTCGTGGAGGAGAAGCGTCTGAGGAGGAAGTTGCGTCGGCAGCTTCAAAGTGACCGCGAACGAGAGTGGACGTGTAGAGCTAAGGAGTTCGAGAAGGCTTGGGAGGAGAAGAATCCGAAGAAAGCCTACACGTTGCTGCGACAGTATAGCGGGAAGATGAAGAGATGTTCTCCTGTCTTGAACACTACCAATGGAGTTGCAGTTGGTGATGCGACGCTGCCAATATGGAAGGATTACTTCAGTTCACTACTGAATCGTCCAGCGCCATCAGTACCTGAGCTCCCGCATGTTCAGAGAGCACAATACGATGTCAGTGAGGAACCGCCGACTGAGTCTGAAGTTTTGGATTGTGTCCGGAAAATGAAGAATGGAAAGGCAGGTGGAGATGACAACATCACTGCTGAAATGCTGAAAGCTCTTCCTCCGTCTGGGATTCGCGAAATGACCAACACCATCCGTGCCATATGGATGAGCGAAAGGATACCCGATTCGTGGAGACATGCGATCATCGTACCTCTTCACAAGAAGCTATCCGTCACGGATCCTAAGAACTACAGAGGAATCTCTCTACTTCGTGTCATGTACAAGGTTTTAGAACGTATCATTCTCGAGCGACTTATCAAACATCGTGAAGGAACGACCAGAGATGAGCAAGCCGGTTTTCGACCTGGAAGATCGACCATCGACCAAGTGTTCGTCGTGAGAAGAGTAATTGAATCGTGGCAGCGGTTTTCGAAGCCATTACAGCTTGCTTTTTTGGACTTTGAAGCCGCGTTCGACTCTCCTCATCGTGATCGATTGCTCAATGCTCTGCGAGCAGATGGAGTCCCGGAAAAGTATGTTCGGTTAATCGAGGACATGAACAAAGGAACAACAGCAGCAGTTCGTACACCTGTCGGATTTACGTCAGCTTTCGAGGTGAAAACAGGAGTAAGGCAAGGAGCCGTTGCAGGACCTTTTCTTTTCAACTTCGCCGTTGATGACATCATGCGTAGAGTTGCAGAACAGTTTCCTGCGGATGTGATCCTAACACCATCAGGACGCTCCCTTGTCGACCTGGAGTACGCCGACGACATTGTGTTATTCGCTGAAAACAACGCAAAACTGCAAAGGATTGTGAACCTCGTTTCGAAGTATGCCGCAGCCTATGGACTTCGTCTTCGTCCCGACAAATGCAAGCAGATGTGGGTCTCTCAGAGGCCTTCAACTAGAGTTTGTGTGGACGGACAACGTATCGAACTGGTGGACGATTTCTGTTATTTGGGCTGTTTGCTGGAGAACGATGGTGGTTATGCAGCGGATATTCGACAACGATGTGCGAAAGCTACGTCTGCATTCAATTCTCTAACCAAGTGTTTGTGGTCTACCACCATCGCGAAGGAAGTCAAGTTGCGCGTCTACCTATCCGCTATTCGCCCTATCATGATGTACGGATCGGAGACGTGGGCAGCACCGAAAACGCAGATGGAAAGGTTGGATTGCACGGAGAGGAAGCTTTTTAGGCGTTTGCTTGGATATTTCTGGCCGCGTGTATGCCATAACGAAGACCTTTACAAGGAAATCGACGCAGTACATCAACGCTTGACACGAGGGAGGTGCCAGCATCTCCTAACGCCATCTCAAGCAGCAATGGAAAGTCGACTTCGACTGCTCGGGCATATACTAAGAAGAACGCCGGATCGTCTCGTACAACACGCTTTAAGAATGCTTCCAAATCCTGTCTGGAAACGGCCACCTGGGCGTAGGCGAAAGTTCTGGACGGATGTGGTTAAAGAGGATTTAAAGTCACTCGGCATCGAAAGACAGTTCAGGCGCGATGTTTCGTTTCGCAGGAAATGGAATAGTGACAGCTGGATGGAATGTGTTCAAATTGTGGCTGAAGACCGTGAAAAATGGACACGGCTGACTACTAGGACGGCACACCTCGGTGAAGATGCGGAATGACCGCGTCAGGCGAAAGCCAACCGATTAAGTCAAGTAAGTCATAGCCGTCATGTCTAGGGAACCACTCAATCAACGATTCTCTGCAGGTGGTTGAAGCTCATCATGTGCTCGAAAAAATTCAGTGATCTCTCAAAATGCCAGCGGATTCCCCTTTCCTAGAAATCATTCGCTATTCAACGCAATGCGCATTCCCAATCCCCCTAGCCCAGAAAACGTGTCATTCCAGCTGGGTCTGCGACAGCGGTCGTTTAGTGTACCGGTGCTCTTTGTTGGCTCGGATTCCGTCGTGGTTCCGTCGCTTGCGTGTGCCCGCATGCGCTACTTTCCCCTCTATCCTCGAGCCGGTGCGTGACGGAATGTGGTGAATTTCTTTCGTTTTCAGCTCGGCTGCGTGATTTAGATACCATGCAGAAGAAAAGAGATTATTTCGCCTTCTAACCCTATTGTGCTTCTCTGGGCCGAATTCCGGTCCGCAATTGCGTCTCGACACGCTTTTCGCCGCGCACTTTCGAGTTGGAACAGTTTCCAGAGCCGCAGCCGCCGATCTGTTGACTCTAGGTGAGTTTTAGAAACTGCAAACTAAACGAAATCGGAGAAAACTGAATAAAAAAGCCATATCGAGTCGGCTTTGGCGCTGCGAACTAGACTGGCTCGAGCGCGTGCTGCCGCAAAGCGTGTTGAGACGCAATTGCGGACCGGAATTTGGCCCAGAGAAGCACAGTATATAATCGTGAGAGGCAATCAAAGAGTCGTAGTGAGAAGTGAAACTGACCTTCGCCGAGGCTTGTATGTAGGGTAAGCAGTGCAGTGTCAGAATTCTTCAAGCAAGTGCGTTTTATGTGACTGTGAGGTCAATCAGGTGTGAAATGCGTTATATTCTCTTTTGTGAGGCAAGCCAAAGAGAAGGAAGATCATAGTACATTTATCTATTAAAAATTACGAACAAAAAAGCGGTTTTTATCAAGTTGATCTCTTTATCTGATCCAAATTTATGTCCTAGGTTATTCTTAGCAATACTCTTCAGAAAAATTCTGAGGATAAATTGTCTGGAATACTGCAGGTCAATAAGGCTACTGCTCTGTTTTTTACCTATCTTCAGAATTCTTTGTTAGAGGGCATTCGTATTTGCGGGAGGAGGCGTATCTCTCTTTTTTGGAGGGGGCGTTAGTACTTGAAGAGACTGAAATTTTCAGTGACTCAAGGCTGTGGGCGAGCTTAAAGGCACAGGACACCCAAGAAATTAATTCTTAAATTTCATGCTTATCTTGGAGAGAGTCACACGCTGATCACAGAGGTATCGCTAAAATCGTCCAAGACCCCCTTTGAACAGAGTTATGGCTCTTCAAAGATGCCTAGATTTTGAGGGTGAAAAATTGGCGGACGAGTTGTCTCAGGCCTGTATTTCTCTTCATTCGCAATCGTTGCGCGAGAGCTAGCCAGGATAAGGAGATAGCCCAGCAATGGACTGAAGAACGACGACTTATTGGAATTCATCCATCCATTTAGCCGCTATCGAGTCCGAAAACCTGTTAGGGGGTCGGGCCTGTGGTGGTCGCTTATATCTCGCTTATTTGGAGGAATTGAGATTTCGCATCTGGCACGTGTTATACAGGAGGAGTCTTCTACACAATTACATGAAAATCTCAAAATTCATATCTGAGGGTGTACTGTGCCTTTAAGGGTGTCGCAGTACAAAGTATGTACAGGGTGCGTATCAAATACCCGTACACTTTTGGCGCGCGCATTTGAAAGCCAGGTATTGATTTTTCTGACCCGCTTGTGGCGAGTTTTGAAGGCTTAACCATTTCCAATAGTTGCACGAAATTCGGGGTTATCATATTAGCTTTTCAAAATATGGTAGCCCCTAACCCAAAAAGAGCCGCAATTCTTCAACTCAGAAGTGCCGGACATCCAGCTTCGAGGATCGCTCGTATTCTCAAAGTCCCCCGCCAACCGTGCAATCGATTGAGGTACGCTTAATGACCGTATCGTCCAGGACGGCCAGTGACTGTAGCGACAAGTCGTCTAAGGAAAGTTCTGAAGAAACACATCGAACGCAAAGCCACTAGGAGTATGAGAAAACCTGTGGAAGGTGGTCAAGGAGCAGCTTCATATATGTCCCTACAAGCTGTGAAAAAGGCATGGCCCGAGCGATGCACAAAGAAGGGGAGAGTAAAGAATTAAAAGGCACTACTCCAGCGGGCCGAAAAAAACCAACACTTGGGGATGCTTTTCACAGATGAAAAGTTCCCGTTCACGACATGATCACAACCGTCACTTTGGAGAAAAATTGCACCTGATAAGATCCCACAGTTCATCTGTTCGACAGCCCTCGTTCATCAGCAGAAATGCAGTCCCACCGTTACGTCATGTAGCTATAGGAACAAATGAAATCGATAACGACATGGCAGCGGTTCTCAATCTTGGGCCATCCTTTGCAATAACACCAAGAATAGATAATTCGATAACTGATGCAGCACTTTGCGGCGTGAATAAATTCTCATATCACTTGCGTTGGAGAACTCAAAGAGGTCCGACTGTGCCAGATCGCAACGCAGCACTAATTAGTTCGATGCCGTTCAAAGGAACAAGAATTCACCTTCCACCTCCTTATTCGGCAAGAGCAAATCTTGGGCATGCTGTTCAACGCATATACCAAAACGCAGCAGCGAAACCTTATCAACCGAACCTTACACCTGCTGAACGGAGTGGAGTGAAGTTGTTGAGTGCAAAGAACAGACTGAGGTATACTGTTGCGGCTCATTTGTTGTCATGCCACAGGAGCTGGACAAGAGAATCAGTAATGAAGCTCTTCTGGATCCCTCATTATACGAGGAGACAACGAATTCAGCATTCGAAGATGCATGCAAACGAGTCGCTGACACGATCAAGACGGTAGTGAAGGCCCGCCTGGGCAATTCAGTTGCAGCCCGGCTACACGACACCGCACTAACAGTGCCAGTGATGTACAATTTAGTGAAAACTCACAAGATCCCGTCAACTGCTGACTTGATGTCACTGCCCTGGAACGAAATCAAAACTCGTCCCATTATATCGTCATGTGGTGGTCCTTCTGAGACTAAGCTGGCTTCTGGTTCAGCTCCTCACGCCACTTCTGCGATATGTTGGAGCCCACATTGTCAACGTTGACGAGTTCCTTTCCACGCTTCGTCAATGCCCAGTACCCAGTTCGGATGCATACGCCAGCTTCGATGTGGTATCCCTTTATACCAACGTCAACAACGCAAATGCCATCGAAGCTGTGCTACGACTCCTCGAAAAGAATCGACAGGAAGTTTCGATGATGGGGTTCACCGTAGCAGAAGTCAAGAATCTCATCGAAGTCACCCTGCAGTGCAGCGTCTTCTGTTTCGACAATAAGATGTACCGGCAGAAACGTGGATTAGCAATGGGAAATCGTATAGCTCCTGTATTGGCAATCATATTCCTTGATCATATCGAAAAGGCGTCCCTGACCGGTAGTATTATATACTACAAACGCTACATCGATGACGTATTTGTGATTGCAATGACAGAAGAGGATTTGAATGCGGCGCTGGATCGACTCAATACGCAGGACACTTACATAGCTTTCACGGTAGAAAATCCAGATAGGGATGGTTTCCTGCCATTCCTCAACACGAAGATTCGCATTGTTGAAAGCCGAAAGGAATATGTGAGGTTTAAAATAGCGGCTTCATCGAACATACTGGTGCACTCGAGAAAGGCTCATCCGATTTATGTCAAGGCGAACGTTGTTCGGAGTTTACTGAAGACCAAGGAAAGGCTTGGATCGTTAGTGGATCCTACTGTTGATGCTAAGGTGGAAGACATTCTTTTTGGCAATGGATATTCGCCAGAAAATCTCAACACATGGGCCCCATACAGAGCGCCCGATGGGATAACCCTCGCACTACCATTCGTCAATGATGAAGTAGCTCGTGAGGTCAATCGCGCGGTCAAAGATTGCAAGCTGCCTATCCGTTTGGTATTCAGATCACCGCCAACACTGAAGGATCTCCTTACATCTACAAGAATGTATGAAAGAAAGTGCCAGGCGCAGTCATGCCGATACTGTCTCTCAGAACAAATTTGTGAACTCCGAGGTACAGTATACCTGGTAATGTCGAGGATGCGGAGAATGTTATGTGGGCGAGACGATGAGACCTCTAAAATTCCGACCAGATGAGCATCGCAGAGCACTCTCCAACCCCGCCGCCTACCCCAACAGTAGTTTCTCAAGGCACCGTACGAGCAGATACTTGGACGAAGATGCTCCTCCTTTCGAAGTGACTGTTCTCCATAAACACCTGATACGGCCGCTGGAGAGAAAAATAATGGAGGCGAGAGAAATCCAACGTGTTCAACCAGAAGTCAACGCAAAGGAAGAACTGAATGACCTGCTGAGATTGATACTGTGATATCGCGCGCTCGCTAATGGCCCTTTCCATCCCGGGGGTTAGTTTTTAGCACACTTGCACGCAAAAGGGGTGGGTTTCTCCTTTCCACACTCATCCTCTATTTCGACACTATTGCAACTGTGTTTAGCTCGCTCAAACCAGCCTCTGGCCGTTTCAGTTTCTGTAGCCGGTATGTATGTAGTTAAGCTTTGATGTTTTGCACACCAAGGTTGAGCATATTGTATTATTTTTCAAGATCTGATGATGCCATTATTGGCGAAAGCTCACCAGTAAAAAGTATAGTGAAGAGCCTCGGATTCTTATTCAACAACTGTAATGTATGAGGCTCAGGGACAGCAGAATTTTGCCGCAGATGAAAAGTTGTTAACCGTGGACCAGAGTTACAACAGTCAAAACGTCCGGGTGCTTGCACATGCCAGTGAGGAAGCTACCAAAGCGGGAAGAATCGTTTTACGCAGGGTAGAACCCTAGTCCGTAAAGGTTTAGGCTGGCGTGTCCGCCACTGGTCGGACGCCTCTCGTTTTCGTTGAAAAGGATGTGAAAATCGAGGCTTGCACCTATCTGCAAGCCATTCTCGAGCAGCATATGTTACCATGGTCGATGAAACATAATAAGGGAGGACAATGGATGTTCCAACAAGATGGCGCTCCGGCTCACAAGTCTAACAAGGGAAGTATACAAAGCGTATGTCGGACCTGCGGAAAAGAATAGTATTGCTAGTATCTCTTGGGCATATATAGTAAAACTGCTCAGTACCCCGTCCCGAGCCGCATTTTCCGAGAAGTTATAAGCCCAAAACGGTCGATTTTGCGGTTTGTGTACCTTTCGAAACGCGTATTAGTCTTTGAAAAATCCGGGAACGGATCTCCTAATTGTATTCAGCGCCCGAAACTACCCCACTGAGCAAAGTTTGAGGGGGGGGGGGGGAGCCCATTTTCCAAACTTGGCGCAGACTGATAGCGTTTTGGACGTCTTACGGATTTTTGGTTTTGCGGTTATTTGTATCAATTAGGGGTTCTGAAAGCGCGTCAGAAACATGTTCCAGATTTGACTTAAAATTCTCCCAGGGAGTTTTTTTGGGCGCTGATCACGAATCTAAGGTATATTTGTCAATTTCCAAAAGTTTTTGGCCTATTTCGCTCGAAGCATCCCAGCGGGGGAAAACTTTGAGGGCAAAACGCCACTTTCGAGATTTCCTGACTTCTTCGATTGATGTGTCTCAAAATCATTCTCTCTGGAGGTAATTTGATGTGTTTATGTTTATGTTTATTATCGGAAACTAAAACAAACAAATAAAGTTAACACAGGAGCAGTCGTTGTCCGATAAGTTCAAGGAAATCTACTTAGATAAATTAAGAATAAAAGGTTGAGCATAAAAAACGAAAATGCATCTCAAACCAAAACAATTGCCAATTGGGGAGGCGTTGCTGAGGGGTTGTGGGTGTCGAATCAGCACAAGAGGGCAGTGGCCGCCAACACTGCAAGTTCTTCAAGAGGGTGGATCAGAACTCCGGATACCAACTTCGTAGGTCCGCCAATTGCACTGAACCCCACTCGTCGTCGATTCGGGCTATGTCAGGGGCATAATTATGTATACTGATGAAGTGGAAAATAAATGAGAGGCTCGCAGGCCAGCAATAATGAAAAAGAAGAGGCGCAATCACGGCTACAACAGAGTAGTGAGATAAACAACGACAAGGGGCAGTAAGTAACAAAGCAAGATATCGCAGTGATGGAGTCGCGTAATACTTTTCAGAACCATCCTTGAGCGACCATCATTCTCTCAACTTTATTCCTGAATGACTCAGCTGAAATCGAATTAACCACATCAGCTGGCAAGCTATTCCAGAACGTGATTACCCTTTGTGTGAAAGAATTTCGAAAATCCGCCGATCTGGTTTTTTCTCTCAAAATTCTGTGACTGTGGCCCCGAGTTCGGTTCACCGTAAAAGATTTTCTGAACAAAGTTTGGAAATCTAACCCTACTAATCCAGCAGAAAGCTTGTATACGAAGTCGTAATCGAAAATTTTCCGTCTCATTTCCAGAGTATTTGCATTCAAGTAGTTGAGCCTATCTTTATACGACATGTTAAAAATCCCTTTTCGTGAAAAAATACGTTCTGTGAATTTCGCCTGCACTTTTTCTATGCGATTTACCATTACACGGGTTGACGGACTCCAAACCATAGGACAGTACTCTAGAATGGGACGCACGTACGTTACAAATAGCTGGAATAATAATTTTACATCTCGTATGGAAAATGCACGCAAAATAAAGTTGGACCGAGAATATGCTAACGACACTATCTTGTTTATGTAATCGTCAAATGAAAGAGAGGAAGAATATGTTATGCCCAAGTCACGAACTGATTCAGGTTCTGAAAGTGTGTTGCCATTAATTGAAAACGGGATAGCTGGCAAGTCGCGTGCCCCTAGGCGCATCACGGTAGTTTTGTCAATTGATATATCGAGCTTCCATTTTCTGGACCAGTTGGCTATCGCGTCCAATGCCAATTGCAGAACCTTTGCATCATTTACACTAAAAATCTTGGCATCATCTGCATACATTGAGCAGTGTATTCCGGGAGGAAGACACATAGGTAGGTCATTGATATAGAGAACGAAGAGCAGAGGACCAAGACAGGTACCCTGAGGTGCTCCACTATCAGTTTTGTACCTCCTAGAGCAGGTTTCATTTAGAGCTACCGCTCGTCGTCGATCAGAAAGGAAAGATTTATTGAATCCAAGAAGGCACCCAGTGATTCCAAACTTTTCCAATTTATATTCCAATAGTGAAAGAGAGATAGAATCAAACGCCTTTGAAAAATCAATGTATGCTGTGAAAACTGTGTTTTTCTTGTCTACAGCGTTTTGCCAAGCCGGAGTTGAAGAAAGTAGCGCGGTTGAAGTTGATTTCTTGGGTAGGAAGCAGGTATGTGCGGCAAACGATCTAAAAAAATCGGCAAACGATAATCGACAAAAACAGCCCAAAAACGGCCGGCAAACGGCAATCGGCAATCGACAAACGGCAAAATAAAAAAACCTCGTTCAGAAAAGGATACGAATGTTTGAAAAGTAACTGCAGAAAAGAGTGTTATTTCATCATGTTCGTATCCCAATCGCAAGATAAAAAATGTGTTTTTTTCAATAACACCACGGGAAGCTGAATTTCTCAGTACAATGCCTGATTATATGAAAAAAAAACAGCGCCGGAATGAGTATTCCAATGAAAATCGGTGATAAGAATATTGTGGTGTTAGAATAGTATTTTTCGAGGATGTCTGGTGTCAACCTTTATGGGATCGCCGGAGCGATAGCCTCAGCTATAATAGGATCGCCACAAAAGATTGGCTCACGAGCAGGATAACTTTGCTTTTCCTGAATGAAGACATATAAAAAATTTTTGAAACCCCAGGACCAAGTTTGATGTTGAAGGTATACCGTTAGACCTATCCCGCCTTTTTTAGAAACCACAAACATCAGATATCTGATACCATTTGAGCCACTCAGTGTTTTTCAGGTCCCTTTGTGTCCTCTCCGAAATTGTTAAGGATGTTAATCCTTCTCCCGAAGAACCCTATGTTGGTTGCCCGAGAAGGGGAAATGTAGTGCTATTTCAGACAAGAGGACCCACTCGAGCATGACAATATGATACTAGCAATTGCTTCGAGGTGATCAACCGTTCAGAGGTCGCGATAAAATGTCGTTGTCAACCTTTCTTTACTAGAATCCTCTCTGGATTGAGAGTAGTAGATCCTGTATGTAAAATCGCAAAAAAAGATTTTTTTGGAATTTACAGCCTCAAGTTTGCATGATTTTTGAAGGTGGACGAGCATACTCCACATGATCGGCATCGCTGATTTGCAGTGTCGAGGTCATTAGCTGGCTCAAAATAAGGGTTGAATCAATGACTAAAGGCTGTCGGTCTGGCCCGTTAGTATATTCTCAATCTGTCGAAGTATCCGAATACACTATAGCGCTTCCTTTTCCCCGAAAACGGTTTTATTCCTTAATTTTAGCTTCATTTCTGGCTGTGCACGTTGATAATGTTTTACTGTAAAGTGTGCCCGAATGAGAATGGCGACCCACGCGGTCGGCGTGCTTGGCAGGCGGCCGTCGCATGTGTCGCCCTCGGACGAGTGTTGGATTCCAACGACGGCCGTCCCCTCTCCCACTGATTGATCGGTGCAGTGCTTGCTGCCAGCCGGTGCCGGCTCCGTTTGTATTCGATGGCGGTGGGGACTTTTCGCATACTCGTCCGAGAGCGGCGAACGCGACGGCCGCCTGCCAAGCACGCCGGCCGCGTGGGCAGCCATTCTCATTCGGACGCACCTTAGACAGCACGGAACTCGCACGTTTTGGCTCCTAGTAACTCAAATTCTAGCGGGTTTTTCGGCTCGAACGTTCTCAGTTTAGAGCTGTTCCCGAACCAAACCGCTTTTTATGGGTTTTGAACAGCTTTTTCCATCGCGACCACTGCCTTCAGACCAACTAGCTTGAAGTTTTCAAAGTACGGCTTGCTTCTCTCATTTTGTGTCGATGGCAGCAAGACTTACCGGGCTTATAATGTGTGATTCTTTTTTTATCACTAATGTAATCTGCCATGGCTGACCACTGCGCTGCATAATCCGGACGAACTCATAGGAGCGAGAAAGGCTTCAGAAATATAAAAGTCTTCGAGTGGGAATGACGGTACCGTAGTGGGAGCTGGATGCAATGACACCCGAACAGCAAACTGCTTTTCAGAAGGTTTTACTCAAAGGACACACAAGTTCTATTTGAAAGACGCGAGAGTTCAATCATCATTTGTTTTTACAGCGCGGCTAGCTTACTATGCGCTTTGCGTCCATATCGCCGCGCTTATTATCTGTAAGTCGCATTTTGCCGAATTTTGTCGAAAAGTGAGAGAAAAAACGGCAAACGACAATCGACAAAAATCGTCCGAAAACGGCCGGCAAACGGCAATCGGCAACCGGCAAACGGCAATCGCCGCACATCCCTGGTAGGAAGCCATGTTGGCAAGGAGAAATGAGGTCATTTTCAAGGATAAAACTCCGAACTTGGTCGCACACAATTCTTTCCATAACCTTACTTGTTGACGCAGTGAGACAAATCGGTCTGTGGTTCTTGAAGTCATTTCTGCTACCCTTTTTATAGACTGGTCTAACTAAACCTAAACGCCAAATTTCCGGTATGTCACCATTCAGCATAATTCTATTGAACAATGCCGTCAATGCTGGAGTTACACCAAAAGCCGCTTTTTTGAGAAATATGTAGGGGATACTATCAGGGGAAGTAGAGCACCGGATAGGAAGATTATTTATTGTGCGATAGACGTTCTCATTGTTTATGTCGATCCAATCTGGGAGAAAACCAGAAGATTCAGAAAGAGGATAAGATGTAATAGTTCTACACTTGTTAAAGGTCTCAAAATACTTGGCGAAAACTTCCACCTTATCATGGTCCGTCTCACATGGTTTCCCTTCAAAAGAAATTATTGTACCAACAGACGAACTCACTTTCAGCCTAGAATTGCAATAGTTCCAGAATCTACTCGAATTCTTCGATCGGGCTATCTTAATTTTTTCGAGAAGTTTTAGCTCTGCTTGTTTCCTTTTCAGCAATCGAGATGAACGGATATAACCCGGGTGAGATTGGTAGTCTTTCAATCGAAACATTTTCCGAACGCGGAAACGTAGTTTAGAGATGCGGCGCGGCATTCTGACGGACTTACTGCACTTGAAACCGTGAGGACCATACCTAGAAATAAGGAGATGGCAGTAATGGGCAAATCTGAAGTAGCACTCGTCAGATGTTTCGCATGAGTCAAAAACCTGCTGCCAATTCACGCTTAGCAAGTCCTTACATATAGAATCAAAATCACCTTTAGCATAATTTATGAGATATTTTGGAGAGGTCTCATTCCTGCTAACCTTTAATGAAAAATTAACAATAGCATGATCCGACTTAGAAAAAGGGGCATCTATTGAGACTTTGTTCACCAAATGTGGATAGTTGGTCAGGATGATGTCGAGAATATTGCGCCCGTGGGTTGGCTGTGAAACAAGTTGTTCAAGATTATTGGATCTAACGAACTCAGAGAAGAGCATGCTCTGATTTTTGCTACAACATTCTTTAGAAGGGGGCAATAAATACGGCCACGGAATCCCAGGAAAGTTGAAATCGCCCAGAATAATCAGAGGCGAACGATCTTCACACAACACTTGAAGGTAATGAAGCAGCTTCTCAAAATCGCCTATGGAGCAAGATTGGCTGCGATAGCATAGCACAAATATGATGGCGAGAGTAGAAGAGACCGCCAGCCTAATTGACATGCACTGGAGATAGGTGGAAAAATTCCCAGAAAACAATAATGAAGACGAAAAGTTATTCCTTATAAAGGCTATGACTCCACCCCCAGGTACAAGCCCGTCTCTATTACACCTGTAGACATGATAAGGATGACTAGTAACAAGAGTACCATCGTTGATGAGGTTGGGTTTACACCAGAATTCAGTGATGAAAAGACCCAATGAGTCTAGAAGTGTGCTTAACATGAACCTAAGGTCCGTTTGCCAATTTTCTACAGATTACGGTAGGTATACAGTAGTTCGATGAAGGTCTCAGATTTGACTCAAAATTTGTATCCGGGGGTTATTCGGGGAGGTAAATACGAATCTGACGTCCATTTGCTGACCTTCGAACATTTAAAGGCAGTGTCCACGATGGAAATCGTTCTTCTGTTTCTCCGCCTATCTTGAAAACGGTCCCATGCTGATTCCAACGATGTGTCTGAAATCGTACACGACCTTCTGGGATCAGAGTTACGGTCCCTCAAAAATTGAGCTAGAGAAGCATTGTGGAAGAGTTTTCCGAGGCTTGTAACTTCCGTCTTTTGCAGCCGATATATGCGAGCTGACCTGAGTAAAGGGAGAAGTCGAGAATGAAGGGAAGAACGGGGCTTTGATCGAAAACCATCGCTCTATTCGCGATTTCGAGTGTTCCTTCGTTCACGTCGAGAAACTCGACCCCGAGCGAAAGGGCTAGCGCGAGCGGACTTCGGAGTCGTATGAAGCTCTTTCTGGCTCGTTTTCGTTCGTTCTTTCGACCCCAGTGCTCCAATGAGACTCTGAACTTTTGATTCCCGGCCAAAAACCGAGGACGAAATTTATCGTGGACACTGCCTTTAAGGTAGTTTTTGCTCCCTAAATGGCATATTACCTACCGTAACCTACAGCAAGCCTCAGAATTTCGACAAACAGACCCCGGATTCGTTCTCAGCAGCCTAGATTACCCCTACATACAAGTTTACAGCAAAACCCGAAAAAATTCTCAAAACACCCCAAAAAAATTCTGATGGGTACCCTTACCATTTCGCAAAACTTTAAAAACGCTCATAATTTTTTGGAACCAGCCGCTCGCGGCGGAGTACCGCAAAGTTTAAATATACAAGCTCAAGAGATGCTTACCATATAATTCGCTTCCGCAGATTTGACATACGCTTTGTATACTTCCCTTGTAAGAAGGTCGAGCTTTGGTATCGTGAGAAACTACCGGATTTCATCGCCGCGACTGAATGGTCAGTAAACTCTCCAGATCTCAACGTTTTGGACTACTGCGTATGGAGCATATTGGAGAGAGCCTGCGCCACAGAACACATCAGTATCAGCTTGGGCACATCTTTATTGAAGACAGCCTTGAGTGAGATTCTTCAGGACGTGCTGCTGGCCGCCCTGGATGCCTGCCCGAATCGTCTTCGAGCAGTCATCAAAGCTAAGGCCGGCTACATCGAGTGATATCTGATTCTTTTGAATGATCATGTTTTCAGTAGAATATAGTCAAGATAGCTCCCAATTTGCTTGCTTAGGGTATGCGGTCCGAACCGCACGGGTATTTGATACTCACCCTGTAGATGCGATTCCGGTGGTGGGGGAGATCCATTTTTCTCCGTCAGCCCACCATCGCCTGGAAGGCCAAGGGTGAGCTGCGGCGGTGGAGTGGGGGCCATAAAAAATTTGGAGACTTTAGGACACGAAACAACTCGGAATTCGTATTAGTCATTGCTTGAGAGGTATTCAGGTCGATTTCTAAGGGAAAAGGTGGTTGGGGTGCTCTACGTTGAGCCATCCTGATGGCGTTTCCGTGCATTATATGGCGGATAGTGTGTCTGCGATGGGCATGTCCCCTTTGGAAAGGGGCATAGAGGGGGAGTAAGAACTGTTACCAGAACTGTTTCTTGAATAGTCTAGGAGATTGGGATAGTTCTGCCTGAGAGAGTCTGGAGCGGCAGGGTCCTCTGAACATAGCTCTAGGCAAGGTTCGCTGGTGAGACTTTTGCGTTGTGGTAGTTTTGGGGTTCGGAGAAATTGCGAATTCAAATCAGAATGGAGGCATGGAATGGAGATGTGCATCAGAAAGAACGTCATCTAACAAACGCCACCCGCAAGGCCATGAAAGCAGCACGTTCTGAGGGTGGAGTCAAAACTTTTTATCCCATTTTAAAGGCAATGTTCGCGATGGTTTTCATTTCCAAGTTTTTCGCATAAAACAATGCGTTGGCCTCCTAGTATTACCAAAATTACGAAGAAATGGCGAGAAACGCATTAAAACGTCGTACTTTAGTGACATTACTCTCTGGCCTGGATTAGTTGTCCAATAGGATGAACATGTTCCCGATGATTGGGAACGGTGAAAAATGGGGTCAGTCGAAAACGAAAAAAATATTTTATGCAAAACAGTATTAGTTAGGGTCTGAAGGAAGGCACGGAGCAACAGAAAGCAGAAAATGGCAAAGGACGGGTCCACAAAATATTTCATCGTCACAACGAACAGTTCCTGTGAGAGTAAAGTGGCGGGGTGAGAATAAAGGATTTGGTGCCCTTCTGCTCGGTTTTTCTCAGTTTCTCCGTCATCTTAGTTCTAGCCGGGGGTCAAATAATCGATTTTGCGAATAATCTCAAAATTGAAGATTATCGTGAGCACTGCCTTAAAGCAGGGAGATACTGCAGAAGATAAGGACCACAGATGAAAAGAGAGCCACAGATCATCTAGACCCGGGGACCGCCGTGCCGGATAATCAGATCAAGAAGGACCTGGACAAGAACAAAAAGGAGTGCTGGGAGAACTTCACTGAAAAGCTGAATTTCAAGGCTGACGGCACTACGACGTGGAAAGTGTTGAGGAAGATCTCTGGCAAGTCCGCACCCATTCGCGAACTCCACAATTGAGTTCGGGGATAATGTTTTCAAGTCAGGGAAAGCTGCTGCTAATGCACTTGGCAGGAATTTTTTCATCACACGAGCCAAGCGAGGTGTACAGAACAGAGTTGCTGTAAGAGAACTGAGCCGGTTGCCACTCATGGAACCTACTGAGCTCTCTACTTTCTCGCAAGTGGACAAGGCTATCAAGAGTATGCGTAACTCCAAGATTAACGGATGAGGTGGTATCCCTCCAGCACCCATGGATCTTCTGCCGATGATTGCAGATATCGTAAACACATCTTTCCGGACCTGCACACTACCTCAAGCATGGACGGCGGCCAATGTTGTTCCGCTGCCAAAACTAGGCAAGCCCCAAAGCACGGCAAGGAGTTATATATTATCGCCCGTCGCTAAATTAGCTGAAAAGGTGATCGTGAGGGATTTTGCTCAGCAAAACGAGCGACAGCATCATCTACATGGGATTAGGAAACTTTATTCTACCACCACTGCTCTACTGGAAATTGTGAGCTCTGCAGTGGATGGGTTCAATCCTAAAAAGCCACTGAGAACGGTGGCCGTCTCCCTCGATCTGACCAAACCATTGGACTCTGGTAAATTGGGACTGCTGTCCGACAAACTGTTGAAGTCCTCTCTGCCATCCTGGCAGAAGCGATGGATTGCAGCGGTCGGGTCGCGGGCAGCACTAGAGCAGTGTCTCCATGCCGATTTTATTCCAACACGATGGCGGTCCGATCGCGGGATGGGTATTGCTCGGCATGACATGCGCCCGCGATCCGACCAGTGTTGCTGTCTGATTTTGCGTATAACTATTATCTAATGGCAATATGCCTGGTCCGGTATTTCTCCAGTTGGGCCACATATATCGCCAAGTTTTCGATCTCTGCACGGACGAGACGCGCGGTGAATTTTAATCAAAATCTAGGTCCTTACCCTTGCTATCGGTTTAGATTTGTACCATGTGCATATCGGTCGAGTCGGTCACACCGGGTGTTTTTCCCCCTCCCTCAATCATGTCGTTCATGATTATCCACCGGGCGGGCTGCAGTCGAGCGGCAAGCTATGGCTAAGGCCTTGCGACCAGGGATGAGCGGGATTCCGCGTTTCGCGTTCCGAAACCCGCAGTTTCGCGCATTTATGACATTCCGCGTTCCGCCTTCCGAAAACCGCAGAAAACGCTGCGGAACGCGAAAATTTCGGGTCATCTAGGAAGGAAGAAATATCAGAAGAATTCTGAATTATTCCGCCTTTCGCGTTCCGAAAACCGCATTTCCGCGCATTTTCAGGCGTTTCGCGCCCGATTTCCGAAACCCGAAAAAAAAATTCTGTTCCGAAACCCGAAAACCGATTTCCGAAATTTTATATGTTTATTCCGCTGATCCCTGCTTGCGACCACAAATTCGTTGGGCCGGAGACAGCGGTGCGAGAGGTGAAGGTTATTCAGCATCAGGGTGCGGCGCGGCGTGTGGATATCCACGGGGGGGGGGGGGCTGAGCAGCTCTGGGCTGAAGGGGGTCTGAGTTCCGCCGGGACACAAAGTGGACAATACTGAATGGGGGTATACACTGTTTACATTCAGCTTTTTAACGAAGAATTCGCTCATGCTACTCTTCAAATTTCACAACAAGAAAAACTGACCAATAAATACTACTTTAAAATTAAAAGTATTCTTAATCACCTTTTTTACTTTCAATATTTTTTATTATTTTGAGGAACTATTTTTCAGGTGACTGCCACTTATAAATCAATAATAATGAAGATATGATCTCTCAAAGTCATAAAAAAATTCCTTTGAGCTGCCTTGAAGTCATAATTTCTCGTAACATTTTCCAAACGAATTAAAAAAACCTGTTTTTCGCTAATGACAATTTCGCCCTTGATGATGGATTTTGGGAGTGGTTATTTTCCGAATATCAATGAAATGCTGCGTTGAATAGCGTTTTCAACAAGGAAAAATACGTTTCTAATCTCAGTCGATTTTGGTTTATAAAAAACCATTTTTGCACCCAAATCAATCAGATATTCTTGTATAACTTTTTTGTCCTTGAAGATGGACTTTTAGGGAACGTTGATTTTTTCCACATAAAACTCTGCGTCGAATGCGCTAATCGAGGTAGAAAAAATACTTCCCCGATCTTCCAGCCGATTTCAGTTTATGAAATGGATCTTTTTACTCAAAGCTATCAGCTTTTTAGCTCATGAATTATTAACGCTTGATAGCCCTTTGATAGAGTTGTTTCCGGAACCTCCACGGAATTCTGCGTCGACTAGTGTTTCCAGTTTGAAGAAAAATATTTTCTCCATCCTTCAGCCTATTTTTTTTTATGAAACATCAGTTTTCGCTTATAAGTCTTCACCGGCTAAGGATAAGGTTATGGCGAACGTTGGTTTTGAAATCTCCGCAAAATTTTGAGTCAAATGATATGTCGGGCTCATAACTTTACTCGCTCCATTGCCCAGCCAGCTCGGTGGAGCCGAGCACGTGGTTGGCTCCAGTGAATCTCTGCGTCTCTCATTCACAGAATAAAGGCGAGAGCACCCTGTGGAGATTACTATGGAGCTCGGCTCCACCAACCGACCTGGCTTGCTTATGGAGCAAGTAGCGATAGGAAGTTGGTATATCATTCGACGCAGAATTTCACGTAGATATCGAAATCAACCTTCACCGTGACCATATCTTTAACGGTCAAAGAGTTAAAAGCGAAAAACTGGTACTCCATGAAACGGAATTAGGCTGAAGGATCAGGATTTTTGCAAAACCTGTAAATACTGGTCGATGCAGAATTCTAAGGAGATTTTGGAAACAACATTTCCCAGAGGTCGACCTCTAAGCCCCCTTTATAGCTGATCGCTCCGACTTCAAGTCGAAGGCAAGCGCTAGCGCGCCGTTCGTCGTATGGCGCAGCGTACATTGGCGCGTCGTAGTAGTGATGATCAACGGGCACCGTGATAGTGTTTCGGCGTGTTATATGGCGAAAAATGTATTATCATCGCGTTAGATGCACTCTGAAGTTTTACAAAGGCAGAAAATGCATATACTGAGGCTTTGGTTATGAGCAATAAACCCATGCAACTCAATTTAAAAAAAAATGCCACGAGGGCATTCGATTGAGCATGAGTGTTAAAATCACTTTAAAATAAGTCGCATATCACCGATCATATCATTTCAAAACTAATTCACCCATTATTCAACTTCTTCAGTCTTGTTCTTCAGCAGGCCAATAGGTCCTGGAAGGTCGATGTTTGCAATCTACTTACACTCTAACTTAATTTGCCTTTACCTGGAGCATTCTATCCTCAACACTATAGTCTACAGCAATGGAAGTAGGACCTGGTGAGGTTGCGGACTCGTCCTAATATACGGTACTTTGTTAGTGTTATCACTCATTTTTTTCGAAACAGCTGTTATAGACCGGTGAGTCCGTGGTTTCACCGAAATGACTTCATCGGTGGAAGCAATGAAAACAGGTGAAAATGAAAGAGAGTGGAAACAAGAGCTCACCGACCAATCTAAGGCCCCGGTCATAGTTGGATGAGCCGACGTCTCCAGCCCGGTCGATACACACAGAATGCATTGGAAATGGGATGCAAAAAACACTCGGTGTATCCCCCCGCACCCCCCCCCCCAACACCCACCCGGTCGATATACGTATGAACAACATGGTGAGGTGAAGCTGAGAAAATCACTCGGTGTATCCCCCGCACCCAACACCCCCGCACCGGTCGATACGTATGTTTAAAATGATGGAGTGAGGTTGAGAAAATCACTCGGTGCATCCCTCCAACATATTCATGCAATACGTGGATGACGGCGGATAAGAAAATCACCGGGTGGGCGGGTCGAAGATAAAACATTGCGTATCACTAGAAAGCTAGTCTTACTGCTAAGTCCTTTACTTCACCATACTCTCCTTCACTATTTCTCTGAACAGGTGCAATCCTGTTGGCCACGTAATCATGGTCATATCTAGTTGGATACACCGAGTGATTTTCTCAACCTCACTCCATCATTTTAAACATACTTATCGACCGGGGTGGTGTTGGGGGTGTTGGGGGTGCGAAAGTGTTGGGGGTGCGGGTGTTGGGGGCGCGGGGGATACAGATGCAAATAGCACCAACTATGACCGGGGCCTAAGTTATTTCGAAAAAATAAGTGATAACACAATCAGGCTACAGTATGTTAGAGTCTGCAATCTCACCAGGTCCTAATTCCATTGCTGGAAAGTGCAACTTTTTCCCGCGTCAATGTAGATGACCAAGCTCTTTGATCACTAGAAATCCAATCTAGGGATCACAGTGAACTTGTATCTTGATAGAAGTTTTATCTGCTGGCCACTTCAGGATTCAATGTAGGTTGTGAGAACTTTGTTCTGAATCGGATTTGAAAACGATGCTCAAATTCATATAGGAGCGTTTCAATAAAAATCCTAGTCTTTCTTGCCAGCGTGACACTTTACAGTGATGAAAGAGCTCGATTTCAGAAGGGGAGGGGCTGGTGGGTCGAAGAAAAAATTTGCACCCCCGTCAAAAGTTCGATAGCACCCTTTTGAGATATTGGGGAGTGTTCTGCTCTGTCGTGGAAATTGGAGAGTCAGAGTCAGTGTGCAAAATTTTTACTTGAGTGCAAAAGCTTGCCAAATACAATTTTCATCTGAAAACGTCTTTCTCAAAAAATGTGGTATTCAAGGAGTTTTAGCTCACAATCTGGGACAATGTAAATTTGGAGCGATTGACGATAGGATACGGAAGTATCCCCCCATTAGATGTAAATCTTCGAAAAAACCACCTGAGAAAGTGTTTGAGAAAAACATAGCACCTTACCTCCTCTCTATTCCTACCAATACGAGACTAAAGGTTAGCCTCCACACTTAGAAACTGTTTTTCTTTGTAATGGCGCGCCAAACCGCTCTTTCTGTGCACAGTGGATATCCATCCTACGACGCGCCTATGTCTGCTGCGGCATACGACGAACGGCTCGGTAGCGCTTGTAAGTCGAAGCGACAAACAACAATAACAAAGCGATTTGAAATCGCTCCGTCCACTGTGTTCAAATCGCTCGGGCGGACGAAATTTCGCGTTAAAAGACGGACAATCGCGGACCACACCGCGGGAATGGAAGAAATAGCTTTTTCCTACTTATTCTTTCTTTTTCCTACTTTTTTTTGGGACATTGGACGACTGAGTGGAATTCCTTTAAACTGCAACATAAAACTAAAACACTGCGATGTAATATCTTTTGGTTGAACGGACGATACTATATGCAGAATAGAGGACTAGCTATGGGATTGAGAGTGGCGGCACTACTTGCTGTTGTCGTTTTAGATCGGATAGAAAGAAGAGTAATAACATCTGTGATAGCATTTTGTAAGCGCTACATTGACGAAGTCTTCATAATCGGTAACTCTTCAGCGGACCTTGATGACACCCTCCGCCTACTAAATTCGCAGAACCCTCACATAAAGTTCACCGTTGAACAACCAGACGATGATGGGTCTCTTCCATTTTTAAATACAATGGTGAAAATCAATCAAGGAGCAACACAACTGGCATGGTACAAAAAGCCGGCTTCTCGTAATATATTGGTGCATGCGAGGAGTTGTCATTCACTATACGTGAAGGCAAAGGTTATTCGCAACCTACTCGCCACAAAAAATAGGATTTGTAATCAGCCATGTGAAAACACCGAATTCATGGTCGAAAATATTTTGAAGGAGAATGGGTATACTAGCGAAAGTCCTCGAATCGTTTCCTTCGCTGGATGGCATACCAATGATTCTACCATTTGTGAATGATAGAGTTGCTAAAGTAGTCAATGTTGTCGTCAAACATTCACGCTTCCGGTCACACTTGTGTTTCGCCCACCACCTATCCTGAAACAACGGCTGACGGCTTCTAGAATTGAGGATAAATGTGGCAGGACAGGGTGCACGTAGTGTGGTCGCAGCAAGGTATGCCAACTTAAAGGCACGGTCTACCTAATCGAATGTCAGGGATGCAGAGAGAGGTACGTTGGAGAGACTATGAGGCCTCTTTGTCAGCGATTAGACAAGCACAGGAGGGCTCTCCAAAATCCAGCATCGTATCCGCTTAGCAGCTCTTCGAAGCATTGGACACGAAAACACTCACGGGATGCAGCTCCTCAACTGTCAGTCACCGCTCTACACCATGCATTAAGAAACACACTGGAGCGAAAACTTCTTGAAGCCCTGAAAATTAGACGAGTATCACCTAAAACTAATAGCAGGGACGAAATGGGTGATTCTCTTCAACTCCTCGCCTGACTACAGTATCACACCATTTTCCTGGATCACTCTATGGGCATCAAATTCAGAGGCAGCTATTCCTGAAAGTTTAGGTTCCTGGCAAAAGTAAAGATTTGGCATGGCCATTTTTTTTCGAAAGATTAGAAATATACTCAGTTAAAAGGGGAAGGTAAAGAAAAATGAAAAAAGGTTTTGAAATATTCCTGAGAACGATTTGGCGTAGAATAATTTGTTTTTCGGCAAATGAAGTGAAATAGTTGAAAGTATGATTTGGCAGTCGAGCTTGAACCAACTATTGATAAGAGTTGTGCTAAACGAAGATCGCCTTGTCTGCGCTTATCCGTAGAACATATCAAAGCGACGCCGCGACGGTCCTACGTCGCTGCCAGAGAGTGACAGCTGACGCCTCGACGATATTGTTCGAGAAAAAAATTCGCCGCGGTGACGCTGGTGCTCGGCGACCACTCGCTGGTCGCTGCAGCTCTGCAGACCCTTAGGCCGGGATCATACTTGCCGCAATCAGCGACGGCGACAATGCGAATCGGGCATATCGATTTTGGTCGATATTCATTGTGAACATTATGTCGCGTCGCTCGTCGCCGGAAATGTGATTCCGGCCTTAGTGCCGCGTTCAAAGTTTCCGTGGGGCAACGCCATGGCATAGTTCAGAGCGGTGCGAAAATCGCGTCGCGCAGAAATTTAAGTGTGAACGGTGGGCGATACGTGCGCAATTTCATGTAAACAAACAGCAAAATTTTTCAGTAATAGTAGCAATACTTCGTGCGTCAAATTGTGCGTCATTTTGTAAAAATCGAGTTCTTCACTGTAAACCCCTAGTGACGAAGTGACGCGACGCCGTCGCTACGCAGGCCAATTATAACCTCGCGTCACGCCGCGAATGAACTCTGAACGCAGCCTGATAGAGTATTGCGCGACCACTACATGGTCAGAAAGCGCAAGTGGTGTCGTGTTCAGACTAGCGTTGTGACACGCTATTCCATAGCGTGATGTTCCAGGAGCGTCGCACCAATCGCGCGCGACTGCCTGCGATGTCGCAGCATCTTCTCTAGACTTGTGCCTAGCTTTAACCCAGTTTTTTTTTCTGAGATTGTTTTGCTATACGGAAAGATATTACAAAAGCGTACATGTGACAGCAGTACGTCTCCCATTACACTGTCCTTATCCCACTCCTCGATTATAGAGCTGAGTGCGGCAAGAAGAACCTGAAAGCATCCAGTAACTTTGATTGAAAAATCCAGATTTTCTTTTTGGGGCGCTACCTGATGATGCGCCAGAACTTCCGGCACCTTGTAGAAAATCTTGTCAACCAGTCCAGGTTCAATTAGGGTGTATTCAAGCGGTTGGCGTAAGTGGTGCATATACTTCTGAAGCCCTTTTTGTAAAGTGATCCTAAGTTTTCCGGCCCGAAAGCTCCCATCATAGTCGGCCGATCGACTGTAGCCAGCCGAGGCGATTAGCATGAAAATGGGTCTTAAAACTTGTTACGTCTGTGACAGACACAGATTAACAAATGGCTTTATTGAGAATACAGCGAATAGGTGGGTTGTGGTGCAGCCTTGTCGTCGTTGTCGTGGTGGTGGCTGGTCGATGGCGGCGACGGCTGGCAGGTGTGCAGGAGGTAGTGTTGGCGTCGGGTACGGCTGGCAGGTAGTCGAGGCAGGCAGGTAGACGGCGAGTCGAGAATGTCCCAACAGCGCGGCGGCCGGGTTTATATGTGGATCGACGCGGCCTGTGATTGGCGGATCATAACCCACCCACTTGGTGATCGGTCTGCAGTGAAAAATCGATAAGTGATCTAAATCACAACACCACTCGTCGTGGCCGGACTGAGCACGCCTGAGCCATCCGTTGCTGTCACAGTCGATGCGCATGAAATACATTGCTTGCTTACAAGGGGAAAATTTAGAGGGTCAAACGCATCTGCGAAAACGACTGGTATCGCTAGTGTCTCTTCTGGCTCAATAGTAAAAATGCGCAGTATCCCGCCCGAGCTGCAGGTTCCAAGAAAGTTATGAGCATTTTTTAAGCCTAACGGAAAGGCAAGGGTACAATTTTTATCGAGCAATTTTTTGCGAGTTTCCAAAAAACATTCTTGGATTTAGCCCAAAACTCGTATGCGGGGGTAATCTAGGGTGGTGAACACGAATCTGAAATCCGTTTCTCGAAATTCTGAGGTTTACTGTAGGTTACGGTAGGTGACATGTTATTTAGGGGACAAAAACCACCTAAGTACTTTGGAACTCGACGAAGGACGTTAAATTCGAATTCTCCACCCCGAAAAACCCCCGTATACAAATTTTAAGTGAAATCTGAGATTTTGACCAAACTACCGTATACTATACTTTTACATTTTCAGATTTTTTTCGAATATTCGACTTTTCGAATAATTCGGAATTTTGAAGTTTTCGAATATTCGACTTTTCGAATAATTCGGGATTTTGAAGTTTTCGAATATTCGACTTTTCGAATAATTCGGGATTTTGAAGTTTTCGAATATTCGACTTTTCGAATAATTCGGGATCTTGAGCTTTTCGAATATTCGACTTTTCGAATAATTCGAGATTTTGAACTTTTCGAATATTCGAATTTTCGAATAAAAAGTCGACTTTTTTCAATCGATTGTCAAGTGATTTTTCGAATTTTTTTCATTCGACTTTTCGAGTAAGTCAAAAAAAATATTTTGCCATTCCCACTACTTTCCAGAAAAAAAGCTAAATCACTTCAGCTAGCATATTCTATCTTTCTTTTGGGACTGAAATAAACTGTCGAATAGGGAAGCAAATTATTTTATATATTTACGAGACGGTTGGCTATATCAGAAAAAAATACGAATTATTATGTATATACGTATAAGTATAGTATAGTATATTAAGTATGTAACATAACATTGAGTATAGTAAATTAATTATTAAGTATACAGGATTGGCATAATCTCACTCGGCAGTTTCTTCAAGACCGCTGGACTAATACCATCCGGCCCTACAGCATTCGAGTTGCGCATCTCTTTAACCACCTTTTCAATTTGCTCGGGCATCACAGCTTCTGCTTCATTCCTGAGTGGCAACTTACAGAGCTCTCTTACGGTCACTCGATTCTGTTTCCCTCTCTCAGCCTGAGTTATGAAAAAAAAATTTCCGAGAGCAGTTGCAGCCTCCTTTCCCGATTTGAAAACTCCATTCTCGGACTCGATCGTGGAGTAGTTGGTGGAGGTGCTCTTGCACGAGATCTTCTTTAGAACTTTCCAAGTTGATGCTCCGTCACTCTTGAAATTCATCTTCTCGGTGAATTTTTCCCAACACTCCCTGTTCTTGTCCAGATCTCGCTATCCAGCTCAGAAAAGGTCGCATCCAGGTGATCTGCGACTCTCTTTGCATCCCTTGACCTTATCTTCTCCAAGATTTCCCTGGTGACATTGGCAAAAAAAGTCTTGACTCGGCCCTCCGGAATGGCTGCTTTCATGCAGGGTTGAGCAGGCTGTTGCGCCGATTTTCGGAGGAGCTACGACCCCCACCCCGTTGACCGCACCTTTTTAAAAAATTTCTCAGATTTTTACGATCCCCTCCCGAGTTGAGAGATCCCTTAGGCTTTTCTAAGTGAAAATTTTGAAAACAGTTTAAATTTGTGGTAAAAGTCGGTGAAATCGTACAACCCCTCCACCGATTTCCATTTTTTCGAAAATCTTCCAAGTATTTTACGAAACCCCCGTTGCGCCAAGTCGCAACTCTGCTCAACCCTGCTTTCATGGCCTTGCGAATCGTGTCGGTAAAGTGACGTTCTTTCTGGTGCACGTTTCCATTCCATGGGTAGTCAGCCACATGGCGAAGAGCCACGTCTATGAACAAGCGCCAGTCTGCAAGGCGAAGATTAAGATAAGACGTTTGACGGATCCCTCAATGAGGAGCAAGAGAATGAGAGAGATCGACATGGACAAAGACGGGGATATGATCACTGGACAGAGTTGTAGCGGTCGACCAAGAGCGGGCGCTAGAGATTAAAAGATACAGGAGAGATGTCTGATCTAGAGAATCGGTCGTTGGCCGGGAGGCGAGTGGGCTGATCATCGTTGAGAATGACCAGATCGCACTCCTCCGCCCATTCTTCGACGTCTTCTCCTCTAGCGTCAGTGTCAAGCGACGAGCAGAATGTATGAGCATTGAAATCGCCTGCAAAGACAACAGAGGGTGAAAGGGAGCAGTCGGGTGCGCACAAAGAGGCACTCCGCTGTGGGCGGAGCGTGCCCCGGTCCGTCTCCGCCCCCGTCGCGGACGAGGCGCGCGGCAGAGTGCCTCTTTCTCGGACGAGTTAACACACGAGTGCCAAGATTGATTTTCTAAACCTATTTATCGAAGTGTATGGATATAATTCTATCTTCTCAACACTACCAACTTCGGAAAAACATGCTACCAGTTATTCCTTACATTCGTTGTTCATGGTATTCGTCTGCATCGTCCTTTACCCTGCCATGGCTAGCATTCTTCAATGCGTGCTTCGTCGTATTCTAGGCTATTGCTAGTATTCCTACCCTTTAATCTTCTTTATCGTATTGATTGCTTCTACTAGTATTCTGTATTTTAATCGACATCATCGTATTCTCTGCTACTGCTATTTTTTCACTAACCTATTCATCTGACCTCTGAAATGGTTAAATAGTGCTCGAGTGCTTCAAAGCGAAGGTTTGTTTCGTTTGTTTAATTAAACGGTCATTTTCCCCAATTGATTTTCTTTTCATAACAAACCATTTTCATACATTCTCTTAAATCAGCCATATGAATGTTTATTGCAAAAAAAAAGTTTTTATTCTTCATCCACAATAAAAACCTGGCTTTTGTCAGCAGTATTTTTTTATTGCTACATCCTATTGAAAACTTCCAATTTTCACTCTAAAATCAGTGTGAAACGCTAATTTTACAACATTTAGTTACAATCTCGAAACACGCGGCTAAATCTACGCCTGACATCCGACGTCAATTATGGTGTTTCGCCTGTGCCATTGCAGACGACACACCATAAACGACGGCTACCTTTAAAAGGGGGCAAAAACGATGGAAGCAGAAATTTTAGGGTGGAATGTGACAAGGTACAAATGTTATGGAGATATGACATTCTCAATGGGAATGCACAGCTACGAATTTCTTTCTTTTCATTTCTTTATTACACGGTAGAACCGCGTGAAAGACAAACAACAAAACGAAATACCGAACAGCAATCCAAAGAGAGTAAACATAGTAGCACAACGATCAAGCAAATGGATAAATTGACCATGAAGCATACACAGGCACCATGAAGCTTATTCACAAGATCTTTGTATTTTTTGTAAGGCAGCTGTTGGTGCTCTTTCGGAATAAACGACCCACTGAAGAATGCATCAAATTAGCAATTGTTTGGGCATGACCGACAGCTCGGTTGCTCACATCAAACAGCTCAGTTTGTCTGAAGAGGTCCAAATTATTCGACTTATTCGACGGCTCTAGTGGGACAAACATTTCTCATGAAATTTCTCTAGTAGGTCGTCTATTCCGAAAGAGTACCCAGCCGTTGGAACACTATTCGTAAACCGAGAACTAGGCTTCAGCCCACAAGCCGAACTCTCAACAATCAGGAGTTCCTTCACTACCATGAGTGAACACATCTCATCGCATCCGCCCCTTGTTGATGTTTCATCGTTGAAAAATCATTTTAAGAAACTTGGTACCGACATCAACATTAAACACACAACGTCGCAACCTTCATTGAACCGTTGCCTACTTTTCCATCTATGTCATTAATAAAGACAGTTCAACCTGAGGGGTTATTTTTGATACTACAGTTTCACATTAAGCCTAATTTGCTGAGATGAGTCCGGGCGGAGCAAGCAGCGCAGCGGTTGGTCTTGGCAAAGTATAACAGGGATAAGGAGGTTTTGACATAATAAGCCCGATATGCCGTACTTCGGCCGCCTCAAAATGTGGGAGCTAGGCTATGTATAGCAACCTCTCAGGCAGAAAATGGTTACTCAACCGGTCACTTTTTGGGTGCATTTCAGTGCAAATCATAGTGACCGGTTGTGTCCCCGACAAGTTTTGGGGGCGGAGCCCGGTTTTCGCCACCCGGTCAGCCTAATCGAGATCCGAAACACAGTTCCTTATGACCCGGGCAACCACTAGCCATGGCACGTTGAATCCTCAATCAAACCCGCGCGGTATACGGCGCACAATCTTGCATAGAGTAACTGCGCCGCCGGCTGGAGTGATCAAGTGGACCTGCACTCGCTCAAGTCCTTGGATTATGAAAGAGAGGGGTTCCCATGTCGATCGATAGGGCATGGAAGGAACAAACGCTCGATCTCTACCCATAGTTCGATTTTTGTGAGAGGGCCCACAATCTTACCGGGTGATGGACCCGAATTAGACTAGGTAATCGATAGAGCGCATCCAAGTAGAGGAAGGGGCAGAACCGGGCGCGTTGACACGTCATCACTGGTCTGAGCACCCCCGCACCTCGGCGTCACTGGCCCCCGCTTCTATGCTATTGGTGAGTGACTATGACGTTGCCCGGTTGGGTTCCCATTTCTGCCTGAGCTTTCACATATCGTTTGTCAGTTACTATCGCATACCATGCTAGAGGTTTATTTTTGGATGAGTGTATAAACACGTCCCCCACAAGGGAACTACATTTAGTCATCCTGGCCATTCCAAACGGAATGCTAATGCGCGGTTTTCAAACCTGGCAGCAAGTTAATGGTACCCAACAAAATTTTTAGGGTGTTTTAAAAAAGAAATCCCGGATTGGGCTCAAAACTCTTGTGTGCAAAGGAATTCTAGGGTGCTCAACACGAACCTGGAGTCCGTTTGTCGAAATTGTGAGGTTTACTGTACGTTATGGTATATAGTCACCACACCACTTAGGGGGGGACCATTTTCCGAAACCGCATTTCGAAAATCGACAAATGTACGATGAAATTCGTTTTACTACTCCATATGATCCACGAATACAAATTTTGAGTCAAATCTGAGGCTTTGACCAAATTACCATATACCGCCCCCCCCTGTAATCTACCGTAATCTGTCAAAATCGATAAGCAGACCTCAGATTCGTGTTCGGCACTCCAAGCAACCCCCAGGAAAACAATTTGAGCCATATCTGACGTAGCACTCCGGGAATTTTCAAAAGTCTCGACTTGCAATCAAGGGAATCTAGTCGAAAACTTTGCAAAATTGACCGATAAACCCCAGATTCGTGATCAGCGCCTCGAATAACCCACCTGAGAGGTTTTAGAGTCAAATCTGGGACAATTTTTCAAAACGCTTCCAGAGCCCTCTCATTGCTATAAATAAACGCCCAACAGAAATTCCGTCAAAAACGTCTGTGCAGTTTGTAAAATGTGCCTTTACCAAACTTTGCTCAGGGGGGAGGGGTATTTTTGGGCGCCGAACAGGATTATGAGGTCCGTTTCCTGATTTTCCAGAGACTAATGCGCATTTTGGAAGGTACAATTGGTAGTTACAGAAATCTGGCGAAGAAACCTTTTTTTTTCAGATTGGCTTTCGGCAACTGCGAAGACCATAATTGAAATTTATGCCAAAAACGGCTCTAGAAAACTACATTTCATTCGGATTGGCCAAGCTGACTGAAAATAATTCCCTTGTTAGTGAATTTTATAAAAATTGAATTGATCCCCACGCCAAGTAAAACCAAATCACTCAGAAATTCGTAGCTGTGCACTCCCATAGAGAACCTCATCTCTCGACAACATTTGTATCTATACCTTCCGGTATTTCACCCTAAAATTTCTGCTTTCGTTTTGACACCTTCTAAGGAACATACGTCAACGTAAAGCATTGTTTTCCGATAGGTTTTCACCACAACATTGCGGCGAAACGCATTTTTAAAGGTCGCCGTCGTTTATGGTGTGTCGTCTGCAGTGGCGCAGGCGAAACACCATAAATGACGTCGGATGTCAGGCGTAGATTTAGCCGCGTGTCAATCTCGAACGTGAAGCTGTAGCAGAGAACTGTAATCATGTTAATTTTGAATATTACTGCATTTGGGAATTGCATTTATTCATGTTTTCGAGTCTTTCAGGGATACAAATTTTTAAATTCTACACGTGCAAAACTAGTTGGGAGGAGGGAGATGAGAATTCAAGTGAAGAACGAATGATACCGCTTTCAGAAATCGAAATAATTCCGTAGGGTTTCCGGGAAATAATAACTGATAACGCTACCAGGCATCTTATATCTGGAGAAATTTTCATATTCATGGATGAATCATTTCATCTTTATGGAGGAATTTCAAGTGGAGCTCCCAACTAAATGTACACCATTCTAAAACCATCATAGCACAACAGGCGTTATTTTTTCAATATTAACGATAACATGATTGATGGATTACTTAGATCAGTGACAGCATTGGCGAAATGCGGCAAACTTTCGACTACTTCTCTACGTAAAAATTTCCCTTTTAAAAGCTTTCTAAAAATGCTTTCTAAAATTACACACCTAACCCTTTTCTCTTGAAATTTTCCCTTTCTATAAAATATCGAGTAAGCTCTTTTGTCGTTATAGACAAAAATGCCTTTTGTGGATAATATTTCTGCGAGAAAAAAAACAATTGAAAAATCCATCGAAGTGGTATAAAATTATTTTTGAAACACTTTGTTTAATAAAAATTTTTTATAATACTCCTAGCATTTTCAGGTCCCCCGTACTCTTCCTTTCATTCCTGCTCGACTACGACCCCCCCCTTCCTCCACGCCCCCCCCATCAACGCATCTTGCTCGCTAACTCAGGAAGTTTTTCATGATAAGGTTGGTCTCATGAAGCCTTTTTGATCAGTGAGACAATGCTACTTTTGTGTCCCCATTCCCTACTCTCGTCTTCCAACCATTCCGTCACGAATGAAGAAACTGGTGGAGATTGTAGATGGTTGGTTTCACTGCTATTTTTTCCTATTTTTTGAAATTTCATTGTTTCGTTTCTACATGGACCCACCTTTCCCTGCCCAGTATGCTCTCTGTCCGCTTATTGAGGTAAATTATTGTGAAGCGTATGCACTTTTGAGCGTTTCAGTTCACCACAATATCGATCATCTCAGCAAACTAGTGCCGAGGGATTCGTAGAATCACGTGAACTGGCTGTGCGTGGCCTCAGCATCAATGGAACGTATTGGCGGGCCCATTCCTGCCTATGGGCAATTATGATGTGTTAAGGGTCCGCCAGCTATCTATCAACGAGGTGCGAACATATGTGCATGGCGCGAACAGAGGTGATAAATGATGGGTCACATCTAAGTTACTAGCATTATTATTACATGACGGTCGTGGTGACTAGACTACGTTAGCTCTTTAACTTCATTTCCCTTGCACCCCATCAGAGTAGCTGGTGATGATTAGACTAGATAGACATCATAGTACTTCCTCATAGCAGTTCTCTTCACTGCCGAGATGTCGTACGTTCACGTCGTGGCAGTGTGGAGGAAAGAAGATCACCTCTATGCAATCCGACGTCACCCCCTCCACGAAGAGGGTTTTTGTCATGGGAGAGGTGCTGGCCGGCCGCGTCTCTCCTTCGGATTCTCCTGCTAAGGGCCGGCGTGGAAAGGAATCCTGGACCCGCTCAGAAGAAGAAGAAGTACCTATGTGCCACATGCGACAGAAATGTCAATTGGAATGGAACCAGCGTCCAGTGTTTTGGATGCCAAAGGTGGGTGCACTTCTCTTGTTCGGGTCTCAGTTCTGTGAAGCATCATAACTCTTCTTTTCGCTGTGTATTATGCTCCTCACCTTCCATCTCAGATTCCTCTTCCTCATATCGCCCCCTTTCCATTGTACATATCAATCTCAACGGCCTTCGTGCCAAACTTTCTGAGCTCTCTCTCTTCGCACGTACTTACCATCCAGACGTGATCATGGTTCAAGAAACCAAGCTCTCTCCATCCCCTACCCGTCCTCATCCTAACATCCCGGGCTATACCGCCTTCCATGCTCCAAGGTCAGCTCTTGGCGGAGGAGTTTCAACATTTGTTTTATCTTCTCTCCCTTCCCACCTCATACCCAACACCCCCACGGATGGTAATCTCGAGTACCTTCCAATCCATCTCCTTCTTAAAACACCCCTTTCTCTTTTCAACATATATATTCCTCCCACTACCTCATGCCCCCCATCTTACGATCCTATTCCTCTACTTAAGCAGCTAAACGACTGCTCCATCTCATCTTCGGTTGTCTTCGCGGGCGATTTTAACGCTCACACTTTTTGCTCGTCTCTTGGCTCTGATGCTAGAGGAAATGACGTCGAAGAATGGGCAGGGAAGTGTGACCTGGTCATCTTAAACGATGATCAGCCCACTCGCCTCCCTTCCAACGGCCGATCTTCCAGCCCAGACATATCTCTTGTCTCGTCCAACCTCTCTAACTCTTGCTCATGGTCCACCTCAACCACTTTGCCAAGCGACCATGTCCCCGTCTTTATCCATATCGATCTCTCCAACTCTCTCTCTCCTTATTCTGGTGTTCGTCAACGTTCTTATCTTAATTTAGGCCGAGCAGACTGGAGCCTGTTCAGTGAAGTTGCGCTTCGCCTGTCGGTAAATTACCCGTGGAATGGCGACGTGCACCAGAAAGAAAGTCATTTATCTGACGCTGTTAGGGGAGACGGTATCCCACCATCTTCTACGCTGTACTTTTCTTTGCTTATTTCATAGTTTCACGTCCATATATATATTTTTTGTATCAATCATGTTCACTGAGCTCACTACGTTGCCTCATATTCACTTTGTATTATAGAATCTCAGATACTATCTCATCTTTCTTGAATCTCACTAATCCCACTTACCCCCCCCCATCCCTCTACTCCTCATGTACATTCAATTTGAATAGTTGGCTGCCATCCATTTTGTACTTTCGATGTTTCGAAATACGATGGCAGTCGATGTTATTCTCGATCCACGTGATCGAAACGGATGACGGCTTGGCATGGGCGTGATTGGCTGGCCGAGCTCCAACCGCGCTGCGCTTGCGCACGCGGGCAACCGCCTCCTTATAAGGGCGGCAATCCTTAACACCCCATCCATTCGGCACCTGCGCAGCTTCTGGAGTACAAGCTCGGATATCGAGCTCTAGCTGGAAACTTTCCCCCCTTTTCCCAATTTAGGCGGCACTCGCCTGTATCTCACTGGTAGTTCAGTGGGAGCCGGATAATCGGCTAAGGGTTTTCTCGAGCGGTCGCGCTCTCTAGTGGGTTAATCGGAATCCAGCTGCACCTCTTTGTTTCGGATTATTCCGAGGTAGTCTCCAGAAGTATCTTCTTTTCATCAGCCGTGTTGGGGGACGCCAGTCTCTCACGCAAGCCGAGCCGTCGTCCTATTCTGTTGTTGTGAAGGGGTAAAACCCTCAGGTTTATCCTACCGGTATATCCGCTCACTTACCCGTGCTTTAACCGCCACATATATTTTGATACGTTCCTAGTAAACTTTTAGTAATTAAACAGTTCTCGTATTCTTTTCTGCCCAAAAACAGTTAAAACCGTGAATACCTATTATATTTGAACGTGTTCAATTATTGATTGTTTTCAGAGTTCGCCCGGGTAGGGAAAGAAATCTCGGGTACCGAGAGCACATCGTAAAGATGCATCTCTCTTCACAGACGACTTGTCCGGGTTACCGGTTTTAGAGACAGAGGGCTACCTAGTATCCCATATTTCTATACGTGGCTATACGTTCCCTCTTGCACAGTTTATACGTGCTTAAGTATCGCGTTTCGCGTGTATCGCGTCGTATAACTAAACCGTGTACGCAATACCTTGACATGGGGGCCAAGGCTCCTACCCACGAACACTTGAACTCATCAATAATTGCAGATATGGACGAAGACGCGGCATTGGTGGCTCCACCAGCTCCTCCTCAGCTCGAAAACGAACCGCAGCAGCCCAACTCCAGCAACAACAACGAGCAGCAGCAGGCGCAAGACGCCGAAATGGTGGGTCGGATTGAAAATTCAATCAACGCCACAGTTCACGCCTGCGACGCAGCTCTTTCTGAACAAATTCGGAATCTGTCGAAGGGGAAGCGCGAGTATATCTTGCTAGCGGTGCAAAACGCAGCGGATAGCGCTGTTGCATCAGCCCGCGACATACTTTTAGAGTATTCAGTGATCAGTGCGGTCCTCGCAAAACTACAAATTACTGCGCCTGAACTATGTACTCTTTTACCGGGTCTTTTGGAGCACGGGGATTACATCACAACTGTAGCGGATAAGTTGCACTGCAAAACTAGCGAAGTCGCTGCGGTACTGCAAGCAAAGGATACCAAAATTAAGTATCTAGAGGGTAAAATGGCCTCATTGCAGGAGGACCTGAACAACAACAAGGCGCAGAACAACAGAGATGGAGCACAGGCGGTACCGCCTCCACAGTTAGGTGAGTACCCTGATAGAGTGTGGGATCACGCACGATCACGAATTCAATCGCGGGCCGCGAAAAATCTTACATCACCGTTTCAGCAATGCGCCCCCCACCACCGTTTCAACGAGTTCGTACGACCGACAGATGGGCTTCCATCGCGCCACCCGAGGACATCATCTCAGTGTTCACCCAGGTGCTCAACGACGTCTTCCCGCTCACCTCATCAAGGTACAGCTTCACATTCTCCTCAAAATAGTGACTGTAGTGAGCGGTTTGGGCAGCCATCAACCAGATCGGGCGTCGAAGGGAAACTCCTTGTCACCCTGAGGGAAGTCCTCAAGACACAATCAGTTTCGGAAGTTAGGAAATACGACGGCAAATCGTCCATAAAAGACTTCTTGAGACAGCTTGAGGTCAAATACCCTAAAACAGTGTGGTCAGATTCCGACAGGAGGGATATCCTCATCAATCACCTAGTGGGCAATGCCAAGACACTCTTTGACAACTTACCCAGGGTAATTCAAGAGGGTCCGTTCAACGGCATCGTGAACGAACTTTGTAAGGCAAAGCACACACCTTGTGAACGATGGGAGGATGAAGCTGAATGGATGAAACTTCAGAAAAACGAAAGCGAGTCGGTATTCGACTTTTGCTGTCGAATGCAACGAATCGCCGATCGAATGACACCGGGGCAGATTCTTGACTTTCAGTTAGGAAGCAAATTGTACGACTGTTTATCCAGTTGGAAGGACTCGTACTACATGCTCGCAGCGCTCGACGCTCCTGATGGCCAAGTCTTTGAGGAAGTTCGTAAGGTCGCCCTACGCTTGGAAAGAATGCGCAAAGCTCAGCGTCAGGCAAAAGGCAATACTTGGACCAACTGGCATGGGAGGGCAATCTCAGACACGGAACCCTCCACCTCATGGGGTAAACCCACTCATGAGCGACATCCAACAAACTTTGGTTCAAGAACGGGTAACGCGCAACCGGATTCCGGCAACAAGGGACAAGCAGCCAAGGCGGGTCCCACCAGAAACCAGCCGGGTTCGGCTGGTCAAAATGGAGGGCCTAAACGATTTCCTCCAAGGACCAACACCACAAAGGCAATTGTTCAGAAGCCTAACACCAAGCAGTCATTTTCGTCGCGCGTTCAGTCATGGTGTCTCGCTATAAGCAACAATGCTGACGCTATGCAAGCCTTTGGGAAACCAAGTTACTGTATGGTGGAAGTCTTTGGAATGAAGACTAAAGCCCTGATTGACACAGGATCGGTTGTCTCCATAATTCCGCTAGGATTTCTAAAAAAAGCTGAGAAAGCGGGAGTGGATTTGGACAGTATGGTCACCATGATGGATGAGGACCAAGAAGACACCGAGGTATTCGATGCCTCAGGCAACAAAATGGACTTCCTCATGCGCATCGCCGCTGACGTACAGGTTGTAGGAGGCAAGAAAGCCAAAACACATCTCCACATACAAAAGAGAAAGAGTCATCATCTGTTGTTGGGTACCAACGCCCTTGAAGCACTCGGTATCGAGATGAGGTTCAACTCGGGAGTGGATTCACGCCAATACAGTCCTCAGCAAACTGTGGAGCAAGGACCAGGGGTACCTGTCCTAGCGCGTGCAGCACGCCGGACATTTGTTCCACCACAGTCTGTAGTAGACATTGAACTTACTCACCCGTACTCCGACGCAGACGAAGTGTTTTGGTCACTCGACGACCGTATTGGGTCAGGAGTGTGCCACATATCGAAGGGATCCACCTCAGTTACAGCAGTTAATAGAAGTTCCGAACCCTGGGTTATCCAAAAGGGACAGCACCTGGGAAATTGGACCTCTGATCAATGGTTCGACCCAAAAATTGCCGACATTCCAGGAGACATGCTTGAGATTAAGCGTGCGGAAGTCCTATCAATGTCGGACCGGGAAATGAAGATCATTGAAATACTGCAAGGAAACCGACTGCAGGGGAAATTCCCAAAACAACTCAAACAACTCATTCTCAAGTATGGTGAGGCTTTCGCAGTCTCGGATGTGGAGCTAACTCAAACTCACCTGTTGGTTCACGACATCGACGTCCAAGGGCACAGTCCAATTCGACAGAAAACGCGACCAGTGCCGTACAGCCTTCGTACCGAAGTGGAGGATATGCTCAAGGATCTTGAGGAGCGCCAAATTACCGAGGCTAGTCCTTCCCCTTGGGCTTCTCCAATTGTTCTGGTGGCCAAAAAGGATGGCGGCATACGCCTCTGCGTCGATTATCGCGACAAACAACTCATTCTCAAGTATGGTGAGGCTTTCGCAGTCTCGGATGTGGAGCTAACTCAAACTCACCTGTTGGTTCACGACATCGACGTCCAAGGGCACAGTCCAATTCGACAGAAAACGCGACCAGTGCCGTACAGCCTTCGTACCGAAGTGGAGGATATGCTCAAGGATCTTGAGGAGCGCCAAATTATCGAGGCTAGTTCTTCCCCTTGGGCTTCTCCAATTGTTCTGGTGGCCAAAAAGGATGGCGGCATACGCCTCTGCGTCGATTATCGCGAGGTCAACAAGGCTACCAAAAAGGACTGCTATCCTCTACCGGCAATAGATGTCACCCTTCAAAACCTCAAAGGAAAGAGGTGGTTTACCTCGCTCGACTTAGCTAGTGGATACTGTCAGGTTCCTTTGACAGATGAAGCTAAGGAGATTAGTGCTTTTACCACTACAGCTGGTCAGTACCAATTTAGGGTTATACCTTTCGGTCGCTGCCGAGATGTCGTACGTTCACGCCGTGGCAGTGTGGAGGAAAGAAGATCACCTCTATGCAAACCGACGTCACCCCCTCCGCGAAGAGGGTTTTTGTCATGGGAGAGGTGCTGGCCGGCCGCGTCTCTCCTTCGGATTCTCCTGCTAAGGGCCGGCATGGAGAGGAATCCTGGACCCGCTCAGAAGTATCTATGCGCCACGTGCGGCAATGATGTTAACTGGAGACATACCAGCGTCGAGTGCTTCGGATGCCAAAGGTGGGTGCATCTCTCCTGTTCGGGTCTCAGCTCTGTGAAGCATCATAACTCTGCTTTTCGCTGTGTTTTATGCTCTTCACCTACCAACTCTGATTCCTCTTCCTCAAATCGCCCCCTTTCCATTGTACATATCAATCTCCACGGTCTTCGTACTAAACTTTCTGAGCTCTCTCTCTTCGCACGTACTTACCATCCAGACGTGATCATGGTTCAAGAAACCAAGCTCTCTCCATCCCCTACCTATCCTCATCCTAATATCCCGGGCTACACTGCCTTCCATGCACCAAGGTCAGCTCTTGGCGGAGGAGTTTCAACCTTTGTTTTATCTTCTCTTCCCTCACACCTCATACCAAACACCCCCACGGATGGTACTCTCGAGTACCTTCCAATCCATCTCCCTCTTAAAACACCCCTTTCTCTTTTCAACATATACATTCCCCCTGCCACCTCATGCCCCTCCTCCTACAATCCCATTCCTCTTCTCAAACAACTCAACGATTATTCCCTCTCATCATCAGTTGTTTTCGCGGGCGACTTTAATGCCCACACCTTCTGCTCGTCCCTTGGTTCTGATGCTAGAGGAGAAGAAGTCGAAGAATGGGCTGAGGAGTGCGACCTGGTCATCTTAAACGATGATCAGCCCACTCGTCTCCCTGCCAAAGGCCGATCTTCTAGCCCAGACATAACTCTTATCTCGTCCAACCTTTCCAACGCTTGCTCATGGTCTACCTCAACAACATTGTCTAGTGATCATGTTCCCGTCTTTGTGCACATCGATCTCTCAAATTCTCTTGCTCCTTATTCTGGTGTTCGTCAACGTTCTTATCTCAATTTAGGCCAAGCAGACTGGTGCCTGTTCAGTGAGGTTGCGCTACGCCTAGCGGCTGATTACCCGTGGAATGGCAATGTGCACCAGAAGGAGCATCACTTATCTGATGCAATTCGCAGGGCCATGAAGGCGGCTATCCCTTTTGGCCGAGTAAACACGTTCTATCCAAACGTCACCAGAGAAATTCTTCAGAATATCAGGACTAGAGATGCCAGAAGAGCAGTTGACCATCTAGACCCTATCGTCACTCAGCTGGATGGTGAGATCAGAAAAGATCTCGACCAGCACAAGAAAGAACAGTGGGAAAAATTCACAGAACTGTTGAATTTCAAGACGGACAGTGGAGCTACTTGGAAGGTGCTTCGGAAACTATCGAGAAAGAGCTCGCCAGCCACCATCTCCACTATTGAGTTCGGTAATAACGTTTTCAAGTCAGGAAAGGAAGCCGCCTACTCTCTCGGTAAAAGTTTCTTTGTCACGAGTACAAGGCGAGGTCCGCAAAATAGAGTGACAGTAAGAGAGCTGTGCCGCCTCCCGCTCATGAGCACGGCCGATGCGTTCACTGTGGCGCAAGTAGAGAAGATTATAAAGGACATGCGGAACTCCAGAGCTGTCGGTCCGGACGGCATTTGTCCTGCTGTACTGAAGAAACTCCCGACTGAGATCCTTCCGCTCATCGTTGATATGATTAACACTTCGTTTAGCTCTTGCACTATTCCGCAAAACTGGAAGACAGCCAACGTCATCCCGTTGCCCAAGCCTGGCAAACCTCAGTCATCAGTGAAGGGATATCGTCCCATTAGCTTGATGTCACCTTTCGCCAAAGTGGCCGAAAAGCTCATTGTCAAGGATCTAGCGGAGCACAACGAGAAGCAGTTGTTTCAACATGGGTTCAGGAGGCTACATTCCACAACTACGGCGTTGCTTGAAATTACCAGCTATGCTATCGACGGGTTCAACTTTAACAAGCCATTGAGAACTGTAGCTGTTGCGTTGGATCTCACCAAGGCATTTGATACGGTTAACCTTGGAGTCCTGTCAAGCAACATACTGGAGTCGTCAATACCATCTTGGCAGAAGCGCTGGATATCGGCCTTTATTAAAGGTCGGCGGGCAAGAGTCATGTTTCAGAACCATGTCTCCAACAGTATTCCTATGGCAGCTGGAGTCCCTCAGGGCGGGGTTCTATCGCCAGCCCTCTTCAATCTGTACCTCGAAGATATGCCTGAGCCTCCACAGGACATCAAGGTCGTCGCGTATGCTGATGACATAACAATCATGTGTCGAGATCGGGACTTACAGGTGGCCGCCAATAAGATCAACGAGTACCTGATCACACTGAAGAGCTTTTTCGACCGCAAGATGCTAAGGATCTCTGCAGCTAAGTCGTCAGTGTCCGTTCTCACGACGGACCCATCCGAGCACAGCGCTCATCCGGATGTCGTGTGGGATGGAGACCGTTTGCCTGCTGCTCGCTTTCCAAAGCTGCTCGGTCTTGTGCTCGATCCGTCACTCAAGTTTGATAAGAATACCGAGCAGAAGCAGGCAGTCGTTAAAGCTAAGCTCAACGTTCTCAGGGCCCTGGGCGGCACTTCGTGGGGTAGCAGCAAGGAGACTATACTCACGACGTATAAGGCAATTCTCCAGCCCGCCCTGGAGTACGCCGCACCGGTTTGGCAGCATCTCGCCTCAGAATCCTCCTGGACAAAGATGCAACGAGTACAAAATGCTGCTCTCCGTATCGCCACCGGATGTGCAAGGAGTTCCCCAATCGAGCACCTGCATGCTGAGACCCGTCTATTACCAGTGAAGGAGCACTGTCAGCTCCAGGCCCAGCAATTCCGCATTAACATTATAAAGCAACCAAATCACCCGTCGTGGAGAGTGCTAAACCCCGTGAGAGAGAAGTATAAGAAAGCCATTCGCCGATGCTCCAAACAAAGTCAATTTGCAAAGATGGCACGACTCACAACAAGAACGACTCCGTCTTTTGCGCGAGGAGCACACCAAGTTCGTACGGTGTCATCTTGTGAAGGCGGCCATAAATCCTATACTAGGAGATATACCGCCCCCCGTCTGTACCTCAGAGTCTCAACTCGGAAGAAGGGCGAGATGCACGCTCGCATCATTACGCTGTGGTCACTCTACAATGCTAATGTCTTATGTCAGCAAGATTGACAGCAGCAAATCTGATGTGTGCCCGGACTGCGGTATCGTCGGCCATGATACCGCACATTTATTCAACTGTCGGGAGAGACCTACCACGCTGACACCAATGGACCTATGGACGAATCCACTACTTGTCGCTCAGTTCCTCCGCCTATGACAAAACCCTCTATGTGGCTGCAAAGAAGAAGAAGAAGACCTTTCGGTCTGACAAATGCGCCCTCAGCGTTTCAACGTCTAATGGAAAAGGTTTTGAGCGAACTCCTCGGACCCGAGGTAGCGGTGTACATCGACGATGTACTTATCGCCACGGACTCTATCGAACGCCATTACGAGGTCCTAGAGCAAGTCTTGCAGGCATTTCAAAGGGCTAACCTTCGCATAAAACCACAGAAGTGCAAGATGCTAGAAACGCGGGTTGCCTTTCTAGGTCACGTTGTCGATGAAAATGGAGTCCGAACTGATCCTGACAAAGTGGACAAGATCGTCAACTACCCACGTCCCTCCAACATTGCGGAACTTCGCACTTTCCTTGGCATGGCCGGCTACTATAGGAAATTTGTGCTGCAGTATGCCCAAACGGCGTTGCCTTTGCATGGGCATACCAGCTCCAAGACGCGATTTGAGTGGACACCGGAACACGAGAGAGCATTCACAACTCTGAAGGAACTGCTTATCGGGGCACCTGTTTTGGCTCAACCGGACATCGAGAGGGCCCGTGACGGGTCCCGTCCATTCTACGTGTATACGGACGCTAGCAAAGTAGGGGTAGGAGCGGTTTTAGCTCAAGAACAGGAGGATGGATTCCTACATCCACTATATTTTGCATCGAAGCCGTTGTCTTCTGCGGAACGCAACTATCACGTTACCGATCAGGAAGGACTTGCGGTGGTGTTTGCGCTCAAGAAGTTCCACTACTTCATCTACGGGGTACCTACCGTGGTTCGCACAGATCATGCCACATTGACGTCTCTTTTCAAGAGGAAGAACGTGTCAGGGCGCGTACTGAGATGGGCCTTAGAGCTCCAACGTTACGACATCACGATTGAGTACGTAAAAGGAGCGGCAAACTCGGTAGCGGATGCGCTATCGCGCGGAATCGCGAACATGACAGGTCAGGAGGTGTCTCCAACACACACGGAAAACGAAAAGGTGGTATGTCACCTTACGGCGGAAACATGGTTAGAAGAACTTCGCCAAGACAAGGACTTTGAACCCGTTATTGACGCTGTAGAGCAAAATCTGGATAAGGAAGTGAAGCTCCCACGACATGATCGAAAGCTTAGCTCAAAGGATTTTCTCCTTCATAATGGTCAGCTAATGCTTCTACTAGAAGACGGCTCCGCTGTACTTGTTGTCCCGGACAGCAAGCGAAGAAAAATCTTCGAAGAAGCTCACCACGGAGTACTAGGAGGCCACTTCAATGCACGCAAGATGCACATTCAGCTAAGAAGGTCCGTCTTCTGGCCGGGTATGCGGCAGGATTTGGTCAAATGGTGTAAGACATGCCAGCAATGCTTTCTAACGAATGCCAGAGCTACTAACACGCCACCGTTGAAGCCGAGGTCGACTACGCGACCGTTTCAAGTTGTCGGCATCGATGTTCTCGAAATGGGTTTAACCACCAGAGGCAATCGTTACATCGTCACTGTGATCGACCACTTCACGAAGTACCTCGGGGCTTACCCAGTTCCAGACAAGAAGGCTGAAACTATAGCAGAGGTCATCTTTAGTCAATGGATCTGCGTGGGAGGTCGCTGGCCAGAATGTATCCTATCCGATCGCGGGGGTGAATTTGAAAACGCAGTTGTGGCCTCACTCTGCGAGATTCTCCAGATCAAACAGGATTTCACCAAAGGATACTGTCCACGTGAGAACGGGGTAACCGAACGTGCAAATGGAACGATTGTCCGGATGCTGAAGAAAAAGACGGTGGTTGCAACGGAGTGGGATAGGGTTTTACCCGCCGTTGTCTACGCCTACAATGCATCACCACACTCAGCGACTGCGGAAAGTCCGCACTTTCTACTGTACGGACATGATCCTCGCTTCCCGTCTTCAGTGATACCTAGCGAGCACTTGTCTCCGTATAGGGTAGACTTGGATGACTACAAAACCGACTTTCTGAATGGACTACAACTTGCACGAGACTGTATTTCGGAACACGCCACCAAGTACCGCGCTACAATGAAAGCCGGTTACGACAAGAAGTGGAAAACCTCGGATTCGGACGCCTTCAAAGCGGGTGACCGCGTGTACATGAAGGTGCCCGCTGAGAAGGGAAAAGCGACTCATCCCAAGTTGACCCACAACTGGCGTGGACCATACCGTGTTCTTCAAGCTTGTGAAAACTCAGCTCTCATCACACTGATAGGTGAAAATGAAGAGCCTGTACGTATCCAGTTCGATCATCTAGTGAGGGTACCCCTAGAGATCGATGACACGACAGTTAAAGGGAAGACTAAGAGAGCTGCTCGAGGACGAAAGCATTGTGCTCAGTCACTCGTGGTTGATGGGATGCCCAAACCTCTAAAGACCAAAGTTTCCAACAACTACAGACCATCTTGTAATTTGATTACTTTCAGGAATGACCGTCGTTCGAATCACCGCGATCCGTCCACTATCGACTTCCTCTGCCCAGGCACATACGATCACATGGGCCAACATCTTTCTTGCCAGCCAGCTGTTTCTCTTGGATATGTTCTACCCAACGCATCATTACAGCAGCTAGGGTTGCGGACCCCGTTTGAACTGGCCAGGGCAATAACCATTCTCCAACAAACCCACACGACCGCTCTACGTATGAAGGATTTCCTCCTCGACACCGAATACCTGACCCTGTCCCCTACGGCTGTGGCGACCGCATATTCGGACTTTAGGTGGAGGTGTCTTCACGTAGGGGCCTTCCTAAATCGTGCCCTCGCGGGCTACCCGGAGGACCACCCAAAAAGACACCGTGAGAAACCATTCGATCTGAAGGATAAAGTCGGTAGTGCGCTGGGCAGTACCCATCTCACCAACAACTGGGAACCGAACAGATGGTGGAGGCTGCCACAAAAGTCAACATTGGTGATCCTGTCTGGCGGATTCGAGCGGCACACCAGTGGATTCACCCGATTCAATCAGAAGGCTGTCTTCTATCATAGACCAGAGGACTTCCAGAGTGACTGGTTCAACGATGAGCTGTCTGCGGTGGTTCTGTGAAGTCCGACTCGCAGTGTGACTGCCGTCGAATGGTTTAGACCTTGGAAACGGATCATGCAGAGTATCTCCAGAGGCGCTGACCTCTATTGTCTTCCGTCCCCCATAGAGGATGAGACATGGAGCTTCGGCCTCGACATGTTGCGGAATTTCTGTTACACTACGATCGACATGCGGCCATCGCTCCGCTCCCGCATCAACATTTGCCTGCCATGTAGCGGCGACACACATCTGCCATTCATGATGCTCAACCCTGAGGGTGCTCTTCCGCCGCACTTCACGTCGTCGGCAGCAAAGCGATTCCTCAATGGAACAGCAATTCACTACTCCACCAAAGTGCTGCTGATTCCGTATGTCCGTCAAGACCGCCTAGATGACCGCAACCGCAGACCGTTAAGGGGAAGCCCTCAAAGAGACAACCGCGACCGTCGTGACGGGTCTCGTCAGAACGACTTAGCGCCGGCGATGGGGCGCCTCAACATCAGGGACAGATCAGCCCCTCACAACCGCCGTTTTGCTGGACGTGATGAAGACCGCAATGGTCGCCGCTTTCCTGGACGTCAGGAAGATCGCAATGGCAATCGTTTTGGTGAACGTGATGAAGATCGCAGTGGACGCCGTTTCTTTAGACGCGATGAGGAACGCCATGGTCGCCCCGGAGCATCCCGCCCACGGCTTGAACCCGCCTTCCGACCCCGCCAGAACCGCCGCACCTCTAGACCCTATTAGTTTGGCTGAGTGGGACAGCCTTTTCTCTCAGGGGGGACGTGTTAGGGGAGACGGTATCCCACCATCTTCTACGCTGTACTTTTCTTTGCTTATTTCATAGTTTCACGTCCATATATATATTTTTTTTGTATCAATCATGTTCACTGAGCTTACTACGTTGCCTCATATTCACTTTGTATTATAGAATCTCAGATACTATCTCATCTTTCTTGAATCTCACTAATCCCACTTACCCCCCCCCATCCCTCTACTCCTCATGTACATTCAATTTGAATAGTTGGCTGCCATCCATTTTGTACTTTCGATGTTTCGAAATACGATGGCAGTCGATGTTATTCTCGATCCACGTGATCGAAACGGATGACGGCTTGGCATGGGCGTGATTGGCTGGCCGAGCTCCAACCGCGCTGCGCTTGCGCACGCGGGCAACCGCCTCCTTATAAGGGCGGCAATCCTTAACACCCCATCCATTCGGCACCTGCGCAGCTTCTGGAGTACAAGCTCGGATATCGAGCTCTAGCTGGAAACTTTCCCCCCTTTTCCCAATTTAGGCGGCACTCGCCTGTATCTGACTGGTAGTTCAGTGGGAGCCGGATAATCGGCTAAGGGTTTTCTCGAGCGGTCGCGCTCTCTAGTGGGTTAATCGGAATCCAGCTGCACCTCTTAATTTCGGATTATTCCGAGGTAGTCTCCAGGAGTATCTTCTTTTCATCAGCCGTGTTGGGGGACGCCAGTCTCTCACGCAAGCCGAGCCGTCGTCCTATTCTGTTGTTGTGAAGGGGTAAAACCCTCAGGTTTATCCTACCGGTATATCCGCTCACTTACCCGTGCTTTAACCGACATATATATTTTGATACGTTCCTAGTAAACTTTTAGTAATTAAACAGTTCTCGTATTCTTTTCTGCCCAAAAACGGTTAAAACCGTGAATACCTATTATATTTGCACGTGTTCAATTATTGATTGTTTTCAGAGTTCGCCCGGGTAGGGAAAGAAATCTCGGGTACCGAGAGCACATCGTAAAGAGGCATCTCTCTTCACAGACGACTTGTCCGGGTTACCGGTTTTAGAGACAGAGGGCTACCTAGTATCCCATATTTCTATACGTGGCTACACTTTCCCTCTTGCACAGTTTATACGTGCTTACGTATCGCGTTTCGCGTGTATCGCGTCGTATAACTAAACCGTGTACGCAATACCTTGACAACGCGATCCGCAGAGCCATGAAAGCGGCTATTCCTGTCGGCCGCGTCAAGACTTTTTATCCAAATGTCACTAGGGAGATCCTCGATAAGATCAGGGCAAGAGATGCCAGGAGAGCGGTCAACCATTTGGACCCCGTCGTTGCTGAACTTGACGATGAGATCAGAAAGGATTTAGACAGGCACAAGAAAGAAGAGTGGGAAAAGTTCACCGGGCAGTTGGATTTCAAGACGGATAGTGCAGCCACTTGGAAGGTATTACGAAAGCTTTCGGGTAAGAGCTCGCCTGCTACCGTCTCCACAATCGAATTCAACAACGGTGTATTCAAATCAGGAAAAGAAGCCGCATATGCGCTCGGTAGAAGTTTTTTCATCACCAGTGCAAAGCGTGGTCCGCAAAACAGAGTTACTCTACGAGAGCTGTGCCGCCTCCCGCTTATGAGCACGGCCGAAGCGTTCACTTCGACGCAAGTTGAGAAGGTTATAAAGGATATGCGGAATTCAAAAGCGGTTGGTCCAGACGGGATATGTCCTGCTGTCTTGAAGAAGATACCGAATGAAATCCTACCGCTTCTCACTGATTTGATAAACACCTCGTTCAGATCGTGCACCATCCCACAAAATTGGAAGACAGCTAACGTTGTGCCGCTGCCCAAGCCGGGGAAACCTCAGGCTCCAGCAAAGGGATACAGACCCATTAGCTTGCTGTTCACGTTTTCAAAGGTAGCCGAAAAACTGATCGTAAAGGATCTTACAGAGCACAATGAGAACCAGGTGTTTCAGCACGGATTCAGAAAGCTACATTCCACCACGACAGCTCTGCTGGAAATTACAAGTTTTGCCATCGATGGGTTCAATGCCCAGAAGCCACAGAGAACTGTGGCTGTTGCCTTAGATCTTACCAAGGCATTCGACACAGTAAACCATGGAGTTCTGTCAAGCAACTTACTCGAATCATCAATACCGCCGTGGCAGAAACGCTGGATATCGGCATTCATCAAGGGCAGACGAGCCAGAGTTATGTTCCAGAACCATGTCTCCAATAGTATTCCTATTGCAGCTGGGATTCCGCAGGGCGGCGTTTTATCGCCTGCCCTCTTCAGTCTGTACCTCGAAGACATGCCCGCCCCCCCCCCCCCCAGGATATCAAGGTGGTCGCCTATGTCGATGATATGACAATAATGTGTCGGGATCGGGATATACATGTGGCCGCCTCCAAGATCAATGAGTACCTGATCACACTGAAAAGCTTTTTCGACCGCAAAATGCTAAAGATCTCGGCATCCAAATCGTCGGTATCCGTACTCACAACGGATCCATCAGAGCACAGCGCCCAGCCGCATGTCGAGTGGGATGGAGATCGATTACCTGCTGCTCGCTTTCCCAAACTGCTCGGTCTGGTGCTCGATCCATCACTCAAGTTTCACAAGAACACCGAGCAGAAGCAGGCCGTCGTCAAAGCGAAGCTTAATGTGCTCAGAGCCTTGGGCGGTACATCATGGGGCAGTAGCAAGGAAACTATTATCAGGACCTACAAGGCCATACTTCAGCCCGCTCTGGAGTACGCTGCACCGGTGTGGCAGCACTTGGTATCAGAAGCCTCCTGGACCAAAATGCAGCGTGTACAGAATGCCGCACTTCGTACAGCTACCGGATGTGCAAAAAGTTCCCCAGTCGAGCACTTGCATGCGGAGACACGATTATTGCCAGTAAAGGAGCACTGTCAGCTCCAGGCCCAACAATTCTTCATCAATATCATAAAGCAAACCAACCACCCCTCATGGAGAGTGCTGATCCCTGTCAAGGAGAGAGACATCAGAAAGCCATTCGCCAATGCTCCAAGCAAATTCAATCTGCAAAAATGGCACGATTCACAGCAAGAACGACTCCGTCTATTGCGCGAGGAGCACACACAATTCGTACGGTGTCATCTGGAAAGGGCTGCAGTAAATCCCATCCTGGGAGTGGCGCCGCCCCGTGTCTGCACATCCGAGTCTCAACTCGGAAGGAGGGCCAGATGCACCCTGGCATCGCTGCGCTGTGGTCACTCTACTATGCTTATGGCTTACGTCAGCAAGATTGACAGCAGCAAATCGGACGTTTGTCCAGACTGTGGATGCCAAGGTCACGATACGGCACATCTGTTTAATTGTCCGGAGAGACCAGCCACGCTGACCACAGTGGACCTATGGACGAATCCATTACTGGTCGCCCAGTTCCTCAACCTAGGACAAAACTCTCGACGTGGCTGCAAAGAAGAAGAAGAAGTTCTCTTCACACTCAGCATTCTCACTCCACTCTCTCAACGGGTGTAAATAGTAATTAACGCCCTATAGTTATCACTTCAGTATGCCTAGTTTCGGTTAACTTCACCATTATCCTTGAACTGCTGCGCCTACTAATTTCGGACCACCCGTTACATATTCATTCCTCTGCTGGCTCCCTTGAGAAGAAAAAAAAACACTGATATCACACTGATCAGATGACTTTTGTAGTATATTATTTGCAATTCCAATTTTTTTGTCAGAAATTCACCAGTACCAAATTCCCGAAACTGCGGATCACCACTACATATTTGTCCCCTATGAATTCTATACATGCAGTTCATAACGATAAACCACGGATAGCACACTGATCAGATGATTGATGAACTTATTTTCAGCGAACATGTCTTTTCACACGAACCAGTCTACCCTGCAGGAGGGTGATTTGCTTTCGATGCCCTCAGGACTGTGCAAGATAGTACGACTAGTGGACGGTAATCTCGCCGCAGTCCCCTACGACTTCTCAGAGGAACAGGCAAGGCTCATCGCTCTCCACAGAGCAGATATGCTCTATGTTAGCCAGCACGGTGAGTAACAGAATTACCTTATTCACTTTCTTTACTGATTTGTCAGTAATTTTTAAATGTTTTAAAACTTTTCGGCACGAACTGTGCAGCAGGGGTGTGCGTTAATGAAAATTATTTTTTTCGTTGAGCGTTAATCGTTAATTTTCGAAAAAAAACCGCGTTAACCCGTTAATGCGTTTACACGTTTATTTTGCATTTCGTTAAACCATTAAAGGGAAAACATTACCACGTCAAGAATCAATAAATTATCAGATCTCCCATATCAATCAGTCCCATACAGAGTTCGGCGCGGGATAGGGCCCCACAGGGGGTTCTGAGCTCCAGAGGGGATGAAGGGCTCCGGAGATATCTAACCTTCGGAGGAAGACCCAATGGACAATTGTGTATCTGAGTGAAAACCGCCCGGAGCAATTTTCACATGGAATTCAACTATGCATTGCGATTTGACTGAAATGCTGTTTGAACTGAGTTGTGAGTGACGGTGTTCAATTAGGAAGCTTAGGGTGAAGTGAAGTCATCGTGAGGGCGTTCTCAAAATGATAGACAATACATATGAATCACCAATGTGAAGTGCCTAAGGCAATTTGCCTACTAAATGCTGAATGATTTCTGCGAAAGATTTCTATGAGTTCGTAGAGTTGATATTTGAAATGAGCGTGGTCGATTCATCCTGTACAGAAAAATTCCTCGTTTAGGATTGAGGCCGAGCACCGCTAAAATATGAGAGCTCACACCTCTCTCAGGTGTTGTCCCGTCGGAAGTCAGCAATTTTGAAAACTAAGAGTCGCGGGAGTAGTATATTTGAGTCCAGCGTGGCCGATTTATTTCATTCTGGGTTTCAGCGTCTAAAATGAACGCCGAAAACCGCTACACTGATAGAGGAAGAAGACAAAAATTATCCAAGTTCACGAATCTAGTGGGGTTTTAAGAACTGCAGTAACTTAAGTCTTAAATGAGGTACATGGAAAAAAAACGTAGCTTCAGGAAACTACTTTCTGTACCCTACCGTTAGATGCCTAGGGTACATCTGGAGTGTGCCCTTCGCGAAGTTTTTCTTAGTGTGGGTTCTGCGTCAATATTCGCGTTTTCTCAGTACTTCAGCGTCGATCTCAGATGGTGAAATTTCGGACGCAGGGTAAATCAGCGACGTTTGACACAAATATCCTACTCTCGTGACTACTAGTTTTCAAAATTGTCTACTTCCGGCGGGACCACACCTGAGAAAGTGTGAGCCCGTACAAGACTTTTTCGTTAAGCGTTAATCGTTAATTTTCGAGAAAAACCGCGTTAACCCGTTAATGCGTTAACACGTTAACGTTATAACGCTGCTGTGCAGCATCACACCCGGGGAAGTTTTGCAGAATCGCGTACTATCAGCACTGACTTGGAACGTTTAGACGCAATGCGAGTCGCCTTTCCCATTTCCAAAACGACACTGAAACCTTCAGGGTAATGATGCGTTCAGAAAATGGCGCGAAGGTATTGTCTTCTTCTGTGAAAACGTTTTGGAAACGCTCAAAAATGGATCATTATGGGCTTGGATACATGAACGATAAAAATGCGGATTTAGCGTAGGTTTTGTCCCACACTCTGTGTAAGGTTCAATTATGCATGCCACTATCTCTCAACTCCGATCACTCTTACGCTATGGTACAATCGCTGATGGATCCGGCCCCTGGAGAAAAAAGAACGCTAAAGAAAACCTGAATGGCTATTAAGCTTCATTTTGTTATCGAAATTTGGATTGATCAGTTTGAGGGTCGCAGTCATCTTGGTCCACGCAGAATGAAAATGAACTCTCAGAAGTTCGCATCTACTTTTGCACGGCGGGAGATTCTTTTTGACACGAAAATCGATTTTTCGACCTAACAAAGAAGAAAAATTCCCCCAAAATAGTAGTGGCCATCTTTGGTGACAAGTTAATGAAAAGTCATTCGGAAATAAAGTTCAACGATATTTAGGCATCTGACAGTTTTAGTTATGAAATATAAGCTGTCCAGAAATCGCGCATCGGGGGGGGGGTCGTAAAAATTTCGAATTTTAAAAAAATTGATGTTAGGGTTCGCTTCGATTTCGAAAATTATGCAACGCCTCACTTGATCCTGGGTTTACTAAAAGAACTGGGTATATTGGGAATTAAACTCTGATAACTTCTCAACTGTATATGGAACTTGCATCTTGTTCCGAATTTTTCTCTTAAACACAGTAAAATGGGCATAGATAAATCAACATTTATTGCATTTTTCTTAACAGCAAACAAGAATTTTTTTCAAAATTTCGCCACAGATGTCATTTTGATGAACCGACCCACCCACGTTGCGTCCGTAGCTCTCAAATATCCTTTCGCTCGTTCCTTTTTTTTTGTTTTCCTACAGGGCATAAAAGTAGAGTAGGTCTGAATGAGTAAGGTCGAATGACATTGATTAAACGACATTTGGGAATTAATCTCCGATCAAAATGATACAGTTTTGTGAATTTGCAAACAAAAAAAAGATTGCTGGGATTCGAACCCTCGTCGCCATCCTAACACTGTCTCTCCCTACCGACTGCGCCATCGATGCTATTATTTGCTTAGCTCTTCGCAGGCTAAAAGAAGGTGGCGCAGACGAGACATATTATAGTATTATGTCCATTGCTCAGCGGACTACTAGGGGGTCTTAGGTCAAAATTCTGTCCCCAAAATCTAAAGGGAGAAAGGTACTATGCTTCTCTGTGCCAAATTCCGGTGCACAATTGCGTCTCGACACGCTTTGCGGAGGCGCGCGTTCGGGCCAGTCGAGTCTCCAACGCCAAAGCCGACTCGATGTAACTTTTTTATACAGTTTTCTCCAATTCTGTTTCGTTTCCAGTTTCTAAAACCCACCTAGGGTCCACAGATCGGCGGCTGCGGCGCTGGAAACTCTTCCGACCTGAAAGCGCGCGGCCACAAAGCGTGTCGAGACGCAATTGCGGACTGGAGGTTGGCACCGAGAAGCACAGTACATGACACAGTCAATACCACAAATCAGTTGGGGAAAAATTAGATTTTGGAAAAATTAGACTTGATCATTTGCTAAGCAATTTTTCAAGCCTATTCTGAAATTTAGTTTTAATAGTAATTCCCTTTCTTACGGCCGCAATTCTTACGATCCCCACCACAAAAAATTACAGAACCGCGCTTGACCCCGTGCCCAAAGCTGAGAGACATTTTTTCGAAGTCTTCGCGCAATCAAATGTGCCTATTTCGCAACAGACACAAAGCACATTTCCAGTCAGTCAAAACGTGACTGTATGTCGATGAGGCCATTCGAAATGATTTCTTGTTCAGCAGATTTAACACGTCAAAGATTTTGTTCTGAATAAAAAAATCATTGCTAATGAAGGCCGTAGGCACTGAAGTCTCAATAGGGTGAAACGCCGTTGTGCAATTTCTCAACGGGTGGTAGGGGTCGTAAAGAATTCTAGCTTAAAATGAAAAATTTCGAAAGGGGCTCGTCAGAGTTTTGGCCTTGAAACGAAAATGCCAAATCACTTCCGTTCCTGTAAAACGCTCCCGGAGTTTGGCAGGGGTCGAAGCCCCGTACTCTACCTACATTCAAGACAACTTTCTCCTTCATTGAATAGCTTTCCCGTTTAAGCCAAGTTTTCGCCCACCCTGAGATTCTTTGGGGGTTATCTAGGATTGCTCAAAGTCGCTAGGGCAGGGTCGAGCAGGACATTGTGACTGATCTCGACGGAGCTACGACCCCCTGACTTCGTGACCGGAAATCTCGCAAAATATCCGAAATTTCTATGAATCCCCTTCCCAGGAGGAAATTCTGTCGCTTTCCCGTTTACGCCAAGTTTTCGCCCACCCTGAGATTCTTTGGGGGTTATCTAGGATTGCTCAAAGTCGCTAGGGCAGGGTCGAGCAGGACATTGTGACTGATCTCGACGGAGCTACGACCCCCTGACTTCGTGACCGGAAATCTCGCAAAATATCCGAAATTTCTATGAATCCCCTTCCCAGGAGGAAATTCTGTCGCTTTCCCGTTTACGCCAAGTTTTCGCCCACCCTGAGATTCTTTGGGGGTTATCTAGGATTGCTCAAAGTCGCTAGGGCAGGGTCGAGCAGGACATTGTGACTGATCTCGACGGAGCTACGACCCCCTGACTTCGTGACCGGAAATCTCGCAAAATATCCGAAATTTCTATGAATCCCCTTCCCAGGAGGAAATTCTGTCTCCGTCTGGAATTCGAACTATACATTTCTCAGATGAACGAATTTTCCTTTCTTGGCTGAGAATTTTACGACCCCGCCCCACCCCGTTGTGTGCGTACACCACCCCGCTGGAACCTCCAAAACAGTTTAAATGGAAACAGAGGCATATCTAATTGATTTTTTATCTCGATTTCGATGCCTTGACTATTACAAATTTCAATTAATTATCCGATGGACTAACATCCATCTTTCGAGCATGGTCCCACTAAAAAAACGCAAAAAATGGATACGTTCTACTTCGGAACAGGTGTCGCAACCTACTGTTTTGTTGCGCGGGGGAGGAATGAACTCTATGAATCGTGCCCTTAATGGCATGAGAAAAGCTGGCAAAACGAATCAATAGTGCTTAAGAAATTTATTCATGTGTGGTCGTTTAAAGGTTCGAAACTTTGAATATGATGCTTATAGCACCGCCCAGGTGACATAAACACCCTGTTGATCCCATGTCAATGATATATCACCCTATACACATCCTAACTATCTAAACGACCTGCCCCTCATTTTGTTAGATGAAATGTTTCAAAACGAAACATTTTTCGCGCCAAGCACCGTATACTGACAAGGGAACGATTTGTAAAAGTGGGGTGAGACAAATCGAAACAAAAAATCTGCCCTAAAAAAAAACAAGAAAACGCTGCGGAAAAAAATGGACAAACACTTAAGCTTAATATACCTGGCTTTTCAGTTGAGTCGTCGCTGCCGTTTGAGGAATTGAGCGTAGTGGAGGAAACTGCTGAGGATTTAATAATCGGTAACTTCCACTAAATAATTTTGATACGCTAGATACGAGCTAATAAATCAAAATTCAAATAAGGAGAGAGCGGTAAGCATAGTGCTTTCTTCGGTGAATTTAGAGCGGGCATCACGTCACAGATGGCCAAACGTAGATAGCAAGACAAACATAGTGTCTTGTTCACAACTGAACCTGTTTTTTTCAGTGGAGCGACCCCCATCAGTTGGCGCGAATGAGGAGGTTGTTGCGGAATCAGCAGTTGGAATGCTTCACCAAGTAGTGAAGAAAGATGGAGTACGGTCGCCCATGGAGTAATGGAGTACGGTTTCGTCGAATTCCCATTGAAACACTTTGATTTCTGAAAACGGTACCATTCGTTCTTCACTGCAATCCTGAGTAGGCCCCTCCAATTAGTTTTGCACCAAAACATGGTTACCCTAAGGAGCCGCGTAAGTATACTAAATTAAATGAGCTGAAAAAATAGAGGAAATTTGAAGGAACAACTCACACACGATTTCCACACCATACCGTTCACCATCACAGCCAGGATGACTCGATACCCCAGGGGCATAGCAGCCGCCATAGTGAACGGCAACGTCGCGCAACGGCGGACGGGACGAAAGACGAGCCACACGGTGTCATCACCAGTGTCAATCGGACCGCGATGGTTAAACATAGGGTTTTGATATCTTGAGGGTGACGTTAACACCTCTAAAAAAGGTGACGCTAACTCTTCTAAAAAAGCACAAAAGTATATTGATCTTCTGAACGACTTCCACAGTAACCCACAATTCGGTGCTGAAATTTTCTCCAGACAATCAGAGCCTATATGGCCTGCTCTTGATTTCAAGCATTTGTCTGAACAAAGAAGAGTTCTCGTACTTTATTCGAGAGTGCAGTTCTATACTTGGACAAGGTGGACATAGCAATTCGAATAAATTTGAAATAGTTGCATAAAAACTTGATATCATCATTTTAAGGGTCCATTCGATTGCAAAACTATACTACACATGTTTTTTATTTACAGCTACGCAAATGTATGTATATCCACGTCTATCTTGTAAGGACAAACCAACATAATATTAGTAGAGTCCAGCCACTCCTGATCCAACCCCATTACTGTATGAATATCAGAGGCGGGTTCTGCCGCTGCTTGTTGAAAGTGAAACCAAACTATGATGTTTTTTCTCACATTTATGGGTAACCCAGTAAGGCAAAGAAAATGAACATAACGTTCGATATAAAACGTGCATAGTCTCACTAGTCAAAAAAGCTTCATGAAAACAAAAACATTTCATGAACACCTTCGTGATAGGAAACTAAATGGATCACGTGTAGGGAAGGAGAGAAGAAAGATATACTAGAATACAAGGAATATCTAGAATTTTTCTAAGACATTCCATGAAAAGCAAATACAGGTAAATAAGTGAATTTTGCAGGTTATTTGCTGCACTAGCTGAATAAACAGGAGTCGAGGGTAACCATCAGTAATAATTCTCAGTTGATTCAGACGAAAATAGAGAATGATGCCGAGAATAGTGAAGAAATAATAGCCACTGGAAAGACTTGGACGCTAGCCAAGTAATGCGGCGTCCATCTGACAAACCCGACAAGTCGTCCGAGAAAGAGGCACTCGGGCGCGCGGCTCTTCCGCGCGGGGGGCGGAGACGGGCCGCCCCTCATGCTCCGCCCACGGCGGTCGTACAGCTGCTTGAGTGAAGGAGTGGGGTCATAAGATTGGGGACAGAACGTGGTAGGAGGGATATAGATATTAAAACGAGATATAGGTGTTTTAAAGGCAGTGTTCACGATAATCTTCGATTTTGAGATTAATCGCTAAATCGATTGTTTGGCCCCCGAGTAGAACTGAAATGACGAAGAAACCGAGAAAAACGCACCAGAAGGGCACGAAATCCTCAAGTATCAGCCCGCCTCTTAAAGGCAGTGTTCACGATGAAAAAAGTTTTCGAAATTCCACTAGGATCGGGTAGTGGAGGGACACTCTGTAACGTTAACGTCGAAAGAACGCATGAAAACGAGCCAGGAAGAGCCCCAAAAGAGCCCGAAGTTGCAACTTCGAGCGCATTGAAAACCCCAAAAGCGCATCACACGCCCACCGACGTGAACAAATGAATGCTCGAGATCGTGAGATGAGCGATGATTTTCAATCATTAGCCCCGTTCTTCCCTTCATTCTCAGCTTCTCTCTTTACTCAGGTCAGCTCGCATAGATCGGCTGCAAAAGACGGAAGTTACAAGCCTCGGACAACTCGTCCACCATGTTTCCATAGCTCAATCTTTGAGGGACCATACCTGCGTTCACAGAAGGTCTTGTATGGTTTCAGAGACACCATTGGAATCAGCATGGGACCGTTTTCAAGATAGGCGGAAAAACAGAAAAACGATTTTCATCGTGAACACTGCCTTTAAGTATCAATGGAACAGTTCGTTATGACAATGAAATCTTTTGTGGACCCGTCTTTTCTTCTTCTTCTTCTTTGCAGCCACATTGAGGGTTTTGTCATAGGTTGAGGAACTGGGCGACCAGTAACGGATTCGTCCATAAGTCCATTACGGTCAGCGTGGTAGGTCTCTCCGGACAGTTGAATAAATGTGCGGTATCGTGGCCGATGGTACCGCAGTCCGGGCACACATCAGATTTACTGCTGTCAATCCTGCTGACATAAGACATTAGCATTGTAGAGTGACCACAGCGTAATGATGCGAGCGTGCACCTGGCCCTTCTTCCGAGTTGAGCCTCGGATGTGCAGACTTGGGGCGGCACTACCCCCAATATGGGATTAATGACCGCCTTTTCCAGATGACACCGTACAAACTGAGTATGCTCCTCGCGCAATAGACGGAGTCGTTCTTGCTGTGAGTCGTGCCATCTCTGCAGATTGACTTTGCTGGGAGCATCGGCGAATGGCTTTCTGATCTTTCTTTCTCTGACGGGGTTTAGCACTCTCCAAGAAGGGTGATTTGGTTGTTTGACAATGTTGATGAAAAATTGTTGGGCCTGGAGCTCACAGTGCTCCCTTACTGGTAATAAGCGGGTCTCAGCATGCAAGTGATCGACCGGGGAACTTCTTGCACACCCGGTGGCGATTCGAAGAGCCGCATTCTGTATGCGTTGCATCTTAGTCCAAGAGGATTCCGAAACTAGATGCTGCCAAACTGGGGCGCCGTATTCCAGTGCAGGCTGGAGAATAGCCTTATACGTTGTAATAATGGTTTCTTTGCTACTACCCCATGTTGTACCGCCCAGGGCTCTAAGCACGTTAAGCTTCGCTTTAACGATAGCCTGCTTCTGTTCCGTGTTCTTATGGAATTTGAGCGATGGATCGAGTACGAGTCCGAGAAGTTTTGGGAAGCGGGCGGCAGGCAAACGATCTCCATTCCATACGACATACGGATGTGCGCTGTGTTCAGATGGGTCCGTTGTGAGTACGGATACCGATGACTTTGACGCAGAAATCTTCAGCATTTTGCGGTCGAAGAAGCTTTTCAGTGCGGTCAAGTACCCGTTAATCTTAGCGGCGGCCACATTTATATCCCGATCACGACACAAGACAGTCATATCATCAGCGTAAGCGACCACCTTGATATCTTGGGGTGGGGCGGGCATATCTTCGAGGTACAGACTGAAGAGAGCAGGCGACAATACACCGCCCTGTGGGAATCCAGCTGCAATCGGAATGCTGTTTGAGACATGATTCTGGAACATCACTCTAGCCCGTCTTCCCTTAGTGAATGCAGCTATCCAGCGCTTTTGCCATGGCGGGATTGATGACTCCAGTAAGTTGTTTGATAAGATACCAAGATTCACTGTGTCGAAAGCCTTAGTGAGATCCAAGGCAACTGCTACAGTTCTTTCCGGCTTATACGCGTTGAAACCATCAATTGCATAGCTCGTAATTTCTAACAAAGCTGTCGTGGTGGAATGCATTTTTCTGAATCCATGCTGAAACACCTGTCTCTCGTTGTGCTCGGCCAGGTCTTTGACGATCAGCTTTTCAGCTACTTTAGCAAAAGAAGACAACAAGCTAATGGGCCGATATCCCTTGACTGAAGCTTGGGGCTTGCCAGGCTTGGGCAGCGGAACGACGTTTGCCATCTTCCAATTCTGCGGGATAGTACACGACATGAACGAGGAGTTTATCACATCAGTGAGGAGCGGTAGTAAGTCAGTGGGTATCTTCTTCAAGACAGCAGGACATATCCCATCAGGACCAATAGCTCTAGAGTTCCGCATTTCCTTTATAATCTTCTCAATTTGCGTCGTAGTAAACGCTTCGGCCGTGCTCATAAGCGGGAGGCGGCACAGCTCTCTTACAGTCACTCTATTCTGCGGACCTCGTTTAGCACTGGTGATGAAAAAACTTTTCCCGAGCGCATAAGCGGCTTCCTTTCCTGATTTGAATACGCCGTTGTCGAATTCGATAGTGGAGACGGTGGCGGGTGAGCTTTTACCCGAAAGCTTCCGTAAAACCTTCCAAGTAGCTGCACTGTCCGTCTTAAAGTCCATCTGTCCGGTGAACTTCTCCCACTCTTCTTTCTTGTGTCTGTCCAAATCCTTTTTGATCTCACTGTCAAGCTCAGCAACTACGGGGTCCAGATGATTAACCGCTCTCCTCGCATCTCTCGTTCTAATTTTGTCGAGGATTTCCCTGTTGACATTTGGATAGAACGTCTTGACGCGACCGATAGGGATAGCCGCATTCATGGCCTTGCGGATTGCGTCAGATAGATGGCACTCCTTCTGGTGCACGCTTCAATTCCACGGGTAATCTGCCGATAGGCGAAGCGCAACTTCACTGAACAGGCGCCAGTCTGCTCGGCCTAAATTAAGATAAGAACGTTGGCGAACACCAGAAAAGGGAGCGAGAGAATTGGATAGATCGATGTGGACAAAGACAGGAACGTGGTCACTTGGCAGAGTAGTCGAGGTAGACCATGAGCAGCAGCTAGAAAGGTTGGACGAGACAAGAGATATGTCTGGGCTAGAAGATCGGCAGCTGGCAGGGAGACGAGTGGGCTGATCATCGTTTAGAATGACCAGGTCGCACTCATCTGCCCATTCTTCGACGTCATTTCCTCTAACATCAGGACCGAGAGACGAGCAAAAGGTGTGAGCGTTGAAATCACCCGCGAAAACGACCGAGGATGAGAGGGAGCAGTCGCTCAGCTGCTTGAGAAGTGGGATAGGATTGTAAGATGAAGGGCATGAAGTTGTAGGTGGAATGTATATGTTGAAAAGAGAAAGGGGTGTTTTTAGGGGAGATGGATTGGGAGGTACTCGAGAGTACCGTCCGTGGGGGGTGCTGGGAATGAGGTGTGAGGAAGTGAAGATAGAACGAAAGTAGAGACTCCACCGCCGAGAGATGACCTTGGAGCATGGTAAGAAGTATAGCCTGGGATATTGGGATGAGGATAGGTAGGGGATGGAGAGAGCTTGGTTTCTTGAACCATGATCACGTCTGGATGGTAAGTACGTGCAAAGAGAGAGAGTTCAGAAAGCTTGGCACGAAGGCCGTTTAGATTGATATGCACAATGGAAAGGGGGCGATTTGAGATAGAAGAATCTGAGATGGAAGGTGAGGAGCATAACACACAACGAAAAGATGAGTTATGATGCCTCACAGAACTGAGACCCGAACAGGAGAGATGCACCCACTTTTGGCATCCGAAGCACTGGACGCTGGTATGTCTCCAGTTTACATCCTCTCCGCACGTGGCGCATTGGTACTTCTGAGCGGGTCCAGGATTCCTCTCCACGCCGGCCCTTTGCAGGAGAATCCGAAGGAGAGTTGCGGCCGGCCAGCACCTCTCCCATGACAAAAACCCTCTTTGTGGAGGTGATGACGTCGGTTTGCACGGAGGCGATCTTCTTTCCTCCACACTGCCACGGCACGAACGTACGACATCTCGGCAGCACCCGTCTTTTGCAATTCTCCATTCTGTGTTGCTCCGTTCTTTCCTTCGGGCCCTAACTAATACTGTTGTGCCCAAAACATTCTTCCACTTTCGATTACTCCCATTTTCTACCGGTGACAACCACCGTGAACATGTTCATCCAACCAGACAACTAGTCCAGGCCATAGAATAATGTCACTGAAATAAGACGAATTAGTGCGTTTCTCACCGTTTCTTCGTGATTTTGGTGACACTTGGAGGCCCACGCTTCGTTTTATGTGAAAAACTCGGGGACGAAAATCATCGTGAACACTGCCTTTAAGGGGAAGTGGATAAGTAGGTACTCAAGAGTACCGTCCGATGGGGTGTTTGGTATGATATGAGAGGGTAGATTTGATAATACGAAAGTAGAAACTCCTCCGCCGAGAGATGACCTTGGAGCATGATAAGCAGTATAGCCAGGAATGTTAGGATGTCGAGCGGTAGCGGAAAGAGACAGCTTGGTTTCCTGAGTCATAATAACATCAGGATAATTAGTGCGTGCGAAAAAGGAGGTTAATATGTACAATAGAGAGGGGGCGGTTGGAGAATGAGGATTCAAAGTCGCTGGAGGCAGAGCACTGAACACAACGGAATGAAGGAACGTGATGCCTCACAGAACTGAAGCCCGAACAGGAGAGATGCACCCACCTCTGACATCCAAAGCATTGGACACTTTTTCGATTCCAGGTGACATCCTTGCTACATGTGGCGCATGTGTACTTCTGAGCGGGTCCTGGATTCCCCTCGACACCGGCCCTTTGTAGCAGAATCTTTAGGAGAACTGCGACCAGCCAGCAGGCGAGGAGTGGTGATTGTTGATGGGATTGGTTTTCTTGGTTGAGAAATTTTGTTCTTCAGTCATTATCGATAAATACCAATCAATAATATCGATTTTTAGCCCGTTGCACAGAATGTCGCCATGATTTTTGATTGTTGATGGCTCTAAGTCACTTGTTCGGGAAATTCTTCTCATCATGCAAGATCGAATATTGACTTGACTTAATCGGTTGGCTTTCGCCTGACGCGGTCATTCCGCATTTTCACCGATCGAATATTAATGATCAATAATATCGACTTTTCATATTTCGCACCAAATGCGGCAATGAGTTTTATTTTTTATGGTTGTGGGTCATAGGCTTCAAAAATTGTACTCATAGTCGTCAGTTAGCTGTTTCACCATTCCAAAACGGAAATCGTGGAGCGAAATTGAAGTCAGAAAGGGAACCTTAGGGAGAAATATGTGCAACTTCTGAAAATTTAGCTTCATGGCAAAGGTAACGATTTAACAATGCCATTAAAAAGTCAAAAAAGTTTCAAAAATATGTTGAAATATCTCAAAAAATGATTTGGCGTAAAATAAGCTTGGGCAATAAAAAAGTCAGGAAATGAAGTGAAATAACCAAAAATGAGATTTGGTGGTCGATCACTTCACAATCTTCTCCGTTAAACTTATCAAAACAAAATCACGCGCGCAACGGAAACATTAGCCATTTTCGAAAGCTCTAATAAGGGAATCAGCCTAGGTAGAGCTAGGTGAACGGGACGCTGCATTCCATATCGTGCTTAATTTCGTTTTGATAAGTTTAACGGAGAAGCTTGTGAAATGATCGACCACCAAATCATATTTTTGGTTATTTCACTTAATTTCCTGACTTTTTCATTACTCCAGGCTATTTTACACCAAATCATTTTTGAGATATTTCAACATATTTTTGAAACTTTTTTTGACTTCTTAATGGCATTGCCAGATCGTTACTTTTGCCAGGAAGCTGAATTCTCAGAATTTAAAGTCTCTAAATTGCATCCGCGCTCTAATCGAAATCACACTCTGCGGGGTTGCCGGCGACTCCGCCGCGGAAATTTTAAGGACTTGGCGCACAACCTGCTCGTGGGTCAATGGAATGTTTTGGAAAATCAAGTTATTCGAAAAAGTCGACTATCGAATTCAATCGAATGTTTTCGTAAATTTTCGAATATTCGACTTTTCGAATAATTCAGGATTTTGAACTTTTCGAATATTCGACTTCTCGAATAATTCGGGATTTTGACGTTTTCGAATATTCGACTTTTCGAATAATTCGGGATTTTGAACTTTTCGAATACTCGACTTTCCGAATAATTCGGGAATTCGCCTTTTTCGAATATTCGACTTTTCGAATAATTCGAAGTCGACTTTTTCAATCGAATGATTTTTCGAATCATTCGACTCGGTCAAAGTATACCGTATACCCACCGTAATCTACCGTAACTTGCAGAAACTCGATAAACGGACTCCAGATCCGTGTTCAGCACTCCAATTAACCCCGTCAGTAACAATTTGAGCAATATCTACCGTAGCACTCCGAAAATTTCGAAAGTGGCGCTTTTCCCTCGAAATTTTCCCCTGTTGGGCAGCTTCGAACAAAATTACCCGAAAACTTTGAAAAATCGACTGATAAACCACAGATTCGTGATCAGCGCCCCAAAAAAACCTCCTGTGAGAACATTTCAAGTCAAATCCGGAACATTTTTCTAAAACACTTCCAGAGCCCTGTAAGGGGCCGAATAGAGCCCCGCCGCTGGAAGGCCTTGTGCATCACGGCTTAGTCGAGCTCACTGCCTCCGGCTCAGGCTGGTCACACACGTATCAACCGGGCGAGCCTCAGCTGGATCAGGCCGGACCAGGCAGGTTAAATCCGACAATAACGGGGGAATTTTTCAACCTAACAGGGAAGTGTTCAGAGTGTCAAACGCATCTGCGAAAACGACTGGTACGATTAGTATCTCCTGTAGCTCAATAGTAAAACTGAGCAGTGTCCAGCCTCGAGCTGCAGGTTCCAAAAAGTTACAAGCTTAAAAAAATCGTTTTTGAACTTTTGTACCCTCCGAAAAGCGCTTTAGTCTTCGGAAAATTCAGAAACGGTCCTCATAAATATATTCAGCGCCCAAAACTACTGCCCTGAGCGAAATTTTCCGAACGGTGTTCCACTTCCCTTTCAGAGCAATCGAGATTGCGGCCTCTTCCGCTGCCTGCCGAACGGCGTCCTCCCTTCTACGTGGATCGGGAGCGCGGGAACGGGCAATTGAAAGTGCCGCTAAAGCGCGATGCTACTCTTTCAGAAGGGACTGGGCGCAGTCACTCCTTCAACGGAAGCCAGACGTATGCTCACGCACCCAGCGCAGGCAGGGTCCAGCAGCTCGTTAGCAAGGACGGAGAAATACGCACGACCCCCCCCCCCTCGGTGATCACTACAACTTGTCGCGAAGGCGAGCTTCCGCTCCCAAGGTGAGTCTGCAGCGTGACCACCCCGTCGATCAGCGGCGACCACCCGGCCGGGTCGATGCTGTCGGGCGAGGGGGACGGGGGGAATTCGCGTCTCTTCACCTCTCCTCCGCCGTCGGCAGCCGGCCACCCTTTTCGCTGCTTTCCTTATTCCTTTCTCTCACGTCGCTGTTCGAGGAGCTACTCAGCCCTTAGAACATTATATTACATTATACTACAGCAACCTTCTAGCCGGACATCGGTCCGGCCCTCCTTGCAACCGTAGGCCCGTGGGTTTGTTTATTAACTAACTCTTTTAGTACAGACATGATTCGGTCTGTGCTCACCATTTTCTCACAACTAATATCTCATCTATTAACCTCTCACATATTAGCATCTCCATAATAAACAGTAATCATTCCGGTGTCGTGTTCGTGATTATCGGATCGCATCCGATCGTATTTATATTTTGTACCCTTGTGTTTGATGTTTTCCCTTTGTGGTCCCCCGGACTTAGAGCGTGGGAGGGTTAGGTTTTAAGTCCCCTGGGTTAGAGGTAGGTAATAAATACTTAATACAGTTATAATACAATAGGGTGAGCGGGTGAACCCGTCCCTCACCGACCGGGGTCTAGCCGATTCGCGTCACCCCCCCCCCCCTCGGTGATCATTACAACTTCGAAAATTGTAACGATCTTCTCTCCAGAGATGCATTTACAACAAGAGCATCAAAAATTTGCCCCAATTTTTACCGCAGATAACTGAATGAAGGTGAAGACGCAGAGTTTACCCGAGTGATCTTGCAGCGGCGAAAGCCCGCCCCGCAATGGGCTTCGCGGCGAAACACATACTCAGGCGGAAACCAAAGTCTTTGTTTGGTCGGATTGTTCGGATCCAGTTTATAGTACAAAGACTTTCAGCCAACCCTCAATGTGGCTGCGGGGTATAACTCATCCAAATGCGCGACCTACTCGTGGATTTTGTGAAATGGGCTGAAACTTACGGGTAGATGGAATCCGAATAATTCTAGCAAATGGCACATTTTATGGAGACATATTTTTGCTATACCTTGTATTTCACTCATGCGTGGTAAACTGTATTATGATTGAAAGGCTATATACAATTGTTGTGTTGACATTTTGCGTTACTGATGATGTTCTTTCCAAGTAAAAATATACAAGAAATATTTGAAAAATGCACTCGGGCGAAGAATAAACGAGAACGACTCAAGGCGACACAGCATTAAAGTGAAGCGTCGAGGCCTCGTGCCCTTTCCGCTATAGTGTCCGGGGCCTCGCGCCGTTTATGAGCCAGAGGGCTGGTGCGGCGACCCTGAGTATGTGCTGTTCTCTCCGACGTTTTGAGAGAGAATAGAGGTGAAACGTTTGAATTTATGTTGCGTAGTTTCAGCGCTTGCGGAGCGGAATTCAGATTACGTGGGCGTTAACTACATACACCGCCATACAAACTTGATGTATAAATAATTCGGAAGTTCGAGAGGCTGCGAGAAAAAGCTGTGCGCAAATATTCGCCCAGTCCGATTACCTCAGAGTGTGGGCCCTTGGTGGTTCAAAACTTTATTGTTGAAGGGATGTCATTTGTTGGATAGTAATGACAAAAGCCCTGTGACTTGCTAACGCGGCTTGCCAACGTGCACCACCTGACCCCGCCTGAATTCTTGTAAGCAATCGGGTTGGGAAATGAAACTGTGACAATTTGTGGGGGATCCGATGTGGAAATCACCTTCTTTTTTCAAAGTTGAATTTTTAGATTTTTCAAAAGGGGTCGTTCGTCTTATAGTGGTTTTTTAAGATGAAATACAACGAATTTCCGTCTATAAGATGATTAAAAACAGTTCAATGGACTTGGAACTGGTTCTTCCCAGGTTGTACACAGTTGCCAATCCGTTTTTAATTCGCAGAACCCACTTTTCTACAAATTCCATACATTTTTGTATCTTTTTTCCAGTAAATTATACAATTTTCCAACCGAAAATTTTCACGACCTTCACCACCATCCGTTCCTATCCACACCTGCTGGACCCTGCGCGCAGGGTTGGCGCCATCACCTTCTTTTTTTAAAGTTGAATTTTTAGATTTTTCAAAAGGGGTCGTTCGTCTTATAGGGTTTTTCAAGATGAAATACAACGAATTTCCGTCTATAAGGTGATTAAAAACAGTTTAATGGACTTGGAACTGGTTCTTCCCAGGTTGTACACAGTTGCCAATCCGTTTTTAATTCGCAGAACCCACTTTTCTACAAATTCCATACATTTTTGTATCTTTTTTCCAGTAAATTATACAATTTTCCAACCGAAAATTTTCACGACCTTCACCACCATCCGTTCCCAAGCTATCCACACCTGCTGGACCCTGCGCGCAGGGTTGGCGCCATCACTAGAGGGGGGAGAGGGCAGGGGAGAAGTTTGATTTTTTCGACCTCAACTCATTATAATCGTTGAAAAGACTAAAAACGAACCTCATTTTTGAGTTCAGCTCCTCACAAAAGTCCATGGGATGGGTGAAGTTCTTAGCAAAAAAAATTTCCCTCCGGAACCTCTGCTCAATCCCATTTTCGAGGGTTCAGAGGTCAGAGAAAAATTTCCGTCTGAGCAGCGCTCAAGAGGGTTTATTGGGGCGTTGCACACGAAAATGAGGTCCGTTTTTGTCATTTCGAACATTTATGGTAGGTCCCATTATATAGAGCATTATGTCACTAATGTAGCCTTTGGTTGCGAGCTCATAACTTTTTCAGATGTAGCTTCAGGCTAAAGTCACTCACCACTTATACTGTGCTTCTCTGTGCCAAATTCCGGTCCGCAATTGCGTCTCGACACGCTTTGCGGCCGCACGCGCTCGTGTCAGTCGGGTTTCCAGCGCCAAAGCCGACTCGATGTGGCTTTTTTATACGATTTTCTCCAATTTTACTTAGTTTCCAGTTTCCAAAACCCACCTAGAGTCAGCAGATCGGCGGCTGCTGCGCTGGACGCTCTTCTGACTCATGAGCGTGCGGCCGCAAAGCGTGTCGAGACGCAATTGCGGACCGGAATTTGGCTCAGATAAGCACAGTACCAATTGTAGCAGAGGCATTCTCATTATGTACTTCATTTTGCTAACCTCGAACTACGGTAAGATGGTTTCCCTTGTCAGAGAATTGGTCCTAATAAAGTCAATGGTACAGTTTTGCCACACACGCTCGCGAAGCTCTGCACAACGACAGCGACCGCCTCCCGCCTTTGAATGTGTCGCTGTCGCAGTGCGTTGCACAGCGGCAGTGGCGACGACAGGCACATTTGCAGTATGTCAGCCCTCCGCGACACGTCGCTGCGACAGACACGCGACAATTGTTCCTACAACGACCAGTGCCGTTGATCCGATGCTAGTTCCGCTACGAATTATGCTAAATGTCATGACTGTCGCTCATGACAACGACAAGGTATACCATAGACCTAAAGGTTCGCTAGAGGTGCTGTTAGGCTGCCTGAGTCAGCGTCCACCCTTCTTGGAATCTCCCGATGTGATATCATCTCACTAGGTATGTGCAATTACATGCAATTAGAAACTATTTCTTCTTCTTCTTCTTCTTCTTTGCAGCCACATTGAGGGTTTTGTCATAGGTTGAGGAACTGGGCGACCAGTAACGGATTCGTCCATAAGTCCATTGCGGTCAGCGTGGTGGGTCTCTCCGGACATTTGAAGAGGTGTGCAGTGTCATGGCCGAGGCAGCCACAGTCCGGGCAGACATCTGATTTGCTGTTGTCTATTTTGCTGGCGTAGGACATAAGCATGGTAGAATGACCACAGCGCAGCGATGCCAGGGTGCACCTGGCCCTTCTTCCGAGTTGAGCCTTGGAAGTGAAGAGTTGGGGCGGCACTACCCCCAATATGGGATTAATGACCGCCTTTTCCAGATGGTACCGTACGAACTGAGTATGCTCCTCGCGCAATAGACGGAGTCGTTCTTGCTGTGCGTCGTGCCATCTTTGCAGATTGACTTTGCTGGGAGCATCAGCGAATGGCTTTCTGATCTTTCTTTCTCTGACGGGGTTTAGCACTCTCCGAGAGGGGTGATTTGGTTGTTTGACAATGTTGATGAAAAATTGTTGGGCATGGAGCTCACAGTGCTCCCTTACTGGTAATAAGCGGGTCTCAGCATGCAAGTGATCGACCGGGGAACTTCTTGCACATCCGGTGGCGATTCGAAGAGCCGCATTCTGTATGCGTTGCATCTTAGTCCAAGAGGAGTCCGAAACTAGATGCTGCCAGACTGGTGCGCCGTATTCTAGTGCAGGCTGGAGAATCGCCTTATACGTTGTAATACTGGTTTCATTGGCTACTACCCCATGTTGTACCGCCCAGGGCTCTAAGCACGTTAAGCTTCGCTTTAACGATAGCCTGCTTCTGTTCCGTGTTCTTATGGAACTTGAGCGATGGATCGAGCACGAGTCCGAGAAGTTTTGGGAAGCGGGCGGCAGGCAAACGATCTCCATTCCATACGACATAGGGATGTGCGCTGTGTTCAGATGGGTCCGTTGTGAGTACGGATACAGATGACTTTGACACAGAAATCTTCAGCATTTTGCGGTCGAAGAAGCTTTTCAGTGTGGTCAAGTACCCGTTTATCTTAGCGGCGGCCACATTTATGTCCCGATCACGACACAAGACAGTCATATCATCAGCATAAGCGACCACCTTGATATCTTGGGGAGGGGCGGGATATCTTCGAGGTACAGACTGAAGAGAGCATGCGACAATACGCCACCCTGTGGGACTCCGGCTGCAATCGGAATGCTGTTTGAGACATGATTCTGAAACATCACTCTAGTCCGTCTTCCCTTAGTGAATGCAACTATCCAGCGCTTTTGCCATGGCGGGATTGATGACTCCAGTAAGTTGTTTGATAAGATGCCAAGATTCACTGTGTCGAAGGCCTTGGTGAGATCCAAGGCAACTGCTACAGTTCTCTGCGGCTTATAGGCGTTGAAACCATCAATTGCATAGCTAGTAATTTCTAACAAAGCTGTCGTGGTGGAAAGCAGTCTTCTGAATCCATGCTGAAACACCTGTCTCTCGTTGTGTTCGGCCAGGTCTTTGACGATTAGCTTTTCAGCTACTTTAGCAAAAGAAGACAACAAGCTAATGGGCCGATATCCCTTGACTGGAGCTTGGGGCTTGCCTGGCTTGGGCAGCGGTACGACGTTTGCCGTCTTCCAATTCTGCGGGATAGTACACGACCTGAACGAGGTGTTTATCACATCAGTGAGAAGCGGTAGTAGGTCAGTGGGTATCTTCTTCAAGACAGCAGGACATATCCCATCGGGACCAATAGCTCTAGAGTTCCGCATTTCCTTTATAATCTTCTCAACTTGCGTCGTAGTAAACGCTTCGGCCGTGCTCATAAGCGGGAGGCGGCACAGCTCTCTTACAGTCACTCTATTCTGCGGACCTCGTTTAGCACTGGTGATGAAAAAACTTTTCCCGAGCGCATAAGCGGCTTCCTTCCCTGATTTGAATACGCCGTTGTCGAATTCGATTGTGGAGACGGTGGCGGGTGAGCTTCTACCCGGAGCTTCCGTAAAACCTTCCAAGTAGCTGCACTGTCCGTCTTAAAGTCCATCTCTTCGGTGAACTTCTCCAACTCTTCTTTCTTGTGTCTGTCCAAATCCTTTTTGATCTCTTTGTCAAGCTCAGCAACCACGGGGTCCAGATGATTAGCCGCTCTCCTCGCATCTCTCGTTCTTATTTATTTATCTCTTTACTATTTCTATCTCTTCACACTGCGTTCACCTGCCAGCCTTTTCGCCGCTGACGTAATCACTTGTCTTCCGCTGCGGAATGGTTTGTTTATAGGAAATGCTGGATGAAGCACAAAACAAACGTATGGAAAGGTATGACAGGCTTGGTTCACCTTGCTCCTCTCGGACTAATCGCTGGTTGATCGACAACCGACTGCACTGAGCCGGAAAGCACATCGGTCAGCGACATGAAAGCCTCTGGAGCAGAAATTTTTCGTGTCAGCGATGTTCGGCCGCGGTAGGTATGCGGTGATGGCATGAAGAGGTAGTTCCTGGACTAAATACGTAATCATATTTACGAGTACACGACAGCGAAATTCTGCAAGCACACTCGCACTCACCCCATAGACGGCAGAAACTGCATCACTCCTCTCGGATGACCGGGGCGTGTCGAAATGCCCGAAACTCGACCGTCAACACTTGAGTCGGCAGCGATCGACGACTAATCCGCATCAGAGAAAACTAAAAGTGAGTTCAAGCAGGTACTGACACGGGTTTAGTGAGCCTACTAACAAGGGCTTTGTTTAGAGCGCTTAACGCATCTGTGGAAACGAATTCTACCGTAAATATCTATTGAGCATCTGTAGGAATACTGCGCACTATTTTTTTCCGAGCTGCTGTTTCCAAAGAGTTGTAGGCTCAAGACGGTTTTTTCGCGTCTATCATACCTACCAAAACTCGCCGTAATCTCTAAAAAATTTGGAAACAGACCTTACAATCGTGTTCAGCGCCCGAAATAACACCCCTGAACTATGTTTGGGCACAATCACATTCATCAAACTCTTAACAGAGCAATAGCATATCCACCTGTACCCACTGTTGGTTGAGCGCAGGCGTATAGATAGTATCAATCGGGTGGTTCTTAGAGCGTTTTTTGAAAAAAAAACCAGATTCGACCAGAAGTCCCCCCCCCACCACGGAGGTTATTTGAAGGCATGGTACGCGCAGAAAACCATATAATATTTATCATGTTTTGGTGTACAGTTTACCACAATGCTAAAAGGACATGGTGCGGTTGCGGTCACACACTAAAATTACAGCGGAAGACGCCGGAATTAATAATCGATGGACAGCACAGCTGATTTTCTGAGTGAGTTACGGTTTTTCTTTCTTTTTTTGTTTTATTCAGCATTATTTTTGTTTCTGACTCTCATAATAATACCAATAGGGGCTTTTCGTCGTGATGTGCGAGAGGAGTTTGCCGTTTTTTTTCGATTTCAAAACAGAATTTCGAAAAAAAACACTACCAAGCCCGAACAAACGGCTAATTTCTCTCACGCTCTCAGAATAGACCCTATTCGCAACATTCAAACAGCTAGAAACAAAGTTAATGCCGAAACAAACAAGAAAAAAACCGTAATTAAGCCAGAAAATCAGCTGTGCTGTCGATCGATAATAAAATCTGGCGTCTTCTACCATAGTTTTAGTGTGTGACCGCAACCGCACTATGAACTGTAGCTTGTCATCTCTAGCGGACGAAAAGTGTCGAACGGGCCAATGAAGAACCTTCCGTCGTAAAGGAAAGCCAGTCTGGACACACTATGAATGTGGATTTAAATTTCGCGCTAAAATCGTTTTCGGAATTATTCTGCATGTGGAATTTGAACCGTAACTGCTTTTCATGTTGTTTTACGGTCGAACCAGCAGTCTATGAAAAAGTGGTAGATGAGTGACACGAGAATGACAGATGGTCGGGCCCACAGCTGTGTGCCCGGTGGCCATACCTCAGACGTTCGCCGTTGTCTACAGGACGTCGATCCGCCCAGAACGAGTCACCGCTGGCAAACAGGCAGCTCTACGCGGGGCCGTCCCGGTGTGCTGTTGAGCAGGGGACGACGGGCTGTTAAACAGCCCATCGACCAGAAATCCCGCCGAGTGCCGCAAATTGATGCAGAACGAGTTGTTGTCTACAGGGCGACAAATCATGCTGTCTACGGCGGTGCAGGTCGATGGGCTGTTCTACAGAACAATCGCGAGGAGGGGTGTTGGTGGCGTCCATCAATCAATGTATCACGAAGATTGTGCCGTCCCAATTCTTATTTTTGGTTAAATTAGATTCGCAATTCGTTTTTTGTTCATGGTGTAGACTTCTGAAGTAATTCTTCTCATTTTTCGATAATGTGAGATCTGTGATTCGCTTTTTAATAACGTCTTTCCGTGGAAGGGGTGTTGGTGTTCTGCCGAGAGGTGAACCTCGCGGAGTTCCCCGTGGTGGACCCGAAGGATTCTGTGGTTTACGGAGCTTTCAGCAACAGTCTTCGTAGGCAGAATTCAGTATTTTCCGTCCGTTTATGTGGGTCATTTGCGTCGTCGTTCTAGATGTTTGAGAGGAATCTCTGATCATTCGGTGGTGTTTATTTACCCTGATTGCCATCCATGTTGTCAATACTTGAGGAGAGGTAAATGTAGCTAGAAGAAAAATATAGATTTAAGAAATAAGCGTATTTAGCCGATATAACTTTTTCTGGTTAACAATGGAAGCCATTTTAGCGCAGTCCGAAATGATCGAAATGGAGTACATTGATGCGTGCTCAAAAAAAATCGCCGCATTCAATGCGTGTGGAATATGTATCCAACTCGAGTGACCACACCCATTGAAAGGGTATATTGCAGGGATACCTGCTCCAAACAGCACCACGTGAAAAAAATTTAAGGGAGGAGCACGTGTTGCAAAATTTAATCGCAGGAGCACGTGCTGCAAGGTATTCCAGCGTTATCGTAGCAGCACACCGACATGCAAGTCGGCCAGCTCGCCGAGCACCATCTGGGGCCGCGAGTGGTTAGACGAGGTCTCCAGCGGCTGGGAGCAAAGCAAAGCACCGCAAACTCGGGTAATTGAACCAGCTAGGCTGCCGCTTTTTACGGAGTATTCGAATTTCCAATGTCATTCGGAAGTCCGTTTTCGAAATATTCGACTGGAAAATTCGACTTCGAAAAGTCGAATATTCGAAAAGTGTCATTTCCGAATAATTCGAAAAACCGAATATTCAAAAATTGCGAATTCTCGAATTATTCGAAAACCGACTATTCGAAAAGTCGAATATTTGAAGAGTTCAAGTTTTCGAATCATTCGATAAACTCAAATTTCGAAAAGTCGAGTATTCGAAAAAAAATTGAAAATGTAAAAGCATAGTAGCGAGGGCATCCTCGCAAGGTACTCCATTTTTCTCATTGCGGACTACTCTAAAATGGCTTTCCCATAAAGTGGTGTATAACGACTGTGACTAAGCCATATAGTGTTTTCCGCATAAGGACGTCATTATTAAAATAATGTAACAGTTTTTACCTAGAAAATTTTGTTGAGAGGGTCCAGTTTCTCTGTTCCGGCTAAATTAGAACCAAAATAGAGAAAATCGAGCTTCATTATGAAGTTTCTTAAGGAGATAAACCCCCTTACGATTGGTGAAGTCATGAGGCGGCTGATGCTTAACTGGGATGGTAATTTCAGGTCTACAGGATGTTGATAGGATGTGAACGCGGGATCGGGGATGGAGACCTTCCTCCGATGGGATGTCTACAGCAAAAGAGTTTCCGCTGATAGGTTGTCTACGGCACCATGGAGGGGGGCGACGGGCAGTTCTCGATCTCTGCCCTTTTCGGATGTCTACAGGGAGCATTGCGTGAGGTGACATCTCATTCGTGCCCTGTAGACAACGGCGAACGTCTGAGACAGTACCGCGCATGTTTTTTTTTTTGCAAAAACGACGTTTTGCGGCTTTTTTGAGCTCACAAAGCGCCGCATAGCCATAACTCCTTTCAAAATTGACGGAGTGAGTTTTTCAGAAAGTTTTCGTGTTCTTCTATGCGAAGCGAATGTAATGGTACAAGTAGAAAGCCCTTGTAACTTCGGTATTTCGTTCAAAAATGTGTATTTCCTTCTAAGATTCGCATCGACTACAGGTCAAAACAGAACAGATTTCTGATATCATGACCATCTGATCAGTTTATAATGAGGGATTTTGTGGTACAAATATTCATTTTTCGAAAAAAAAAGTAATCAGATGGTGCAAGGTCAAAACTATATGGTGGATGTGGCAAAACATCCCAATCAAGCAACGAATTGACAAATCAAAAATGTGTTGTATTTCATTATGACAATGCAGGACCACGCACATCTTTAGTAACTGGGCAAAAATTATTGAAGCTTGGTGGGGATCAGGGTTGTGCGGAATTTCCTGTTTTTTGATTTCTGTAAAAGTAGGCAAAAATTCGACAGAAAACAGAAAAAAACGTGAACCGCGATTTGTGGCATGATTGCCCTAGAAAAAAATGACCGGATTAATCGAAGCTAAGTCAGTAGGTTGAAGGTGTACTTCACCCAGACTCTGCAGTTCCCCCACGCTAGACACTTTTATCTAGCTGTTGTGGTTATCCATTAGGGCGCGTGTGGACCATTTTTGTAGTATGGGTATCACACCGCGGTTCCAGCGTTCCCGTCCAATACCACTAGTAAATCGTTGTATATAGAAGAGTTCCTCCCAAATTTCATTACCGTAAAGATTCACCATCACTTTTTTTTACATTTTGTAGTATGGGTTTTGCACCGCGGTTCCAACGTTCTCGTCCAAGAACAGTTCCAAGGAATCTACCAGGATGGTAGTTTCCAGAAGAGAACAGACATACTCTTTCAAGATGAGCTCGAAATCACACCAGGTGGCAAGAATTTACACCACTGAATCATAAATGACTAACCTCCTCTATCAGACGGCTCTTTCGGCATTTTCAGAACTCTCTGGAGCGACTCAGTAGACTTCGCAGCGTCCCGGAGTTCTTCGATCTCTGTCGACATGTCTTCACCTCCGGAATCAGATTCATCCTACAAAAACAATAGACAACTGAATCGTTGCAGAACAAATTTCTAAACATATTTCCTGCGATAAACGTTAGGGAATCTTTAAGTAATAGCTCACCTGAGTCTGCGTATCGGTGAATTTAGGAATCGAGTTTAGCGGTATGCTGAGAGCGATTATATTCTTCTGAAATCTCGAAAAAGGTTTTTCCGAACTGCTGAGGAGGTGAAAAACTCACTTTCTACATAATTATGAACCTGGCTCAGAAAAAAACCACCCCAACGTTGCGTGGCTCACGACGTCGCACTAGCGCCGCGCAGGGAGATTAAGCACTGTTTACACTTCCGAAGCCGAGCGGCGCGGGAAAACTCATTTCTACAATGCCTTCAACACGATCGATATCATAGAATTCAGTTCGCCGCGTCGCTTGGCAGCGTAGGTATAAACCACCTTTTACAGCGTTTATACCCTTGCCGCCAAGCAGCACATTTGATAGCACAAGGTCGAGCTAGCTGTGTGGGTAGGCTCTCCAAACCAGTCCCGTTGAAAGCTATCAAAAAAAAACCACAAACCACTCCGACGCCTTCTACATTCGGCTCGCTGTTCGTCTTCCGAAGTCGTCTCCTTGGGACGCTGGGCTCGCGGCTATTCCTGGCCACACTTCGCCGCCTTCTCTCGCCATAAAGGTTGAAGTCGGACCTCCTTCTGAGCAGGCGGTATTAGACAGAGGGAGTTTTTCGACAGAAGTTTGGATTTACATATGTTTAGCTGACCTAGGATGCTCTCTGAGTAGACTTCTGGCGCTCGGCGAAACGGTTGCTGATCGTCGTGGCAGCTTCACCGCAGAATCTGATGTGTCTAAGGAATCAGAATCGTCTGGGTTTAAAGCCTAGCGGTGGCCATCTGTACGTATTGAGTATTCTTGCGATTGGAGGTATTGAGGTTTATCACCTATGTCCAATCATATACATATGTATAATCACAACAGTGGTGGGAAAACCTGGTTTATCTAGGCAAGCGACAGTTTGCTACAACAAGCGGGATTTCGCGGCAGCGAGCGACACCATGCGATCCTTGAGGAAAAGGGTAGTATGAGGGGTTAGAGAGTTGGAAAACATATTGTGCTTGGATAAAGTGCCAGATCAACTATACAAAGCAATATTCATACAGTCAGCGATACTAGACCAAGAATTATAACAATATACGTCAATATATGACAAAAAAATGAGATCAAAATCTATTGACAGAGTGTAGAAACCTTGCGCGACAATGATGCAATGCCGGAAATGAGAGAAAACGAAGAAACGGTTACACACAAAGAAGGAATAAAGAACACAATGAAGACAAAAGAAAAACACATTCAAGACCCTATACTGACAGGATCAAGCGGAGCGTTAAGTAATTTTCCGAAATCAGAGCGACCCCCTTCCCGTCCATTTTTTTCCAAGAATCAAAATATTTCGCGATCCCCCCACCGAGTTGTGGTTTCGCATACTTTTTCTTTTGCGAAAAAATTCGGCATTTTTGATAGTGGAAAGTGGTTTCTATCTTTTTCACTCACAGAAATTTTCAATATTGGTCCGAAATTTTGCGATCCCCCCAAACCTTCAATTCCAGCCCAAAAATTCTGCGATCCCCCCACCCCCCCTAGTGCTAAATTTAACAACCCCGCTTGACCCTGGTTAACACATGTTTAAGCCAGATCGAATTTTACATGGTCAAACTCAGCTTGGATCATGTATTCTATGTCAAACCAATAAATCCCCATAGTTTCAAGGTACTGCGCCAGTGGAGTTTCATTCAAGTGATTCATGTGTAGCCGGAAATACAATCCTGACAAAACTCTCTTTTTCAGAAGATCCATTTTGCTTTCAGAGTTGGCTGCCTCTGAAAAAAATCGTATCAAAGGCAGGGTTCGCGACAAAAACGACTTTCGAGCTCTCCTCATTGGAATGTGGATATGGTAATCACAAAAGTAAAAAAAACGGAAATTCGCGGTAAACCCGCTCAGAAACAGAGTATAACGACTAATTACCGGTGTCCTCCGCCCCCCCCCCCAATTAACGAGATTTTCACCAATGCTTGCTTATCCGTTTTATTTTGCTGCTAACGTAGTTAGTAGTCTTCAGAAATGCTCATAAATTACTTCAGAAGCAGAATAAAAGTTGACCAAGCAGGCTTTTACACAAATCCCGATAATTGGGGCGGGAGGACACCATGCAATAACTTGTTCCTGAGCGTTTTTTCTAAAATTTTCTACTTATTTTCGCTTTTACGATGGCCAGATCTACCATTTCGTGGGGATAACATAACAACCGATTTTATCGAGAACTCTGGCTTCAATGACGGATATCCACAACACAAAATAGAACATCAGGTTACCAGTAGAGGAACAGCGGGGTGCCGAAATATCAGAAGGTGGTACCTCGCCGCTTCTCTATCCGAAGCCTGGTGTTCCACGGACTTTCAAGTAATGAAAAAGTTAGCAATATTGTGGAATGACCAAAAATGCGATTTGGTGGTCAATCATGGCACGACATGGATTAGAGCTTCCATCTGGCCTAACCTATACTGTTCGACGTATTAGAGCTTCAAAAATGTTCACTGCTTCCGTTGTGCGCTTGATTCTGCCTTGATCAGTATGACGGAGAAGCTTGTAAGGTTCTAACCCTCCAGAAACTATCGTCAAGCTCTGGATGGGGGGAAAACCTCAACGCCGCCGTGATAGTTTTATTATGGAAACTGAGCGGTTGTCTTGGAGAAAACACAAGTGGTAAAATGGAGAGACAACAACTCCGCATCCAAGATGACAGGAGCTTCATCGCGGCTTCCTGGAGGCAAGATAAAAACGATACTTATCGATAGTTGGTCAGTTATTGACCGCCAAACCGTATTTTAAGTCATTTCACTACATTCCCCATCTTTTTCATTATTCCCCGTCAATGCGCACCAAATCATTTTTTGGATTCTTTAAAAAATTTTTTGACTGTTTTCTACTTCTAATTTCTCGGTAATCCTTCAATAGACGATATTGTCGGATGAGTTCAATTCTCAAACTCATAGCCGTATTTGGTACACGCTAAAACTAGATATTATTCGTATTTTGTACAAGCGAAAACAATATTCAATTGATTGGTAATAATTGATGTCTGATGAGTAAAATTTCCCAATCTAGAGACTCATGCCCTTACCCAATCGCCACTACTTGCCGCATTTGTGCATTAAAAGCAGTGTTCACGATAATCTTCGATTTTGAGATTAATCGCTAAGTCGATTAATTGGCACCCGGGTAGAACTGAAATGACGAAGAAATCGAGAAAAACGCGCCAGAGGGGCACAAAATTCTTTACTCTCACTGGAACTGTTCGTTGTGACAATGAAACCCAATGTGGACTCAAAGTTTGCTATTCTCTGCGCTCTGTTGCCCCATTCTTTCCTTCGGGCGTAAACTAATACTGTTTTGCCTGGAATATTCTTCCATTTTCGATTAGCCCCATCTTTCACTGGTGACAACCACCGTGAACATGTTCATCCAACCGGACAACTAGTCCATGTTATAGAGTAATATCACTGAAATACGACGTATTAGCGCGTTTTTCGCCGTTTCTTCGTAATTTTGGTAACACTTGGTGGCCAACACATCGTTAAGAGTGGAAAACTCGGGAAAGAAAATCATCGTGAACGCTTCCTTTAAGCACGAAAATGAATAATAGTGATCATCGATCAACTACGTGTCATGAGTATGAACCTTGACAAATTTGATACTGACCCTAACGACATGTGTGGATTGACTGCAGATTTACCCACGCACCCTGTGGCCATATTCGTGGAACCTCAGAAGCCTCCCGGGAAAATTCGAAGTTCACTCGGCGTACCCGGTAGGCAGACAGAAAGGCTCCGGTCACCTCGCTGAAAGGCCGGAAGATTCCTAGCCATGAAGCGGTGGCCGTAATCATGGAACTACGGGAGTCTCCCGGACGGATCTATAGCTCTCCCGTCACATACATCGGCTGGTTCTGAAAACCTTTCCGGGAGAATCCATAGTTTCATGAATATAGCCACTGATGAACGAAAAGATTTGTGGCTGCATGCTACGTCGCTCTCACGTGGATGTGTTTGACCTGGGGCAGCCGCAGCCTAACCAATTATGGCTCTGGACCGTAACCGCGCATGCTGAGCTCTATCTCTGGACTCCAGGAATTCAAACTTTTTGATGAGTTCATTGGTATCATTTCAAGCGCTGAACAATAAGGCGAGCACCAATTTTAATTTTTCGGGAGACAATAGCGTCTTGCATAATGGTGCCCTTACTCACTTTACTCGCCATTCAGAAAATCGAGAACGATAATCATTTTCTTGCTCACCTCTGGAAAAATTCCATTGGTCAATGGTTGAAGTTCTTGTCAAAGAGATTTTCGACCTTCAGAGCACCATATCGTCAACTCATTTTTGGGGGTTATCAGGACGAGAATATTTCTCACCCATACTGCGCCCCGGCGGGTAATTTCGGGTGCGGAACACGAATATGGGGTCCGTTTTCCAGTGGTTCGGACTTTCATGGTAGGTTACGTTCCGTAGAACGTCAATTTACTGCTTCAACCGATCGTTTCGAGCTCATAACTTTTACAGATATAGGATTAGGCCGGAGTCACTCACAATTTTTACTACTCGAAGCATGGGTATTCTAGCTATGCACTTCATTTCGAAAACCTCGGACTACGCTAAATTGGTTTCCCATATATTAGGGCACGGTCACAAAGGATTTCGTTCTCGAGTTTTTTATATATGGGAGCTCTACTACCATTGATAACAGCTACGTTGAAAAAAAAAACATGAAAGAAATACTGGAAATTACTATTGCGGACCAAAAGTATATCAAACGACTTTTTAGAAAGAAAGAGTCGATCGCTAGAAATCGCTGTGTTGACTATACATTGGATCCTAATCGGATAATTTCGGATATCCGTCCGAATGATTCGAAATTTTGACGATTGGGCATCCGAATCACCGAAAAAACACGAAATGCGAACCGAACCGAAATCAGAATCACCGAAAAATGGCCAAATCCGCATCGAACCGAAATCCAAAACACCGAAAAAAGGCCAAATCCGAATCGAAATCCGAATTACCGAAAAATGGCCAAATCCGAATCGAATCAAAATCCGAAACACCGAAAAAAGGCCAAATCCGAATCGAACCGAAATCCGAATTACCGAAAAAAGGCCAAATCCGAATCGAACCGAAATCCGAATTACCAAAAAAAGGCCAAATCCGAATCGAACCGAAATCCGAATCACCGAAAAAAGGCCAAATACGAATCGAACCGAAATCCGAATCACCGAAAAAAGGCCAAATCCGGATCAGCCCGAAATCCGATTATCCGAAAATTTTCGCCCCGGATCCAATGTACAGTGTTGACCCATGATCTTTTGATCAACGGAAGTTCATCTTTCTTCCATGTGATTTATGGGGAAGTAAAGGTTAACTGTTATTGGAAGAAAAAGCTACTTACTATACATTGGATCCGACTCTCTTCGGAAAACTGCAAAAGCTGTTTTTCTCTTCACCGCCAACCTAATGGTTCAAGAAAATTTCGTTTTTCAATCGAAACTCATTAAAACATTCATGCGAGGACAAAATTACCTTCGACTTCATATTAGAAAAGTGAAGGTTATTCGAAATGATTCGGATATCCGAAAAAAAATCGGATATTTTAGAATATTTTGTCACAGAATCTCCTAGTTTCTTAAAAGTTTAGATCATTCTGCCTTTTTAATCCAGATGCATCAAAACGTAAACCTCTCAGTTCAGGATAAAGCGGAAAAGAGCGATTTTTGAAATTATCCTCAATGAGTCGGACTCAATGTATGCTACTTACACGATGGCTGACAGCAGGTTGTGTCAGATAACTGACGGAGGGCTCTTTTGACGGAATTTGTGACATGCGATCTCAAATCCCTTCACAGCAGTGCGTTTTGGACCCATAACTCTCCCTACGTTCTTAGGTGAACCCATCTAATCACTCAAACCCGAAAACGGTGAGAGGTTTTCAGCGCTTACGATGCCTTTAAAAGTTCAGCTAACTGACCTATTATCGGCGTTGCGAACATCGACGTCTTCTTAGCTATTCCTCCTACTGAGATATTGACCTGAAAAAAATCGCATTAAGGTTAATGAAGGCCCGGCTAACGCTCTCATTCTAGCAAGGTAGTCCAGCTCAAACTTTGTTAGGGGCAGCATACACGCCCACAAACATGGTCGATTTAAGGCCGGGATCATACTTCCAGCGAAGAGCGACGCGACGCAATGTTTACCATCCATATCGACCGAGAGTCGATATGCCTGATGTGCACTGTCGCTGGTCGCGGTAAGTGTGATCCCGGCCTAACACCATAAAAAGGTTCCGCTCAGTCACGTGTCATGTTGTCAACGAAGTTTGAAGCACTAAAAACCATCCGGAACGACAGTATTCGAGCATTTCTGTCTAGATTGGCAGTATTTTCCCAGGAACAGAATGAACAGTGGAGCGTGAGAAAATATTATAGTTCAGGGTTATAGCGCTGTCGGATTTAAGTCTACTAGAGAAACGAATCGACATTAGAGATTTGGCAATACACACGCCCTAGGTGCTGCGGTGGCGATAACTTGCCCAACCGGTGGACAGCCGGCTACCGTCGAAGGATACGATGAAGTCAGCGCACTTCGTAGAGTACGATTTGCAATCTTGTACTCTACGACTACCGTATCTCTGTCATACAATTGCAAGTCACCTTCGCATTCCGGAAATGGATCACTAGATATTGAATTCATATTTAGCACGCCAAAAAAACCACCGGATATTTTTCGAGTCGGAAATAAATCACTGAACAACTTCTCCTCGTCAAACCCAGCCATAACATATTTATTGCGAAATTATTTTCTTGTCCTTCTTTTCTTCTCACTGCAGGAGTGATTATCCTATTTTTGCAGTGTTTCAACAAATTTAAGTTTTAACAAAATCAACCGGCGGAATTTGGCAAATTCACACAAGCGTAGGTGCTCCAACGACACAGTACGCGGTGGGAAGGGACGTATGACCATAACGCTCAGAAAAACGCGGCGTTCCATCGCGTTGTTCTGAGCGCAGCTGTTCCTATTGGAGTGCCACATCACAATCGAGGCACACCATACTGACAATGGTAGTGTTATTTTCCCAGCGTCTAAAGAAAGTAAACTTATGGTCAGGCTACGGCGCAAGGTATGATACAACCCAGCTTTGGTCCGACCCCCCCCTCTTAAATCAGGCGATTTGCTTAGCCCCCCCCCCTATAAGAAAACTCGCATGTCTGTCTGCATGTATGACCACCCGCATCTGAAAACGCACCCCAAATTTCACAGACGCAGCTTGAAGCCGGAGGGCGCTACTCTAGCAGGGGTCCTCGAAAAAATTTCCATGTCCGGGATTGTGATGAAATATTTACAAGTATTCATCAAAATTCCAATTATGGACTTTCGCTTGCTACAACGTGCGGAGAACCTCAACGCGAAAATCCCTAATCAGAAACTTGATAAGTAATTGTGAATATTCCATCACCGTCCCGGACATGGACGTTTTTTCCTGCACCCCACCCTATGTAGCGCAGTTCGGCTTGAAGCTGCGTCCATGAAAATTAGGATGCGTTTTCACATGCGGGTAACCATATAATGAATGTGGTTTTTGTGTCGTAAACCACACCTGTGTGCCCTTAGGGCATGAAAGCTAAATCCCCCATTTAGTGTAGCGCTCTTCGGCTGCATCAGTGAAATTTTATGTGCGTTTTCGGAAGCGAGCAGTTATATTATGAATGTGGTTTTCACGCCCGAAACTGTACCTATGTGCCCTCGGGGCATAGAGAAGTCTATGCTTCAGGCGATATCGCACCTTTGAAATTGCTTAACAAATCAGTTTGGTGGAGGAAATCGCAAGAGATATCACAGTTTACAATGCTCTTCTGAAATAGCCAGCCTCGCAAAAATATTGACCTTTGACGTTATCGAACCTGTGAATCCTAAATCGCCTGAATGCATCTTAGGTTACGAATTTCCAGTAAAATTTGTGTCATTTCGTTGACAGAATAGTCCGCTTGTAATGACCTCGATGACAGCTAGTACTTAACACCACGACTGCTGACATATCCAGGAGAGTCTCGGGGACACACCTTACCTGGCCACGATCCCGCCTCCATGTTGAATTATTAACGATGGCCATGCAACTATCGTCTATTGTATTGCATGTTTTCTCCACTAAGACATTTTCACCCCTTCTTGTGAGTTTCTGCTTCATTTTCACATTTCCATTTAATATCCTGCTTCATTTGTTTGGCGCAGTTGTTTCGTTCACTCTTCACTTTCGTTTTTTATCTCCTGTCTAATTTCGCCCTCTCGGTTTGTGCCCCAGTTTTATTTTTACCTCTTGTTGTGATATCATCTTGCCGTCATTTTTTTATACAAACTATGTGGCTCTGAACTCAGGGATGTGCGGAATTTCCGGTTTCCTGCCCATTTTTTTCTGTTTTCTGTAAAAACGCAAAATCTTGCAGAAAACAGAAGAAACCGTTAACCACTATTTGTGACAATTCAACGACAAGAGGCCGGGCTCATAAGCGGTAAACCCATAGACTTAGGAAGCCTTACCCGCATTCTCTGCAGTTCATTATGGTAAATGCGTCGATCTCGCTATGGTGATTACCCGAGCTGATGTGGTGTAGTAACAGGAGACGCTGCTGTTCGCTGTACACGGTCGGGTTCGATCATCACTCAAATTCAACCAAACATACTATCCTTCCGGGGTTCTCGCATTCGTTAGAGATTCATGTAGAGAAACGAAGGCACAGACTGGGAAGTCGGCTAACCCCAGCAAGCCGTTTCATAGGCCTGAAAAAACATCCAAGCCTCTGCGAAATAAACGTCGAATGCGTAGTGTACCCCAATAAGGATCGAGAAAGCTGAGTCTTTCTCTTCATCGTATAGTGGGTAACCCGACCCAGACGTTCATCGTTGATGACTCCTTCGGAAGGTATTCGTTACAGCCAAATGACGCGAAGACTACTACAATGTTACTGTATAAAACCGAGAATCAGCTATTATTACTTCTTGACGTCCGCGATCCCTCCCGCATGCACGCGGTGTTCGACTATGAATGTTTTCCACACGTAAGCAGAAACTGAGAATACGCAGTTCTATCGCTTCGGTAGAGTGGGGTAAAGTTTTGCCCCAACTGTGCCAGTCACCCAAATTCTGAATGTGTTCTATACTCATACTTATGCAAAATGATAATTAAAGCAAAGCTTTTCTGAGATGTCGGTTGACGGAAGTGGCTGGAATAACTTGAAGAAGACCGGTTTTTAAGCACTTTTCGCATGTTCCTTCGTACTACGTGTACCATGCATGCTTCAGCGAAAAATCTCAAAATCGAATTTCTGCCCGGACCCTGCCATTAATACAAATAAGATGAAGAGTGATGGAATTGTTAGTGTGGCTGTGACGTAGTTGATGAAACTGTCATAGAGTTACAAGCGACCCCACCATGGTGTGCGCGTTTGGCTTCCGGGCCAAGAGCTTATCGTCAAAAATTGTGCACTAGGGTAGGACAAGCCTGCTACGACCGAACCTATATACTCGTTGCACATATTGGACTGAGATTGAGTAATCTTGCGTCACAGCCTCGGGTTAAGGATGGTCAGAAAGTTTTCTTACTTTTATTTCTATGTTTCAAGAAACGCAGAGAGAATGCTCTCATCAATTCGGATTTTGGTACGCTCACATACCAAAATCCGAGGGCCAATCTAAACAGAACCCGAGTCAGCACACATACCTGCGAAGCCCAACCACAGTTTGCCCCTTGCGCTTCAAGGCGCTTCTGGGCCGTCAGTCGACCAATTGTCTCATTGAACAGCCGCGTTTTCAACTTTAAGCTAAATGGAGTGGGAATTTAGGCACGAATTCCCTAAGCAATAGAAGGTAACAGCGGTGTAATCTACTCACTTCTCGTCGACAATGTTTTTGAAGTCTTTTATTTTCGATAAACAACTCTCCAAATTGTAGGCGTCCATCGAAATGTTTTTCGGGGCCTTAAGCATACATTACACCAAGAATACACAATTCCACCCTATATTTACCTTAGTCTTCATTAGGTCCAACTCGCCTGTACGCTGATCCAGTATTTGAAAAAAAGTGAAAAAAAGCCTAATCCAGTATTTGAAAAAAAGTTATAGGCTCGAATCGATTGGTTACAATATAAAAATGGAGTTCTACCCAAGGTAACCTACCTAAAAAGTCCGAAACAACGAAAACGGACTTGATAATCGTGTTCAGCGCCCCGAATTACCCTCCTGGGAGCAGTATGAGCAAAAAAGTTTTATTTCCTCCGGACCCCTGAAAATGAGACTGAGCCCATGGTAAAAAAAATTCGCTAAGAACTTCCATGGGGTTTTTTGGGGTGGTTCGAAAAGAACACGGTGAGTTATGGCGAGCAAGGTTCCATTATGAATACCGTAGGACGCTGTAATCGGTCATAAATCTAATCGGTCTTCGTATTTGTGTTCAGCCCCTTGAAAAACCTTACAAACACTTCAAAATCTTTGAATTTATCGAGTTTGCAAAATAAGGATGAACAAACGCGATTACGGGCCGGGGCCATACTTTACTAGGCTGCGGCTGCCCCAGGTCGAACACACCGTTTTCGGTCGATAGTTGCGCGATGCTGATTGCCAGAAGCTCTGTGCCGATGACCATTAGCCAGGAATGTCAACCGATCCTCGTGTAGTAATCCATCTACAGTTAGGCCTATTTCATGCTTTCTCAATAAGAAGCATTTCAATCTAATCCGCGGCTGGCGCGGGCAGTTTAAATCTCACGCAAGGCTGGTGGTAACGTAAGCTGATCATCTACGATTTTCTCTCGGCCTGAATCGATTAGCGGACCGACGCACGCGATCGCCGCGAGTAAGATTCGGAGGTTTTTTCTAGAGGAAAACAGTCACGGAACTAACTATACTTACACTACAAAATTACAAGAGACAGGTTTGCTAGTGAACGCAATCTTCAATCAAAAGTTTTGATCGATGCTGCCAATAACAAGATTATACTGCGCTTCAGAATGTTCGAAGAAAAGTGCAAAATGTAGCCAGGGAGGGGATTCGAACCCTAGTGCCACGCCTGTAAAGTTAACCTCTGCATCATTACTCCGTCCGAGCTCGTTACAGCCTGCGACTGCTGCGGTTAGACGAGACAGGGCCCCGCTGGCCGCCGTAGGCTCACAGCTATCGTACTCCCCGCTTATAACTCCTCCTATTAGTGGCAGAAGTCTGGGGGGAGGTGAGAGATGAAGACGAATATAAGGCCCGTTTTTGTTGTTTCGGACTCTTAAGGTAATTTATAATACGTAGAGCATCATTCTAGCATGGGGGTGTGTATACAAGTCTGTTGGTACCTGCTCGTTGGTGCCCCTGCTTCTACTGAACCCAGCAGACGTTTGAGTGTACACAGGGAACGTTTGAGCGATATAGCGTGCACAACTATATCGCGAAAGTATCCCGCACATTGCATAAAGGTGTCGCCGTCCGGCACACCAAGGCCTCTGTTCCATAACACCTTAGGATCCGTACCTAAGGAGTCATGGAGTCTTTGGCCACAAGCCACAATTTCGCCACCCTGAACTGTCGATCGCTGTCGAGTGATATCCAAAAAACTGCGCTATCCAGACTTCTGAGCTATTTCCATGCACCGTTTGCTGCTTTGCAGGAAACCCGCCTCAAGGATAGACCCGTCATCAGCGTCGGAGAGTACACCATCTACTGCGGTAACGCTGACGATAGGAGAGTGGGAGGCTGTGCAATAGCTGTAAGGAAGGATTTCAATGGTATGGTCAAGGAGTTCGGCTCAACGTCGTGCCGGAAAGCATTCGTACGACTGCGGGATCACAGAGGATTCAATCTGTGGATAGTGAGTGATCATGCACCCACTGAAACCGCCGAAGACAATTCCAAGGATGCCTTCTGCGAGGAACTCAATACGTTGCTAGCCAGGATACATTGTCAACATGCTGTTGTGGTGGGAATCGACGCAAACGCGAAGATGGGACTTGATCAGGAATCCGAAGTGCTCGGTAAATGGTTCTTCCCAGTGGAGCAAACATCGGACAATGGCTACCGCCTTGTCGACTTGTGTGAACGCAGTGGTCTGATTATTGCATCGACATTCAAGAGGAATCATCGCCGCCATCAGCTTACGTGGCAGGGACCAACCCAGCTATCTCTGAAAGAACAGCGGAAGCGGAAGATGACAACTTTGAAACTACAGCTCGACTATGTTCTGACGAGGAATATTCCAGTATCGGACATTCGAAGATCTACAGCTGTGTGGGATGTCGCATTTGATTCGGATCACCGTCCAGTTCTGTTGAACTTCACTGCGAGGATTCATAAGAGGAAGCGAGGGGCTAAGCCTCTCCAGAGGATTGATACGACAAGTCTCAGGGATGAAGAATGCAGAAGAAAATTCCGACAACGCGTTCCTGTTCATATTGGAGTACGGACTAAGAAGAAACTTTGCGACGCGGACTCTTTCGTCAAGTGCATCCAGGACGCTTCGAAAGAGGCACTCCCGGTTGTACAGCCCAGGAAAAAGCTCGCCTACGTCTCAGAGGAAACGACATCTACTTACAACAGAGTACAGTTAAGTTCCGCAATCGCGTTCAGTCCTCATTATCACAATCGTAGAAGCGAAGCGATTGTTTTTGAAAAATTCAACTAGAATCATTCTCAAAACAACCGCTCCGCAACTACGATTGTGATAATGAGACTTTGCGGACTGAACGCGATTGCGGAACTAGATCATATGTGCTTTCCGAACTGCAGGAAACTTCGTGGAGGAGAAGCGTCTCAGGAGGAAGTTGCGTCGGCAGCTTCAAAGTGACCGCGAACGAGAGTGGACGTGTAGAGCTAAGGAGTTCGAGAAGGCTTGGGAGGAGAAGAAATCCGAGGAAAGCCTACACGTTGCTGCGACAGTATAGCGGGAAGATGAAGAGATGTTTTCCTGTCTTGAACACTACCAATGGAGTTGCAGTTGGTGATGCGACGCTGCCAATGTGGAAGGATTACTTCAGTTCACTACTGAATCGTCCAGCGCCATCAGTACCTGAGCTCCCGCATGTTCAGAGAGCACATTACGATGTCAGTGAGGAACCTCCGACCGAGTCTGAGGTTTTGGATTGTGTCCAGAAAATGAAGAATAGAAAGGCAGGTGGAGATGACAACATCACTGCTTGAATTCTGAAACTCTCCCTCCGTCTGGGATTCGTGAAATGACCAACACTATCCGTACCATATGGATGAGCGAAAGGATACCCGATTCGTGGAGGCATGCGTTCATCGTACCTCTTCACAAGAAGCTATCCGTCACGGATCCTAAGAACTACAGAGGAATCTCTCTACTTCGTGTCATGTACAAGGTTTTAGAACGTATCATTCTCGAGCGACTCATCAAACATCGTGAGGAAACGACCAGAGAGGAGCAAGCCGGTTTTCGACCTGGAAGATCGACCATCGACCAAGTGTTCGTCGTGTGAAGAGAATCGTGGCAACGGTATTAGAAGCCATTACAGCTTGCTTTTTTGGACTTTGAAGCCGCATTCGACTCTCCTCATCGTGATCGATTGCTCAACGCTCTGCGAGCCGATGAAGTCCCGGAAAAGTATGTTCGACTAATCGAGGACATGAACAAAGGAACAACAGCAGCAGTTCGTACGCCTGTCGGATTTACGTCAGCTTTCGAGGTGAGAACAGGAGTAAGGCAAGGAGCTGTAGCAGGACCTTCCCTATTCAACTTTCCCGTTGATGACATCATGCGTAGAGTTGCAGAACAGTTTCCTGCGGACGTGATCCTAACACCATCAGGACGCTCCCTTCTCGACCTGGAGTACGCCGATGACATTGTGTTATTCGCTGAAAACAACGCAAAACTGCAAAGGATTGTGAACCTCGTTCCGAGGTATGCCGCAGCCTATGGACTTCGTCTTCGTCCCGACAAATGCAAGCAGATGTGGGTCTCTCAGAGGCCTTCTACGGGAGTTTGTGTGGACGGACAACGTATCAAACTGGTGGACGATTTCTGTTATTTGGGCTGTTTGCTGAAGAACGATGGTAGTTATGCAGCGGATATTCAACAACGATGTGCGAAAGCTACGTCTGCATTCAATTCTCTAACCAAGTGTTTGTGGTCTACCCCCATCGCGAAGGAAGTCAAGTTGCGCGTCTACTTATTCGCTAATCGCCCTATCACGATGTACGGATCGGAGACGTGGGCAGCACCGAAGACGCAGATGGAAAGGTTGGATTGCACGGAGAGGAAGCTGTTTAGACGTTTGCTCGGATATTTCTGGCCGCGGATGTGCCACAACGAAGATCTCTACAACGAGATTGACGCCTTACATCTACGTTTGACACGAGGGAGGTGCCAACATCTCCCAATGCCATCTCAAGCGGCAACGGAAGGTCGTCTTCGTCTGTTGGGGCATATTTTAAGAAGACCGCCAGATCGTCTTGTTCAACACGCTCTAAGGATGCTTCCGAGTCCTGTCTGGAAACGACCGCCTGGACGTAGGCGAAAGTTTTGGACGGATGTGGTGAAGGAGGATTTGAAATCACTCGGCATTGAAAGGCAATTCAGGCGCGATGTTTTACTTCGCAGGAAGTGGAATAGTGATCAATGGATGGATTGTGTTCAAATTGTGGCTGAGGACCGTGACAAATGGACACGGCTGACTACTAGGACGGCACACCTCGGTGAAGATGCGGAATGACCGCGTCAGGCGAAAGCCAACCGATTAAGTCAAGTAAGTCATGCTCCTTCGTCTCCTCCAGAATTGGTTCACGCAGGCTCGAACATTCGCCATATTCATCCTAGATAATAAGGCGCACTTTTTGTAAAATGGGACCCCCCCAATGTTTAAATCATTTTAAGCTTAGTCAGTGCAAAACCAGAGAAGACACATTATCTTTTCCAGCGTGACGGTGAGCCGCAAAATTTTTGGGCCGAAATTAAAGGTTAGGGTGGATTGCGAAAATTCCGGACCAGATATGAGAGTTTGTGGAAGTGAAAAGGATCCAATCACTACCAGAAATTTCCACTACCAGAAATCTCGACATTTTTTGGCAAAAAAAATGACCAAAATTACACCTCGAGGAGGGATCACGAAGATTTTGAATTTTTGGAAAAAAAATTGATGGCCGCTAGTGGGTCGCTGATTTCGGAAAATTGCATAACGCCCCGCTTGCCCCAATCAAACTTATCAAATATATTGAAAAAATTTCCGTAGGCCTTTTGGACGTTCCAGAAACTCTAAAAAAATCTTCAGGACTCGCGAAGAGCTCTAGAAGGTGCTCGCTGCCGAGATGTCGTACGTTCGTGCCGTGGCAGTGTGGAGGAAAGAAGATCGCCTCCGTGCAAACCGACGTCAACCCCTCCGAGAAGAGGGTTTTTGTCATGGGAGAGGTGCTGGTCGGCCGCAGCTCTCCTGAGGATTTTATTACAAAGGGCCGGCGTCGAGAGGAATCCAGGTCCAGCACGGAAGTATCCATGTGCCACCTGCGGCGAGGATGTTACCTGGCATAAAACAAGTGTCCAGTGCTTCGGATGCCAAAGGTGGGTGCACTTCTCCTGTTCGGGCCTCAGTTCTGTGAGGCATCATGACTCATCCTTTCGTTGTGTTCTATGCTCTGCCCCCAACAACTCTGATTCCTCAATTACCAACCGCCCCCTCTCCATTGTTCACATTAATCTCAACGGCCTTCGCAACAAGTTATCTGAACTCTCCCTATTCGCACGTTCTCATCACCCGGATGTTATCATGGTTCAAGAAACCAAGCTCTCTCCATCTACCACTTATCCCCAACCTAACATTCCGGGCTACACCGCCTATCACATGCCAAGGACAGCTCTTGGGGGCGGAGTGTCTACTTTCGTTCAATCTGCCTTACCTTCTCATATTATCCCTAATACTCCTAAGGACGGTACTCTCGAGTACATTCCTGTCCACCTCCCTCAAAACCCCTTTATCTCTATTTAACATATATATTCCTCCTATATCATCTTGTCCCCCTCTTATAATCCTATTCCCCTCCTTAAGCAGTTGTACGACTGCTCACTCTCCCCTTCAGCTGTCTTTGCGGGTGACTTCAATGCTCACACGTTCTGTTCCGCTCTTGATTCTGACGCCAGAGGGGAAGATGTCGAAGAATGGGCTGAGGAGTGTGACCTGGTTATCCTCAATGATGACCAGCCCACTCCTCCCCCTGCCAACGGCCGACCTTCTAGCCCAGACATCTCTCTTGTGTCATCCAATCTCTCTAATGCTTGCACGTGGTCCACATCCACAACTCTCTCCAGTGATCACATTCCCGTCTTTGTCTATATTGATCTCTCTGACTCTCTTGCCCCTTACTCTGGTTTTCGTCATCGTACTTATCTTAATTTAGGCCTAGCAGACTGGACCCTGTTCAGAGATGTTGCACTTCGCCATGCCGTCGACTACCCATGGAATGGTGATGTTCATCAGAAAGAGCGCCATCTAACAAGTGCCATCCGCAAGGCCATGAAAGCAGCAATTCCTGAGGGTCGTGTCAAGACCTTTTTCCAAATGTCAGCAGGGAAATACTGCAGAAGATAAGAACCAGAGATGAGAAGAGAGCCGCAGACCATCTAGACCCGGACATAGCTGTGCTGGATAACGAGATCAGGCAGGATCTGGATAAGAACAAGAAGGAATGCTGGGAGAAGTTCACTGAAAAGCTGAATTTCAAGGCTGACGGAACTACGACGTGGAAAGTGTTGAGGAAAATTTCCGGCAAGTCCGCTCCCTCGATGAGCTCCGCTATTGAGTTCGAGGAGAACGTCTTCAAATCAGGGAAAGCGGCTGCTTATGCGCTCGGCAAGAACTTCTTCATCACACGTGCCAAGCGAGGCGTGCAGAACAGAGTCACGGTTAGAGAACTGAGCCGGTTGCCGCTCATGAACGCTTCTGAGGCCTTTACTCTCACGCAAGTAGAGAAGGCTATCAAAGAAATGCGGAATTCGAAGGCTATCGGACCTGACGGTATCTCCCCAGCCATCCTGAAGAAGCTTCCCACGGAACTTCTACCGATGCTTGCAGATATCATTAACACTTCTTTCCGGACCTGCACTCTACCCCAAGCTTGGAAGACAGCCAATGTGATACCGTTGCCAAAGCCAGGCAAGTCCCAAAGCACGGCAATGGGCTTTCGACCAATAAGCCTGTTATCGCCCGTCGCTAAATTAGCTGAAAAGTTGATCATGACGGACCTGGCTGATCAAAATGAGCGACAGCAGCATCAGCATGGGTTCAGGAAACTGCACTCCACTACTACAGCTCTATTGGAGATCGTGAGCTTTGCGGTCGATGGGTTCAACATGAGAAAGCCCCTGAGAACGGTGGCCGTCGCCCTCGACCTGAGCAAAGCGTTTGACTCTGTTAACTTGGGACTGCTGTCCGAGAAACTGCTCAAGTCGTCGCTACCATCATGGCAGAAGCGATGGATTGCAGCGTTCACTAAAGGCCGCCGTGCTAAGGTTCTGTTCCAGAATCATGTATCCGATAGCATTCCAATAGCAGCCGGTGTTCCGCAAGGCGGAGTGTTGTCCCCTGCCCTATTCAGCCTGTATCTTGAGGACATTCCCGAGCCTCCCAATGATGTAAGGATTGTTATGTATGCCGACGACATCACCATCATGTGCCAGGATCGTGACCTGCAGATAGCCGCTAACAAGATCAGCGCCTATCTCGTCGAGTTGAAGCTCTTCCTCGATAAAATGATGCTCACAGTCTCTGCCGCAAAATCCTCTGTTTCAGTGTTCACAACGAACACCAAGGAACACAGTGCCCATCCAGATGTCAAATGGGATGGTGACCTGTTGCCAGCAGCAAAATTCCCCAAGCTGCTTGGCCTTATTCTTGATCTCACACTGAAGTTCCACAAAAACGCGGAACAGAAACAAACAGTCGTCAAGGCTAGACTTAATATCTTGAGAGCTCTCGGAGGAACATCATGGGGAAGCAGCCGAGAGACTATATTGAGAACCTACAGAGCAATACTTCAGCCGGCTCTGGAATATGCGGCACCAGTGTGGCAGCACCTGGTGTCTGACAGCTCCTGGAATAAGCTGCAGCGTGTACAGAATGCTGCGCTTAGAATTGCTACCGGTTGTGCAAGGAGCTCCCCGGTGGAGCATCTTCACGCGGAGGCCTGCATATTGCCGGTCAAGGAGCATTGTGAACTCCAGGCACAGCAGATGTATATTAATGTTCTGAGGCAGCCGAATCATCCGTCAAAGAGAATCATGAAGCCCATAAGAGAGAGGTCGATTAGGACGCCGTTCGCCGATGCTCCTCGTAAAGTTGATGTACAGAGATGGGCCGACTCCAACATGGAAAGGCTTCGTCTTCTGCGTGAGGAGCACACGCAATTTGTTCGAGGATATCTAGCAAAGGCGGCTGTGAACCCTATCTTGGGAACGGTGCCGCCTCGGGTTTGCGAGTCCGAGTCTCAACTCGGCAGACGAGCCAGATGTGCTCTTGCATCACTGCGCTGTGGTCACTCTATTCTGCTCATGTCTTACGTCAACAAGATCGACAGCAGCCGACCAGACGCATGCCCGGACTGTGGTGCTCCCGGACACGACACGGCGCACTTGTTCATGTGCCCGAAGAGACCTACCTCCTTAACAACAATGGACCTTTGGACGAATCCTGTGAAGGCCGCCCAGTTTCTCAACCTATGACAAAAACCACTTTGAGGCTGCAGAAGAAGAAGAAGAAGAAGGTGCTCGAACCTTCTCAAACATCGGCGTACACTGAGGAATGTTTCACGACTGTCCCAAATCCTCCAAAAATCGGAATCGTCCCAGAAAGCTCCCCCAGGTTCGCAAATTCTCGGAAAATTCACTAGCTTCGGAACGTTCTCTCGCTACCCTCTGAGATTGTGGAATTTTTAAGAGATATCTTCAGCTTTTCAAAAGGATCACAAGATGCCAAAGGCTTTCACAACTCTTACCAATGTTTCAGTATAATCTAGAGCTTTCTCGGATGTTCTAGAGCTTTCTTGCAGATTTTGTAATTCCCAGAGTTTCCAAGCTTTCGCACATATCTCAGAACACGGTGCAGGGTGAGATTCGGGGTAAGGGGCAGAGCGGTTCCCTTGATCAGCCGATTGGCCGTGGTCCTCCAACCTACTAAGACGTTCCCCATTGTCCGGCTGGGTCAAGCAGGCCGTTGCGTAGCAGCTCACCAGAGCTTCTACACACTTCCTTTAGTAACCTCGAATTTCGGAAATTTTTACTCCCCGTGCTTTCGTTTTTTGGGAAGTTCATACGATTCCCCCCCCCCCGAATTTTTTTTGAAGTGAAAATCTTTCGCCCCCCCCCCTCACCACCTGTCGAGACCCTATTGGCCGGCGCAGGGACTAACCTACTCCTTACTGCTGAATTCCCTCTGTACCCGCTCTCCCGTGCGTCGCGGTCGCTGGGCGTCGCGCACGGCAAAATCGGCGGTAACGCGGCATCCTCCCATTGAGGTGAAATCGAGAGAATTGGCATTGTTGATCGCAGTGGTTAACTTTTCTGCGATAATTTCTGGTCACCTAAAGATTGCTGTTGCCTCGTACGAGGTGCTGAAGACGCTTTGGCGCTATTGCAGCAGAGAGGGAAGCACTCAGCCAAACCCATATTTCCATGCCGCCGCACAAAAAAAAATACCCCGGGGATTTGCTTCCCCTTCTAAAATCGGAAGAGTCATTGCGTCACGGAAAAATGGGCGTGTGGATGTGCTACAGCCAATCTCGGGGTCTCACCCATAAGGAAAAAAATCATAAAATAAAAACTTGGGCTTTTTTTTGAAAAAAATGTTGCAACTTACAGAGGAACTTTTGCCAAAACCATTGACAAGGATGGTAGCTGCTACGATCAAGATGCGCTGAAAGCCTGATGCGTTCCGCATTCTCTGAAAACCGCAATACGGTAAGTTACTCTGTTAGGTACCTCGCGCGCTTGTGCGGAGCGAGGATAGACAACGAGAAAGTGTGGGGAGAAGTGTGGTGTGTGTTCATTGATAAGTATATAGTAAAAACTATATTCAGACACCCGCGACGTTTCGAAAAACGTCCAAAAAGTTGTGAAGGATGACTAAGGTAACAAAATGTGTGCTGCGCTTTACCAACGGACCCTTCACTGTTTTAAAAAAGACGTGCAACTAACCGTCCACCCATGAATAATACTTCACCTAGAACAATCTGGGAACAAAAAAAGTTTTTTTTTGAGTTCTTTCACCATGTACCCTGTTGCACCCATGTATATCTTGTGCCCAGAGAACCAAAAAGAAAACTTAGAGAAAAAATTTGGCCATCACAATCAAAAATCAAAAATGCCTACTCCTCAAACGCGACTGACTCTTAATACCTCATTTAAACTTACCAAATGGTTCGGAAAAATTCTTTTTCACCCAAAATTTTCACAACCCCCCCCCCAATCTTCATTTTTTACAAAAATTTTCCAAACATTTTTACGACCCCTTGTTGCACCTAGTCACAACCCTGCTCAACCCAGGGTAAGTAGGAGTGAGGGGCAGGTTTTCGCCGTGACGGTGAATCGGAACAGATCCCCCATGAAGACGTTGTCCGAGGGAGGAGATAACCCTGCCCCATACTCCTATCCACCCCTGTCCCTCCGGTTAAAGCCACAGCAACATCTTTTTTCGAATATGAACTCCGAATAATCAAAATGCCCAGAAGAAATGCTAACATTCTGCTCATTCATTTGTCAGATGCTGACAGCTGACAAATAAGTGCTAGAAGTCAGATATCTGCAATCGATTGGTAATTACTCCGTATATGAGGGCCTTCCGCAAGTAGCCGTTGACTTAGCACGGCCAGGCCTACTAATTGGGATACTCACTACTTTCAAAAATGCGCTTAAAGACACAGTCCAACCTCAGAATCGAATTATCGCTTTCCCTTTAATATGGGAGAAAATTTCACGATGATCACAATGGTGTATCCAGAATCGCTAAGAGCTTACTACTAACGGAGTTATGGCCTCTCAAAGATTCCGAATTTAAACGGCGAGAAGTTCGCGGACGAGTTAACTCGAGCCAGTTTTTTCTCGTTATTCGCAGTCATAGTTCTAAATTAGGTCCCAGTATAAATTCAGATCGAAAACAAATGGAAGAACATATATTTTGAATAAAATCAATCGCGTTTCTCTTCCCTACTGAGATCGGAAGCTTGTCGGTGGGCGTCACCCATTTTTTCTGTAAAGGGGGCGTGGTTGTCTTTTTTCTCGCTTGTTTGAGCGAATCGAGATTTCGCGCTTGGCAGGGTTGCTATAGACGGCGGCTGGAATATAATATCAAAAATTACCCCTGAGCTTGGACTGTGCCTTCAAAGGCACAGTCCAACCTCAAAATCGACTTTTGGCTTTTCGGTCCACCTTGGAGAAAATTTGACGCTTAAGGCCTCTTTCAGAGTTCGATCGCTCTGCGACGCGACCGAATGAAAACACTGTGTATTGATCTGGTCGCGTCGCGCGATCAGGTCGCCGGCCTTTCAGACAAGATCGTGGGGAAAGTCGCCCAATCGCGCGACTGGGCGACTGACACTGCCGGATCGCTAACGCAATGGTGTTTCCGAAATCGCTCAGAACTCATCATAAACGGAGTTACGACCCCTCAAAGATTTTGAAATTGAACGGGTAGGACGGGTGTGATCGCGGACGAGTTGTCTCAAGGCTGTTTTTTTCTCGTTATTCGCAGCCATCGTTCTAAAGTAGGTCACAATATGAAGGCAGACCGAAAATAAGTAGAACAACATAGATCTTGAATAAAATCACTCGCGATTTTCTTCCCTATTGAGATCGGAAGTTTGTCGGTGGGAGTCACCCATTTTTCTTTAAAGGGGGCGTGGTCGACTTTGCAAAAGCATCGGATATTTAAATATTGGAATGGAATAAAGCAATCAATACACTTCTTCAATTTTCCGCGTTCTTTCACAGTTTCGCACCCCCACTTCCTAAATTCTGAAAAAAATAATGCCGGATGCACAACTAGCTGGGGGGGATGGGGATGGGGCGGGATGCACTTAAAATTCATACGTGAAAATGAAATTTTCTACCGGTAACAGAAGGAAACAAAACGACACATGAACAGAAAAAACTGGTCCGCATCGCAAGTTCGTGAGCCCTGGTACCTGGGATTTAACGCAAGCAGAAAGCCTGACTGTGAGAGTTTCAATTCTTGCGTCCTACACCTATCTTGATTTTGGAAAGGGAGGGAAACCTCGGGTTGGTGCAAAGCCTCTCAAGGGTGAAAAATCCGGTGCAGACCAGTTCTCCAGCGATAATTGGTTAGCATCACTCAATTTTTTCAAATTAGAAGCGGGAATTCGCCCTTTTGTGTCCGAAATAGTGCGTTTATTGCATCTCGCCGCGCCGGAAGTATAAACGACCCCTTATCATGGATGATCTTAGTTTCGATGATCACTGCCTCCAGGTCGCGTCCATGGCTAATAGGATGATGCACAGCGCGTTTCGAGCACTATCAACTACTAATGCAACGTCCACTTATGGAGTATGGTACGGTAGTTTTTAATCCATACAAAAAAGGATCCATCGACACGCTTGAGAAAGTTCAGAATACTTTTACACGTAGAGTTTTCTACAGGACATCAAGGTTTCAGACTAAAGGCGTCGGCATAGTGGAAAGTCTGCGAGCGAGCGAGCGAGCGAGCGAATGTGGGCGTGGCCTTGAAAATTCTGCGGCGCAGTCGCAGGCATCCCCGCAGAGTGTGATTTGGATTAGAGCGCGAATGTTGATCGATTGGAGCGCGGAAGTCAATCATCTATTTTCGTCTCGTTATTTCGCAGGATGGGCCGCAGCTGTCTGAAATAATTTCACTGAATGATCAAACGCAAGACAGTGAAATGAGATCTGATTAAGAATTGCTCTACTGAGATGCCTGCAAACGGGATATTTAACAAATGATAGACCGAAATTTATCCATATCCATTTCATGAGGCCTCATATACCATCACCAGCGGCGTCGCCGGCTGACGCCGGCCTCTGCCGCTGGGGTCCGGCTACGCCGGCCCATTTGCCGGCTTCGCCGGCATCTTAAGTATAAGGCGAATGAATCGAACTCCGCTAATTCTATGTGAGATGGCGTTCGAAGTTCTCACGCTTGCCGGCCATCGCCGGCCTCTGTTGCTGGAGTACGGTTGCGCCAGCACGTGAGCTGGTTTCGACGAAAACGCTCGAGGAATCAGAAATTACAAACTATTTCAAACCATGCAAACCCTGCTAACCTCCTTTCTTATGCAGTTGCACACCGACCCTTACCTAGCTTTAAGAGGTCCTAAAGTGGTAGTTCATTTATATTCAATTCTGTAAAGATAAAGACAACCGCTGTTTGAGATTTAGTAAACGCCTCCATGACCAACCGACACCCTGCTACCTTTATTGCCAAATGAAGTATAATGATGTTTGTGTTTTCTGGATGCATATTTTGATTAACTCACATTTCCATCGTATATAAACCCGATTTAGAAAGGTTGGTGCATATAAACAGCTAAGCAGTTGAAATGAGTGGTTAAGGGGGAGGGGACGTGAAGAAAGAGTGGTATACACTCTCTTATAGATGCACAAAACGATTTTGAAGCTCTGCGCTAACCCACTTCGGTCCCGCACACTTTCTACGGCGTCCGGCGCACTCTACCTTGGGTCCCGCACACTTTTTTCGGCGTCCTCTGCACTCCCACTTGGGTCCCGCACACTTTCTACGGCGTCCTACGCACTTCCACTTGGGTCCCGCACATTTCTACGGCGTCCTACGCACTTCCACTTGGGTCCCGCACACTTTCTTCGGCGTCCTGCGCACTCCCACTTGGGTCCCGCACACTTTTTTCGGCGTCCTGCGCACTCCCACTTGGGTCCCACACACTTTTTTCGGCGTCCGGCGCACTCTACCTTGGGTCCCGCACACTTTCTACGGCGTCCTACGCACTTCCACTTGGGTCCCACACACTTTCTACGGCGTTCTGCGCGCTCTTGAGCACGTACCCGTAAGGTAGCCCGTCTTGAAAGTCAAGCCGAATAAACGGTCAAACAAACACACAGAGAAACGCACACATACATAAACACACACACGCACACACAAATTTACCAAAATATATATAGTAGGATTAATTACTATGGTTGGTATAAAATCTTGGAACGCACCCCAGAAAAGAAACTGAAGCTGAAACTAGGTGCAAAACAAGTTGGAGGTGGGGCACTCAGGATTTACCCACAAAAATGAAAAGATTAATTCATGAAAATGAAAGATTCTTCCGTTATTAGATATTTGATAGCGTTGTTATTGGTAATTTCCTAAGAAAATTCATGAAGTTAGATCGATTTCTGAGATCAGTATCATTCATTTCTCCTTTAATCCTGAGTGCCAACCCGCAAAATAGTTTAGCACTCTGAAAATATAGCAGAAAGAAGGAATGAGAACAAGGAAGAGAGAAATGGGGTCGAAATCGTGGACATTCAAATAGAGGATGGTAATGGAGCACAAGTATTAGCGATGGAGCGCGAAACTTGGCAGCAACTCGCAAAATCGCTTGAAAATCACAATCGTCTCGCAATTTCGCAACGAGCTTCGCCGCGAAATTGCGATTTCCGCGACGGGCAAGACACTCTGCGCCCCCCCTCCGTCGCAGCCTATGCGGTGCGGTCGAACTGCGTAGTGCTCCCCACCCTTCATCATTTCTCGCAAAATCGCTCGCTCGCAGATTTTCCACTCTGCCGACGCCTTAATGGTAACGTGTGTCATGTCACCAGGAACGCTAAATTGGGCCTAACCACTCTAGAGCACAGGAGAAGAAAGACATAGAGACAGAAAACAGCGGCAGAAATCTCGAAGATTCTGCAACAATTCAAATAGTGAAATGATTCATACTTCGAAATCCCCGCCCTGCGCCGCACTTATCCACGCGGGGACCCAGGAAAACGCCCTTTAAAGCGCATCCCGGGCTCACGCTATGTGCTGGAAGTTCCCCGGACCCACGCTCTCTGATTGTCTGAGTACCCGGCCTCGCGTCGAACCCCTCAAAGTGCGTCCCGGGCTCGCGCTAAATGCTGGAAGTTCCCCGGGCCCGTGTCTGTCTGAGCAAGCGAACAAAATTTCCTTCAAGGTTGCATAATCCTCTGCCCTGCCAGATGACCGATTCTCAATATAGTTGGCCTAGCGAGGAGAGGAAAAAACAGCATGATGGTGGCTTTTTAGGGGATGTTTTGCACTCTTGCCGGCCATTAATCCGAACAGGATCGATTCGATGTGTTTATGTCCAATTGGCATGGCATTTGTGGTATGGCACAAATCGTAATTTGTAATTCATGAATTCGTGTTCAGATTCGGTTTTATAGCTTCGTCATCGTCCTGCATAGGGTGTTTCTGGCCCTCCATCAAGTAGATGAAAGGCCACGTCGTGTTCGCTCCTGTTTCTGAAGTAATCTTCTGATGACGTGGGTGGTTTCGTTCCTTTTTATTTTTCTCGGCGGACTTCGCTCTATTTCTTGTGTTTATTAGAGACTATTATAGACTTTTTTTAATTTTCTAGCTTGATGAGAGAGAATTTTTTTCATTTTCCGAGACTGTCAGCATCCAGCAGTCCGCCGGCAGAGACTATTATAATTCGCCACCGGCACAAAATTCTCACTCAGGAATTATCCTGCTAAAGTTACGCTCTGGCCTATTGAGGCAAGTTAAAACCTGTTTTACGTGTACTATGTTAAGACGCGTATGAAAACAGACATGTTTAGACAAAGATATTAACAATGTTTCTGGTATAAAAGGCTCCTCATCTCACTGTGTGCCTCAGTCGGCTCTTCGGAGCCGGACCTTGGGTGGGTTCCAAGAACGTTCCCACGACGCCGTGGGAGGAAGAACAACTTTCCCATAGAGAAATTTGCTTTTCATGGATGCCAATTATAACTGAAAATTGCTCCCACATGGTCGTGGCTACGTTGCAATGGACTCGTTTTGCCATGGGAATGTTATTGGAACGCACCCCTGGAAGGTGGCCTTGGTCATTTTCCAGAAGATCCATCGGATACCGGAAGATATTTTTTGTCGCCGAGGGAATGTCCCCACTGCTCGGGGGGGGGGGGGTGGTACCCACGATGGGCCCATCTCCCCACGGTTTGCAGTGAGGTGCACCCCACTGCGAACAGTTGTGGGGGGGTCACCCCACCCCCACCCCCATTAGGATCACGACAGGGATGATCTTTGCGGGATGTCTACAAGGTCCCCTGTGCAAACATGGAAACCCTAAAAATGGACATGGACAGTTCTTGAGCCGCTTACGGACAAATTTTGAACCGCTTAGTTGCTGCGGACCGACGGATTTCACCAGAGGACGCCGGTTCGCGCACTGCGTCGCCCCTCGCAACCCTTCACGCCGCGTCGGTCTCTCCCGTTCCAGAATATTATCGATTTTAGATCATTCATCGCAGTTAAGAGGTCTGCAGAGTTGCACCGACCGGCGACTAGTCGCCGAGCGTCAGCCTTGACGCGGCAACAAAAAGGTTATCTGGCATCGTAGGCGCGTCGGTTGCCGCTCGCTGGCAATTATGCGAGGTTGCCGCAGCGTAAAAAAAGGTTGGTCGCACTCGTCGCCGAATGTCCTTATCAGGGCTGTGCGGAACTGTTCCTATTCTGTTTCCGTATTTCTATTGTTTATTTTTTTGGGGGGGTGGGAGCTCTTCCGTCCAGGTCAGGACTTCGTTCCGTCCTTCCCGGTGCAAAAAAACTGCGTTTCGGGCCACCCGGAGGGTGCGCCCGAAGAGGCACTCTGATATGGGAGGAGCCTGAGAGCGCATGCCGCGCGCACCTTCTTGTGGACGAGTCTCTTTTACATCGCGAAGCGTTTATCTTTTATAATCCTGGAATTATTAGCCATCCTCATTAGATTTCGTCTCTACCAGATCCTTTCTTATGATTACTATTCTCCCATTCGTTTCTCTTATCCACGAGAAGCTGTCCGCGAGAAGGTGCGCGGGCCATGCGCTCTAGGGCCGTGCCCATATCGGAGTGCCTCTTTTCCCTCCCCCGTCGCATACGGATCCGGTGTTTACTACTCAGTTTCCGATAGAATTTTTGTCGACTGCGGTAAGTTAGCCATCTTAGCCATCGGTCAACTTTGTTTCAGATCTAGCTATGTCTCTAGTAGAGAATGTCTGGTGGGGAGAGGGGATCTGAAGCAGGGATGTGCGGCAATTGCCGTTTGCCGGTTGCCGATTGCCGTTTGCCGGCGGTTTTTGGACGATTTTTGTCGATTGTCGTTTGCCGCTTTTCCTGCCAATTTTCGACAAAAATCGGCAAAAAGTGAGTAATAGATAAGAAGCTCCGTAAATGGGCGCGAGGCCCATAGTAGGCAAGCTGCGCTCTAATTTTAAATGATGTCCCAGCTCTAGCATCTTTTGGATAGGACCTTTGTGTCTTTATAGTAGAAACTTCTAAACAACAGTTTGCGATTTGGATGTCATTATGTCCAGGACCCACTGCGGTACCGACGCTCCCACTCGAAGGGAAAATAGGCCTGGATCCTTTCTCGCTCCTACTAGTTCTTCCGGAGCATGCAGCCTTTAAACAGGCAGTAATCGCGATGGAAAAAGTTGCTGAAAAAAACGATAAAAAGCAGTTTGATGCGGAAACAACCTTAAAATGTGAAGGTTCCGAGCCGAAAACTCGTCAGAATAAGAGTTTTAGACTCTAATGCACAGGTGCACAACTCCGCCCAAAACCTCCGAGTACCGTGCTACGAACAGCCGAACTTTATCGACGTGCACAGCCAGAAACGAAGCTGAAGATGAACAGTTAAATAGTTCATACGAAAATAAGCAGGATAATATATTTCGCTCTCGAGAGAACGAGAATTTCCTAACGGGCCGGATCAACAGTCTTTAGTCACTAATTCAGCCCTTATTTTGAGCCAGCTAATGACATCGACACTGCAAATCAGTGAAGCCGATCATGTGGAGTAGATAGTCCACCTCCAAAAGCAAGCAAGGTTGAGGCTGTTGATGCCACCCAAATAGGCGTGTATCCCATGGTTTTACTTATAGGATCTACTACTCTGAATTCAGAAAAAGTTTTAGTAAAGAAAATTGACAACCGTACTTCATCGCTACCACTGCCTTTAACCAACTGAGCGGTCGGTCACGTCGAAATTGCTATGTAGTATTCTATTGTCATGCTGGAATGGGCTCACTCGTTTGAAGTAGTACCGAACTCATAGTTTTTTGACGATTGGGCAACCAAAATAGGGCTCAACGGGTGAATGGATTAACACCCTGAAAAATTTTAGTGTGGGGGGACACAAAGGGTTCAGAAAAACACTGTTTGGCTCAAGTGGTATCGGATATCTGGTATCAATGTATTTCGAGTGAGATCGTATGAAAATAATCACTCAACGGCAGTGTCCACGATAGAAACCGTCTTCGAGTTTACACCGGAAATCGTCAGGACCCGAAAGAGGCTACAATGTCGAAAAAACGGCTGAAAAGGGCCCAAATTGCTTTGCGCGGCCCTGAACTTCTGTGCAGGGCGCACTCCATGCCTTCTTCCCTCAACGGCCAAAAAACAACTGAAAAAATAGACCCCGAGAAAAAAATCAATATTTGAATGAGTGAATTTGTTTAATCTGTGCATTATGGGAAATAGCTTTGACCAGTCGATCATCGTGTGTTTTGTTGAAATCAATTTTTCTGTGGTTCGCTTTCATCTGTACCCGTTGACAGGAGTGTGCGGGGATTGCATGCTACACTGAAGTTGAAGGCCGTATAGGGCTCAGTTTCAGTCGCTTCCACATTACTGTTGCCATCGGCTCCAAACCTTTAGAATTCCGCTGCAAATTTGGAACGGTTTTTATTGTGGACGCCAGGATCAAGCGCGGTTGCGAAATCTCGCAACGGATGGAGAGGAGGGGGTCGCGAAAATTCTTAACCTGAAAATGAAGGTGGACTCTGCTTCAGTGCAAGTGAACTCCTGTTTCGATTATCACAGCGCGGAGCGGTGGCTTTTTTGTCGGAAACTCCTTATCACTAATTATATTTCAACGCGGCCCACCGCTCCGCTGTTGGTGATAATAGAAATTCATAGGTCACTGAGCATTTACCAGAGCTTATGAAACGGGGAGGGATCGCGAAAAATCTGGACCAAAAATTAAAATTTGGTAATTTCTTCCCATTCCGGCCTGACAGTTTTGTTAATCAAACACGAACTGCCCAGAAATCGCGCTTTGGGAGGGGGATCACAAAAGCTTGGATTTGGGAAAAAATGTTGATGGTGGGGGCCGCTCTGATTTCGAAAAATCACGCAACGCTCCGCTTGACCCTGGTGGACGCTGCTTTGGTAGTAGGACCACATCGAGCTTTTATTTCCTTGGATGAATTTCAAGTCTCTCTCACTCCCTAACTTGGATTGCACCGTACTCTGAATTTTGTGCAGTGAAATCACAAGCAAATAAACGATTACAGTTTTGTGGTAGTACTGGAAAAAATAGCAAGAGGTTCTAAAATGCGGTGTAGTTCAGAAGGGTATGAGTTTTACATCAAACTGATCCTGGGCTTCAAAATTGTGCAAAAGTCTTCTTTCAGGAAGTCCAAAACTATTTTGCACGTAAGCCAAACATTAGTGGCGATCCCATAGTCAATAGTGCTGGATACATCACTTTTCAAACATTTGTATCTTTTTCTGTACCAGGTTTTTTATTTTGCCGTTTGTCGATTGCCGATTGCCGTTTGCCGGCCATTTTTGGCGTTTTTTGTCGATTGTCGTTTGCCGATTTTCAAAAATCGTTTGCCGCACATCCCTGATCTGAAGGCCTGCCGTGGTGCTCAAGATCTTGCTGAAACTTCGTTGCGGAGGTGTTGAATGAAATGTTTGGTGTCTGCACTTCGTTATCCATTGGTAAACGTTTCAGGCTTTAATGCGTCTTCGCCCAGGTGGTCATTGGGGAGGGGTGGAGGGAGTGCTGATCAGATCACGAATCTGATTCCCATTTTGAATTTCTGATGGAATTTTGGAAAGTCGCAACGAACAACTTTGCAGGCCAAAGTCTCTGAGTCCGTTAAAAGTTCCCCATGAAGCTTATTAGGGCATCACGTACTTGAGGCCCGTCCATTTTTTTAAACTTTCCAAGTTCTTCGGGTTCGCTCGGACGGTACCGTCCTAACCATTTGCCGTAACCTACAGAAATTTTAGAAGTCGAGAGACAAACGTTGAATTCGTGACCAGCACGCCCGAAAAGTTGTGTTTCTTCTTCTTCTTCTCAGCCATGAACAGAGCATCGCATCAAAGGCGTAGGAAGCTAGCTACCTCACACGCCTTGCGCCATAGATCTCGAGCAGATAGCACTGTAGCTCTGGCCGGACATGAAAATAGATGCAATGAATCAGGTCCAGCACATTCACAATCAGGGCATCTATCAGGGACTGACTGATCAATCCGATGAGCGTAGGCCTTCAGATACGTGGAGTGACCGCATTGCAGACCAGCGAGGATTGTTCGGGTGCGTCTCGGTAGATCGGCTTCGCTGTCGTCAACTCGTGGGGGCACGCCGCCATAAACTGAGTTGGGCTGAGCATCAGACAGGTACTCTGCCACAAAGCGCGTATGCTCAACCATCTGGAGTCTTCTGCGGGAGAGCTCGGATGTAGCCCAGCGTTGTTTATCAACATCAGACAGGGAAGCATTGAGCGGCGTGCGTATGTTTCTTGGTTGGGGGCCGGACGACAGAAGATGGTAGTTTGGATGGGTCGGGCTCTTGACAATGCTTATGAGAAACTGTTGAGACTGGATTAAGCAGTGCTGTTTTACAGGGAGTAGGCCGGTTTCTTGATGAAGATGCGGATAGGCGTCGATTTGTGACATCCAGTAATAAGCCTGAGGGCAGTATTCTGTGCTCTCTGCAACTTGCACCAAGAGGATTCAGAGAGATGTCGAGTCCAAATAAGGGCGCCATATTCCAAGACCGGCTGAACCATGGCTCTATAAGTCGTACGTAGTACTTCCTTCGTGCTGCCCCGCGAGGTTCCAGCCGAAGCGCGAAGAATGTTGTTGCGCGAGTTGGCAGAGGCAGCTCGTATATGTACGCGTATTTTCATGAAATCGTAAAGAGGAGTCCAGGAAAACTCCCAATAGTCGAGGATGCTTAGACAGTGGCAGCTCGTGGCCATCCCACATGACTCTGGGAAGAAGCCGATGTTCAATAGTAGCTGTTGTACATAGAGTAGCACTTGATTTGGAGACAGAGACAGTCAGCGACTTTGATTTACGATACACTGCCAGGGTCCGTAAGTAGTCATTCATGGTAGCAGTGGCTCGATCAATAACTGAGTCCTTGTTTACGATAGTGATGTCATCAGCGTACAGGCACCGATGAATACCAGTTGGTGGAACAGGAATATCAGATAGAAATAGCGAAAATAGGCTAGGGGATAACACTCCGCCTTGAGGGACACCGGCTTTCTGAGGAACCGAAGACGACAGATGTCCGTCGAACTTGACACGAATAGACCGGCTCTTGATAAAGCTATTAATCCACCTTTCAGACCAACTGGGCATGTCCGATTCCAGGGGTGCGTTCCAAGAACGTTCCCATGACGCGGTGGGAGGAAAAACAACCTTCGCATGGTGGAAATTGCTTTTCATGGATGCGAAATATAACTGTGAATTGCTTCCACGTAGCCGTGGCTACGTGTCCATGGACGCGTTTTGCCATGGGAATGATCTTGGAACGCACCCCAGAATGGATTTTGAGAGGAGCGGAAGACTGACGCTATCAAAAGCCGCCATAAGATCTATGGCAACGACGAGGCTTCTACCAGCCGGAGTCTTGCGGTTAAATCCAGCGATTATGTGCTCGGTGATCGACGTCAGGGCTGTGACTGTGAAATGCTCCTTGAAACCATGCTGGTGGGTGTTGTTCTGTAGACTGCTTTGGAGGAGCGGATTGAGGAATCTTTCCGCAAGCTTGGCAAGGGGGGAGAGGAGGGAAATAGGGCGGTGGGAGGCAGCCTTATCCGGCGGCTTGCCTGGCTTGGCGATGGGGATGACGACAGCTTGTTTCCAGCGGGCCGGAATAACACCAGAACTGAAAGACGAATGAATAAGATCAGAGAGCAGTTCGTAATAGGGATCAGGAATATGTTTGAGATGAACAGCCGAAATCCCGTCGGGTCCCTAGGCACGCATATTTTTCATCGATTTGATCACCTTGTCGATGGCGGAGGGAGAGATAATAGGGACATCCAGTCGACTTATCTTCCAGACTGCTCGCATTGTTCGTCTGTGTTGCTTATTCCGAGGCGATGATGCAGATGCAAATAGTTTGCCGAGGAGACAAGCAGCTTTGTATCCGTGCTCGAATCTTCCAGACGGAAATTCTAGCATGTTGCGGTCAGTACTCATCTTTTTGCCTGAAAGCTGCTTTAAGGTGTTTCAAGCTTTTCTGGCATCCACGGCAAAATCGATCGACTCGGTGAGCTCTTTCCAGCGTTGCTGCTTGTGTTAATTTAGCAATGCGGTGATGTTACCCGACAGCTGCTGTATCGTTGGATCATTGGGGTCCGATCTTCGCTTGTCATCTCTCATAGTGATTAGTTCAAGCACTTCACTGGGCACGTTCGGGTGAAAAGTCCTCACACGTTCAGTAGGAATAGCAGCTTTGGTAGCACGTCATATGGCATCCACTATGAACTTCTCCTTGTCGTAGACTGAGCCGTTCCATGGGTAGCTGGCCGCCTGGCTGAGCAATACCTCTTTGAATAATTCCCAGTTAGCTTTACGATAATCGCTCCAGCCGCGAAGCGGCTGGAGAGGTTTGGTTTTGCCTGGCACTTGTGATCACTTAGATTTTGGTAAAGTAGTAATAAAACCTGTAAAACAAATTTTCTAGAGATTTCCTTCTGGATATAAGTGAGAGTGTATAGAAGACACCCGCTGACAAAATTTGAGCCAAATCGATTGAAAATTAACAAAGTTAGATCGGCGGAAGCTTAGCTAAAATTCGCGTTTTCTTGTAACGCGTCCCTCGTCATCTGTTCCTCGTTCCTCGTCCCTCGTTCCTCGTTCCTGCCACTAGCCACTGCCAGTGGTCGCAGGCTATCAGTACATAGGGCATCTGATGACGTCATCAGGGTGTCATGTAAAGTACATAGGGCATCTGATGACGTCATCAGGGTGTCATGTAAAGTACATAGGGCATCTGATGACGTCATCAGGGTGTCATGTAAAGCACATAGGGCATCTGATGACGTCATCAGGATGTCATGTAAAGTACATAGGGCATCTGATGACGGCATCAGGGGGTCAAGTAAAAAGTACATAGGGCATCTGATGACGTCATCAGGGTGTCATGTAAAGTACATAGGGCATCTGATGACGTCATCAGGGTGTCATGTAAAGTAGATAGGGCATCTGATGACGTCATCAGGGTGTCATGTAAAGCACATAGGGCATCTGATGACGTCATCAGGGTGTCATGTAAAGTACATAGGGCATCTGATGACGTCATCAGGGTGTCATGTAAAGTACATAGGGCATCTGATGACGTCATCAGGGTGTCATGTAAAGTACATAGGGCATCTGATGACGTCATCAGGATGTCATGTAAAGTACATAGGGCATCTGATGACGTCATCAGGGTGTCATGTAAAGTACATAGGGCATCTGATGACGTCATCAGGGTGTCATGTAAAGTACATAGGGCATCTGATGACGTCATCAGGGTGTCATGTAAAGTACATAGGGCATCTGATGACGTCATCAGGGTGTCATGTAAAGCACATAGGGCATCTGATGACGTCATCAGGATGTCATGTAAAGTACATAGGGCATCTGATGACGTCATCAGGGTGTCATGTAAAGTACATAGGGCATCTGATGACGTCATCAGGGTGTCATGTAAAGTACATAGGGCATCTGATGACGTCATCAGGGTGTCATGTAAAGCACATAGGGCATCTGATGACGTCATCAGGGTGTCATGTAAAGTACATAGGGCATCTGATGACGTCATCAGGGTGTCATGTAAAGTACATAGGGCATCTGATGACGTCATCAGGGTGTCATGTAAAGTACATAGGGCATCTGATGACGTCATCAGGATGTCATGTAAAGTACATAGGGCATCTGATGACGTCATCAGGGTGTCATGTAAAGTACATAGGGCATCTGATGACGTCATCAGGGTGTCATGTAAAGTACATAGGGCATCTGATGACGTCATCAGGGTGTCATGTAAAGTACATAGGGCATCTGATGACGTCATCAGGGTGTCATGTAAAGCACATAGGGCATCTGATGACGTCATCAGGATGTCATGTAAAGTACATAGGGCATCTGATGACGTCATCGGGGTGTCATGTAAAGTACATAGGGCATCTGATGACGTCATCAGGGTGTCATGTAAAGTACATAGGGCATCTGATGACGTCATCAGGGTGTCATGTAAAGTAGATAGGGCATCTGATGACGTCATCAGGGTGTCATGTAAAGCACATAGGGCATCTGATGACGTCATCAGGGTGTCATGTAAAGTACATAGGGCATCTGATGACGTCATCAGGGTGTCATGTAAAGTACATAGGGCATCTGATGACGTCATCAGGGTGTCATGTAAAGTACATAGGGCATCTGATGACGTCATCAGGATGTCATGTAAAGTACATAGGGCATCTGATGACGTCATCAGGGTGTCATGTGAAGTACATAGGGCATCTGATTACGTCATCAGGGTGTCATGTAAAGTACATAGGGCATCTGATGACGTCATCAGGATGTCATGTAAAGTACATAGGGCATCTGATGACGTCATCAGGGTGTCGTGTAAAGTAGATAGGGCATCTGATGACGTCATCAGGGTGTCATGTAAAGTACATAGGGCATCTGATGACGTCATCAGGATGTCATGTAAAGTACATAGGGCATCTGATGACATCATCAGGGTGTCATGTAAAGTACACAGGGCATCTGATGACGTCATCAGGGTGTCATGTAAAGTACATAGGGCCTCTGATGACGTCGTCAGGGTGTCATGTGAAGTACATAGGGCATCTGATGACGTCATCAGGGTGTCATGTAAAGTACATAGGGCATCTGATGACGTCATCAGGGTGTCATGTAAAGTACATAGGGCCTCTGATGACGTCGTCAGGGTGTCATGTGAAGTACATAGGGCATCTGATGACGTCATCAGGGTGTCATGTAAAGTACATAGGGCATCTGATGACGTCATCAGGGTGTCATGTAAAGTACATAGGGCATCTGATGACGTCATCAGGATGTCATGTAAAGTACATAGGGCATCTGATGACTTCATCAGGATGTCATGTAAAGTACATAGGGCATCTGATGGCTTCATCAGGATGTCATGTAAAGTACATAGGGCATCTGATGACGTCATCAGGATGTCATGTAAAGTACACATAGCATCTGATGACGTCATCAGAACGTCGTGCCAAGTGCATAAAGCATCTGGTGACGTCATCAGGACGTCGTGCCAAGGTGGTGCCAAGTGCATAGGGCATTTTCTGACATCATCAGGACGTCGTGGAAAGTGAGTAGCGCTTCATTTGTAGCGTGCGCAACAAGGTTGTTGCTTACTGATTATTATAGCAATCCATGCTATTCGAGAATTTTTGAAGATTTTTCAGGATATTACTTCGTAATATCAATAAAAGTGAACAATTCTATCAAAAAGGGGTCTTCCAAGCAAAAGAGGTTTGGTTGGCGTCAGAAACGTTCCAACAAAGGAGCAATAATTAAGTTGAATGAGGAGAGTCTACAAAAGTGAACAATATTCTATCAAAAAGGGTTTTCCAAGCAAAAGAGGTTTGGCTGGCGTCAGAAACGTTCCAACAAAAGGGAACAATAGGTAAGTAGAATGAGGAGAGTCTACAAAAAGTGAACAATATTTTCTGAGACTGATTTTCCTGGCCGATACTTCTTAACAGCAAAACAAACCGTTGCGGTGTTCTACACGGAAGCACTCTGTGGTTCCAAAACTCGTCTTGACTACACGAGAACCGTTAAAAAGTATGTGCATGTAAACCTAATACTTACCATCAGAATAGAAGATGATGCCAAAAACACAGACGGACGGTTAGCTCCAACTGCTACGAGAAGCGAAACCAAAGTGCAGCATCTAATGAGAATATTTTCTTATATTCTCGTCAACGAATAGAAGTCCATTCTTGGAAACCATTGAACTCTTCCTCTAGAAGTACCACAACGGTTTGTTTTTGCTGTTAAGAAGTATCGGCCAGGAAAATCAGTCTCAGAAAATATTGTTCACTTTTTGTAGACTCTCCTCATTCTACTTACCTATTGTTCCCTTTTTGTTGGAACGTTTCTGACGCCAGCCAAACCTCTTTTGCTTGGAAAATTAGAATAGGACTTACACCGAGAGCCAGAGAACGGAGCAAGCAAACTATTAAGTGACAGATCCAATGATATAATTATGGGAACATGATTACTGGCCAGCGCCACGTCCTTAGACTAGGTACAGGAAATAGCTAGCGGGGATGATACAAAGGTGATATCGGTTGATGAAGGCCTACCCACTGCCGGTAGGCTAGTGGGAGAATCCTCATTGTTGGGAACAAGATCACAATCATCAGCAAAAAGCTCTGTGGGTTCACCTCTACTGTCAGGCTCAAGAGGAGAAAACCACGAAGGGGAATGAGCATTAAAATCGCCAGCTATTACAACCGAACTTGATGTTAAGGCAGCATACATTCAACAACATCATCATTGGAAAGAGTGATAAGGTGAGAAAAGATAGATGATTTTACAAATGTTGAAACACCACCGCCATGAGAAGTACGTGGAACATGATAGTATAGACAACCGGGGAGACGGGGGAGGGAGGAGGAAGAAATGCTAAGCTTGGTCTCCTGCAGGAGAATGACATCAGGTTGAGTGTGATCTACATACACTGTGAGTTCAGCAAGTTTGGCACGTAGGCCATTGATATTGAGTTGATAAATGCAAAGACTATGTTGCTGCCGAGATGTCGTACGTTCGTGCCGTGGCAGTGTGGAGGAACGAAGACCACCTCCGTGCAAACCGACGTCAACCCCTCCGCGTGGAGGGTTTTTGTCATGGGAGAGATGCTGGCTGGCTGCAGCTCTCCTAAGTATTCTACTACAAATGGCCGGCGTCGAGAGGAATCCTGGACCCGCTCGGAAGTACCTATGCCCCACGTGCGGCAAGGATGTTACCAGGAGACATACCAGCGTCCAGGGGTGCGTTCCAAGAATGTTTCCATGATGCCGTGGGAGGGCAAATAGCCTTTTCATGGACAAACCTGTTGCCCATGGCCACGAATTATAACTGAAAATTGCTCCCATGTGGCCGTGGCTACGTGTCCATGGACGCGTTTTGCCATGGGAATGATCTTGGAACGCACCCCAGTGCTTCGGATGCCAAGGGTGGGTGCATCTCTCCTGTTCGGGTCTCAGTTCTGTGAGGCATCACGATCCTTCCTTCCGTTGTGTTCTGTGCTCTGCCCCCAGTAACTCTGATTCCTCATTTACCAACCGTCCCCTCTCTATTGTTCACATTAATCTCAACGGCCTTCGCAATAAGTTATCTGAACTCTCTCTATTCGCACCTTCTCATCACCCGGATGTTATCATGGTTCAGGAAACCAAACTTTCTCCTTCTACTACCGCACGTCACCCTAACATTCCTTGCTACACTGCTTATCATGCTCCAAGGTCAGCTCTCGGTGGAGCAGTGTCCACTTTCGTATTATCAAATCTACCCTCTCATATCATACCAAACACACCAAAGGACGGTACTCTCGAGTATCTACCTATCCATCTCCCTCTTAAAACCTCTATATCTCTTTTTAATATCTATATCCCTCCTACAACGTCCTGTCCCCAATCTTATGACCCTATTCCCTCACTTAAGCAGTTGTACGGCTGCTCCCTTTCACCCTCTGTTGTCTTCGCAGGCGACTTCAATGCTCATACATTCTGCTCGTCGCTTGACACTGACGCTAGAGGAGAAGACGTCGAAGAATGGGCGGAGGAGTGCGATCTGGTCATTCTCAACGATGATCAGCCCACTCGTCTCCCGGCCAACGGCCGATCCTCTAGTCCAGACATCTCTCTTGTATCATCTAATCTCTCCAGCGCCTGCTCTTGGTCGACCGCTACAACTCTGTCCAGTGATCATATCCCCGTTTTTGTCCATGTCGATCTCTCTAATTCTCTTGCTCCTTATTCAGGTATCCGTCAAAGGTCTTATCTTAATCTTTGCCTTGCAGACTGGCGCTTGTTCAGGGAGGTGGCACTTCGCCATGTGGATGACTACCCATGGAATGGAAACGTGCACCAGAAAGAGCGTCACTTGACGGACGCGATTCGCAAGGCAATGAAAGCCGCCATTACGGAGGGCCGAGTTAAGATCTTCTTTCCCAATGTCACCAGGGAAATCTTGGAGAAGATAAGGACAAGGGATGCAAAGAGAGTGGCAGATCACCTGGATCCGACCATTGCTGAGCTGGATAGCGAGATTAAGCGAGATCTGGACAAGCACAAGAAGGAGTGTTCGGAGAAATTCACGGAGAAGATGAATTTCAAGAGTGATGGAGCGTCAACTTGGAAAGTTTTAAAGAAGATCTCTGGCAAGAGCACCTCCACCAACTACTCCACGATTGAGTTCGAGAATAGAGTCCTCAAATCTGGAAAGGAGGCTGCAACTGCTCTCGGTAAGAATTTCTTCATAACTCAGGCTAAGAGAGGGAAACAGAATCGAGTGACTGTAAGAGAGCTCTGTAAGTTGCCACTCATGAATGTAGCAGAAGCAGTGACGCCCGCGCAGATTGAAAAGGTGGTAAAAGAGATGCGCAACTCGAAGGCTGTGGGGCCGGATGGCATTAGTCCAGCGGTCTTGAAGAAACTGCCGACTGAGATTATGCCAATCCTGGCTGACGTCATCAACACATCCTTTCGCACGTGCATCGTACCCCAAGACTGGAAAATGGCAAGCGTCGTTCCGTTGCCTAAGGCAGGTAAATCACCATCGACGGCTAAGAGATACAGGCCAATAAGTCTGTTATCACCAATCGCAAAGGTCGCTGAGAAACTGGTCGTCAAGGAGCTTGCCGAGCATAATAACGATCAGCAGCACCAGCATGGATTCCGCGAATTACACTCTATCACCACAGCGCTGCTGGAGATTGTGAGCTATGTTTTGGATGGCTTCAACGCCACCAAGCCTCAACGCACGGTTGGAGTAGCCCTGGACCTCACGAAGGCGTTTGACACTGTCAAATTGGGCGTACTGTCTGAGAAGCTATTGAGGTCCACCATCCCGCCTTGGCAGAAGCGATGGATTACTGCACTCATCAAAGGGCGCCGCGCAAAAGTGCTGTTTCAGGGACATGTCTCTAATAGCATCCCGATCGCTGCCGGTGTCCCTCAAGGAGGAGTCATATCGCCTGCTTTGTTCAGTCTGTACCTGGAAGATTTGCCCGTCCCCCCAAGTGACATCAAAGTCGTTGCGTATGTTGATGACATCACCATCTTGTGCCGGGACAGAGACATTAATGTAGCTGCACGCAAGATCAATAGCTACCTCATCGTTCTGAAGAGCTTTCTTGATGATATGATGCTCACTGTTTCTGCCGCTAAATCATCTGTATCAGTTTTCTCCACTGACCCTAAGAAACACTGCGCTCACCCCGTTGTGAATTGGGAAGACGCTCGTCTGCCTGCCGCACGTTTTCCTAAGCTGCTCGGCCTAGTATTGGATCCTTCGTTGAGGTTCCACAAGAATACTGAGCAGAAACAGGCTACAGTGAAAGCAAAGCTCAACGTCATACGAGTTCTGGGAGGAACGTCGTGGGGGAGTAGCAAGGAGACAATTTTGACTACCTACAAGGCAATATTGCAGCCGGCGTTGGAGTACGCTGCACCGGTATGGCAGCTCATGATATCGGATTCATCGTGGAAAAAGATGCAGCGAGTCCAAAATGCTGCTCTTCGGATTGCCACAGGGTGCGCTAAAAGCACCCCAGTGGAACATCTCCATGCTGAAGCCCGAATTCTGCCAGTTAAGGAGCACTGCCAACTCCAAGCGCAGCAACTGGTTATTAACATTGTCAAGCAGCCCGACCACCCATTAAGAAGGATCATGAATCCCGTGAGAGAGAGACATATCAGAAGGCCTTTTGCGGATGCTCCCGAGAAAGTTAATATACAAAGATGGACGGACTCCCAACTGGATAGTCTGCGTCTTTTACGTGCGGAGCACACCAAGTTCGTCAGGGATCACTTGAGTAGGACGATCGTCAATCCCATATTGGGGGTCGTACCATCCATAGTCAGCGACACCGAGATGGAACTCGGTAGGCGGGCTGGAAGTACCCTTGCCTCGTTACGCTGCTGTCATTCCCCTATGCTGATGTCATACTTGCATAAGATCGATCGCAGTAAGCCGGACGAGTGCCCGGACTGTGGTAGCCGTGGCCACACAACTGAACACCTATTCGAATGCCCAAAGAGGCCTACCACTCTTACAACAATGGATTTGTGGACGAATCCGGTTTCAGTCGCCCGTTTCTTGAACCTTTGACAAAAACCTTCCTGCGGCTGCAAAGAAGAAGAAGAAAGACTATGCTGAGGAACCCTAGGAGGATTTACTGAGCAAGACATACAACACTAAGCATGAGTGTAGTCATCATAGCTGGACAATCCCGAACATTTGAGGTGCACCCAGCCAAGGCAACCGCCACATCGAATGCTTGCATGTTGAGCAGATAGTCCGCAGTGACAGCAGGGATATCGTGGTGTCTTGCTGCGCGGTCCCGGATTCCTCTCAATGCCAGCTCGTAGAAGTAGAATACAGAGTGTAGCAGCCAGCCAGTTACACTCCCAATACAAAAAAACTCCACATGGAGTGATTGATGTTTGTTTGGTGAGCCTCCATATGTCGACTCCACAGATCCACCACGCGTAGGTTGAACATCTTGGATCCAAAAGTTGTGTTTCAAAGCACCTTGTTTGTGCGAAGTTGAAATGCCTTTCAAATTAGAAATACACGAGGTGCGTGAGGAAGTGAATGATCATTGCTTCTTAATGGTTTCTCTTCAATACTTTGTGGAGCGATAACTCATACATAGGTGGAGCGGAAGTGCGATAAATGGTATGGTTATGTACCATGTTAGAAAGCCTGCTCCAATCGAAGTGATTCCCAGCGGACAGCTAGTGTGTCCACACATGGGGTGGTGGCCATCGTGTATCAACACCCCGGAGGAGGCGGGAGAAATGGGGGAGGAGCGAGCTTTCTGATTGTACACAACACGGGCTAGCCCCGGCCCCCGGCTGTTGCGTCCAATCAGCAGCCTCGCTCCTCCCCCGTTTCCCCCGCCTCCTCAGGGTTGTTGATACACGATGGCCACCACCCCCACACATTAGAGTGTTGCCCGAATATTCATTTATTCGAATAATATTCGAATATTCGAATAATTCGAATATTTGAATATTCAAAGAAGTGGATTATTCGGGTTATTCGAATAATCGAATATTCAAAGAAGCGGAATATTCGTTTATTCGAATATTCGAATATTCGAAAACGTGAAATATTCGGTTTATTCGAATATTCAGCACGAATAAATTGAATATTCTACAAGATCGCACTCCATTCTGCCCTGATTTTATATTTCAAACATCTTAGCGTAGTGACTACTAATTTCTCACAATTCTTCAGTACCTCATAAATATAAAGATTTGGGTAGGACTCGAAGGATTTTGTCAAAACGCTAGAAATGCCCATTTCACCTTTAGTTATAGAGAAAAGTTTAAATCTTGAGCGGCTCATAAGTATAGCTACACTTGAGCAACATGGAAATTTCTCACGATGATGGCCAGAATGGGCCATTTTCACGGGAATTTTCATGAAACTGGTTCGAGGTGATGCTATTTGTCTACTTTCCCGGTGAACTTCACCTGAATTCTGACGGAAAAGCCCAAGCTCTCTCCTTCCATCATGCTGGACGTGGAATTCGATGGTTTCCAGCCACCTAGGACGACCAGCTGGATGTAGTCTCAAGTTCGTGCCAGATCCTGAGCCACTCAACGTCTGTTGTCGCCCAGACGTCTAATGGAACTAATGGAACATCTAATGGAACAAATTGTCGCTGAGTTTTTTCGAATTGTCGCTGAGATTCCGGAGTAGGGCACGGCTAAGCAGCACTAGGAACTTCGCCATCGCATAAACCGCGCATAACTCAACTGAACTCAACTAAGCTAAACCAAACTAGGCCGGAGCAGACCACAAATTTGGCGGCAATTTAGCGGGTATTTTGCGGCTATTTCACGGCGAGCATTATTTGGCGACTATTTCGCAGCCAGCATTATTTAGCGGCTATTTCGCGGCTATTACTCGGGAAAAGGCATTTTGCGTCTGTTTCGCGGCTATTTCTCGGCCAAAACTCAGAGTACACGCTCGAAAACGTGGTTGAGATAACTACGGAAATATAATGGTATGTCTCAGAACACAACGCCTACGCATTTTGAAGCGCCAACAACGACCCACAATGACGCTACACGAGTGAGAAGTTGGCCCCGCCCCTGTATCTGCCCGCCCTTGTATTTGCGTCCTCTTCCAAAAAAAAGGGTGCTGGGCCATTCCCATCATCGGCGACGTTTGTGGGTGTTACAACAGGTACAATAGGTAAACACAAACGTCACCGACGGTGGAAATTGACAAGCACTCCTGTTTAGGAGGACGCAAATACAGGGGCGGGGTGATACAGGTGCGGCGCCGACTCCTCAGTCGTGTAGCGTCACTTTTGGTCGTTTTCGACGCTTCAGAATGCGTAGGCGTTGTGTTCTGAGCCATACCATTCAACTTCCGTAGCTAGTATCTCAACCACGTTTACGAGCGTGTATGCTGAATTTAAGTGACAAGGGCGCAGCCGGTTCAATTACCCAAGTATGCGGTACATTGGCCCGCCCAGCATCTGGAAGCCCTGCCCATCCGGTGGCGGCCTCAGTGGAGGTTGGGTGACCCAGCCGCGACGCGTCGGTGTACCGACCACGCCGCATGTCGATGTGTCGACCGCGACGCGTGCCGACGCGCCGACCGCTACGCGTGTCGGTTTGCCGACCGCGACGCGTGTCGGTGTGCCGACCGCGATGCGTGTCGATGCGCCGACCGCGACGCGGGTCGGTGCCAAGTAGTTCCTAAGCCACATAAAAGTCTTGCAGGATGTGAACCGCTGCTAAATAGACCGCCAAACGCGACAGGTCAAAATGTCAACAGCCGGACAACAGGCGGACATCGTTGGGCAACGGGCAGTTGTCAGGCTTACAATGTGAGCGATTTGAGTTGTCAAGATGGTGCAGTTTTGAGATGACAACTTCTCAACCTGTTGTCGATGCCCCAGTTTGCCTGAGTGGATTGGATGGGATAGTACGCAATAGAGTGTTGCCCAAATATTCGTTTATTAGAATGATATTCGAATATTCGAATAATTCGAATATTCGAATATTCAAAGAAGTGGATTATTCGGGTTATTCGAATAATCGAATATTCAAAGAAGTGAAATATTCGTTTATTCGAATAATCGAATATTCGAAAAAGTGGATTATTCGAATTATTCGTTTATTCGAATATTCAAAAAAAAATATTCGTTCCAACACTCTACCACACATGTCACCCACGAAAACGATTAGCCGTGGAGCGCACCGGTCGGCTGTGGGAATTCGCCGTGGAGCAGGCAATGTCTTAACTGTTATACCCTGTCCCAAACGAGATGGCAAGCCTGGAGCGGAAAGAAGCAGCGCGCCGTCCTCTGCGTCTCTGACATCATCAGCGACCTGAAGCATCTGGATCGATGTTAAAGTTGTCTGAGACACTATAGAGACTGCAACCAAACTTTAAAGGGAAATAGTGGCTTCAGACAAGTTAAAACAGCTCGGCTGTATAGAGTTTACGGTGAAATCAACGGGTTAGACGACTCTATGCGCTTCGACCTGTTATCCATATCTTGAAAAACTTTCCCTGCCACGTGATGAACAAAATATGTATCGAAAGTGAATAACACGAGCATTTCGAGAGAAAAGAACGCAAAAGAGCAATGGAGTATGTAAGAAAATGAAGTGAGAAAGTTAAAAAACGTGCTTAATTACGAAAATGTCAGAGACGCAGAGGGCGGCGCGCTGCTTCTTTGGACTCTAGGCTTGCCATCTCGTTTGGGACAGGGTATAACTGGCCTATCTTCCATGAAAATTTTCGTGTGTTCTTTGATCAGAAGCCAGAAATTTGTTTCCAGTTAATGTTAATCAGTCTTGCAACTTGTTCCCAGAGTCAGGCGCGGTTGTGTACTTCCTCAACGCAAGCAGGGTCAGGCTCACGCCATGATTATCACCACAGGGGGGGGGGGCGCAGCTTCGGGCGTCAGGGAAGGGGGGGTCGCAAGTACTCTGGCCACTACGCAAATTTGGTTTGTGTCCAGCGCTAAAGAAGGTTGTGAAAGCAAAAAGAGTGAAGTTTTATGTAATGGAAACATTAATTTGAAAATTACCAGGTTGTTCAATAACTTTTGTCGTTCGATAAGAGAGGGCGTTGCTAGTAGCCCACTTTTTTTGTTTTGTTGGTACACTCCCCGCCCCCCCTCATATGAACGTATACATGTGAAGTTTCATTTCAATCTGTCAATTCATTCTTTGTTTACAAGCCATTTAGTGTCGCCGTGTCACAGTACTTTTTTATAATGCAAGAAATTGAATATCGTGCAGTGATAAAGTTCTTATTTTTGGAAGGTGTAGCACCAAGAGAAATTAACGAACGAATGTTAAAAGTGTATAATGATTGTTCACCTACAATTAGAACAGTAGAAAGATGGGTTGCTGAATTCAAACGTGGTCGTTCAAGCCTTGAAGACGATCCACGCGAAGGACGTCCAAAAAGCGCATCAACAGCAGAAATCATAGCCAAAATACAGGATATGGTTTTGGAAGATCGTCGATTGACTGAGAGATTTTGTAGAGGCTCTACACATCTCATCAGGGAGTGCGAGCCATATTTTAGGCGAAATTTTTAGTTTTAGAAAGCTGTGTACGAAATGGGTGCCGCATTTGCAAACAATGAAACAAAAACACATTCGAATGCGACTTTCCCAGCAACATTTGGAGCGTTTTCAAAAGGATAAAGTGGATTTCGTGCGTCGATTCATCATTATAAATGAGACTTGGGTCTATCACCATGATCCTGAATCAAAACAAGAGGTGAGAACCTGGTGTGAGCCTGGTTATTCGGCTTCGAAACGAGTTCGTGCCCGGAAATCGGCCGAGAAGGTTGTGGCATCAGTTTTTTGGGATGCGAAAGGAATTTTGTTTGTGGATTACTTGCAAACTGGTAAAACAATCAATTCTGAATATTATTGCATCCTTTTGGACCAGTTGAAGGAAAAGATTCGTGAAAAAAGACCCGGTTTGCAGAAGAAAAATCCTTTTCATCATGATAATGCACCGTGTCACAAGAGCATTTTTGCAATGGCTAAAATTCATGAATTAAAGTTCGAATTGTTGGAGCATCCACCGTATTCACCAGATTTGGCCCCCAGCGACTTCCATTTGTTTCCAGAACTCAAAAAATTTATGCGTGGCAAGCGTTTTTCATCGAATGGAGGGGTCATAACGGCTGTTGAAGCGTATTTTGCAGACCTTCCGGATTCTCACTTCAGGGATGGGATCCACAGATTGGAGGATCGTTGGAGCAGTGTATTGATGTTCAGGGAGATTATACTGAATAATAAAGTGTATTTTGAACCATAGAATTGTGTTTTCCTCATAGAACGACAAAACTTATTGAACAACCTGGTAGCTTGCTAAAAGTTATGGACTTAATTATCAGTTTCGCCAATTTTTTATCTGTACGTCACGCTCACGGCTCACCTAGGGCCGCACAAGTTTTCAAGCTGGAAAGTGAGGCAACGAAAAAATTCGTGGGGGAGTTTTTGAGCCGCACCTCTCACGAACTGGTCACAGCGCCACGCCGAACCCCCGAACTCTGGATGAGGGGCTCCTAAAACTTTCCATCCCGAAAAAAGACAATTTTGGGTGGATATTTTAAGAATTTCGGCCCAAAAACGATAAGTGGGAGAGAGGATTGGAATTTTTCCGATTGAACTCCGGCTTCGCTAGGGTCCTACACAGCGATCCGATTTGCTCTTCTTGTCCCTCCGGGCGAACTTCCGCTGATTCCTTGAGAAAACCCAAGGTACAGAAGACCCACCGCACGGGTAAGGAAGAAACGCTGCTCTGTTTGGACCGCTAGATGCTAGCTCTTTAGGGTAAACTGAGGGTGAAACGGAGTTGTGTTGCAGCACAGCGATTGTGATGGGGGGTCGTAGGCTTCTGTCCGAGTTGGCCGATCGGTTGTGGCCAGCCCGGTGGATAAGCATCTATATCATGTTAATTTTGGAGTAGAAATTCACTTTCTATGACCGGATTGAGTAGACATGTAATAGATTGCTCATTCAGGTTCATTCAGGTTGAAAAATTTTCCCTGATATGGCCGGCTTGAGCCTGACTAATTCGGCCTGATCCATCTGTGGCCGTCCGGTCAATGCGTATGCAACAAATTGCTCACCGTAATGGAAAATCCTCCCGTTGTGGCCGGCCTGAGCCGGCCGCAGTGAGCTGGAGTATGCCGTGCGGAACAGTGAATAGATACCGTGACTAAAGGCGGCTCAGGACGGGCAAGGATTACTACGGCGGCTCAGGACGGCCTTCGCCCCACTCTGTAGGGGACCATAGGAACTTCGGATTCAAACGGAAACCTCAACAGCTATTTGAGGCTGCCGAATACGAATCTGAGGTTTTGCGGTTCGCGGCATGGAATGTGCGATCAGGGCATTACTTAGGGCAGAAAGAATACATTGCCAGGGAACTGCTGAAGTCGAAGGTTTCGGTTGCCGCCCTGTCCGAATTGAGGATCAGTGGAAGTGGGAAAATGACAGTCCAGGTGCCAGATAGTCAGGAAAGAATGGTGCTGTACTACTCCGGTAGCGACGGGCACCATCAAGGCGTTAGATTCATTCGAGCCTATTTCTAGTAGAGTTGCTGTCCTCACGTTTAAAGGAACCATTAGGACACATATTGTGGCAGTCTATGCACCGACGGAGCCTAGCTCTGCTTCGGATAAGGACGCGTTTACGCTCAGCTGCAGGACGTTCTCAACACGATTCTAAAGAAAGACGTTATTCTAGTCGCAGGTGAATTCAACGCACATGTCGGAAGAGATAGAATCGGCTGGGAAGCAGTATTGGGCAGATTCGGTGTTGGTGAAATGAATGACAATGTTCTGCGCTTGCTCACGTTTGCAGCCTTCAATGGACTCATTATTAGAAACAGTCACTTTCAACATCGCAGAAAGCATCAGTTGACGTGAAGAAACCCTTCCGGACGAGATGTAGCCACGTTGGACTACGTCCTGATGAGTTCGCGTTCCAGATCGTCGCTCAAGGATGTTCGTGCTATGAGAGAACCGGACTGTGGTTCAGATAATTACCTTCTACGTGCAGTAGTGAAGCTCCGTCAGCAGCGAGCCAGGATTGTAGAGCCTCCTAAAGGCAAACTCGACTGGGTGCACTCAATGGCACCTGATACAAAGGAGTTATTCCAAATGGCACTGTTGAATCGGTTCGCGTTGTTGGCAGAAGACACATCTGTGGATGAACAAGAACATCATATAGCAGCCATTATCGTGGAAGGTGCAGAGCCTTTTTGCCCTGTCACTCGCAGGCGAATCTAGCCGTGGATATCAGACGAGTCCATACGTCTCATAGAAGAGAGGAAAAGAGCGAAATTGTCCGATTTCGATCGGCATCGTCAGCTCTGCAGAGAACTTCGTTGCAGATTGCAAGTGGAACGAGAGTGATAATAAAATAAAGCAGCTGGTGATCTGGAGGAGTCTGCTAACAGGCATGACGCTCTACCGGACACTCAAGCGGCTTGTAGGGAGGATGAAATCCATCAGCGATAGTATCAGAAATACAGATTGGTCATCTGTGCGTTCAGTGGACGAGGGCCTCCAACGATGGAGACAGCTCTTTAGTAAGCTGTACAGTACAGAGTGGCTGCAAAGAAGAAGAAGAAGAGCTGTACAGTCATGAAGCTCCGCAAGGACCGCTTGTTGAACCACCGCCAGTTGAAGCGCCTGCAGATTCAGTTCTCGACTAGGAACCTACTGCGGATGAACTAACGGCGGCGATAATGTCAATGAAAAACGGGAGACCGGCAGGAGTGGACAAAATCACAGCTGAGGCCATTAAAGCTGGCGAAGAAGTCCTGCTGCGCCAACTTCATTGACTAATTACTCTCATCTGGCAGTCTGAGAAAATACCAGCTACCTGGAAACGTGCTACAGTAGTACCCATCCACACGAAGGGCGACGTCAGGGACTGTAAAAACTTCTTAGGGATCAGTCTGCTGTCAATCGTTGGCAAAGTCTTTATTGAGAATTATTCAGAACAGGCTCCAGCGCCATCGTGAGCAAACTGATCGCGAAGAGCAGGCGGGATTCCGACCAGGGAGAAGCTGCAGTGATCAGATCTTCGCACTTCGACAGCTCATGGAAGAGAGATTTCGCTCTGGGAAGCGTGTCGTTGTCACATTCATAGACTTTGAATTTGCGTTTGATTGTATTCGCTGGCCAGCGCAATGGAGAGCCTTTGAAAGCGAGCATATACCGAAGAAGATAGTCAAGCTTCTCCAAGAAACGTACGAAGGATCTACCAGTTCCGTACGCGTTGGAGACAAGTTGTCCGAGGATTTACCGTTGAGGCTGGAGTTCGCCAAGGCGATGTGATATCGCCCCTGATCTTCAATACTGTTGTGGACGCTATTATGAGGAAAGTCTTTGAGAGCAGAAGAGGCGTTCAATATGGAAGTATTGAGTAGGTCTTAGATCTGATGTAATCAACCAGGAGAAGACCAAAGTCATGACATCGGATGGGTCGCCTGCATCTGTGCACTTCAAAGGAGCCGAACTTCAGCAGGTCAAGGAGTTCAAATACCTTGAGTCAATCGTGCAGAAACGAAAAGTTGCGGCCACGGCAGAGGCGTGCGGCAGAGTCGGGCAGGCGTCTACTGCATTCGCATCGCTTGGTTGGTGTCTGTGGAGGAAGAACAACGTTTCACTGAAGGCTAAAGTGCGACTGTTCCGAGCGCCAATAATACCCGTACTTCTCTACGGCTCGTAAACCTGAACTCTGTTAAAGTCAGACCTCGCCAAGCTAGAAGTCTTCCAGATGCGATGTTTGCGCCGTATCCTTGAAATTACGATTCGTGATCATGTCTGCAACGACAATGTACGGAAGAGCTGCATGAATCAACCGACGGTTGAGAACAGCTGCGAACAAGAAGATTGCGATGGTATGGGCATGTATGTAGGATGGATGCTACGCGTCTGCCGTACAGCATGCTCTGGCGGAAGCGCCCACTATCATGGAAAATTCAGAGAAGTTCTCCGAAGAAGACAGGGCTTAAACACATAGAGGAGGATCTGAAGACTCAACGGTGTAGTGTCCTTAACGCTAAACTCGTTGCTGCAAACCTTACTGATTGGAAGCGTATCGTTCAGGCCGCACGAGCTCCTATGGCACCTACTGCAGTGTTTTGGTTGAGAGGGCACCCCGCTCCACCAGACGCCAGCTAGCGGGATCAGTGAGTGAGTGACCCGGTGGATTACGGTAGGTAAGCGGTGATCTGGGCAAGTCCTGAGATTTGAGTGAATCTTTTCCTACTGATGTTGTTTGAAAGCGGGGGGGGGAGGGATTGATCAGGATGACGATTTCGGTGGCAGGTTTTTGAAGGATTACTGTGGGTTACTGTAGTCATCGGACCTACCGTAAACTATAGTACTTCCAGAATCGGAATAAATGTCGAATCGCAGTAGTATTTTGTAATTTTTTTTATACATTCTTAGGACCGTGCTGTGTTCTGTACAGGGTTGAGCAGGCCGTTGCGACCGGCGAACAAATTTTTACGACCACCCCCCCCCTTGGGATGGAGAAATCGTCCCAGTGCAATACACGGCGTCTGCAGGCGTGGAGATTGAATCGTGTGTTCTGGAACATTACTGGAAAAGTGGTTTGCACCCATTTTTTAACCCACCAGAACCTTCACAGTACCCCCTTCACTCACTACTGCCTCACACTGCCTTTCCGAGTGGTTTGGAAATAAATCCCAAAATTTTCCATCAATTTTACGACCCCCCCATATTTTCGTTTTTTTTTTTGGAAAAAGTTTCCAAAATTTTTACGACACCCCGTTGCAACCGGTCGCAACCGGTCGCAAGCCAGCCCAACCCTGGTTCTGTGTAAACCAAATTTTAATGAAAATTTGAGTCATTTTTTTCTCATTGCTTTGGTCACTTCCTTCTATTTCACCTCCTTTTCCTAATACGTCATTCACGGACTGCCACTTGAATATCCTTGTAACATGAGTGTCCTTATGTTTTTTACCGTGTCTGTAGCATGGCGTGTCTTTTTTTTCGTTCGTCGTTTTCAACCTTCGCAACTTTTTCGCCGGCTCGTGGCGCTGAAACCGTCAATAAACCCATCCATGGGCGTGCGATTTCAGATCACCTATCAGCAACACAGCGATTCATTCTATACAATATTCCCGCTGATACTCACTACAACTTATTCACTATGAATACCTCGTTACCAGCCGAGCTGCTGTCACCACAAGCAGTCGACGCCACCGTGCCACACACGGTTATAGAACGACTGTCGGGATCTGGAGGCAAATGTGAGCTGACAACTTATTTTGTTTTTCTTTCACATTTTAGTATGGTTTGTGCCACATCTTTGGGAAACCACGACGCACCTATTACGTTAGCGGACGTTCCGCGCCATTTGACTTTGAGAAGGTTTTCAAGCGTTCCAGCGTTGGTCTTTCGGTCAATTGCTGTATGCCGATCGAAAGCACAAATTCTTTTCTATCTAGCGCTGCCTTCCATTACAAGGGAGGCTTGTTACCTTCCGGTGGCAATTTGGAAAATCATGTTGTTGTTGCTGTATTTCTGTGAGAGTATGTAAGTGATCCGTGCTTGAAATTGGCTAAATGGCTGCGGGGATTCCAAAAACGGCATTTTCTTTACTCCAAAAAAGGTAAGGGATTTTTTTGGGCGTTCAGAAAAAAAATTCCGGATTCGGCTCAAAACTTTCATCTGGGGGTTATTTAGGGCGCTGAAACCGAATATGGGGTCTATTCCTCGTCAGACTCAGGGTTACTATAGGTAACGGTAGGCATAATGTATTTTAACTGGCGATACTTACTTTAAAATTTCGAAAATCGAAAAATGGACGTCAAATTCGTGTTCAGCGTCCCAAACAACAACCACAGTGAAATTTTGAGTTAAATCTGAGACTTTGACCGAGCTACCGTAAACTCACCGTAACCTCCCGCGATTTACCGGAAATCGATAAACGGGTTGCAGATTCGTGTTAGGCAGGCCGAATAGCCTCTATGCACAACTTTTGAGGCGATTTGATCGTAGCATTCTCGAAATCTTCAAAGGTCGCGTTTTGCCAGCAAAATTTCCCCTATTTTGAAGATTCGAACCAAGTCAGATGGAATTTTTCAAATATCGACAAATGGGTCTCACATTCGTAATCAGCACCTGAAGCAACCCCTAGAAACATTTTTTAAGCTCAATCCGAGACAATTTTGTGGACGCCCTAAAAATTTTCATTTGTGTCACCCCTTTTCTATTGACAAAGCTATGGAAATGTCCCTTTCTGGAAATCTCCTGTAAATCTCCGAGGTATTTAGCCGATTCTGAGTATGGAGTATTGAAGCACTCTCCTCCCACTAGAACATATTAAAGTGACATCTCGAAACTCGTCCGGAAGTTGGCAATCCTCCCTTGTTAGACCAAAGCCTGCTCATTTGCGAAATATATGCTATAATTCAGTGGTAATCGTCAGAACTGAGCATTTTTGAGTGCTCCTATTTACTTTGAGGCAAACCACCAAACCTGACAGAGTTGACAGGATATTACAGCCACCTGAGAGCTAGATGATAGCATTTGCAAAAATTTCCAGCGGAGCGTATTTATCGATTTTTAGCGGATTTTGTGGCAACTTCGGTCTTTTCTGGCTTATCCGAGATGTTTCGGCCACTTGGCTTCACGGTTGAGTATAATGGCTAAGTCCCTATTTAATAGTACTGTGCTTCTCTTGGCCAAATTCCGGTCCGCCATTGCGTCTTGACACGCTTTGCGGCCGCACGCTCCCGAGTCGGAAGAGTTTCCAGCGCCGCAGCAGCCGATCTGTTGACTCTAGGTGGGTGCGGCCGTAAAGCGTTTCGAGACGCGATTGCGGACCGGAATTTGGCCCAGATAAGCACAGTATTTTTTTTCGTCAAGTGTCGATCGTTTTTTTGGAAATCAGATTGTCGCAATTTTTATCGATTTTATAAAAACGATAGATGATTGACGACGAAAAATTGCTATTGAGTGGGAACTTGGCCGCTATACTCAACTTTGAGGCTTCGAGGCAGAAACTTCTCGGAGAAGCCAGAGAAGACCGAAGCTGCAAAACCACAAAATCCGCTACAAATCAATAATTACGATTTGGCGAAAGTTCCCACAAACGCTATCATGAAGTTTCAAGGTGGATCAAATATTCTGTCAACCCTGGTAGGTTTGGTGGTCCACCTCAAAGTAAGTAGAGACACTCAAAGATGATCAGTGCTGAAAATTACCACTGAATTATAGCTTTTATTTCGCGAATGGGCAAGTTTTGGCCCGAGTTTAAGGAAGTGTTAGGTGGAGAAGAATTTGCGCTCCTGATCGATATATCGCATTTGGCCGACTCAGGTACTCAGGACTACGGCCGGCGAACCTTTCCCAGCTGGCCCGCGGTCTCTGTCCTCCGGCCGCCCGCTTCTGGTTCGCCGGCCAGCCGTATGTCGACGGCCCGCCGACCTTTACCAGATGGCCCGCGAACATTGTTTGTATTATTGTTTACCTCAAGCATGTCACCCCGGCCCCACGGCGGATAAACGCCCCGCCTCGGTCCGCCGCAGTCTGCGTTGAGGAACCACCCTCCCCACGGATCACGGCGAAACCCCCCGCCCAGCCGTGGAGATACCCTTATCCCCTCAGCGGTCAAAAATATGCTGGCCTCCGGAGAGTGACTCAAAGTCACCTTCCAGGGCCGGGCCGGCATTAGAATGACGTTATAGGACTCTAGTGAGATGAGGCGCCTTTTATACCGGCTCTGCACGTGATAGCCGCGTTACGACGTGTTCAGTCGTGATCTTTATCAATTGTCCTTCCAATCGGCCGGATTGAAGATGGCGTGGCGTGTTTTGTGGTTCGCGGGCGAGCCAATATCCGCGCTGCGTGTGCGTCGCATGCAGCATGCTTCGCCGCTGGCCGGCACCCTCGAAATGTGGGGCGCTGGCCGTCGCCCTGAGTACCTGAGGAAGAGCCAACGCTGAAATGCTTGAAAATTGTCAAAATCAAGTGGTGGGAAACATTGGCTCCAACCTAATAGTATCTCGCTAGCTTGGGAGCGGTTGTATCTCCGTTTCAACCATTATGTTTTCTGCGCAACAGCTGTTAGGTTTTTATGAGAAAGATACTATGAGTATAGGATATCACAGCGGCGTCGCGATATTCCCAGAATCACTATGTGGACCTTACTCTTTTTTTTGTTCTATAACTGTTCTCATTGGTCTGTGATTGCTATTATTCGAATGTCATCAGGTAGTGTTCTCTCATGCTCTGTTTCCAAAAAGGCGGACCACGGATCTGCAGTTGCGACGAAACAAGATTCACCTAATCATATGGTGATGAGTTACTGCTTCCCTAAACTGTTTTACTGATTTGACAGCGGAATCACATGTTTGTAGGGTCATGTGCAGTTGTGTAGGTTTTCAGCGGGTAGTGAGGTGGTCGTGAATTTTTTTTCGTTCAAAAATTATTTTTTTTGTATGGTTCGCGTAAATTTTGCTTTTAAGAACAAATTTTCGGGCAGGATCGCTAGGAAGACAAAGAACCGTAGCTCCGCTTAGGTCATGCACAACGGCCACCATGACTCAGCATGATTGCTACATTTGAGTTCGACTGCACTAGGGGTTATTTTGGAGGGTTTGAGCAAGTTGGCCTTGCGTACATTTGGTGACAAGGGGTCGTCAAGGGTTTCACCTGCAATGAATATTTTGGGTTATAGTGCATTTTTTATACAAACAAAAGTTAATCCTTTTTGGTTTTTAATGCGCATATTGTCATTTTTAGTGTAATTCGTTCTCGTCACCAATAGAAGTGGGCGGACTTTGCTTATATGTAATCTTCTTCTTCTTTGCAGCCGCAGAAGGGTTTTTGTCATAGGTTCAAGAAACGGGCGACCGAAGTTGGATTCAACCACAAATCTATTGTCGTCAGTGAGGTGGGCCTCTTCGGACAGTCGAATAGATGAGCTGTAGTGTGGCCAGGTTTACCACAATCAGGACACTCGTCAGGCTTACTGCTGTCGATCCTATGCAAGTATGACATCAGCATAGGGGAATGCCCGCAGCGCAACGAGGCGAGGGAACATCTAGCCCGCCTACCGAGTTCCATCTCTGTGTTGGTGACTTCAGGTGGTGCGATCCCCGATTCTTTTTTTTAAATTATGGTCAACAGGCGACAATAATGGCGCAACGGCCTGCTCAAACCTGCACCGGGGAGGTCCGGTCTCAGAAGAGACGAAAATAAAACGCGATCATGGTTAGATTCCGCAAGATACGAAGATGGGGGAGTCCATTACATATAAGATTCTACTTATATGTAATGGACTCCCCCATCTTCGTATCTTGCGAAATCTAACCATGATCGCGTTTTATTTTCGTCTCCTATGAGACCGGACCTCCCCGGTGCAGGTTTGAGCAGGCCGTTGCGCCATTATGGTCGCCTGTTAACCATAATTTAAAAAAAAGAATTTTTTCTCGACTCCGCCCCTCTCAAGATGCAAAACCGCCTCAGCTTTTTCTGAGTGACAAATCCGGAAAATTTCCAAACTTGCGGTAATAAAAAACAACTATTAGTACCTCAGTTCAGCTAACCAGTGGTTTGAATAAAATTCCTTTTTTTTTCTGAAAATTTTGCGAGCCCCCCTATTTCGAAAGTTATCCAAATTTTTTACGACCCCCGTTGCGCCGAGTTGCAACCCTGCTCAACCCTGCCCCGGTGCTGCTTACGTAGCACAACTGTAGACACTGCTAGGGACCAGCTGGGTTGCGACAGGCCGCAACGGAGGACAATCGCGAATGCGTGATTTTCTCACACAATTTCTCTACTGGATTCAGGCTCTGGGGCGGGGTGTGGAGCTTCTTCGGGGGAGGGGGGGGTCTGAGCTGCAAAGAGGTGGAGGGGTCCTGAGACCAAATGCACCATTTTGAATGGTGGTATACACTATTCACCATAATTTTTTTCACGAAGTTTTCTATTATACCTTCCAATTTATATGGAATGTTTTCTTCTCTAGATTTAACAAAAAATATACCTAGTCACTTTCCTGGGGGAGTGAGAATATCGCCAAGATTTTGATCAACTCACGCTACTGGTGGGGGGGGGGTCACGGTACGGCATGCCCTCATGCCCTGGTTATCGGCCCCTCGGAAGTGCCGCCCCCTCCATGTTGGTAAGTTTTGAACCCCCCCCCCCCCAAGGTAGTGACTATACGACGTATAGAGAGTAAATTGTATTGGAATTCAATCATGTGCTGAAAAATGGGTAATTTGAAGAAATTTTCCAAAATTGAGGTCTTTTTGGTGATATCTTTGATATGATAGGTATTCTTTGCCTTCAGTTGAACTAACTGTAAGTCAAAACAGCGTTTTTGGCAATTTTGACGCTCCGGGAGGCATACCCGTAGTCCTTCGCTCCACCGCAAAAGGGCTGCAATCCCTGCGACCCCCCCCCTCCTCAAGGCCCAGAACTGTGGCCCCCTTGGTGATGATAACCGAAGGTGCCTGACCCTGGGGATTCTTATTAAAATTGGCCTTTTCCACACCTCATGCAGTACCCTGATTGCAATTTGTGAGAAACGGAAGTAAATATAGATAAATTCATGGTGACGAGTTCTATATTTATTGTGGTCTTAGGCTGGTAAATCGTCCATTCCTATATTCCTTTCATTTGTTTGAAGATAATATCACTCGCTTCCAACGATTTTTTACAACCGCAGCAGCAAACGTTCTCTCGCTAACGTGAATGTGTTCGATTTGGGAATGAATGGTGAAGTACGGAACATCTGCTTGTCTTTGTAGGAGTTTTCCTCTCTAGCGTGTTCTTTATAGCTTCTCGTCTCATTTGTTATTCAGGATTTTTAAATAGCCGTAATGACCGAGCAGCTGTTCTGTGGCTTTGCGATGGTCATTCGTTCCTTAGTAAGTTGAAGGGTGATTTTGCTTGGTATAGAATTCGATTTAGGTTACATATCTTTTTCTCCATGAAAATATCTATACTTCCGGTTCTCTTGAAAATTTTTCTATGGACTTCAGCGAATTTCTGTAAAGGTGATTGGCGTTTGCCCGAGAAAATTTCTTTTGGGAAAAAGAAGATTTCTGATTTTTGTGGATGGAAATCCAAAGCTCTTGGGACAAATGGGGACAATTTTTAAATTTTCGGAACAATTTCTGAACCTGATAGTCTCTCAAATGATTTTGTTTTCCACCATCCGTCATTTTATTTGAATTCAAGGGTTTGTTGGGGCGTGATTTTAATCTCGTTGGTCGTTGAGGGAGTAGTTTGACGGCGGCCTTGGAAGTACGTTAGCTGTGAGCGAAACATATACGTTTTTCAGGTGATTTCGGCTGTTGGGCTGATTTCCCGTGCAGATAGTTCTGTACTCTGCCTAATTCACCAGAGGTCGTTTGGTGGGGTTTGTCAAAGGTGAAATTTTGATTTTCGACATTTTCTATTCTCTTCGAGGACCGTCAATCAAAGTGTTCAATTGTCTCGATCATAGTAGTCCTGGAATTTGACCCGAATTCCTTAAAATTTTGTAAAATAAGTTTGTTACGGCTATTTCTGAGCCGGTGTCGAGCTTTTTTGTTAAAAAGAAACAGATTTAGCGCTTTTAGCAGAAAAATGTAGGATAAACACTGATTTTTTAGATGTTCCAAGTCAGAATAGCGCCATGAATTTGTCTAAAACGTTCAAAATCATCTGCCTGATTGATTGCGCAGAGGTGAACGACATTGTCCACTTCGGTACCAGAGCTTTGTAGAGTGTTGTTTTATGACATTTTCCTATTCAAACTCATGAACAGCCGAACGGATGAGTTAATACCTGATATAGTTGATCTATGAAGATTGTTATGGCTGCAGGGCGTGTTAGCTATGTTGCTTCACCTTCCTGAGACAGTGTCATGCTGGAAGCCGAACAGAATAGCAACAGTAGCTTCCTGGTTGTTCGCCTATTTCCCGAAAATTCTTTCGTAGCCACTACTGTTGCTACATCTGTTTGGCTAGTAGACATTATGCGTCGGTTATACTTCCGCTGCGCAGCGAGATGCAATTCAACCATAGCGTCAACGCGCAAGGCGTATCAATGTTTTGTAAAATGCGCCGCACGCGGCCTTCTCTTCGGTGTTGCCAAGCCGCCTGAGGCGTCGTTTATACTACCACCGCCGATCAGCGCGACACAGTGCATTCCTGTAATATTGACCACACGGCACGATCGGTATCAGGGGTTTTTATACTCCTGCCGCTGAACGGCGCCGCCATGTGTTATCCTATAATATTGATCGTGCCGCACCGCGTCTTCAATAGTATAGGAATGCACATCACCGCGCCGCTCGGCTGCGGTACTGTAAGCGATCCATAAGCAAAAGAAGGAGTGGTGAAGTAGCTAGTAGCCGATCAGAGTAGTTGCTTGCGGCCGAGCAGACAACCAGCTACTAGCTGAACCGATATGGTCAAGCAGACCGTTCTCCTGGACCTCAGCGGAGCTTCATAGACCTTCCCGTTCGGTGAAAAAAAGGCTTCGAAAGCGTCGAAAACCTATTCGTCCCTCCCTATATTTATTAGTTTTCTGGGCGATTTTGAAATTGAACAACTTCAAAAAATTTTGATTTTGAGTTTTTGTCATTAAGAATACTCCCCTAACTCAACTGATGGGCTTCGAGGAATCTTTTTAGTTTTTGGCCAAGAATTTCTACGCCCTCTCCCCTCGTTGTCTTGCGGGACAGTACCTGCTTGACCCTGCGAAGACCTTATCAGTACATTGTTGTTTCTATTCAAGATTCGGGGATGATAGCAATAGGAGCGAATTCGGAACAGTTGTTGCTATTTTGTTGTACTGGGCGGGACGGGGAATAGACGGTTCGGCTTCTAGCGTCAAGCGAGCATCAGGTTGTTGATTACATCGACATCCTGAGTGTGCTGTGAATATAATTGACACCTCAATACTCGCTTCAGCCACCCCTCGGTAAGTGGTTACCGCAATCTTTGGCGTCGACAAGTGGTTTTGCGCATGTGCGGCCTTTCCTTGTTTTGACAAGATCTTTTAAATCATCGAGATGTTTAAAAATTTGTAGAAATTCCCGCGTCACCCCCATGACGTCTTCTGAAGCCGTACTAAATTTCCACGTCACCCCAATCACATCTTCTGAAGTCCTACTAAATTCCCACGTCACCCCGATCACGTCTTCGGAAGTCCTACTGAATTTCCACGTCACCCCGATCACGTCTTCTAAGTCCTACTGTTTTTCCACGTCACCCCGATCACGCCTTCTGATGCGCTACTGAATTCCCGCGGCACCCCCATCACGTCTTCTGAAGTCCTACTAAATTCCCACGTCACCCCGATCACGTCTTCTGAAGCCCTACTGAATTTCCACGTCACCCCGGTCACGCCTTCTGATGCGCTACTGAATTCCCGCGGCACCCCCATCACGTCTTCTGAAGTCCTCTTGAATTCCCACGTTATCCCGATCACGTCTTCTGAAAAGCTACTAAGTTCCAGCGACACCACGATCACATCTTCTGATGCCCTACTGAATTCCCACGTCACCCCAATCACGTCTTCTGAAGTCCTACTGAATTCCCACGTCACCCCGATCACGTCTTCTGAAGTCCTACTAAATTCCCACGTCACCCCGATCACGTCTTCTGAAGCCCTACTGAATTCCCACGTCACCCCGATCACGTCTTCTGAAGCCCTACTGAATTCCCACGTCACCCCGATCACGTCTTCTGATGCCCTACTGAATTCCCACGGCACCCCGATCACGTCTTCTGAAGTCCTACTGAATTCCCACGTCACCCCGATCACGTCTTCTGAAGTCCTACTGAATTCCCACGTCACCCCGATCACGTCTTCTGAAGCCCTACTAAATTTCTACGTCACCCCGATCACGCCTTCTGATGCGCTACTGAATTCCCACGGCACCCCCATCACGTCTTCTGAAGTCCTACTAAATTCCCACGTCACCCCGATCACGTCTTCTGAAGCCCTACTGAATTCCCACGTCACCCCGATCACGTCTTCTGAAGTCCTACTAAATTCCAACGTCACCCCGATCACGTCTTCTGAAGTCCTACTGAGTTCCCACGTCACCCCGATCACGCCTTCTGATGCGCTACTGAATTCCCACGGCACCCCCATCACGTCTTCTGAAGTCCTACTAAATTCCCACGTCACCCCGATCACGTCTTCTGAAGCCCTACTAAATTTCCACGTCACCCCGATCACGCCTTCTGATGCGCTACTGAATTCCCACGGCACCCCCATCACGTCTTCTGAAGTCCTACTGAATTCCCTCGTCACCCCGATCACGTCTTCTGAAGTGCTACTAAATTCCAACGTCACCCCGATCACATCTTCTGATGCCCTACTGAATTCCCACGGCACTCCGATCACGTCTTCTGAAGTCCTACTGAATTCCCACGTGATCCCCATCACGTCTTCTGAAGTCCTACTAAATTATCACGTCACCCCGATCACGACTTCTGAAGCCCTACTGAATTCCCACGGCACCCCCATCACGTCTCCTGAAGTCCTACTGAATTCCCACGCCACCCCCATCTCGTCTCCTGAAGTCCTACTGAATTCCCACGTCACCCCGATCACGCCTTCTGATGCGCTACTGAATTCGCGCGGCGCCCCCATCACGTCTTCTGAAGTCCTACTAAATTCCCACGTCACTCCGATCACGTCTTCTTAAGCCCTACTGAATTTCCACGTCACCCCGATCACGCCTTCTGATGCGCTACTGAATTCCCACGGCACCCCCATCACGTCTTCTGAAGTCCTACTGAATTCCCACGTCACCCCGATCACGTCTTCTGAAGCCCTACTGAATTCCCACGTCACCCCGATCACGTCTTCTGAAGCCCTACTGAATTCCCACGTCACCCCGATCACGTCTTCTGAAGTCCTACTGAATTCCCACGTCACCCCGATCACGTCTTCTGAAGTCCTACTAAATTCCCACGTCACTCCGATCACGTCTTCTTAAGCCCTACTGAATTTCCACGTCACCCCGATCACGCCTTCTGATGCGCTACTGAATTCCCGCGGCACCCCCATCACGTCTTCTGAAGTCCTACTAAATTCCCACGTCACCCCGATCACGTCTTCTGAAGCCCTACTGAATTTCCACGTCACCCCGATCACGTCTTCTGATGCCCTACTGAACTCCCACGGCACCCCTATTAAGTCTATTCTGAAGTCCTACTGAATTCCCACGTCATCCCGATCACGTCTTCTGAAATCCTTCTTAAATCCCACGCCACCCCAATCACGTCTTCTGAAGCCCTACTAAATTTCCACGTCACCCCGCTCACGCCTTCTGATGCGCTACTGAATTCCCGCGGCATCCCCATCACGTCTTCTGAAGTCCTACTAAATTCCCACGTCACCCCGATCACGTCTTCTGAAGTCCTACTGAATTCCCACGTCACCCCGATCACGTCTTCTGAAGCCCTACTAAATTCCCACGTCACCCCGATCACGTCTTCTGAAGCCCTACTGAATTCCCACGTCACCCCGATCACGTCTTCTGAAGTCCTACTGAATTCCCACGTCACCCCGATCACGTCTTCTGAAGCCCTACTAAATTTCTACGTCACCCCGATCACGTCTTCTGAAGTCCTACTGAATTCCCACGTCACCCCGATGACGTCTTCTGAAGTCCTACTGAGTTCCCACGTCACCCCGATCACGTCTTCTGAAGTCCTACCGAATTCCCGCGTCACCCCGATCACGTCTTCTGAAGTCCTACTGAATTCCCACGTCACCCCGATCACGTCTTCTGAAGTCCTACTGAATTCCCACGTCACCCCGATCACGTCTTCTGAAGTCCTACTGAGTTCCCACGTCACCCCGATCACGTCTTCTGAAGTGCTACTGAATTCCCACGTCACCCCGATCACGTCTTCTGAAGTCCTACTGAGTTCCCACGGCACCCCGATGACGTCTTCTGAAGTCCTACTGAGTTCCCGCGTCACCCCGATCACGCCTTCTGATGCGCTACTGAATTCCCACGGCACCCCCATCACGTCTTCTGAAGTCCTACTGAATTCCCTCGTCACCCCGATCACGTCTTCTGAAGTGCTACTAAATTCCAACGTCACCCCGATCACATCTTCTGATGCCCTACTGAATTCCCATGTCACCCCGATCACGTCTTCTGAAGTCCTACTGAATTCCCACGTCACCCCGATCACGTCTTCTGAAGTCCTACTGAACTCTAACGTCACCCCGATCACGTCTTCTGAAGTTCTACTGAATTCCCACGTCACCCCGATCGCGTCTTCTGAAGTCCTACTCAATTCCCACGTCACCCCGATCACGTCTTCTGAAGTCCTACTGAATTCCCACGTCACCCCATTGACGTCCTCTGAAGTCCTACTGAATTCCCACGTCACCCCGATCACGTCTTCTGAAGTCCTACTAAATTCCCACGTCACACCGATCACGTCTTCTGAAGCCCTCCTGAATTTCCACGTCACCCCGATCACGCCTTCTGATGCGCTACTGAATTCCCACGGCACCCCCTTCACGTCTTCTTAAGTCCTACTAAATTCCCACGTCACCCCGATCACGTCTTCTGAAGCCATACTGAATTCCCACGGCACCCCGATCACGTCTTCTGAAGTCCTACTGAATTCCCACGTCACCCCGATCACGTCTTCTGAAGTCCTACTGAATTCCCACGTCACCCCGATGACGTCTTCTGAAGTCCTACTGAATTCCCACGTCACCCCGATCACGTCTTCTGAAGTCCTTCTGAATTCCCACGGCACCCCGATCACGTCTTCTGAAGCCCTACTGAATTCCCACGTCACCCCGATCACGTCTTCTGAAGTCCTACTGAGTTCCCACGTCACCCCGATCACGTCTTCTGAAGCCCTACTAAATTTCCACGTCACCCCGATCACGCCTTCTGATGCGCTACTGAATTCCCACGGCACCCCCATCACGTCTTCTGAAGTCCTACTGAATTCCCACGTCACCCCGATCACGTCTTCTGAAGTCCTACTGAGTTCCCACGTCACCCCGATCACGTCTTCTGAAGTCCTACTGAATTCCCACGTCACCCCGATCACGTCTTCTGAAGTCCTACTGAGTTCCCACGTCACCCCGATCACGTCTTCTGAAGTGCTACTGAATTCCCACGTCACCCCGATCACGTCTTCTGAAGTCCTACTGAGTTCCCACGTCACCCCGATCACATCTTCTGATGCGCTACTGAATTCCCACGGCACCCCGATCACATCTTCTGATGCCCTACTGAATTCCCACGTCACTCCGATCACGTCTTCTGAAGCCCTACTGAATTTCCACGTCACCCCGATGCCGTCTTCTGAAGTCCTACTGAGTTCCCACGTCGCCCCGATCACGTCTCCTGAAGTCCTACTAAATTCCCACGTCACCCCGATCACGTCTTCTGAAGTCCTACTGAATTCCCACGTCACCCCGATCACGTCTTCTGAAGTCCTACTGAATTCACACGTCACCCCGATCACGTCTTCTGAAGTCCTACTGAATTCCCACGTCACCCCGATCGCGTCTTCTGAAGTCCTACTGAATTCCCACGTCACCCCGATCACGTCTTCTGAAGTCCTACTGAATTCCCACGTCACCCCGATCACGTCTTCTGAAGTCCTACTGAATTCCCACGTCACCTCGATCACATCTTCTGATGTCCTACTGAGTTCCCACGTCACCCCGATCACGTCTTCTGAAGCACTACTGAAATCCCACGTCACCCCGATCACGCCTTCTGAAGTCCTACTGAATTCCCACGTCACCCCGATCACGTCTTCTGAAGTCCTACTGAATTCCCACGTCACCCCGATCACGTCTTCTGAAGTCCTACTGAATTCCCACGTCACCCCGATGACGTCTTCTGAAGTCCTACTGAGTTCCCACGTCACCCCGATCACGCCTTCTGATGCGCTACTGAATTCCCACGGCACCCCGATCACGTCTTCTGAAGTCCTACTGAATTCCCACGTCACCCCGATCACGTCTTCTGAAGTCCTACTGAATTCCCACGTCACCCCGATCACGCCTTCTGATGCGCTACTGAATTCCCACGGCACCCCGATCACGTCTTCTGAAGTCCTACTGAATTCCCACGTCACCCCGATGACGTCTTCTGAAATCCTACTGAGTTCCCACGTCACCCCGATCACGTCTTCTGAAGTCCTACTGAATTCCCACGTCACCCCGATCACGTCTTCTGAAGTCCTACTGAATTCCCACTTCACCCCGATCACGTCTTCTGAAGTCCTACTGAATTCCCACGTCACCCCGATCACGTCTTCTGAAGTCCTACTGAATTCCCACGTCACCCCGATCACGTCTTCTGAAGTCCTACTGAATTCCCACGTCACCCCGATGACGTCTTCTGAAGTCCTACTGAGTTCCCACGTCACCCCGATCACGCCTTCTGATGCGCTACTGAATTCCCACGGCACCCCGATCACGTCTTCTGAAGTCCTACTGAATTCCCACGTCACCCCGATGACGTCTTCTGAAGTCCTACTGAGTTCCCACGTCACCCCGATCACGCCTTCTGATGCGCTACTGAATTCCCACGGCACCCCCATCACGTCTTCTGAAATCCTACTGAATTCCCACGTCACCCCGATGACGTCTTCTGAAATCCTACTGAGTTCCCACGTCACCCCGATCACGTCTTCTGAAGTCCTACTGAATTCCCACGTCACCCCGATCACGTCTTCTGAAGTCCTACTGAATTCCCACGGCACCCCGATCACGTCTTCTGAAGTCCTACTGAATTCCCACGTCACCCCGATCACGTCTTCTGAAGTCCTACTGAGTTCCCACGTCACCCCGATCACGCCTTCTGATGCGCTACTGAATTCCCACGGCACCCCCATCACGTCTTCTGAAGTCCTACTAAATTCCCACGTCACTCCGATCACGTCTTCTGAAGCCCTACTGAATTTCCACGTCACCCCGATGACGTCTTCTGAAGTCCTACAGAGTTCCCACGTCACCCCGATCACGCCTTCTGAAGTGCTACTAAATTCCAACGTCACCCCGATCACATCTTCTGATGCCCTACTGAATTCCACGTCACCCCGATCACGTCTTCTGAAGTCCTACTGAGTTCCCACGTCACCCCGATCACGTCTTCTGAAGTGCTACTGAATTCCCACGTCACCCCGATCACGTCTTCTGAAGTCCTACTGAGTTCCCACGTCACCCCGATCACGTCTTCTGAAGCCCTACTGAATTCCCACGTCATCCCGATCACGTCTTCTGAAGTCCTACTAAATTCCTACGTCACCCCGATCACGTCTTCTGAAGTCCTACTGAATTCCCATGTCACCCCGATCACGTCTTCTGAAGTCCTGCTGAATTCCCACGTCACCCCGATCACGTCTTCTGAAGTCCTCCTGAGTTCCCACGTCACCCCGATCACATCTTCTGATGTCCTACTGAATTCCCACGGCACCCCGATCACGCCTTCTGATGCGCTACTGAATTCCCACGGCACCCCCATCACGTCTTCTGAAGTCCTACTAAATTCCCACGTCACCCCGATCACGTCTTCTGATGCCCTACTGAATTCCCACGGCACCCCCGATCACGTCTTCTGAAGTCCTACTGAGTTCCCACGTCACCCCGATCACGTCTTCTGAAGTGCTACTGAATTCCCACGTCACCCCGATCACGTCTTCTGAAGTCCTACTGAGTTCCCACGTCACCCCGATCACGTCTTCTGAAGTCCTATTGAATTCCCACGTCACCCCGATCACGTCTTCTGAAGTCCTACTGAGTTCCCACGTCACCCCGATCACGTCTTCTGAAGTCCTACTGAATTCCCACGTCACCCCGATCACGTCTTCTGAAGTCCTACTGAGTTCCCACGTCACCCCGATCACGTCTTCTGAAGTCCTACTGAATTCCCACGTCACCCCGATGACGTCTTCTGAAGTCCTACTGAATTCCCACGTCACCCCGATCACGCCTTCTGAAGCCCTACTGAATTCCCACGTCACCCCGATCACGTCTTCTGAAGTCCTACTGAATTCCCACGTCACCCCGATCACGTCTTCTGAAGCCCTACTAAATTTCTACGTCACCCCGATCACGCCTTCTGAAGCCCTACTGAATTCCCACGGCACCCCGATCACGTCTTCTGAAGTCCTACTGAATTCCCACGTCACCCCGATCACGTCTTCTGAAGCCCTACTGAATTCCCACGGCACCCCGATCACATCTTCTGATGCCCTACTGAATTCCCACGGCACCCCCGATCACGTCTTCTGAAGTCCTACTGAATTCCCACGTCACCCCGATCACGTCTTCTGAAGTCCTACTGAATTCCCACGTCACCCCGATCACGTCTTCTGAAGTCCTACTGAATTCCCACGTCACCCCGATCACGTCTTCTGAAGTCCTACTGAATTCCCACGTCACCGCGATGACGTCTTCTGAAGTCCTACTGAGTTCCCACGTCACCCCGATCACGCCTTCTGATGCGCTACTGAATTCCCACGGCACCCCCATCACGTCTTCTGAAGTCCTACTGAATTCCCACGTCACCCCGATCACGTCTTCTGAAGTCCTACTGAATTCCCACGTCACCCCGATCACGCCTTCTGATGCGCTACTGAATTCCCACGGCACCCCCATCACGTCTTCTGAAATCCTGAATTCCCACGTCACCCCGATGACGTCTTCTGAAATCCTACTGAGTTCCCACGTCACCCCGATCACGTCTTCTGAAGTCCTACTGAATTCCCACGTCACCCCGATCACGTCTTCTGAAGTCCTACTGAATTCCCACGTCACCCCGATCACGTCTTCTGAAGTCCTACTGAATTCCCACGTCACCCCGATGACGTCTTCTGAAGTCCTACTGAATTCCCTCGTCACCCCGATCACGCCTTCTGATGCGCTACTGAATTCCCACGGCACCCCGATCACGTCTTCTGAAGTCCTACTGAATTCCAACGTCACCCCGATCACGTCTTCTAAAGCCCTACTGAATTCCCACGTCACCCCGATCACGTCTTCTGAAGTCCTACTAAATTCCTACGTCACCCCGATCACGTCTCCTGAAGTCCTACTGAATTCCCATGTCACCCCGATCACGTCTTCTGAAGTCCTGCTGAATTCCCACGTCACCCCGATCACGTCTTCTGAAGTCCTGCTGAATTCCCACGTCACCCCGATCACGTCTTCTGAAGTCTTCCTGAGTTCCCACGTCACCCCGATCACATCTTCTGAAGTCCTACTGAATTCCCATGTCACCCCGATCACGTCTTCTGAAGTCCTACTGAATTCCCACGTCACCCCGATCACGTCTTCTGAAGTCCTGCTGAATTCCCACGTCACCCCGATCACGTCTTCTGAAGTCCTCCTGAGTTCCCACGTCACCCCGATCACGTCTTCTGAAGCCCTACTAAATTTCCACGTCACCGCGATGACGTCTTCTGAAGTCCTACTGAGTTCCCACGTCACCCCGATCACGTCTTCTGAAGCCCTACTAAATTTCCACGTCACCCCGATCACGCCTTCTGATGCGCTACTGAATTCCCACGGCACCCCCATCACGTCTTCTGAAGTCCTACTAAATTCCCACGTCACCCCGATCACGCCTTCTGATGCGCTACTGAATTCCCACGGCACCCCCATCACGTTTCCTGAAGTCCTACTGAGGTCCCACGTCACCCCGATCACGTCTTCTGAAGTCCTACTGAGTTCCCACGTCACCCCGATCACGTCTTCTGAAGTCCTACTGAGTTCCCACGTCACCCCGATCACGTCTTCTGAAGTCCTACTGAGTTCCCACGTCACCCCGATCACGTCTTCTGAAGTGCTACTGAATTCCCACGTCACCCCGATCACGTCTTCTGAAGTCCTACTGAGTTCCCACGTCACCCAGATCACATCTTCTGATGCCCTACTGAATTCCCACGGCACCCCCGATCACGTCTTCTGAAGTCCTACTGAATTCCCACGTCACCCCGATCACGTCTTCTGAAGTCCTACTGAGTTCCCACGTCACCCCGATCACGTCTTCTGAAGCCCTACTAAATTTCCACGTCACCCCGATCACGCCTTCTGATGCGCTACTGAATTCCCACGGCACCCCCATCACGTCTTCTGAAGTCCTACTGAATTCCCACGGCACCCCGATCACGTCTTCTGAAGTCCTACTGAATTCCCACGTCACCCCGATGACGTCTTCTGAAGTCCTACTGAGTTCCCACGTCACCCCGATCACGTCTTCTGAAGCCCTACTGAATTTCCACGTCACCCCGATCACGCCTTCTGATGCGCTACTGAATTCCCACGGCACCCCCATCACGTCTTCTGAAGTCCTACTGAATTCCCACGTCACCCCGATCACGTCTTCTGAAGCCCTACCGAATTTCTACGTCACCCCGATCACGCCTTCTGATGCGCTACTGAATTCCCACGGCACCCTGATCACGTCTTCTGAAGTCCTACTGAATTCCCACGTCACCCCGATCACGTCTTCTGAAGTCCTACTGAATTCCCACGTCACCCCGATCACGTCTTCTGAAGTCCTACTGAGTTCCCACGTCACCCCGATCACGCCTTCTGATGCGCTACTGAATTCCCACGGCACCCCCATCACGTCTTCTGAAGTCCTACTGAATTCCCACGTCACCCCGATCACGTCTTCTGAAGCTCTACTGAATTCCCACGTCACCCCGATCACGTCTTCTGAAGCTCTACTGAATTCCCACGTCACCCCGAAGACGTCTTCTGAAGTCCTACTGAGTTCCCACGTCACCCCGATCACGTCTTCTGAAGTCCTACTGAATTCCCACGTCACCCCGATCACGTCTTCTGAAGTCCTACTGAGTTCCCACGTCACCCCGATCACGTCTTCTGAAGTCCTACTGAATTCCCACGTCACCCCGATGACGTCTTCTGAAGTCCTACTAATTTCCCGCGTCACCCGATCACGCCTTCTGGAGCCCTACTGAATTCCCACGTCACCCCGATCACGTCTTCTGAAGTCCTCCTGAATTCCTACGTCACCCCGATCACGTCTTCTGAAGTCCTACTGAGTTCCCACGTCACCCCGATCACGTCTTCTGAAGCGCTACTGAATTCCCACGTCACCCCGATCACGTCTTCTGAAGTCCTACTGAATTCCTACGTCAACCCGATCACGTCTTCTGAAGTCCTACTGAATTCCCACGTCACCCCGTTCACGTCTTCTGAAGTCCTACTGAATTCCCACGTCACCCCGATCACGTCTTCTGAAGTCCTACTGAATTCCCACGTCACCCCGATCACGCCTTCTGAAGTGCTACTAAATTCCAACGTCACCCCGATCACATCTTCTGAAGTCCTACTGAGTTCCCACGTCACCCCGATCACGTCTTCTGAAGCCCTACTAAATTTCTACGTCACCCCGATCACGCCTTCTGATGCGTTCCCACGGCATCCCCATCACGTCTTCTGAAGTCCTACTAAATTCCCACGTCACCTCGATCACGCCTTCTGATGAGCTACTGAATTCCCACGGCACCCCCATCACGTTTCCTGAAGTCCTACTGAATTCCCACAGCACCCCCGATCACGTCTTCTGAAGTCCTACTGAATTCCCACGTCACCCCGATGACGTCTTCTGAAGTCCTACTAAATTCCCACGTCACCCCGATCACGTCTTCTGAAGTCCTACTGAATTCCCACGTCACCCCGATCACGTCTTCTGAAGCCCTACTGAGTTTCTACGTCACCCCGATGGCGTCTTCTGAAGTCCTACTGAGTTCCCACGTCACCCCGATCACGTCTTCTGAAGTCCTACTAAATTCCCACGTCACCCCGATGACGTCTTCTGAAGTCCTACTAAATTCCCACGTCACCCCGATGACGTCTTCTGAAGTCCTACTGAGTTCCCACGTCACCCCGATCACGTCTTCTGAAGTCCTACTGAATTCCCACGTCACCCCGATCACGTCTTCTAAAGTCCTACTGAGTTCCCACGTCACCCCGATCACGTCTTCTGAAGTCCTACTGAATTCCCACGTCACCCCGATCACGTCTTCTGAAGTCCTACTGAATTCCCACGTCACCCCGATCACGTCTTCTGAAGCCCTACTAAATTTCTACGTCACCCCGATCACGCCTTCTGATGCGCTACTGAATTCCCACGGCACCCCGATCACGTCTTCTGAAGCCCTACTAAATTTCTACGTCACCCCGATCACGCCTTCTGATGCGCTACTGAATTCCCACGGCACCCCCATCACGTCTTCTGAAGCCCTACTGAATTCCCACGGCACCCCGATCACGTCTTCTGAAGTCCTACTGAATTTCCACGTCACCCCGATCACGTCTTCGGAAGTCCTACTGAATTCCCACGTCACCCCGATCACGTCTTCTGAAGTCCTACTGAGTTCCCACGTCACCCCGATCACGCCTTCTGATGCGCTACTGAATTCCCACGGCACCCCCATCACGTCTTCTGAAGTCCTACTGAATTCCCACGTCACCCCGATCACGTCTTCTGAAGTCCTACTGAATTCCCACGTCACCCCGATCACGTCTTCTGAAGTCCTACTGAATTCCCACGTCACCCCGATCACGTCTTCTTAAGCCCTACTGAATTCCCACGTCACCCCGATCACGTCTTCTGAAGTCCTACTGAATTCCCACGTCACCCCGATCACGTCTTCTGAAGTCCTACTGAATTCCCACGTCACCCCGATCACGTCTTCTGAAGTCCTACTGAATTCCCACGTCACCGCGATGACGTCTTCTGAAGTCCTACTGAGTTCCCACGTCACCCCGATCACGCCTTCTGATGCGCTACTGAATTCCCACGGCACCCCCATCACGTCTTCTAAAGTCCTACTGAGTTCTCACGTCACCCCGATGACGTCTTCTGAAGTCCTACTGAGTTCCCACGTCACCCCGATCACGTCTTCTGAAGTGCTACTGAATTCCCACGTCACCCCGATCACGTCTTCTGAAGTCCTACTGAGTTCCCACGTCACCCAGATCACGTCTTCTGAAGCCCTACTAAATTTCCACGTCACCCCGATCACGTCTTCTGAAGTCCTACTGAGTTCCCACGTCACCCCGATCACGTCTTCTGAAGCCCTACTAAATTTCTACGTCACCCCGATCACGCCTTCTGATGCGCTACTGAATTCCCACGGCACCCCCATCACGTCTTCGGAAGTCCTACTGAATTCCCACGTCACCCCGATCACGTCTTCTGAAGTCCTACTGAATTCCCACGTCACCCCGACGACGTCTTCTGAAGTCCTACTGAGTTCCCGCGTCACCCCGATCACGTCTTCTGAAGTCCTACTGAATTCCCACGTCACCCCGATCACGTCATCTGAAGTCCTACTGAATTCCCACGTCACCCCGATCACGTCTTCTGAAGTCCTACTGAATTCCCACGTCACCCCGATCACGTCATCTGAAGTCCTACTGAGTTCTAACGTCACCCCGATCACGTCTTCTGAAGCCCTCCTGAATTCCCACGTCACCCCGATCACGCCTTCTGATGCGCTACTGAATTCCCACGGCAACACGATCACGTCTTCTGAAGTCCTACTGAATTCCCACGTCACCCCGATCACGTCATCTGAAGCCCTACTAAATTTCTACGTCACCCCGATCACGTCTTCTGAAGCCCTACTAAATTCCCACGTCACCCCGATGACGTCTTCTGAAGTCCTACTGAGTTCCCGCGTCACCCCGATCACGCCTTCTGATGCGCTACTGAATTCCCACGGCACCCCCATCACGTCTTCTGAAGTCCTACTGAATTCCCTCGTCACCCCGATCACGTCTTCTGATGCGCTACTGAATTCCCACGTCACCCCGATCACGTCTTCTGAAGCCCTACTGAATTCCCACGGCACCCCGATCACGTCTTCTGAAGTCCTACTGAATTCCCACGTCACCCCGATCACGTCTTCTGAAGTCCTACTGAATTCCCACGTCACCCCGATCACGTCTTCTGAAGTCCTACTGAGTTCCCACGTCACCCCGATCACGTCTTCTGAAGCCCTACTGAATTCCCACGGCACCCCCATCACGTTTCCTGAAGTCCTACTGAATTCCCACAGCACCCCCGATCACGTCTTCTGAAGTCCTACTGAATTCCCACGTCACCCCGATCACGTCTTCTGAAGTTCTACTGAGTTTCTACGTCACCCCGATGACGTCTTCTGAAGTCCTACTGAGTTCCCACGTCACCCTGATCACGTTTCCTGTAGTCCTACTAAATTTCTACGTCACCCCGATCACGCCTTCTGAAGTGCTACTAAATTCCAACGTCACCCCGATCACGTCTTCTGAAGTCCTACTGAATTCCCACGTCATCCCGATCACGTCTTCTGAAAAGCTACTGAGTTCCAACGACACCACGATCACATCTTCTGATGCCCTACTGAATTCCCGCGGCACCCCGATCACGTCTTCTGAAGTCCTACTGAAATCCCACGTCACCCCGATCACGTCTTCTAAGTCCTACTGTGTTCCCACGTCACCCCGATCACGCCTTCTGATGCGCTACTGAATTCCCGCGGCATCCCCATCACGTGTTCTGAAGTCCTACTAAATTCCCACGTCACCCCGATCACGTCTTCTGAAGCCCTACTGAATTTCCACGTCACTCCGGTCACGCCTTCTGATGCGCTACTGAATTCCCGCGGCACCCCCATCACGTCTTCTGAAGCCCTACTAAATTTCTACGTCACCCCGATCACGCCTTCTGATGCGCTACTGAATTCCCGCGGCACCCCCATCACGTCTTCTGAAGCCCTACTGAATTACCACGTCACCCCGATCACGTCTTCTGAAGCCCTACTGAATTCCCACGTCACCCCGATCACGCCTTCTGATGCGCTACTGAATTCCCGCGGCACCCCGATCACATCTTCTGATGCCCTACTGAATTCCCACGTCTCCCCGACCACGTCTTCTGAAGTCCTACTGAATTCCCACGTCACCCCGATCACGTCTTCTGAAGTCCTACTGAATTCCCACGTCACCCCGATCACGTCTTCTGAAGTCCTACTGAATTCCCACGTCACCCCGATCACGTCTTCTGAAGTCCTACTGAATTCCCACGTCACCGCGATGACGTCTTCTGAAGTCCTACTGAGTTCCCACGTCACCCCGATCACGCCTTCTGATGCGCTACTGAATTCCCACGGCACCCCGATCACGTCTTCTGAAGTCCTACTGAATTCCCACGTCACCCCGATCACGTCTTCTGAAGTCCTACTGAGTTCCCACGTCACCCCGATCACGTCTTCTGAAGTCCTACTGAATTCCCACGTCACCCCGATGACGTCTTCTGAAGTCCTACTGAGTTCCCGCGTCACCCCGATCACGTCTTCTGAAGTCCTACTGAATTCCCACGTCACCCCGATCACGTCTTCTGAAGTCCTACTGAATTCCCACGTCACCCCGATCACGTCTTCTGAAGTCCTACTGAATTCCCACGTCACCGCGATGACGTCTTCTGAAGTCCTACTGAGTTCCCACGTCACCCCGATCACGCCTTCTGATGCCCTACTGAATTCCCACGGCACTCCGATCACGTCTTCTGAAGTCCTACTGAATTCCCACGTCACCCCGATCACGTCTTCTGAAGTCCTACTGAATTCCCACGTCACCCCGATGACGTCTTCTGAAGTCCTACTGAGTTCCCGCGTCACCCCGATCACGTCTTCTGAAGTCCTACTGAGTTCCCACGTCACCCCGATCACGTCTTCTGAAGCCCTACTAAATTCCCATGGCACCCCGATCACGTCTTCTGAAGTCCTACCGAATTCCCACGTCACCCCGATCACGTCTTCTGAAGTCCTACTGAATTCCCACGTCACCCCGATCACGTCTTCTGAAGTCCTACTGAATTCCCACGTCACCCCGATGACGTCTTCTGAAGTCCTACTGAGTTCCCACGTCACCCCGATCACGCCTTCTGATGCGCTACTGAATTCCCACGGCACACCCATCACGTCTTCTGCAGTCCTACTAAATCCCCACGTCACCCCTATCACGTCTTCTGAAGCCCTACTGAATTCCCACGGCACCCCGATCACGCCTTCTGATGCGCTACTGAATTCCCACGGCACCCCCATCACGTCTTCTGAAGTCCTACTAAATTCCCACGTCACCCCGATCACGTCTTCTGAAGCCCTACTGAATTCCCACGGCACCCCGATCACGTCTTCTGAAGTCCTACTGAATTCCCACGGCACCCCGATCACGTCTTCTGAAGCCCTACTGAATTCCCACGGCACCCCGATCACATCTTCTGAAGTCCTACTGAATTCCCACGTCACCCCGATCACGTCTTCTGAAGTCCTACTGAATTCCCACGTCACCCCGATCACGTCTTCTGAAGTCCTACTGAATTCCCACGTCACCGCGATGACGTCTTCTGAAGTCCTACTGAGTTCCCACGTCACCCCGATCACGCCTTCTGATGCGCTACTGAATTCCCACGGCACCCCCATCACGTCTTCTGAAGTCCTACTGAATTCCCACGGCACCCCGATCACCTCTTCTGATGCCCTACTGAATTCCCACGTCACCCCGATCACGTCTTCTGAAGTGCTACTGAATTCCCACGTCACCCCGATCACGTCTTCTGAAGTCCTACTGAGTTCCCACGTCACCCAGATCACGTCTTCTGAAGCCCTACTAAATTTCCACGTCACCCCGATCACGTCTTCTGAAGTCCTACTGAATTCTCACGGCACCCCGATCACGTCTTCTGAAGCCCTACTAAATTTCTACGTCACCCCGATCACGCCTTCTGATGCGCTACTGAATTCCCACGGCACCCCGATCACGTCTTCTGAAGTCCTACTGAATTATCACGTCACCCCGATCACGTCTTCTGAAGTCCTACTGAATTCCCACGGCACCCCGATCACGTCTTCTGAAGTCCTACTGAGTTCCCACGTCACCCCGATCACGCCTTCTGATGCGCTACTGAATTCCCACGGCACCCCCATCACGTTTCCTGAAGTCCTACTAAATTCCCACGTCACCCCGATCACGTCTTCTGAAGCCCTACTGAATTTCCACGTCACCCCGATCACGTCTTCTGATGCGCTACTGAATTCCCACGGCACCCCCATCACGTCTTCTGAAGTCCTACTGAATTCCCACGTTACCCCGATCACGTCTTCTGAAGTCCTACTAAATTCCCACGTCACCCCGATTACGTCTTCTGAAGCCCTACTGAATTCCCACGGCACCCCGATCACGTCTTCTGAAGTCCTACTGAATTCCCACGTCACCCCGATCACGTCTTCTGAAGTCCTACTGAATTCCCACGGCACCCCGATCACGTCTTCTGAAGTCCTACTAAATTCCCACGTCACCCCGATCACGTCTTCTGAAGCCCTCCTGAATTCCCACGGCACCCCGATCACGCCTTCTGATGCGCTACTGAATTCCCACGGCACCCCCATCACGTCTTCTGAAGTCCTACTGAATTACAACGTCACCCCGATCACATCTTCTGAAGTCCTACTAAATTCCCACGTCACCCCGATCACGTCTTCTGAAGCCCTACTGAATTTCCACGTCACCCCGATCACGCCTTCTGATGCGCTACTGAATTCCCACGGCACCCCTTCACGTCTTCTTAAGTCCTACTAAATTCCCACGTCACCCCGATCACGTCTTCTGAAGCCCTACTGAATTCCCACGTCCCCCCGAACACGTCTTCTGATGCCCTACTGAATTCACACGTCACCCCGATCACGTCTTCTGAAGTCCTACTAAATTCCCACGTCACCTCGATCACGTCTTCTGAAGTCCTACTGAATTCCCACGGCACCCCGATCACGTCTTCTGAAGTCCTACTAAATTCCCACGTCACCCCGATCACGTCTTCTGATGCCCTACTGAATTCCCACGGCACCCCGATCACGTCTTCTGAAGTCCTACTGAATTATCACGTCACCCCGATCACGTCTTCTGAAGTCTTACTGATTTCCCACTTTACCCCGATGACGTCTTCTGAAGTCCTACTGAGCTCTCACGTCACCGCGATCACGTCTTCTGAAGTCTTACTGATTTCCCACTTTACCCCGATGACGTCTTCTGAAGTCCTACTGAATTATAACGTCACCCCGATCACGCCTTCTGATGCGCTACTGAATTCCCACGGCACCCCGATCACGTCTTCTGAAGTCCTACTGAATTATCACGTCACCCCGATCACGTCTTCTGAAGCCCTACTGAATTCCCACGGCACCCCGATCACGTCTTCTGAAGTCCTACTGAATTCCCACGGCACCCCGATCACGTCTTCTGAAGTCCTACTGAATTATCACGTCACCCCGATCACGTCTTCTGAAGTCTTACTGATTTCCCACTTTACCCCGATGACGTCTTTTGAAGTCCTACTGAGTTCCCACGTCACCCCGATCACGTCTCCTGAAGCCCTACTAAATTTCCACGTCACCCCGATCACGTCTTCTGAAGTCCTACTAAATTTCCACGTCACCCCGATCACGCCTTCTGAAGTGCTACTAAATTCCAACGTCACCCCGATCACATCTTCTGATGTCCTACTGAATTCCCACGGCACCCCGGTCACGTCTTCTGAAGCCCTACTGAGTTCCCACGTCACCCCGATCACGTCTTCTGAAGCCCTACCGAATTTCTACGTCACCCCGATCACGCCTTCTGATGCGCTACTGAATTCCCACGGCACCCCCATCACGTATTCTGAAGTCCTACTAAATTTCCACGTCACCCCGATCACATCTTCTGATGTCCTACTGAATTCCCACGTCACCCCGATCACGTCTTCTGAAGCCCTACTGAATTCCCACGGCACCCCGATCACGTCTTCTGAAGTCCTACTAAATTCCCACGTCACCCCGATCACGTCTTCTGAAGCCCTCCTGAATTCCCACGTCACCCCGATCACGTCTTCTGAAGTCCTACTGAATTCCCACGTCACCCCGATCACGTCTTCTGAAGCCATACTGAATTCCCACGGCACCCCGATCACGTCTTCTGAAGTCCTACTAAATTCCAACGTCACCCCGATCACGTCTTCTGATGTCCTACTGAATTCCCACGTCACCCCGATCACGTCTTCTGAAGCCCTACTAAATTTCCACGTCACCCCGATCACATCTTCTGAAGTCCTACTGAATTATCACGTCACCCCGATCACGTCTTCTGAAGTCCTACTGAATTCCCTTGTTTACCCCGATGACGTCTTTTGAAGTCCTACTGAGTTCCCACGTCACCCCGATCACGTCTTCTGAAGTCCTACTGAGTTCCCACGTCACCCCGATGACGTCTTCTGAAGTCCTACAGGATTCCCACGTCACCCCGATCACGTCTTCTGAAGTCCTACTGAACTCCCACGTCACCCCGATCACGTCTTCTGAAGCCCTACTGAATTCCACGTCACCCCGATCACATCTTCTGATGCGCTACTGAATTCCCTCGGCACCCCGATCACGTCTTCTGAAGTCCTACTGAGTCCCCACGTCACTCCGATCACGTCTTCTGAAGCCCTACTGAATTCCCACGTCACCCCGATCACGTCTTCTGAAGTCCTACTGAATTCCCACGTCACCCCGATCACGTCTTCTGAAGTCCTACTGAATTCCCACGTCACCCCGATCACGTCTTCTGAAGTCCTACTGAGTTCCCACGTCACCCCGATCACGTCTTCTGAAGCCCTACTAAATTTCCACGTCACCCCGATCACGCCTTCTGATGCGCTACTGAATTCCCACGGCACCCCCATCACGTCTTCTGAAGTCCTACTAAATTCCCACGTCACTCCGATCACGTCTTCTGAAGCCCTACTGAATTTCCACGTCACCCCGATGACGTCTTCTGAAGTCCTACTAAATTTCCACGTCACCCCGATCACGTCTTCTGAAGTCCTACTGAATTCCCACGTCACCCCGATCACGTCTTCTGAAGTCCTACTGAATTCCCACGTCACCGCGATGACGTCTTCTGAAGCCCTACTAAATTTCCACGTCACCCCGGTCACGTCTTCTGAAGCCCTACTGAATTCCCACGTCACCCCGATCACGTCTTCTGAAGTCCTACTGAATTCCCACGGCACCCCGATCACGTCTTCTGAAGTCCTACTAAATTCCCACGTCACCCCGATCACGTCTTCTGAAGCCCTACTGAATTCCCACGGCACCCCGATCACATCTTCTGATGCCCTACTGAATTCCACGTCACCCCGATCACGTCTTCTGAAGTCCTCCTGAGTTCCCACGTCACCCCGATCACGTCTTCTGAAGCCCTACTAAATTTCCACGTCACCCCGATCACGCCTTCTGAAGTGCTACTGAATTCCCACGGCACCCCCATCACGTCTTCTGAAGTCCTACTAAATTCCCACGTCACCCCGATCACGTCTTCTGAAGCCCTACTGAATTCCCACGTCACCCCGATCAGGTCTTCTGAAGTCCTACTGAGTTCCCACGTCACCCCGATCACGTCTTCTGAAGTCCTACTGAATTCCCACGGCACCCCCATCACGTCTTCTGAAGCCCTACTGAATTCCCACGTTACCCTGATCACGTCTTCTGAAGTCCTACTGAATTCCCACGTCACCCCGATCAGGTCTTCTGAAGTCCTACTGAATCCCCACGTCACCCCGATCACGTCTTCTGAAGCCCTACTGAATTCCCACGTCACCCCGATCCCGTCTTCTGAAGTCCCACTGAATTCCCACGTCACCCCGATCACGTCTCCTGAAGTCCTACTGAATTCCTCCGTCACCCCGATCACGTCTTCTGAAGTCCTACTGAGTTCCCACGTCACCCCGATCACGTCTTCTGAGGCCTACTGAATTCCCACGTCACCCCGATCACGTCTTCTGAAGTCCTACTGACTTCCCATCTCACCCCGATCACGTCTTCTGAAGCACTACTGAATTCCCACGTCACCCCGATCACGTCTTCTGAAGTCCTACTGAATTCCCACGTCACCCCGATCGCGTCTTCTGAAGTCCTACTGAATTCTAACGTCACCCCGATCACGCCTTCTGAAGTCCTACTGAATTCCCACGTCACCCCGATCACGTCTTCGGAAGCCCTACTGAATTCCCACGTCACCCCGATCACGCCTTCTGTTGCGCTACTGAATTCCCACGGCACCCCGATCACGTCTTCTGAAGTCCTACTGAATTCCCACGACACCCCGATCACGTCTTCTGAAGCCCTACTGAATTCCCACGTCACCCCGATCACGTCTTCTGAAATCCTACTGAGTTCTCACGGCACTCCGATCACGTCTTCTGAAGTCCTACTGAATTCCCACGTCACCCCGATCACGTCTTCTGAAGTCCTACTGAATTCCCACGTCACCCCGATGACGTCTTCTGAAGTCCTACTGAGTTCCCACGTCACCCCGATCACGCCTTCTGATGCGCTACTGAATTCCCACGGCACCCCGATCACGTCTTCTGAAGTCCTACTGAATTCCCACGTCACCCCGATGACGTCTTCTGAAGTCCTACTGAGTTCCCACGTCACTCCGATCACGTCTCCTGAAGCCCTACTAAATTCCCACGTCACCCCGATCACGCCTTCTGAAGTCCTACTGAGTTCCCACGTCACTCCGATCACGTCTCCTGAAGCCCTACTAAATTCCCACGTCACCCCGATCACGCCTTCTGAAGCCCCACTGAATTCCCACGTCACCCCGATCACGCCTTCTGATGCGCTACTGAATTCCCACGGCACCCCCATCACGTCTTCTGAAGTCCTACTGAATTCCCACGGCACCCCGATCACGTCTTCTGAAGTCCTACTGAATTCCCACGTCACCCCGATCACGTCTTCTGAAGCCCTACTGAGTTCTCACGGCATCCCGATCACGTCTTCTGAAGTCCTACTGAATTCCCACGTCACCCCGATCACGTCTTCTGAAGTCCTACTGAGTTCCCGCGTCACCCCGATCACGTCTTCTGAAGTCCTACTGAATTCCCACGTCACCCCGATCACGTCTTCTGAAGTCCTACTGAATTCCCACGTCACCCCGATCACGTCTTCTGAAGTCCTACTGAATTCCCACGTCACCCCCATCACGTCATCTGAAGTTCTACTGAGTTCTCACGTCACCCCGATCACGTCTTCTGATGCCCTACTGAATTCCCATGGCACCCCCGATCACGTCTTCGGAAGTCCTACTGAATTCCCTCGTCACCCCGATCACGTCTTCTGAAGTCCTACTGAATTCCCACGTCACCCCGATGACGTCTTCTGAAGTCCTACTGAATTCCCACGTCACCCCGATCACGTCTTCTGAAGTCCTACTGAATTCCCACGTCACCCCGATGACGTCTTCTGAAGTCCTACTGAGTTCCCGCGTCACCCCGATCACGTCTTCTGAAGTCCTACTGAATTCCCACGTCACCCCGATCACGTCTTCTGAAGTTCTACTAAATTCCCACGTCACCCCGATCACGTCTTCTGAAGCCCCACTGAATTCCCACGTCACCCCGATCACGCCTTCTGATGCGCTACTGAATTCCCACGGCACCCCCATCACGTCTTCTGAAGTCCTACTGAATTCCCACGTCACCCCGATCACGTCTTCTGAAGTCCTACTGAGTTCCCACGTCACCCCGATCACATCTTCTGATGCCCTACTGAATTCCCATGGCACCCCCGATCACGTCTTCGGAAGTCCTACTGAATTCCCACGTCACCCCGATCACGTCTTCTGAAGTCCTACTGAATTCCCACGTCACCCCGATCACGTCTTCTGAAGCCCTACTGAATTCCCACGTCACCCCGATCACGTCTTCTGAAGTCCTACTGAATTCCCACGTCACCCCGATGACGTCTTCTGAAGTCCTACTGAGTTCCCACGTCACCCCGATCACGCCTTCTGATGCGCTACTGAATTCCCACGGCACCCCCATCACGTCTTCTGAAGTCCTACTGAATTCCCACGTCACCCCGATCACGTCTTCTGAAGCCCTACTAAATTTCCACGTCACCAATATCACGTCTCCTGAAGTCCTACTGAATTCCCACGTCACCCCGATCACGTCTTCTGAAGTCCTACTGAATTCCCACGTCACCCCGATGACGTCTTCTGAAGTCCTACTGAGTTCCCACGTCACCCCGATCACGTCTTCTGAAGTCCTACTGAATTCCCACGTCACCCCGATCACGTCTTCTGAAGCCCTACTAAATTTCTACGTCACCCCGATCACGCCTTCTGAAGTCCTACTGAATTCCCACGTCACCCCGATGACGTCTTCTGAAGTCCTACTGACTTCCCACGTCACCCCGATCACGTCTTCTGAAGTCCTACTAAATTCTCACGTCACCCCGATCACGTCTTCTGAAGTCCTACTGAATTCCCACGTCACCCCGATCACGTCTTCTGAAGCCCTACTGAATTCCCACATCACCCCGATGACGTCTTCTGAAGTCCTACTGAATTTCCACGGCACCCCGATCACATCTTCTGAAGTCCTACTGAATTCCCACGTCACCCCGATCACGTCTTCTGAAGTCCTACCGAATTCCCACGTCACCCCGTTCACGTCTTCGGAAGTCCTACCGAATTCCCACGGCACCCCCTTCACGTCTTCTGAAGCCCTACTGAATTCTCACGGCACCCCGATCACGTCTTCTGAAGCCCTACTGAATTCCCACGGCACCCCGATCACGTCTTCTGAAGTCCTACTAAATTCCCACGTCACACCGATCACGTCTTCTGAAGCCCTCCTGAATTTCCACGTCACCCCGATCACGCCTTCTGATGCGCTACTGAATTCCCACGGCACCACGATCACGTCTTCTGAAGTCCTACTGAATTATCACGTCACCCCGATCACGTCTTCTGAAGTCTTACTGATTTCCCACTTTACCCCGATGACGTCTTTTGAAGTCCTACTGAATTCCCACGGCACCCCCTTCACGTCTTCTTAAGTCCTACTAAATTCCCACGTCACCCCGATCACGTCTTCTGAAGCCATACTGAATTCCCACGGCACCCCGATCACGTCTTCTGAAGTCCTACTAAATTCCAACGTCACCCCGATCACGTCTTCTGAAGCCCTACTGAATTCCCACGGCACCCCGATCACGTCTTCTGATGCCCTACTGAATTATCACGTCACCCCGATCACGTCTTCTGATGCCCTGCTGAATTCCCACGGCACCCCGATCACGTCTTCTGAAGTCCTACTGAATTATCACGTCACCCCGATCACGTCTTCTGAAGTCCTACTGAATTCCCTTGTTTACCCCGATGACGTCTTTTGAAGTCCTACTGAGTTCCCACGTCACCCCGATCACGTCTCCTGAAGTCCTACTGAATTCCAACGTCACCCCGATCACGCCTTCTGATGCGCTACTGAATTCCCACGGCACCCCCATCACGTCTTCTGAAGTCCTACTGAATTCCCACGGCACCCCGATCACGTCTTCTGAAGTCCTACTGAATTCCCACGTCACCCCGATCACGTCTTCTGAAGTCCTACTGAATTCCCACGTCACCCCGATGACGTCTTCTGAAATCCTACTGAGTTCCCACGTCACCCCGATCACGTCTTCTGAAGTCCTACTGAACTCCCATGGCACCCCCGATCACGTCTTCGGAAGTCCTACTGAATTCCCACGTCACCCCGATCACGTCTTCTGAAGTCCTACTGAATTCCCACGTCACCCCGATGACGACTTCTGAAGTCCTACTGAATTCACACGTCACTCCGATCACGCCTTCTGAACTCCTACTGAGTTCCCACGTCACCCCGATCACGTCTTCTGAAGCCCTACTGAATTCCCACGTCACCCCGATCACGTCTTCTGAAGTCCTACTAAATTCCCACGTCACCCCGATCACGTCTTCTGAAGCCATACTGAATTCCCACGGCACCCCGATCACGTCTTCTGAAGTCCTACTAAATTCCAACGTCACCCCGATCACATCTTCTGATGCCCTACTGAATTCCCACGTCACCCCGATCACGTCTTCTGAAGTCCTACTGAATTCCCACGGCACCACGATCACGTCTTCTGAAGTCCTACTGAATTATCACGTCACCCCGATCACGTCTTCTGAAGTCCTACTGAATTCCCACGGCACCCCCGATCACGTCTTCTGAAGTCCTACTGAGTTTCCACATCACCCCGATCACGCCTTCTGATGCGCTACTGAATTCCCACGGCACCCCCATCACGTCTTCTGAAGTCCTACTGAATTCCCACGGCACCCCGATCACGTCTTCTGAAGTCCTACTGAATTCCCACGTCACCCCGATCACGTCTTCTGAAGTCCTACTCAATTCTCACGTCACCCCGATCACGTCTTTTGAAGTCCTACTGAGTTCCAACGTCACCCCGATCACGTCTTCTGAAGCCCTACTGAATTCCCACGGCACCCCGATCACGTCTTCTGAAGTCCTACTGAATTCCCACGTCACCCCGATCACGTCTTCTGAAGTCCTACTGAATTCCCACGTCACCCCGATGACGTCTTCTGAAGTCCTACTGAGTTCCCACGTCACCCCGATCACGTCTTCTGAAGTCCTACTGAATTCCCACGTCACCCCGATCACGTCTTCTGAAGTCCTACTGAATTCCCACGTCACCCCGATCACGCCTTCTGATGCGCTACTGAATTCCCACGGCACCCCCATCACGTCTTCTGAAATCCTGAATTCCCACGTCACCCCGATGACGTCTTCTGAAATCCTACTGACTTCCCACGTCACCCCGATCACGCCTTCTGATGCCCTACTGAATTCCCATGGCACCCCCGATCACGTCTTCGGAAGTCCTACTGAATTCCCTCGTCACCCCGATCACGTCTTCTGAAGTCCTACTGAATTCCCACGTCACCCCGATGACGTCTTCTGAAGTCCTACTGAGTTCCCACGTCACTCCGATCACGTCTCCTGAAGCCCTACTAAATTTCCACGTCACCCCGAACACGCCTTCTGAAGTGCTACTAAATTCCAACGTCACCCCGATCACGCCTTCTGAAGCCCTACTGAATTCCCACGTCACCCCGATGACGTCTTCTGATGCGCTACTGAATTCCCACGGCACCCCCATCACGTCTTCTGAAGTCCTACTGAATTCCCACGTCACCCCGATCACGTCTTCTGAAGCCCTACTGAATTCCCACGTCACCCCGATCACGTCTTCTGAAGTCCTACTGAATTCCCACGTCACCCCGATCACGTCTTCTGAAGTCCTACTGAATTCCCACGTCACCCCGATCACGCCTTCTGAAGTGCTACTAAATTCCAACGTCACCCCGATCACGCCTTCTGATGCGCTACTGAATTCCCACGGCACCCCCATCACGTCTTCTAAAGTCCTACTGAATTCCCACGGCACCCCGATCACGTCTTGTGAAGTCCTACTGAATTCCCACGTCACCCCGATCACGTCTTCTGAAGTCCTACTAAATTCCCACGTCACCCCGATCACGTCTTCTGAAGTCCTACTAAATTCCCACGTCACCCCGATCACGCCTTCTGATGCGCTACTGAATTCCCACGGCACCCCCATCACGTCTTCTGAAGTCCTACTAAATTCCCACGTCACCCCGATCACGTCTTCTGAAGCCCTACTGAATTCCCACGGCACCCCGATCACATCTTCTGATGCCCTACTGAATTCCCACGTCACCCCGATCACGTCTTCTGAAGTCCTACTGAATTCCCACGTCACCCCGATCACGTCTTCTGAAGTCCTACTGAATTCCCACGTCACCGCGATGACGTCTTCTGAAGTCCTACTGAGTTCCCACGTCACCCCGATCACGCCTTCTGATGCGCTACTGAATTCCCACGGCACCCCCATCACGTCTTCTGAAGTCCTACTAAATTCCCACGTCACCCCGATCACGTCTTCTGAAGCCCTACTGAATTCCCACGGCACCCCGATCACATCTTCTGATGCCCTACTGAATTCCCACGGCACCCCCGATCACGTCTTCTGAAGTCCTACTGAATTCCCACGTCACCCCGATCACGTCTTCTGAAGTCCTACTGAATTCCCACGTCACCGCGATGACGTCTTCTGAAGTCCTACTGAGTTCCCACGTCACCCCGATCACGCCTTCTGATGCGCTACTGAATTCCCACGGCACCCCCATCACGTCTTCTAAAGTCCTACTGAGTTCTCACGTCACCCCGATGACGTCTTCTGAAGTCCTACTGAGTTCCCACGTCACCCCGATCACGTCTTCTGAAGTGCTACTGAATTCCCACGTCACCCCGATCACGTCTTCTGAAGTCCTACTGAGTTCCCACGTCACCCCGATCACGTCTTCTGAAGTCCTACTGAATTCCCACGTCACCCCGATCACGTCTTCTGAAGTCCTACTGAATTCCCACGTCACCCCGATCACGTCTTCTGAAGTCCTACTGAATTCCCACGTCACCCCGATCACGTCTTCTGAAGTCCTACTGAATTCCCACGTCACCCCGATCACGCCTTCTGATGCGCTACTGAATTCCCACGGCACCCCCATCACGTCTTCTGAAGTCCTACTGAATTCCCACGTCACCCCGATGACGTCTTCTGAAGTCCTACTGAGTTCCCACGTCACCCCGATCACGTCTTCTGAAGCCCTACTGAATTCCCACGTCACCCCGATCACGTCTTCTGAAGTCCTACTGAGTTCCCACGTCACCCCGTTCACGTCTTCTGAAGTCCTACTAAATTCCCACGTCACCCCGATCACGTCTTCTGAAGCCCTCCTGAATTCCCACGTCACCCCGATCACGTCTTCTGAAGTCCTACTGAATTCCCACGTCACCCCGACGACGTCTTCTGAAGTCCTACTGAGTTCCCGCGTCACCCCGATCACGTCTTCTGAAGTCCTACTGAATTCCCACGTCACCCCCATCACGTCATCTGAAGTTCTACTGAGTTCTCACGTCACCCCGATCACGTCTTCTGATGCCCTACTGAATTCCCATGGCACCCCCGATCACGTCTTCGGAAGTCCTACTGAATTCCCTCGTCACCCCGATCACGTCTTCTGAAGTCCTACTGAATTCCCACGTCACCCCGATGACGTCTTCTGAAGTCCTACTGAGTTCCCACGTCACTCCGATCACGTCTTCTGAAGTCCTACTGAATTCCCACGTCACCCCGATCACGTCTTCGGAAGTCCTACTGAATTCCCACGTCACCCCGATCACGTCTTCTGAAGTCCTACTGAATTCCCACGTCACCCCGATCACGTCTTCTGAAGTCCTACTGAATTCCCACGTCACCCCGATCACGTCTTCTGAAGCCCTACTAAATTTCCACGTCATCCCGATCACGCCTTCTGATGCGCTACTGAATTCCCACGGCACCCCGATCACGTCTTCTGAAGTCCTACTGAGTTCCCACGTCACCCCGATCACATCTTCTGATGTCCTACTGAATTCCCACGGCACCCCGATCACGTCTTCTGAAGCCCTACTGAATTTCCACGTCACCCCGATCACGTCTTCTGAAGTCCTACTGAATTCCCACGTCACCCCGATCACGTCTTCTGAAGTCCTACTGAGTTCCCACGTCACCCCGATCACGTCTTCTGAAGTCCTACTGAATTCCCACGTCACCCCGATCACGTCTTCTGAAGTCCTACTGAGTTCCCACGTCACCCCGATCACGTCTTCTGAAGCCCTACTAAATTTCCACGTCACCCCGATCACGTCTTCTGAAGTCCTACTAAATTCCCACGTCACCTCGATCACGCCTTCTGATGAGCTACTGAATTCCCACGGCACCCCCATCACGTTTCCTGAAGTCCTACTGAATTCCCACGGCACCCTCGATCACGCCTTCTAAAGTGCTACTAAATTCCAACGTCACCCCGATCACGTCTTCTAAAGTCCTACTGAATTCCCACGTCACCCCGATCACGTCTTCTGATGTCCTACTGAATTCCCACGGCACCCCGATCACGTCTTCTGAAGTCCTACTAAATTCCCACGTCACCCCGATCACGCCTTCTGAAGTGCTACTAAATTCCAACGTCACCCCGATCACATCTTCTGATGCCCTACTGAATTGACATGGCACCCCCGATCACGTCTTCGGAAGTCCTACTGAATTCCCACGTCACCCCGATCACGTCTTCTGAAGTCCTACTGAATTCCCACGTCACCCCGACGACGTCTTCTGAAGTCCTACTGAGTTCCCGCGTCACCCCGATCACGTCTTCTGAAGTCCTACTGAGTTCCCACGTCACCCCGATCACGTCTTCTGAAGTCCTACTGAATTCCCACGTCACCCCGATCACGTCTTCTGAAGTCCTACTGAATTCCCACGTCACCCCGATCACGTCTTCTGAAGTCCTACTGAGTTCCCACGTCACCCCGATCACGTCTTCTGAAGCCCTACTGAATTATCACGTCACCCCGATCACGTCTTCTGAAATCCTACTGAATTCCCACGTCACCCCGATCACGTCTTCTGAAGTCCTACTGAATTCCCTCGTCACCCCGATCACGTCTTCTGAAGTCCTACTGAACTCCCACGTCACCCCGATTACGTCTTCTGAAGTCCTACTGAACTCCCACGTCACCCCGATGACGTCTTCTGAAATCCTACTGAATTCCCACGTCACCCCGATCACGCCTTCTGAAGCCCTACTGAATTCCCACGTCACCCCGATCACGCCTTCTGAAGCCCTACTGAATTCCCACGTCACCCCGATCACGCCTTCTGATGCGCTACTGAATTCCCACGGCACCCCCATCACGTCTTCTGAAGTCCTACTGAATTCCCACGTCACCCCGATCACGTCTTCTGAAGTCCTACTGAATTCCCACGTCACCCCGATCACGTCTTCTGAAGTCCTACTGAATTCCCACGTCACCCCGATCACGTCTTCTGAAGTCCTACTGAATTCCCACGTCACCCCGATCACGTCTTCTGAAGTCCTACTGAATTCCCACGTCACCCCGATGACGTCTTCTGAAGCCCTACTGAATTCCCACGGCACCCCGATCACGTCTTCTGAAGTCCTACTGAATTCCCACGTCACCCCGATCACGTCCTCTGAAGTCCTACTGAGTTCCCACGTCACCCCGATCACGCCTTCTGTTGCGTTAATGAATTCCCGCGGCACCCCGATCACATCTTCTGATGCCCTACTAAATTCCCACGTCACCCCGATCACATCTTCTGATGTCCTACTGAATTCCCACGGCACCCTGATCACGTCTTCTGGAGTCCTACTAAATTCCCACGTCACCCCGATCACGTCTTCTGAAGCCCTCCTGAATTCCCACGGCACCCCGATCACGCCTTCTGATGCGCTACTGAATTCCCACGGCACCCCCATCACGTCTTCTGAAGTCCTACTGAATTCCCACGGCACCCCGATCACGTCTTCTGAAGCCCTACTGAATTCCCACGGCACCCCGATCACGTCTTCTGAAGCCCTACTGAATTCCCACGGCACCCCGATCACGCCTTCTGATGCGCTACTGAATTCCCATGGCACCCCGATCACGTCTTCTGAAGTCCTACTCAGTTCCCTCGTCACCCCGATCACATCTTCTGAAGTCCTACTCAGTTCCCTCGTCACCCTGATGACGTCTTCTGAAGTCCTACTGAGTTCTCACGTCATCCCCGATCACGCCTTCTGAAGCCCTACTGAATTCCCTCGTCACCCCGATCACGTCTTCTGATGCGCTACTGAATTCCCACGGCACCCCCATCACGTCTTCTAAAGTCCTACTGAGTTCTCACGTCATCCCCGATCACGCCTTCTGAAGCCCTACTGAATTCCCACGTCACCCCGATCACGTCTTCTGAAGTCCTACTGAATTCCCACGTCACCGCGATGACGTCTTCTGAAGTCCTACTGAGTTCCCACGTCACCCCGATCACGTCTTCTGAAACCCTACTGAATTTCCACGTCACCCCCATCACGTCTTCTGAAGTCCTACTGAATTCCAACGGCACCCCGATCACGTCTTCTGAAGCCCTACTGAATTCCCACGTCACCCCGATCACGTCTTCTGATGCCCTACTGAATTTTCACGGCACCCCGATCACATCTTCTGAAGCCCTACTGAATTCCCACGGCACCCCGATCACGTCTTCTGAAGCCCTACTGAATTACCACGTCACCCCGATCACGTCTTCTCAAGCCCTACTGAATTCCCACGTCACCCCGATCACGTCTTCTGAAGTCCTACTGAATTCCTACGTCACCCCGATCACGTCTTCTGAAGTCCTACTGAATTCCCATGTCACCCCGATCACGTCTTCTGATGTCCTACTGAATTCCCACGGCACCCTGATCACGTCTTTTGAAGCCCTACTGAATTCCCACGTCACCCCGATCACGTCTTCTGAAGTCCTACTGAGTTCCCACGTCACCCCGATCACGTCTTCTGAAGTCCTACTGAATTCCCACGGCATCCCCATCACGTCTTCTGAAGTCCTACTAAATTCCCACGTCACCCCGATCACGACTTCTGAAGCCCTACTGAATTCCCACGGCACCCCGATCACGCCTTCTGAAGCCCTACTAAATCCCCACGTCACCCCGATCACGTCTTCTGATGCGCTACTGAATTCCCACGGCACCCCCATCACGTCTTCTGAAGTCCTACTGAATTCTCACGTCACCCCGATGACGTCTTTTGAAGTCCCACTGAGTTCCCACGTCACCCCGATCACGTCTCCTGAAGCCCTACTGAATTCCCACGTCACCCCGATCACGTCTTCTGAAGTCCTACTGAATTCCCACGTCACCCCGATCACGTCTTCTGAAGTCCTACTGAATTCCCACGTCACCCCGATCACGTCTTCGGAAGTCCTACTGAATTCCCACGTCACCCCGATCACGTCTTCTGAAGTCCTACTGAATTCCCACGTCACCCCGACGACGTCTTCTGAAGTCCTACTGAGTTCCCGCGTCACCCCGATCACGTCTTCTGAAGTCCTACTGAATTCCCACGTCACCCCGATCACGTCATCTGAAGTTCTACTGAGTTCTCACGTCACCCCGATCACGTCTTCTGAAGTCCTACTGAGTTCCCACGTCACCCCGATCACGTCTTCTGAAATCCTGAATTCCCACGTCACCCCGATCACGTCTTCTGAAGCCCTACTAAATTCCCATGGCACCCCGATCACGCCTTCTGATGCGCTACTGAATTCCCACGGCACCCCCATCACGTCTTCTGAAGTCCTACTGAATTCACACGTCAACCCGATCACGTCTTCTGAAGCCCTACTGAATTCCCACGGCACCCCGATCACGTCTTCTGAAGTTCTACTAAATTCCCACGTCATATCGATCACGTCTTCTGGAGTCCTACTGAATTCCCACGTCACCCCGATCACATCTTCTGATGCCCTACTGAATTCCCACGTTACCCCGATCACGTCTTCTGAAGTCCTACTAAATTCCCACGTCACCCCGATTACGTCTTCCGAAGCCCTACTGAATTCCCACGGCACTCCGATCACGTCTTCTGAAGTCCTACTGAATTCCCACGTCACCCCGATCACGTCTTCTGAAGTCCTACTAAATTATCACGTCACCCCGATCACGACTTCTGAAGCCCTACTGAATTCCCACGGCACCCCCATCACGTCTCCTGAAGTCCTACTGAATTCCCACGTCACCCCGATCACATCTTCTGATGCCCTATTGAATTCCCACGGCACCCCGATCACGTCTTCTGAAGTCCTACTGAATTCCCACGTCACCCCGATCACGTCTTCTGAAGTCCTACTGAATTCCCACGTCACCCCGATGACGTCTTCTGAAGTCCTACTGAATTCCCACGTCACCCCGATCACGTCTTCTGAAGTCCTACTGAATTCCCACGTCACCCCGATCACGTCTTCTGAAGCCCTACTAAATTTCCACGTCACCCCGATCCCGCCTTCTGAAGTCGTACTGAATTCCCACGTCACCCCGATGACGCCTTCTGAAGCCCTACTGAATTCCCACGTCACCCCGATCACGTCTTCTGAAGTCCTACTGAATTCCCACGTCACCCCGATCACGTCTTCTGAAGCCCTACTGAATTCCCACGTCACCCCGATGACGTCCTCTGAAGTCCAACTGAATTCCCACGTCACCCCGATCACGTCTTCTGAAGTCCTACTGAATTCCCACGTCACCCCGATCACGTCTTCTGAAGTCCTACTGAATTCCCACGTCACCCCGATCACGTCTTCTGAAGTCCTACTGAACTCCCACGTCACCCCGATCACGTCTTCTCAAGTCCTACTGATATCCCACGTCACCCCGATCACGTCTTCTGAAGTCCTACTGAATTCCCACGTCACCCCGATCACGTCTTCTGAAGTCCTACTGAGTTCCCACGTCACCCCGATCACGTCTTCTAAAGTCCTACTAAATTCCCACGTCACCCCGATCACGCCTTCTGATGCCCTACTGAATTCCCACGGCACCCCCGATCACGTCTTCTGAAGTCCTACTGAATTCCCACGTCACCCCGATCACGTCTTCTGAAGTCCTACTGAATTCCCACGTCACCCCGATCACATCTTCTGAAGCCCTACTGAATTCCCACGGCACCCCGATCACGTCTTCTGAAGTCCTACTAAATTCCCACGTCACCCCGATCACGTCTTCTGAAGCCCTACTGAATTCCCACGTTACCCCGATCACGCCTTCTGATGCGCTACTGAACTCCCTGGGCACCCCCATCACGTCTTCTGAAGTCCTACTGAATTCCCACGTCACCCCGATCACGTCTTCTGAAGTCCTACTGAGTTCCCACGTCACCCCGATCACGTCTTCTGAAGTGCTACTGAATTCCCACGTCACCCCGATCACGTCTTCTGAAGCCCTACTGAATTCCACGTCAAGCCGATCACGTCTTCTGATGCCTTACTGAATTCCCCCGTCACCCCGATCACGTCTTCTGAAGCCCTTCTGAATTCTCACGTCACCCGATCACGTCTTCTGGCGCCCCTCTAAATTCTCACGTCACCCCGATCACGTCTTCTGAAGTACTACTGAATTCCCACGTCACCCCGATCACGTCTTCTGAAGCCCCACTGAATTCCCTCGTCACCCCGATCACGTCTTCTGAAGCCCTACTGAATTTCCACGTCACCCCTATCACGTCTTCTGAAGTCCTACTGAATTCCCACGTCACCCCGATCACGTCTTCTGAAGTCCTACTGAATTCCCACGGCACCACCATCACGTCTTCTGAAGTCCTACTAAATTCCCACGTCACCCCGATCACGTCTTCTGAAGCCCTACTGAATTCCCACGTCACCCCGAACAGGTCTTCTGATGCCCTACTGAATTCCCACGTCACCCCGATCACGTCTTCTGAAGTGCTACCGAATTTCCACGGCACCCCGATCACGTTTTCTGAAGCCCTACTAAATTTCCACGTCACCCCGATCACGTCTTCCGAAGCCCTACTGAATTCCCACGGCACTCCGATCACGTCTTCTGAAGTCCTACTGAATTCCCACGTCACCCCGATCACGTCTTCTGAAGTCCTACTAAATTATCACGTCACCACGATCACGACTTCTGATGCCCTACTGAATTCACACGTCCCCCCGATCACGTCTTCTGAAGCCCTACTGAATTACCACGTCACCTCGATCACGTCTTCTGAAGCCCTACTGAATTCCCACGTCACCCCGATCACGCCTTCTGATGCGCTACTGAATTCCCACGGCACCCCCATCACGTCTTCTGAAGTCCTACTAAATTCCCACGTCACCCCGATCACGTCTTCTGAAGCCCTACTGAATTCCCACGTCACCCCGATCACGTCTTCTGAAGTCCTACTGAATTCCCACGTCACCCCGATCACGTCTTCTGAAGTCCTACTGAATTCCCACGTCACCCCGATCACGTCTTCTGAAGCCCTACTGAATTCCCACGGCACCCCGATCACGTCTTCTGAAGTCCTACTAAATTCCCACGTCACCCCGATCACGTCTTCTGAAGCCCTCCTGAATTCCCACGGCACCCCGATCACGCCTTCTGATGCGCTACTGAATTCCCACGGCACCCCCATCACGTCTTCTGAAGTCCTACTGAATTCCCACGGCACCCCGATCACGTCTTCTGAAGCCCTACTGAATTTCCACGTCACCCCGATCACGTCTTCTGAAGTCCTACTGAATTCCCACGTCACCCCGATCACGTCTTCTGAAGTCCTACTGAATTCCCACGTCACCCCGATCACGTCTTCTGAAGTCCTACTGAATTCCCACGGCACCCCGATCACATCTTCTGATGCCCTACTGAATTCCCACGGCACCCCGATCACGTCTTCTGAAGTCCTACTGAATTCCCACGTCACCCCGATCACGTCTTCTGAAGTCCTACTAAATTCCCACGTCACCCCGATCACGTCTTCTGAAGCCCTCCTGAATTCCCACGTCACCCCGATCACGTCTTCTGAAGTCCTACTGAATTCCAACGTCACCCCGATCACGTCTTCTGAAGCCCTACTGAATTCCCACGGCACCCCCGATCACGTCTTCTGAAGTCCTACTAAATTCCCACGTCACCCCGATCACGTCTTCTGAAGTCCTACTGAATTCCCACGTCACCCCGATCACGTCTTCTGAAGTCCTACTGAGTTCCCACGTCACCCCGATCACGCCTTCTGAAGCCCTACTGAATTCCCACGTCACCCCGATCACGCCTTCTGAAGCCCTACTGAATTCCCACGTCACCCCGATGACGTCTTCTGAAGTCCTACTGAGTTCCCACGTCACCCCGATCAAGTCTTCTGAAGCCCTACTGAATTCCCACGTCACCCCGATTAAGTCTTCTGATGCGCTACTGAATTCCCACGGCACCCCCATCACGTCTTCTGAAGTCCTACTGAATTCCCACGTCACCCCGATGACGTCTTCTGAAGTCCTACTGAATTCCCACGTCACCCCGATCACGTCTTCTGAAGTCCTACTGAATTCCCACGTCACCCCGATGACGTCTTCTGAAGTCCTACTGAATTCCCACGGCACCCCGATCACATCTTCTGAAGTCCTACTGAATTCCCACGTCACCCCGATCAGGTCTTCTGAAGTCCTACTGAATTCCCACGTCACCCCGATCAGGTCTTCTGAAGTCCTACTGAGTTCCCACGTCACCCCGATCAGATCTTCTGATGCCCTAATGAATTCCCACGTCACCCCGATCACGTCTTCTGAAGTCCTACTGAATTCCCACGTCACCCCGATCAGGTCTTCTGAAGTCCTACTGAATTCCCACGGCACCCTGATCACGTCTTCTGAAGTCCTGAATTCCCACGTCACCCCGAACAGGTCTTCTGAAGTCCTACTGAGTTCTCACGTCACCCCGATGACGTCTTCTGAAGTCCTACTGAGTTCCCACGTCACCCCGATCACGCCTTCTGATGCGCTACTGAATTCCCACGTCACCCCGTTCACGCCTTCTGATGCGCTACTGAATTCCCACGGCACCCCCATCACGTCTTCTGAAGTCCTACCGAATTCCCACGTCACCCCGTTCACGTCTTCTGAAGTCCTACTGAATTCCCACGTCACACCGATCACGTCTTCTGAAGTCCTCCTGAATTCCCACGTCACCCCGATCACGTCTTCTGAAGTCCTACTGAATTCCCACGTCACCGCGATGACGTCTTCTGAAGTCCTACTGAGTTCCCACGTCACCCCGATCACGTCTTCTGAAGCCCTACTGAATTCCCACGGCACCCCGATCACATCTTCTGATGCCCTACTGAATTCCCACGTCACCCCGATCACGCCTTCTGAAGTCCTACTGAGTTCCCACGTCACCCCGATCACGTCTTCTGAAGCCCTACTGAATTCCCACGTCACCGCGATGACGTCTTCTGAAGTCCTACTGAATTCCCACGTCACCCCGATCACGTCTTCTGAAGCTCTACTGAATTCCCATGGCACCCCGATGACGTCTTCTGAAGTCCTACTGAGTTCCCACGTCACCCCGATCACGTCTTCTGCAGCCCTCTGAATTCCCATGGCACCCCGATCACGTCTTCTGAAGTCCTACTCAGTTCCCTCGTCACCCCGATCACGTCTTCTGAAGCCCTACTGCCTTCCCACGTCACCCCGATCACGTCTTCTGAAGTCCTACTGAATTCCCACGTCACCCCGATCACGCCTTCTGAAGTCCTACTGAATTCCCACGTCACCCCGATCACGTCTTCTGAAGCCCTACTGAATTCCCACGTCACCCCGATCAGGTCTTCTGAAGTCCTACTGAATTCCCACGTCACCCCGATCACGCCTTCTGAAGTCCTACTGAATTCCCACAGCACCCCGATCACGTCTTCTGAAGTCCTACTGAATTCCCACGTCACCCCGATCACGTCTTCTGAAGCCCTACTGAATTCCCACGGCACCCCCATCACGTCTTCTAAAGTCCTACTGAATTCCCACGGCACCCCGATCACGTCTTGTGAAGTCCTACTGAATTCCCACGTCACCCCGATGACGTCTTCTGAAATCCTACTGAGTTCCCACGTCACCCCGATCACGTCTTCTGAAGTCCTACTGAATTCCCACGTCACCCCGATCACGTCTTCTGAAGTCCTACTAAGTTCCCACGTCACCCCGATCACGTCTTCTGATGCCCTACTGAATTCCCACGTCACCCCGATCACGTCTTCTGAAGTCCTACTGAATTCCCACGGCACCCCGATCACGTCTTCTGAAGTCCTACTGAATTCCCACGTCACCCCGATCACGTCTTCTGAAGTCCTACTGAATTCCCACGTCACCCCGATCACGTCTTCTGAAGTCCTACTAAATTCTCACGTCACCCCGATCACGTCTTCGGAAGTCCTACTGAATTCCCACGTCACCCCGATCACGTCTTCTGAAGTCCTACTGAATTCCCACGTCACCCCGATCACGTCTTCTGAAGTCCTACTAAGTTCCCACGTCACCCCGATCACGTCTTCTGAAGCCCTGCTAAATTCTCACGTCACCCCGTTCACGCCTTCTGATGCGCTACTGAATTCCCACGGCACCCCCATCACGTCTTCTGAAGTCCTACCGAATTCCCACGTCACCCCGTTCACGTCTTCTGAAGTCCTACTGAATTCCCACGTCCCCGATCACGTCTTCTGAAGCACTACTGAATTCCCACGGCACCCCGATCACGTCTTCTGAAGCCTTACTGGCTTCCCACGGCACCCCCTACACGTCTCCTGAAGTCCTACTGAATTCCCACGGCACCCCCTACACGTCTCCTGAAGTCCTACTGAATTCCCACGGCACCCCGATCACGTCTTCTGATGTCCTACTGAATTCCCACGTCACCGCGATGACGTCTTCTGAAGTCCTACTGAGTTCCCACGTCGCCCCGATCACGTCTCCTGAAGCCCTACTGAGTTCCCACGTCACCCCGATCACGTCTTCTGAAGCCCTAATGAATTCCCACGTCACCCCAATCGCGTCTTCTGAAGCCCTACTGAATTCCCACGTCACCCCGATCACGTCTTCTGAAGTACTACTGAATTCCCACGTCACCCCGATCACGTCTTCTGAAGCCCCACTGAATTCCCTCGTCACCCCGATCACGTCTTCTGAAGCCCTACTGAATTTCCACGTCACCCCTATCACGTATTCTGAAGCATTTCTGAATTCCCACGTCACCCCGATCACGTCGTCTGAAGCCCTACTGAATTCCACGTCACCCCGATCACGTCTTCTGAAGTCCTACTGAATTCCCACGGCACCCCGATCACGTATTCAGAAGTCCTACTGAATTCCCACGTCACCCCGATCACATCTTCCGAAGTCCCACTGAATTTCCACGTCACCCCGATCACGTCTTCTGAAGCCTTACTGAATTCCCACGGCACCCCGACCACGTCTTCTGAAGTGCTACTCAATTCCCACGTCACCCCGATCACGTCTTCTGAAGTCCTACTGAAATCCCACGTCACCCCGATCACGTCTTCTGAAGTCCTACTGAATTCCCACGTCACCCCGATCACGTCTTCTCAAGCCCTACTAAATTTCCACCTCCCCCCTATCACGTCTTCTGAAGTCCTACTGAACTCCCACGTCACCCCGATCACGTCTTCTGAAGTCCTACTGAATTCCCACGTCACCCCGATCACGTCTTTTAAAGCCCTACTAAATTTCCACGTCCCCCCGATCACATCTTCTGAAGCCCTACTAAATTCCAACGTCACCCCGATCACATCTTCTGATCTCCTACTGAATTCCCACGGCACTCCGATCACGTCTTCTGAAGCCCCACTAAATTTCCACGTCACCCCGATCACGCCTTCTGAAGTCCTACTGAATTCCCACGTCACCCCGATCACGCCTTCTGAACTGCTACTAAATTCCAACGTCACCCCGATCACATCTTCTGATGCCCTACTGAATTCCCACGTCATCCGGATCACGCCTTCTGAAGTGCTACTGAATTCCCACGTCACCCCGATGACGTCTTCTGAAATCCTACTGAATTCCCACGTCACCCCGATCACGCCTTCTGAAGCCCTACTGAATTCCCACGTCACCCCGATCACGCCTTCTGATGCGCTACTGAATTCCCACGGCACCCCCATCACGTCTTCTGAAGTCCTACTGAATTCCCACGTCACCCCGATCACGCCTTCTGATGCGCTACTGAATTCCCACGGCACCCCCATCACGTCTTCTGAAGTCCTACTGAATTCCCACGTCACCCCGATCACGCCTTCTGAAGCCCTACTGAATTCCCACGTGACCCCGATCACGCCTTCTGATGCGCTACTGAATTCCCACGGCACCCCGATCACATCTTCTGATGTCCTACTGAATTCCCACGGCACCCCGATCACGTCTTTTGAAGCCCTACTAAATTCCCACGTCACCCCGATCACGTCTTCTGAAGTCCTACTGAATTCCTACGTCACCCCGATCACGTCTTCTGAAGTCCTACTGAATTCCCATGTCACCCCGATCACGTCTTCTGAAGTCCTGCTGAATTCCCACGTCACCCCGATCACCTCTTCGGAAGTCCTACGGAATTCCCACGTCACCCCGATCACGTCTTCTGAAGTCCTACTGAATTCCCACGTCACCCCGATCACGTCTTCTGAAGTCCTACTGAATTCCCACGTCACCGCGATGACGTCTTCTGAAGTCCTACTGAGTTCCCACGTCACCCCGATCACGCCTTCTGATGCGCTACTGAATTCCCACGGCACCCCGATCACGTCTTCTGAAGCTCTCCTGAATTCCCACGGCACCCCGATCACGTCTTCTGAAGTCCTACTAAATTTCCACGTCACCCCGATCACGTCTTCTGAAGCCCTACTGAATTATCACGTCACCCCGATCACGTCTTCTGAAATCCTACTGAATTCCCACGTCACCCCGATCACGTCTTCTGAAGTCCTACTGAATTCCCACGTCACCCCGATCACGTCTTCTGAAGTACTACTGAATTCCCACGTCACCCCGATCACGTCTTCTGAAGTCCTACTGAATTCCCACGTCACCCCGATCACGTCTTCTGAAGTCCTACTGAATTCCCACGTCACACCGATCACGTCTTCTGAAGCCCTCCTGAATTCCCACGGCACCCCGATCACGTCTTCTGAAGTCCTACTGAATTCCCACGTCACCCCGATCACGTCTTCTGAAGTCCTACTGAATTCCCACGTCACCCCGATGACGTCTTCTGAAGTCCTACTGAATTCCCACGTCACCCCGATCACGTCTTCTGAAGCCCTACTGAATTCCCACGGCACCCCGATCACGTCTTCTGAAGCCCTACTGAATTCCCACGGCACCCCGATCACGTCTTCTGAAGTCTTACTGATTTCCCACTTTACCCCGATGACGTCTTTTGAAGTCCTACTGAGTTCCCACGTCACCCCGATCACGTCTTCTGAAGCCCTACTGAATTCCCACGTCACCCCGATCACGTCTTCTGAAGTCCTACTAAATTCTCACGTCACCCCGATCACGTCTTCTGAAGCCCTACTGAATTCCCACGTCACCCCGATGACGTCTTCTGATGCCCTACTGAATTCCCATGGCACCCCCGATCACGTCTTCGGAAGTCCTACTGAATTCCCTCGTCACCCCGATCACGTCTTCTGAAGTCCTACTGAATTCCCACGTCACCCCGATGACGTCTTCTGAAGTCCTACTGAGTTCGCACGTCACTCCGATCACGTCTTCTGAAGTCCTACTGAATTCCCACGTCACCCCGATCACGTCTCCTGAAGCCCTACTAAATTCTCACGTCACCCCGAACACGCCTTCTGAAGTGCTACTAAATCCCAACGTCACCCCGATCACGCCTTCTGAAGCCCTACTGAATTCCCACGTCACCCCGATCACGTCTTCTGAAGTCCTACTGAATTCCCACGTCACCCCGATCACGTCTTCTGAAGTCCTACTGAATTCCCACGTCACCCCGATCACGTCTTCTGAAGTCCTACTGAATTCCCACGGCACCCCGATCGCGTCTTCTGAAGTCCTACTGAATTCCCACGGCACCCTGATCACGACTTTTGAAGCCCTACTGAATTCCCACGTCACCCCGATCACGTCTTCTTAAGCCCTACTGAATTCCCACGTCACCCCGATCACGTCTTCTGAAGTCCTACTGAATTCCTACGTCACCCCGATCACGTCTTCTGAAGTCCTACTGAATTCCCACGTCACCCCGATCACGTCTTCTGAAGTCCTGCTGAATTCCCACGTCACCCCGATCACGTCTTCTGAAGTTCTACTGAATTCCCACGGCGCCCCGATCACGTCTTCTGAAGCCCTACTGAATTACCACGTCACCTCGATCACGTCTTCTGAAGCCCTACTGAATTCCCGCGGCACCCCGGTCACGCCTTCTGATGCGCTACTGAATTCCCGCGGCACCCCCATCACGTCTTCTGAAGTCCTACTAAATTCCCACGTCACCCCGATCACGTCTTCTGAAGCCCTACTGAATTTCCACGTCACCCCGGTCACGTCTTCTGAAGCCCTACTAATTTTCTACGTCACCCCGATCACATCTTCTGATGCCCTACTGAATTCCCACGGCACCCCGATCACGTCTTCTGAAGTCCTACTAAATTCCCACGTCACCCCGATCACGTCTTCTGAAGTCCTACTGAATTCCCACGTCACCCCGATGACGTCTTCTGAAGTCCTACTAAATTCCCACGTCACCCCGATCACGTCTTCTGAAGTCCTACTAAATTCCCACGTCACCCCGATCACGTCTTCTGAAGCCCTACTGAATTTCCACGTCACCCCGGTCACGCCTTCTGATGCGCTACTGAATTCCTGCGGCACCCCCATCACGTCTTCTGAAGCCCTACTAAATTCCCACGTCACCCCGATCACGTCTTCTGAAGTCCTACTAAATTCCCACGTCACCCCGATCACGTCTTCTGAAGTCCTACTGAATTCCCACGTCACCCCGAGGACGTCTTCTGAAGTCCTACTTAGTTCCCACGTCACCCCGATCACGTCTTCTGAAGCCCTACTAAATTTCCACGTCACCCCGATCACGTCTTCTGAAGTCCTACTGAATTCCCACGTCACCCCGATGACGTCTTCTGAAGCCCTACTGAATTCCCACGGCACCCCGATCACGTCTTCTGAAGTCCTACTGAACTCTAACGTCACCCCGATCACGTTTTCTGAAGCCTTACTGAATTCCCACGGCACCCCGATACCGTCTTCTGTAGTCCTACTGAAATCCTACGTCACCCCGATCACGTCTTCTGAAGTCCTACTGAATTCCCACGTCACCCCGATCACGCCTTCTGAAGTGCTACTAAATTCCAACGTCACCCCGATCACGCCTTCTGAAGCCCTACTAAATTCCCACGTCACCCCGATCACGTCTTCTGAAGTCCTACTGAATTCCCATGGCACCCCCGATCACGTCTTCGGAAGTCCTACTGAATTCCCTCGTCACCCCGATCACGTCTTCTGAAGCCCTACTGAATTCCCACGTCACCCCGATGACGTCTTCTGATGCCCTACTGAATTCCCATGGCACCCCCGATCACGTCTTCGGAAGTCCTACTGAATTCCCTCGTCACCCCGATCACGTCTTCTGAAGCCCTACTGAATTCCCACGTCACCCCGATCACATCTTCTGATGTCCTACTGAATTCCCACGGCACCCCGATCACGTCTTCTGAAGTCCTCCTGAATTCCCACGTCACCCCGAACACGCCTTCTGAAGTGCTACTAAATTCCAACGTCACCCCGATCACGCCTTCTGAAGCCCTACTAAATTCCCACGTCACCCCGATCACGTCTTCTGAAGTCCTACTGAATTCCCACGTCACCCCGATCACGTCTTCTGGAGTCCTACTGAATTCCCACGGCACCCCGATCACGTCTTCTGAAGCCCTACTAAATTCTCACGTCACCCCGATCACGCCTTCTAAACTGCTACTAAATTCCCACGTCACCCCGATCACGTCTTCTGAAGTCCTACTGAGTTCCCACGTCACCCCGATCACGTCTTCTGAAGTCCTACTGAATTCACACGTCACCCCGATCACGTCTTCTGAAGTCCTACTCACTCCCCACGTCACCCCCATCACGTCTTCTGGAGCCCTACTGAATTCCCACGTCACCCCGATCACGTCTTCTGAAGTCCTACTGAATTCCCACGTCACCCCGATCACGTCTTCTGAAGTCCTACTGAATTCCCACGTCACCCCGATCACGTCTTCTGAAGTCCTACTGAATTCCCACGTCACCCCCATCACGTCTTCTGGAGCCCTCCTGAATTCCCACGTCACCCCGATCACGTCTTCTGAAGTCCTACTGAATTCCCACGTCACCCCGATCACGTCTTCTGAAGTCCTACTGAATTCCCACGTCACCCCGATCACGCCTTTTGAAGTCCTACTGAATTCCCACGTCACCCCGATCAGGTCTTCTGAAGTCCTACTGAGTTCCCACGTCACCCCGATCACGTCTTCTGAAGTCCTACTGAATTCCCACGGCACCCCGATCACGTCTTCTGAAGTCCTACTGAATTCCCACGGCACCTTGATCACATCTTCTGATGCCCTACTGAATTCCCACGTCACCCCGATCACGTCTTCTGAAGTCCTACTGAATTCCCACGTCACCCCGATCACGTCTTCTGAAGTCCTACTGAATTCCCACGGCACCCCCATCACGTCTTCTGAAGTCCTACTGAATTCCCACGTCACCCCGATCACGTCTTCTGAAGTCCTACTGAATTATCACGTCACCCCGATCACGTCTTCTGAAGTCCTACTGAATTCCAACGTCACCCCGATCACGTCTTCTGAAGCCCTACTAAATTCCCACGTCACCCCGATCCCGTCTTCTGAAGTCCTACTGAATTCCCACGCCACCACGATGACGTCTTCTGAAGCCCTACTGAATTCCCACGGCACCCCGATCACATCTTCTGATGCCCTACTGAATTCCCACGGCACCCCCGATCACGTCTTCTGAAGCCCTACTAAATTTCTACGTCATCCCGATCACGCCTTCTGATGCGCTACTGAATTCCCACGGCACCCCATCACGTCTTCTGATGCCCTACTGAATTCCCACGGCACCCCCGATCACGTCTTCTGAAGTCCTACTGAGTTCCCACGTCACCCCGATCACGTCTTCTGAAGTCCTACTGAATTCCCACGTCACCCCGATGACGTCTTCTGAAGTCCTACTGAATTCCCACGTCACCCCGATCACGTCTTCTGAAGTCCTACTGAATTCTCACGGCACCCTGATCACGTCTTCTGAAGCCCTACTAAATTCCCACGTCACACCGATCACGTCTTCTTAAGCCCTACTGAATTCCCACGTCACCCCGATCACGTCTTCTGAAGTCCTACTGAATTCCTACGTCACCCCGATCACGTCTTCTGAAGCCCTACTGAATTTCCACGTCACCCCGATCACGTCTTGTGAAGCCCTACAGAATTCCCACGTCACCCCGATCACGTCTTCTGAAGCCCTACTGAATTTCCACGTCACCCCGATGGCGTCTTCTGAAGCCCTACTGAATTCCCACGTCACCCCGATCACGTCTTCTGAAGCCCTACTGAATTCCCACGTCACCCCGATCACGTCTTCTGATGCCCTACTGAATTCCCACGGCACCCCGATCACATCTTCTGATGCCCTAATGAATTCACACGTCACCCCGATCACGTCTTCTGAAGCCCTACTAAATTTATACATCACCCCCATCACGTCTCCTGAAGTCCTACTAAATTCCCACTTCAGCCCGATCACGTCTTCTGAAGCCCTACTGAATTCCCACGTCACCCCGATCAGATCTTCTGATGCCCTAATGAATTCCCACGTCACCCCGATCACGCCTTCTGAAGTCCTACCAAATTCCCACGTCACCCCGATCACGACTTCTGAAGCCCTACTGAATTCCCACGGCACCCTGATCACGTCTTCTGAAGTCCTGAATTCCCACGTCACCCCGATCAGGTCTTCTGAAGTCCTACTGAGTTCTCACGTCACCCCGATCACGTCTTCTGAAGCCCTACTAAATTTCTACATCACCCCGATCACGCCTTCTGAAGCCCTACTGAATTACCATGGCACCCCGATCACATCTTCTGAAGTCCTACTGAATTCCCACGTTACCCCGATCACGTCTTCTGAAGTCCTACTGAATTCCCACGTCACCCCGATCACGTCTTCTGAAGCCCTACTGAATTCCCACGGCACCCCGATCACGTCTTCTGAAGCCCTGCTGAATTCCCACGGCACCCCGATCAGGTCTTCTGAAGTCCTACTGAATTCCCACGTCACCCCGATCACGTCTTCTGAAGTCCTACTGAATTCCCACGTCACCCCGATCACGTCTTCTGAAGTCCTACTGAATTCCCACGGCACCCCGATCACGTCTTCTGAAGTCCTACTGAGTTCCCACGGCACCCCGATCACGTCTTCTGAAGCCCTACTGAATTCCCACGGCACCCCGATCACGTCTTCTGAAGCCCTACTGAATTCCCACGGCACCCCGATCACGTCTTCTGAAGTCCTACTGAATTCCCACGTCACCCCGATCACGTCTTCTGAAGTCCTACTGAATTCCCACGTCACCCCGATCACGTCTTCTGGAATGCTACTGAATTCCAACGTCACCCCGATCACATCTTCTGATGCCCTACTGAATTCCCACGGCACCCCGATCACATCTTCTGATGCCCTACTGAATTCCCACGTCACCCGATCACGTCTTCTGAAGTCCTACTGAATTCCCACGTCACCCCGATCACGCCTTCTGAAGTCCTACTGAATTCCCACGTCACCCCGATCACGTCTTCTGAAGTCCTACTGAATTCCCACGTCACCCCGATCACGTCTTCTGAAGTCCTACTGAATTCCTACGTCACCCCGATCACGTCTTCTGAAGTCCTACTGAGTTCCCACGTCACCCCGATCACGTCTTCTGAAGCCCTACTAAATTCCAACGTCACCCCGATCACATCTTCTGATGTCCTACTGAATTCCCACGTCACCCCGATCACATCTTCCGAAGTCCTACTAAATTCCCACGTCACCCCGATCACGTCTTCTGAAGCCCTACTGAATTCCCACGTCACCCCGATCACGTCTTCTGAAGCCCTCCTGAATTCCCACGTCACCCCGATCACGTCTTCTGAAGTCCTACTAAATTCCCACGTCACCCCGATCACGTCTTCTGAAGCCCTACTGAATTCCCACGGCACCCCGATCACGTCTTCTGAAGTCCTACTGAATTCCCACGTCACCCCGATCACGTCTTCTGAAGTCCTACTAAATTCCCACGTCACCCCGATCACGTCTTCTGAAGCCCTACTGAATTCCCACGGCACCCCGATCACGTCTTCTGAAGCCCTACTGGATTCCCACGGCACCCCGATCACATCTTCTGATGCCCTACTGAATTCCCACGGCACCCCGATCACATCTTCTGATGCCCTAATGAATTCCCACGTCACCCCGATCACGCCTTCTGATTCGCTACTGAATTCCCACGGCACCCCCATCACGTCTTCTGAAGTCCTACTGAATTACAACGTCACCCCGATCACATCTTCTGAAGTCCTACTAAATTCCCACGTCACCCCGATCACGTCTTCTGAAGCCCTACTAAATTCCCACGTCACCCCGATCACGTCTTCTGAAGCCCTCCTGAATTCCCACGTCACCCCGATCACGTCTTCTGAAGTCCTACTAAATTCCCACGTCACCCCGATCACGTCTTCTGAAGCCCTACTGAATTCCCACGGCACCCCGATCACGTCTTCTGAAGCCCTACTGAATTCCCACGGCACCCCGATCACGTCTTCTGAAGTCCTACTAAATTCCCACGTCACCCCGATCACGTCTTCTGAAGCCCTCCTGAATTCCCACGTCACCCCGATCACGTCTTCTGAAGTCCTACTAAATTCCCACGTCACCCCGATCACGTCTTCTGAAGCCCTACTGAATTCCCACGTCACCCCGATCACGCCTTCTGATGCGCTACTGAATTCCCACGGCACCCCCATCACGTCTTCTGAAGTCCTACTGAATTCCCACGTCACCCCGATCACGTCTTCTGAAGTCCTACTGAATTCCCACGGCACCCCGATCACGTCTTCTGAAGTCCTACTAAATTCCCACGTCACCCCGATCACGTCTTCTGAAGCCCTACTGAATTCCCATGGCACCCCGATCACGTCTTCTGAAGCCCTACTGAATTCCCACGTCACCCCGATCACGTCTTCTGAAGTCCTACTGAATTCCCACGTCACCCCGATCACGTCTTCTGAAGTCCTACTGAATTCCCACGTCACCCCGATCACGTCTTCTGAAGTCCTACTGAATTCCCACGGCACCCCGATCACGTCTTCTGAAGTCCTACTGAATTCCCACGGCACCCCGATCACGTCTTCTGAAGCCCTACTGAATTCCCACGGCACCCCGATCACATCTTCTGATGCCCTACTGAATTCCCACGGCACCCCGATCACATCTTCTGATGCCCTAATGAATTCGGACGTCACCCCGATCACGCCTTCTGATGCGCTACTAAATTCCAACGTCACCCCGATCACATCTTCTGATGTCCTACTGAATCCCCACGTCACCCCGATCACGTCTTCTGAAGCCCTACTGAATTTCCACGGCACCCCGATCACGTCTTCTGAAGCCCTACTGAATTCCCACGGCACCCCGATCACGTCTTCTGAAGTCCTACTAAATTCCCACGTCACCCCGATCACGTCTTCTGATGCCCTACTGAATTCTCACGGCACCCCGATCACATCTTCTGAAGCCCTACTGAATTCCCACGGCACCCCGATCACGTCTTCTGAAGTCCTACTAAATTCCCACGTCACCCCGATCACGTCTTCTGAAGCCCTCCTGAATTCCCACGTCACCCCGATCACGTCTTCTGAAGTCCTACTGAATTCCAACGTCACCCCGATCACGTCTTCTGAAGCCCTACTGAATTCCCACGGCACCCCGATCATACCTTCTGATGCCCTGCTGAATTCCCACGGCACCCCGATCACGTCTTCTGAAGTCCTACTGAATTATCACGTCACCCCGATCACGTCTTCTGAAGTCCTACTGAATTCCCTTGTTTACCCCGATGACGTCTTTTGAAGTCCTACTGAATTCCCACGGCACCCCGATCACGTCTTCTGAAGTCCTACTAAATTCCCACGTCACCCCGATCACGTCTTCTGAAGCCCTACTGAATTCCCACGGCACCCCGATCACGTCTTCTGAAGCCATACTGAATTCCCACGGCACCCCGATCACGTCTTCTGAAGTCCTACTAAATTCCAACGTCACCCCGATCACATCTTCTGATGCCCTACTGAATTCCCACGGCACCCCGATCACGTCTTCTGAAGTCCTACTGAATTATCACGTCACCCCGATCACGTCTTCTGAAGTCCTACTGAATTCTCACGTCACCCCGATGACGTCTTTTGAAGTCCTACTGAGTTCCCACGTCACCCCGATCACGTCTCCTGAAGCCCTACTAAATTTCCACGTCACCCCGATCACGCCTTCTGAAGCCCTACTGAATTCCCACGGCACCCCGATCACGTCTTCTGAAGTCCTACTGAATCCCCACGTCACCCCTATCACGTCTTCTGAAGCCCTACTGAATTATCACGTCACCCCGATCACGTCTTCTGAAATCCTACTGAATTATCACGTCACCCCGATCACGTCTTCTGAAGTCCTACTGAGTTCCCACGTCACCCCGATCACGTCTTCTGCAGCCCTCTGAATTCCCATGGCACCCCGATCACGTCTTCTGAAGTCCTACTCAGTTCCCTCGTCACCCCGATCACATCTTCTGATGCCCTAATGAATTCCCACGTCACCCCGATCACGCCTTCTGAAGTCCTACTGAGTTCCCACGTCACCCCGATCACGTCTTCTGAAGTCCTACTGAGTTCCCACGTCACCCCGATCACGTCTTCTGAAGCCCTACTAAATTTCTACGTCACCCCGATCACGTCTTCTGAAGCCCTACTGAATTCCCACGGCACCCCGATCACGTCTTCTGAAGCCCTACTAAATTTCTACGTCACCCCGATCACGTCTTCTGAAGTCTTACTGAATTCCAACGACACCCCGATCACGTCTTCTGAAGCCCTCCTACATTCCCACGTCCCCCCGATCACGTCTTCTGAAGTCCTACTAAATTCCCACGTCACCCCGATCACGTCTTCTGAAGCCCTACTGAATTCCCACGGCACCCCGATTACGTCTTCTGAAGTCCTACTAAATTCCCACGTCACCCCGATCACGTCTTCTGAAGCCCTCCTGAATTCCCACGTCACCCCGATCACGTCTTCTGAAGCCCTACTGAATTTCTACGTCACCCCGATCACGCCTTCTGAAGCCCTACTAAATTCCCACGTCACCCCGATCACGCCTTCTGATGCGCTACTGAATTCCCACGGCACCCCGATCACGTCTTCTGAAGTCCTACTAAATTCCCACGTCACCCCGATCACGTCTTCTGAAGTCCTACTGAATTCCCACGGCACCCCGATCACGTCTTCTGAAGCCCTACTGAATTCCCACGGCACCCCGATCACGTCTTCTGAAGTCCTACTGATTTCCCACGTCACCCCGTTCACGCCTTCTGCAGCCCTCTGAATTCCCATGGCACCCCGATCACGTCTTCTGAAGTCCTACTCAGTTCCCTCGTCACCCCGATCACGTCTTCTGAAGCCCTACTGAATTCCCACGGCACCCCGATCACGTCTTCTGAAGTCCTACTGAATTCCCACGGCACCCCGATCACGTCTTCTGAAGCCCTACTGAATTCCCACGTCACCCCGATCACGTCTTCTGAAGCCCTACTGAATTCCCACGTCACCCCGATCACGTCTTCTGAAGTCCTACTAAATTCCCACGTCACCCCGATCACGTCTTCTGAAGTCCTACTGAATTCACACCGCCCCCCGATCACGTCTTCTGAAGTCCTACTGAATTCCTACGGCACCCCGATCACGTCTTCTGAAGTCCTACTAAATTTCTACGTCACGCCAATCACACCTTCTGAAGCCCTACTGAATTCCCACGGCACCCCCATCACGTCTTCTGAAGTCCTACTGAATTCCCACGTTACCCCGATCACGTCTTCTGAAGTCCTACTAAATTCCCACGTCACCCCGATCACGTCTTCTGAAGCCCTACTGAATTCCCACGGCACCCCGATCACGTCTTCTGAAGTCCTACTAAATTCCCACGTCACCCCGATCACGTCTTCTGAAGCCCTCCTGAATTCCCACGTCACCCCGATCACGTCTTCTGAAGTCCTACTGAATTCCAACGTCACCCCGATCACGTCTTCTGAAGTCCTACTAAATTCCCACCTCACCCCAATCACGTCTTCTGAAGCCTTACTGAATTCCCACGGCACCCCGATCACGTCTTCTGAAGCCCTACTGAATTCCCACGGCACCCCGATCACGTCTTCTGATGCGCTACTGAACTCCCTGGGCACCCCCATCACGTCTTCTGAAGTCCTACTGAATTCCAACGGCACCCCGATCACGTCTTCTGAAGCCCTACTGAATTCCCACGGCACCCCGATCACGTCTTCTGATGCCCTACTGAATTCCCACGTCACCCCGATCACGTCTTCTGAAGTCCTACTGAAATCCCTCGTCACCCCGATCACGTCTTTGGAAGCTCTACTGAATTCCCACGTCACCCCGATCACGTCTTCTGAAGTCCTACTTAAATCCCTCGTCACCCCGATCACGTCTTCGGAAGCCCTAATGAATTCCCACGTCACCCCGATCACGTCTTCTGAAGCCCTACTAAAATCCGACGTCACCCCGATCACGTCTTCTGAAGTTCTACTAAATTCCCACGTCATATCGATCACGTCTTCTGGAGTCCTACTGAATTCCCACGTCACCCCGATCACATCTTCTGATGCCCTACTGAATTCCCACGGCACCCCGATCACGTCTTCTGAAGTCCTACTGAATTCCCACGTCACCCCGATCACGCCTTCTGATGCGCTACTGAATTCCCACGGCACCCCCATCACGTCTTCTGAAGCCCTACTGAATTCCCACGGCACCCCGATCACGTCTTCTTAAGTCCTACTAAATTCCCACGTCACCCCGATCACGTCTTCTGAAGCCATACTGAATTCCCACGGCACCCCGATCACGTCTTCTGAAGTCCTACTAAATTCCAACGTCACCCCGATCACATCTTCTGATGCCCTACTGAATTCCCACGTCACCCCGATCACGTCTTCTGAAGTCCTACTGAGTTCCCACGTCACCCCGATCACGTCTTCTGAAGCCCTACTGAATTCCCACGTCACCCCGATCACGTCTTCTGAAGTCCTACTGAATTCCAACGTCACCCCGATCACGTCTTCTGAAGCCCTACTGAATTCCCACGGCACCCCGATCACGTCTTCTGAAGTCCTACTGAATTCCCACGTCACCCCGATCACGTCTTCTGAAGTCCTACTGAATTCCCACGTCACCCCGATCACGTCTTCTGAAGTCCTACTGAATTCCCACGTCACCCCGATCACGTCTTCTGAAGTCCTACTAAATTCCCACGTCACCCCGATCACGTCTTCTGAAGCCCTACTGAATTCCCACGGCACCCCGATCACATCTTCTGATGCCCTACTGAATTCCCACGGCACCCCGATCACGTCTTCTGAAGTCCCACTGAATTTCCACGTCACCCCGATCACGCCTCCTGAAGCCCTACTAAATTTATGTCACCCCGATCACGCCTTCTGATGCGCTACTGAATTCCCGCGGCACCCCCATCACGTCTTCTGAAGTCCTACTAAATTCCCACGTCACCCCGATCACGTCTTCTGAAGCCCTACTGAATTTCCACGTCACCCCGATCACATCTTCTGATGCCCTACTGAATTCCCACGGCGCCCCGATCACGTCTTCTGAAGCCCTACTGAATTACCACGTCACCTCGGTCACGTCTTCTGAAGCCCTACTGAATTCCCACGTCACCCCGATCACGCCTTCTGAAGCGCTACTGAATTCCCGCGGCACTCCCATCACGTCTTCTGAAGTCCTACTGAATTCCCATGTCAACCCGATCACGTCTTCCGAAGTCCTACTGAATTCCCTCGTCACCCCGATCACGTCTTCTGAAGTCCTACTAAATTCCAACGTCACCCCGATCACATCTTCTGATGCCCTACTGAATTCCCATGGCACCCCCGATCACGTCTTCGGAAGTCCTACTGAATTCCCACGTCACCCCGATCACGTCTTCTGAAGTCCTACTGAATTCCCACGTCACCCCGATCACGTCTTCTGAAGTCCTACTGAATTCCCACGTCACCCCGATCACGTCTTCTGAAGTCCTACTAAATTCCCACGTCACCCCGATCACGTCTTCTGAAGTCCTACTAAATTTCCACGTCACCCCGATCACGTCTTCTGAAGCCCTACTGAATTCCCACGGCACCCCGATCACGTCTTCTGAAGCCCTACTGAATTCCCACGTCACCCCGATCACGTCTTCTGAAGCCCTACTGAATTCCCACGGCACCCCGATCACGTCTTCTGAAGCCCTACTGAGTTCCCACGTCACCCCGATCACGTCTTCTGAAGTCCTACTGAATTCCCACGTCATCCCGAAAACGTCTTCTGAAGTCCTATTGAATTCCCACGTCACCTCGATGACGTCTTCTGAAGCCCTACTGATTTCGCACGTCACCCCGATCACGTCTTCTGATGCCCTATTGAATTCCCACGGCACCCCGATCACGTCTTCTGAAGTCCTACTGAATTCCCACGTCACCCCGATCACGTCTTCTGAAGCCCTACTGAATTCCCACGTCACCCCGATCACGCCTTCTGAAGCCCTACTGAATTCCCACGTCACCCCGATCACGTCTTCTGAAGCCCTCCTGAATTCCCACGTCACCCCGATCACGTCTTCTGAAGTCCTACTGAATTCCCACGTCACCCCGATCACGTCTTCTGAAGCCCTACTGAATTCCCACGTCACCCCGATCACGTCTTCTGAAGCCCTACTGAATTTCCACGTCACCCCGATCACGTCTTCTGAAGCCCTACTGAATTCCCACGGCACCCCGATCACGTCTTCTGAAGTCCTACTGAATTCCCACGTCACCCCGATCACGTCTTCTGAAGTGCTACTAAATTCCAACGTCACCCCGATCACATCTTCTGATGCCCTACTGAATTCCCACGGCACCCCGATCACGTCTTCTGAAGTCCTACTGAATTCCCACGTCACCCCGATCACGTCTTCTGAAGCCCTACTGAATTCCCACGGCACCCCGATCACGTCTTCTGAAGTCCTACTAAATTCCCACGTCACACCGATCACGTCTTCTGAAGCCCTCCTGAATTCCCACGTCACCCCGATCACGTCTTCTGAAGTCCTACTGAATTCCAACGTCACCCCGATCACGTCTTCTAAAGCCCTACTGAATTCCCACGGCACCCCGATCACATCTTCTGATGCCCTACTGAATTCCCACGGCACTCCGATCACGTCTTCTGAAGTCCTACTGAATTCCCACGTCACCCCGATCACGTCTTCTGAAGTCCTACTAAATTATCACGTCACCCCGATCACGACTTCTGAAGCCCTACTGAATTCCCACGGCACCCCCATCACGTCTCCTGAAGTCCTACTAAATTCCCACGTCACCCCGATCACGTCTTCTGAAGCCCTACTGAATTCCCACGGCACCCCGATCACGTCTTCTGAAGCCCTACTGAATTCCCACGGCACCCCGATCACGTCTTCTGAAGTCCTACTGAATTCCCACGTCACCCCGATCACGTCTTCTGAAGCCCTACTGAATTCCCACGGCACCCCGATCACGTCTTCTGAAGCCCTACTGAATTCCCACGGCACCCCGATCACGTCTTCTAAAGCCCTACTGAATTCCCACGGCACCCCGATCATACCTTCTGATGCCCTACTGAATTCCCACGGCACCCCGATCACGTCTTCTGAAGTCCTACTGAATTATCACGTCACCCCGATCATACCTTCTGATGCCCTACTGAATTCCCACGGCACCCCGATCACGTCTTCTGAAGTCCTACTGAATTACCACGTCACCCCGATCACGTCTTCTGAAGTCCTACTGAATTCCCACGGCACCCCGATCACGTCTTCTGAAGTCCTACTGAATTCCCACGGCACCCCCATCACGTCTTCTGAAGTCCTACTAAATTCCCACGTCACCCCGATCACGTCTTCTGAAGCCCTACTAAATTTCCACGTCACCCCGATCACGTCTTCTGAAGCCCTACTGAATTCCCACGTCACCCCGATCACGTCTTCTGAAGTCCTACTGAATTCCCACGGCACCCCGATCACGTCTTCTGAAGCCCTACTAAATTCCCACGTCACCCCGATCACGTCTTCTGAAGTCCTACTGAATTCCCACGTCACCCCGATCACGTCTTCTGAAGTCCTACTGAATTCCCACGTCACCCCGATGACGTCTTCTGAAGTCCTACTGAATTCCCACGGCACCCCGATCACGTCTTCTGAAGCCCTACTAAATTCCCACGTCACCCCGATCACGTCTTCTGAAGCCCTCCTGAATTCCCACGGCACCCCGATCACGCCTTCTGATGCGCTACTGAATTCCCACGGCACCCCCATCACGTCTTCTGAAGTCCTACTGAATTCCCACGGCACCCCGATCACGTCTTCTGAAGTCCTACTGAATTCCCACGTCACCCCGATGACGTCTTCTGAAATCCTACTGAGTTCCCACGTCACCCCGATCACGTCTTCTGAAGTCCTACTGAATTCCCACGTCACCCCGATCACGTCTTCTGAAGTCCTACTGAATTCCCACGTCACCCCGATCACGTCTTCTGAAGCCCTACTGAATTCCCACGTCACCCCGATCACGTCTTCTGAAGCCCTCCTGAATTCCCACGTCACCCCGATCACGTCTTCTGAAGTCCTACTAAATTCCCACGTCACCCCGATCACGTCTTCTGAAGCCCTACTGAATTCCCACGGCACCCCGATCACGTCTTCTGAAGCCCTACTGAATTCCCACGTCACCCCGATCACGTCTTCTGAAGCCCTACTGAATTCTCACGGCACCCCGATCACGTCTTCTGAAGCCCTACTGAATTCCCACGGCACCCCGATCACGTCTTCTGAAGTCCTACTAAATTCCCACGTCACACCGATCACGTCTTCTGAAGCCCTCCTGAATTCCCACGTCACCCCGATCACGTCTTCTGAAGTCCTACTGAATTCCAACGTCACCCCGATCACGTCTTCTAAAGCCCTACTGAATTCCCACGGCACCCCGATCATACCTTCTGATGCCCTACTGAATTCCCACGGCACCCCGATCACGTCTTCTGAAGTCCTACTGAATTATCACGTCACCCCGATCACGTCTTCTGAAGTCTTACTGATTTCCCACGGCACCCCGATGACGTCTTCTGAAGCCCTACCGAATTTCTACGTCACCCCGATCACGTCTTCTGAAGTCCTTCTGAATTCCCACGTCACCCCGATCACGTCTTCTGAAGTCCTACTGAATTCCCACGGCACCCCGATCGCGTCTTCCGAAGTCCTTCTGAATTCCCACGTCACCCCGATCACGTCTTCTGAAGTCCTACTGAATTCCCACGTCACCCCGATCACGTCTTCTGAAGCCCTACTGAATTCCCACGGCACCCCGATCACGTCTTCTGAAGTCCTACTAAATTCCCACGTCACCCCGATCACGTCTTCTGATGCCCTACTGAATTCCCACGGCACCCCGATCACGTCTTCTGAAGCCCTACTGAATTTCCACGTCACCCCGATCACGTCTTCTGAAGTCCTACTGAATTCCCACGTCACCCCGATCACGTCTTCTGAAGTCCTACTGAATTCCAACGTCACCCCGATCACGTCTTCTGAAGCCCTACTGAATTCTCACGTCACCCCGATCACGTCTTTTGAAGTCCTACTGAGTTCCCACGTCACCACGATCACGCCTTCTGAAGCCCTACTGAATTCCCACATCTCTCCAATCACGTTTTCTGAAGCCCTACTGAATTCCCACGTCTCCCCGATCACGTCTTCTGAAGCCCTACTGAATTCCCACGTCACCCCGATCACGTCTTCTGAATACCTACTGAATTCCCACGTCACCCCGATCACGTCTTCTGAAGCCCTACTGAATTCCCATGGCATCCTGATCACGTCTTCTGATGCCCTAATGAATTCCCACGTCACCCCGATCACATCTTCCGAAGTCCTACTAAATTCCCACGTCACCCCGATCACGTCTTCTGAAGCCCTACTGAATTTCCACGTCACCCCGATCACATCTTCTGATGCCCTACTGAATTCCCACGGCACCCCGATCACATCTTCTGATGCCCTAATGAATTCCCACGTCACCCCGATCACGTCTTCTGAAGCCCTACTGAATTCCCGCGGCACCCCGATTACGTCTTCTGAAGCCCTACTGAATTCCCACGGCACCCCGATCACGTCTTCTGAAGTCCTACTAAATTCCCACGTCACCCCGATCACGTCTTCTGAAGCCCTCCTGAATTCCCACGGCACCCCGATCACGTCTTCTGAAGTCCTACTGAATTCCCACGTCACCCCGATCACGTCTTCTGAAGCCCTACTGAATTCCCACGGCACCCCGATCACGTCTTCTGAAGTCCTACTGAATTCCCACGGCACCCCGATCACGTCTTCTGAAGTCCTACTAAATTCCCACGTCACCCCGATCACGTCTTCTGATGCCCTAATGAATTCCCACGTCACCCCGATCACGTCTTCTGAAGTCCTACTGAATTCCCACGTCACCCCGATCACGTCTTCTGAAGCCCTACTGAATTCCCACGTCACCCCGATCACGCCTTCTGATGCCCTACTGAATTCCCACGGCACCCCGATCACGTCTTCTGAAGTCCTACTGAATTCCCACGTCACCCCGATCACGTCTCCTGAAGCCCTACTAAATTTCCACGTCACCCCGATCACGCCTTCTGAAGCCCTACTGAATTTCCACGGCACCCCGATCACGTCTTCTGAAGCCCTACTGAATTCCCACGTCACCCCGATGACGTCTTTTGAAGCCCTACTGAATTCCCACGTCACCCCGAAAACGTCTTCTGAAGTCCTATTGAATTCCCACGTCACCCCGATCACGTCTTCTGAAGCCCTACTGAATTCCCGCGGCACCCCGATTACGTCTTCTGAAGCCCTACTGAATTCCCACGGCACCCCGATCACGTCTTCTGAAGCCCTACTGAATTCCCACGGCACCCCGATCACGTCTTCTGAAGTCCTACTAAATTCCCACGTCACCCCGATCACGTCTTCTGATGCCCTACTGAATTCCCACGGCACCCCGATCACGTCTTCTGAAGTCCTACTAAATTCCCACGTCACCCCGATCACGTCTTCTGAAGCCCTACTGAATTCCCACGTCACCCCGATCACATCTTCTGATGCCCTACTGAATTCCACGTCACCCCGATCACGTCTTCTGAAGTCCTACTAAATTCCCACGTCACCCCGATCACGTCTTCTGAAGCCCTACTGAATTCCCACGGCACCCCGATCACGTATTCAGAAGTCCTACTAAATTCCCACGTCACCCCGATCACGACTTCTGAAGCCCTACTGAATTCCCATGGCATCCTGATCACGTCTTCTGAAGCCCTACTGAATTCCCACGGCACCCCGATCACGTCTTCTGAAGTCCTACTAAATTCCCACGTCACCCCGATCACGTCTTCTGATGCCCTACTGAATTCTCACGGCACCCCGATCACATCTTCTGATGCCCTAATGAATTCGGACGTCACCCCGATCACGCCTTCTGATGCGCTACTAAATTCCAACGTCACCCCGATCACATCTTCTGATGTCCTACTGAATCCCCACGTCACCCCGATCACGTCTTCTGAAGTCCTACTGAATTCCCACGTCACCCCGATCACGTCTTCTGAAGTCCTACTGAATTCCCACGTCACCCCGATCACGTCTTCTGAAGTCCTACTGAATTCCCACGTCACCCCGATCACGTCTTCTGAAGCCCTACTAAATTCCAACGTCACCCCGATCACATCTTCTGATGCCCTACTGAATTCCCACGGCACCCCGATCACGTCTTCTGAAGTCCTACTAAATTCCCACGTCACCCCGATCACGTCTTCTGAAGCCCTACTGAATTCCCACGGCACCCCGATCACGTCTTCTGAAGTCCTACTGAATTCCCACGTCACCCCGATCACGTCTTCTGAAGCCCTACTAAATTTCTACGTCACCCCGATCACGCCTTCTGATGCGCTACTGAATTCCCACGTCACCCCGCTCACGTCTTCTGAAGCCCTACTAAATTTCCACGTCACCCCGATCACGTCTTCGGAAGCCCTACTAAATTTCCACGTCACCCCGATCACATCTTCTGATGCCCTACTGAATTCACACGTCCTTCCGATCACGTCTTCTGAAGCCTCACTGAATTACCACGTCACCCCGATCACTTCTTCTGCAATACTACTAAATTCCAACGTCACCCCGATCACGTCTTCTGAAGCCCTACTGAATTCCCACGGCACCCCGATCACGTCTTCTGAAGTCCTACTGAATTCCCACGTCACCCCGATCACGTCTTCTGAAGCCCTACTGAATTCCCACGGCACCCCGATCACATCTTCTGATGCCCTACTGAATTCCCACGTCACCCCGATCACGTCTTCTGAAGTCCTACTGAATTCCCACGGCACCACGATCACGTCTTCTGAAGTCCTACTGAATTATCACGTCACCCCGATCACGTCTTCTGAAGTCCTACTGACTTCCCACCTCACCCCGATCACGTCTTCTGAAGTCCTACTGAGTTCCCACGTCACCCCGATCACGTCTTCTGAAGCCCTACTGAATTCCTACGTCACCCCGATCACATCTTCTGAAGCCCTACTAAATTCCCACGTCACCCCGATCACGTCTTCTGAAGTCCTACTGAATTCCCACGTCACCCCGATCACGTCTTCTGAAGCCCTACTAAATTCCAACGTCACCCCGATCACATCTTCTGATGCCCTACTGAATTCCCACGGCACCCCGATCACGTCTTCTGAAGTCCTACTGAATTCCCACGTCACCCCGATCACGTCTTCTGAAGTCCTACTGAATTCCCACGTCACCCCGATCACGTCTTCTGAAGTCCTACTGAATTCCCACGTCACCCCGATCACGTCTTCTGATGCCCTACTGAATTCCCACGTCACCCGATCACGTCCTCTGAAGTCCTACTGAGTTCCCACGTCACCCCGATCACGCCTTCTGTTGCGTTAATGAATTCCCGCGGCACCCCGATCACATCTTCTGATGCCCTACTGAACTCCCAGGGCACCCCCGATCACGTCTTCTGAAGTCCTACTGAATTAACACGTCATCCCGATCACGTCTTCTGAAGCCCTACTAAATTTCCACGTCACCCCCATCACGCCTTCTGATGCGCTACTGAATTCCTGCGGCACCCCCATCACGTCTTCTGAAGCCCTACTGAATTACCACGTCACCCCGATCACGTCTTCTGAAATACTACTAAATTCCAACGTCACCCCGAACACATCTTCTGATGCCCTACCTAATTCCCACGGCACCCCGATCACGTCTTCTGAAGTCCTACTGAATTCCCACGTCATCCCGATCACGTCTTCTGAAGCCCTACTGAATTCCCACGTCACCCCGATCACGTCTTCTGAAGTCCTACTGAATTCCCACGTCACCCCGATCACGTCTTCTGAAGTCCTACTGAATTCCCACGGCACCCCGATCACGTCTTCTGAAGCCCTACTGAATTCCCACGGCACCCCGATCACATCTTCTGATGCCCTATTGAATTCCCACGGCACCCCGATCACGTCTTCTGAAGTCCTACTGAATTCCAACGTCACCCCGATCACGTCTTCTGAAGTCCTACAGAATTCCCACGTCACCCCGATGACGTCTTCTGAAGTCCTACTGAATTCCCACGTCACCCCGATCACGTCTTCTGAAGTCCTACTAAATTCCCACGTCACCCCGATTACGTCTTCTGAAGCCCTACTGAATTCCCACGGCACCCCCATCACGTCTTCTGAAGTCCTACTAAATTCCCACGTCACCCCGATCACGTCTTCTGAAGCCCTACTGAATTACCACGTCACCCCGATCACGTCTTCTGAAATACTACTAAATTCCAACGTCACCCCGATCACATCTTCTGATGCCCTACCTAATTCCCACGGCACCCCGATCACGTCTTCTGAAGTCCTACTGAATTCCCACGTCATCCCGATCACGTCTTCTGAAAAGCTGCTAAGTTCCAACGACACCACGATCACATCTTCTGATGCCCTACTGAATTCCCGCGGCACCCCGATCACGTCTTCTGAAGTCCTACTGAAATCCCACGTCACCCCGATCACGTCTTCTAAGTCCTACTGAGTTCCCACGTCACCCCGATCACGCCTTCTGATGCGCTACTGAATTCCCACGGCACCCCCATCACGTCTTCTGAAGTCCTACTGAATTACAACGTCACCCCGATCACATCTTCTGAAGTCCTACTAAATTCCCACGTCACCCCGATCACGTCTTCTGAAGCCCTACTGAGTTCTCACGGCACCCCGATCACGTCTTCTGAAGCCCTACTGAATTCCCACGGCACCCCGATCACGCCTTCTGGAGTGATACTGAATTCCAACGTCACCCCGATCACATCTTCTGATGCCCTACTGAATTCCCACGGCACCCCGATCACGCCTTCTGAAGTCCTACTGAATTAACACGTCACCCCGATCACGTATTCTGAAGTCCTACTAAATTCCCACGTCACCCCGATCACGTCTTCTGAAGCCATACTGAATTCCCACGGCACCCCGATCACGTCTTCTGAAGTCCTACTAAATTCCAACGTCACCCCGATCACATCTTCTGATGCCCTACTGAATTCCCACGGCACCACGATCACGTCTTCTGAAGTCCTACTGAATTATCACGTCACCCCGATCACATCTTCTGAAGTCCTACTAAATTCCCACGTCACCCCGATCACGTCTTCTGAAGCCCTACTGAATTCCCACGGCACCCCGATCACGTCTTCTGAAGTCCTACTAAATTCCCACGTCACCCCGATCACGTCTTCTGAAGCCCTACTGAATTCCCACGTCACCCCGATCACGTCTTCTGAAGCCCTCCTGAATTCCCACGTCACCCCGATCACGTCTTCTGAAGTCCTACTGAATTCCAACGTCACCCCGATCACGTCTTCTGAAGCCCTACTGAATTCCCACGTCACCCCGATCACGTCTTCTGAAGCCCTACTGAATTCCCACGGCACCCCGATCACGTCTTCTGATGCCCTACTGAATTCTCACGGCACCCCGATCACGTCTTCTGAAGCCCTACTGAATTCCCACGGCACCCCGATCACGTCTTCTGAAGTCCTACTAAATTCCCACGTCACCCCGATCACGTCTTCTGAAGCCCTACTGAATTCCCACGGCACCCCGATCACATCTTCTGAAGTCCTACTAAATTCCCACGTCACCCCGATCACGTCTTCTGAAGCCCTACTGAGTTCTCACGCCACCCCGATCACGTCTTCTGAAGCCCTACTGAATTCCCACGGCACACCGATCACGTCTTCTGAAGTCCTACTAAATTCCCACGTCACCTCGATCACGTCTTCTGAAGCCCTCCTGAATTCCCACGTCACCCCGATCACGTCTTCTGAAGCCCTACTGAATTCCAACGTCACCCCGATCACGTCTTCTGAAGCCATACTGAATTACCACGTCACCTCGATCACGTCTTCTGAAGCCCTACTAATTTTCCACGTCACCCCGATCACGTCTTCTGAAGTCCTACTGAATTCCCACGTCATCCCGATCACGTCTTCTGAAAAGCTGCTAAGTTCCAACGACACCACGATCACATCTTCTGATGCCCTACTGAATTAGCACGTCATCCCGATCACGTCTTCTGAAAAGCTGCTAAGTTCCAACGACACCACGATCACATCTTCTGATGCCCTACTGAATTCCCACGGCACCCCGATCACGTCTTCTGAAGTCCTACTCAAATCCCACGTCACCCCGATCACGTCTTCTAAGTCCTACTGTGTTCCCACGTCACCCCGATCACGCCTTCTGAAGCGCTACTGAATTCCCGCGGCACCCCCATCACGTCTTCTGAAGCCCTACTAAATTCCCACGTCACCCCGCTCACGTCTTCTGAAGCCCTACTAAATTTCCACGTCACCCCGATCACGTCTTCGGAAGCCCTACTAAATTTCCACGTCACCCCGATCACGTCTTCGGAAGCCCTACTAAATCTCCACGTCACCCCGATCACATCTTCTGATGCCCTACTGAATTCACACGTCCTTCCGATCACGTCTTCTGAAGCCCTACTGAATTACCACGTCACCCCGATCACGCCTTCTGATGCGCTACTGAATTCCCGCGGCACCCCCATCACGTCTTCTGAAGTCCTACTGAATTCCCACGTCATCCCGATCACGTCTTCTGAAAAGCTACTGAGTTCCAACGACACCACGATCACATCTTCTGATGCCCTACTGAATTCCCGCGGCACCCCGATCACGTCTTCTGAAGCCCTACTGAATTTCCACGTCACTCCGGTCACGCCTTCTGATGCGCTACTGAATTCCCGCGGCACCCCGATCACGTCTTCTGAAGCCCTACTGAATTCCCACGGCACCCCGATCACGTCTTCTGAAGTCCTACTAAATTCCCACGTCACCCCGATCACGTCTTCTGAAGCCCTACTGACGTCACCCCGATCACGTCTTCTGAAGTCCTACTAAATTCCCACCTCACCCCGATCACGTCTTCTGAAGCCTTACTGAATTCCCACGGCACCCCGATCACGTCTTCTGAAGCCCTACTGAATTCCCACGGCATCCCGATCACGTCTTCTGAAGTCCTACTAAATTCCCACGTCACCCCGATCACGTCTTCTGAAGCCCTCCTGAATTCCCACGTCACCCCGATCACGTCTTCTGAAGCCCTCCTGAATTCCCACGTCACCCCGATCACGTCTTCTGAAGTCCTACTGAATTCCAACGTCACCCCGATCACGTCTTCTGAAGCCCTACTGAATTCCCACGGCACCCCGATCACGTCTTCTGAAGTCCTACTAAATTCCCTCGTCACCCCGATCACGTCTTCTGAAGCCCTCCTGAATTCCCACGTCACCCCGATCACGTCTTCTGAAGTCCTACTAAATTCCCACGTCACCCCGATCACGTCTTCTGAAGCCCTACTGAATTCCCACGGCACCCCGATCACGTCTTCTGAAGCCCTACTGAATTTCCACGTCACCCCGATCACGTCTTCTGAAGTCCTACTGAATTCCAACGTCACCCCGATCACGTCTTCTGAAGCCCTCCTGAATTCCCACGTCACCCCGATCACGTCTTCTGAAGTCCTACTGACCTCCCACGGCACCCCATCCCGTCTTCTGAAGCCCTACTGAATTCCCACGTCACCCTGGGCACGTCTTCTGAAGCCCTACTGAATTCCCACGTCACCCCGATCACGTCTTCTGAAGTCCTACTGAATTCCCACGGCATCCCCATCATGTCTTCTGAAGTCCTACTAAATTCCCACGGCACCCCCATCACGTCTTCTGAAGCCCTGCTGAATTCCCACGGCACCCCGATCCCATCTTCTGAAGCCCTACTAAATTTTTACGTCACCCCGATCACGCCTTCTGATGCGCTACTGAATTCCCACGTCACCCCGATCACACCTGATGCGCTACTAAATTCCCACGGCACCCCCATCACGTCTTCTGAAGCCCTACTGAATTCCCACGGCACCCCGATCACGTCTTCTGAAGTCCTACTGAATTCCCACGTCACCCCGATCACGTCTTCTGAAGCCCTACTGAATTCCCACGGCACCCCGATCACGTATTCTGAAGTCCTACTAAATTCCCACGTCACCCCGATCACGACTTCTGAAGCCCTACTGAATTCCCATGGCATCCTGATCACGTCTTCTAAAGCCCTACTGAATTCCCACGGCACCCCGATCACGCCTTCTGATGCGCTACTGAACTCCCTGGGCACCCCCATCACGTCTTCTGAAGTCCTACTGAATTCCAACGGCACCCCGATCACGTCTTCTGAAGCCCTACTGAATTCCCACGGCACCCCGATCACGTCTTCTGAAGCCCTACTGAATTCCCACGTCACCCCGATCACGTCTTCTGAAGCCCTACTGAATTTCCACGGCACCCCGATCACGTCTTCTGAAGTCCTACTGAATTCCCACGGCACCCCGATCACGTCTTCTGAAGTCCTACTAAATTCCCACGTCACCCCGATCACGTCTTCTGAAGCCCTACTGAATTCCCACGGCACCCCGATCACGTCTTCTGAAGCCCTACTGAATTCCCACGGCACCCCGATCACGTCTTCTGAAGTCCTACTAAATTCCCACGGCACCCCGATCACATTTTCTGATGCCCTAATTAATTCGGACGTCACCCCGATCACGCCTTCTGATGCGCTACTAAATTCCAACGTCACCCCGATCACGTCTTCTGAAGTCCTACTAAATTCCCACGTCACCCCGATCACGTCTTCTGAAGCCCTCCTGAATTCCCACGGCACCCCGATCACGTCTTCTGAAGCTCTACTAAATTTCCACGTCACCCCGATCACGCCTTCTGAAGTCCCACTGAATCCCACGTCACCCCGATCACGTCTTCTGATGCGCTACTGAATTCCCACGGCACCCCCATCACGTCTTCTGAAGTCCTACTAAATTCCCACGTCACCCCGATCACGTCTTCTGAAGCCCTACTGAATTCCTACGTCGTCCCGATCACGTCTTCTGAAGCTCTACTTAGTTCTCACGTCACCCCGATCACGTCTTCTGAAGTCCTACTAAATTCCCACGTCACCCCGATCACGACTTCTGAAGCCCTACTGAATTCCCACGGCATCCTGATCACGTCTTCTGAAGCCCTACTAAATTCCCACGTCACCCCGATCACGTCTTCTGAAGCCCTACTGAATTTCCACGTCACCCCGATCACGTCTTCTGAAGCCCTACTGAATTCCCGCGGCACCCCCATCACGTCTTCTGAAGCCCTACTAAATTCCCACGTCACCCCGCTCACGTCTTCTGAAGCCCTACTAAATTTCCACGTCACCCCGATCACGTCTTCGGAAGCCCTACTGAATTCCCACGTCATCCCGATCACGTCTTCTGAAAAGCTACTAAGTTCCAACGACACCCCGATCACATCTTCTGATGCCCTACTGAATTCCCACGTCACCCGATCACGTCTTCTGAAGTCCTACTGAATTCCCACGTCACCCCGATCACGCCTTCTGTTGCGTTAATGAATTCCCGCGGCACCCCGATCACATCTTCTGATGCCCTACTGAACTCCCAGGGCACCCCCGATCACGTCTTCTGAAGCCCTACTAAATTTCTACGTCACCCCGATCACGTCTTCTGAAGCCCTACTAAATTTCTACGTCACCCCGATCACGCCTTCTGAAGCCCTACTGAATTCCCATGGCACCCCGATCACGTCTTCTGAAGTCCTACTGAATTCCCACGTCACCCCGATCACGTCTTCTGAAGTCCTACTGAATTAACACGTCATCCCGATCACGTCTTCGGAAGCCCTATTGAATTCCCACGTCACCCCCATCACGTCTTCTGGAATGCTACTGAATTCCAACGTCACCCCGATCACATCTTCTGATGCCCTACTGAATTCCCACGGCACCCCGATCACGTCTTCTGAAGTCCTACTAAATTCCCACGTCACCCCGATCACGTCTTCTGAAGCCCTCCTGAATTCCCACGTCACCCCGATCACGTCTTCTGAAGTCCTACTAAATTCCCACGTCACCCCGATCACGTCATCTGAAGCCCTACTGAATTCCCACGGCACCCCGATCACGTCTTCTGAAGCCCTACTGGATTCCCACGGCACCCCGATCACGTCTTCTGAAGCCCTACTGAATTTCCACGTCACCCCGATCACGTCTTCTGAAGCCCTACTGAATTCCCACGTCACCCCGATCACGTCTTCTGAAGTCCTACTGAATTCCCACGTCACCCCGATGGCGTCTTCCAAAGTCCTACTGAGTTCCCACGTCACCCCGATCACGTCTTCTGAAGCTTTACTAAATTTCTACGTCTCCTCGATCACGCCTTCTGAAGCCCTACTGAATTCCCATGGCACCCCGATCACGTCTTCTGAAGCCCTACTGAATTCCCACGGCACCCGGATCACGTCTTCTGAAGTCCTACTGAATTCCCACGTCACCCCGATCACGTCTTCTGAAGCCCTACTCAATTCCCCCGGCACCCCGATCACGTCTTCTGAAGTCCTACTGAATTACCACGTCACCCCGATCACGTCTTCTGAAGTCCTACTGAATTCCCACGTCATCCCGATCACGTCTTCTGAAAAGCTGCTAAGTTCCAACGACACCCCGCTCACGTCTTCTGAAGCCCTACTAAATTTCCACGTCACCCCGATCACGTCTTCTGAAGCCCTACCGAATTTCCACGTCACCCCGATCACATCTTCTGATGTCCTACTGAATTCCCACGGCACCCCCTTCACGTCTTCTTAAGTCCTACTAAATTCCCACGTCACCCCGATCACGTCTTCTGAAGCCATACTGAATTCCCACGGCACCCCGATCACGTCTTCTGAAGCCCTCCTGAATTCCCACGTCACCCCGATCACGTCTTCTGAAGTCCTACTAAATTCCCACGTCACCCCGATCACGTCTTCTGAAGCCCTACTGACTTACCACGTCGCCCCAATCACATCTTCTGAAGCCCTACTAAATTTCCACGTCACCCCGATCACGTCTTCGGAAGCCCTACTAAATTTCCACGTCACCCCGATCACTTCTTCTGAAATACTACTAAATTCCAACGTCACCCCGATCACATCTTCTGATGCCCTACCTAATTCCCACGGCGCCCCGATCACGTCTTCTGAAGTCCTACTGAATTCCCACGTCACCCCGATCACGTCTTCTGATGCCCTACTAAATTCACACGTCCCCCCGATCACGTCTTCTGAAGCCCTACTAAATTCCAACGTCACCCCGATCACATCTTCTGATGCCCTATCTAAGTCCCACGGCACCCCGATCACGTCTTCTGAAGCCCTACTAAATTTCTGCGGCACCCCCATCACGTCTTCTGAAGCCCTACTAAATTTCCACGTCACCCCGATCACATCTTCTGATGCCCTACCTAATTCCCACGGCACCCCGATCACGTCTTCTGAAGTCCTACTGAATTCCCACGTCACCCCGATGACGTCTTCTGAAGTCCTACTGAATTCCCACGGCACCCCGATCACATCTTCTGATGCCCTACTGAATTCCCACGTCACCCCGATGACGTCTTCTGAAGTCCTACTGAATTCCCACGGCACCCCGATCACATCTTCTGATGCCCTACTGTATTCCCACGTCACCCCCGATCACGTCTTCTGAAGTCCTACTGAATTCCCAGCTCACCCCGATCACGTCTTCTGAAGCCCTGCTGAATTCCCACTTCACCCCGATCACCTCTTCTGAAGTCCTACTGCACTCCCACGCCACCCCGACCACGTCTTCTGAAGCCCTACTGAATTCCCCCGGCACCCCGATCACGTTTTCTGAAGCCCTACTGAATTCCCACGTCACCCCGATCACGTCTTCTGAAGCCCTACTGAATTTCCACGGCACCCCGATCACGTCTTCTGAAGCCCTACTGAATTCCCACGTCACCCCGATGACGTCTTTTGAAGCCCTACTGAATTCCCACGTCACCCCGAAAACGTCTTCTGAAGTCCTATTGAATTCCCACGTCACCTCGATGACGTCTTCTGAAGCCCTACTGATTTCGCACGTCACCTCGATCACGTCTTCTGATGCCCTATTGAATTCCCACGGCACCCCGATCACGCCTTCTGAAGCCCTACTGAATTTCCACGTCACCCCGATCACGTCTTCTGATGCCCTACTGAATTCCCACGGCACCCCGATCACGTCTTCTGATGTCCTACTGAATTCCCACGGCACCCCGATCACATCTTCTGATGCCCTACTGAATTCCCACGTCACCCGATCACGTCTTCTGAAGTCCTACTGAATTCCCACGTCACCCCGATCACGCCTTCTGATGCGTTAATGAATTCCCGCGGCATCCCGATCACATCTTCTGATGCCCTACGGAAGTCCAACGGCATCCCCGATCACATCTTCTGAAGTCCTACTAAATTCCCACGTCACCCCGATCACGTCTTCTGAAGCCCTACTGAATTTTCACGTCACCCCGGTCACGCCTTCTGAAGTCCTACTAAATTCCCCCGTCACCCCGATCACGTCTTCTGAAGCCCTACTGAATTCCCACGTCACCCCGATCACGTCTTCTGAAGCCCTACCGAATTTCTACGTCACCCCGATCACGCCTTCTGATGCGCTACTGAATTCCCACGGCACCCCCATCACGTATTCTGAAGTCCTACTAAATTTCCACGTCACCCCGATCACATCTTCTGATGTCCTACTGAATTCCCACGTCACCCCGATCACGTCTTCTGAAGCCCTACTAAATTTCTACGTCACCCCGATCACGCCTTCTGATGCGCTACTGAATTCCCGCGGCACCCCATCACGTCTTCTAAAGCCCTACTAAATTTCCACGTCACCCCGATCACATCTTCTGATGCCCTACTGAATTCACACGTTCCCCCGATCACGTCTTCTAAGTCCTACTGTGTTCCCACGTCACCCCGATCACGTCTTCTAAGTCCTACTGTGTTCCCACGTCACCCCGATCACGCCTTCTGATGCGCTACTGAATTCGCGCGGCGCCCCCATCACGTCTTCTGAAGTCCTACTAAATTCCCACGTCACTCCGATCACGTCTTCTTAAGCCCTACTGAATTCCCACGTCACCCGTTTGCAGGATAAACAAAGCAAAAAAAAACGAAGACGAAGCAGTGATGAAGGCGCTGAATAACGCGCCCCAATCGGCTCCTCTTCGAAGCTGCCCCACCGCCATGCAGGCACTGTGCTTAACGCTCATCCTCACCTTCATGGCACCCGCTAAGCACAGTGCCTGCATGGTGATGGGGCAGCTCCGTAGCCTCATAGTCATAACTAGCGAGACCTAGCGAAGTTTTCGCTCACATAAACTCTTGCGTGAGCCAACAAACTGAGACGGATTAGTTTGTTAGAACGGTGGTGACTGACTTCCGTCTACCGGAAAGTTGCTGTACGTATGGACTCTCCTGAGCAGAGCAGGGTGCCGTACATTTACAGCAGGCCGTGGGGGTATCAAAATGTGGGATCATAAAGCAAAACATAAGAAGCCAGCGGTAAATCGTCGGTTGCTACCGGCACAAAGTTCACAACGCCTTCTGTACTTCCTTCCCTTACGTCGCTACCCACTGCCCTTTCTTCCAATTTGTAAAGTTCACAAGCGATTATTCTCGCTTTACCGTCTCTATCATGATAAGGAAAAATGCATTCTCATATTATATGATGTTTCCCTAATTGACCAACATCATGCCCTTGTTCTCAATGATTGAAATTACTAGGTGGTTGTTTATGTTTTTTGCGGTGCAGATTTTGATAAGCTCAGACTTGCAACATATATAAAACTGGTTTTTGGAAGTTAGGGATTCGAAATGGCTGAGCGGTTGCAATGAGTGGCGAACAGAGAAGGTGCGGAAGTGGAGTTGCTGCTTGTATCGTAAAGCTGGCAAAAAATGTCGCAGGAGTTCTGCGTCAATCTCAAAACGCGTCGCACGCTTTTTTCAAATTCTACACTCTTGGTGACGTCCTGCACACTCCCACTGCGGTCCTGCTAACTTTTGATGACCTGCACACTCCCACTCGGGACCTGTGCATTTTCTATGACGCCTTGCACTCTTCAACTGGGGACCTGCGCACTCTCTATGACGTGCTGCACACTCCCGTTGGGGTCCTGCACATTCCTACTTAGGACCTGCGCACTTTCTATGACGTCCTGCACACTCCGATTAGGGTCCTGCACACTTTCTATGACGTCCTGCACACTACGAATAGGGTCCTGCACACTTTCTATGACGCCCTGCACACTCCCACTGGGGTCCTGTACATTCCTACTTAGGACCTGCGCACTTTCTATGACGTCCTGCACACTCCGATTAGGGTCCTGCACACTTTCTATGACGCCCTGCACACTCCCACTGGGGTCCTGCACACTTTCTATGACGTCCTGCACACTTCCGCTGGGGTCCTGCACATTCCTACGTATGACCTGCGCACTCTCTATGACGTCCTGCACACTCCGATTAGGGTCCTGCACACTTTCTATGACGTCCTGCACACTACGAATAGGGTTCTGCACACTTTCTATGACGCCCTGCACACTCCCACTGGGGTCCTGTACATTCCTACTTAGGACCTGCGCACTTTCTATGACGTCCTGCACACTCCGATTAGGGTCCTGCACACTTTCTATGACGTCCTGCACACTACGAATAGGGTCCTGCACACTTTCTATGACGCCCTGCACACTCCCACTGGGGTCCTGTACATTCCTACTTAGGACCTGCGCACTTTCTATGACGTCCTGCACACTCCGATTAGGGTCCTGCACACTTTCTATGACGCCCTGCACACTCCCACTGAGGTCCTGCACACTTTCAATGACGTCCTGCACACTTCCGCTGGGGTCCTGCACATTCCTACTTAGGACCTGCGCACTTTCTATGACGTCCTGCACACTCCGATTAGGGTCCTGCACACTTTCTATGACGTCCTGCACACTACGAATAGGGTCCTGCACACTTTCTATGACGCCCTGCACACTCCCACTGGGGTCCTGTACATTCCTACTTAGGACCTGCGCACTTTCTATGACGTCCTGCACACTCCGATTAGGGTCCTGCACACTTTCTATGACGCCCTGCACACTCCCACTGAGGTCCTGCACACTTTCTATGACGTCCTGCACACTTCCGCTGGGGTCCTGCACATTCCTACTTAGGACCTGCGCACTTTCTATGACGTCCTGCACACTCCGATTAGGGTCCTGCACACTTTCTATGACGTCCTGCACACTACGAATAGGGTCCTGCACACTTTCTATGACGCCCTGCACACTCCCACTGGGGTCCTGTACATTCCTACTTAGGACCTGCGCACTTTCTATGACGTCCTGCACACTCCGATTAGGGTCCTGCACACTTTCTATGACGCCCTGCACACTCCCACTGAGGTCCTGCACACTTTCTATGACGTCCTGCACACTTCCGCTGGGGTCCTGCACATTCCTACTTAGGACCTGCGCACTTTCTATGACGTCCTGCACACTCCGATTAGGGTCCTGCACACTTTCTATGACGTCCTGCACACTACGAATAGGGTCCTGCACACTTTCTATGACGCCCTGCACACTCCCACTGGGGTCCTGCACATTCCTACTTAGGACCTGCGCACTTTCTATGACGTCCTGCACACTCCGATTAGGGTCCTGCACACTTTCTATGACGTCCTGCACACTACGAATAGGGTCCTGCACACTTTCTATGACGCCCTGCACACTCCCACTGGGGTCCTGTACATTCCTACTTAGGACCTGCGCACTTTCTATGACGTCCTGCACACTCCGATTAGGGTCCTGCACACTTTCTATGACGCCCTGCACACTCCCACTGAGGTCCTGCACACTTTCAATGACGTCCTGCACACTTCCGCTGGGGTCCTGCACATTCCTACTTAGGACCTGCGCACTTTCTATGACGTCCTGCACACTCCGATTAGGGTCCTGCACACTTTCTATGACGTCCTGCACACTACGAATAGGGTCCTGCACACTTTCTATGACGCCCTGCACACTCCCACTGGGGTCCTGTACATTCCTACTTAGGACCTGCGCACTTTCTATGACGTCCTGCACACTCCGATTAGGGTCCTGCACACTTTCTATGACGCCCTGCACACTCCCACTGAGGTCCTGCACACTTTCTATGACGTCCTGCACACTTCCGCTGGGGTCCTGCACATTCCTACTTAGGACCTGCGCACTTTCTATGACGTCCTGCACACTCCGATTAGGGTCCTGCACACTTTCTATGACGTCCTGCACACTACGAATAGGGTCCTGCACACTTTCTATGACGCCCTGCACACTCCCACTGGGGTCCTGCACACTTTCTATGACGTCCTGCACACTTCCGCTGGGGTCCTGTACATTCCTACTTAGGACCTGCGCACTTTCTATGACGTCCTGCACACTCCGATTAGGGTCCTGCACACTTTCTATGACGCCCTGCACACTCCCACTGAGGTCCTGCACACTTTCTATGACGTCCTGCACACTTCCGCTGGGGTCCTGCACATTCCTACTTAGGACCTGCGCACTTTCTATGACGTCCTGCACACTCCGATTAGGGTCCTGCACACTTTCTATGACGTCCTGCACACTACGAATAGGGTCCTGCACACTTTCTATGACGCCCTGCACACTCCCACTGGGGTCCTGTACATTCCTACTTAGGACCTGCGCACTTTCTATGACGTCCTGCACACTCCGATTAGGGTCCTGCACACTTTCTATGACGCCCTGCACACTCCCACTGGGGTCCTGCACACTTTCTATGACGTCTTGCACACTTCCACTGGGGTCCTGCACATTCCTACTTAGGACCTGCGCACTTTCTATGACGTCCTGCACACTCCGATTAGGGTCCTGCACACTTTCTATGACGCCCTGCACACTCCCACTGAGGTCCTGCACACTTTCTATGACGTCCTGCACACTTCCGCTGGGGTCCTGCACATTCCTACTTAGGACCTGCGCACTTTCTATGACGTCCTGCACACTCCGATTAGGGTCCTGCACACTTTCTATGACGTCCTGCACACTACGAATAGGGTCCTGCACACTTTCTATGACGCCCTGCACACTCCCACTGGGGTCCTGTACATTCCTACTTAGGACCTGCGCACTTTCTATGACGTCCTGCACACTCCGATTAGGGTCCTGCACACTTTCTATGACGCCCTGCACACTCCCACTGAGGTCCTGCACACTTTCAATGACGTCCTGCACACTTCCGCTGGGGTCCTGCACATTCCTACTTAGGACCTGCGCACTTTCTATGACGTCCTGCACACTCCGATTAGGGTCCTGCACACTTTCTATGACGCCCTGCACACTCCCACTGGGGTCCTGCACACTTTCTATGACGTCCTGCACACTTCCGCTGGGGTCCTGCACATTCCTACTTAGGACCTGCGCACTTTCTGTGACGTCCTGCACACTCCGATTAGGGTCCTGCACACTTTCTATGACGTCCTGCACACTACGAATAGGGTCCTGCACACTTTCTATGACGTCCTGCACACTTCCGCTGGGGTCCTGCACATTCCTACTTAGGACCTGCGCACTTTCTATGACGTCCTGCACACTCCGATTAGGGTCCTGCACACTTTCTATGACGTCCTGCACACTCCGATTAGGGTCCTGCACACTTTCTATGACGCCCTGCACACTCCCACTGAGGTCCTGCACACTTTCTATGACGTCCTGCACACTTCCGCTGGGGTCCTGCACATTCCTACTTAGGACCTGCGCACTTTCTATGACGTCCTGCACACTCCGATTAGGGTCCTGCACACTTTCTATGACGTCCTGCACACTACGAATAGGGTCCTGCACACTTTCTATGACGCCCTGCACACTCCCACTGGGGTCCTGTACATTCCTACTTAGGACCTGCGCACTTTCTATGACGTCCTGCACACTCCGATTAGGGTCCTGCACACTTTCTATGACGCCCTGCACACTCCCACTGAGGTCCTGCACACTTTCTATGACGTCCTGCACACTTCCGCTGGGGTCCTGCACATTCCTACTTAGGACCTGCGCACTTTCTATGACGTCCTGCACACTCCGATTAGGGTCCTGCACACTTTCTATGACGTCCTGCACACTACGAATAGGGTCCTGCACACTTTCTATGACGCCCTGCACACTCCCACTGGGGTCCTGTACATTCCTACTTAGGACCTGCGCACTTTCTATGACGTCCTGCACACTCCGATTAGGGTCCTGCACACTTTCTATGACGCCCTGCACACTCCCACTGAGGTCCTGCACACTTTCTATGACGTCCTGCACACTTCCGCTGGGGTCCTGCACATTCCTACTTAAGACCTGCGCACTTTCTATGACGTCCTGCACACTCCGATTAGGGTCCTGCACACTTTCTATGACGCCCTGCACACTACGAATAGGGTCCTGCACACTTTCTATGACGCCCTGCACACTCCCACTGGGGTCCTGTACATTCCTACTTAGGACCTGCGCACTTTCTATGACGTCCTGCACACTCCGATTAGGGTCCTGCACACTTTCTATGACGCCCTGCACACTACGAATAGGGTCCTGCACACTTTCTATGACGCCCTGCACACTCCCACTGGGGTCCTGTACATTCCTACTTAGGACCTGCGCACTTTCTATGACGTCCTGCACACTCCGATTAGGGTCCTGCACACTTTCTATGACGTCCTGCACACTACGAATAGGGTCCTGCACACTTTCTATGACGCCCTGCACACTCCCACTGGGGTCCTGTACATTCCTACTTAGGACCTGCGCACTTTCTATGACGTCCTGCACACTCCGATTAGGGTCCTGCACACTTTCTATGACGCCCTGCACACTCCCACTGAGGTCCTGCACACTTTCTATGACGTCCTGCACACTTCCGCTGGGGTCCTGCACATTCCTACTTAGGACCTGCGCACTTTCTATGACGTCCTGCACACTCCGATTAGGGTCCTGCACACTTTCTATGACGCCCTGCACACTCCCACTGAGGTCCTGCACACTTTCTATGACGTCCTGCACACTCCCACTGGGGTCCTGCACATTCCTACTTAGGACCTGCGCACTTTCTATGACGTCCTGCACACTCCGATTAGGGTCCTGCACACTTTCTATGACGTCCTGCACACTACGAATAGGGTCCTGCACACTTTCTATGACGCCCTGCACACTCCCACTGGGGTCCTGTACATTCCTACTTAGGACCTGCGCACTTTCTATGACGTCCTGCACACTCCGATTAGGGTCCTGCACACTTTCTATGACGCCCTGCACACTCCCACTGAGGTCCTGCACACTTTCAATGACGTCCTGCACACTTCCGCTGGGGTCCTGCACATTCCTACTTAGGACCTGCGCACTTTCTATGACGTCCTGCACACTCCGATTAGGGTCCTGCACACTTTCTATGACGTCCTGCACACTACGAATAGGGTCCTGCACACTTTCTATGACGCCCTGCACACTCCCACTGGGGTCCTGTACATTCCTACTTAGGACCTGCGCACTTTCTATGACGTCCTGCACACTCCGATTAGGGTCCTGCACACTTTCTATGACGCCCTGCACACTCCCACTGAGGTCCTGCACACTTTCTATGACGTCCTGCACACTTCCGCTGGGGTCCTGCACATTCCTACTTAGGACCTGCGCACTTTCTATGACGTCCTGCACACTCCGATTAGGGTCCTGCACACTTTCTATGACGCCCTGCACACTCCCACTGGGGTCCTGCACATTCCTACTTAGGACCTGCGCACTTTCTATGACGTCCTGCACACTCCGATTAGGGTCCTGCACACTTTCTATGACGTCCTGCACACTACGAATAGGGTCCTGCACACTTTCTATGACGCCCTGCACACTCCCACTGGGGTCCTGTACATTCCTACTTAGGACCTGCGCACTTTCTATGACGTCCTGCACACTCCGATTAGGGTCCTGCACACTTTCTATGACGCCCTGCACACTCCCACTGAGGTCCTGCACACTTTCTATGACGTCCTGCACACTTCCGCTGGGGTCCTGCACATTCCTACTTAGGACCTGCGCACTTTCTATGACGTCCTGCACACTCCGATTAGGGTCCTGCACACTTTCTATGACGTCCTGCACACTACGAATAGGGTCCTGCACACTTTCTATGACGCCCTGCACACTCCCACTGGGGTCCTGTACATTCCTACTTAGGACCTGCGCACTTTCTATGACGTCCTGCACACTCCGATTAGGGTCCTGCACACTTTCTATGACGCCCTGCACACTCCCACTGAGGTCCTGCACACTTTCTATGACGTCCTGCACACTTCCGCTGGGGTCCTGCACATTCCTACTTAGGACCTGCGCACTTTCTATGACGTCCTGCACACTCCGATTAGGGTCCTGCACACTTTCTATGACGTCCTGCACACTACGAATAGGGTCCTGCACACTTTCTATGACGCCCTGCACACTCCCACTGGGGTCCTGTACATTCCTACTTAGGACCTGCGCACTTTCTATGACGTCCTGCACACTCCGATTAGGGTCCTGCACACTTTCTATGACGTCCTGCACACTACGAATAGGGTCCTGCACACTTTCTATGACGTCCTGCACACTTCCGCTGGGGTCCTGCACATTCCTACTTAGGACCTGCGCACTTTCTATGACGTCCTGCACACTCCGATTAGGGTCCTGCACACTTTCTATGACGTCCTGCACACTACGAATAGGGTCCTGCACACTTTCTATGACGCCCTGCACACTCCCACTGGGGTCCTGTACATTCCTACTTAGGACCTGCGCACTTTCTATGACGTCCTGCACACTCCGATTAGGGTCCTGCACACTTTCTATGACGCCCTGCACACTCCCACTGAGGTCCTGCACACTTTCTATGACGTCCTGCACACTTCCGCTGGGGTCCTGCACATTCCTACTTAGGACCTGCGCACTTTCTATGACGTCCTGCACACTCCGATTAGGGTCCTGCACACTTTCTATGACGTCCTGCACACTACGAATAGGGTCCTGCACACTTTCTATGACGCCCTGCACACTCCCACTGGGGTCCTGTACATTCCTACTTAGGACCTGCGCACTTTCTATGACGTCCTGCACACTCCGATTAGGGTCCTGCACACTTTCTATGACGCCCTGCACACTCCCACTGAGGTCCTGCACACTTTCTATGACGCCCTGCACACTCCCACTGGGGTCCTGCACACTTTCTATGACGTCCTGCACACTTCCGCTGGGGTCCTGCACATTCCTACTTAGGACCTGCGCACTTTCTATGACGTCCTGCACACTCCGATTAGGGTCCTGCACACTTTCTATGACGTCCTGCACACTACGAATAGGGTCCTGCACACTTTCTATGACGCCCTGCACACTCCCACTGGGGTCCTGTACATTCCTACTTAGGACCTGCGCACTTTCTATGACGTCCTGCACACTCCGATTAGGGTCCTGCACACTTTCTATGACGCCCTGCACACTCCCACTGAGGTCCTGCACACTTTCAATGACGTCCTGCACACTTCCGCTGGGGTCCTGCACATTCCTACTTAGGACCTGCGCACTTTCTATGACGTCCTGCACACTCCGATTAGGGTCCTGCACACTTTCTATGACGTCCTGCACACTACGAATAGGGTCCTGCACACTTTCTATGACGCCCTGCACACTCCCACTGGGGTCCTGTACATTCCTACTTAGGACCTGGGCACTTTCTATGACGTCCTGCACACTCCGATTAGGGTCCTGCACACTTTCTATGACGCCCTGCACACTCCCACTGAGGTCCTGCACACTTTCTATGACGTCCTGCACACTTCCGCTGGGGTCCTGCACATTCCTACTTAAGACCTGCGCACTTTCTATGACGTCCTGCACACTCCGATTAGGGTCCTGCACACTTTCTATGACGCCCTGCACACTACGAATAGGGTCCTGCACACTTTCTATGACGCCCTGCACACTCCCAATGGGGTCCTGTACATTCCTACTTAGGACCTGCGCACTTTCTATGACGTCCTGCACACTCCGATTAGGGTCCTGCACACTTTCTATGACGTCCTGCACACTACGAATAGGGTCCTGCACACTTTCTATGACGCCCTGCACACTCCCACTGGGGTCCTGTACATTCCTACTTAGGACCTGCGCACTTTCTATGACGTCCTGCACACTCCGATTAGGGTCCTGCACACTTTCTATGACGCCCTGCACACTCCCACTGAGGTCCTGCACACTTTCTATGACGTCCTGCACACTTCCGCTGGGGTCCTGCACATTCCTACTTAGGACCTGCGCACTTTCTATGACGTCCTGCACACTCCGATTAGGGTCCTGCACACTTTCTATGACGCCCTGCACACTCCCACTGAGGTCCTGCACACTTTCAATGACGTCCTGCACACTTCCGCTGGGGTCCTGCACATTCCTACTTAGGACCTGCGCACTTTCTATGACGTCCTGCACACTCCGATTAGGGTCCTGCACACTTTCTATGACGTCCTGCACACTACGAATAGGGTCCTGCACACTTTCTATGACGCCCTGCACACTCCCACTGGGGTCCTGTACATTCCTACTTAGGACCTGCGCACTTTCTATGACGTCCTGCACACTCCGATTAGGGTCCTGCACACTTTCTATGACGCCCTGCACACTCCCACTGAGGTCCTGCACACTTTCTATGACGTCCTGCACACTTCCGCTGGGGTCCTGCACATTCCTACTTAGGACCTGCGCACTTTCTATGACGTCCTGCACACTCCGATTAGGGTCCTGCACACTTTCTATGACGCCCTGCACACTCCGAATAGGGTCCTGCACACTTTCTATGACGCCCTGCACACTCCCACTGGGGTCCTGTACATTCCTACTTAGGACCTGCGCACTTTCTATGACGTCCTGCACACTCCGATTAGGGTCCTGCACACTTTCTATGACGCCCTGCACACTCCCACTGAGGTCCTGCACACTTTCTATGACGTCCTGCACACTTCCGCTGGGGTCCTGCACATTCCTACTTAGGACCTGCGCACTTTCTATGACGTCCTGCACACTCCGATTAGGGTCCTGCACACTTTCTATGACGTCCTGCACACTACGAATAGGGTCCTGCACACTTTCTATGACGCCCTGCACACTCCCACTGGGGTCCTGTACATTCCTACTTAGGACCTGCGCACTTTCTATGACGTCCTGCACACTCCGATTAGGGTCCTGCACACTTTCTATGACGCCCTGCACACTCCCACTGAGGTCCTGCACACTTTCAATGACGTCCTGCACACTTCCGCTGGGGTCCTGCACATTCCTACTTAGGACCTGCGCACTTTCTATGACGTCCTGCACACTCCGATTAGGGTCCTGCACACTTTCTATGACGTCCTGCACACTACGAATAGGGTCCTGCACACTTTCTATGACGCCCTGCACACTCCCACTGGGGTCCTGTACATTCCTACTTAGGACCTGCGCACTTTCTATGACGTCCTGCACACTCCGATTAGGGTCCTGCACACTTTCTATGACGCCCTGCACACTCCCACTGAGGTCCTGCACACTTTCTATGACGTCCTGCACACTTCCGCTGGGGTCCTGCACATTCCTACTTAGGACCTGCGCACTTTCTATGACGTCCTGCACACTCCGATTAGGGTCCTGCACACTTTCTATGACGTCCTGCACACTACGAATAGGGTCCTGCACACTTTCTATGACGCCCTGCACACTCCCACTGGGGTCCTGTACATTCCTACTTAGGACCTGCGCACTTTCTATGACGTCCTGCACACTCCGATTAGGGTCCTGCACACTTTCTATGACGCCCTGCACACTCCCACTGAGGTCCTGCACACTTTCAATGACGTCCTGCACACTTCCGCTGGGGTCCTGCACATTCCTACTTAGGACCTGCGCACTTTCTGTGACGTCCTGCACACTCCGATTAGGGTCCTGCACACTTTCTATGACGTCCTGCACACTACGAATAGGGTCCTGCACACTTTCTATGACGCCCTGCACACTCCCACTGGGGTCCTGTACATTCCTACTTAGGACCTGCGCACTTTCTATGACGTCCTGCACACTCCGATTAGGGTCCTGCACACTTTCTATGACGCCCTGCACACTCCCACTGAGGTCCTGCACACTTTCTATGACGTCCTGCACACTTCCGCTGGGGTCCTGCACATTCCTACTTAGGACCTGCGCACTTTCTATGACGTCCTGCACACTCCGATTAGGGTCCTGCACACTTTCTATGACGTCCTGCACACTACGAATAGGGTCCTGCACACTTTCTATGACGCCCTGCACACTCCCACTGGGGTCCTGCACATTCCTACTTAGGACCTGCGCACTTTCTATGACGTCCTGCACACTCCGATTAGGGTCCTGCACACTTTCTATGACGCCCTGCACACTCCCACTGAGGTCCTGCACACTTTCTATGACGTCCTGCACACTTCCGCTGGGGTCCTGCACATTCCTACTTAGGACCTGCGCACTTTCTATGACGTCCTGCACACTCCGATTAGGGTCCTGCACACTTTCTATGACGCCCTGCACACTCCGATTAGGGTCCTGCACACTTTCTATGACGCCCTGCACACTCCCACTGGGGTCCTGTACATTCCTACTTAGGACCTGCGCACTTTCTATGACGTCCTGCACACTCCGATTAGGGTCCTGCACACTTTCTATGACGTCCTGCACACTACGAATAGGGTCCTGCACACTTTCTATGACGCCCTGCACACTCCCACTGGGGTCCTGTACATTCCTACTTAGGACCTGCGCACTTTCTATGACGTCCTGCACACTCCGATTAGGGTCCTGCACACTTTCTATGACGCCCTGCACACTCCCACTGAGGTCCTGCACACTTTCTATGACGTCCTGCACACTTCCGCTGGGGTCCTGCACATTCCTACTTAGGACCTGCGCACTTTCTATGACGTCCTGCACACTCCGATTAGGGTCCTGCACACTTTCTATGACGTCCTGCACACTACGAATAGGGTCCTGCACACTTTCTATGACGCCCTGCACACTCCCACTGGGGTCCTGTACATTCCTACTTAGGACCTGCGCACTTTCTATGACGTCCTGCACACTCCGATTAGGGTCCTGCACACTTTCTATGACGCCCTGCACACTCCCACTGAGGTCCTGCACACTTTCAATGACGTCCTGCACACTTCCGCTGGGGTCCTGCACGTTCCTACTTAGGACCTGCGCACTTTCTATGACGTCCTGCACACTCCGATTAGGGTCCTGCACACTTTCTATGACGTCCTGCACACTACGAATAGGGTCCTGCACACTTCCTATGACGCCCTGCACACTCCCACTGGGGTCCTGTACATTCCTACTTAGGACCTGCGCACTTTCTATGACGTCCTGCACACTCTGATTAGGGTCCTGCACACTGTCTATGACGTCCTGCACACTACGAATAGGGTCCTGCACACTTTCTATGACGCCCTGCACACTCCCACTGGGGTCCTGTACATTCCTACTTAGGACCTGCGCACTTTCTATGACGTCCTGCACACTCCGATTAGGGTCCTGCACACTTTCTATGACGCCCTGCACACTCCCACTGAGGTCCTGCACACTTTCAATGACGTCCTGCACACTTCCGCTGGGGTCCTGCACATTCCTACTTAGGACCTGCGCACTTTCTATGACGTCCTGCACACTCCGATTAGGGTCCTGCACACTTTCTATGACGTCCTGCACACTACGAATAGGGTCCTGCACACTTTCTATGACGCCCTGCACACTCCCACTGGGGTCCTGTACATTCCTACTTAGGACCTGCGCACTTTCTATGACGTCCTGCACACTCCGATTAGGGTCCTGCACACTTTCTATGACGCCCTGCACACTCCCACTGAGGTCCTGCACACTTTCTATGACGTCCTGCACACTTCCGCTGGGGTCCTGCACATTCCTACTTAGGACCTGCGCACTTTCTATGACGTCCTGCACACTCCGATTAGGGTCCTGCACACTTTCTATGACGTCCTGCACACTACGAATAGGGTCCTGCACACTTTCTATGACGCCCTGCACACTCCCACTGGGGTCCTGTACATTCCTACTTAGGACCTGCGCACTTTCTATGACGTCCTGCACACTCCGATTAGGGTCCTGCACACTTTCTATGACGCCCTGCACACTCCCACTGAGGTCCTGCACACTTTCAATGACGTCCTGCACACTTCCGCTGGGGTCCTGCACATTCCTACTTAGGACCTGCGCACTTTCTATGACGTCCTGCACACTCCGATTAGGGTCCTGCACACTTTCTATGACGTCCTGCACACTACGAATAGGGTCCTGCACACTTTCTATGACGCCCTGCACACTCCCACTGGGGTCCTGTACATTCCTACTTAGGACCTGCGCACTTTCTATGACGTCCTGCACACTCCGATTAGGGTCCTGCACACTTTCTATGACGCCCTGCACACTCCCACTGAGGTCCTGCACACTTTCAATGACGTCCTGCACACTTCCGCTGGGGTCCTGCACATTCCTACTTAGGACCTGCGCACTTTCTATGACGTCCTGCACACTCCGATTAGGGTCCTGCACACTTTCTATGACGCCCTGCACACTACGAATAGGGTCCTGCACACTTTCTATGACGCCCTGCACACTCCCACTGGGGTCCTGTACATTCCTACTTAGGACCTGCGCACTTTCTATGACGTCCTGCACACTCCGATTAGGGTCCTGCACACTTTCTATGACGTCCTGCACACTACGAATAGGGTCCTGCACACTTTCTATGACGCCCTGCACACTCCCACTGGGGTCCTGCACACTTTCTATGACGTCCTGCACACTTCCGCTGGGGTCCTGCACATTCCTACTTAGGACCTGCGCACTTTCTGTGACGTCCTGCACACTCCGATTAGGGTCCTGCACACTTTCTATGACGTCCTGCACACTACGAATAGGGTCCTGCACACTTTCTATGACGCCCTGCACACTCCCACTGGGGTCCTGTACATTCCTACTTAGGACCTGCGCACTTTCTATGACGTCCTGCACACTCCGATTAGGGTCCTGCACACTTTCTATGACGCCCTGCACACTCCCACTGAGGTCCTGCACACTTTCAATGACGTCCTGCACACTTCCGCTGGGGTCCTGCACATTCCTACTTAGGACCTGCGCACTTTCTATGACGTCCTGCACACTCCGATTAGGGTCCTGCACACTTTCTATGACGTCCTGCACACTACGAATAGGGTCCTGCACACTTTCTATGACGCCCTGCACACTCCCACTGGGGTCCTGTACATTCCTACTTAGGACCTGCGCACTTTCTATGACGTCCTGCACACTCCGATTAGGGTCCTGCACACTTTCTATGACGCCCTGCACACTCCCACTGAGGTCCTGCACACTTTCTATGACGTCCTGCACACTTCCGCTGGGGTCCTGCACATTCCTACTTAAGACCTGCGCACTTTCTATGACGTCCTGCACACTCCGATTAGGGTCCTGCACACTTTCTATGACGTCCTGCACACTACGAATAGGGTCCTGCACACTTTCTATGACGCCCTGCACACTCCCACTGGGGTCCTGTACATTCCTACTTAGGACCTGCGCACTTTCTATGACGTCCTGCACACTCCGATTAGGGTCCTGCACACTTTCTATGACGCCCTGCACACTCCCACTGAGGTCCTGCACACTTTCTATGACGTCCTGCACACTTCCGCTGGGGTCCTGCACATTCCTACTTAGGACCTGCGCACTTTCTATGACGTCCTGCACACTCCGATTAGGGTCCTGCACACTTTCTATGACGTCCTGCACACTACGAATAGGGTCCTGCACACTTTCTATGACGCCCTGCACACTCCCACTGGGGTCCTGTACATTCCTACTTAGGACCTGCGCACTTTCTATGACGTCCTGCACACTCCGATTAGGGTCCTGCACACTTTCTATGACGCCCTGCACACTCCCACTGAGGTCCTGCACACTTTCTATGACGTCCTGCACACTTCCGCTGGGGTCCTGCACATTCCTACTTAGGACCTGCGCACTTTCTATGACGTCCTGCACACTCCGATTAGGGTCCTGCACACTTTATATGACGTCCTGCACACTACGAATAGGGTCCTGCACACTTTCTATGACGCCCTGCACACTCCCACTGGGGTCCTGTACATTCCTACTTAGGACCTGCGCACTTTCTATGAGGTCCTGCACACTCCGATTAGGGTCCTGCACACTTTCTATGACGCCCTGCACTTTCCCACTGAGGTCCTGCACACTTTCTATGACGTCTTGCACACTTCCGCTGGGGTCCTGCACATTCCTACTTAGGACCTGCGCACTTTCTATGACGTCCTGCACACTCCGATTAGGGTCCTGCACACTTTCTATGACGTCCTGCACACTACGAATAGGGTCCTGCACACTTTCTATGACGCCCTGCACACTCCCACTGGGGTCCTGTACATTCCTACTTAGGACCTGCGCACTTTCTATGACGTCCTGCACACTCCGATTAGGGTCCTGCACACTTTCTATGACGCCCTGCACACTCCCACTGAGGTCCTGCACACTTTCTATGACGTCCTGCACACTTCCGCTGGGGTCCTGCACATTCCTACTTAGGACCTGCGCACTTTCTATGACGTCCTGCACACTCCGATTAGGGTCCTGCACACTTTCTATGACGTCCTGCACACTACGAATAGGGTCCTGCACACTTTCTATGACGCCCTGCACACTCCCACTGGGGTCCTGTACATTCCTACTTAGGACCTGCGCACTTTCTATGACGTCCTGCACACTCCGATTAGGGTCCTGCACACTTTCTATGACGCCCTGCACACTCCCACTGAGGTCCTGCACACTTTCAATGACGTCCTGCACACTTCCGCTGGGGTCCTGCACATTCCTACTTAGGACCTGCGCACTTTCTATGACGTCCTGCACACTCCGATTAGGGTCCTGCACACTTTCTATGACGTCCTGCACACTACGAATAGGGTCCTGCACACTTTCTATGACGCCCTGCACACTCCCACTGGGGTCCTGTACATTCCTACTTAGGACCTGCGCACTTTCTATGACGTCCTGCACACTCCGATTAGGGTCCTGCACACTTTCTATGACGCCCTGCACACTCCCACTGAGGTCCTGCACACTTTCTATGACGTCCTGCACACTTCCGCTGGGGTCCTGCACATTCCTACTTAGGACCTGCGCACTTTCTATGACGTCCTGCACACTCCGATTAGGGTCCTGCACACTTTCTATGACGTCCTGCACACTACGAATAGGGTCCTGCACACTTTCTATGACGCCCTGCACACTCCCACTGGGGTCCTGTACATTCCTACTTAGGACCTGCGCACTTTCTATGACGTCCTGCACACTCCGATTAGGGTCCTGCACACTTTCTATGACGCCCTGCACACTCCCACTGAGGTCCTGCACACTTTCTATGACGTCCTGTACACTTCCGCTGGGGTCCTGCACATTCCTACTTAGGACCTGCGCACTTTCTATGACGTCCTGCACACTCCGATTAGGGTCCTGCACACTTTCTATGACGTCCTGCACACTCCGAATAGGGTCCTGCACACTTTCTATGACGCCCTGCACACTCCCACTGGGGTCCTGTACATTCCTACTTAGGACCTGCGCACTTTCTATGACGTCCTGCACACTCCGATTAGGGTCCTGCACACTTTCTATGACGCCCTGCACACTCCCACTGAGGTCCTGCACACTTTCTATGACGTCCTGCACACTTCCGCTGGGGTCCTGCACATTCCTACTTAGGACCTGCGCACTTTCTATGACGTCCTGCACACTCCGATTAGGGTCCTGCACACTTTCTATGACGTCCTGCACACTACGAATAGGGTCCTGCACACTTTCTATGACGCCCTGCACACTCCCACTGGGGTCCTGTACATTCCTACTTAGGACCTGCGCACTTTCTATGACGTCCTGCACACTCCGATTAGGGTCCTGCACACTTTCTATGACGCCCTGCACACTCCCACTGAGGTCCTGCACACTTTCTATGACGTCCTGCACACTTCCGCTGGGGTCCTGCACATTCCTACTTAGGACCTGCGCACTTTCTATGACGTCCTGCACACTCCGATTAGGGTCCTGCACACTTTCTATGACGTCCTGCACACTACGAATAGGGTCCTGCACACTTTCTATGACGCCCTGCACACTCCCACTGGGGTCCTGTACATTCCTACTTAGGACCTGCGCACTTTCTATGACGTCCTGCACACTCCGATTAGGGTCCTGCACACTTTCTATGACGCCCTGCACACTCCCACTGAGGTCCTGCACACTTTCTATGACGTCCTGCACACTTCCGCTGGGGTCCTGCACATTCCTACTTAGGACCTGCGCACTTTCTATGACGTCCTGCACACTCCGATTAGGGTCCTGCACACTTTCTATGACGTCCTGCACACTACGAATAGGGTCCTGCACACTTTCTATGACGCCCTGCACACTCCCACTGGGGTCCTGTACATTCCTACTTAGGACCTGGGCACTTTCTATGACGTCCTGCACACTCCGATTAGGGTCCTGCACACTTTCTATGACGCCCTGCACACTCCCACTGAGGTCCTGCACACTTTCTATGACGTCCTGCACACTTCCGCTGGGGTCCTGCACATTCCTACTTAAGACCTGCGCACTTTCTATGACGTCCTGCACACTCCGATTAGGGTCCTGCACACTTTCTATGACGCCCTGCACACTACGAATAGGGTCCTGCACACTTTCTATGACGCCCTGCACACTCCCACAGGGGTCCTGTACATTCCTACTTAGGACCTGCGCACTTTCTATGACGTCCTGCACACTCCGATTAGGGTCCTGCACACTTTCTATGACGCCCTGCACACTCCCACTGAGGTCCTGCACACTTTCTATGACGTCCTGCACACTTCCGCTGGGGTCCTGCACATTCCTACTTAGGACCTGCGCACTTTCTATGACGTCCTGCACACTCCGATTAGGGTCCTGCACACTTTCTATGACGCCCTGCACACTCCCACTGGGGTCCTGTACATTCCTACTTAGGACCTGCGCACTTTCTATGACGTCCTGCACACTCCGATTAGGGTCCTGCACACTTTCTATGACGCCCTGCACACTCCCACTGAGGTCCTGCACACTTTCAATGACGTCCTGCACACTTCCGCTGGGGTCCTGCACATTCCTACTTAGGACCTGCGCACTTTCTATGACGTCCTGCACACTCCGATTAGGGTCCTGCACACTTTCTATGACGTCCTGCACACTACGAATAGGGTCCTGCACACTTTCTATGACGCCCTGCACACTCCCACTGGGGTCCTGTACATTCCTACTTAGGACCTGCGCACTTTCTATGACGTCCTGCACACTCCGATTAGGGTCCTGCACACTTTCTATGACGCCCTGCACACTCCCACTGAGGTCCTGCACACTTTCTATGACGTCCTGCACACTTCCGCTGGGGTCCTGCACATTCCTACTTAGGACCTGCGCACTTTCTATGACGTCCTGCACACTCCGATTAGGGTCCTGCACACTTTCTATGACGTCCTGCACACTACGAATAGGGTCCTGCACACTTTCTATGACGCCCTGCACACTCCCACTGGGGTCCTGTACATTCCTACTTAGGACCTGCGCACTTTCTATGACGTCCTGCACACTCCGATTAGGGTCCTGCACACTTTCTATGACGCCCTGCACACTCCCACTGAGGTCCTGCACACTTTCTATGACGTCCTGCACACTTCCGCTGGGGTCCTGCACATTCCTACTTAGGACCTGCACACTTTCTATGACGTCCTGCACACTCCGATTAGGGTCCTGCACACTTTCTATGACGTCCTGCACACTACGAATAGGGTCCTGCACACTTTCTATGACGCCCTGCACACTCCCACTGGGGTCCTGTACATTCCTACTTAGGACCTGCGCACTTTCTATGACGTCCTGCACACTCCTTAGGGTCCTGCACACTTTCTATGACGCCCTGCACACTCCCACTGAGGTCCTGCACACTTTATATGACGTCCTGCACACTTCCGCTGGGGTCCTGCACATTCCTACTTAGGACCTGCGCACTTTCTATGACGTCCTGCACACTCCGATTAGGGTCCTGCACACTTTCTATGACGTCCTGCACACTACGAATAGGGTCCTGCACACTTTCTATGACGCCCTGCACACTCCCACTGGGGTCCTGTACATTCCTACTTAGGACCTGCGCACTTTCTATGACGTCCTGCACACTCCGATTAGGGTCCTGCACACTTTCTATGACGCCCTGCACACTCCCACTGAGGTCCTGCACACTTTCAATGACGTCCTGCACACTTCCGCTGGGGTCCTGCACATTCCTACTTAGGACCTGCGCACTTTCTATGACGTCCTGCACACTCCGATTAGGGTCCTGCACACTTTCTATGACGTCCTGCACACTACGAATAGGGTCCTGCACACTTTCTATGACGCCCTGCACACTCCCACTGGGGTCCTGTACATTCCTACTTAGGACCTGCGCACTTTCTATGACGTCCTGCACACTCCGATTAGGGTCCTGCACACTTTCTATGACGTCCTGCACACTACGAATAGGGTCCTGCACACTTTCTATGACGCCCTGCACACTCCCACTGGGGTCCTGTACATTCCTACTTAGGACCTGCGCACTTTCTATGACGTCCTGCACACTCCGATTAGGGTCCTGCACACTTTCTATGACGCCCTGCACACTCCCACTGAGGTCCTGCACACTTTCTATGACGTCCTGCACACTTCCGCTGGGGTCCTGCACATTCCTACTTAGGACCTGCGCACTTTCTATGACGTCCTGCACACTCCGATTAGGGTCCTGCACACTTTCTATGACGTCCTGCACACTACGAATAGGGTCCTGCACACTTTCTATGACGCCCTGCACACTCCCACTGGGGTCCTGTACATTCCTACTTAGGACCTGCGCACTTTCTATGACGTCCTGCACACTCCGATTAGGGTCCTGCACACTTTCTATGACGCCCTGCACACTCCCACTGAGGTCCTGCACACTTTCAATGACGTCCTGCACACTTCCGCTGGGGTCCTGCACATTCCTACTTAGGACCTGCGCACTTTCTATGACGTCCTGCACACTCCGATTAGGGTCCTGCACACTTTCTATGACGTCCTGCACACTACGAATAGGGTCCTGCACACTTTCTATGACGCCCTGCACACTCCCACTGGGGTCCTGTACATTCCTACTTAGGACCTGCGCACTTTCTATGACGTCCTGCACACTCCGATTAGGGTCCTGCACACTTTCTATGACGCCCTGCACACTCCCACTGAGGTCCTGCACACTTTCAATGACGTCCTGCACACTTCCGCTGGGGTCCTGCACATTCCTACTTAGGACCTGCGCACTTTCTATGACGTCCTGCACACTCCGATTAGGGTCCTGCACACTTTCTATGACGTCCTGCACACTACGAATAGGGTCCTGCACACTTTCTATGACGCCCTGCACACTCCCACTGGGGTCCTGTACATTCCTACTTAGGACCTGCGCACTTTCTATGACGTCCTGCACACTCCGATTAGGGTCCTGCACACTTTCTATGACGCCCTGCACACTCCCACTGAGGTCCTGCACACTTTCTATGACGTCCTGCACACTTCCGCTGGGGTCCTGCACATTCCTACTTAGGACCTGCGCACTTTCTATGACGTCCTGCACACTCCGATTAGGGTCCTGCACACTTTCTATGACGTCCTGCACACTACGAATAGGGTCCTGCACACTTTCTATGACGCCCTGCACACTCCCACTGGGGTCCTGTACATTCCTACTTAGGACCTGCGCACTTTCTATGACGTCCTGCACACTCCGATTAGGGTCCTGCACACTTTCTATGACGCCCTGCACACTCCCACTGAGGTCCTGCACACTTTCTATGACGTCCTGCACACTTCCGCTGGGGTCCTGCACATTCCTACTTAGGACCTGCGCACTTTCTATGACGTCCTGCACACTCCGATTAGGGTCCTGCACACTTTCTATGACGTCCTGCACACTACGAATAGGGTCCTGCACACTTTCTATGACGCCCTGCACACTCCCACTGGGGTCCTGTACATTCCTACTTAGGACCTGCGCACTTTCTATGACGTCCTGCACACTCCGATTAGGGTCCTGCACACTTCCTATGACGCACTGCACACTCCCACTGAGGTCCTGCACACTTTCTATGACGTCCCGCACACTTCCGCTGGGGACCTGCACATTCCTACTTAGGACCTGCGCACTTTCTATGACGCCCTGCACACTCCGATTAGGGTCCTGCACACTTTCTATGACGTCCTGCACACTCCGAATAGGGTCCTGCACACTTTCTATGACGCCCTGCACACTCCCACTGGAGTCCTGTACGTTCCTACTTAGGACCTGCGCTCTTTCTATGACGTCCTGCACACTCCGATTAGGATCCTGCACACTTTCTATAACGCCCTGCACACTCCCACTGAGGTCCTGCACACTTTCTATGACGTCCTGCACACTTCCGCTGGGGTCTTGCACATTCCTACTTAGGACCTGCGCACTTTCTATGACGTCCTGCACACTCCGATTAGGGTCCTGCACACTTTCTATGACGTCCTGCACACTACGAATAGGGTCCTGCACACTTTCTATGACGCCCTGCACACTCCCACTGGAGTCCTGTACATTCCTACTTAGGACCTGCGCACTTTCTATGACGTCCTGCACACTCCGATTAGGGTCCTGCACACTTTCTATGACGCCCTGCACACTCCCACTGAGGTCCTGCACACTTTCTATGACGTCCTGCACACTTCCGCTGGGGTCCTGCACATTCCTACTTAGGACCTGCGCACTTTCTATGACGTCCTGCACACTCCGATTAGGGTCCTGCACACTTTCTATGACGTCCTGCACACTACGAATAGGGTCCTGCACACTTTCTATGACGCCCTGCACACTCCCACTGGGGTCCTGTACATTCCTACTTAGGACCTGCGCACTTTCTATGACGTCCTGCACACTCCGATTAGGGTCCTGCACACTTTCTATGACGTCCTGCACACTACGAATAGGGTCCTGCACACTTTCTATGACGCCCTGCACACTTCCGCTGGGTCCTGCACATTCCTACTTAGGACCTGCACACTTTCTATGACGTCCTGCACACTACGAATAGGGTTCTGCACACTTTCTATGACGTCCTGCACACTCCGATTAGGGTCCTGCACACTTTATATGACGTCCTGCACGCTCCCACTGGGGTCCTGTACATTCCTACTTAGGACCTGCGCACTTTCTATGACGTCCTGCACACTCCGATTAGGGTCATGCACACTGTCTAAGACGCCCTGCACACTCCCACTGAGGTCCTGCACACTTTCAATGACGTCCTGCACACTTCCGCTGGGGTCCTGCACATTCCTACTTAGGACCTGCGCACTTTCTATGACGTCCTGCACACTCCGATTAGGGTCCTGCACACTTTCTATGACGTCCTGCACACTACGAATAGGGTCCTGCACACTTTCTATGACGCCCTGCACACTCCCACTGGGGTCCTGTACATTCCTACTTAGGACCTGGGCACTTTCTATGACGTCCTGCACACTCCGATTAGGGTCCTGCACACTTTCTATGACGCCCTGCACACTCCCACTGAGGTCCTGCACACTTTCTATGACGTCCTGCACACTTCCGCTGGGGTCCTGCACATTCCTACTTAGGACCTGCGCACTTTCTATGACGTCCTGCACACTCCGATTAGGGTCCTGCACACTTTCTATGACGTCCTGCACACTACGAATAGGGTCCTGCACACTTTCTATGACGCCCTGCACACTCCCACTGGGGTCCTGTACATTCCTACTTAGGACCTGCGCACTTTCTATGACGTCCTGCACACTCCGATTAGGGTCCTGCACACTTTCTATGACGCCCTGCACACTCCCACTGAGGTCCTGCACACTTTCTATGACGTCCTGCACACTTCCGCTGGGGTCCTGCACATTCCTACTTAGGACCTGCGCACTTTCTATGACGTCCTGCACACTCCGATTAGGGTCCTGCACACTTTCTATGACGTCCTGCACACTACGAATAGGGTCCTGCACACTTTCTATGACGCCCTGCACACTCCCACTGAGGTCCTGCACACTTTCTATGACGTCCTGCACACTTCCGCTGGGGTCCTGCACATTCCTACTTAGGACCTGCGCACTTTCTATGACGTCCTGCACACTCCGATTAGGGTCCTGCACACTTTCTATGACGCCCTGCACACTCCCACTGAGGTCCTGCACACTTTCTATGACGTCCTGCACACTTCCGCTGGGGTCCTGCACATTCCTACTTAGGACCTGCGCACTTTCTGTGACGTCCTGCACACTCCGATTAGGGTCCTGCACACTTTCTATGACGTCCTGCACACTACGAATAGGGTCCTGCACACTTTCTATGACGCCCTGCACACTCCCACTGGGGTCCTGTACATTCCTACTTAGGACCTGGGCACTTTCTATGACGTCCTGCACACTCCGATTAGGGTCCTGCACACTTTCTATGGCGCCCTGCACACTCCCACTGAGGTCCTGCACACTTTCTATGACGTCCTGCACACTTCCGCTGGGGTCCTGCACATTCCTACTTAAGACCTGCGCACTTTCTATGACGTCCTGCACACTCCGATTAGGGTCCTGCACACTTTCTATGACGTCCTGCACACTACGAATAGGGTCCTGCACACTTTCTATGACGCCCTGCACACTCCCACTGGGGTCCTGTACATTCCTACTTAGGACCTGCGCACTTTCTATGACGTCCTGCACACTCCGATTAGGGTCCTGCACACTTTCTATGACGCCCTGCACACTACGAATAGGGTCCTGCACACTTTCTATGACGCCCTGCACACTCCCACAGGGGTCCTGTACATTCCTACTTAGGACCTGCGCACTTTCTATGACGTCCTGCACACTCCGATTAGGGTCCTGCACACTTTCTATGACGTCCTGCACACTACGAATAGGGTCCTGCACACTTTCTATGACGCCCTGCACACTCCCACTGGGGTCCTGTACATTCCTACTTAGGACCTGCGCACTTTCTATGACGTCCTGCACACTCCGATTAGGGTCCTGCACACTTTCTATGACGCCCTGCACACTACGAATAGGGTCCTGCACACTTTCTATGACGCCCTGCACACTTCCGCTGGGGTCCTGCACATTCCTACTTAGGACCTGCGCACTTTCTATGACGTCCTGCACACTCCGATTAGGGTCCTGCACACTTTCTATGACGTCCTGCACACTACGAATAGGGTCCTGCACACTTTCTATGACGCCCTGCACACTCCCACTGGGGTCCTGCACACTTTCTATGACGTCCTGCACACTTCCGCTGGGGTCCTGCACATTCCTACTTAGGACCTGCGCACTTTCTGTGACGTCCTGCACACTCCGATTAGGGTCCTGCACACTTTCTATGACGCCCTGCACACTCCCACTGAGGTCCTGCACACTTTCAATGACGTCCTGCACACTTCCGCTGGGGTCCTGCACATTCCTACTTAGGACCTGCGCACTTTCTATGACGTCCTGCACACTCCGATTAGGGTCCTGCACACTTTCTATGACGTCCTGCACACTACGAATAGGGTCCTGCACACTTTCTATGACGCCCTGCACACTCCCACTGGGGTCCTGTACATTCCTACTTAGGACCTGGGCACTTTCTATGACGTCCTGCACACTCCGATTAGGGTCCTGCACACTTTCTATGACGCCCTGCACACTCCCACTGAGGTCCTGCACACTTTCTATGACGTCCTGCACACTTCCGCTGGGGTCTGCACATTCCTACTTAAGACCTGTGCACTTTCTATGACGCCCTGCACACTCCCACTGGGGTCCTGTACATTCCTACTTAGGATCTTGGCACTTTCTATGACGTCCTGCACACTCCGATTACGGTCCTGCACACTTTCTATGACGCCCTGCACACTCCCACTGAGGTCCTGTACATTCCTACTTAGGATCTTGGCACTTTCTATGACGTCCTGCACACTCCGATTACGGTCCTGCACACTTTCTATGACGCCCTGCACACTCCCACTGAGGTCCTGCACACTTTCTATGACGTCCTGCACACTTCCGCTGGGGTCCTGCACACTTTCTATGACGCCCTGCACACTACGAATAGGGTCCTGCACACTTTCTATGACGCCCTGCACACTACGAATAGGGTCCTGCACACTTTCTATGACGCCCTGCACACTCCCACAGGGGTCCTGTACATTCCTACTTAGGACCTGCGCACTTTCTATGACGTCCTGCACACTCCGATTAGGGTCCTGCACACTTTCTATGACGCCCTGCACACTACGAATAGGGTCCTGCACACTTTCTATGACGTCCTGCACACTCCCACTGGGGTCCTGCACATTCCTACTTAGGACCTGCGCACTTTCTATGACGTCCTGCACACTCCGATTAGGGTCCTGCACACTTTCTATGACGTCCTGCACACTCCGATTAGGGTCCTGCACACTTTCTATGACGCCCTGCACACTCCCACTGGGGTCCTGTACATTCCTACTTAGGACCTGCGCACTTTCTATGACGTCCTGCACACTCCGATTAGGGTCCTGCACACTTTCTATGACGCCCTGCACACTCCCACTGGGGTCCTGCACACTTTCTATGACGTCCTGCACACTTCCGCTGGGGTCCTGCACATTCCTACTTAGGACCTGCGCACTTTCTATGACGTCCTGCACACTCCGATTAGGGTCCTGCACACTTTCTATGACGTCCTGCACACTACGAATAGGGTCCTGCACACTTTCTATGACGCCCTGCACACTCCCACTGGGGTCCTGTACATTCCTACTTAGGACCTGCGCACTTTCTATGACGTCCTGCACACTCCGATTAGGGTCCTGCACACTTTCTATGACGCCCTGCACACTCCCACTGAGGTCCTGCACACTTTCTATGACGTCCTGCACACTTCCGCTGGGGTCCTGCACATTCCTACTTAGGACCTGCGCACTTTCTATGACGTCCTGCACACTCCGATTAGGGTCCTGCACACTTTCTATGACGTCCTGCACACTACGAATAGGGTCCTGCACACTTTCTATGACGCCCTGCACACTCCCACTGGGGTCCTGTACATTCCTACTTAGGACCTGCGCACTTTCTATGACGTCCTGCACACTCCGATTAGGGTCCTGCACACTTTCTATGACGCCCTGCACACTCCCACTGAGGTCCTGCACACTTTCAATGACGTCCTGCACACTTCCGCTGGGGTCCTGCACATTCCTACTTAGGACCTGCGCACTTTCTATGACGTCCTGCACACTCCGATTAGGGTCCTGCACACTTTCTATGACGCCCTGCACACTCCCACTGGGGTCCTGTACATTCCTACTTAGGACCTGGGCACTTTCTATGACGTCCTGCACACTCCGATTAGGGTCCTGCACACTTTCTATGACGCCCTGCACACTCCCACTGAGGTCCTGCACACTTTCTATGACGTCCTGCACACTTCCGCTGGGGTCCTGCACATTCCTACTTAAGACCTGCGCACTTTCTATGACGTCCTGCACACTCCGATTAGGGTCCTGCACACTTTCTATGACGTCCTGCACACTACGAATAGGGTCCTGCACACTTTCTATGACGCCCTGCACACTCCCACTGGGGTCCTGTACATTCCTACTTAGGACCTGCGCACTTTCTATGACGTCCTGCACACTCCGATTAGGGTCCTGCACACTTTCTATGACGCCCTGCACACTCCCACTGAGGTCCTGCACACTTTCTATGACGCCCTGCACACTCCCACAGGGGTCCTGTACATTCCTACTTAGGACCTGCGCACTTTCTATGACGTCCTGCACACTCCGATTAGGGTCCTGCACACTTTCTATGACGCCCTGCACACTACGAATAGGGTCCTGCACACTTTCTATGACGCCCTGCACACTCCCACAGGGGTCCTGTACATTCCTACTTAGGACCTGCGCACTTTCTATGACGTCCTGCACACTCCGATTAGGGTCCTGCACACTTTCTATGACGCCCTGCACACTCCCACTGAGGTCCTGCACACTTTCAATGACGTCCTGCACACTTCCGCTGGGGTCCTGCACATTTCTACTTAGGACCTGCGCACTTTCTATGACGCCCTGCACACTCCCACAGGGGTCCTGTACATTCCTACTTAGGACCTGCGCACTTTCTATGACGTCCTGCACACTACGAATAGGGTCCTGCACACTTTCTATGACGCCCTGCACACTTCCGCTGGGTCCTGCACATTCCTACTTAGGACCTGCGCACTTTTTATGACGTCCTGCACACTCCGATTAGGGTCCTGCACACTTTATATGACGTCCTGCACGCTCCCACTGGGGTCCTGCACACTTTCTGTGACGTCCTGCACACTTCCGCTGGGGTCCTGCACATTCCTACTTAGGACCTGCGCACTTTCTATGACGTCCTGCACACTCCGATTAGGGTCCTGCACACTTTCTATGACGTCTTGCACACCCTCACTGGGGTCCTGCACACCTTTTATGACGCCCTGCATGTTTTGCATCGCTAGACGACTCGCAGAAGTTATCATGACCAACGGCCAAAAGTGCGCTCCACGGACAAACTCGGTTGCCCCGAGGCACGTAAGAGGTGACTCGGGCTGATTTTTTGGTAATCGATAAATGTCGCACCCACCTAAATGTTGGTACCATTTCATACAAGTTTTGATTGGCCATTCCTACTCTCATAAACTCGGGGGGTGAATAGGCTCCCAAACATCTTTGGATAGCACCGACAGCTGCTATCCATCCCCCAAAATGGGCGGAGTCGTACCCTCCTAAGGTGCCTGTTGTGAGGGCGTGGGTTGATTTTGAGTAGTACTTGGGGAATGGGAGGGTTCCTATTGTGGGGGTACTGGGGAGTAAAATCACTGCAAATGCGACCACTGCAATGCTGTTGTCGGTCACGGGTACCACTTTCTACCCATGCTTCTACAGTACCCCTTGACCGCTGATCTTCTATGACTGCTAAACCACTTTGCTTAAATCGCAAGCAAGGTGCGAAGACGGACAGAACACTTCATATTCAACTTTAAATATTGCTTCATCAATACAAAAACCGGTTCTAGTGAAATAACTCCATTCATATATAATAGCAAACACTGGAATCAACTGCAACGAAAAATTACAGAAGTTAATGGCACTGGTCAAAGGTCATAACTTCGTGAACAAAATGAATCTGGACATCGACGTGGAGTAGCACTCATGAGAAACGCTCAAATAAACACATGAAAGATGTTCAACGCACGCAGCTTCCACAAAATGAAACTAACAGCTTTCACAGTCCTACCCAAGAATTTTAAAATTACGCTTTCCGAGATGAAAATTCCGCAAAATTTTTGAACCACTAACAATTAAAAAATGCGCTGTATATAGAACAAACATTAAAGGTCACCGGCATTCAGAACATCCTACTACATATTCATATATGAGGCCGTTCACCTAAGGACCGAGACGATTTGAGACACAAAACCCGTATTGCAGGTTTTTCGTTATAGATCGATAGAGGGTGCAAAAAATTCAGACCCTCATCTCTAGAACTTTTGAAGAAGCTTTTGTAGGAGACTAAGTGTTTGAAAAAATTAGTGTAGGTCTCTAAGCTCAGCACACACGCTCGCAAATATGGTGGAGATAGCAAAGTCAACGGGGTCATACCAGATGGCTTCTACTAGAACGCTCAAGCCGTCGCAAGCACCCAAATGAAGTCAAAACGATTGTGTTTGAGCAGACTTGCGACTCGACGCAACAGGTGGTTGTAAAAATTGTGGAACATACTTAAAAAATGAAAATTAGGGAGGGGGTTCGTGAAATTTTTAGAGAAAAAAAGGGATTTTCTCCAAACTATTCGGTAAGCTAAAATGAGTTACTCAGACAATGGCCGCATTCGATGCGTGCCGAGTATGCGTTCACTTCAAGGACAAGGCGGCTTCGAGCACATATGGGAACGCGCTGCTAGGGAGGCACGTACTCCTATTGTGTTCCAAGTTACAGCACTTGCCCCATTAAAAAAACGCTCAAAGCGTGAATGATACACATTCAACTTAATGACAGAACAATTCAAAAAAGGAAAGCACACCACGCGCTCTTGAGACCGAGTTCAGATGTAGGCAGAGTCGCCGGTTCAATTACCCAGGTTTGCGGTACTTGGCCCACCCAGCCGCTGGAGACCTCGTACAACCGCTAGCCGCCCCAGATAGTGGTCGGCGCGGTTGCTGGGCGTCTCGTCCACGCCCTACCAGGATGGACTCTTACAATATCAGCCGCCTCCTGACTGTTGAGTGTGTGGCGCGCTTGTGTCTCTCGCAAGCTCTCCCTTTGTGCTTCCCCTCTCTCCCCAGCTCGAGTCTGGCGAGGTCATGGGTCAACGCATAGCGATAGTTCTGAGAGGAATACTTATAGTACTCATTGACACTTTGCGTGATATTTGATTAGAGAAGTTGATTGATTTTCAAGTGTTCGAAATCTGAGATTTCCATATGAAGTAGACCCAACGTATATAGCCTAGTTTTGTCTGCATCGCTGCTGTTTTTCATCGCAGCGATTTCGCACCCCCTGCTGCAGTGGTGTAGCAGCGGCAGCGATTCTGTTCATAGTGCGTAGGCCCACGGATGATAGAAGAAATTCAATTAATTAGTGAAATTAATGGCTGGTATTCATCAATAACGCGTTTCGACTCGAAAACACTGATCTTGTCATGTGAAAGGGTCAACGTTCATCAGACAAAACGTGTCATTCGCTGGCAATCGCTCCGTCGCTGCCATTTTGGCCGCGATGGAGCGATGATCAGCGACCACTGAGAATCGCTCTTCAAGCAGCGATGCAGTAAAACATAGGATTTCGTCGCCGCGACCCAGCGATGTAGGACTTTTGCCACGAAGCGATCACAATTGGAGCGGCTTTCCATTACGCGCGATGAAAAAGGAACAGTTGTCCCTCGCATGGCCGCAGCGACCACCTGCAGTCAAAACTAGACTTATAGCACCTGCCAAGTGCCAGCTCTCAGTTCCTCGTAATAAGCGAGATATAGGAGGAAGCCACCCTGGGGTGCCCACATCCGGAAGCCACTTTGGCACGCCCCTTTTACGATCTTTCGAGTTCAATAGTGGCAAGATGAGCGACGATTTTCGGTCAGTAGCCCCTTTCTTCCCTTCATTTTCGACCTCTCTCTTTATTCAGGCTGACTCGCATTCATTGGTTGCAAACAGGGATGAGCGGAACAAAAATATGTAATTTCGGAAATCGGTTTTCGGGTTTCGGAACAAAAAATTTTTTCTCGGGTTTCGTAAATCGGGCGCGAAACGCCTGAAAATGCGCGGAAAGGCGGTTTTCGGAACGCGAAACGCGGGAAAAATACAAAAATCATCCAAACTTTTCTTCCTTCCAGATCACCCGATATTTTCGCGTTCCGCAGCGTTTTCTGCGGTTTTCGGAACGCGGAACGCGGAATGCCAAAAATGCGCGAAACTGCGGGTTTCGTAACGCGAAACGCGGAACTCCGCTCATCCCTGGTTGCAAATGACGGAAGTTACAAGCCTCGGAAAACTGGTCCACCATGCTTTCGCTGCTCAGTTTTAAGAGGAAATAACTCCGTTCCTAGGGGGTCTTGTACGTTGCCAGAGACATCATTGGAATCAGTGTGGGATCGTTTTAAAGATAGTGAGGGAACCAGGAAAACGATTCTGAGATTGGACTGTGCCTTTAAGTTACTTGCGAATTATCTAGCGACGTTAGAGTTAGATGCAAAGTATCGGAGAGCGCTGCACGCGGTATCCCGTCGAGATGTTGCATGTAACTCAAATAACCTGTGATAAGTCGCAAGTACTTTTGTTTTTCTAGTTTTAAAATTCTTTTAGGAATCAATTCAATTCTAATCTCTTTCCCTGGGTCATTCGCGTATTCGATTCATTCGAAGAATGAAATTGTCACTCTTTCTGATATTCGGTCTTTTCGTGAAGTCGAAGTTTGGGAGTTTCCTAATGTTTGAACGAATTCCTTTTATAACTTTCAAATGGTCAGATGCCAAAGCAGCTGCTGAATTATTTCTCCGTATGAATCATGAACTACTCAAAAAATTAATATTTCAAATACTGGCATTAACTTACGAAGATTCCTTTGAAATGAATAGAGGACATGTTCTCAAATTTCTCATTCATTGAAAGATTACAGGTTGGCAAGTTCGAAATAAATTGCCCATTGGGAAGTTCTAGAAGAAGTCGTATCTGCATTGATTCATTCATTCCACAACTTTTAGAAAGGCCGAGTCCAAAAAAAATTGTTCATTCGGAAATTTATGAAAGGGCTTATTCAAATAGTTCATCCATTCTCAGCATTCCAGAAAGGCGAAACTGAAGAATTCATCGATTAATCTAATTCATTCACTTTCATTCACTTGAAATTCACGTCCAATGCCTCTTTCAATCCGCTTCTCCTTCGCGCCTGCAGATACGATATATACGAGGGCGGCAGAGACCAAGGCACAACCATAGCTTTGTTGGGTGGAGCCAGGTACTCCACCAACCTTCACCTGTGGGCAAAGTTGTTTTCGGAATCCCCGTAAAATTCTGCATCGAAAAGCGTTTTCAGTTTCAAAAAATACGTTCCCCTTCTTCCAGCCGATTTCTGTTTATATAGTGCGTTTTTCGCCTGAAATTATCGGTTTTCCGTCCACAACTTTTTTGTGCTTGGAGATAGGCGTTTGGTGAAGGTTGTTTTCGGAATCTCGATGGAATATTGCATCGACTAGTGTTTCCAGTTTGGAAAAATATTTTCTCGATCCTTCAATCTAATTCATTTCACGAAACTCCGGTTTTTCGCCTACAACTTCTTAACCTCTGAAGATAGAGGGAGCAGTCGACGCAGAATTCCATCGAGATTCCAAAAACTACCTCCACCAAAGGCCTATCTCCAAGCACAAAAAAGTTGTGGACGGAAAACCGATAATTTCAGGCGAAAAACGCACTTTGTAAACAGAAATCGGCTGGAAGAGCGGAAACGTATTGTTTGTAACCAAAATATTCGATGCAAAATGTTATGGGGATTCCGAGAACAACCTTTACCAAAAGGCTATCTCCTAGGATAAAAAAGTAATAGACGAAAAACTAATTGCTTTTGGTGAGAGAAACATTTTTCCATAAATTGAAATTGGCTGAGAGATTGGAAAAGTATTTTTCTCAATTTGAAAACATTATTTAACGCCGCAAAATTTTATGAAGATTTTTGAAACAGCTCCGCTCAAAGATTCATCGTAAAGATCAAAAATGTTATAAGCGAAGAACAGGTACATTTCCAAAAATCGCCTGGAAAAATTTTCCGTGCAAGTCTATAAGGAACCTTCACCCTCTCCCACTCAGGTATTTTCAGTAATCTTCACCTCTCGGACCGCTGTCTCCACCCCAACAGAACCAATGGGCACAACCACTCTTGGGCGCTATTCATCCTCCTCCCGCCAGCGCGGCGCATGTGTCACGCCCGGGCGAGGCGTTGGAGTGTGAATACTCTCTACGTGCGTCGTGCAGCATGCGAAGATTATGAATACCTCAGCGGCAACGCTGTGGCGGAGCGGATTAGAAGGGCCTTAACGTTTGCCGAGCAAGCAGGAATTTGTTCAAGCGTTTACTATCATGGAATCAGAAGGGAACGGAATAAAATTGGAGAATGATTAGCAATGAAAATGATGAAAAACTTGTTACGGACGTCGCCGCCATGGCGGGGTGGGCGTCATGCGCGGGCGAAGGCGTCAAACCGTTCAATCTCCAACGCCATGCCCGCGCGTGTCGCGCTGGCTTTGACTGGTATGAATAGCGCTTTATCTCGTACCCCATAGTCTCACTCCTAACCCGTCCCGTACCGATCGGGGACGAGATGCCATAGAATCGTGCTGGGCGAACTGGCCGCGTCACATGTCGCTGTACCAGCCGCGTAGCGTGACAGTACACTGCTACGACAGCGCTGGACCGCCTTACAGCAAGTGCTACTGCGATAAAATTTTGCAGTACGTGCTGTTGTTTAAAGCACGCGCCCCTGCGATTGAGCGTTGTCTTGGGAGTGGTTGCTGGAGTTGGATGCATATTCGACACGCATTGAATGCAGGGCTTTTCTGAGTAGTAATAGTCGCCCTGAGTTATTCGGTGGGCTGAATACAAATTTAATGTCTATTTTCGCAAGATGATCAAAGAAATAATTCACATTTTTTGAAGAATCAAGTCAACAGGTGGGGTCGCAGCTTAGCCGAAACTTGGCGCAAATGCCTGCTAAACATGATTCGAGCCATATTGAGTCGCTAAATCATCCGTTCCCCGCCCACTTTCAATAACCGTTCAGTCCCTGAACAGCAACCTCCTTGGGATAGATGCTCGAATTCGGTCCTCTTGGCTCGTTTCCGACGCATCCAGCGTCGTAAGCTTCTCAGTAAGGGCCGTACAAGTCTATTAGCACCGTTATCTCAACCACTTTGTCGCTGACTACGCTAAGTATGGCAGGGTTGTGCAACTCGTCCACTTGAGAACCAGGACAGAAAAATTCGTTATGTCATCATTTCAGACGTTTTTTTCGTATACTTTCCGCGTTTCTCTATACTATGAGATTCAAGGCATTGAATCATGCCATAAAGTTGATATCGTTTTTGAGCGTGTACGTTGCCTTTAAATGAAAGGAATGTTTCTACCGTTATAGGTGAAAATTTATTGGCAGTACAAGGCTTGTAAAAATCGAGCCCTTTCATATTTTGGAGTCAGTGTTTTTTTTTCAAAATGTGAATCTTGCAGGTTATGGCCATGCTCAAAAGATGCGCAGTAGTCTTTTAGCATGAGAAAAATGAGAATTTCAAGTAGTTTGACCCAATCACTCTGATTTTTTTTTGAATGAATGTTTTTTTTCAGTTGAAGCCCGCTAGCAAAAGCACGTATGCAAGAGGCTACTCTTATATTTAGTTATGCACAAAAAAGTTTTCCCATTGTCACTTCCTTTCATTTCACTCCGGAATGGTCATCCAGTTGCGATTCCGGTAGGTGATAGAACGGCATTGAAAAGAAAATGGGCTTTTGGCTTTTGTGAACCTTATCATGCTTAACATTTCATCTCATTTCATGATGATTAGAAAAATGAGTGATCTGTTGCTCACACAACGTTTCTTTCTATTGCATAACTTTAAATCAAAAAAAGTGAGAGTGATAGGGTCCAATTTTTTAAAATTTCTTATTTTTTATCGGACCAAAACTGATACGGCGCATCGTCGAGCATGGTCAAAATCTGTAGAAATTATTCTCCAAAAGTTAAAAATCATATAATTTTACGGGACGTAACGTTTACAAATCCAATAACCCTAATCGTTTCCTTATAGCTCATGGCCTTTAATGGCATTTCGATAAAAGGAAAACCGTTCACGTTAATGATCTCTACGGAAAGAGATCGCTAAAATCTGCTAATTTTTAAGGGCTCGTAATTTTCAGTCTTGGCTTTTTTCAAAATTTATTGAAAAGAGAGCCTGGGTTTGCACCCTGCATCGATCCAGTTTGAAAAAACCACGAAAAAAAAAGATTATGTGTTCCAAACCTTCTCGATTCCTAGGTGAAGTGCCTCCCATGTACAGTGTTTCGCCAGAATTTAGACGTCCACCATCTTTTTTCGTTAGAATGTGCCACAGAGCTCAGCTTGGGTTTTCTAAAGAAAAAAGGACTGAGAAATCAATATTTCATGGGTCTGTCCTTTCTGAAAAAGCATACCTATAATATCAACCAACTTGAGCTCTGGATGCCTATCCAAAGCCATGATGCATTTGTAAATTTTAAATCCTAAAAATATAGCGAAGTTTAACAAAGCGGTATTGAAAGGAGATTCCCAGGTAAGAGTTGCAATAACCGACAAAGAAAGAAGGGGGAGTTTTATTCACACTACCATTCGTACATAGATTATGGTTAGATGACGCGCAGGGAAGTGTTTTCGAGTATTTATAGTCCATTTTCGAAAAATTTCTCGAGAATCAGCCTTTTCGGGTCAATAACGCTATTAAGGCTGCTCGCCGAGATTTCTATGCTTTTAAACCAAAAAAAATTCGGAATGTGGATTCCAACACTGCACATAGAGCTTATTACTTGTACACTGTACGGAACACTAAAAATTCCACCCAAAAGCTTTGTCTCTTTTTAACGGATTCCCAGGAATCAATATGAACTTATGTAGCTCTTCTCACCAGGATTTTGTGTATTTTTTAATCAAAAAGTTTTCGAATGAAAAATAGTGATTTGAAGAAATTTTTTGAAAGATGGTGCTACAGGCGCGATTCTGATCAAAACCTACGAGCAATGTGTCATTCTCTGTTTCAGAAACCACTATCGTACAAGTGGGGTGGCTGTTTTTGTCAATAAAAGGACCGAATAAAATGCATCTGAGTATCTAAGAACAACAACATTCCGATGATAATAATACAGAACTTTTTTTCGGAATGGGAGCCATGAATGAGTGCAAGTTAAGAATAAAAGTCAGAGTAATCACATGAAAAGAAGAAGGGTGGCAGAGGAAAAGAACAGATTAAACCCATGGCGAAGGTTGAGCGATCGATGAAACTGATGATGACGCGTCATCCTACTACTACCTTAGGGAAACTTTGGGGAGTAAAGTTAAACGTCACGTTGGGGAGTGAAAGAACACGTTATCACAGGTGATGTGGCACGTGACCAAAGTCACTCCCCAAGTATTCCCTAGGGGAGTGAAATTTACTACCCAATACCCTCACAAAAATCATGCGTTTCGCCGCGCGCGGCGTTTACTCCCTAAGGTGGAAAGTGGTCCCCCGACTGAAAAAGTGTCAAAACAGGCCACGCCCACCTGTTATTCACCCCCGAGTTTATGAGAGTAAGATATCCGGGACACATGCACATACACATACACACACACACACACACACACACACACACACACACACACACACACACACACACACACACACACACACACACACACACACACACACACACACACACACACACACACACACACACACACACACACACACACACACACACACACACACACACACACACACACACACATCGGGACATAACTGCTTTAAGTATAAGGATTATTTTTCTTCTTGGCGATGTGATTCTTTATATATAGGACAGGATTGTTGGCGATATCCTCATCCCCTCAAACGAAATTCATGGGATTCTCTAGGACTTTACCTTCGTTCACACCTACACAATGACGAAAATCCTGAGAATATCTGTGTGATATGCACAGAAAATCTGAAATTTTTCATACAGAAAATCTGATTTTTTTTCATTTCTCGATGCATAGAGCTTTTTTCTGTATTGTTGGCGATATCCTCATCCCCTCAAACGAAATTAATGGGATTCTCGAGGGCTTTACCTTCGTTCACATCTACACAATGACGAAAATCCTGAGAAATTCTGTGTGATATGCACAGAAAATCCGAAATATCTGGGAAAAGATTCTGTGTGTAATTCACAGAAAATCTGAAATTTTTCATACAGAAAATCTGGATTTTTTCATTTCTCGATGCATAGAGCTTTTTTCTGTATTGTTGGCGATATCCTCATCCCCTCAAACGAAATTAATGGGATTCTCGAGGGCTTTACCTTCGTTCACATCTACAATGACGAAAATCCTGAGAAATTCTGTGTGATATGCACAGAAAATCCGAAATATCTGGGAAAAGATTCTGTGTGTAATGCACAGAAAATCTGAAATTTTTCATACAGAAAATCTGGATTTTTTCATTTCTCGATGCATAGAGCTTTTTTCTGTATTGTTGGCGATATCCTCATCCCCTCAAACGAAATTAATGGGATTCTCGAGGGCTTTACCTTCGTTCACATCTACACAATGACGAAAATCCTGAGAAATTCTGTGTGATATGCACAGAAAATCCGAAATATCTGGGAAAAGATTCTGTGTGTAATGCACAGAAAATCTGAAATTTTTCATACAGAAAATCTGAATTTTTTCATTTCTCGATGCATAGAGCTTTTTTTGTATTGTTGGCGATATCCTCATCCCCTCAAACGAAATTTATAGTATTTTCGAGGGCTATAGCTCCGTTTACACCACCACAATGACGAAAATCCTGAGAAATTTTGTGTGATATGCGCAGAAAATCTGAAATTTTTCACACAGAAAATCTGAATTTTTTAATTTCTCGATGCATAGAGCTTTTTTCAGTATTGTTGGCGATATCCTCATCCCCTCAAACGAAATTTATAGTATTTTCGAGGGCTATAGCTCCGTTTACACCACCACAATGACGAAAATCCTGAGAAATTCTGTGTGATATGCGCAGAAAATCCGAAATTCCACCAAGTTTTGTGTAAGTAATTTTTACCTTCTAGACCTTCGCGTCCATATGAATTTTCCCACAGGCAAATATTTCAGTGCGCCCATGCTTACTTCCGCATAAAAACAGATACAGTCAAACAGGGTCTTCATGACACATCCTGAGATATCTAATTATTGCTGTTTTCATGTCAACTGTTGTATATTACTTGAGTAGATCATGAAGTGATTTTCTCAAGCAACTTCTTCAACACGCGAGGCTTTTGCATTGTGATTGAAGTATCCTAATTCAAGGCTACCTTCGCTTATGTCGGCGAACTGAAGCAAGCAATAGCTTTCAATCCCCGCATGATTTCAACACAACGTTCCTTCAATTTTGTCAGAAGCTTCGGCGAAAATGACCCTTTGTTCATTAAGCCAGAAGATTACTGCCTATGATTAAAGGAAAGGGCCGGCGAAGCCGGCCCCCCGTTTGGCGCAGCCAAACGACAAGCGGCGCAGCCCGGCGTCAGCCGGTTGGCGCTGCTGGTTTTCAAATATATTCGAAATTATCTTTTTTGAATTTTAAATTTTGGAATATATTCGAAAATCATTTTTTTCGATATTCAAATTTCCGAGTATATTCGAAAATCAAAATTTTCGAATAATTTTTTCGGATTTTCGAATAATTTTTTGTATTTTTTCGGATAATTTTTTTCGAATTCGCAAATAATAGTCCGATATTAAAAATTGGTTTTGAGCTGTCATTTACTGTGACTATCACTTTGTAGAAATATTCATCAGCCTACCACAATGTTAGGCGCCACTCATACGGCACGCGCGGGCGTGGCGTCGAGGTATTAATAGTCTGACGCCTCGCCCGCGCCCCATGCGCGTGATGGCCGCTCCGCCATGGTGGCGGCCGTAACAACATTTTTCGTCATTTTCATCAATAATCCGTCGTCAATTTCATTTTGTTTAATAATAAGTAGTTTCAGTGCTATCTTCTGCTACTATGATAGTGAACGCATGTACAGATTTTGCTTGCTCGGCAAAGTTAGGACTCGTTTTAATCCGCTCCTCCATAGCGTCGCGCTGGAGTATTCATAGTGTCCGCAAGCGCGTCACGCGCGTTTGGCACCAGACGCTTGGCTTTAGGCGAGACTTGACCACCACTATACCTTTCCGGGTAAGCACCCAAGCGTCGAGACCTCCCCCCTCCCCCTAAAACCCTGGTTCTGTCCATACCTGGCTGATAGCTACACAATAAAAGCGAAAACGAGAGAAAAACGGTTTGCGTTGGCCGGCCATTCAAGCCAGCCTATCCCACCGATAGAGCACCTTTTATGGTGACGCAATACAGTGCGTTCGGAAATGATATGAACACCTCTAAAAAATGAGATTTTCAAAAAATTTCTGGGAATGGTGATGAACAGTGTTCATTAATGAATTCAGCGTGATAAAAAACCTCTATTCGCAACTTCCCTGAAACCGTGCATAATTTCATAAGATTTTTCCTTTACGTTTAGAAAATTTCACCGTTCGGAAATGATAGGGACACCTTGCAAAAAATGGAATTTTTCACTTCGAACAAAATTCCCCGTTACAAGTTCACTACATGAACGCAACACGAGGACACCCAACATCTTTATTCCAATCATGGGCCGTGGTACATCGTTTACTGTTTCCGAACAAGCCCAAATACGTGCCCTCAACGCTGCCGGGCTGAGCCAACGTCTAATTGCCTCCCAGCTCGGACGTTCCCCCAACTGCATCAGAGATCCAGTTTCCTACGGCTTGGCGAAGAGTCCTGGACGCCCAAGAAAAGTCAGCGGCAGGGATGCACGGAGGATAAGCCGACTCTGCTCAAACAGTAGTCTGTCTCTCAACCAAGTGAGAGCTCAGTTGCCGCTCAATGTGTCGAAGACTACTGTTTGGAGCGTCGTAAACGCAGACGAAAACATCGTCCGCCAAGTGATGAAGAAGGCTCCATCACTCTCAGAAGTCCACAAAGTAGCTCGACTCCGGTTTGCAAGGACCAACATGGCAACAGACTGGTCAGAGGTATGGAATTCTCAAAAAACCCGATAAAATTTAAAAAGATAAAGGCGACATGTTCCAGGTAATTTTCTCCGACGAAAAGAAGTTTAACCTTGATGGACCTGACGGTGCTCGATGCTACTGAAGAGATCTTCGCAAGGATCCGATGGTATTTAGTCGAAGAAATTTCGGAGGCGGTTCGCTGATGTGTTGGGAAGCATTCTGCAGCGAAGGTGTTCTGGAAATCGCCTTCACTTCGTGTCGGATGGATTCGGAGGAGTATCAAGAAACATTGCGTGAGCATCTTCTGCCGTTCTTCACTGGAAACAGGCGTCAACGCTACATTTTCCAGCAAGATAACGCTGCGGTCCATGTCTCCAGATCCACAAAGGCGTGGCTTCAACAAAACCGAGTTCGCGTGATGGAATGGCCCGCGTGTAGTTCTGACTGCAACCCGATAGAGAATATCTGGGGCTTAATTGTGCGCCAGATTTACGGGAATAACAAGCAGTATGGGACCGTATACGAGCTTAAGGCCGCTGTACTCGAAGCCTGGAGAAATTTGGATAAAAATGTGATATCCAATTTGATCACTTCTATGCCGAATAGAATTTTTGAATTGATTTCCAATTCTGGAGGTGCGATATCATATTAGATTTCATGAATGTGTATATTTGTTCATTCCTTGCTTGATAATTTTTGTTTTTTAATAGTGTCCCTATCATTTCCGAACGACGAATAATGTGATAATTTAAAATAAAATATTACATTAATATGCTATTGTGATAGAAACAAGTGAACATAGGTTATTTACCTTGCTGAATTCATTTATGAGCATTACCGAACGCCGCACGCAATTTAAACACAAAGACTGTGGTTTTCAGGGGTGTCCCCATCATTTCCGAACGCACTGTATTTCACACGATTTAAGCATGTGAGAGCCCCCAAATTGGCCGTGGTATGAATAGGTCAAGATGGTGCTTTGAAAGAGTGTGCTTTCAAAGATTTATACCGTTACCCATACGTCTTTCTCCACAACAAACGAATAGCCCAAGTGGACGAATTTGCCGGTTTCCTCTACAGCGTTCGTGATAAACAAAGATACTCCTAGAATCGCCATACTAACTATTTGACTACAGAAATCAAATCTGTAGCTAACATTATTGTATTTTAGTTGATCACAAAAAAAGGACTCTTAATGAAATGATGATTGTGCATTTCGATTATTCGAATTTCAAAAATTCGACTATGCTCTTGAAAATATTCGAATTTCGAATACTATTCGACAGTCTGTTTTCGAAATATTTGAATTTTGAATACTACTCAAAACCGCTTTTTTTATGAAGTATTCGAATTTCTGCGATCTAACGTGCACAAATATATCGCGAAGGTATCCCATACATTGCATAAAGGTGTCACCGTCCGGCACACCAAGGCCTCTGGTCCATAACACCTTAGGATCCGTACCTAGGGAGTTCATGGAGTCTTTGGTCACAAGCCACAGTTTCGCCATCCTGAACTGTCGATCGCTGTCGAGTGATATCCAAAAAACTGCGCTATCCAGACTTCTGAGCTATTTCCATGCACCGTTTGCTGCTTTGCAGGAAACTCGCCTCAAGGATAGACCTGTCATCAGCGTCGGAGAGTACACCATCAACTGCGGTTACGCTGACGATAGAAGAGTGGGAGGCTGTGCAATAGCTGTAAGGAAGGATTTCAATGGTATGGTCAAGAAGTTCGGCTCAACGTCGTGCCGGAATGCATTCGTACGACTGCGGGATCACAGAGGATCCAATCTGTGGATAGTGAGTGCTAATGCGCCCACTGAAACCGCCGAAGACAATTTGAAGGAACTCAACACGTTGCTTTCCAGGATACCTTGTCAACATGCTGTTGTCGTGGGGATTGACGCAAATGCGAAGATGTGACTCGATCAGGAATCCGAAGTACTCGGTAAATGGTTCTACCCAGTGGAGCAAACATCGGACAATGGCTACCGCCTTGTCGACTTTTGTGAACGCAGTGGTCTGATTATTGCATCGACATTCAAGAGGAATTATAGCCGCCATCAGCTTACGTGGCAGGGACCAACCCGGCTATCTTCAGAAGAGCAGCGGAAGCGGAAGATGACAACTTTGAAACTACAGCTTGACTATGTCCCGACGAGGAATATTCCAGTATCGGACATTCGAAGATCTAGAGCTGTGTGGGATGTCGCATTCGATTCGGATCACCGTCCTGTTCTGTTGAACTTCACTGCGAGGACTCATAAGAGGAAGCGAGGGGCTCAGCCTCTCTAGAGGATTGACATGACAAGTCTCGGAGATGAAGAGTGCAGAAGGAATTTTCGACAACGCGTTTCTATTCACATCGGAGTACGGGCTAAAAAGAAACTTTGCGACGCGGATTCTTTTGTCAAGTGCATCCAGGACGCTTCAAAAGAGGCACTCCCAGTTGTACAGCCTAAGAAGAAGTTCGCCTACGTCTCAGAAGAAACAACATCTACCTACAACAGAGTATGTGCTCTCCGAACTGCAGGAAACTTCGTGGAGTAGAAGCGTCTGAGGAGGAAGTTGCATCGGCAGCTTCAAAGTGACCGCGAGCGAGAGTGGACGTGTAGAGCTAAGGGGTTCGAGAAGGCTTGGGAGGAGAAGAATTCGAGGAAAGCCTACACGTTGCTGCGACGGTATAGCGGGAAGATGAAGAGATGTTCTCCTGTCTTGAACACTACCGATGGAGTTGCAGTTGGTGATGCGACGCTGCCAATATGGAAGGATTACTTCAGTTCACTACTGAATCGTCCAGCGCCATCAGTACCTGAGCTCTCGCATGTTCAGAGAGCACATTACGATGTCAGTGAGGAACCGCCGACTAAGTCTGAAGTTTTGGATTAAGTCCGGAAAAGGAAGAATGGAAAGGCTGGTGGAGATGACAACATCACTGATGAAATGCTGAAAGCTCTTCCTCCGTCTGGGATTCGTGAAATGACCAACACCATCCATGCTATATGGATGAGCGAAAGGATACTCGATTCGTGGAGACACGCGATCATCGTACCTCTTCACAAGAAGCTATCCGTCACGGATCCTAAGAACTACAGAGGAATCTCTCTACTTCGTGTCATTACAAGGTTTTAGAACGTATCATTCTCGAGCGACTTATCAAACATCATGAAAGAACGACCAGAGATGAGCAAGCCGGTTTTCGACCTGGAGGATCGACCATCGACCAAGTGTTCGTCGTGAGAAGAGTAATTGAATCGTGGCAGCGGTATTCGAAGCCATTACAGCTTGCTTTTTTGGACTTTAAAGCCGCGTTCGACTCTCCTCATCGTGATCGATTGCTCAATGCTCTGTGAGCAGAAGGAGTCCCGGAAAAGTATGTACGGTTAATCGAGGACATGAACAAAGGAACAACAGCAGCAGTTCGTACACCTGTCGGATTTACGTCAGCCTTCGAGGTGAAAACAGGAGTAAGGCAAGGAGCCGTTGCAGGACCTTTTCTTTTCAACTTCGCCGTTGATGACATCATGCGTAGAGTTGCAGAACAGTTTCCTGCGGATGTGATCCTAACACCATCAGGACGCTCCCTTGCCGACCTGGAGTACGCCGACGACATCGCGTTATTCGCTGAAAACAACGCAAAACTGCAAAGTATTGTGAACCTCGTTTCGAAGTATGCCGCAGCCTATAGACTTCGTCTTCGTCCCGACAAATGCAAGCAGATGTGGGTCTCTCAGAGGCCTTCAACGGGAGTTTGTGTGGACGGACAACGTATCAAACTGGTGGACGATTTCTGTTATTTGGGCTGTTTGCTGAAGAACGATGGTAGTTATGCAGCGGATATTCGACAACGATGTGCGAAAGCTACGTCTGCATTTAATTTTCTAACCAAGTGTTTGTGGTCTCCCACCATCGCGAAGGAAGTCAATTAAGAAAAATACTCCATTGTCGGTTCCGTTTTTCCAAGTTGCGCGTCTACCTATCCGCTATTCGCCCTATCATGATGTACGGATCGGAGACGTGGGCAGCACCGAAGACGCAGATGGAAGGGTTGGATTGCACGGAGAGGAAGCTGTTTAGACGGTTGCTCGGATATTTCTGGCCGCATGTATGCCATAACGAAGATCTTTACAAGGAAATCGACGCAGTACATCAACGCTTGAGACGAGGGAGGTGCCAGCATTTCCCAACACCATCTCAAGCAGCCATGGAAAGTCGACTTGGACTGCTCGGGCATATACTAAGAAGAACGCCGGATCGTCTCGTACAACACGCTTTAAGAATGCTTCCAAATCCTGTCTGGAAACGGCCACCTGGGCGTAGGCGAAAGTTCTGGACGGATGTGGTTAAAGAGGATTTAAAGTCACTCGGCATCGAAAGACAGTTCAGGCGCGATGTTTCGTTTCGCAGGAAATGGAATAGTGACAGCTGGATGGAATGTGTTCAAATTGTGGCTGAAGACCGTGAAAAATGGACACGGCTCACTACTAGGACGGCACACCTCGGTGAAGATGCGGAATGACCGCGTCAGGCGAAAGCCAACCGATTAAGTCAAGTAAGTCATTCGAATTTCGAATAGTATTCGAAAGCCCGTTTTCGAAATATTCGAATTTCGAATATAATTCGGAAATCTGTTTTTGAAATATTCGAATTTCGAATACTATTCGAAAACCAAAATTTTCGAATTTCAAATTTTGAAATATTCGAAATTCGAAAAATCATTCGAATATTTTTCGAATAATATAATTCGGTCCGAAGTATAGTTGTATATGTCCTGGTTACCCTTGACCCATGTCCGATTCATCGACTTATCGTCGATGAATCAGAGCCAGTGCCCGCCTCGCCGCTGCCCTAACCTCACCAAATGCTATACAGCTACCGTTTCCATCAAACCCTAGATGTCCTCCATTAGTTTAATAACATGTTGTTTCGTTGCTCATCTGTATGCTGTTACTTTGTTTGACGATGTTTGTATATTACACATTGGCAGTCACTATTGTGCTCACAAGGGCACCACAATAAGTCATAGTGACCATTCCAAATGAAATGTACTTTACTAGAATCATTTCGGAGTGAAATTCCGAGTATGCTCATCTCAGCTGCCTAGACCCACTCTGAAAAAGGTTATAGGCATTTTTTCTATGACTTTCGTACCTATTGTACTCTCCAAAAAGCGCATTATTTTTACGAAAATCTGGAAACGGACCTCATAATCGTGTTCAGCGCTCAAAACTACCCCACTAAGCAAATTTAGGATGAAGGAACGTTTTCCAAACTTTGAGCAGAAGCGATTCGGACTTGTACGGATTTTCGGTTGGGCGTTTATTTACACCAATTAGAGACATAAAATTCGCTCTGGGGGTTATTTGGGGTGCTGATCACGAATCTGATATCTGTTTTTAGATTGTCCGAAGTTTTCGACTGTATTCGTTCTTAGATTCCCATCGGGGGAGAATTTGATGACAAATCGCGACCTTTGACGATATTCGGAGTGCTACTAAGAATTATGCTCAAGTTATTTCTCTGGAGGTTGTTTGGAGTGCTGAACACGAATCTGATGCCAGTTTATCGATTTTTGACAGCTTACGGTAGATTGTGGTGGGTATACGGTAATATCCATGTACGACTTTCGATAAATCTCGGCATCGTAACCGTCGATATAATAGCAAATAGTATTCTGTAGCTTGCCAACTGAGATAGTACAGATTTATTCGGCTAACGTTTTGGCGTTATCGCCTTCTTCGGAGCCTGGAAATCGAAAAAACATTCAGGAAACTACCCGATCAATCGCTATTTCATTCTACAGGGTTTCATTCAGTATGTCACCTGATCACTCACGAAGCAATCATATGCAAGGGAAAAAGAGACCAACCTTGGACTGCGAGCCGAGACGCTCAACTAGTTACCCTCAGATCGACACAGACGGAGAGGAATGAGCCAATGCTAGGGCCTAAGACAGACAGCCTTATATACAACACTAATTACCTCGAGATACTGCCCGTGGCGGACTAATTACCTCTAGGTACTGCCTGTAGCGGACTAATTACCTCAAGATAATGCCTGTGGCGGACTAACTATGAAGTCCGCTATCAGTTTATATGGGAAACAACGACAGGTCTGAAAAGTAGCTATACCGTAGTAGGTTGACATTCTAAATTCGGATGTACACTTTATCAAGGTGGGTTCCTCGAGGTGCTGATAACGAAAACAAAACTTTTTTTCAAGTTCAGGGAGATTACGGCAAGTTACGGTAGGTTTATTTTAACTCGGCTATAGTAAACTACCGTACATAGCCCTTCAAAATCGGGCAACGAATTCGTAATTAACACCTTCATCTATGAAACGTTTAATTCAAGCCGGAGACTTTCACCAACGATTTTTCGCTATGAATCTCCTATGTCATTTGATAATAAAAAGATCTCTCAATCATGTCAATTACAGTAGTTTTCATGGGGGTGAGCCAGCTAATTATCCCAATCTCACTCATATTCTTGCGTTAATTATAATAACTACAAACAGTGAGAATTACCGAAATACGGAGAACGTTGCCATGTTTTTTGAAACTTCTGAGAATACAACAAGCTCATTTCTAGCAACATTGTTTATAAGGAAGGTTCAGCCACTCCTGACAAGGGAACCACAATAAGTCATAGTGACCATCCCAAATGAAATGCACTTTTCTAGAACCATTTTCGAACGAAAAGTCCGAATAGGCCCATCGCAGCTGCCTAGACCCACTCTGAAGAAAGTTATGAGTGTTTCTTCAAAGCTTCACGGCAAGGTAAGGGAATTCCCCCATGGAATTTTGGGGGTGTTTTTGAATTTTTCTCCGGATTTTGCTAAAAACATGTATGTAGGGGTAATCTGGGGTGCTGAACACGAATCTGGGGTTTGCTTGCCGAAATTTCAAGGTTGACTGTAGGTTACGGTAGGTAACATGCCATTTAGGAGGCAAAACCTACCTCAATATTCCGATAATCGACAAATGGGCATCCAATTCGTATTCAGCACCCCAAATAGCCCCCACATAGAAACTTTGAGACAAATCTGAGCTTTTACCAAACTACCGTATACCCACCGCAATCTACCGTAAGCTGTCAAAAATCGATAAACAGATATCAGATTCGTGTTCAGCACTCCAAGTAACCTCCAGAGAAATAACTTGAGCATAATCTTTAGTAGCACTCCGGATATCGTCAAAGGTCGCGATTTGTCATCAAATTCTCCCCCGATATGAATCTGTGAACGAATACAGTCGAAAACTTCGGAAAATCTAAAAACAGATATCAGATTCGTGTTCAGCACTCCAAGTAACCTCCAGAGAAATAACTTGAGCATAATCTTTAGTAGCACTCCGGATATCGTCAAAGGTCGCGCTTTGTCATCAAATTCTCCCCCGATATGAATCTGTGAACGAATACAGTCGAAAACTTTCGAAACTCGATAAATGAACCTCAGATTCGTGATCAGCACCCCAAATAACCTCCCAGAGCGAATTTTAAGTCAAATCTGTAATATTTTTCTCAAACGCTTCGAGAGCCCTCTCATTGGTATAAATAATCGCCCAACCGAAAATCCGTACAAGTCCAAAACGCTCTTAGGCTCCGGTCATAGTCGGTGGATCAACTGAGTCCCACCCGGTCGATACGCATCGAATTCGTGGAAAACGGGTGGAAAAAATCAACCCACTGAGTTCGACTGCGACCGTCTGATGCCCACCGCAATCCCCCCGGTCGATACTGATATTTCTCATGCGTACAAGGGCACCGACTGAGTCCGACTGAGTCCCGCTGAGTCCCACCCGGTCGATATAGGTGTTTTTCACGTGATTTGGGTGCATTTTTTTCGGCCGATTGCGACCTGCCGAGTCCCGCCGCATCTCGACTCTAGTCGTCTGCGCTCTGCCCCACGTGCTGCTGATACGGAAATCAGATGCAGACATGTTGAAAACAAGGAAAATCAGCCACCAAACACGTTCCGATTCACAGCTGAGGTGATAATCGTCACTATCAATTGCGTGTTTCGCAGAGGAACCGGTTGGTGCTGGGGGCAACCGGACTCAGTGGGACTCAGCAGCGTTTTCCACCCTGGACTCATTCGGACTCAGTCGGACTCAGTGGGACTCAGCAGGTTTTTCGACGAAGTCTGACAGGGGCCTCAGTCTGCTCAAAGTTTGGAAAATGTTCCTTCATCCTTACTTTGCTTAGTGGGGTAGTTTTGAGCGCTGAATACGATTATGAGGTCCGTTTCCGGATTTTCGCTAACATAATGCGCTTTTTAGAGGGTACAATAGGTACGAAAATCAGAGAAAAAATGCCTATAACTTTTTTCAGAGCGGGTCTATGCAGCTGCGATGGGCATATTCGGACTTCTCGTCCGAAATTGGCTCTAGAAAAGTACATTTTATTCGGAATGGTCACTATGACTTATTGTGGTTCCCTTGTGAGGATATTTTGTATTCGTTCCGCGTTATTGTTACCCTTCCAAACCGAGATGAGTTTGACACATTATTTTTTCAGCATGGAAATCCTTTTGATGATTCTATCAATATCACTCTTACCTGTCTTCGGCGAGCTAGGTAAGTTGCACTCGCCTCAGATGAGGTCTTTCATTTGATAAAAAAGAATTTGAGGTAGATCAACGTTTATAATGTATTAATAGCCACAATTCTAGTGCCAATATGGGGCTGGTTACATGAACGATAAAGGGCATGGTTCCGCGGTGTAACTTACCCCTGCAACCCTGCTTACTTTTCACCCTTATCCCCGCTCGCATTTAAGGGATGCTACACATTTCCCAATTAGCTAGCAATGGATCTCGGACTCCTGCTTACTAGAGTGAGGACTTCTTAAAAAGAGACCGAACGAACGAATTTCGAATAAATTCGTTCATTTTTTATTTCGAACGAACGAATTTCGAATAAATTCGTCCATTTTTTTATTTCGAACAAACGAATTTCGAATGAATTCGTTCATTTTTTATTTCGAACTAACGATTTTCGAATGAATTCGTTCATTTTTTATTTCGAACTAACGAATTTCGAATAAATTCGTTCATTTTTTATTTCGAACAAACGAATTTCGAATGAATTCGTTCATTTTTTATTTCGAACTAACGATTTTCGAATGAATTCGTTCATTTTTTATTTCGAACTAACGAATTTCGAATAAATTCGTTCATTTTTTATTTCGAACTAACGAATTTCGAATGAATTCCTTCATTTTTTATTTCGAACTAACGAATTTCGAATGAATTCGTTCATTTTTTTTCGAACTAACGAATTTCGAATGAATTCGTTCATTTTTTTTTTCGAACTAACGAATTTCGAATGAATTCGTTCATTTTTTATTTCGAACTAACGAATTTCGAATAAATTCGTTAATTTTTTATTTCGAACTAACGAATATTCGAAATTCGAATATACGAATATTCGAATGACGAATAATTTAAGCATCCATAGCAATATCGCGCAAATATGAAGTGAGCGGCAATAACAAGTTGAATTCTTCTTCAAAATCCTTATTTCCACCTACAAATGAAATTAATAAGGCACGACTCTAAACCTGTACTGGCTACAACGCAAAGAATGCTACGAAATCATTTTCTCCGCTCTAACTTAGCCTAAGCAGCTTATTCGAGGTGCTTAACATGAACGAGAGGTCCACTTTCGGTGCTTCGGAAGATCACGGTAAGTATAGGGTAATTATATCGTTGAAGTCTCCTATATGACTGAAATTTTGCCTAGAGAACCTACCCTTAAACCTTCTCAGATAAAAAGGAGCCCGACGCTCACTCCGATCTTCCCACTTTCCCGGAGACACGATATAGGCGAGTGCTTGCCCTCCTGACACGAGAGCGTGCCCATCACGGGCAAAGCGTGCCCCCAAAAAGATGCTCGTCGCTCAAGACGCTAGTTTCCAAGGGAGGCATACGACGCGGTTCTGAGCCAGGACTCGGATGAAGGCAATGCCTTCTGTTCAATTTCCCGATTTCGCGGTACTTAGCTCCGCCTGGACGCTGAAGGCCCTGCTCAATCGCTGGTGGCCCCAGTTGGTGCTCGGTGCACTGGCCGGGTCGCGTGTTGGCGTGCGGCCGCGTCGTGCACCGGTGCGTGAGTATATTTTTGAAAACAAAAAGCTCAGAGGGGCTTATCACCAGGGCAGGAAGCAGCTACACGCCCACGACAGTCGGTACCGCCCCCGAGATAGCTACAACCGCGCGAGACAAAACTTCGGATTTTGCGCTCCACGGCCACTATCCCGCTGGCGGTTTTCAGCGAGGCGTGGATCGCGTATTCGTCTGAGCCATTAATCCTTTGAAAATTGCTAAAAGGATAAGAGATTCTTAATCCACAGCTCAAAAAAGCCTCTTGGGGAAGTTTTAGCCAAATCGATGCTATCACTAGAACAGGGGGGTGGGGAGTACCAATTGCCATCCCACTAGGGCTCGCCCATTTTCTCGTGCCGCCGCGCAATTATAACACCAATCCGGGGTTTCCTCCCCTGCTAGAAGCTTTGCGGCGCGGAGAAATTGGTGTGACCATATGCAGTGGACAAGTGGCCCCGACTGGCGAGATAGCAGGGCCAAACCTAAAACGTCGACAAATCACGGCACTGTGCCGCAACTTTCCGTAACACCCGAAACGGATGTCAAATCTGTGCTTAGCACCCCCAAAGGTTGTTATCGCGGCCACTTGGCCACCCGTATTTCTCCGCCGTTCGGAAGGGAAGGAAAAACCCGGGTTGGTGTCATAGGTACGTTGGGGTGGAGACAACGGTCCGAGAGGTGAAGGTTGTTCAGGATAACTGAGTGGAGAATGGTGAAGGTTCCCTATATGTTTGCAACTTCAAAATTTGACGTTTTCTTAATTCTCTTTTTTCTGCATTCAATGTATTTTTAATTTTTATTTATTAATTTTGAAACATTTTTTTCCGTTAGATGACCTCCTTTAGAAATTTACTATTCTTAGTGAAATGATCTGCGTAGGTCATGAAACATTTCCTTTGAGCTGTCTTGGGGTCAAAATTTGTCGGAAAATTTCTTCAAGCGATTTTTGAAAGACTACCTGTGCTTCGCTCACACCATTTTTACCCTTTTTGATGGATTTTTCAGCAGAGCTGTTTCCGAAATCTTCATGAAATTTAGCGTCAAATAATATTTTCAATTTGAGAAAATACGTTTCCATTCTCTCAGCCGATTTCAATCTATAAATTAACGTTTCTTTCACTAAAAGCAATCGGTTTTTCGTCCATAACTGTTTTTACCCTAGAAGACAGCCCTTTTCTGAAGGTTGTTTTCGGAATCACCACAAAATTCTGCATCGAATAGCGTTTTCAGTTTGGAAAAATATTTTATCGATCCTTCAGACAAACTCATTTCACGAAACACCGGTTTTTCGCCTGTAACTCTTTAACCGTTGAAGACAGGATTTTGGTGGAGGTCGTTTCTGAAATCTCTGTAAAATTCGGCGTCGAAAGATATATCGGGTTCCTAACTTTGCTTGCCCCGTAAGTCAGCCAGGTCGGTGAAGCCGATTTTCATAGTTATCCATAGGGTGCTCACGCCTCAATGGTTTAAATGAGAGACGCAGAGTTCTGCTGGAGCTAACAACGGGGCTGGGCCCCACCGACCTGGTGGGCTTATGAAGCAAGCAAAGTTCGGAACCCAATATGTCATTCGACGCAGAATTTTACGTAGATTTCAAAAACGACGTTTACCAGAACCCTATCTCCAAAATTTAAAGAGTTATAGGCGGAAAACCGGTGCTTCGTAAAATGGATTAGGCTGAAGGATCGAGAAAAAACTTTTCCAAACTGGAAGCACAAGTTGACGCAGAATTCCATCGAGATTATGAAAACAAGTTTCACCAAAGGTCTCTCCAAGCACAAAAAAGTTATGAACGAAAAACAAATAATTTCAGGCTAAAAAAATGCACTTTATAAACTGAAATCGGCTGGAAGATGGGGAACGTATTTTTCAAAACAGAAAGCGTTTTTCAATGCAGAATTGTATGTGAATACCGAGAACAACTTCCATCAAAGGTCTATCTCTGAGCACAAAAAAAGTTATGGACGAAAAACCGGCAGTGACACCCACTCAATCTTGAAAATGACTTGCATGAAAGTTGGGTCACTTTCACTCTTTTTCGGGGCGTTTCACCGGTTCTCCCAAAGGTGAAGGTTCCCCTCTTCACCTGCCCAGGGGTGAAGGTTGGTGGAGTACATGGCTCCACCTAACGAAGCTATGGTTGGTGTTATCATTGCGCGGCGGCATGAAAAAATGGGCGTGGCCAAGTTTGATTGCCATGTGACTCCCCCTGTTCGAACCGCCCTAGTAGCCTCATCAGTAGACTGTCAACGAATATTCGGAAAACGAATATTCGGCCGAATAAACGAATAATCGAATATTCGAATAATTCGATTATTCGGAAAAGTCAATTTTTCGAATAACTCGTTTATTCGAATATTCGGAAAAGTCAATTTTTCGAATAATTCGTTTATTCGAATATTCGGAAAGGTCAGTTTTTCGAATAAATCGTTTATTCGAATATTCGGAAAAGTCAATTTTTCGAATAATTCGTTTATTCGAATATTCGAACGGCCCAATATTCGAATATTCTAAACGAATAATTTCAGAAAAATAAGAAGCAGAGTCTTCGGCACATGTCCATTTTTGCGGTCCAGAGGTGAAGTGTCCCAAAACTCAAACTGGTGGAAGGTTCGAATATAAGCAGAATGCTCCAATATTCAACATGAGATAGTCAGAAAGCTAATGGTGGAGTATCTCGCTCAGCACCGAATTTGTGGGCAGACGTAATCGCTCCCGCCGCGAAGCGGCGGGAGAGCTTTGGTTTTTCCCGGGACTTGTGATCACTTAGAATTTTGAAGTAGTTAACAAAACCAGTAAAACAAATTTTCTAGAGATTTCTTTCTGGATATAGGTGAGAGAGTCGAGAACACACCCGCTGACAAAATTTGAGCTAAATCGCTTCAAAAATAACGAAGTTAGATCGGCGAAAGCTTGGCGAAAATTCGTGTTGCGCGCCTTGTAACGTGTCTCGTGTGCCCTGCTGCTCGTTGCTCGTTGCTGCCGTTACGCACCTATAGTAGTAGCCACTGCCAGCGGTCGCAGGCGATCAGTTGGGCAGGCAGGTAAGTGGGTACGTAGGCAAGCTGGTGATAAATCGATTTGTAGGTGGATGAGCCTTCAGATGACGTCATCGGGACGTCGCGGAGAGGATTCTGGGCTTCAGATGACGTCATCAGGACGTCGTGGAAAGTGGGTAAGGATGCAGAAGGCGTCCGCAGGACATAGTGAAAAGGTTGTTGGGCATCTGGTGACGTCATCAAGACGTCGTGGAAAGTGAGTAGCGCTTCATGTGTAGCGTGCGCAAAAAGTTGAATACCTACTGATTATCATATCAATCTATACTATCTGAAAAATATTGAAGATTCTTAATGGATATTACTTCGTAATATCGAGAAAAAGTGGACAGTTCTATCAAAAAGGGGTCTTACAAGCAGAAGTGGGTTGGTTCGTGTTACAAACTTTCCAACACAAAGGGAACAATAGAAAAGTGGAGTGAGAAGAGTCTACGGAAAGCGAACAATATTCTCTAAGAGTGATTTTCTTGGCCGGCACTTATAAACAGCGAAAACAAACCGTTGTGGTATTTTCGAGGAAGAGTCTAACGCTTTCCAGGAAAAAAAGAACTTCTATTCGCTAACGAGATTATATAGAAACACTCCTGTTTGATGCTGTGTTTGTATAGTTTCAATTCTCATTACGGCTGGATCTAACCGTCTGTGTAGGCCAATTTGCATCATTTTCTTATTTGATAAAAATTATTATGTGCACATACACATTAACTTTCAATGGTTCTCGCATAATCTGAGTCTGTTTTGGAACCACAAAGTACTTCCATGTAAAATACCACAACGGTCTGTTTCCGCTGTTTAGAAGTGCCGGCCTATAAATCACTCTCAGAGAATATTGTTCGCTTTTTGTAGACTCTTCTCACTTCAGTTATCCATTTTTCCTTTTTAGCTGGAACGTTTCTGACGCGAACAAAACCCCTTTCGCTTGGAAGACCCCTTTTTGATAGATAGATAGATACTGTTTTCCATCTGATGGAGTACGTCCGGAATAGACTCGAGCGATGTTCCAGGAACGGCTACCGTACGCTGTTAGAGTGTAATACTTAATTTTCATGAATCTGGGTCAATCGCTGCAGCTTTGAGCCAATTCTTATTCAACATTCACCTTATATTTTTGCGGTCCAGAGGTGAAATGTCTTCAACCAAACTGGGTGCTATCTTAGCGGTGGGGGGCCACTATGTCTGGGTGAACCTGGCCCCGCCCATTTTACCGTGCCGCACTAAATTTGAGTACCTACCCGTAGTTTCCCTCCCCCGCACTAATCACAATGCATGCGGCACGGAAAAATAGGCGTGGCCATGTGCGATACAACAGTCTCCCCCGCTTAGATAGCACCCTAAACTGATAGGAAATTCGGATATTGTTGGTAGATGTTATTCAGAAAATTCAGAGAATTTGACCGTATCGTTTAACAACTACTCAAAGACAGTGGTAAATGTTAGTTTGAATACTCTCATGATATAATGTGGAATGTGTTTTTCGTGGAAGTACATTGGCATAGCTTTGATCTATATAATATTATACAAAAAAAGGCCAAGAAAGTTGGTAGTGCCGCGAATGGGGGTTCGATGATGCGTACTCGGTCCGTACTTCTTATTCGAAGACTCGCGATTTTGACCGAATATTCGAATTATTCGTATTCGAATCATTCGAATAATTCGATTATTCGGAAGAGTCAAATTTTCGAATAATTCGTTTATTCGAATATTCGGAGAAGTCTATTTTTCGAATAATTCGTTTATTCGAATATTCGGAGAAGTCATTTTTTCGAATAATTCATTTATTCGAGTATTCGGAAAAATCAATTTTTCGAATAATTCGTTTATTCGAATATTCGGAGAAGTCAATTTTTCGAATAATTCGTTTATTCGAATATTCGAAAGAGTCAACTTTTCGACTTATTCGTTTATTCGAATATTAGAAAATTTTTATTCGTTTGATATACTCTACTCATCAGACGGTGTGGGGAAAAATTTATCTCTTGCTTTCGGAAAAATGGAACAATGGAGTAGTGAAGAAAATGACATCAGTCTTGAAAGGTATGTCAAATCATCAATACATTAGAGCTGATTTTCATATTTTTTGTTAAATCAGCTCGGGTATTCAAATTCGAATACCGTTCGAATATTCACCTCTGCGAATAATCTAATTTGAATAATGTTCGAATATTCACCTTTTCCAAATAGTCGAATTCGAATAATATTCGAATATTCACCTTTTCCGAATAGTCGAATTCGAATAATATTCAAATATTCATCTTTTGCGAATAGTCGAATTCGAGTAATGTCCGAATTTCCACCTTTTTCGAATAGTCGAATTCGAATAATGTTCGAATATTCACACTTTTCGAATATTCGAATGTTCGAATGAAAATTCGTTTGAAGAATTCGAATATTTATTCGAACTCGAATTTTCGATCCTCACTCTACTGCTTACCCTCCGAGGTGTCCTGCACGATTTTCCAAATGAACAGCAGCGGGTCCTCACCCATACTTCTTTTTTGAGATGTGCTGCATAATTTCCCGGATAGATAGCGATGGATGGCGGACTCTTGGGGCCGTATTCATCAATGATTTACCGGCGAGGTAAGTGTAAAGTCCTTCGAATTTGGCGCTTACACGGTATTCGCACGCTTACATACTCGGAATTTTCGAGTAAAAATCCAGGTAAAATTTACCCGACGTATGGGGCCGGGTAAATTTTACTCCCAGCCGGCTGCAGCTGCACTCGTCGCGGAATTAGCAATGGAGCGCAGGATCCTCATCGATAATTCGAACTACTCGCCTACTTATAATTTAATTCGCCTATTTATGACTCATTCAATGTAAACAGGAAGTTTTTTTTACATGTCTGTTCTCATAGGATTTAGTTGTAAGTCGTGAAAAAACGGTAAGCTTTCTTTCCTTCTGTTCATTTAATTTCTTTATCAAATTTTGAACAAAGATGAAATGCATTTCTAATGCTATATTTGTTAGGTCATATTTTGCTGACGCAAAAGTAATAGTTTTGAGAAAACAATATTTCCTAGGCTCGATTGGATTTTCCAGTTCATATGTTAATAGTATAGCTGTCGAAAGCGTCTTCATCTAATATTTTTGGCGCTTCTTCTACAACACGATAATTTGTGAACCTCACGCTCGAATTCAATTTATGGCTTAAGTACTCGATATTTTTGCATTTCGAATTTTCTTTTGTGGATAGAATTTGGACCTCAAACCTCACAGTACATTTGTATAGGTAATATTCTCATCCACCATAAGTAATTTGCGAATAGTCAACTTTTTGCCACCGATTTCTGCTTTTTCTTCGAATGGTGAAAAAAAAACTTGACAATGCGCAATGAAATGTATTTCAAAAGAACGTTTCCAGCAGTATACGACAGAGGGAGAGCTGATTTTCTAATGCTATAATTCATTTTGTCAAACAAATCAGGGGTTACACTTTTTTCTCTACAATTGAATAAGCACGACCCAATACAAGAAAATTCTTTGGCTTTTTTTGTCGCTTTGTATCCCGCAGAAAAGGGCATATTCATCGTCAGCTGAACGGTGAGCATTTCCAGAAAATTTTCCGAATTTCCCCCTGAAACTCGTGACCCACTACGAGAAGCTGAGAGCTCAAAAATTTTTTGGGTAGAAACAGAATGGCAATTGAATGGTATATCAAATTTGTTGGGGGTGTGTATACAAGTCTGTTGGTACCTTCTCGTTGGTGCCCCTGCTTCTACTGAACCCAGCAGACGTTTGAGTGTACACAGGGAACGTTCGAGCGTTATAGCGTGCACAGCTATATCGCGAAAGTATCCCGCACATTGCATAAAGGTGTTGCCGTCCGGCACACCAAGGCCTCTGGTCCATAACACCTTAGGATCCGTACCTAGGGAGTTCATGAAGTCTTTGGCAACAAGCCACAATTTCGCCACCCTGAATTGCCGGTCATTGTCGAGTGATATCCAACAATTTGCGTTGTCCAATCTTTTGAGCTACTTCCATAAGGATAGACCAGTCATCAACGTCGGAGAGTACGTCATCTACTGTGGTGACGCTGATGATAGGAGAGTGAGAGGCTGTGCGATAGCTGTAAGGAAGGATTTCAATGGTATGGTCAAGGAGTTTGGCTCAACGTCGTGCCGGAATGCATTCGTACGACTGCGGGATCACAGAGGATTCAATCTGTGGATAGTGAGTGCTCATGCGCCCACCGAAACCGCCGAAGACAATTCCAAGGATGCCTTCTACGAGGAACTCAATACGTTGCTAGCCAGGGTACCTTGTCAACATGCTGTTGTGGTGGGAATCGACGCAAACACTAAGATGAGACTTGATCAGGAATCCGAAGTACTCGGTAAATGGTTCTTCCCAGTGGAGCAAACATCGGACAATGGCTACCGCCTTGTCGACTTGTGTGAACGCAGTGGTCTGATTATTGCATCGACATTCAAGAGGAATCATCGCCGCCATCAGCTTATGTGGCAGGGACCAACCCAGCTATCTCTGGAAGAGCAGCGGAAGCGGAAGATGACAACTTTGAAACTACAGCTCGACTATGTTCTGACGAGGAATATTCCAGTATCGAACGTTCGAAGATCTAGAGCTGTGTGGGATGTCGCATTCGATTCGGATCACCGTCCAGTTCTGTTGAACTTCACTGCGAGGATTCATAAGAGGAAGCGAGGGGCTAAGCCTCTCCAGAGGATTGATACGACAAGTCTCAGTGATGAAGAATGCAGAAGGAAATTCCGACAACGCGTTTCTGCTCATATTGGAGTACGGACTAAGAAGAAACTTTGCGACGCGGACTCTTTCGTCAAGTGCATCCAGGACGCTTCGAAAGAGGCACTCCCGGTTCTACAGCCCAGGAAGAATCTCGCCTACGTCTCAGAGGAAACAACATCTACCTACAACAGAATATGTGCTCTCCGAACTGCAGGAAACTTCGTGGAGGAGAAGCGTCTGAGGAGGAAGTTGCATCGGCAGCTTCAAAGTGACCGCGAGCGAGAGTGGACGTGTAGAGCTAAGGAGTTTGAGAAGGCCAGGGAGGAGAAGAATCCGGGGAAAGCCTACACGTGTTACGACAGTATAGCGGCAAGATGAAGAGATGTTCTCCTGTCTTGAACACTACCAATGGAGTTGCAGTTGGTGATGCGACGCTGCCAATATGGAAGGATTACTTCAGTTCACTACTGAATCGTCCAGCGCCATCAGTACCTGAGCTCCCGCATGTTCAGAGAGCACATTACGATGTCAGTGAGGAACCGCCGACTGAGTCTGAAGTTTTGGATTGTGTCCGGAAAATGAAGAATGGAAAGGCAGGTGGAGATGACAACAACACTGCTGAAATGCTGAAAGCTCTTCCTCCGTCTGGGATTCGTGAAATGACCAACACCATCCGTGCCATATGGATGAGCGAAAGGATACCCGATTCGTGGAGACATGCGATCATCGTACCTCTTCACAAGAAGCTATCCGTCACGGATCCTAAGAACTACAGAGGAATCTCTCTACTTCGTGTCATGTACAAGGTTTTAGAACGTATCATTCTCGGGCGACTCATCAAACATCGTGAGGAAACGACCAGAGAGGAGCAAGCCGGTTTCGACCTGGAAGATCGACCATCGACCAAGTGTTTGTTGTGAGAAGAGTAAACGAATCGTGGCAGCGGTATTCGAAGCCATTACAGCTTGCTTTTTTGGACTTTGAAGCCGCGTTCGACTCTCCCCATCGTGATCGATTGCTCAATGCTCTGCGAGCAGATGGAGTCCCGGGAAAGTATGTTCGGTTAATCGAGGACATGAACAAAGGAACAACAGCAGCAGTTCGTACGCCTGTCGGGTTTACGTCAGCTTTTGAGGTGAGAACAGGAGTAAGGCAAGGAGCTGTAGCAGGATCTTTTCTATTCAACTTTGCCGTTGATGACATCATGCGTAGAGTTGCAGAACAGTTTGCTGCGAATGTGATCCTAACACCATCAGGACGCTCCCTTGTCGACCTGGAGTACGCCGATGACATTGTGTTATTCGCTGAAAACAACGCAAAACTGCGAAGGATTGTGAACCTCGTTTCGAAGTATGCCGCAGCCTATGGACTTCGTCTTCATCCCGACAAATGCAAGCAGATGTGGGTCTCTCAGAGGCCTTCAACGGGAGTTTGTGTGGACGGACAACGTATCGAACTGGTGGACGATTTCTGTTATTTGGGCTGTTTGCTGAAGAACGATGGTAGTTATGCAGCGGATATTCGACAACGATGTGCGAAAGCTACGTCTGCATTTAATTCTCTAACCAAGTGTTTGTGGTCTACCACCATCGCGAAGGAAGTTAAGTTGCGCGTCTACCTATCCGCTATTCGCCCTATCATGATGTACGGATCGGAGACGTGGGCAGCACCGAAGACGCAGATGGAAAGGTTGGATTGCATGGAGAGGAAGCTTTTTAGGCGTTTGCTTGAATATTTCTGGCCGCGTTTATGCCATAACGAAGATCTTTACAAGGAAATCGATGCAGTACATCAACGCTTGACACGAGGGAGGTGCCAGCATCTCCCAACGCCATCTCAAGCAGCAATGGAATGTCGACTTCGACTGCTCGGGCATATACTAAGAAGAACGCCGGATCGCTCGTACAACACGCTTTAAAAATGCTTCCAAATCCTGTCTGGAAACGGCCACCTGGGCGTGGGCGAAAGTTCTGGACGGATGTGGTTAAAGAGGATTTGAAGTCACTCGGCATCGAAAGACAGTTCAGGCGCGATGTTTCGTTTCGCAGGAAATGGAATAGTGACAGCTGGATGGAATATGTTCAAATTGTGGCTGAAGACCGTGAAAAATGGACACGGCTCACTACTAGGACGGCACACCTCGGTGAAGATGCGGAATGACCGCGTCAGGCGAAAGCCAACCGATTAAGTCAAGTAAGTCATTTGAAAACTTGGAAAATACCTCATTCGAAAAAGATTTACTCATTCTTGAACTAAAAGGGAATGTACCTTAAATTTGAACGGCTCTGAAGTGTCGAAAACGAGTTAAAGATGGAATTTATTAGAATGAGCTTCCGCTGTACAGTGGACATGAAATTCGAATGACACACAACAAATTGTTGAAGGGGAATGTTTCTTAAACCTTCCTTTTGACGATTATATACTTCTTATCTCATACATATACAGTAGCGGTCATAAATCTATTGACATGGCCTTTTTACAAAAACTGTTTTTATACATATCTCGACCTAGTCCTGGCGAAACTTGATGAAACTTTAGTATGTCATAGGGTGTCACAAACCTTACTTTAGACATACACAAGCTCAGGTTATGAAAATACGGTTTCCAAATATGGAATCGCTCCCGCCGCGAAGCCATCACTTTTTTTCTGGTAATGAATTCGAAATTGAATTATGTTATTTTACATCTATTAAGTATCTCTCTTCGAAGTTAACGAAGTAGAGCGAAATTCGTGTACCGTTTGTATTTTGTCAAAGTCCATAAAGTACATTTTTCAGATTGGTTCACGAGCGATTAATTTTGTAGTGGTAAATTTTCAAAAATATGCCAAAATCTGTGTAATTTTCGGTCTTCTGAAAAAAATTCGATAGAGATCATTCTCTCTTTGAATTGACCCTGACAATTGACCCTTTGACCCTGACAACCTTCGGTCTACTTGAAAACTTTTTTAAAATTCTTCGAGAAGCGTATGCGGAAGCCTACAGCTTTGATGAAGACATAGATGATGGAAATCCCAGGGGGAACCATGAGGGATCTCGAATGGGGCTGCTGGTTCAAAGGAAAAATGGAACGTAAGCGCTTGTGCGACCCCGCACGATTTCGCGGGCGACGGTAGATGAAAATCGCCTTGTTCTACCATAAATGGCTTCAAATATCCCCAAGCCGCGGGTTTTTCGCCGATGAATCCAGCCCATGTTGGCGTCTGAAAGATTGATTTTCTAAGAGAAACATATCTCTTATTTTTTGTAGAACATTCTTTTTGAAATGTTGGTCTTGCAACAAGGAAAAGCTTCTCTGACTTACAGGACCCAACAGCGACGAACTATCAGTGCTTAGGAAGGCTGCCGATGCCCTCAGGTGCTCCAAGCCGTGCCTTTTCGACTTTTTAACCCTATTAATAGATCGAAAGCCTGGTGGTTCTTGCAGGTGGGTACGCTACTTAACCTTGAAAATATGAGATCACCACATCAAATTTTAGGACATATGAAAACGCTGTGCTGTGCTTCAATAAGAAGAACTGCACACGGACGCCATACTTCGACTCAGACCTCGAAACGCTTAGTGATATGTGCAGAGAGGATCCCGACAGTAAGTTCCGTCGGAAATCCAGTTTTTAAAAACATTTTTTTGCTGCAGAGCATCTATATAGGTTTTGATTTCGCACAAAATAATGTCTCAATGTCAGAGCTGGCTGGCATAAGTATCCGAATCTGATGCATAAATACAGTGAACAAGCTGTCTAAAAGCTATTTTTTTTTCGTGAAGCGTGAACGGAGCGGAGGTACAGGCTCTTCGACAAGATGCTCAGCTCTCGTTCTCACGGTTCAAAAGGTGAACGACCTGATCCAGAACGCCCAAGCCGTTGAATCCGCTAAAACGGGGACGCCTGACCGCGTCTTAGATTGCTCGTATTTAGCAAAGTTTGGGGCATTCCTTAAAGGCACTGTTCGCGATAAACTTCATCCTCAAATTTTTCATGACAAACGCTTCTCGTGGCTCTCAGAAGCAGAACAGCGTCGAAAAAACGGGACGAAAAGCTACCCAGTATACATTCCATCCGATGGCCAAAATGGCGTCGGATCGGATTTTCGGATATTGCCGATTTCGCAAAACCGACTCATCGGATAAATCGGATACTGTCCCAAACGAGAATTTCGGATAGCGGATCCTATCCGAAACCAGAATTTTTGATCGGATCGGATATCGGATATCCGATCGGATAAAATCGGATTCACCGGATAATTCGGATGAAAAAACGGATAAGAAAATTTTTTTAGTAGTACCGTGGATTCAACCCCGTGTATTCAAGCAAATACATTCTGTAGCCACGAGCATACGCGTCGCGGTCCGGTGTGTGTCGCGCTCGCGGCGAACACTGAAAACCCCCCCCCACCGTTTAGAGTAGTCTTCAGCGCTTTAAAGGAGTAAATGGCTATCATCTGTGACGAGAAATGAACGCAGGAAAGCAAATTATGCCCCTGGACATGTCAGTTTACTTGGTTTCACCCTGAAGCAGGGATGTCGCGTCGCCGCGCAACTCGTCGCGCGCGACGCTCGCCAACAACGACGCGGCACGCACGGGTGAGAAACTAGTCCTCCCCTGCAACCGGTGGGAGCACATAACTGACCAAAAAGACCTGCCACAGAATCATGGTTTAGCGGGCCGTTGCGACCAATCTCGGTAGGGCTACGACCCCTTACCTTGTTAAACGAAACCTTGGAAAAAATCCGAATTCGTTACGAACTTCCCCTTCTGGGTAAACATTGAGCTTGAAAATTATATGATCCCTGCAGAATTCACGCTGTCGCAGCAAGGGGGCCACCGTGCAATCGTACATAGCCCCGCGCATTTTCCCGTGCCGCCGCATCATGAGTACACCAACCGAGGGTTTCCCTACCCTCCTGAATTCAAGTCGTTTGATTACGACACGGGAAAATGGGTAGGGACAAGTGCGAAACCGAAGCAAGGCTAGTTTTTTTTGCACACTTCCTCTGTTGTCTTCAACATAACTGAAGGACACAACATCAATTAATTTTAACACAAAACTACGGGTTGCGGAACGTGCCACATATTTCACGGTAGAGCGCGTCCCCGCCGTTGCACCGTCAACCCGTTTTCCACCGCCAAATAACCGTCTCCGTGTATTGAATCTCTCTTTATCTGCGGTACAACCAACAATTCGACTCCTCCCCGTTTTTGCTCCCGCCGTCGCACCGACAAGCCTTTTTACCCCGCCGAACAACCATCAGCGTGTCTGAGTCCTATTGGAGAACGTCACCCGAGTTATGAACACAGATTCGCGTTTTAATAAAGCGTCCGAACAAAAGACATTCCTCCGAAACCTGTCCGTGAAATTTACAAATACAACACTTTTTGTCTTCCTGAGAGCTCAAAATCATTTGTGTGCCATCATCAGGAGCACACTTATTTCGCAGAATCATATAAAATCTGGAAACGCTTACACTTCCCTTTTACACTTAGTGTGGATGGCTTTTGATGGCAATAATGTATCATGAGATTGAACAAATTGAATTAATACTGAAAATTGCAAGTTTTTCCCGCATCTAAGACCCTCGTCAGACTTGGTCGAAAACGAGACCGAGTCCGGCTGAGTCCGGGGCAGAAAAACCGACCTTGTCAAGCCATCGCGGGGGTCGGTGGCAGGGTAAAACGCCCCTTTTGCAATGAAATTGATCGGATCTGGCTGATCAGCGGAGGTTTCGGCATGACTCATAACTGCCGAAGTTTTCGTGGTAATGTCTCATAAGTGGCGGAGTTTTCGGGTCAATGTGTTGCAGTTTCTGCACTGTTTTCCCTGACACTCTCTCGTGTAGAGCGCGGAAATGGCAGCCCACAATGTATACGCTGCGCTTGGATGTGAGGTGTTTGTGCTTGTCATGGTTGACATTGTTCGGAATATCGACGCTCTGGCGGGATGTAGGTGGCAGGTTGAATCGCCAGTGCTGCCTCTCGACCTGCACGCGGAGTTTTCGGCATGATTGGGGGAGTTTTCGGGCTTAGCCCGCCCCTTTTTTCGTTTCGAGCGGCAGCACGCTACCTGTTCAACTCCCCTCAACCGGCCACCGAGCCCAGCGAGTGTGTGAGTTGGTGCAATGGATCTGCCCGTGTGCGAACGTGAAACACCCGTATCGACTGGGTGGATTGCGGTTGCAATGAGTCGGTCGCATTCTGACTCAGTGGGTTGATTTTTCTGCACCCGACTGTCACTATTTCGGTGCGTATCGATCGGGTGGGACTCAGTTCATCGACCATCTCTGACGGCGGCCTAAGGACTTGCAAAACGAAATAAGGCCTCTCCACTTCACGAAATACCCCCTATCACATGTTATGCAGTTATTTTGTGATATTATGTCCCCTTCATTATAAAATATTTGTATTTGTTCAATATGCATGTAGTGAAGTGTCAAAATCCATTCCTCACACATGCTTAATCAGCGATTCCGCAACCGTCAATAGCGCGCTCTACTGCGAATTCGCGCGACCTCTACGCGACCGCGTTCGAAGCTGGCTGTTACGGCGGGCGCAATTCTATCCGTTTTTCATCCGAAATTATCCGATATTCATACGATAATTATCCGATTTTTATCCGAAAAAATCCGATTTTTATCCGATCGATTATCCGTTTTTTATCCGATTATCCGGTTTTCTGATCGGATCCTTCGATTTTCACTTTTCCGGATATCGGATAATTCGGATATCGTGTTTTTTCGTCTGATCGGATTTCGGATCAATCCGAAATCGCCACTTTGACGTCGGATCGGATTTCGGATAATTATCCGATCGGATTATCCGACCCGGATATCCGAAACCGACTCCGTCGGATGGAATGTATACTACCCAGGAGCCGCAAAACGGCTTAGAAAAGTGGGCAAACCCCGCCGCTGTGGGGGGGAAGTCCCGCCCCTTTTCGCCCCTCGACGTGAACAAAGGAACACTCTAAATTGTGAGTTGAGCGATGGTTTCCGATCAAAAGCCCCGTTCTTCCCTTCATTCTCAACTTCTCTCTTCACTCAGGTCAGCTCGCATTCATTGGCTACAAAAGACGGAAGTTACAAGCCTCGGACAACTCGTCCACCATGCTTCCTTAGCTAAATTTTTGAGGGACCATAACTCCATTTCCAGAAGATCTTGTACGATTCCAGAAGCATCATTGGAATCAGAATGGGGCCGGTTTTAAGATAGACAAAAAACAGAAAGGCGATTCTTATCGCGAACAGTTCCTTTAAAGGCAGCATACACGCTCGTAAACCTGACTTACTGACTGACTTAATCGGTTGGCTTTCGCCTGACGCGGTCATTCCGCATCTTCACCGAGGTGCGCCGTCCTAGTAGTCAGCCGTGTCCATTTTTCACGGTCTTCAGCCACAATTTGAACACATTCCATCCAGCTGTCACTATTCCATTTCCTGCGAAACGAAACATCGCGCCTGAACTGTCTTTCGATGCCGAGTGACTTTAAATCCTCTTTAACCACATTCGTCCCGAACTTTCGCCTACGCCCAGGTGGCCGTTTCCAGACAGGATTTGGAAGCATTCTTAGAGCGTGTTGTACGAGACGATCCGGCGTTCTTCTTAGTATATGCCCGAGCAGTCCAAGTCGACTTTCCATTGCTGCTTGAGATGGCTTTAGGAGATGCTGGCACCTTCCTCGTGTTAAGCGTTGATGTACTGCGTCGATTTCCTTGTAAAGTTCTTCGTTATGGCATACACGCGGCCAGAAATATCCAAGCAAAAGCCTAAAAAGCTTTCTCTCCGTGCAATCCAACCTTTCCATCTGCGTCTTCGGTGCTGCCCACGTCTCTGATCCGTACATCATGATAGGGCGAATAGCGGATAGGTAGACGCGCAACTTGACTTCCTTCGCGATGGTGGTAGACCACAAACACTTGGTTAGAGAATTAAATGCAGACGTAGCTTTCGCACATCGTTGTCGAATATCCGCTGCAAAACTACCATCGTTCTTCAGCAAACAGCCCAAATAACAGAAATCGTCCACCAGTTCGCTACGTTGTCCGTCCACACAAACTCCCGTTGAAGGCCTCTGAGAGACCCACATCTGCTTGCATTTGTCGGGACGAAGACGAAGTCCATAGGCTGCGGCATACTTCGAAACGAGGTTCTCAATCCTTTGCAGTTTTGCGTTGTTTTCAGCGAATAACACAATGTCGTCGGCGTACTCCAGGTCGACAAGGAAGCGTCCTGATGGTTTTAGGATCACATCCGCAGGAAACTGTTCTGCAACTCTACGCATGATGTCATCAACGGCGAAGTTGAAAAGAAAAGGTCCTGCAACGGCTCCTTGCCTTACTCCTGTTTTCACCTCGAAAGCTGACGTAAATCCGACAGGTGTACGAACTGCTGCTGTTGTTCCTTTGTTCATGTCCTCGATTAACCGAACATACTTTTCCGGGACTCCATCTGCTCGCAGAGCATTGAGCAATCGATCACGATGAGGAGAGTCGAACGCGGCTTCAAAGTCCAAAAAAGCAAGCTGTAATGGCTTCGAAAACCGCTGCCACGATTCAATTACTCTTCTCCCGACGAACACTTGGTCGATGGTCGATCTTCCAGGTCGAAAACCTGCTTGCTCATCTCTGGTCGTTCCTTCACGATGTTTGATAAGTCGCTCGAGAATGATACGTTCTACAACCTTGTACATGACACGAAGTAGAGAGATTCCTCTGTAGTTCTTAGGATCCGTGACGGATAGCTTCTTGTGAAGAGGTACGATGATCGCATGTCTCCACGAATCGGGTATCCTTTCGCTCATCCATATGGCACGGATGGTGTTGGTCATTTCACGAATCCCAGACGGAGGAAGAGCTTTCAGCATTTCAGCAGTGTTGTTGTCATCTCCACCTGCCTTTCCATTCTTCATTTTCCGGACACAATCCAAAACTTCAGACTCAGTCGGCGGTTCCTCACTGACATCGTAATGTGCTCTCTGAACATGCGGGAGCTCAGGTACTGATGGCGCTGGACGATTCAGTAGTGAACTGAAGTAATCCTCCCATATTGGCAGCGTCGCATCACCAACTGCAACTCCATTGGTAGTGTTCAAGACAGGAGAACATCTCTTCATCTTCCCGCTATACTGTCGCAGCAACGTGTAGGCTTTCTTCGGATTCTTCTCCTCCCAAGCCTTCTCGAACTCCTTAGCTCTACACGTCCACTCTCGTTCGCGGTCACTTTGAAGCTGCCGACGCAATTTCCTCCTCAGACGCTTCTCCTCCACGAAGTTTTCTGCAGTTCGGAGAGCACATACTCTGTTGTAGGTAGATGTTGTTTCTTCTGAGACGTAGGCGAACTTCTTCTTAGGCTGTACTACCGGGAGTGCCTCTTTCGAAGCGTCCTGGATGCACTTGACAAAAGAATCTGCGTCGCAAAGTTTCTTCTTAGTCCGTACTCCGGTGTGAATAGAAACGCGTTGTCGAAAATTCCTTCTGCACTCTTCATCTCTGAGACTTGTCATGTCAATCCTCTGGAGAGGCTGAGCCCCTCGCTTCCTCTTATGAATCCTCGCAGTGAAGTTCAACAGAACAGGACGGTGATCCGAATCGAATGCGACATCCCACACAGCTCTAGATCTTCGAATGTCCGTTACTGGAATATTCCTCGTCAGGACGTAGTCAAGGTGTAGTTTCAAAGTTGTCATCTTCCGCTTCCGCTGCTCTTCTGGAGATAGCTGGGTTGGTCCCTGCCACGTAAGCTGATGGCGGCGATGATTCCTCTTGAATGTCGATGCAATAATCAGACCGCTGCGTTCACAAAAGTCGACAAGGCGGTAGCCATTGTCCGATGTTTGCTCCACTGGGTAGAACCATTTACCGAGTACTTCGGATTCCTGATCAAGTCCCATCTTCGCATTTGCGTCAATCCCCACAACAACAGCATGTTGACAAGGTATCCTGGCCAGCAACGTATTGAGTTCCTCATAAAACGAATCCTTCGAATTGTCTTCGGCGGTTTCAGTGGGCGCATGAGCACTCACTATCCACAGATTGAATCCTCTGTGATCCCGCAGTCGTACGAATGCATTCCGGCACGATGTTGAGCCAAACTCCTTGACCATACCATTGAAATCCTTCCTTACAGCTATTGCACAGCCTCCTACTCTCCTATCGTCAGCGTTACCGCAGTAGATGGTGTACTCTCCGACGCTGATGACGGGTCTATCCTTGGGGCGGGTTTCCTGCAAAGCAGCAAACGGTGCATGGAAATAGCTCAGAAGTCTGGATAGCGCAGTTTTTTGGATATTAAGATAACTACAGAATTAGAATGGTATGGCACCGAACACAACGCCCACACATTTTGAAGTGTCAAAAACGACCCACAATGACGTTACATGAGCGAGAAGTTGGCCCCGCCCCTGTATTTGCGTCCTCCATTAAAACGGGGGTGCTTGACTATTTTCATCGTCGTCGATGTGTGTGGTTTACCTATTGTACCTATTCTACCACCCACAAAGGTTGCCGACGGTGAGTATAGTCCAGCACCCCCGTTTTGAAGGAGGACGCAAAAACAGGGGCGGGGCCAACTTCTTTTTCCGTCATTGTGGGTCGTGTTTGACGCTTCGAAATGCGTAGGCGTTGTCTTCTGTGTCATACCATTCTAATTCCGTACTCATCTCAATGACGTGTACGAGTGTGTATACTGCCTTTGGAGGTACAGTCCAACCTCGAAATCGTTTTTCAGTTTTTTCAGCTCATGTTGGCAAGAATTTCGCGCGGATCGCAATGTTGTCTCCAAAATCGCCCAGAACCCATTGAGAACGAAGTTATGGCCCCTCAAACATTAAAGATTTGAACAGCAAGACTTTACTGGACGAGTTGTCGCGGGCCTGTTTTTTTTCTCGTCGTTTGCCGCTATCGTTCCGGAGCAGATCACAATATAAAGCTAGACCAATAAGAAATAGGAAAAGGTAGATTTTGTTCAGAATCCGTCCCGCATGCTGTCCCTATTGAGAACGAAAACTTGCCGCTGGGCGCTCTTTTTTCTTTCTGGGGGCGTGGTCGACGTTTTCCGCGCTTTTTCTCGCTTATTTGAGCGGACTGAGATTTCGCATCTGGCAGGGTCGCTATACACAGCGGTTGGAGCATAATATCAAAAATTACTCCTGAGGTTGGACTATGCCTTCAAAGGCTTGTAATGAAATATATATATATATATAAGAGAGACGGGAAGATTATTGAATGTGCGCCTCAAACAACATCTGGCTGGAAAAAGACGCAAGTCTCTCCTCACACCTCTCGGCAAACAAAGTGTTGAACAACACAATAATATGGACTTTGAAATCACTTGCCCAGTACTCAGCCAGGAAACGGACATTGCTGTGAGAAAGACCCTGGAGGCATTTAATATTCGTACTCGGGATCCAGAGCTCAACAATCGAAACGAGTGCATCTCTATAACAAATGAGTTTCTACCGATTCTCCCGCTGTGTGGATTGTAAGATATCAACTTCTGCTAGTAGTCAACGTGGTTAGTGATGGATCGATTTCAAAGGTGCCTCACTTGCTCCCGGTCGTCTAATACATAACTGCAGCGGGGCTTGGCCGTGGTGGAATCGAATCGGGTTAGTTCGGGTATTTTAGTTGTTGCCGCCTGAAGTTCTTGTGGAAGTGAATACTGGCAAGAGCGAAGGCAGCGTTTGGCCGTGTAGTTTTGCACATGGTTTGTTTCGACGATTTTTCATGCCTCTGATAACGGCGAGCTTGTCGAAATGTCTGGCCAATAAAGTCGATTCTGCCTTAAAAAAATCTGGTGTGGCACAGAAGTTGATGAAAATATACTCGTGATGCCCAGGTTTGAAGAAAACCGCACCTGGAGATTTTGAAGGCAGTCTTAACGATAAAGGATAAAGGGTACAGTTCTCGGCGTATATCAATCCTCTGAGGATGCGCCACACATTCGACTTCCATTCAGAATCCTAGAGGTTTTTGAATGTGTCTTGAGCCTATACAATGAATGACTCGCGGGGGCCAGCCGATGTTCATGTCAGTATTGTTATGCTCCCAGACATGTCTGCTACCAATTTACCGACTACGGAGGGATATAAGGTTTGGTTGACCCAGGGCGAGGATCGATCACTCGACCGTGTGCGTGACGGTGGCGTCTTTTGCCATTGCCCCACATTCGCCGGCGTGTTAACGATAAAAATATTTCTTCTGCTTTTCCACCTTTTAGTGTTCTCCTCCTCTTGTTTGATCTTGAAAACTGTCTCATGTTGATTCCAATGATGTCTCTGAAATCGTACAAGTCTTTCTGGGAACGGAGTTATGGTCCCTCAAAAATTGAGCTAGGGAAGCATGGTGGGCGAGTTGTCCGAGGCTTCTGACTTCCGTCTTTTGCAGCCGATGTATGCGAGCTGACCTGAGTGAGAAGAGAAGTTGAGAATAAAGGGAAGAACGGGGTATTGATCGGAAACCATCGTTCATCTCACAATCTCAAGTTTTTATTTGTTCACGTCGTTGGGTGGGCGTTGCGCTTTTGAGGTTAGCCTTGCGCTCAAAGTGGCGACTTCGGGCTTTCTTGAGACTAATCCTGGCTCGTTTTCATGCGTTCTTTCGAGGTAAACGTTACAGTGTGCCTCTATAGTACTCATTCCTAGTGGAAACTGAAACACATTTCTTATCGTTAACACTGCCTTTGTAGGCACAGTCCAAGCTCAGGGACGAAATCTGAGATTTCCACATAATTGCTAAAGAGGCCCACTCTATATAGCGCTTGCCAAATGCGAGCTCTCAATTCCTACAAATAAGCGAGGTATAGGGGGAAGCCACCCTGGAGCGCCCACATCCGGAAGCCACTTTGGCGTGTCCCTTTCTACGACTTTTCGAGCTCAACAGTGGCGAGATGGACAATGGTGTCTGATCGAAAGCCCCGTTCTTCCCTTCACTCCAAACTCCTCCTCTTGTTCGAGCCGGCTTGCTTACGTCGATTGCGAATGACGGAAGTTACAAGCCTCGGACAACTCGTCCACCATGCTTCCGAAGCACAATCTTTGAGGGACCACAACTCCGTTTTTGGGGGTGTTGTACGATTCCTGGGACATCATTGGAATCAGGATGGGACAGTTTTCAAGATAGATGAATAAGCGGGAAAACGATTTTTGTCTTTAACACTGCCTCTGAAGGCGCAGTCCAACCTCAGGAGTAATTTTTGATGTTACGCTCCGACCGCCGTGTATGCGACCTGCCAAACGCGAAATCTCAGTTCGCTCAAATGAGCGAGAAAAAGCACGGAAAAAGTCGACCACGCCCCCAGAAAGAAAAAATGGGCAACGCCCACCGGCAAGTTTTCGTTCTCAATAGGGACTATTTCTTATTGGTCTAGCTTTATGTCGTGATCTGCTAGCGGCAAACGACGAAAAAAAACAGGCCCACCACAACTCGTCCACCAAAGTCTCGCTGTTCGAACCCTTATTGTTTGAGGGGGTATAACTTCATTCTCAGTGGGTTCTGAGCGATTCATGAGACATCATTGCGACCTGCGTGAAATTCTTGCCAAAATGAGCTGGAAGCGTTTAAGACCTCTCGAGTTCGGATATCACCTGCAGCGAGGTGATGTTTCGTCGGAACATCCCTATAGTCAGTTGTTTCAGAATGAGTTCACTAAAGATTAAAGCATCGCTGCTGGTGAAAATCTTAAACGAGAATCCTCGGAAAATGTCTCAGAAAGCAGACGCTGTTCTGGGAGATAAATTGAGCTGGATTTCGTGCTTTCCTAGGCTCACAAGGGAAGTTCTTCAACAGGTGTTTAGGTAATGCACAATGTTTTTCGACATCTACGTATTTTGAACATATAAATTGAAGAATGTCGCGAACTCTGCCTCCAAGATCGATTTTAATTGGTGAAGCCACCATTCAGGTTTGTGGAACCATGCAGTGCTAAGTACCTCAGAATGAGGCTTCCTTTCTGAAAGAAGTCCGAAGCTGTGATGCCTGTGCGGTAGGCTCGCGAACCGATGCGTAATTAGGGGCCGGATTCATGAACGAGTACTGTGCTTATCTGGGCCAAATTCCGGTCCGCAATCGCGTCTCGACACACTTTGCAGCCGCACGCGCTCGAGTCAATCGAGTTTCCAGCGCTAAAGCCGACTCGATGTGGCTTTTTTGTACAGTTTCCAATTATGCTTAGTTTCAGGCCTCCAAAATCAACCTAGAGTCAACAGATCGGCGGCTGCGGCGCTGGAAACTCTTCCGTCTCGAAAGCCCGCGGCCGCAAAGGGTGTTGAGACGCATTTGCGGACCGGATCTTGCTCCAGATAAGCACAGTACATATATCGCGGTATAGGGTGGTAAAGAGTAGAATGTTACCATCAACCTGTGATTCATCATAAACCATATTCTCAAAACTGGGGGGTATAGAGTAGGGTGCGAGATACCTTTAGCGAAACTAGGGTTTCGCGTTACTTGGAAAATATCCAACGCGGTATTGCGCTCCAGCTTATGTCGGCAACTTGGCAACCTAATCAACGCCGGCAAAGACGTTCAATGAGTGTGGTGTGGTGAGGTTGCACACACTCTACGCGACTGTACGCGCATAGCAACACCAAACCAACCCATTTGAAACGCGATTGCGGGTAAAGAGTAGAGCAAGACGATGATATGGTATGCTCACGATTGAATATTACTCCCGATTTCGTGCATGAATCCGGCCCCAGAATGGCCCCAGTGCGGGCTCAGCCATTCCACACATTGTCTGTTTTGAAAAATTCCACCTTAAATTCAACTAGATGCATTCTAAACTACAACATTAAGCCATTTTTGAAAGCTGTAATAAGGGAATCAGCATATGTCATGCTAGGTGAAGGCAACGCTCCATTCCATATCGTGCTTGATTTCGTTTTGATAATTTTAACGGAGAAGTTTGTGAATTGATCGACCACCAAATCGTATTTTTTGGGTATTTCACTCCATTTCCCTGCTTTTTTATTACTCCAGGCTATTTTACGCCAAATCACTTTTTGAAGATATTTCAAGATACTTTTGAAATTTTTTTTGGCTTCTAAATGACATTGCCAAATCGCTACTTTTGCAAGGAAGCTAAATTTTTAGAAATGTCACATATTTTTCCCAAAGGTTCCCTTTCTGACTCCAATTTTGCTCCACGATTTCCATTTTGGAATGATGAAACATCTCACAGACGATATTGTCGTATGAAAAAAAGTTTTTTGAAACCTATGACTCACAACCATAAAAAATGAAACTCATTGCCGCATTTTGTGGAAAATGTGAAAAATCGATATTATTGATTGATGAGCAGAATTTCCCAAACAAATGACTTAGAGCCATCAACAATCAAAAATCATTGCGGCATTTTGTGGAACAGGCGAAAAAATCAGTATTATTGATTGGTATTTGTCGATAATGACTAATGAGCGAAATTCTCCAATCAAGAAAACCAATCACATCAGCTAGCACCACTCCTCGCCGCATTTTGTGCAAAAAGCAAGAAAATCGATAATATTGATTATCGATCGATGACGTGTCATGAGTACGAGCTCTGACAAGTTCAGTACTTACCTCCGACGAAATGTGTTGATTGGCTGCAAATTCACCGACACACCCTGGTCTCCACAGCCGCAGCAGAAAAAAGCAGTTTTCGTGCTCCACGGCTAATTTAGTATGTAAACCCACGATTTCGAGGTACCCTTCAATGTGAAGGTATCGAGTTCAAATTGGAATAGGAGCGACCTGCACACATTTCCAGCCTCCTGTTCAAAAATGAGCTTCCTAGCTCAATTTTAACTGGTAGCACAAGATCGTGAACGCCGTCTGAAAAAAGGAGATTGACAGAGAAAACTTGCGGTTTTTCAAAATTTTCTCAAATCCTAGGAAGCCATTCTAAACCAATTTTGGGCATTATGTACAACTTTTTGCGCTCTTTTCAACGCAATTTAGAGCTAATTTTCACCTTCACGCTGAACTTAGATTTCGAAAAACGGGTTGCGCGCGTGGCCGATTGAAAACCAAATCTGGTGCGCGTTTCGCGCGCACCACATTAATGGCTCTGCTGGCCCGGAATTTTAAAAACCTTGGGTTCAAAAAAAAACGACGCCGACCGGGGTGCCACTGAGGGTTCTTATATGTTCATACGGTGACGGTGCCCCTTTTCTGGTCAGTCCCGATCTCGACGGCACAGCATACAAGCATTTTCCAGAGTTTCTTCTCCGGGTTCAGGTCTGAACGGCAAGGGGCACATTCGAAAAGGGCAATATTCTGCTGCCCGTGCCACGTGATAGATAAGCTAGAGACCTGAAATTTTGGCTGAGGCAGTTTTTTTAGATGCTGAATCCGTGTGTGTAACACAGAGAAATCCAACTCAGCTCTATAACACGTATACGCCAGAAATGGGGGTGTACGTATACTGGTGACGAGCACTGTATACTTCTGAATTCATGTAGTCTCTCACCAACATTGAACTCATTTGAAATGTGTAAAGTCCAACCTCAGAATCGTTCTCCACTCTATTCGCTTATCTTGAAGAAAATTTTGGGCTGATCACAATGCTTCTTCAGAATCGCTCAGGGCCCACTACGAGCAGAGTTATGGTCCCTCAAAGATCGTGAATTCGGACGATGAGAAATTCGTGGTTGAGTTGTCTCGGGCTTGCTTTTCCTTGTCATTCGCAATCTTCGCACTGGACCAGACTCCATTATAAAGATAGACCGATTACAAAAGGAAGAACATAGATTTTCTCTGAATTCCATCGCGCGTTCCGCCTCTATTAAGACTGAGAACTTCGAAGTGGGCGGAGCCAATGGGTGCTGATTTGGGGGGCGGAGGGAATGGCTGCTCGATTTTTCTCGCTTATTCTGAAGAGTTGAGATTCCGCGTTTGGTAGGGTTGCTACACACAACGAATGGACCATAATATCAAATTTAACCCACGAGCTTGGACTGTGTCTTTTAAAGTCATCCTGGTCTTTTTGAGAACTGTATTTATATGTTTTTGAACTCTTGATGTCTTTTTATGGTCACAGGATGTCACAAGGTAGCCGACTTGAACGCAGATGTCAGGCAGGACTCGAACCTGCATTGCACGCTTTCCGGGCGAGAGTCTTGCCATTACATCATCGACACCCCGCTCTGCATTGCCCACAATCAGCTATTCACACATAAACTGTGTAGGCACAACAGCAATCGTCCGGTAAATGGTATGATCCAGTAAGCGGAAATCGGCATTAAAGACACAGTCCAAACTCAGAATCGATTTTTTGTTTTCCTGTCTATCTTGGAGTAAATTTCACGCTGATCAAAATGGTGTCCCCAGAATCGCTCAGGACTCACTACGAACGGAGTTACGGCTCCTTATAAGTCTCAATTTTAAACGGCTAGAAGTTCGCGGACGAGTTGTCTCGAGCCTGTATTTTCTCGTTATTCGCAGCCATCGTTCTGAAGCAGGCCACAATATAAAGCGAGACCAAAAACAAATAGAAGTACATAGGTTTTGAATAAAATCATTCGCACGTCTCTTCCCTATTGAGATCGGAAACTTGGAAGTGGGCGTTACCCATTTTTTCTTTCAAGGGGGCGTGGCCGACTTTTTCCTGGCTTTTTCTCGCTTAGTTGAGCGAATTGAGATCTTGCGCTTGGCAGGGTTGCTATAGACGGCTACCGGACCATAATATCAAAAATTACCTCTGAGGTTGGAGTGTGCCTTTAAAGGCAATGGTCACGATGAAAAACTTTATTGAAAAAACAACAAAAATCAGCTCAGATCAAAAACAGCTCAGAAACTATGAAGGTAGCGAGGTGAAAAACGGGCTAGAATTAGAGTTAAGTATTCCAGTTCGTGCACACGTGCACAGAAAGATCACAGTCTCATGCCAAGCAGTTGAAAATCATCGACACTCGGAGGAAGAAATAAATGCCAATTTTCCTAGTAAAACAGTTGAACAATGAAAGCAAGCACTACAGTCAATGTTTTTGACTAGATGTGTACATAAATCCGAAGGTTCATTGATTGAAATTCAATTTCAAGCCAGCTGATGTTCTTGATATTAGAGATCATCGATGCCGATGATGTGGGGTGAGCTCGTCCACCATCAAAAGACAAGAAAGTTGAGGCTTCAAATTCGGCCTAAAACAGCGTTTTTTTCGCGATTTTTTCTTATAGGTTCTACTACTCTATATCCGGAAAAGGGTTCAGAGAGGAAAAGAAGACGAGCGAATTTGAGTGCGACCACTGCTTTTAAATCCAGCTGAGCTGAGGCTTATTGAAGAATTAATTTCGAGCGTGCATGCGGGTTCGAGTCTTGCCTGACATCTGAGTTTTGCGTTCCATTCAGCTACCTTGTGGCAACTGTATTGATATTTTCCGAAAAGCCTGTTCGCTAACGTACAGCTTCAATAACGTCAGAGATTGCGAAAATCCGGTCGAAAATAGGGAAGGGGGGTATTGAATGATGCAGCTGCATCAAAGTGCAATGAAACCTACAGCCTGTCCTCCAGAAAGTAAAAGGGGTGGATGATCGCGCCGTGCGTTCTAAGCTAATCACAAGTGATTTTTTCTATCTTCGTCTAAGACTTTTCTTTTATTTTTTAGAATTCCTGGTTTTATATTCAGTCCTGTAGGCTGCAAAATCTCAAAAAAATGCAGAGTCGTCAGCGATATTAGGAAAATTCTATTTTGATCGGCTTCGAGCAGTGCGGCCGTCTAGCCGACTCACTTACTGGAGGATAGGCTGTATGCGCTTCTGGGTCCCCATCAGGGCTGGGCACACGTCCCGGCATGGCGATTGTGAATATGCACCCCCCTTAGCTTGGTAATTTTTAGGCACCCCCTAATGGGAAATCGAAATCGGCTGTTTTCCGAATAGTTGGACAGCCACGATCTTGACTTCCTGATTTTGATAAACAAGAATATAAAAAAAAGCACTGAATAGAAAAAATTCCGAAAATGGCAACAAAAAGGGTAGTGTAATTTCTGAACTTCAAAACAACCCCATGAGGAAAATTTGTTAGTAAGACGGTAAGTTATTACAAAAGATAAAACATTTTTCAATACGAAACAATTGAACAATCACCAACAACAGAACTTCTACTATTGCGATAATTAATGTTTCCTGTCGAATGTTTTCATAAACCTATGAAGGATTAGTTAATCTGTGTTTGATTGTTCTGATGTGGAAATCAGAACTATTTTGTGTTGTGGAACAATGTTAGGATTCATGTGATTCGTAGGGGATAGAAAACCCGAGTTTTACCCTCCTAGAATGCCGCAATCCCTTAAAAGTCGGCTTGCCGTGCGACACGGTGTTTGTACGCAGCTACACAGCGCACACGGGAATGGACGCGCACACAATATTAATAAAAAATGTATTTTATTACAGAACGGGGAGGAGAAAAGGATTGAAACTGAAGGAAATGGAAGATGGTAAAGGTAGCCTATTCTGGATGTACTCACTTTAGAAATTTAATGTAAATAAACAAAGTTAGAGCGGGTGCAAATATTTATCCGTGTTAAGGTTCATTCAAACGAACCTAGTTGATCAAATCTAGCATTAAACTGAGAGCAAAGGACATTGTGAGAAAGAGGAGAATCTGGCAAACATTTTAGCATCAATGTGACTGGTTTTTAATGTGATTTAAGGACCTTAAATCTCGTTCCAGTTTTACCCCGAAAACCGGGACAAAACCGGGACAAAACCGGGACGAGTTTTAAGGTTCTTAAATCACATTGAATATCAAACCTATTGCTATTAAAATGTTTGCCAGATTCTCCTCTTTCTCTCAATTCTCTTAGTTCTCATGTTTATAGGTGTTTTTAATCAACTAGGTTCGTTTGAATGAACCTCATCACGTCCAAAAAATTCACTCCGCTCCAACTTAGTTTGTTTACATTAAATTTCTATACTGGGTACATTGAAAGAATCCTATTTCTGCCTGCTTCCATTTACTCTAGTTTCAATCATTTTCTCCTCCCCGTTCTGTAATCAAATACATTTTTTAATTAATATTGCGTGCGCGTCCACTCCAGTGCGCGTTGTGTAGCTGCGGACAAACACCAGATCGCACGGCTAACCTAGTCTATGAGAGATTGCGGCATACAAGGTGGATAAAACTCGGGTTATTATGTGCAGGGTACTTCTCAATGAGGAGGACACGGTCATTGGCTTCTTTCATAGCAACTTGCAGCCTTCAATTTTTACAGTTGGCTCTTTTCATAAGTCTCATTCTCATGAATAAAAATCTATTGACTAGTTGTGATGCTGACTGTGCTATCTATACTTCTAAACTGTCGAAATAAATCCTAGCCTGCTCGGATGAGTCCGGGCGGAGTAAGCAGCGGAGTGGTCGGTAATGGCAAAGTATAACAGTGATAAGAAAATTTTGACATGATAAGCTCGACGAGCCTTGCTTCGACCGGCTCAAAATGAGCGACCTAGGCTATACATCAATTCGCTAATCTTTTTTTGAACCTGAATGATAGTTTTCCTGGGCGCTGTCTTAGTATCTTTGCCTCGAATCGGTGGCCACCCGCGTAATCAATGAACGTTGCATCAAAGAAACATGACACCACATCAATCCTTACTTGCTACAAGATAACGGAGTAGTGTTTACTCCTTCATCGAAACAAACTTCGACAGCAACTATGAATTATTGCGAACACAACCTGCATCTCTATCAATAATTAGAATTCTTTTAGGGTTCGACTCAAAAAAGCGGGGAAGAAGATATGACAAATCAGAAGAATAGTGCGTATTATTTTTTTCGTGAAATTCGACAGAACATGCACTTCGTCCTTTTTTTTGGTGTTCGGTTTAGGCACCCCCCTTCGCCCTCTCTGCAACGTCTAATATGCACCCCCTAAAGTTACCCGGGACGCGTGCCCAGCCCTGGTCCCCATACGGCTTCTCGGGCGATGGTTGGTGGAAAACGCCATGTGCTACCAGAACTGACATGTGGAGCTTGACCCTAACCGCAGGTTTTTTGTTGACGAGGCCGGTCCCAGTATGAATCTGAAAATTTTTCTTCACGGAACAGCTCTTTATCTCCTTCCGTTATTGCTAACATTCTTTTTGAAAGGCTGAGTTTGTTACATGGGAGAGTTTATCTGACTTTCAGAAAACAGCAGCGTCGAACGGCTAGTGCTTAAGGACCTTGATGGCAAACCCTACTGCTCCTTTCTGTGCCTTCCCGACCCCTCCTCATTCAGAGCAGAGGTCAAGCGTTATCAGGATCCAGTTGAAATTAATGCAATCTACTGCAGGTGGGTACGCTATACTTTTCGGACCGAATTGCATTATTCGCAAAATATCCCAATCATTTTTTTTTCAATTTCCAATCACTCAAAATTTTGAAGTTTTGGTTTTCGAATAAAATTTGATGTTCGAACACTTTGTAAAATGCGGTTACAAATAATATTCGACATTCGAATAGTTCGAAAGCAGGGTTTCGAATGTTCGTGGAAGTTTGAACATTTCAATATCAGACTTTCCAGTAATACTCCTCGTCGTCTTCTTCCTAGCGTCTGTCCCACAAGTTCGCAGAGTCCGCTTGTTTGCACTTTGCTCGCCATTTGTTCCTGTTAGCTGTGTCCCTTATATTGAGTTGCTTTTCAGCCATGGCCGTTTTCACTCGATCAAGCCATCGAGTTTTCAGTCTTCCGCGAGGTCTGGTCCCTGCAACTTCCACCTCGAGTGCGGTTTCAGCTACTGAGTCTTCGTCCTTCCTTTGAACGTGGCCAAACCATCTGAGGCGGTAATCTTTCATCTTCGCAGTAATGGGGCCACACCAAAGGTGGAATGCACCAAGTCATTCGTTAATATGTCTTTCAACGTAACTCCCATTGACCACCTAAGCATCCTCATCTCCATCACATACAGATGTTGATCAACAGTCTTTGTGGCCGGCCAGCATTCGGTGGAGCAAAGGGCAACTGGCCTCACTATCGTCCTTTAGATTTTAGACTTGAGTGTATTGGCATCTGCTTGTCACACATTACGCCAGTTGTCGCTCTCCACTTCGTCCCCGCTGCATTGACGCGTCCATGGGCATCCAGTAGCACGTCGCCGGCATATCTGATCCTTGATCTGAGGTACTTGAAATTGAACACCTTCTTGAGGTTGGTGTCATTAATGCTGATGGATCCTTCCTCGTTTCTCAGTCCACACTCCATGTATTCGGTTTTGGCGACATTAAAGGCAGTGGTCACAATGAAAAACCTTATTGAAAAAACTACTAAAATCAGCTAAGATCGAAAACAGCTGAAAACTACGAAGGTAGCGAGGTGAAAAACGGGCCAGAATTAGGGTTTCAAGAACCCAAAGATACCAGTTCGTGCACACGTGCACAGCAGCGCCCAAGAAGATTGCAGTCTCGTGGCGAGCGGTCAAAAATTATCGACATTCAGAGGAAGAAATAATTGCAAATTTACCTAATGAAACAGTTGAACAATGAAAGCAAACACTTCCGTTGATGTTTTTGACTAGATGTGTACATAAATCCGAAGATTTATTGATTGAAATTCAATTTCAAGCCAGCCGATGTTTTTGGTGTTACAGATCATCGACGCCGATGATGTGGAGTGGGCTCGTCCACCATCGGAAAGCAAGAAAGTGTAGGCTTCAAGTTTGGCCCGAAACAGCGGTTTTTTCGCGATTTTTTCTCATAGGTCCTACTTGTCTAAACCCAGGGAAGGGTTTGAAGAGGAAAAGAAGACAGGCATATTTTATAGCGACCACTGCCTTTAAGACGTAGCCCTTGGCTCTTCAAGCGATCATTCTGTAGTTGTACTTGATCGTGCAACTCCTGTCGCGACTCGGCAGCTAGCGTTACGTCGTCAACGTACAGTAAAATCCATGGATGAGGTTTCTGCAGCTCGGGAGTAATTGCATCCATGCATGGGATGAATAACAGCTGCGACAAGGCCGATCCTTGGTGGACCCCGACTTCAAGTAGGAGAGGGATCACTAGTTCCTGCTGAGCACCGGACAAGACTGCTCGGATTCGCGTACAGCAAACTCACCCAGCGCACATACTCCCTCTTCTGGCACGCCACGTGACTTCAACGACATGTATATAAGATCGTGAAGGACTTCGCCTCGCCTTCTACTTCGCCTCCTTCTTGTTCGTCTTCTCCCTCTTCGCCCCTTCTTGTTGGCCTCCTTCATCTTCGCTCGCCTTCATTTTCGCTCGCCTTCATCTTCGCCTTCATCTGCGCCTTCATCTTCTTTTTTTTTGCCTTCTTCTTCTTCGTTGATCATGTCCAAGCCGCCTTGAACAGGATTCCTTCATCCTTCCAGTTTGGTGCAACTCCGAAGGTGGCACGCACAGCATTGTTCGTGATTCAATCCCTCAGAACGATATCCACTGGCCATCTGAGCGTTCTCACCTTCATGGTGTCTTCGGAATACTCGACTGCTTCAGTTGTCGGCCAGCATTCACTAGCGTAGAGAACTACAGGTTGCACTACCGCCTTGCAAATTATTGATTTGATTCCTGCTCGGTAATAGAGTCAGACTAAATGTCATTGCGGAATTAGTTGTCAAAATTGATGCTATCGAATGTAAATTCGGAATATTATTCGAAAATTAAAAAAATACCTTACCTTGATACCTTGATGGTCCATCTTCATCGGCGGTCTTCTCGATGTGGACCACATTCGCTCCAGTTTTCTCTAGAAAGAGCAACAGTCATCCAGTATGGTAAGCCTTTTTGTTTGAATGACTTGTTGAAATCGTCCGCCCAACGCGTAGCAGGTCGTCCTAGAGTCCTTTTGACGTCGCGAGGATACCAGTGTGTGATCCTGGTACTCCATCTATCGTCGACTCTTCGCAGCACATGTCCTGCCCATCTCGGCTTCGCAGACTCAATATGGGATACTGCGTCTCGTATGCCAGACTGCTTTCGGAGTTCGCAGCTGCTCAGCCCTTCTTGCCATTGTCTTCGACGATTTGTTCCCAATAGGCACCTTTCCAATGCTCTGTGTGTTGTTCTCAGGGCAACAGAAGTCCCCTTGGTGTGGGCCCACGTCTCGGTACCATAACACAATGCAGGTAGTACCGTAGCGTCAAACAGGTGAGCACGCAGCTTGCTGTCCTGAATCTCGCTGGTCACTTCTCGGATTGTGCTCATCGCTGCCCACGCTGATCTTCTTCGTCGGTCAATTTCCTTCGACAGATCGTTTTCCATATTGAGTTCTCGTCCTAGGTAGACATAGCTATCAACTCGATCCACTTCGTTTCCTTGCAGGTAGATTGGTCCGCCGTCGCACCATCGGTTGGTCATCGTCTGAGTCTTCCCCATGTTCATTGTCAAACCAATCGCGCTGCCCACGCTATTCAACTCATTCAGCATTTCGTTCATCTCTTGAGTGCTGCCACTGATAAGCACAATATCGTCCTCGAACCTTAGATTGGACAGCTTCTTCCCATCGATGTTCAAACCTTTCTCTTCCCAATCAAGTTTGCTCATCGCATGCTGTAGAGCAGTCGTGAAGAGCTTCGGCGATATTGAGTCACCTTGCCGGACTCCTTTCTCGATTGGAATGCGTAGCTTCCTTTCGAATAACTGCACCGTTGTAGATGTTCCTGTATTGCACAGCTCTAGAACGTTCACGTATGCAGAATTCACTCCGGCATGCAACAAGGCGTTTAGAACAGCGTTTGTCTCCACCGAATCGAATGCTTTTTTGTAATCAACGAACGTCAGGCACAACGGCAGTTTGTATTCACGGCATCGTTCGATTAATTGAGACACGGTGTGAATATGATCCATGCAACAAAAACCCTTCCTGAATCCTGCCTGCTCTACGGGTTGGTAAGCGTCAACTGTGGCCTCCAGACGATTGAGGATTATCTTAGTGAAGACTTTATACGGGATCGACAGCAGGGCAATAGGACGGTAGTTCCCAATATCCTCCTTGTTTCCCTTCTTGAAAATCAGAACCGTCTTCGAGCATTTCCACTGATCTGGTATGGATCCCGCTTCGAGGTAAGAGTTGAAATGCTTCGCGAGAGTTCTACACGTGGCTTCGCCTCCCACTCTCAGCAAATCTGCAGAGATACCATCAGGGCCAGGAGCTGTTCCTTTCTTGAGCGACCGCAAGGCATTAGCAACCTCGGATAAGAGAATAGGTGGCACTGGATTATCGGTTGGAGAGGAACATCTAGGAACCGGCGTAGTTAAGCGATAGAGATCCGTGTAGAATTCCATAACAATGCGTTCCATATCCACTCTTGCAGTTCTGGGTATTCCATGTTTGTCTCTCAGGCACGTCGTTACATTACGATAATCCGTGAGATCATTTCGACAGCGTTTGAGACTCTTTCTTTGAGCGGCGGTCGATACCAACTTGTTCCTCCGGTGTTCTCTGAGAGATTCCCTGACTGCTATGCGGCAGGCCTTGTTGATGACGATCTTCTCCACATGTGCTGCGGTTGGATCCCTTCTTAATTCACCTCGACGTTTGAGAAGTTCTCGAGCTTTGGAATTGAGTCTTCCCTCTCCTGGCTGTTGAGCTACCATTGCAGCCTTTCCACATTGAAGCAGACCTTTGGCGAGCTCTTCGAAGTCCGCCGTAGGATTATCAACCAGTCTCCAAGGGTAGTCATCAAGAGCTGCTTCCATTGCGACCTCGTTGTACTGAGGAAAGCGAACAGGTGCAGGACGATGTGTATCCTTTTTGAAGACTCGTTTGTTGAGACGGATCTTTGCCCGAAGTAGTCTGTGATCAGACCCGCAGTCGAAGGAGGGCACCACAGTGACATCCATCAAGCTCCACTTCCGATTAGCCAGAACATGGTCCAGCTCCGAATGCGTTAATCCATTGGGACTATTCCATGTCCATCGTCGGTGTAATTTCTTTTCAAACAATGAGTTTCCGTGGAACAAGTTGCATGATGACATCAGATCCAGAGCGCGATAGCCATTGCTGTTTCTGCTCCCGTCCCCATGTGGGCCAAGTCTCCTGTTACCGTCGCTTCCGTTGCCCAAGATGGCATTGAAGTCCCCGCACACGAATTTGTAGTAAGACTTCTCCTTCCTGATTGCCGCCTCCAGTTCAGCGTAGAAACTATCCTTCTCCTCGTCTTCGGCTACATCGGTAGGAGCGTAACAGTTCACGACGGGGATAATGGCCCTGGGTTCGGTCTTCAATCGCAGACTTGCTATACGGGGGCCCAAAACTTCGTGAGAGTGGACGATGTGCTGAACTCCTGGGTGAACGAGAAAGCCGGCTCCTCCACTACTCTTCGCAGTAACCTTTTGTCCTATTATTATCTGCTCTCTTTTATCAGTCTTCCACGTAAACGATTCCTTGACCTTCCTTTCCTGCAAGCGGACGACATCGTATTTGGTTCTTCTGGAGTGATGAAGGAGATTTCTGAGGTCTGTGTCGGACGCAGCTGTTCGGCAGTTGTACGTGCATATGTTTAGACAATGTCCGCGTTGAGTGTGGGGTTTTCCAATGACGCCCCGTCCTGATCCTTGTCCGTCCTCGGTAGAGGCATCTCAGGGCGTCGTGGGAGAGCATATCCGATTTCGGGTCGGTCGATTTCTTCATGGTAAAAATTCGATTTCTTCATGGTAAAAAAATGATTGGAAAATATTGATTCCCATTACACTCGAAAATTTGGAAATTGAAAAATATGTTTTTCGAGTCTTTTCAACAATACTAACATTTTGATCAATTCGTCCAAGTATATTAAGTAATCTACCATGAAGAAATCGATCACTAAATATAATTTAAGGGCATATGAGAACGCTAAGCAGTGCATCAAAAGGCAGAACTGCAAAAGGACGATGTCTTCCAACATGGACATTTTCAGACTTAGCATTGCGTGCCTTGTGAAAGGTGAGAATCAGTTCCGTCGAAAGAACCGTTTTCTACATTTTACGGTGCCAAGCAGCCATGTTAATCTTGATTTCGCACCTAATAATGTCTCAGAGCTAACTGGTACAAGACTCTGAATCGTATGAGCAGTCTGAAACCGAAATTTTCATGTTGCGTTTGCGGCACGCTGTGATGCGCCTGTGGAGTAAAGCGCTAGAGACCTCTATACCTCCAGTCAGAAAAACGGACTGCAGCTAGAAAAGTCAAATTCGATTTTTCTCTCGAAAATTGTGGTCCGAGAGAAGCGCGCACCTGATTTGTTGTAGAATTACATCTGCCCACACCCCTCATTCCAGAATCTCGATTTGGAAGACATTTTTAAACTCGGCACTTTCAAAAAAGATAGAACAGTCGAGGTACTCTAAATTGCCCAAACTTGAGAAAAATCCGTATTGTGGGTCTCGAGATATTTTGAAATTTTCGAGAACTTCAAAATGTGTGCGAATGTGTGTGTCTGAAGAAATTAAAGGCAGTGCCTACGATAAAAACCACTTCTGATTTTTTAATGGACATCGGCAGCTGCGGGGCCCAGCGCAACCCTAACGTTGGAAAAACTAAGAAAAATGACCTCGGAACGGTCCCCTACGGCCCAAAGTTGGACAGCCGTCAGCTCGTCACACCCCAGATGCACTTTCCACGCCCACCGACGTGAACAAATGAATGCTCGAGATTGTGAGATGAGCGATGGTTTCCGATCAATAGCCCCGTTCCTCTTTTTATTCACAACTTCTCTCTTTACTCAAGTCAGTCACATCGGATGTAAAAGACGGAAGTTACAAGCCACGGACAACTCGTCCAACATGCTTTTCTAGCCCAATTTTTGAGGGACCATAACTCCCTTACTAGAAGGTCTTATACGATTCCAAAAACATCATTGGAATCAGCATGGGACCGTCTTCAAGATAGACGGAAAAGCAGAAAAACTATCCTTATCGTGAACACTGCCCTTAAGTGATGAGAAGTCCGGTCGGTATTGTAAGAGAAATGGAGTGGTGACGTTATAAGACTGGATTAACGAAAAAAAGTAAAAGGCTTAACATGCAGTGTGAAATCTAAGGGACTCATTATGCAGCAGCTACGGCGGTACTCGAATTTTTTGCCCGTGCACGGTTTAGGGTCCAAATAACTCTAAGCTGAATTTATTAGCGCCATCTTTTTCTTTGCACGGGGCTGAAAAAAGGCATTAACATTCTTTTGGCAGCTTGACTTAAAGGCAGACTCCGGGCAGAATTTCGATTTTCAGATTTCCCGCTAAATCGGTTCTCTTGCTACAGGTAGTCCCAAGGAACATGCGAAAACTGCGTAAAAACCGGTCTTCTTCAAGTTATTCCAGCAACTTCCGTTAGCCGATGATCCAGAAAAGTCAGGAAAGTGTGGCCATCATCCATATTTTAGCGGTTGTCCACGCATTCTTCAAAAGTGCTGTGTAATTATCGGTCATTCCAGCCATGATTATCATGCTGCGAATACCGTAATCCCTGACATTGAGGCTGTTGTCTCCAGAACTAAGGACTCAGATTTTGTGAAACGTTCAGACGATTTTCAGCCAGGCCAGCCCAATCTATTTAACCCAAATTTCGGTAGTGTCAAAATTTGACCGGACCTTGCCTTTAAAGGCAGTGTTCACGATAAAAATCGGTTTCTGTTTTCCCGCCTATTTTGAATACGGTCCCATGCTGATTTCAATCGTGTCTCTGGAATCGTACAAGACCTTCTGGGAACGGAGTTATGGTCTCTCGAAAATTGAGCTAAGGAAGCATGGTGGACGAGTTGTCCGAGGCTTGCAACTTCCGTCATTTGCAGTCGATGTATGTGAGCTCACCTGAGTAAAGGGAGATGTTAAAAATGTAGGGAAGAACGGAGCTATGGATCGGAAACCATTGCTTGTCTCACGATCTCGAATTTTCATTTGTTCTCGTAGGTGAGCGGGCATTGCGCTTTTTGGGGGTTTGCCTTGCACTCAAAGTGGCAACTTCGGACTCTTTTGGGGCTCTCCGTGGCTCGTTTTCGTGCGTTCTTTCGACGTCAACGTTACAGTGTGCCCCTTCACTCCCATTCCTAGTGGAAATTGAAACCTATTTTTCATCGTGATCACTGCATTTTGGCCCCTCTCATAGCTGATCGCTTCGACTTAGAGTCGAAGTGACCGGCGATAATACAAGCCAGTAATGGTCAAAATTTCCCAGCCTGCCCACTATACACAGTACACCCTTTCGTGTCGAGACCAGGCATGGATTCTTGGCACGCCTGCTTAATCTGTCGTGACGTTTCGTACGACTTTCATCATAAAGGCCTGCCTCAGCCACGTCTGCAGTGGTTCCGCAGCGATATCTTGAAGGACACAGTTTCTAGAACGACGTCGCACCTATCGCCTCGGCGTCCCTCTGCCAGTCTCGTCTACTGACTGCCTCCGCGAGTGGTCGTCTCTCCATCGACTCCGGTCGGGCCTTGGCCCCGCGTGCAGTGGCGTCCTACCTGCGTCCGTCGACAACACCACGAGTCGCCAGCAGCAGCAACAGCCACGACTCAACGCCAGACGTCATCTCTATGGCGCCAGTCATTCAGGTAACCCTAGGGCCCTCTGCCTGGCCTCTGTACTGATGTGGACACACGTCTCCCCGTGCATGCCCACGGTACGCCCGGGGTTGTTGTTCTGGGTCAGACCCACTTTAGCTAAGAACCTGGGCAAGGTCTGTTCCCTAGTTTAGGATGTATGTTTATCATGTTTGTTGTTTGAGTGCAAGCCGGGAGTTTCCTAAAGTATGCGAATACCTAATTCTGTTCTGTTGTGTACGAAGTATCTTGTTGCGCCAAGCACAGTGATTATCGATTGGCCGAGTTTTGATTGAACCGCAGAAGGCGGAATTGCAAGGTGTGTGTTATAAACTGGGGCAGTGTTCACCCCGCATGAGGGTATGGCGTCACACCATCATAGTTGTTGGTAGAGGCTGTAGGGCCACCGCACCGCTGGTTACCATATACCCGCCTAGATTAGGTTGGGTATTCTCAACCGCGTGGCAGTCTTCGGCGAGCTTGGGAACGTGTGCGTAACTACTCTAATAATACCCTAAGCGCGGCCACGGGACCTAGACCCCTTGTCTACCGATGCTACTAGGCCGTAGCCTTGGGCGAGGGTCACGCGTCGCGACACAATCGATATGTTCGACATATTCGTCTTCGCGGTGCCTGTGGCGGCAAAACGTTCGCTCGTATTCAAAAGCGATTGATAATTTCTGTCCACAGCGCCGTTTTCTCGTGACAGGCGGAAGGTTCCTCATGAAAGTAGTGTCGAGATCGGTGCCTATCCATAGGAGAACAATTTGAACCGACTTCATATATTCCACGATTAAGTAACTACTTTTTTCATACAATTTAACTATTTTTCCATGAAGCAGTCTTCGAAAAACAAATGATCAAGTTGTAGTGAACTTCTTTCCAATCCATTTGATCTTTTTGGCCCCCCATTTAGCTAAGTTCTTAAAGCGTATGTACTGTGAGCGCAGTTGTTCCCCCCCCCCCTGAAGTAATGTTACTATGGAAAGGATCGATAAGACAAAACAGTCTTGCTTCATCTTGCTGAATAAAACCGTCTGACAGGCAAGCTTCGGCAACGAATATATCGCACATATCGATCGTACAGGCGTGCCAAGAATCCATACCTGGTCCCGCCACAAAGTGGGATACTGTGGACCGGGAGCAGGAAATTTTGACTATTACTGGCTTGTTGCGATGATGTCACGATCTGAAATTGCTCCATACCACGACGTGAAATCGCTTCGTCGACTGATTCAAATCGATGGGGCGGATACAATTTCGCGTAAAGGGGTCCGCAGAGTTCCAGCGAACGGCGACCGGTCGCCGAGCGTCAGACTGGGGGCGTGGGCTAATCTTGTTGCCGCAACCGATGAAGGGGGGAACCAGAGTTGACAGGCGTCGATTATGGTGTCGGTGGGTGAATTGCGGGCGTGCTGTGGTGACTGAAGCCCGTGCGGAATCGATGACTCACACGGCGTTATGTTTTCGCAATTCACGTGTCATCAGAGTAGACGCTCATATTCTAGAGTGAAGTTTAGAAAAAATGTTCGCTTAAAGAGAATGTCACGCATAATTGTGGAAGGGGGCGAAAATTCACATAATGGTTCACACCGTCCTGGAAATTTAATGAAATCTCACGTGTATGCGAAACGTTCTCACAGTGTTTAATTCCTAGGTGAGCGAAAATTCGAAGGCCGAAACCCCTCGATTGGTGCCTTAACTGAGCTTGGATCATTTAAGGAAGATGTATGCGTTGAAAGGACGAAAACAGAGTGGAAGAAATCGAAAAATAAGCGTTCGTGTGAAATTGCGGACGGCTAACTGTGGTCTTGTCCGGAATTGCGGAACGTCAACGTTGGATTTGACGCAGGACTTTCACTTGTCGCGGGCGACAAAAATGTTTCCAAACTTTATTAACGCGGCGTCGGTTGCCGCTCGCTGGGGCCGACGTGGCGTCAAAACACTCTGTGACCCCCCTCCCTCGTCGCCGAAAGATATCGATATTGCATCACCCAGCGTTGTTCTTCGCTGCGAGCAACGCCGCAACTTGAACTCTGCAGACCCCTTAAAGAAGACGGATAATTGCGGGCGACGCCGCGGGAACAAAAAAAAAACATTTTTTCCCAACATTCCTTCTTACCTTCTTGTGGGTCTGTTGCCGTTACCTGCTAAATTGTATAGTTTTGGTTAGCTTTAAAACAAAAGCTGGTTTCAATGGACGAAGGGGTGGAATTGGCTCGAACCTTAACATTAAACTACAAGTAAATATAGTATTCGTTGGAAGCGCTGCATGAAATGTGTTTTTGCGGTAGCTTTATAGGATGTTCTCGTCTTTCTCAATGTTAATGAACGATGAATACTCGTTTTTCCCTTCCGCATGTCGCCTTTTATGGGAGTGAACTGTGACTGACGTCTGTATATAAAGTTCCCCAGTCGCTCGGCGATCGCGACTGAAACTGCAAACTGTTCCAACCCGCCGCGACTCAGTGCAAGACCCGTTGTCGCGATAGGTTTTGTAACTGTTGGCAGTGATGCGACTAGTCGAGGCGACCAGCTATGAACGGGCTTCATGGTAGTTTGAACCCTAATCCGTGTCTTAAGTCCAAGTTAAAGTAATCAACGAAACGTAATCACCGTGTTTTTTCGGCACGTCACCTTCAGAGTTTTTAGCTTTTTACGAACCAAACTGCTTTTGATGGCTCTCTCAGCAACTTTTTCATTGCGGACGCTGCCTTTTAGAACCTTTACGGCTTGTATCACAACACCTAAGCTGTTGGAAGCGTCAGAAACGAGCAGACCTGACTGCATTAAGGGGTCCGCAGAGTTGAAGTCGCGGCGTTGCTCGCAGCGACGAACAGCTCTGGGTGTAATATCGATTACATTCGGCGACGATGGCGACCGACGCGGCGTGAAGGGCGATGAGGGGGCACCGCAGAGTGTATTGACGCCGCGACGGCCCTATACATCTGCCAGCGAGCGGCAACCGATGCCGCGACGATAATGTTTCGAAACATTTTTGTCGCGTTCGGCGACCACTCGCCGGTCTCTGCAACTCTGCAGACACCTCTAGAGGATACCCATTTTTGCTGAGGTTCGAGAGCTCCTAAGGAGACCTCGAATTTGGATATCACTTGCAGCAAAGTGTGATTTTTTTTGTCGAAACATCCTAATCACCAGATCTCTCACTTATTTCATTGTGGCCCACCGTTTGCTGCTGATTAAAATCTGAAACCGGAACTCTCAGGAAATGTTTCAGAGAGTAGGCTCTGTCTCGTGCGAAAATGTGAGCTGTGTGGCCCTCTTATTGAGGCTCAAAAGGGAAGGTCTTTTTGAGAAAATTGGCCCTTCCAAACGAAATGCAACTTTTTAAAACCAATTCAATATTTGACTAGCTGCGCTCCGTTTTCCTGACAGAATCCATAGACACGAATTGGTCGATTACCATAGTCAGTAGCCATCATGCCTACCGTAACCTACCCTCTATAAAACGTCGTAATTCACACGCTACGCCTCGGCACGCGCGCGACGTCTAGGTCTCCGTCTGCCCTACACTCTCTCATTGTCTCTAACCTCCGCTCCGCACCAGCACGCGTAGGAACTAAGTGAATTTCGTCGTTTTATAGCCTGTACCTTTGTCTGTCTCAAAACTGACTTTCCACGAGACAATCTTCGGGTGAGATTTTGTCTCGACCTCCGGCGGTTGCGGCGCAAGCTGTGGATATGCACCGTGGAAGTTGAGCTTCGAAGGATCAGAGCTCCGCAGGAAGACCGAGTGTACCATTCTGAAGCGGGGTATGCACTGTTCAGATTCAGTTTTTACGCGGTATTGGACTGTACTTACCAATTAGCATGGAATGCTATTTTAGCTGAGTTAGAGTACAATTTCTGAATATAGTGAAGGTTCTCCAAAGGTTGAATGTAAGACATACAGATTTTGGGCGTGTATCTAAAATGGTTAGCCTAATAAAATGTAAACTTCATACTACCACGAGTGCTAGGCTGGGTTTAAAGGCATCGATCGCGCTGAAAACCAATTTCCATTTTTCAGGCTCAATTTCATTTTTTTTCGTTTTTTTCACACCGGTGAGGTTCGGCTCGTCAAAAAAAGTAGAGTAATGAGGTTGGAAGGAGTCAAAGATGAGGATCCGTCACCACAAAATACTGATGTAACCGTCAAATAACATGAAAAACAGTAGCGGCACAGACTCCACATGCAGAAAAACTTTGAAAGTGACAGTGACGAAGAATCCAAACGCGGGAAAATAACAAAAACCATTTTGGCGCAAAATTCAAATTCCTATTTACAATGTGTTCCGAGTGACTTTTCCTTACAAATGAGGGTTTTTATAGGCCCTTACAACATTTTCATTCACTGGAGAGGCCAAGCTACACAAATACCAGGTTGTCCAATAATTCTTGTCCGAAAATTTCACCATTTTTAATTTTTTTTCAACTTTAGTAAAAAACAAGTATAATCAACAGTATAATCACCACGGTTATCCACAACAGTGGCCCATCGATTGGGCAGGTCGCCGATGCCCTTCGCCCAGAACTCCGGGGGCTTCGACTCGAAGAAGTCCGCGATGTCGGATTTGAGGTTGTCGTAGTTGGTGAACTTTCTTCCGGCCAAATGGTGCTTCAGCGGGCGGAACAAGTGGTAGTCGGAGGGGGCGAGGTCCGGGGAATACGGCGGATGGGAAATCGTCTCCCAGCCGAGCGTTGACAGCTTCTGCTGGGACTCCTGCGCCACGTGGGGGCGCGCGTTGTCGTGCAGCGGGTGGACCGAGGCCCGTCGGGGACGCTTTTCTCGGATGGCGGCGGCTAGTTTCTCGAGCTGATCGGTGTAGATGGAGGCGGTGACCGTCTTGCCTTGCGGGAGCAGCTCGAAGTACAGCATGCCCTTGGTGTCCCACCAGCAGCAGAGCCTGATCTTCAGCGGGTGCAGGTCGGCTTTCGGCGTCGTCGGCGGCTCTTCTCCGCGCGGGATCCAGACGGCACGGCGGGCGACGTTGTCGTAGAGGACCCAGCTCTCATCCCCAGTGACCAGGTCCTCGAGAAACTCCTTGCGATGCGGACGAAGGAGGAGGGACTGGCAGACGGCCACGCGGCTCTGCTTGTTGGCGTCCGTCAGACGGTGGGGGATCCAACGGGCCAGAATTTTGTGGTAGCCGAGTAAGTTGAGTCGATTGTGGATGGTGGACTTGCTGCAGCCGAGCGTCGTCGCCAGTTCACGGGTGATGGCTTCCGGCTTCTCCTTGATACAGCTACGGACTTCGTCATCATCCACCGTAGAAGGCCTCCCGCTGTGCTCCCTGTCCTCGAGGCTCGTGTCGCCGCTCTCGAAACGATTGAACCAGCGGCTGACTGTGCGTTGGGACGCTGCATCCTCCTAGCACGCTGTGCAGATGTTGGCGACCGCGGTGCCCGTGTCGTTGCCCAGCAGCCTCTCGTAGTACACGAACGTACGAATTCGACCTTGGTCCATTTTAGCTTGTACTGGTAGCTAGACGCGGCGACTGCGCCTTATATACCCCTAGCGTAGAACTTTGGAGAACGTTCTAGAAGGTTCTTACCCTTGCCTGATATTATAGAACTTCTAAGGAAAATTATAGAATTTTGAAAATTTTCGGACAGGAATTAGTGGACGGCCTGGTACATGAAAAAACAATATACGTTTTTCTGCGCGTACGATGCCATTACCCACTCTAGAGCTCGGAATGACAAGGTTTGATATGATAATGATGTATAAGACCATTCATAGGAGCGCTCGTGTCAAGGCAAGGCGGTTGTTCTATCTGGGACGGTCAACCACTAAGGGAGCGCCGGTGAAATTCGGTCTTGTTTGGACCAGGCGGAATGTTAGACAGCACCTTTCCGCCAACAGGGCGAGCTTCGAATTCAACAACTTCGGCCAGGTTTGGTTGCTGGGAAGCGCGCTGAATTTTGAAGAGCGCTTGAGAATTATCTGTTGTCCCATGAGCGATTTCCATAAGATCTCATCTTTTGATGGTGCCTCTGTATCAAAGGTTCGTTGGGGTGGAGACAGCGGTCCGAGAGGTGATGGTTGTGTAGGATACCTAAGTGGGGAATGGTGAAGGAATTCGACGTTTTCTTAATCCTCTTTTTCTTGCATTTGTAGTTTGGTGTAGAGAATATAGTAATAACCTTTATGTAGACGTAGTAGTTGATGTAGCAGAATAGGCGAACAGCAGGTGAAGAATAACTGTGAGTGCAACGAAATCGTGGCCTTTTATAGGCCGGGGGGTACAAAGTACACAGGGTGGTCATCAACGATTTTCTCCAATATCGTAGTTAACAATTATTAGGTGAGATCAAACACAAACTAATACTGATATTATCACACATTCAATATACTTTCATTTTCAATCATCAATTTTGAAATATTTTTTTGTAAGATGACCTCCTTTAGTAATTCACCATTCTCAATGAAATGACCTGCCTAAGTCATAGAAAATTTCCTTTGAGCTGTCTTAGACTCAAAAATTTTCGGAAAATTTTTCGAGCGATTTTTTTGAAAAATTACCCGTTCTTCGCTCATAACATTTTTGCCCTCTAAGATGGATCTTTGGACGGAGGTATTTCCGAAATCTTCATGAAATTCTGCGTCGAATAATGTTTTCAATTTGAAAAAATACGTTTCGAATCTCTCAGCCGATTCCAATTCATGGAATAGGCGTTTCTTTCAGTAAAAGCAATCAGTTTTGTCCACGACTTTTTTCCGAGTAGATAGCTCTTTTTAAAAGCTGTTTTCGAAATCCCCATTAAATTCTGCATCGAATAGCGTTTTAGGTTCCAAGAAATACGTTCTCCTTCTTCCAGCCGATTTCAGTTTATAAAGTGTTTTTTGCCTGAAATAATCGGTTTTCGTCCATAACTTTTTGTGCTTGTAGATAGACTTTTGGTAAAGGTTGTTTTCGGATACTCAACGGAATTCTGCGTCGACTAGCGTTTTCAATTTAGAAATTAATTTTTTCGATCCTTCAGCCGTAATCATTTAGCGAAACACCGGTTTCTCGCGTACAACTCTTTAATCGTTGAAGGTTTGAAAGGTTGTTTTCAAAATCTACGTAAAATTCTGCGTCGAATTGTATATAGGGCTCCTAACTTTGCTCACCAGAACCCTATCTCCAACGGTTAAAGAGTTATGGGCTGAAAACCGGTAATTCGTCAAATGAATTATGCTGAAGGATCGAGAAAATATTTTTCCATACTGGAAACACTAGTCGACGCCGAATTCCATCGAGATTCCGGGAAGATTTCTCACCAAAGGTCTATCTCTAGGCACAAAAAGTTATGGATGAAAAATCGGCAGTGACACCCACCCAACCTTGACAATGACTTACATGAGTGTTGGGTCACTTTCATTCTTTTTCGGGGCGCTTCCACGGTTGTCACCGGTGTTCCCAATGGTAAAGGCCCCCCCCTCTTCACCTGCCCAGAGGTAAAGGTGGGTGGAGTACGTGGCTCCACCCAACGAAGCTATATTCTGTACAATACCGCTCATAACATGTGTCCTAAAACGCGTCGGCGACGCGAAAGCGCGTCGGAAACCTCGTTTTCGTTCTGAGTGAATGATTTTGGAATCTAAAAACACCGTTCAGTAGAGCCTGTAAGAGAGAGAGGCATCAGAAAACCTTTTGCCGATGCTCCAGATAAAGTCAACCTGCAGAGATGGCACGATTCTCAAAAAGAACGCCTCCGTCTGTTGCGCGAGGAGCACACCCAGTTCGCTCGAGGGTATCTGGAAAGAGCGGCACTCGTTGCGCTGTGGGCACTCAACGTTCCTGAAGTCCTACGTGAACAGGATCGACAGTAGCACTCCCGACGTCTGCCCGGACTGTGGTGGTTCTGGCCACAATACCCTACACTTATTCAACTGCCCAAAAAACCCCACAGCATTGACTTCAATAGACCTTTGGACGAATCCGACGCTGGTCGCCCATTTTCTGAACCTATAGCAATTGCCCTCTCCGCGGCTGCAGAGAAGAAGACCGTTCGGTTTGCCTCATCGCGGTGATTCCAAATGTGTTTTCAGATTTGAGAAAAAGCAAAGTTTTTACCTAGTTATGACCTACTTTCTCAGAAAGGAGCCAAAATCTTTCAAAGTAGATATTTTCGGAATTTTAGAACATCAATGCATTCGTATTGACATGATGATTTCAGAAATGTATACAAAGTCAAGATCAGTCAAGATCAGATCAGATCAGTGTTTGACCTACTTTCGACTTTTTCAACTTCAAGGAAGTCAAGTTCTTTTCGAAACGGTTTTTTTGAAAATATAATAGCACCATTCGATTTGCAACGTTATTCTGTTTCAGAAAGTGTGTTGAAATGCGGAATGAATTGAATATCAAGCCTTATTATCGTCTGTTTACGACTAAACTTTGTGATGACCTTTCAAGGAAATTTGAAAAAAAAAATCGGAATTCTTGATTTCAAGAATAAATACGAGTTGATATCAGAGTTTTTCCAAGAATAAAATTAAATAAATTTAAAGTTTCGGAAAATCAAAATAAAGTGGAGATTTTTGAAATTTGATAAAAGTCGGAATTCCTTATTCCAGAAGTAAATACGATTTTAAATCAAGACTTTTTAAAGAATTAATAAATACGATTAAAAATCGGAATTTTTCAAAAATTGAAATAAACTAAGCTTCGGAAAATCGAAATAAACATGAAATTTTGAAGTTTGAAAAAAAAAATCGAAATTCATGATTTCAGAAGTAAACACGTTTTTAAATCGTACCTTTCCGAAAATTGAAATGAACTGAAAATTTTTGAACTTCAAAAGTGGTTGGAAATTTGGAAATTTAAAAAAAAGTGGAGTTCTTAGTTCGAAAATAAATTAGAGATGAAATCAGATTTTGAAATGCTAGGGTCGAAATCGTTTTTATTTTGTGTGCGTGGACAGCGCCTTACAGTACACTACAATACCCGCACTAATTTACTCAAAAAAGTCGCGAATTCGCGACTTTTCGTCATAACTCGGCCCAAAGTGACCCGTTCGGGGAGCTAGGGGCATATTTGGAATCAGCATCGAGAGCTCTTCATTTTGAGCACGCACATCTCTTGACCTGCGAACAAGGCATGTAGGGCTGACAGAAAAATCGAGTGAACGAAAACACCACCGACGTCCCGTTCTCAGCTCAAACGAGACCGATCGACCTGGGACTTGGCCTGCAACTTTACTTTATGATCCTCTTTCAAATAAGCACTGCGTCAGCCCAATCCGGAAACGTCAATTTTTCCTCCCCTTCACATGTGCCAAGTCCATTCTCGCTTCAAACGGGATCCTGCTAAGAGATGTTTGTGCTCAAAATGAAGAGCTCTCGATGCTGATTCCAAATGTGCCCTTAGCTCTCCGATCGGGTTACTTTGAACCGTGTTATGACGAAAAGTCGCAAAAGTCGCGATTTCGCGACTTTTGCGCGTTTTTTGAAAAAATTAGTGCGGGTATTGTACTAGTTGATTACTGCACAGTTAGCGGAGACTCTCCCGTGTATAGCTCGCCTTAGGTACTTCAGCGAATGAAAAATGACGAAACCTTCCCTAAAAACATGAAATGTGCATCACTGCGCTCATTTCGATGTCTTTAGTCGATTTATGCAACTTTTTAAACCTTTAAGTCCGCTAGCAACGGAGTCATCATGAGAAGCAGAAGACAACAATAGCCTTCGAAAAGTTCTGAAATGCATTGGAAAATGTGCCAAATGCATACGTTATTAATGACTAAAGGTTAAGGTGCGAAATGCCACGGTTGTATCCAGCAGAGTTGCCCAATATTGCATTTGTTGTAGGGCAGCGCCAGTTTAGAAGGTAATTAGCGAGGTCATCACAAAGTTTAGTGGTAAATAGACGATAATAAGGCTTAATATTCAGTTCATTCCGCATTTCAACACACTTTCTGAATCAGAATAACGTTGCAAATCGAATGGTGCTATTATATTTTCAAAAAAACCGCTTTGAAAAGAACTTGACTTGACTGAAGTTGAAAAAGTCGATAGTAGGTCAAAAATTGGGCTGATCTTGACTTTGTATACATTTTTGAAATCAGCATGACAATACGAATGCATTGACGTTCTAAAATTCCGAAAATATCTACATTAAAAGATTTTGGCTCCTTTCTGAGAAAGTAGGTCATAACTAGGTGAAAACTTTGCTTTTTCTAAAACCTGAAAACCTATTTGAGATCACCGCGACGAGGCGACTCGATCGGTGTTCTCAGATTCCAAAATCATTCACTCTGAACGAAAACGACTTTTCCGACGCGCGCTCGCGTCGTCGACGCGTTTCAGGTCACATGTTATGAGCGGTATTGTATGCCTTGCTTGCGACTGTAGTCAGGTTACCCATTTTCTCTATTGTTGTCTCTAGTCTCTTCAAACTGCCATTTTCATAATTAGTTTTTTTTGTTTGTTGTTCGCACAGCAGGGGTGTGCGTCAATGAAAATTTTTTTTGTTAACCGTTAATCGTTAATTTTTGAAAAAAAAAGCCGCGTTAATCCGTTAATGCGTTAACACGTTAACGTTATTAACGCACAGCCCTGTCGCACAGTACTGCCATGCAATAAATCAAATAAAATCAAATGATTTCAGATTGGAAGACGTCTTCTGTGGGCGAAGCGATGCGCGGAGGCGATGAGGTCAAGTGCAAAGGCACATGAGATGTATCAAAGAAATAAATACGTTTCCGAATAAATATGAGGAAGTATACTTATTTTGCAGTCAAAGTATAGCAGGCCACTCCGAATTCATGCAAAAGATGCACACTGATAAACGATAAGATGCAGAAATGATGCTTGAATTTTTGAAGGACAAGGCGACACAAACGTTTTCTAGATATAAAGAGCGTCGTCCATTGTGGTTACGCTGTGAATTTCACCCACTGCAACACATTCAGACACGAGAAACGCGAGGCGGGTGCGATCCCGCCTTGCGCTTAATTTTCGCGAGATCTTGAAGCTCACAAAACTACTAATGTCGCGAAAGCGCGATGCTATCGCTTCTCAAGGAGACCTGGGCGCGGTCGGTCCCGCAACGAATGCCGACGCACGGTAGAGACGTCGTCGGACTGGTTTGAGCGGCGCAGTCTGAGTCATCAATCTTCGCCCCTGCCGCGACCAAGCGTGGCCCATCTTCCTGCAGCTCTGTGCTGCTCTTTATTCCTCTGGCCTTTAGAACATTACTATTCTACCTGTAATGCAGCTGGCTCACGAGGAGCACGACCACGACCCGTATTATTGATCGTGATGCAATACTTCAGTGGTGCTTTCTCTTCCCGTGATATTCGTCCCTTAGTCTATTATTTCTCCTCTTCTCTAAGATCTCTTCACATTATCTTTGTAGTATAAACTAATCTACATTAGCCTGTGTCCTGTCGTGTATGCAAGAAGGTCGCATATTTTGCACTATATATAATACAGTCGGGATGTGTATTGATTAGTCAATTACGCGTTATGTGGTGTTATCGTGGTTTTTGCCTTTATTACAGTATACAGCTTGCCGGGGTTAATTAGTACAGTCTGTGATGTTATCTGTAGGGAGTCTGTAGGTTGGATCTCCCGGGACTGACGTCTGGTGTCGGACCCGGGGGAGAACACCACCGATTCGCAAGAACTAAGGTTCGAAGGAGCATCTGGTAATCTAGTTAGGTTTCTAAATACATCACCGAAAATGGTTTCGGACATGACATATGTACACAAAATGGTTTCGATCCCGCTAGGTGCTAATTTTTCACAGAACTTTGAATAGCGGTTCTCGGCGACTCCCTAGACCGTGAAAGTTTGTATAAACTATAGTTGTGCTCTGGACGAAAAGACCGAATATCGAATAGATTTGAAAGACTCATTTTTTCAGTGTCCGATTTTAGAATAGATAAGAATACTTTTTTTTTGAAGATAGATTTTTGAATACATTCGAATGACCCCTTTCTCTCGGGTTCCGGATTTCGAATAATTTCGATTCGAATATATTCGAATTATATTTCGAATAATTTCGAATCGACAAACTTGAAACAATCCAATGAGCAGTCAATGTATCCTCTATTTCGGAGGGAATTTTACTGCCATTGGTCGTGAGCTTGTGCGCCCGTATGCTACGTCCCCTCTGCCTAACACTTTCCCGCCATGCGGTCCCAAAACCTAAATATGGTATGCTCATTCCACCCACTTTCCTGTGGACACCGAGGAAATGGGTGGGGCGAGTACACCATATTCAAAGTTTAGGGGCCGCATATTGCTATTGGTTGGTAAGACTTAGTTTTTAGTAGAGCCGGGTCCTGGCTCTACTAACCCGAAACGTCAACCGAATAAAGTGGTTAACATCTTGGTCACATGTGCAAGTTTTTAAAGCCCATATTTACAACCGCTCGTTCGATCAAAGTCGTAATGGATAAGAAGAACTGTGGAGGGAGCGTTTGTGGGAAAATAAAAAATGGACCCCATACATGTTCATGTGGCCTAGTGGTGTGTTGGGCGCTGTATTGAGCATCAGCCGCCTACTCCCATGCTGTGTTGGTTGAAATACTTCGGTTAGTGGAATTTTGCCGTCAAAGCCACTCTTCGAGAATAAATCTTGTTCCAAGGTGATAACCGTAGTAGGCATCTACTCAGAATTTTTGAATCAAGTTACTTGCGAGATATCCGAGCAAAATCAAGTAACTTGTGGCTTCTCTGAGTTTTTCAGGTTACTTGCGAGGTTGAGACTCGCAACAAAAAATGGTTCCGAAACAGGATGGGGTGGAATTTGCTTAAACAGCAACATAAAACCTAAGTTAAAGTTACTAGTTGCTCGGAGCCGGCATGAAATGTAATTTTTCGGTAGCCTCATTACATTTTATCATCTCTCCCATCGTTAATGTACGATAAATACTCGTTTTTCCCTTTCTCATGCCGTATTTTGTGCGTGTGAACTGTGATGTCTGCAATTTTGCGCCACATAGGCAAGGTTGTGACGAAAAATTGCGGACTAGTCGCTTCGACTAGACGAATCGCTTCCATTGTGGAAGCGACCCGAATAGTCGAAGCGACCTAACAAAATCAAGCAGGTCGCTTCGACCAGCTATGAAATACCGCAGTCGCTCGGCGATCGCGACTGAAACTGCAAACTGTTCCAATCCGTCGCGATTCAGTGCAAGATCTGTTGGTGCGATGGGTTTTGTAACTGTTGGCAGTTCCACGACTAGTCGAAGCGACCTGCAATGAATGAGACTTCAGACTCCCGGCTACGAGTTCGATACCAATAGGGCGTGTTCCTCTGGAAATCAGCCGGAACATGACCGCTTGGTAGAAGGAGGGCAAGAGTTTCAATCTATCATGATAATACATGTTAGTTGAACACAGATTCCAAAAAGATTGTATATTAGATTGCCACAGGCTTTCAAAAAGATGGTATACCACGGAATTGTGATTATTTGACAACAAAGCGTTGTAACACTTGGCGCCAGAATGGAGCCTCGCTTTAGAACGCTCATCAACTCTGAGTTTGCTTAAACATCTAATCCTCTGGCAAAATTATGTGTGTTTTACATGAAAAAACAGATTTCTTCCGCCAGACAATGCATTTTCTGTAATCTTCTAGAGATATATGGAGCCCCCTTATTCATTTTAGTCCAGTGAATGGAGGGTGTGGCTGAGGTAGACTGTCGCGCGCGATCGAGAACCACTCCGGAGTTTTTGATTAAGTTACATGCGAACTAAGTACTCTTAGCATGTTACCTGCGACTTATCCTTACAACTTTGTGTTACACCTGACGTTCAACATAACTTAAATGTGTTATTTTATAGCGCATGTAACTTATCTACGCGGCAGGAGTCCCCTCGGGAAGTATACGACGCACTCCTGAGGCAGAACTCAGAAGTGTGCACCCTTGTCGTTTAATTACCCAAGTTTAAGATACTTGGACCCGCTTGGCCGCTGAAAGCCCCCCCCCCCCTCTCTCAACGCCTGGCGGCCCCAGCTCTCAGAAGTTTTTCAACAACTTAACAACTACCATTCCAACAACTTAACGATTGCCTCGTTGAGTTGACGATAAGGCGTCGGAAAGTTGTGGGACGATTGCCTCGTTGAGTTGACGATAAGGCGTCAGAAAGTTGTGGGAAGGCGCCTCTCAACTTGTTCAAAGGTAGGCCTTAACTTGAGTGCAGAACCTCCTTTCAACTACTTGTTGGTCATTTACTCTCAAGCTAAACAGCTGTTTCTCACTGTTTGTTTCGCTCTAATCAACAACATAAAGACCTCTATTCAACAAGTGTTCACCCTCTTTTTAACTAGTTAAACACTTCCATCCAACTACTTTTCTCCCACTTATCAACAAAAATACACTATACTAGACATCGAAGCTAGAATCATCCAATAAATGAATTTTCCTCATTCTGCCCAGGCCTGACTCATAGGAAGTTTTCCCCTTACCGACACTCGGGAGGAAAATTTATTTATCGGATGGTTCGGAACCATTCGATGCCAAAGTATAGAACACACCACTCGCGAGAGAATTCAAAATCACAAGAAAATATTTAAGCAGTATTATATAGATCACAAATACTCCTGAGCATACAAGATCGACTAAAACAATCATTATATGAGTAGAATAATATCGGATATGACACAGTTGAAGAAAGGAGTGAGGGAGCAGATTTGAGAAGTGCACTGGTCAATCTCATCGCTTCATTTTTCTAGAGTATCATGTCGTAGGCATTATCCCGCTTCATCGTCTCATGGCGTCAACCTCACACGTTCTTCATAACATCCGTGACCGAACATATCCTGCCTGAATGTAATGCGTTACTGTAGGGGTTTCCGGGTGTAGCGCACTGGGTTACCTTGGAGAATGGGCGGCAGGTCTAGCGAGGCTGCAACCGGGCACAACGACGGGTTGGAGGGGCAACAGTAAAAATTTTGGCCTACAAAGGGGAAATGTGTAAATTTGGTGTGGTGATCAGGGGTGTGCGGCAAAGGAAACTACAATTTCGGCAAACGGCAACGGCAAACCCCAAAAATGACTGACAAACGGCAAAATCTGTTTTGTGCTATATTACACAAACTTTTGTTTAGTTGTGCGGTAATCCATGCAATATCTTCCAGTTACTATGTACCTGACGTTTCACTAGCCTTAACAAGAAGAAAAAAATCCTATTTAGCAAAAGCTCTATGAAAGCCTCGGGTGATCAGAGAACGCCAGTACTCAGAACTTTTTACTCAAGTTAAACACTAACTAAAACGCCTCGGACAAGTATGAAACAATACATCTAGACACTCACAATTATAAATTCACTTATTTAATTCAAACCTAAATTGTTAGCGGTGGTTTGCTTCATAGACAACTAATGAACGAACAAAGGGGCGACGGACAAGTAATCTTCAATATATCTTGAGAATGGACAAGTATAAAACCACTTCGAGCTGAGAAGAAATGACGAACAACAAACGCTTGACATTGCATCGACTCACTACCCGAACTACTTAAAAACAACATACTGCACTAGTTAACTCCTACAATGGCATGATTGTGTTGCGCACAACGAAGAGTATTGACAGGTGGGTTTCATTTTGAAACCGATATCATCCCCTCACGGTCGACCGACTGTTCGAAGACCGGCGACGGCGCAAGTGGATACGAGAAAGAAAATCTGGATGGGGTGGTATCAACAATTTTTAAAATTTAAGTATACTTTGATTTTTTCTATTTCTTAATTTTGAGGTCTTCAAAGTCAGAAAACGCAGCTGATGTTGAACTAACTTTTCTTTGCGAAAACGGCGGTTTCCAGCGTTTTGAGTGCGCACAAAGCACTGCAACGTCAAATCTTGCTCCAAAAGAGTCCGCTTTTCATTTTGAAAACGTTTTCGCACTTCTCTAAACAAGTACCATCTAATAGTCTTACGAAATAACCAAATCGATTCCAGAACTTTATCGGAACTTGCATAGTTACACCTCAAAATCCCTTGATATGAACTAATCAGACGGTTATAATAGATAGAATCTGTCATTTTTCAACCTCCGATCGGTGGAAATTCCGGAAGGTAATACACATTTTTGTAGGCACCTTTTATCGACATTTTTTCATACTGGGAGTCAAAAAGACTTTTTATTTACCATTGCATTCACCGTACTGCGAGAAACACCGAAATTCCCTTGAGGCTTCAATTCGTCAGACGATTATAAATTGCCACCGGCACAAAATTCTCACGGTAAACAAAATTGATGATACCCAATTGATAAAGGGTAGGGTATAAAAGAAATTGAGAGCGGTGTGTTTTCATTCACACACCGTCATTCTCCGGAGGTGAGCGGCTGGAGCTGAACACTCTAGGGATTAGGGAAACAGCTCAGACAACAGGTGCGGACTGACCGCTGGCAATCAAGGCCTCTCCGGGCGGTACGCCGGCAAGTTGCGGGCGGATTGCTGCTCATTGTGGCCTCGGCGGGCGGATCGCTGGCTATCAAAGCCTTTGCGGGCGGATCACTGCGTTTTGGCGGGCGGATAGCGGCGCCTGGGAAACTTGAACACCCTAGCGGGCGGATCGCCGGCAAGCTCTAAAGCGGCGATCCGCCCGCAACCTGCCAGCGATCCGCCCGCAAGGGCTTTGATAGCCAGCGATCCGCCCGCTGAGCTATGAGATGCAGCGATCCGCCCGCAACTTGCCGGCGATCCGCCCGCCAGGGCTTCGATGGCCAGCGATCCGCCCGCTCAAATTGTAAACGGTGAAACTGGTCAATCAATGATGAGTGGATTGGAGTTCATTTATTGATCCACTGCCACGCCATAAATCCCCATCCGCCATCTCTACTTCAGTGTCATAGATGTTTCACTTCTATATGTCGCTTTTTTCTTGATGTTGCTTAATTGTTGAAAGATCTTATAATGCTTACCTTGTATTTAGCTCATTAGAGTACGTGTTCTTTAATTCTACCAGTTTATCGCTAGTATCCTAATTCGGGGAAGCGGTTGTCCTTGAAAAAAAAAACATATGGTGTATGCTAGAAATGGAGAGAAAAACGCTTCGCTCAAAAGATGGCGGAATAAAATCTACGCCGCGGCTATTTAGAGATATGATAGAAACCATACAATATCGTTAAATTCTTGGCACAGATGGTGCTATGTACTATACTTCGGCGACTCGTAAATTTTTTCGAATAATCGAGTTTTCGACTAAGTCGATTTTTGAAAATTTCGAATAATCGAGTTTTCGACTAAGTCGATTTTTGAAAATTTCGAATAATCGAGTTTTCGACTAAGTCGATTTTTGAAAATTTCTAATAATCGAGTTGTCGACTAAGTCGATTTTTGAAAATTTCGAATAATCGAGTTTTCGACTAAGTCGATTTTTGAAAATTTCGAATAATCGAGTTGTCGACTAAGTCGATGTTTGAAAATTTTGAATAATCGAGTGTGCGACTAAGTCGATTTTCAGGAATTTCGAATAATCGAGTTTTCGACTAATTCGGTTTTTCAAACTTTCGGATAATCTAGTAGTCGAATGACTCGATGTCGACTGTTTCAGTCGATACCAAGACTCGATGACTCGACTCGACATAAGTATACTATGTACCCATCCACGTTTTACAAGAGAAAGCTCAGGTGGCATCAGCGAAAACGACTTGTGTTGTAAGTATTTCTTGGGCAACTAGGGTGGTGGTCGTAATGTATTCCGAATACGAAAGGGACGGGCAGAGGGGGATGATCGGAGCGCATGAGTGGACGAACGGGGGAGAAGCGAAGCCAAGCGCGTGAATGGAGGAGCCACCGAGTTTTCCCCGCCTCTCCTGCGCTTGGAGTAATTTACGATCATCCACTGACGGCTCACTTGGCCTGTTTTCAGTTTTTCGCTTTGAAATTATTCGAAAAATTATTCGAATATATTCGAGTCGATTTCATTCGAAACTATTCAAAATTCGGACCTCGAAAAAAAAGAGGCCATTCGAATATATTCAAAAATCGGACGTTAAAAAAAGGGAGTCATTCGAATCTATTCGATATTCGGTCTTTTCTTCCAGGGCTCAACCTAAAGGCATCGTACGCGCTGAAAACCGCCAACCGTTTTTCGGGTTTGAATCATTGGTTGGGCCCTCCTGGGAACGTGGTTAGAGTTTGTCGGGTCACCGACGCTTTTTTGGGAAGATATGGGAGATCGAATGCCTCGAATTCCGCCAGAAGAGGCCGGCCTTCCGACGGCCGTGTGACATAAAGTGAGAAAATAATGTGGCTTATCATCAAATGATAAGCCTAAATGAGTGGGAGTTGATGTATCATTTGTTGATAAGCTACCTTCTTTTCTCATTTGAAGCCAGACGGCTGCCGCAAGGCCGGCCTCTTTGGCGGAATTCGAGGCATTCGATCTCCCATATCTTCCTAAAAAAGCATCGGTGACCCGACAAACTCTACCCACGTTCTCAGGCAGGCCCAACCATTGATTCAAACCCAAAAAACGGTAGGCGGTTTTCAGCGCGTACGATGCCTTTAAGTAAACTGGTGTCAACCTTGTTTTTAGAGGAAGCGAGCTTCCTTCGAGGGAAGTAGATATTTGAAGCATTTTTCAGGCGCAGGAGTCAGATGGCAGCGGCGTCCTCGGTTTAGTTACTAAAGTTTGTGGTGCTTGAACCCTATCTGGAGGTCCCTCTCACCCGGTGAAGGCCCCAATAGAGGTTGGGAGGAGTCGTCGCGCCGCGTGTCGGGATGCCGGCCGCATCGTGTGTCGCTGTGCCGGCCGCGTCGCGTGTCTGCGTGCAGGCGGTGTTCCGGTTTAGCGTGCAGGCTAGCTGTGTGGGCGCTGTGTTGAATTCGAGTGATGAGGTTCCCCAATTTGGATATGTGGACCGTGACTGCCCACATTTTTGAGGATTTTCTATGGGAGGATACGAAAGGTAAGAATTTGAAAACCTGAATATACCCGAAAGTCCGAGTTTCAAAGAAGTCGAATTAGGATATTTGAAATGTCGTATCGGCATGGATCCTAGTGAGACGTTCTGTTCCCTAGTAAACGTTGGCGCAAGCTCGGTGCCATATGCTAATACATAGGTGCACCAAGTTTGTGCCAACCTTCAATCAGGAACGCATGGTAAATAGAATTTCATTATTCCGAGACCCACAATGCAGACTTTTCTGGAACTTAGGCAATGTAGGGAGCCCTTACTAACTTTGTGAAAGTGCCGAGTGAGCCAAATTGTCCGCTCTAGCACAATGTGATTTTACTCCATTTCCCAAAAGATGAAAATGCGACTAGTTGTAGCTAGCAAAACGTTTTGGCGCGATTTAGTTAGTTGGCCGTATTCATGAAACAAAGGGAGCCTCCCGGGAAAGTCCAAAGTTCGCCCAACGCATACGCTGGCTGCTTATAGGAACCCTTCCGGGAGGCTCCCGTAGTTTCATGGATATGACCACAGAAGTTTTTGGGGTGATTGTGAACTGGCGCCCTGAAAGGATGGTCGCCTGAATGATTCCACAATATACAACCTGCGCCCCATATTCGAACACAATCGAACCGCAAAGTACACTACTAGCGCAGCTGATGAGCTTCAAATCTCTACTGCCCTGACTTACTTGACTTAATCGGTTGGCTTTCGCCTGACGCGGTCATTCCGCATCTTCACCGAGGTGTGCCGTCCTAGTAGTCAGCCGTGTCCATTTTTCACGGTCTTCAGCCACAATTTGAACACATTCCATCCAGCTGTCACTATTCCATTTCCTGCGAAACGAAACATCGCGCCTGAACTGTCTTTCGATGCCGAGTGACTTTAAATCCTCTTTAACCACATCCGTCCAGAACTTTCGCCTACGCCCAGGTGGCCGTTTCCAGACAGGATTTGGAAGCATTTTTTAAGCGTGTTGTACGAGACGATCCGGCGTTCTTCTTAGTATATGCCCGAGCAGTCGAAGTCGACTTTCCATTGCTGCTTGAGATGGCGTTAGGAGATGCTGGCACCTCCCTCGTGTCAAGCGTTGATGTACTGCGTCGATTTCCTTGTAAAGGTCTTCGTTATGGCATACACGCGGCCAGAAATATCCAAGCAAACGCCTAAAAAGCTTCCTCTCCGTGCAATCCAACCTTTCCATCGGCGTTTTCGGTGCTGCCCACGTCTCCGATCCGTACATCATGATAGGGCGAATAGCGGATAGGTAGACGCGCAACTTGACTTCCTTCGCGATGGTGGTAGACCACAAACACTTGGTTAGAGAATTGAATGCAGACGTAGCTTTCGCACATCGTTGTCGAATATCCGCTGCATAACTACCATCGTTCTTCAGCAAACAGCCCAAATAACAGAAATCGTCCACCAGTTCGATACGTTGTCCGTCCACACAAACTCCAGTTGAAGGCCTCTGAGAGTCCCACATCTGCTTGCATTTGTCGGGACGAAGACGAAGTCCATAGGCTGCGGCATACTTCGAAACGAGGTTCACAATCCTTTGCAGTTTTGCGTTGTTTTCAGCGAATAACACAATGTCGTCGGCGTACTCCAGGTCGACAAGGGAGCGTCCTGATGGTGTTAGGATCACATCCGCAGGAAACTGTTCTGCAACTCTACGCCTGATGTCATCAACGGCGAAGTTGAAAAGAAAAGGTCCTGCAACGGCTCCTTGCCTTACTCCTGTTTTCACCTCGAAAACTGACGTAAATCCGACAGGTGTACCAACTGCTGCTGTTGTTCCTTTGTTCATGTCCTCGATTAACCGAACATACTTTTCCGGGACTCCATCTGCTCGCAGAGCATTGAGCAATCGATCACGATGAGGAGAGTCGAACGCGGCTTCAAAGTCCAAAAAAGCAAGCTGTAATGGCTTCGAAAACCGCTGCCACGATTCAATTACTCTTCTCACGACGAACACTTGGTCGATGGTCGATCTTCCAGGTCGAAAACCGGCTTGCTCATCTCTGGTCGTTCCTTCACGATGTTTGATAAGTCGCTCGAGAATGATACGTTCTAAAACCTTGTACATGACACGAAGTAAGAGAGATTCCTCTGTAGTTCTTAGGATCCGTGACGGATGGCTTCTTGTGAAGAGGTACGATGATCGCATGTCTCCATGAATCAGGTATCCTTTCGCTCATCCATATGGCACGGATGGTGTTGGTCATTTCACGAATCCCAGACGGAGGAAGAGCTTTCAGCATTTCAGCAGTGATGTTGTCATCTCCACCTGCCTTTCCATTCTTCATTTTCCGGACACAATCCAAAACTTCAGACTCAGTCGGCGGTTCCTCACTGACATCGTAATGTGCTCTCTGAACATGCGTGGAGCTCAGGTACTGATGGCGCTGGACGATTCAGTAGTGAACTGAAGTAATCCTTCCATATTGGCAGCGTCGCGTCACCAACTGCAACTCCATTGGTAGTGTTCAAGACACGAGAACATCTCTTCATCTTCCCGCTATACTGTCGCAGCAACGTGTAGGCTTTCTTCGGATTCTTCTCCTCCCAAGCCTTCTCGAACTCCTTAGCTCTACACGTCCACTCTCTCGTTCGCGGTCACTTTGAAGCTGCCGACGCAACTTCCTCCTCAGACGCTTCTCCTCCACGAAGTTTCCTGCAGTTCGAGAGCATACTCTGTTGTAGGTAGATGTTGTTTCTTCTGAGACGTAGGCGAACTTCTTCTTAGGCTGTACAACCGGGAGTGCCTCTTTCAGAAGCGTCCTGGATGCACTTGACAAAAGAATCTGCGTCGCAAAGTTTCTTCTTAGTCCGTACTGCTCCGATGTGAATAGAAACGCGTTGTCGGAAATTCCTTCTGCACTCTTCATCTCTGAGACTTGTCATGTCAATCCTCTGGAAGGCTGAGCCCCTCGCTTCCTCTTATGAATCCTCGCAGTGAAGTTAAACAGAACAGGACGGTGATCCAGAATCGAATGCGACATCACACAGCTCTAGATCTTCGAATGTCCGATACTGGAATATTCCTCGTCAGGACATAGTCAAGCTGTAGTTTCAAAGTTGTCATCTTCCGCTTCCGCTGCTCTTCTGGAGATAGCCGGGTTGGTCCCTGCCACGTAAGCTGATGGCGGCGATGATTCCTCTTGAATGTCGATGCAATAATCAGACCACTGCGTTCACAAAAGTCGACAAGGCGGTAGCCATTGTCCGATGTTTGCTCCACTGGGTAGAACCATTTACCGAGTACTTCGGATTCCTGATCAAGTCCCATCTTCGCATTTGCGTCAATCCCCACGACAACAGCATGTTGACAAGGTATCTGGCCAGCAACGTATTGAGTTCCTCATAGAACGCATCCTTCGAATTGTCTTCGGCGGTTTCAGTGGGCGCATGAGCACTCACTATCCACAGATTGAATCCTCTGTGATCCCGCAGTCGTACGAATGCATTCCGACACGACGTCGCGCCGAACTCCTTGACCATACCATTGAAATCCTTCCTTACAGCTATTGCACAGCCTCCCACTCTCCTATCGTCAGCGTTACCGCAGTAGATGGTGTACTCTCCGATGCTGATGACGGGTCTATCCTTGAGGCGGGTTTCCTGCAAAGCAGCAAACGGTGGATGGAAATAGCTCAGAAGTCTGGATAGCGCAGTTTTTGGATATCACTCGACAGCGATCGACAGTTCAGGGTGGCGAAATTGTGGCTTGTGGCCAAAGACTCCATGACTCCCTAGGTACGGATCCTAAGGTGTTATGGACCAGAGGCCTTAGTGTGCCGGACGGCGACACCTTTATGCAATGTGCGGGATACTTTCGCGATATAGTTGTGCACGCTATATCGCTCGAACGTTCCCTGTGTACACTCAAACGTCTGCTGGGTTCAGTAGAAGCAGGGGCACCAACGAGCAGGTACCAACAGACTTGTATACACACCCCCTCTACTGCCCTAATCGGAGTTAACTTTGGGTCTGCAGCTGCAAACAACCGTAGTTGCAGCGAGCAGCTCGGATATACTAGAGCTGGGTCTACGGGGTCACGGCACTATCATTTAGGTCCCAGCAAGATTGTTTGTAAGCTGCGTGCTGCAACAGACCTTATTTGCAAATGCGGAGCGCTATTTCACTCCTGTTCGGACACTGCGGGGCGGGCTGGACGTAATTCTTTTGAGAGACTGGGGCATTGCATTCAATTTTTGGAGAGCTTGACCAACTGCCGTGTCTGGTGTTCGAAGAGGCCTATCGTACACCGGTGGGTCAATCTGTCGTGAACCAACTTCTGAGAAAAATTGTAACGTTTTCAAACATTAAAGGGTAGAATATGAGACACGGGACGGAGTAAACGAATTGATTCATTATTATGTTGGTATAAGGCAGTAGATGAGCAGTACTGAGGTGTGCAGAAGTACGGCCGGCACCGGTTGCCCACATACCTTGCGTTCCTTATTATGACTTGGCGCAAGCTCGGTGCACGCAAGTTATGTATAACATAGGCACATCGGCTTTGCTCCAAGAAACAATAAGGAAAGCAAAATATCAAAGCGATCTGTTGTCGATTATACGCCGGTTGGGGTCTGGGGTGCAGCACAAACTTCAGGGCTTCAGTTTCTTGAGCAGTAAAAAATTTTTGACCGGATTTTTTGGCCCAGGTTTTCCTCAACATGTTTAGGTAGTCAACTCTTTGGATTGATTAACACTGCGTCATAGGCGCTTAAAGGCACAGTCCAAGCTCAGGGGCCAAATCTAAGATTTCCACATAATTATGAAGTAGACCCACCACGTATAACACCTGCCAAGTGAGAGCTCTCGATTCCACAGAATAAGCGAGATATAGGAGGAAGCCACCCTGGGGCGCCCACCCCCGGAAGCCACTTTGGCACGCCCCTTTACGATCTTTCGAGCTGAACAGTGGCGAGATGACTTCCGATCAATAGCACCGTTCTTCCCTACATTCTCAGCCTTCCTCTTTATTCAGGTCGGCTCGCATCCATAGGTTGCAAATGACGGAAGTTACAAGCCTCGGACAACTCGTCCACCATGCTTCCGCAGCTCAATTTTTGAGGGGCCACAACTCCGCTCCCAGGGGGGCTTGTACGACTAGAGAGACATCATTGGAATCAGCGTGAGACCACTTTCAAGATAAGAAGGGAAACAGAAAATCGGTTTTGAGGTTGGACTGTGCCTTTAAGAATTGGTCCCCGACCCGAGGGATCAAAAGGAGAAGGGGTTCAAATTACGGGTACATCGCTGATAACCGGCGGGTAGATCACTGATAACTGGCGGGTGGATCGATGATAACTGCCGGGCGGATCGATGGTTACTGGCGGGTGGATGGCTGGTTACTGGCGGGCGGATCGCTGGCTACTGACGGGCGGATCGCTGGCTACTGGCGGGTGGATCGCTGGCTACTGCCGGGCAGATCGCTGGCTACCGGCGGGCGGATGGCTGGCTACTGGCGGGTGGATCCCTGGCTACTGGCGGGTGGCTCGCTGGCTCCTGGCGGGCGGACCGCTGGCTCCTGGCGGGCGGATGTCGGGGGGGGATGTCGATCCGCCCGCCAAAAGCCAGCGATCCGCCCGCACCTACTGTCTGAGAGCCTCACCGGTGATAAAGATAACACGATATTGGGGCCTACTCATGGAAAGCTCTGGCAAGAAGAACTATTTCACTTTCGTGAGAATTTTGTGCCGGTGGCAAATTATAATCCTGTCAATTCGTCAGTTTTGAAGTGAGCTATGGCCACGCGGCGTTTTGAGCAAGCAAAATACACCGCTAGACCCCGTTTTGACAAAAAATTTGCTAGGTCCTGCAGTTGCGTAATATTGCATCCCAAAATCAATGGATTTTAAGTGAACAATCTGGTCGCTATGATTTATTGCAATAGCTCGTAACTGTGCTTTAGGGTAAATTTTTGGAACAACGTGCGACAGGACAAATATGCCGCCGGAAACAACACAAATGTTCCAACACAACAAGGATATCGTTCAAACAAATGTATCAGAAGTAGTTCTCAGTCGGACCAAAACTCAACTCGAGGTGGGACGTGATGGTGGAGAGACCACCGGATCTACACCGTTCTCTGAGCCAATCTCCAAATTCACTGCTGCGTTATCGTATTTTTCTGTTGTTATGTTACAATAAATAAGTCAAATATGTTATTTTTTTCGGTTGCCATTAACTGTAATTGAAGTAGTTTAAAAATAGATGGTGGGTTGTCCACTGAGTACGACGCTTAAATTAAGTACAACATTTGTACAAATACAAAACAACTAAACTATTAGTATTTTATAACTAGTTTGAAAGTTGTGCATGAGCGGGGTAGACAAGTATAATTCCACAATTGACCAACTATAAAACAATTACCGAAAAATTAGAGTATCAGTTTGGGGCGACCTTAACCCTACTAATTGTCAAGCTCCAAACAAGTAACGTAAGCCATCCGTTACTTGTCCGATAGTTAGTTTTTAACTTGAGTAAAAAGTTCTGAGTAGCGCTGTTGTGTATGTGATTCGTATAGAAGTCACCAAGTTCAATAAGGTTGTTGACTTATCCCTCGCCAATGATAATTCTGTCAATTCCTCCTAACTACAATGACGGCGCAAAGTTTTGCAGAAACGAGAAGCATTTGTTAATTTGGCCGGAAAAACGTGCAAAGCTTGTAATTTTTTCGAACGAGGACTTTTTTGGAGTCTGGAAACGCTATCATATTCACATCTCAAGTTCCTACCCAATAATGTGCTTTGTGGACCAAAGTTTCCTAAAATCTTTTTGCTTCTGAATGAAATTATTTTTGCGGTCTTCCTTCAAAAGCTTCGCGCGCGGCACTGTGCGGCGAAAATCTTGAAATTACTCTTGAATGGTTTCCTTTGTGAGGCTACAGGAGTGGAGCGAGTTTGGTTTAAGTGAATACAGTGCTTACGATACAAACAGCCTTTGAATTTTCAGAGAAAATAAGAGCTCCAATGGGCATGGTGATCGAGTACACAGAATGAGAGGCATTTAGTGACAGTTCGACTGATACATGCGACGCACGAGGGAATCGCGTGCAGTGCGTTTAGCCAGCCGGACTGCTCTTGAGCGCTTCCCTTTTCTCTGTATTAAGCCTACAAACCTGCACGAGGCCTATTATCACAGCATAGCGCTGAAAACGAGCAATAAATCGCTCTATACGGTACCAAAACTTGAATATGTTGTGGCCGCCCCACCCATTCCACCTGTGCCTACCGAGGAAGTGGGTGGGGCGAGCACACCACATTCAAGTTTCGGGGCCGTAAATGTTATCGATTGTTTGTTTTGAGCCTGTGTTCCTTTACTGCTGTTGCAATGGGCCTCGGACCTTTCCATTTTCGGTGAAAAGTAAATTTTTCTTTTTTACATTAATTCTTAGCAAACTCACCTCACAAACTCACAGCTCTTACAGGAAGTGAACCCTTCGTTTCTGTTCTCAGACACTGGGAGCAGCGGACAGCTGGCGAAAATTCGCCAGTCGCTCAATATCTGGATGACAGCTGGCATTTAGCTGGCCAATGGCAATCACGAGGCCAACAGCTGGCATACACTCGCCATGTCATTTAATGCCAGCGACGGACGGCTGGCGAATATGTGCCAGTTGCCTAAAAGCTGGGTGATAACTGGCATTTAGCTGGCGATGAGCGATTACGAGGCCGACAGCTGGCTCATACTTGGCATGTCAATTAGTGCGAGCGTCGGACTGCTGACCAAAATCGGACCTTCCAGTTGCTTGGAAGCTGCGTGATAACTTGCATTTAGCTGGCAAGTGCCATCAGACCTCGAAATTACCGAGCGCATGAAAATGCAGTTATCCACCAATCGGCACTCGGCTGGGGCCTAACAGCCCAGTAGCCTTCGCTTGGCACTGAGTCGTCACATGGCTGGCACTCGAGAGAGCACGTTTTAACATGTTTGATCTCTGATTTCATTGATAAGCCGAGCCGGTATATAAGGCGATTCAGTCCAATGAGTGTTCACTCGGCACTTTGATGCCGGCCCTTTGATGGCAGAAGTCTGAACCTGAGGTCTTTCTTCAGAGGCTAGCATCAGCTCAGGGGAAAGTGTCTACGGCGTGGGGGGGAGGTGAGGTGGGTGCCACACCTCAGATCGTTGCGTAGGCAATCTCCTACGCAACGATCTGCGGTGAGGGACCCACCTCGATCCATGGGTTGCCAAGAGACTGGCGGAACGCTGGCAAATGATTGCCAGCGGATTGCCAGGTAATAGCTAAGAGACCACCAGCGGTCGGCCAACGTCCTGGCGTACCGCTGGCAGGGTTTTGGCGGACCGCCGACTAATGCTTTTTACGCAACAATAGTGATAACACATAGTTTTGTGATCTTGGAACTCTCAGGAAGCTTCTGGAATTTTTTTTGTATTTTTGGGATTCCTAAGAGATTATAAAAATTTGATGAATAAGAAGACTTTTGGAGGCACCCAAATAACGAAGAACTTGAATGAACACCTCTGATTACCGAGTGAAAAAATTTTCATCGGTAATATGTGAAGGGTGCAAGTACACATTACATGAGCCGGAAATAGTAGCTGGAAATAGTCAAAATAATTAATTGTTGCTGCTTTGAATAGCTGACCAACACAGGTGCGGTGAGAGCAAACCCTGTTGTTCTAAGGCTCTGTCCATACGTGGCGAGAGAGTGCGTTCCCGCTGTTGTGCGCATCTCGACGCTCCTCAATGCTGGAGTAGCCCGTGCCAGCAATTATGCTTTGGCAAACACCCCCTCCAGAGGTGTGCGTAATTACAATTTACGATTTTACGATTTACGGTGTTTTTCAGCCTCGTAATTACGGTTTACGATTTACGACATTTTGGACCGTAAATCGTAATTTTTCGTAAATTAAAATACATGCAATGGAAGTTAATCGCGAGGCATTTCCAGTTGACCTGCTCTACTCTCACTTTGCGTATACTAATGTTTTTGGTCAAACGATGGGACCAGACCAGACCGCGCATCAAACTTTTGAAGTATCGTCGATCACTGGTAGAGGGATAGCCGCGGCGCAGCGATCTAACGTGATATCACTTGATCGATGTTCATGACTATCATTACCTCCTCGCTTGCGTGCGTACCAAATGTGTTCTTCGGGCGATCTCTCAACCAGTGATCGATCAAAAATGAAAACGCTTCTTCTGTTGATCGGAGTAGCCATGACGACAGCGTCGCTGGATTTCTTCTGCCCTGAAAGGCACAGTCCAAGCTGTTGGATAAAAGTTGATATCATGGTCCAGCCGGTCTGTGTAGCAACCCTGCTAAAGGCGGAATCTCAGCTCTTCCGAATAAGCGAGATAAATCGAGCACCCATTCCCTCCGCCCCCTATACCAGCACCCATTGGCTCCGCCCACTTTAGGGGTTTCGGTCTCAATATAGGCGAGACGCGTTATGGATTTTCATTGAATCTACGTCCTTCCGTTCGTTATCGGTCTAGCTTTATAGTGTGGTCTGCTCCAGTGCGCTGATTGCGACCGACGAGGAAAAACAGGCCCGAGACAACTCGTCCCCGAAATTCTCATCTTCTAAATTTGCAATCTTCGAGGGGACATAACTCCGCTCGTAGTGAGTTTCAAGCAATTCCGAAGACATTGTAATTAGCTAGAAATTCTCTCCAAACAAAACAGAGAAACTAGATAACGATTCTGAGATTGGACTGTGCCTTTAACTAGTTCTGCGAATCAGGACAGTTGCTCTCAATATAAAACAATCAGATCAACAGAAGCAGCGTTTTTCATTTATCTCAAAATTTGATGCGCGGAATTGTTTTCTTTGTTCGTTTTATTTGCGTCCGCAAAAAAAACGGTCCCTCGGAATAGGCGCATGCGGGAATTCGAACGCTTAATTCTCCTTTTTTTTAAACCATTATCTCTTACAAATGTGGAAGTTTCGTGGGGCGGTTTTCGCTATAATATTTAACTATGAAGACCAAACTACACAAAGTCACAGAAAATTGAAAGCGGTTTTTTGTGCGTACGTTGTATTTAATGATCTACGTCATCGTTATCACAGAGCTACATACGATTCCATTGTTTTAGTGGATATAAGAAGTAAGCGATTTTTGGAATAGCATCCATCGACCTGCGTATAGACAACTGAGATCGCCTAAGAACAGATCCTTTCTTGTATCATTATTATCATGCCTTCTGTGAACATGGCACTGCATGAGGCGTACGTTGAGTCTGCGCTGGATCCCTAAACCTGCAAAAAGGTTTTGCTCTTCTAAATAAAGTCAGTCCGCCCACGCGGTCCGCGAGCGCGTTGATCGACTGGGGCAAATGGATTCTTGAAACCCGTGAGTCGATTAGCGGAATATCAGACTAATAATGAATAATATCCCACTGAGTTCTATCCGAGGCGTGGAAAGGCTCGTCCAAAAAATGCCTTGGTGACGCTTGCTCGATACGCACGCCGACCGCGTGGGCGGACAGACTCATTCGGACAGACTTTAGACTCTTCGCTGAATCTTCAGCGCAAAAAGCAACAAACTCCTGAGAGGACTCTTTCTCTCTCATTGAATTAAAGTATCCCAATTCTTGTCTCGTCATAGTAATTGTATTTTTAGTGGTTGTTGTCATATTTGCAATTTACGATTTACGGTTTACAATTTACGATTTACGGCGGTTTCAACGTAATTACGTTTTACGATTTACGAAATTTGAAATTTCATTTACGCTCACCCCTGACCCCCACCTCGTTTTGATTCGATTGACAATTTTCGTCCGGCGCAACGACTGACCATTTCCTATGGTTTGTGTTTTTGTGATGGAGTTCATTCATTTATTCATTTATTCATTCCAGTCGAGAAGAACATGCACATTTTACGAAAACCAACAGGAAACGGAACGACTGGTTATATTAAAAATATGCATAGTTATGAGTAGAAATATTAAAAGAAGCACACGAGACGAATTACGTTGATCTGAACGGCTGTCGCGCTTTGAAAAATGCTCAGAAGCTTCCAATATGAAGAAGATCCTCGCATTATGTAGTTATTGGGAATTAGACGCGATGTTATGGGGTACTAGGGCAACACCTTACCTTGATACCTTGATGGTCCATCTTCACTGCGCGTCGCCGCCGTGTGGACCACACCTCAACCAGCTCGACCGATCCCGAGCAAGGGACATCCAGTTTCAGGAAGCCCTGTCTCGGTGCAGAACGTCTTGACTCTGCTTGAAAATACAGAGTTCCATCTTGTGGGAGGACGGCCTAGAGGCCGGCGGCAATCACGTGGTAATCAGACTGTTGTACGGAGGCTCCATCGGTCATCCATGCGCCGCAACACGTGCCCTGCCCATCGGTGTTTAGACTGGGCCATGAACAGAAGCGTGTTCAATAACTGCGACTGTTTCCGAAGATCAGCACTGCGTAGGCCACTAGCTCGCTACTGTACAGGGATCTACCTCCTCGTTGGTGTATGGTGGAAGCGTTCACAGACCCTGTAGGGTTGCCTGGCAAGCCTTGGTGTGAACGACGAACAGATCCGAACTGTCTCCCCCTAGAATGTCAGCGTCAAGCCAGCGCTGAAGCGTTTATGGGGCTCATCCCACGCCCTTGCCCGGCTTAGGACGAGATCTAGGAGACGAATGCCTTTACGCGTCGACATCCAGTCAGCTGCCCCAGTCCTCTGCACACCGCGCCCAGCCGTCTACGACGTCGGAAGGTATGGCGACCGGTGAGGGGCGGTCAAATATCGGAGTACGCAGGACGTTTTATGGAAACGGACAAACTGGACCGGACAAACGCAGGCATCACGACTGTGTACGATTTTGCTCTTTCAATGTCCGAACTTTTTCAACTGAAGCGGATCAGAACGTCTTTCTGCGAGCTGCGGATCGAATACTTTACGATGTTATAGCAGTACAGGAGACAATGACGAACAAAGATTCCGTGCAGAAATTGAAAGATGGAAGGTTGTTAATTCTCGGAAAAAAAGTGGAGGGACGGAACGTTGGCGGTGTTGGCTTCTTACTCAACAGCACCATAGCACACACTATGGACTCGCACTTGAGCTACTCTCGCGCCTGGCCGTTTTACGACTCAACCCCAAAGGGCACCCAGAAATCTCTATCATCAACGCATATGCACCAACATCAGCTGCTGCGGATGATGAGCTCGATGAGTTCTACGGACAACTTGAGGATGTAGTAGCTAAAGAAAGAGGCTTTTACAAGATTTGTCTGGGTGACTTCAATGCTGTCCTCGGAAGGGCAGTAGATGGAGAAGGAAGAATCGGATCGTATGGAGGCAACATCAGAAACGATAACGGTTTTCGCCTGGCAGATTTTTTGTGTAGCGCACGTATGTTCCACGGTAATTCGTTTTACAAGAAGCCCGAAAGTCGAAGATGGACCTGGAAGTCACCGAACCGAACGACGACCAATGAGATTGACCATATTCTCGTTAATCGGCGATGGGCGCGCCTAGACTTCGGCACTGTTCCATCATTCGTGACAGGCTCTGATTACAGAATGCTTCGTGCAAAGCTTCGACTTCACAACGACTTCACGAGAAAACATCTTAGAGATTTTGCAGCAAAGTTCGAATCGTGGATTCATAAGTGATGCAGCACAGTGTAGCCGATACGCAATGGAATGTTTTTGTTGATCCTACAGACGATTACGAGGATCTGTGTCGCAAGATAAAGGACGCCGAAAAAAAAATTCATTGGTTGGAGCAGCGGAACCAATTGAGAGGTTGCGCAAGAAGACTAAACTGCTGCTGGAAAAACGCCGCCTGGTACATCTCGATCCGAATACCAGTCACTTGGAAAATGTTACGATCAGCAAAGTTTGCAGAGCTGAGGTATCGAGCGATTTGAAGCAATATCGAGCGCGGAAGTTGTTGGACACCGTGAACTAGAGGAAAAGCATCAGGTTTTGTCGGAGTGAGCTGTCAGATCGCAGAGAACAAGTGTTCGGGATTCCTCGGGTTGCACTTGCACGTCCCGCGCTGGTATGGGAAAAATTGTGGTGAATTTCTACAGCACTCTCTTCAACTCAACACTGTCCGTGCCGCGTAGCCCACTACCTGCAATAGCAGATGACCCACCTCCAATCCTTGAGAGTGAAGTTGCTTTTGCTGTCAAAGGGCTGAAGAAAAACACAGCTACTGGACCAGATGGCATTACCACCGAGTCCCTCAGAGCGGGTGTAAAACCTCTATGGAAAGTTCTGGCGGAACACTTCTCGAGATACCTCGCGCAAGGAGTCGTTCCCACGCAGTGGGAATCGTCAAGAACGATACTCCTATTCAAAAAGCGTGATCGGGATGACATCAACAACTACAGGCCAACCGCTCTACTCTCAGTGCCGTACAAGGTCTTTACGAAGATTCTGCTGAACAGGATAGAGAAGGCTCTGGATGACTTCCAGCTCAGAGAACAGGCTGGCTTCCGTAAGGTTTACTGCTGTCTTGATCACATTCAGGCGCTATCGCAGTCATTGAGCGGACAAGGGAGTATCATCTACCTCTAACGCTCGTCTTCGTGGATTATACCAAGGCATTCGATTTGGTTGAAGTCCCGGCTGTTCTTAACGCTCTCATCCACGCTGGTGTTGACGCCCAGTACATCAGAATATTGGAAGAGTGCAACAACGGAAGCAACACCATTATTCAACTATTCTAGAGGAAACTGAAGGTGTCGATTGGAAAGGGTGTCAGACAGAGAGATATCATCTCGCCAAAGCTCTTCACGACCGTATTACAAGACGTGATGCGCCACATCGACTGGGAGAGCAAAGGTATCCTCATAGACGGGTGCAGACTATCCAACTTGCGTTTCGCTGACGACATTGTGCTGCTGTGTTCGTCTTCCGCAGAAGTCAAAGGAATGCTTAACGAACTGGACGCTGCAGGAAAAGCGATCGGCCTTACAATGAATCTGAAGGAAACCCAAGTAATGCGCAACCAGTGGTGCGACGACAGCCCCATTCGTCTCTCTGGCATTCCCCTACCCACTACGAACAGCTACGTCTATCTCGGAAGAGAGGTGAACATGCAAAACGACTTGTCTACGGAGATCGGACGGAGACGACGAGCCGCCTGGTCTGCAGTTGGATCGATAGTGGAAGTGACAGACAAATTGCGGGATGTGAAGACACGAGCACGTTTGTTCGACACCATGGTGCTACCTGCGTTGTGCTATGGAACCGAGACATGGGCGGAAACGAAGGCGACCACACAGGCTATAAGGACAGCTCACAGGGCCCTGGAACGCAGACTTCTGAAGACTAATCGTCGTGCCCAGCGAGCTGGTGGCCTACGCAGTGCTGATCTTCGAAAGCAGTCGCAGTTAATGAACCCTCTTCTGTTTATGACCCAGTCCAAACACCGATGGGCAGGACACGTGTTGCGCCGCATGGATGACCGATGGAGCCTCCGTACAACAGTCTGGTTACCACGCGATTGCCGCCGGCCTCTAGGCCGTCCTCCCACAAGATGGAACTCTGTATTTTCAGGCAGAGTCAAGACGTTCTGCACCGAGACAGGGCTTCCTGAAACTGGATGTCCCTTGCTCGGGATCGGTCGAGCTGGTTGAGATGTGGTTCACACGGCGGCGACGCGCAGTGAAGATGGATCATCAAGGTTTCAAGGTAAGGTAAAACATATTATAGTTCACCGCAATGTTAAAAGGACATGGTGCGGTTGCGGACTTGTGCTTGCTAACATACGGTAGTCTGATTGCGTTATCACTCATTTTTCCGGAATAACTGAGGTTGGTCGGTGAGTTCCTCATTCCACTCTCACATTTTCACCTGTTTTCATTGCTTCCACAGATGTAGTCATATCGGTGGAAACACCGACTCACCGATCTATCACAGCTGTTTCGGAAAAATGAGTGATACCGCTAACAAACTACCGCACGTTAGGACAAGTCCGCAACCTCACCTGGGCCTACTTCCATCGCTGTAGACTATAAGGTTTCGTCGCATTTCGCTAGAGTTGGCCCACTTACATTCAAAATAGCGTCTTTAAAGAACGGTTGTTCGTATGCTTACGTGTCTCACTAGCACTGCCTCACTAACATCTCGTAAAGTGTGCCCGAATGAGAATGGCGGCCCACGCGGCCGGCGTTCTTGGCAGGGGGCCGCCGCATGTGCCGCCCTCGGACGAGTGTTGGATTCCAACGACGGCCGTCCCCTCTCCCCTCGTCTGCAGAGCTGATTGATCGGCGCAGTGCTTGCTGCCAGCCGGTGCCGGCCCCGTTCGTAGTCAATGGCGGTGGGGACTTTTTGCATGCTTGTCCGAGAGCGGCGAACGCGACAGCGGCCTGCCAAGCACGCCGGCCGCATGAGCCGCCATTCTCATTCGGACGCACCTTACATGTAAAAGGGGTTGCCGGCTGCAGGGTGAAGCGGGGCGTTGCGTAATTTTCCCAAATCGTGGCGAACACACAGCATGATTTTTTTTCTGGTTTCAAAGTTTTTGCGATCCCCCGAGGCGAAGTTTCTGGACAGTTTATAGCCAGATGCTGAAAATTCTTAAAAAACCTGAGCGATTCTACGATCCTTCCCTTTGATTACCAAAAATATTGAGAATTTTCGGGGCATTTCCATCAAATTTTAATTTTTTTAGACCGAAAATTCTGCAACCCCTCACCCTAACCTTGATTTTCGGGCCAAAATTTCTGAAAAAAATTCAAATTCACCCCACCCCCGTTGCGAAGATTCTCAGCCTCGCCTGACCCTGGCCGGCAGTCCTAGTCCTGGCTTAGGTCCTCCAATCGTTCTCGACCCCTGAGTCGTCCATTCGTTGCCGCTTTTCCGCATTGTCTTCGTCGGCCGCTTCTGTGATGATCTTCCTTGTTTTCTGAAAAAAAGGATAACATAAGACGGCCGAAGAACTGGAAAAACATACAAATAGTAAGCTTTACCTTTCGAGCTACCAGCTTGTGATGAAGTGTGTGCAAGCTGATGATTCAGCTAAACTTCAATGGCATTACTCGAATTGAGAATAATGCAGCTTGTGATCTAAAAGCAGTAACATGTGTGTTCCACTTCCGCGATAAAACAGCCGTATGCGGGTGAAGCCATTGATGGTTTCAGGAGTTTATACAAGGAACTACTCCGCTGCTTTCTCTTTGGGTGGAGCCATGAATGAAATCTCACTACTAAGAATTCCGATTGTTCGTGTTTTCGCGGCATTCTCGGCAACGAGAAATTTTCCAAGGGATTTTTTTCGGGCGCCTGTTCTACTCATAAGGCCTCCTAAAAATTTTCTTCAAAATCAGCTACAAGTATTCCAAACAACAGCGCATCGGTGTGAATCACACTGTCTGATTGGTGCGATTCACATGCCTTAGGCCCTAGTTATACACCAGCGCGACGCTGCGTAAATAGCAAGACAACTATCACTTTTATGCGCCCTAACTGTGCTCAGGCATGCCAAAAGGAACAGTAGTCGCAGAAAAACGCGCCGGAAGGCCGCACAGAGCAGTTACACACGCCGCGGCACCGTATACTGTATCCTTGAGGGACCTGCCCTGTTGGAAATTTGCCAATTTCCACCAGCTGATTATTTTTCAGGTTTCAAATTGTTAAAACACTACCAAAACGACATGACGAGTACTGTATTGACGAGAGGAATTGATTATTAGTGATATTCTGCAAGTAAAAAGTGTCAGAAGCGAAAAAACCGATAAAATACCATTAAAAACGCCTGGAAAATTTTTGTCTGCAGTATTGCGTCAAAGACGCCAAAGACGCAACATTGCAGACGAGTCCCTAATTCACGCAGCAAGCGGCGGAAATGTCATCGCGAGACGTTTTCATTCCGCTGGTGTATAACTAGGGCCTTACCCAGTTTATAATTCTGCTTCTACATCTCGGTATCACACATTCGGAAACGAAAACTTTCGACTCCGAAGTTAGCTTTTACGGACAAGTAAGAAAATGCCCATCCCAAAATGATTAATTCATCCTGGAATATCAAAAATTCGTATTCATTAGAAAAAGCGACGAGCGCTGGCTTTAATTGAAGTGGATGAAGAGAATGACTTTCTCCAAGGGATACTGAAGTGTTCAAACTCTTCATCCGAAAAAACTCTTTAGGCAAAGTTTGAAATGCTATTGACATCATCCGAAAAAATTGTCCGAAACCTGCTTCAATGGTGGTGAAAAGTTCAGAAAAGCTAATCGATACCATGATGAATAGTGAGTGGAACAGGATGATCTAAACGGCGAAGGGACGGAGCACGTTTGGGTTCTGAAGCGATTGCCGTATTACGGTAGCAGAAATAAGCCGAAGTCCTACCTTTAGTATGCGAGCAGTACTGATCGAAGAAAGTACGTCATACCAGATTGCCGAAGGACAAAAAGGCGGGGTTTCTCAGGCAGAAATACTGCAAAATTCCAACAATTTCGAGCATATATCTAAAGGTTTCGGAAATCTTCGGCTCCATTTTCGGCCTTTCGGGACCCTTTCATCGGAAGAATGTCTGACAAAATAGAAACTTTTTCGGGTCTACTAAATATTTTTCAGCCTATGTGAGTAGTGGAGAATTCTGCCAGATAACTAGAAAAGTCTGCCAGATCACGAGAGAAATCTGCCAGATTGCGGGAAAATTCTGTCAGAGGAGGGCAACATCGTTTCGTAATCTGGCAGAATTTCTCGTAATCTGGCAGAGTTTCCTCGTATTCCCCAGTCCGTATACGTAAGGATTCTGCCAGATTACTAGAAATATCCGTCAGATCACGAAAGAATTCTGCCAGAATACGGGAGAAATCTGTCAGAGGAGGGCAACATCGTCTCGTAATCTGAGAGATTTTTCTCATATTCTTTCAGAATTTTCCCGTAATGGTCAGGCCTGAGAAAAAATGGGAAGAAATGGCAATAAATTGGCAAGGAAATGATAAAGGCAAGAGAAAGCGAAACGGAAAGAAACCAAAGTGCGCGAACTCTGATGCATGGAGGAAAGTCGGCTTCCAAGCGCGAGGCGAGAGACGATTTGAGAGTGTCTCCGATTGGCCGCTATGGAAATTCAAAACACGAGTGCTCGTGTTTCACACCGTCTCAAACACGTGATGTTAAGGCGCCATAGCTCGCCTCACGGGAACATTCAGGATCGGGTTGTAGCTTGATATCAAGCTAGATTTACATGAGAAAATCACCATAATGACGTCACGCCCGAAGGTCGGCTATTATGGTGAAAAAGGCGCTAGAGTTCAAGAAACGGACCTTAGTATGGGGCTACTAGCCAGCGTTTGCCAGAGTTAGTGCTATCTTCTGCTACTATGATAGTGAACGCATGTACAGATTTTGCATGCTCGGCAAAGTTGGGACCCATTTTAATCCGCTCCGCCATAGCGTCGCGCTGGAGTATTCATAGTCTCCGCAAGCGCGTCATGCGCGTTTAGCACAAGACGCTTGGCTTTAGGCGAGACTTGGCCACCACTATACCTTTCCGGGTAAGCGCCTTCATGCACCCAAGCGCCGAGACCTCCCCCCCTAAAACCCTGGTTCTGTCCATATCTACCTGACAGCTACATAATAAATGCGAAAACGAGAGAAAAACGGTTTGCGTTGACTGGCCGTTCAAGCCAGCCTATCCCGCCGATGGAGCACCTTGTACGGTGACGCAATATTTCACACGATCCAAGCGTGTGAGAGCCCCAAATTGGGCGTGAGGTGAATAGGCCGAGAGGGTGCTTTGATAGAGTGTGCTTTCCAAGTTTGATCACAAAAAAAGGACTTCTAATGAAATTATGATTGTGTATTTCGATTTTTCGAATTTCAAAAATTCGAATATGCTCTTAAAATATTCGAATTTCGAATATTATTCGGAAGTCTGTTTTTAAATATTCGAATGTCGAATACTATTCGAAATCGCTTTTTACGAAGTATGCGAATTTAGAATAGTACTCGAAAGTCCGTTTTCGAAATATTCGAATTTCGAATATTATTCGAAAACCAAATTTTTCGAATTTTGAATGATTCGAAATTCGAAAAATCATTCGAATATTTTTCGAATAATGTAATTCGGTCCGAAGCATAGTTGGATATGTCCTGATTAGCCTTGACCCATGTACTTATCTGCGATCAATCAGAGCCAGAGCCTGCCTCTGCCGCGGCCCCTAACCTCACCAATTGCTATACAGCTACTGTTTCCATCAAACCCTATATGTCCTTGATTAGTTTAATAACATGTTTGAAGGTGTTCACTACGAATTCGTTGCCCGCTTTTGAAGGGTTACGGTAGTTTACCATAGCCGAGTTAAAATAAACCTACCGTAACTTCCCGTAATCTCCCAGAACTTGAAAAAGAGTTTTGTTTTGTTATCAGCACTCGAGGAACCCACCTTGACAAAGTATACATCCGAATTTAGAATTTCAACCTACTACGGTATAGCTACTTTTCAGACCTGTCGTTATTTCCCAGATAAACTGATAGCGGACTTCATAGTTGTTCCAAGCACCTCACCGTTCTGAACGTAGTTAGGCGAAAATCCGACTTCCTGGTCCGAAAAGTGGTATAAGGCCACTAATGCGGTCATGATGGCCTTTGCAGGAGAGTCTGTTCTATATACCTTTTTAGTATATTATTAACAACTAAATGTTCCGCAGTTAGATCTCCTCGAAGAATATAGCTGCCCCATCCACCCCAGCGGAATCCGACAGAACGTTCTCCGAAATGTCTTTATTTCGTCTCGTGGTTGTTTTTACTCTTGCTTTGTTATCCGATTCTCGTGAACTCACAAGGGAACCACAATAAGTCATAGTGACCATTCCAAATGAAATGTACTTTTCTATAATCATTTTCGGACGACGAGTCCGAATATGCCCATCGCAGCTGCATAGACCCACTCTGAAAAAAGTTATGAGCGTTTTTCAAAGCTTCGCGGCAAGGTAGGAGTACTACCCTCCATGGAATTTTGAAGGTGTTTTTAAATTTTTCTCTGGATTTCGCTAAAAACATGTATGTAGAGGTAATCTGGGGTTCGCTTGTGGGAATCTTAAGGTTTACTGTAGGTTACGGTAGGTAACATTTTATTATTATTTCATTTATGAGGCAAAACCTACCTCAATATTCCCATAATCGACAAATGGACATCGAATTCGTCTTCAGCACCCCCAAATAGCCCCCACATAGAAATTTTGAGACAAATCTGAGACTTTGACCAATTTACCGTATACCCACCGTAACCTACCGTAAGCTGTCAAAAATCGATAAACTGACATTAGATTCGGGTTTAGCACTCCAAATAACTCCCAGAAAATTAATTTGAGCATGATCTATAGTAGCACTCCGGAAATCGTCAAAAGTCGCGATTTGCCATAAAATTCTCCCCCGATGGGAATCTGTCAACGAATACAGTCGAAAACTTTGGAAGCTCGATAAATGAACCTCAGATTTGTGATCAGCACCCCAAATAACCTCCCAGAGCGAATTTTTAGTCAAATCTGGAATATTTTTGTAAAACGCTTTGAGAGCCCTCTAATTGGTATAGATAAACGCCCAACCGAAAATCCGTGAAGTCCAAAACGCTGTTAGTCTGCGCAAAGTTTGGGAAATGTTCCTTCACCCAAACTTTGCTTAGGGGGGTGGTTTTGGGCGCTGAACACGATTATGAGATCCGTTTCCAGATTCTCGTAAAAATAGTGCGCTTTTTTGAGGGTGCAATAGGTACGAAAATCAGAGAAAAAATGCCTATGACTTCTTTCAGAGGGCAGCTGCGATGGGCATATTCGGAATTTTCGTCCGAAAATGGTTCTAAAACAGTACACTTCATTTGGAATGGTCACTATGACTTATTGTGGTTCCCTTGTCAGGATATTTTGTATTCGTTCCGCGTTATTGTTACCCTTCCAAACCGAGCTGAGTTTGACACATTATTTTTTCAGCATGGAAATCCTTCTGATGATTCTATCAATATCACTCTTACCTGTCTTCGGCGAGCTAGGTAAGTTGCACTCGCCTCAGATGAGGTCTTTCATTTGATAAAAAATAATTTGAGGTAGATCAACGTTTATCATTAATGAATAGCTTGATCTCTAACGCCAATATGGGGCTGGTTACATGAACGATTAAGGCATGGTTCCGCGGTGTAACTTACCCCTGCAACCCCGCTCACCTTTTAAAGGCACAGGACACCCAAAAAATTAATTTTCAGATTTCATACTTATCTTGGAGAGAGTCACACGCTGATCACAGTGGTTGCTCTAAAACAGTCCGAACTTTCCTGTGAACAAAGTTATGGCTCTTCAAAGATGCCTACATTTTGAGGGTGGAAAATTGGTGGACGAGTTGTCTCAGGCCTGTTTTTCTCTTCATTCGCAATCGTTGCGCGAGAGCGAGCCAGCGTGAGGAGATAGCTCAGCGCTGGACTGAAGAGCGACGGCGTATTGGAATTCATCCATCCATCCAGCCGCTATCGAGTCCGAAAATCTGTTAGGGGGTCGGGCCTGTGGTGGTCGCTTATATCTCGCTCATTTGGAGGGATTGAGATCTTGCATTTGGCACGTGTTATACAGGAGGGGTCTTCTACACAGTTACATGATAAACTCGAAATTCATATCTGAGGGTGTACTGTGCCTTTAAGGGATGCTGCACATTTTCTAATTAGATAGCAATGGATATCGGACTCCTGCTTACCCTCCGAGGTGTCCTGCACAATTTTCCAAATGAACAGCAGCGGGTCCTCACCCATACTTCTTTTTTGAGATGTGCTGCATAATTTCCCGAATGGATAGCCATGGATGGCGGACTCACATCAACGCGGCAGTGCTGGTAGCCCTATCACGTGGTAGCTCTACCCACGGTAGAATGCTACCCTAACCATCAAATTGTGATTCACGAGCGCAATGCTACCGCGGGTAGCGCTACCACGCAGTTACGCCTAAAAGCGTTATGTGTGTGGCGACGCCGCCGTGTTTTAGAAACGACGGCTACTGCACATCGCTCGTAATCGCTTTCCAAAAGCTCAAACTTTTGGGAACTCGCAAAACCTAGAGCATAAAAAAGCAAAACCATGAATAAAGTAAATCTATGTTCGAATCACATGAAGCGGTATGGGAAACGCGGCTATGGTTTCTGTTTTTTCGGTAGATTTCATTGATATGTTCTTTAATCTGTAACATATGTAGTTTGAATATTGAGAATGAGGATGATGTGTATATTGACCGGGAAAATTTTTTCGGACGCTCAAATGATTTCGCGTCTCCTATGTAGCTGGATTGCGGCGTCCCATGAAAGTACCTAAGATGATATTTTTACGTAGAAAGTGTCAATAACTAGAAATAAAATAAACAAAAATTAGCCGTAACAGAAAAGCTTGGGCCCAAATGTGTAATCATTGATTTGCCGTAGTACTTATGCGAACGCTTTATACCTTATATTCACCTAGTTTGCGCATAGTGTTTAGGTTAGAAAAAAAGGGAACGGATCACTGCTGTTCTTTTTTGATGATGTTTTCAATCTGAATTTTTTTCCTAATCTCGTCATCATCAACCCTTCGCCGCCCTCGTCGTTTGGGTAAATTAAAAGTGTTTTGCCTGAAAATTAGAAGCTGTGAGAACCTGATTCTCGCACAAAAGGGAAATTATAGAAACATATCAGTTTCGTTCAAAAATAATTGCGGTTTTTACTGATTTATACTTTTTCGCCGTGTACTTCTTGGAAAATTTAATATGTCATTTAAAATCGCATTTCTCCATCTATCTTACCCTACCGGTAAAAGAAAAGCAAAATAAATTTCGCGGATTAAGGGATTCCTTGTAGTTTTTAACTAAATTTGGTGTCTCAAGGTCATTGCGTGAAAGACAAATTGAAGACAGCAAGAATATTCACAACTTAGAATAAACATCAAATTTTATTTTAGAAAAGATTGAGTATTATGAGAAAATACAAGAAGTATCAGATAGAGAAGCATCAAAATCCACAAAGAAAATCAAAAAAAATATTTATCAAAACAGACAATTATTTTCGCTCCACCCAAATAATTCGAAAATAATCAAGCCTTGACGATAAATAGCGGGTATTGAGAAGAGAGTGGCGGACATTGACGATGGAAACACAACATCTTGACCAGATAAATATAAAAATTGCCGGAAGTCCGTTATACAAGTGGCTTGAAAACAGCTGTTCAAAGGACGAGCGCGCAAATTCAGCATCAGAGCGCGAAATCTCGCTGGGTAGGACGCCGCTGGTAGGACCCTTCCCGAGATTCGCGCAGGGTAGGCTTGGTAGGCTGCTACCGTGAGTAACAAGTTTCGTGAGTCGGGTCATTCGCGCGAATTTCGATAGGAAGCTTTCCTTACCCAGCCGACCAGCGCTAACTTTGTTGATGAATCCGGAATTCGTTGATGAACCCTCCGAGGTGTCCTGCACAACAGCAACGGGTCCCTTTCTCCTTCTAAGTTTCCGAGGTGTTCTGTTTACTCTATCGGGTGGCCCGCAGCGGGTCACCGCACTCGTCTTCTACAGAAGCTTGCACGCTCTCCGACATGTCATGCACTCTTTCCAGGTTTTCTTACTCCTGCTAATTCTGAAAGGTATACAGCGCCCTTCCTCAGACGATCTGCTACCTTTAATCTTGTTCTTAATTCTAGATGTCAACACACTCTTCTTTACGACGAGTCCACTTTCTCCAAGGTTCTGCACACTCTTTGAAGCATCCTGCCCAATTAGGCGAGGCACACTTTTCCAAACTCCCTGCGCCCTCCATCCGGTGCTGATTACGCGCTCAAAATCTTGTACTTGCCAAAGCTGAGAGATGACAGTCTCGACTGACAAGTGTAGATGGTGAGCACCGACAGTGAAGAATGAGAAGAGTGACGGCTCACGGCCTACGGTTCACGGCTCACACCATGAAATTCTCTTGAGCTTCCTCGCTGATAAAATTTTCATTTGAGGACCGTTTCGAGCAAAACGTTGTCGTTGGGTAAATTTGATGTCCCTTCCTACGCGACCTAAAAGAGTCTTTGAATTCAAAATCATTCAGCCGATCACTAGGCTGAAGTGAAACCCGCGAAGCGGCTGGAGCGATACATTGATCTGAATCTATTTTGGGTGTAAAGAGGCTCAGTTCAGCTCTTTTCAGGTTGCGCATACTCATTTACTAAATATTGTTTGATTGTTTGTCATTTTGTGAAAAAAAGCTGCTTCCAGTTCAGCATTTGATTGATCGGCGAATGAAAACCTTGTCTCCGGAGTGTAGAAATATAAACATTAATTGGAAAGAGTAAGTCGTCGTGAGAAGAGTAATTGAATCGTGGCAGCGGTATTCGAAGCCGTTACAGCTTGCTTTTTTGGACTTTGAAGCCGCGTTCGACTCTCCTCATCGTGATCGATTGCTCAACGCTCTGCGAGCCAATGGAGTCCCGGAAAAGTATGTTCGGTTAATCGAGGACATGAACAAAGGAACAACAGCAGCAGTTCGTACACCTGTCGGATTTACGTCAGCTTTCGAGGTGAAAACAAGAGTAAGGCAAGGAGCCGTTGCAGGACCTTTTCTTTTCAACTTCGCCGTTGATGACATCATGCGTAGAGTTGCAGAACAGTTTCCTGCGGATGTGATCCTAACACCATCGGGACGCTCCCTTGTCGACCTGGAGTACGCCGACGACATTGTGTTATTCGCTGAAAACAACGCAAAACTCCAAAGGATTGTGAACCTCGTTTCAAAGTATGCCGCAGCCTATGGACTTCGTCTTCGTACCGACAAATGCAAGCAGATGTGGGTCTCTCAGAGGCCTTCAACGGGAGTTTGTGTGGACGGACAACGTATCGAACTGGTGGACGATTTCTGTTATTTGGGCTGTTTGCTGAAGAACGATGGTAGTTATGCAGCGGATATCCGACAACGATGTGCGAAAGCTACGTCTGCATTCAATTCTCTAACCAAGTGTTTGTGGTCTACCACCATTGCGAAGGAAGTCAAGTTGCGCATCTACCTATCCGCTATTCGCCCTATCATAATGTACGGATCGGAGGGGCAGCACCGAGGACGCAGATGGAAAGGTTGGATTGCACGAAGAGGAAGCTTTTTAGGCGTTTGCTTGGATATTTCTGACCGCGTGTATGCCAAAACGAAGATCCTTACAAGGAAATCGATGCAGTACATCAGCGCTTGACACGAGGGAGGTGCCAGCATCTCCTGACGCCATCTCAAGCAGCGATGGAAAGTCGACTTCGACTGCTCGGACATATACTAAGAAGAACGCCGGATCGTCTAGTACAACACCGTTCAAAAATGCTTCCAAAGCCTATCTGGAAACGGCCACCTGGGCGTAGGCGAAAGTTCTGGACGGATGTGGTTAAAGAGGATTTGAAGTCACTCGGCATCGAAAGGCAGTTCAGGCGCGATGTTTCGTTTCGCAGGAAATGGAATAGTGACAGCTGGATGGAATGTGTTCAAATTGTGGCTGAAGACCGTGAAAAATGGACACGGCTGACTACTAGGACGGCACACCTCGGTTAAGATGTGGAGTGACCGCGTAAGGCGAAAGCCAACCGATCAAGTCAAGTAAGTCAATTGGAAAGTTGGAAATTACCTCATTCGAAAAATAATTACTCATTCTTGAACTAAAAGGGAATGTACCTGAAATTTGAAGGGCTCTGAAGTGTCGAAAACGAGTTCAAGAGTGGAATTAATTAGAATGAGCTTCCGCTGTACAGTGGACATGAAATTCGAATGACACACAACAAATTGTTGAAGGGGAATGTTTCTTAAACCTTCCTTTTGACGATTATATACTTCTTATCTCATACATATACAGTAGCGGTCATAAATCTATTGACATGGCCTTTTTACAAAAACTGTTTTTATACATATGCTTATACACATTATACATACCTAGGCTTGGCGAAACTTGATCAAACTTTAGTATGTCATAGGGTGTCACAAACCTTACTCTAGACATACACAAGCTCAGGTTATGAAATCGCGGTTTCCAAATATGAAATCGCTCCCGCCGCGAAGCGGTGGGGGAGGTTTGGTTTTTTTTTATTTATAATTTACTATTAAAATTTCAAATTAGAACTATACTCTAGAAACGTAGCTATTAATATCCCAAACCGGTAGAGCATATTCTTTATTGGAAGCTCTTCTGAAACGTCGTATGAAACCTTGTGAGAAAATAGTCTCCATCACATTTTTTTCTGGTAATGAATTCGAAATTGAATTATGTTATTTTACATCTATTAAGTATCTCTCTTCGAAGTTAACGAAGTAGAGCGAAATTCGTGTACCGTTTGTATTTTGTCAAAGTCCATAAAGTACATTTTTTAGATTGGTTCATGAGCGATTAATTTTGTAGTGGTAAATTTTCAAAAATATGTCAAAATCTGTGTAATTTTTGGTCTTCTGAAAAAAATTCGATAGAGATCATTCTCTCTTTGAGAGATGTCCAATTTGACCCTGACAACCTTCGGTCTACTTGAAAACTGTTTTTAAAGTCTTCGAGAAGCGTATGCGGAAGCCTACAGCTTTGGTGAAGACATAGATGATGGAAATCCCAGGGGGAACCATGAGGGATCTCGAATGGGGCTGCTGGTTCAAAGGAAAAATGGAACGTAAGCGCTTCTGCGACACCGCACGATTTCGCGGGCGACGGTAGATGAAAATCGCCTTGTTCTACCATAAATGGCTTCAAATATCCCCAAACCGCGGGTTTTTCGCCGATGAATCCAGCCCATGTTGGCTTCTGAAAGATTGATTTTCTAAGAGAAACATATCTCTCCTTTTTTGTAGAACATTCTTTTTGAAATGTTGGTCTTGCAACAAGGAAAAGTTTCTCTGACTTACAGGACCCAGCAGCGACGAACTATCAGTGCTTAGGAAGGCTGCCGATGCCCTCAAGTGTTCCGATCAGTGCCTTTTCGACTTTTTAACCCTAATAAAGGATCGAAAGTCTGGTGATCCTTGCAGGTGGGTACGCTACTTAACCTTGAAAATATGAGATCACCACATCAAATTTTAGGACATATGAAAACGCTGTGCTGTGCTTCAATAAGAAGAACTGCACACGGACGCCATACTTCGACTCAGACCTCAAAACGCTTAGTGATTTGTGCAGAGAGAATGCTGACAGTAAGTTTCGTCGGAAATCCAGTTTTTAAAAACATTTTTTTGTGGAAAGCGTCTATATAGGTTTTGATTTCGCACAAAATAATGTCTCAATGTCAGAGCTGGCTGGCATAAATATCCGAATCTGATGCATAAATACAGTGAACAAGCTGTCTAAAAGCTATTTTTTTCGTGAAGCGTGAACGGAGCGGAGGTTACACGCTCTTCGACAGGATGCTCAGCTCTCATTCTCACGGTTCGAAACGTGAACGACCTGATCCAGAATCCCCAAGCCGTTGAATCCGCTAAAACGGGGACGCCTGACCGCGTCTTAGATTGCTCGTATTTAGCAAAGTTTGGGGCATTCCTCAAAGGCACAGTACACCCTCAGATATGAATTTTGAGATTTTCATGTAATTTTGTAGAAGACCCCTCCTGTATAACACGTGCCAAATGCGAGATCTCAATGCATCCAAATAAGCGAGATATAAGCGACCACCACAGGCCCGACCCCCTTCGCTCACTACCACAGGCCCGACCCCCTTCAGATTTTCGAACTCGATAGCGGCTCTATGGATGGATGAATTCCAACAAGTGGGTGTTCTCAAGTCCATTGCCGGGCTGTCCCCTTATACTGGCTCGCTCTCGTGCGACGATTGCGAATGAACAGAAATACAGACCCGAGACAACTCGTCCACCAATGTTTCGCCCTAAAAATCTAGGCATCTTTGAGGAGCCATAACTTTGTTCAGAGGGTCTTGGACGATTTCAGAGATACCACTGTGATCAGCGTGCGACTCCCTCCAAGATAAGCATGAAATCTGAGAATTAATTCTTTGGGTGTTCTGTGCCTTTAAAGGCACTGTTCGCGATAAACTTCATCCTCAAATTTTTTATGACAAACGCTTCTCGTGGCTTTCAGAAGCAGAACAGCGTCGAAAAAACGGGACAAAAGCTACCCAGGAGCCGCAAAACGGCTTAGAAAAGTGGGCAAACCCCGCTGCTGTGGGGAAGTCCCGCCCCTTTTCGCCCCTCGACGTGAACAAAGGAACACTCCAAATCGTGAGTTGAGCGATGGTTTCCGATCAAAAGCCCCGTTCTTCCCTTCATTCTCGACTTCTTTCTTTACTCAGGTCAGCTCGCATTCATTGGCTGCAAAAGACGGAAGTTACAAGCCTCGGACAACTCGTCCACCATGCTTTCCTAGCTCAATTTTTGAGGAACCATAACTCCATTTCCAGAAGATCTTGTACGATTCCAGAAGCACATTGGAATCACAATGGGGCCGGTTTTAAGATAGACAAAAAACAGAAAGGCGATTCTTATCGCGAACAGTGCCTTTAAAGGCAGCATACACGCTCGTAAACCTGACTTACTGACTGACTTAATCGGCTGGCTTTCGCCTGACGCGGTCATTCCGCATCTTCACCGAGGTGTGCCGTCCTAGTAGTCAGCCGTGTCCATTTTTCACGGTCTTCAGCCACAATTCGAACACATTCCATCCAGCTGTCACTATTCCATTTCGTGCGAAACGAAACACGAAACCAAGCCAAAGACTCGATTTTTTCGTTTTACTTCGAGAGAAACAGATTCTTTCTAATTATTGCTTGTATATCTCTGCTTAATACAACTTCCATATCTGGCATGCAGATAATAAGCCTCAAATAACTCCTTTAGGTATAGGGAATTACTACAAAAAATCAATTTAAAACTCACTAAAAAGATTGGCCGTGGAGCGCGCCGTCTCTTAAGTGTTTAAGTCATCCTGGTCTTTTTGAGAACTGTATTTATATGCTTTTGAACCCGTGATGTCTTTTTATGGTCATAAGATGTCACAAGGTAGCCGACTTGAACGCAGATGTCAGGCAGGACTCGAACCTGCATTGCACGCTTTCCGGGCGAGAGTCTTGCCATTACATCATCGACACCCCGCTCTGCATGGCCCACAATCAGCTATTCACACATAAACTGTGTAGACACAACAGCAATCGTCCGATAAATGGTATGATCCGGTAAGCGGAAATCGGCATTAAAGACACAGTCCAAACTCAGAATCGATTTTTTGTTTTCCTGCCTATCTTGGAGTAAATTTCACGCTGATCACAATGGTGTCCCCAGAATCGCTCACGACTCACTACGAACGGAGTTACGGCTCCTTATAAATCTCGATTTTAAACGGCTAGAAGTTCGCGGACGAGTTGTCTTGAGCCTGTATTTTCTCGTTATTCGCAGCCATCGTTCTGAAGCAGGCCACAATATAAAGCCAGACCAAAAACAAATCGAAGTACATAGGTTTTGAATAAAATCATTCGCACGTCTCTTCCCTATTGAGGTCGGAAACTTGGCAGTGAGTGTTACCCATTTTTTTTCAAGGGGGCGTGGCCGTCTTTTTCCTGGCTTTTTCTCGCTTAATTGAGCGAATTGAGATTTCGCGCTTGGCAGGGTTGCTATAGACGGCTACCGGACCATAATATCAAAAATTACCTCTGAGGTTGGAGTGTGCCTTTAAAGGCAATGGTCACGATGAAAAACGTTATCGAAAAAACAACAAAAATCAGCTCAGATCAAAAACAGCTCAGAAACTATGAAGGTAGCGAGGTGAAAAACGGGCTAGAATTAGAGTTATTAAGACCCTAAATTTCCAGTTCGTGCACACGTGCACAGAAAGATCACAGTCTCATGCCAAACAGTTGAAAATCATCGACACTCGGAGGAAGAAGTAAATGCAAATTTACCTAATAAAACAGTTGAACAATGAAAGCAAGCACTTCAGTCAATGTTTTTGACTAGATGTGTACATAAATCCGAAGGTTCATTGATTGAAATTCAATTTCAAGCCAGCTGATGTTCTTGATATTAGAGATCATCGATGCCGATGATGTGGGGTGAGCTCGTCCACCATCAAAAGACGAGGAAGTTGAGGCTTCAAATTTGGCCTAAAACAGCGTTTTTTTCGCGATTTTTTCTTATAGGTTCTACTACTCTATACCTGGAAAAGGGTTCAGAGAGGAAAGGAAGACGCGCATATTTGAGCGCGACCACTGCCTTTAAAGGCACAGTACACCCTCAGATATGAATTTTGAGATTTTCATGTAATTGTGTAGAAGACCCCTCCTGTATAACACTTGCCAAATGCCAGATCTCAATTCCTCCAAATAAGCGAGATATAAGCGACCACCACAGGCCCGACCTCCTTCGCTCACCACCACAGGCCCGACCCCCTAACAGATTTTCGAACTCGATAGCGGCTCGATGGATGAATGAATTCCAACAAGTCGTTGTTCTTCAGTCCATTACCGGACTGTCTCCTTATCCTGGCTTTCTCTCACGCAACGATTGCGAATGAAGAGAAATACAGGCCTGAGACAACTCGTCCACCAATTTTTCACCATCGAAATCTAGGCATCTTTGAAGAGCCATAGCTCTGTTCAAAGGGGTTTCCGGAAGATTTCAGAGATGCCACTGTGATCAGCGTGTAACTCTCTCCAAGATGACCATGGAATCTGAAAATTAAATTTCTGGGTGTCCTGTGCCTTTAAGTCCAGCTGAGCTGAGGCTTATTGAAGAATTAATTTCGAGCGTGCATGCGGGTTCGAGTCTTGCCTGACATCTGAGTTTTGCGTTCCACTCAGCTACCTTGTGGCAACTGTATTGATATTTTCCGAAAAGCGTGTTCGCTAACGTACAGCTTCAATAACGTCAGAGATTGCGAAAATCCCGCCGAAAATAGGTTAGGGGGGTACTGAATGATGCAGCTGCATCAAAGTGCAATGAAACCTACAGCCTGTCCTACAGAAAGTAAAAGGGGTGGATGATCGCGCCGTGCACTTTAAGCTAATCACAAGCGATTTTTTCTATCTTCGTCTAAGACTTTTATTTCATTTTTTAGAATTCCTGGTTCTATATTCAGTCCTGTAGGCTACAAAATCTCAAAAAAATGCAGAGTCGTCAGCGATATTAGGAAAATTCTATTTTGATCAGCTTCGAGCAGTGCGGCCGTCTAGCCGACTCACTTCCTGGAGGATAGCGCTCTGTATGCGCTTCTGGGTCCCCATACGGCTTCTCGGGCGATGGGGGGTGGAAAACGCCATGTGCTACCAGAGCTGACATGTGGAGCTTGACCCTAACCGCAGGTTTTTTGTTGATGAGGCCGGTCCCAGTATGAATCTGAAAATTTTTCTTCACGGAACAGCTCACTCTCCTTCCGTTATTGCTAACATCTTTTTTGAAAGGCTGAGTTTGTTACATGGGAGAGTTTATCTGACTTCCAGAAAACAGCAGCGTCGAACGGCTAGTGCTCAAGGACCTTGATGGCAAACCCTACTGCTCCTTTCTGTGCCTTCCCGACCCCTTCTCATTCAGAGCAGAAGTCAAGCGTTATCAGGATCCAGTTGAAATTAATGCAATCTACTGCAGGTGGGTACGCTATACTTTTCGGACCGAATCGCATTATTTGCAAAATATCCCAATCATTTTTTTTCAATTTCCAATCACTCAAAATTTTGAAGTTTTGGTTTTCGAATAAAATTTGATGTTCGAACACTTCGTAAAAAGCGGTTACAAATAATATTCGGCATCCGAATATTTCGAAAACAGGGTTTCGAATGTTTGTGGAAGTTTGAATATTTCAATATCAGACTTTCCAGTAATACTCCTCCTCGTCTTCTTCCTAGCGTCTGTCCCACAAGTTCGCAGAGTCCGCTTGTTTGCTCTTTGCTCGCCATTTGTTCCTGTTAGCTGTGTCCCTCATATTGAGTTGTTTTTCAGCCATGGCCGTTTTCACTCTATCAAGCCATCGGGTTTTCAGTCTTCCGCGAGATCTGGTCCCTGCAACTTCCACCTCGAGTGCTGTTTCAGCTACTGAGTCTTCGTCCTTCCTTTGAACGTGGCCAAACCATCTGAGGCGGTAATCTTTCATCTTCGCAGTAATGGGGCCACACCAAAGGTGGAACGCACCAAGTCATTCGTTAACCTGTCTTTCAAGGTAACTCTCACTGACCACCTGAGCATCCGCATCTCTATCACATGCAGATGTTGATCAACAATCTTTGTGGCCGGCCAGCATTCGGTGGAGCAAAGGGCGACTGGCCTCACTATCGTCCTTTAGATTTTAGACTTGAGTGTATTGGCATCTGCTTGTCACACATTACGCCAGTTGTCGCTCTCCACTTCGTCCCCGCTGCATTGACGCGCCCATGGGCATCCAGTAGCACGTCGCCGGCATATCTGATCTTTGATCCGAGGTACTTGAAACTGAACACCTTCTTGAGGTTGGTGTCATTAATGCTGATGGATCTTTCCTCGATTCTCAGTCCACACTCCATGTATTCGGTTTTGGCGACATTAAAGGCAGTGGTCACAATGAAAAACCTTTTTAAAAAAACTACTAAAATCAGCTAAGATCGAAAACAGCTGAAAACTACGAAGGTAGCGGGGTGAAAAACGGGCCAGAATTAGAGTTTCAAGAATCCAAAGATGTCAGTTCGTGCACACGTGCGCAGCAGCGTACAAGAAGATTGCAGTCTCGTGCCGAGAGCTCAAAAATTATCGACATTCAGAGGAAGAAATATTTGCAAATTTACCAAATAAAAACAGTTGAACAATGAAAGCAAACACTCCCGTTGATGTTTTTACTAGATGTGTACATAAATCCGAAGATTTATTGATTGAAATTCAATTTCGAGCCAGCCGATGTTTTTGGTGTTACAGATCATCGACGCCGATGATGTGGAGTGGGCTCGTCCACCATCGGAAAGCAAGAAAGTTTAGGCTTCAAGTTTGACCCGAAACAGCGGTTTTTTCGCGATTTTTTCTCATAGGTCCTACTACTCTAAACCCAGGGAAGGGTTTGAAAAGGAAAAGAAGACAGGCATATTTTATAGCGACCACTGCCTTTAAGACGTAGCCCTTAGCTCTTCAAGCGATCATTCTGTAGTTCTACTTGATCGTGCAACTCCTCTCGCGACTCGGCAGCTAGCGTTACGTCGTCAACGTACAGTAAAATCCATGTACGAGGTTTCTGCAGCTCGGGAGTAATTGCATCCATGCAAGAGATGAATAGCAGCTGCGACAAGGCTGATCCTTGGTGGACCCCGATTTCAAGTAGGAAAGGGATCACTAGTTCCTGCTGAGCACCGGACAAGACTGCTCGGATTCGCGTACAGCAAACTCACCCAGCGCACATACTCTCTCTTCTGGCACGCCAAGTGACTTCAACGACATGTATATAAGATCGTGAAGGACTTCGCCTCGCCTTCTACTTCGCCTCCTTCTTGTTCGTCTTCTCCTTCTTCGCCCCTTCTCCTTGGCTGGCCTCCTTCATCTTCGCTCGCTCGCCTTCATAATCGCTCGCCTTCATCTTCGCCTTCATCTGCGCCTTCATCTTCTTTTTTGCCTTCTTTCTTCTTCGTTGATCATGTCCAAGCCGCCTTTGAACAGGATTCCTTCATTCTTCCAGATTGGTGCAACTCCGAAGGTGGCACGCACAGCATTGTTCGTGATTCAATCCCTCAGAACGATATCCACTGGCCATCTGAGCGTCCTCACCTTCATGGTGTCTTCGGAATACTCGACTGCTTCAGTTGTCGGCCAGCATTCACTAGCGTAGAGAACGACAGGTTGCACTACCGCCTTGCAAATTATCGATTTGATTCCTGCTCGGTAATAGATTCAGACTAAATGTCATTTCGGAATTAGTTCTCAAAATTGATGCTATCGAATGTAAATTCGGAATATTATTCGAAAATTAAAAAAAATGATTGAAAATATTGATTCCCCATTACACTCGAAAATTTGGAAATTGAAAAATTTGTTTTTCGAATCTTTTCAACAATACTAACATTTTGACCAATTTGTCCAAGTATATTAAGTAACTTACCATGAAGAAATCGATCACTAAATATACCTTAAGGGCATATGAGAACGCTAAGGAGTGCATCAAAAGGCAGAACTGCAAAAGGACGACATCTTCCAACATGGACATTTTCATACTCAGCATTGCGTGCCTTGTGAAAGGTGAGAATCAGTTCCGTCGAAAGAACCGTTTTCTACATTTTACGGTGCCAAGCAGCCATGTTAATCTTGATTTCGCACTCTAATAATGTCTCAGAGCTAACTGGTACAAGACTCTGAATCGTATGAGCAGTCTGAAACCGAAATTTTCATGTTGCGTTTGCGGCACGCTGTAATGCGCCTGTGAGTAAAGCGGTAGAGACATCTATACCTCCAGTCAGAAAAACGGACTGCAGCTAGAAAAGTCAAATTCGATTTTTCTCTCGAAAATTGTGGTCCGAGAGAAGCGCGCACCTGATTTGTTGTAGAATTACATCTGCCCACACCCCTCATTCCAGAATCTCGATTCGGAAGACATTTTTAAACTCGGCACTTTCAAAAGAGATAGAACAGTCGAGGTACTCTAAATTGCCCAAACTTGAGAAAAATCCGTATTGTGGGTCTCGAGATATTTTGACATTTTCGAGAACTTCAAAATGTGTGCGAATGTGTGTGTCTGAAGAAATTAAAGGCAGTGCCTACGATAAAAACCAATAAAACCATTTTTTAATGGATATCGGCAGCTGCGGGGCCCAGCGCAATTCTAACGTTGGAAAAACTAAGAAAAATGACCTCGGAACGGTCCCCTACGGCCCAAAGTTGGACAGCCGTCAGCTCGTCACACCCCAGATGCACTTTCCACGCCCACCGACGTGAACAAATGAATGCTCGAGATTGTGAGATGAGCGATGGTTTCCGATCAATAGCCCCGTTCCTCTTTTTATTCACAACTTCTCTCTTTACTCAAGTCAGTCACATCGGATGTAAAAGACGGAAGTTACAAGCCACGGACAACTCGTCCAACATGCTTTCCTAGCTCAATTTTGAGGCACCATAACTCCGTTCCTAGAAGGTCTTGAACGATTCCAAAAACATCATGGGAATCAGCATGGGACCGTCTTAAAGATAGACGGAAAAGCAGAAAAACGATCCTTATCGTGAACACTGCCCTTAAGTGATAAGAAGTCCGGTCGGTATTCTAAGAGAATTGGAGTGGTGACGTTATAAGACTGGATTAACGAAAAAAGTAAAAGGCTTAACATGTAGTATGAGTTTCCTAAAGTATGCGAATACCTAATTCTGTTCTGTTGTGTACGAAGTATCTTGTTGCGCCAAGCACAGTGATTATCGATTGGCCGAGTTTTGATTGAACCGCAGAAGGCGGAATTGCAAGGTGTGTGTTATAAACTGGGGCAGTGTTCACCCCGCATGAGGGTATGGCGTCACACCATCATAGTTATTGGTAGAGGCTGTAGGGCCACCGCACCGCTGGTTACCATATACCCGCCTAGATTAGGTTGGGTATTCTCAACCGCGTGGCAGTCTTCGGCGAGCTTGGGAACGTGTGCGTAACTACTCTAATAATACCTAAGCGCGGCCACGGGACCTAGACCCTTGTCTACCGATGCTACTAGGCCGTAGCCTTGGGCGAGGGTCACGCGTCGCGAAACAATCGATATGTTCGACATATTCGTCTTCGCGGTGCCTTTGGCGGTAAAACGTTTGCTCGTTTTTAAAAACGATTGATAATTTTTGTCCACAGCGCCGTTTTCTCATGACAGGCGGAAGCTTCTTCATCAAAGTAGTGTCGAGATCGGCGCCTATCCATGGGAAAACTATACGAACCGACTTCATATATTCCACGATTAAGTAACTACATTTTTCATACAATATAACTATTTTACTATGAAGTAGTCTTCGAAAATCAAATGATCGAGTTGTAGTGAACTTCTTTCCAATCCATTAGATTTTTTGGCCCTCCCCATTTAGGTAAGTTCTTAAAGCGTATGTGCTGTGAGCGCAGTTGTTCCCCTCCTGAAGTAATGTTACTATGGAAAGGATGGATAAGACAAAACAGTCTTGCTTCATCTTGCTGAAAAAAAAACCGTCTGGCAGGCAAGCTTCGGCAACGAATATATCGCACATATCGATCGTACAGGGGTGCCAAAAATCCATACCTGGTCCTGCCACAAAGTGGGGTACTGTGGATCGGGGGCAGGACGGGAAATTTTGACTATTACTGGCTTGTGGCGATGATGCCACGATCTGAAATCGCTTCGTCGACGCATTTCAAATCGATGGGGCGGATGCGATTTCGCGTAAAGGGGTTCGCAGAGTTCCGGCGACCGGTCGCCGAGCGTTGGACTGGGGCGTGGGCTAATCTTGTTGCCGCGACCGATGAAGGGGGGATACCAGAGTTGACCGGCGTCGATTATGGTGTCGGTGATTAATTGCGGGCGTGGTGTGGTGGCTGACGACCGTGCGGAATTGATGACTAACACCGCGTTATGTTTTCGCAATTTACGTGTCATCAGAGTACACGCTCATATTCTAGGATGAAGTTTAGAAAAAATGTTCGCTCAAGGAAAGTATCACGCATGATTGTGGAAGGGGGCAGAAAAATTTGCATTCACATAATGTTTTCACACCGTCCTGGAAATTTAATGAAATCTCACGTGTATGCGAAACGTTCTCACAGTGTTTAATTCCTAGGTGAGCGAAAATTCGAAGGCCAAAACCCCTCGATTGGTGCCTTAACTGAGCTTGGATCATTTAAGAAAGAAGTATGCGTTGAAAGGAGGAAAGAAGCGTTCGTGTGAAATTGCGGACGACGAACTGTTGTCTTGTCCGGAACTGCGCAACGCCCAGGTTGGATTTGACGCAGGCCTTTCACTAGTCTCCGGCGAGAAAAATGTTTCCGAACATTATTGACGCGGCCACGGTTGCCGCTCGCTGGGGCCGACGTGGCGTCAAAACACTCTGTGACACCCCCCCCCCTCCCTCGTCGCCGGAAGATATCGATATTGCATCAGCCAGCGTTTTTCTTCGCTGCGAGCAACGCCGCAGCTTGAACTCTGCAGTCCCCTTGAGGAAGACGGACAATTGCGGGCGACGCCGCGGGAACAAAAAAATTATTTTTTTCCAACATTCGTCCTTACCTTCTTGTGGGTCTATTGCCTTTACCTGCTAAATTGACTAGTTTTGGTTAGCTTTAAAACAAAAGTTGGTTTCAATGGACGAAGGGGTGGAATTGGCTCGAACCTTAACATTAAACTACAAGTAAATTTAGTATTCGTTTTATGCGCTGCGTCTTTCTCAATGTTAATGAACGATGAATACTCGTTTTTCCCTTTCGCATGTCGCCTTTTATGTGAGTGAACTGTGACTGACGTCTGTATATAAAATTCCCCAGTCGCTCGGCGATCGCGACTGAAACTGCAAACTGTTCCAAACCGTCGCGTTTCAGTGCAAGACCAGTTGTCGCGATAGGTTTTGTAACTGTTGGCAGTGATGCGACTAGTCGAGGCGACCAGGTATGAACGGGGCTCTATAGTAGCTTAAAACCTAACCCGTGTCTTAACAAGTCCAAATTAAAGCTATCAACGGAACGTAATCACCGTGTTTTTTTGGCACGTCACCTTCAGAGTTTTTAGCTTTTTACGAACCAAACTGCTTTTGATGGCTCTCTCAGCAACTTTTTCATTGCGGACGCTGCCTTTTAGAACCTTTACGGCTTGTATCACAACACCTAAGCTGTTGGAGGCATCAGAAATGAGCAAACCTGACTGCATTAAGGGGTCCGCAGAGTTGAAGTCGCGGCGTTGCTCGCAGTGACGAACAGCTCTGGGTGGTGTAATACCGATTACATTCGGCGATGATGGCGACCGACGCGGCGTGAAGGGCGACAAGGGGGCACCGCAGAGTGTATTGACGCCGCGACGGCCCTATACATCTGCCAGCGAGCGGCAACCGATGCCGCGACGATAATGTTTCGAAACACTTTTGTCGCGTTCGGCGACCACTCGCCGGTCTCTGCAACTCTGCAGACACCTCTAGAGGATACCCGTTTTCGCTGAGGTTCGAGAGCTCCTAAGGAGCCTTCGAATTTGAATATCATCTGCAGCAAAGTGTGATTTTTTTGTCGAAACATCATAATCGCCAGATCTCTCACTTATTTCCCTGTGGCCCACCGCTTTGCTGCTGATTAAAATCATCTGAAACCAAAACTCTCAGGAAATGTTCCAGAGAGTAGGCTCTGTCTCGTGCGAAAATGTGAGCTGGGTGGCCCTCTTATTGAGGCTCAAAAGGGAAGGTCTTTTTGAGAAATGGGCCCCTCCAAACGAAATGCAACTTTTTAAAACCAAATCAATAAAAACCAAACCTCTCCAGCCGCTTCGCGGCTGGAGCGATTTGACTAGCTGCGCTCCGTTTTTCTGACAGAATCCATAGACACGATTTGGTCGACTACCATAGTCAGTAGCCATCATGCCTACCGTGACCCACCCTCTATAAAACGTCGTAATTCACACGCTACGCCTCGACGCGCGCGACGTCTAGGCCTCCGTCTGCCCAACACTCTCTCACTGTCTCTAACCTCCGCTCCGCACCAGCACGCGTAGGAACCAAGTTAATTTCGTCGTTTTATAGCCTGTACCTTTGTCTGTCTCTAAACTGACTTTCCACGAGACAATCTTCGGGTGAGATTTTGTCTCGACCTCTGGCGGTTGCGGCGCAAGGTGTGGATATGTATCGTGGAAGTTGAGCTTCGAAGGATTAGAGCTCCGCCGGAAGACCGAGTGTACCATTCTGAAGCGGGGGTATGCACTATTGAGATTCAGTTTCTACGCAATATTGGACTGTACTTACCAATTAGCATGGAATGCTATTTTAGCTGAGTTAGAGTACAATTTTTGAATATAGTGAAGGTTCCTCAAAGGTTGAATGTAAGACATACAGATTTTGAGCTAGTATCTAAAATGGCTAGTCTAATAAAATGTAAACGTCATACTACCACTAGTGGTAGGCTAGGTTTAAAGGCATCGATAGCTCTGAAAACCAATTTCCATTTTTCAGGCTCAATTTCATTTTTTTTCATTTTTTTTTTCGTTTTTTTCACACACCTATGAGCTTCGGCTCGTCAAAAAGTAGAGTAATGAGGTTGGAAGGAGTCAAAGATGAGGATCCGTCACCGCAAAATACTGATGCAACCGTCAAACAACATGAAAAACAGTAGCGGCACAGACTCCACATGCAGAAAAACTTTGAAAATGACAGTGACGAAGCCTCCAAACGCGGGAAAATAACAAAAACCATTTTGGCGCAAAATTCAAATTCCTATTTACAATGTGTTCCGAGTGACTTTTCCTTACAAATGAGGGTTTTTATAGGCCCTTACAACATTTTCATTCACTGGAGAGGCCAAGCTACACAAATACCAGGTTGTCCAATAATTCTTCTCCGAAAATTTCACCATTTTTAATTTTTTTTCAACTTTATTAAAAAACAAGTATAATCAACAATATAATCACCACGGTTATCCACAACAGTGGCCCATCGATTGGGCAGGTCGCCGATGCCCTTCGCCCAGAACTCCGGGGGCTGCGACACGAAGAAGTCCGCGGTGTCGGATTTGAGGTTGTCGTAGTTGGTGAATTTTCTTCCGGCCAAATGTTGCTTCAGCGGGCGGATCAAGTGGTAGTCGGAGGGGACGAGGTTCGGGGAGTACGGCGGATGGGCAACCGTCTCCCAGCCGAGCGTCGCCAACTTCTGCTGGGTCTCCTTCGCCACGAGGGGGCGCGCGTTGTCGTGCAGCAGGTGGACGCCCGTCGGTGACGATTTTCTCGGATGGCGGCGGCTAGTTTCTCGAGCTGATCGGTGTAGATGGAGGCGGTGACCGTCCTGCCTTGCGGGAGCAGCTCGAAGTACAGCATGCCCTTGGTGTCCCACCAGCAGCAGAGCATGATCTTCAGCGGGTGAAGGTCGGCTTTCGGCGTCGTCGGCGGCTCTTCTCCGCGCGGGATCCAGACGGCACGGCGGGCGACGTTGTCGTAGAGGACCCAGCTCTTATCCCCAGTGACCGGGTCCTCGAGAAACTCCTTGCGATGCGGAAGAAGGAGGAGGGACTGGGGCAGACGGCCACGCGGCTCTGTTGTTGGCGTCCGTCGGACGGTGGGGGATCCAAAGGGCTAGAACTTTGTGGTAGCCGAGTAAGTTGAGTCGATTGTGGATGGTGGACTTGCTGCAGCCGAGCGTCGTCGCCAGTTCAAGGGTGGCGGCTTCCGGCTTCTCCTTGATACAGCTACGGACTTCGTCATCATCCACCGTAGGAGGCCTCCCGCTAAGCTCCCTGTCCTCGAGGCTCGTGTCGCCGCTCTCGAAACGATTGAACCAGCGGCTGACTGTGCGTTGGGACAGTGCATCCTCCTTGCACGCTCTGCAGATGTTGGCGACCGCGGTGCCCGTGTCGTTGCCCAGCAGCCACTCGTAGTACACGAACGTACGAATTCGACCTTGGTCCATTTTAGCTTGTACTGGTAGCTAGACGCGGCGACTGCGCCTTATATACCCCTAGCGTAGAACTTTGGAGAACGTTCTAGAAGGTTCTTACACTTGCCTGATATTATAGCACTTCTAAGGAAAATTATAGAATTTTGAAAATTTTCGGACAGGAATTAGTGGACGGCCTTGTACATGAAAAAACAATGTTTATGTTTATTAAGTTGCATAAGGCACACGTGGTAAAGAGAAAACACAATAATAATATACACAGTAACATAGGCGAATAGCAGTGCTCAGAAAATTCCAGATGCAATGTTCTGATTCTGAAGGAAACACTACGGCTTAAGTAGTTTCACAGCCAAGCTTCGCTTGAAAATTTGTAGTGATAGCGTGAACGTCTGCAACTTTGTCAATTTGAGGTAGGTGGACCCAGCACGGTTTGTAAAGAAGTTCGAGCTCAAGGAAGTTTTGGCTCGAGCAAAAGTTATTTTGTTTCTTCCACCACGAGTGATTGAAGAGATCCTCTTAAAAAACTCATCACCTCTCACCCTAACTTTGAAGCCATTGAGAATCTTGTGCACCATGCATACATCAAAAAGTTCTCGCCGAGATGCCAAGGAGTAGAGGCCAAGTAGCTCATTTCTCCTAGTTGCATTAGGTGTACTAGAGTATTGTGATATACCACATCTGACGAAAAGTTTTCGCGTGTAGTTATTCTGAACTTTTTCGAGGACAGCCGTACACTTCTTGCTCGTTGGGTTGAAAACAGAGGTGCCCGATTCCACAATAGGTCTCACATAAGTAGTATAAGCCAGAAGCAGTACTTGCTCGTTTTGAGAGGCTAAACCTTTGAAGATTTGGAATGTCCGTCCCATAGCATTTTTTGATATATTTGTGATGTGATTCGAGAAATCAAGCTTACTATTGTAAAGATATCCTAGATCCTTCACTTTATCAGTGCCTGCAATTTCTGATCCTTCTATGTTGTATACAAAATTGTCGTTAGAATTACCAATGTGCATATGAAGACTCTTCGAGGGAGACAGTTTTAGCTGGCATTCCTTACACCAGACAATCATTTGATCAATTGATCGTTGCAGCTTAGAGGCGTCGTCAGTAGATGTAACTTTTCGGTAGATCTTGACATCATCCGCATATATCTTGCACTTCACCCCATCTATTTGTAGTTGCGATGGGAGCTCAGATATATAGATAGTAAACAGAAGCGGTGACAACACCCCTCCTTGCGGAACGCCGCTTGATGTGCGAAAAATCTCTGAGTGACTTTTCCCAACTCGCACTTCGAAAGTTCTGTTTTCAAGATAGCTAGCGATCCACTGAGTCACTACTGAATGGAACTTCAACTGATGAATTTTATAGATTAACTTCCTGTGATTGACACTATCGAAGGCTTTTTGGAAATCAAAATAAATTATATCACAGCTGTGTTTTTCATCCAGCCAGATAGTCCAATCATTCAAGCATTCTAGAAGATTCGTTTCGGTTGATCTGCCTTTCACGAAACCATGCTGCTCATGAGTGATGATAGCATTGCCTTCAAGGTGATTCATTATGTGTTTCTTGAGCAGCTTCTCAAACAGGCGGCAGATATTTGAAGTAATGCTCACTGGACGGTAATTTTCACATCTACTTGATGGGTCCTTCTTTAGTATGGGTGTGACAAAACTATGTTTCCATTTAGATGGTACTTCACCACACAGAAGGGTTTGGTTAAATATATAAGACAGAGGACAAGCAATGACATGAGCCGTTTTCTGAAAAAAGGAGAAGGGAATGTTTTCTGGAGTCCGAGAATGCGATTTGGGGCATTTTATTAATTCCTCATATATTTGAAGTGGAGAAAATGTGGGGAAGGAATCCATGGGGTGACCTATGTCTGGCTCAAAGTTCACATGTGACCCATTGTCTTCTATGAAAACATTCAAAAATTCTTCCGCGAATAAGTTGGCTTTATCTTGATCTTTAACTACAGTCTGGCCACTCTTAACAAGACATGGGATTCTAGATGAAGTTTTCAATCTATCGTTTAGCAATTTATAAAACTCTTTTCTATTGCCTGATCCAATCACTCTTTTTTCAACGTTCCGATTAAATTTACGAAGTTTATCTAGGAATCTTGTTGTATAAGCCTTGTAATCGTCCCAAAAACCTGTACTTTTTGCATAATGGAAGAGGCAGAGGCGATGATTCATCATATTTTGCAGATAAATAGGAAGAGCTTTCGTAGAACGTGAACTATACAGTGTCCAAGGAACAAAAACAGAAATAGCATCATATAAAACTTCGAGGAACATTTCGTATTTCTCTTCTACTGAATTCATGGTGTTCAAGGAATCTATCCAGTGAACCTGGGCTAAGTGATTGCATAGCTGTTCATAATCGCATTTCGAGAAATCTTGAAAGTAAACTGGAACAGGTTGTTCAACATAACAACGAACCTTGAAAACAATGCTACTATGATCGCTCGAGCCTACTGGATCAACAACTGAAACATTACTGATAAGAGATGAATCATTTGTTAGGAGAAGATCAAGAATATTGGTGGCTCTTGTTGGTTCATGGATAAGTTTTGTCAATCCATGAGAACTCAACAGTTCTCCAAAACAAGTATACTCAGGAGGCATTTTCAAATCTTCGGAGTCCCACTCTATACCTGGCGTGTTGAAATCACCCACAATAACGGCTGGGTATTCGCAAGAAATTAAATCACTCAAAACATTGAAAAGTTGCTCGCCACCCTCAGTATTGCAAATGGGAGGTCTGTACACTGCAATCAAGCGAATTGAGGTGAAATCCTGCAGAATATCAACGGCAACAATTTCGTACGCATTTGGAACAGACTCTGAATGCACCAAAGAGTTTGAGAGTCGATGATGAATGAGAAGCATTACGCCTCCACCGACCTTAAATGGCCGATCACACCGGTAAACATCGTATTCACTGTGCAAATTTACCAGCACTGAAGCGGTAGTGTGCTGCGATTTTAGCCATGTCTCTGAGAAAATCAAAACATCATAGTGATCGCCTAAGACATGATTCACGTAGACGCTATTCCTCGGATCTGACGTTCGAGTAAAAACATTTGAGAAATGAGAAAATCGACCGAGGAAGCGCGTCTAGTTTCCCTGAGCACTACTTGACTGAGTACTATTTGACAAAATCTCGTCACCTTGAACAGCCTCCTTAGAAGTGTTGAAACGAGGACCTGGACAAGGCGAATCGGTCAGAGTGGCTTCGCGCCTCAGCATCCTTTCTTCAAAGGTTAGAGATTCCCTCAAGGACACCCCTTTCCCTGAAAAACTGCTGAGCCACGAAGCTCTCTTTACAGCAAGCTTTAGGAAGTAGGATGACGGTAACACCACTTTGATCAATCTAGACCTACCAGGAGAAAACCTGCCTATACGATAAACGGTCACTGGGAAACAATTGACTCTCAGATGTGAGAGTACGTTAATTACACTTTTGATGTCGTACTCCATACGTGCTCGCATGAATTGGGAGCGATACTCAGGAATTCCCCTTAATACAATTGAGCGACTTCTCTCTACCTCATGGAACGACAAGTTGGGGCGTACAATTGGTTGGATTTGGGACCTATGCACCGGAAGAGAAGGTTGAGATGGCAACTCTTTACAAACAATGCTCTGATTCCCCTCATAACAGCGTAGCCTCTCTTTTAGATCTTCGTTTTCTCTCACTAGATATTTGTGTTGCTCTAATTGATTACGAAGAAGGGCATTCTCAGATAATACGCTACTGATCTGGGCTGTTATCACGACGAGTAATTTCTTCACGCAGTCAGGAACAGCTTCAGATATGCTGAGCTCATTCACTGCATCCATAAGAGTCGAAGGCTCCATTATCCCGTGTTGAGTTGAATCAGGCGACATTCCTGAGATAGGTGACACGCAGACGGGTTGATTCATATATGATAGGCGAGTGTTCGTTCAGGTAGAAAAAAGCTCCAATCCAGAAAACTCGTATACAAATCACCTGTCAAGGTCGCAAATTTGATAACAGATATATGAGAACTCCCTTGCGACTAGGAGCAGCGCTTTCGAGGATCGACCAATAAACGCAGTAAACCATTATACTTCACCCAGAAGTTACGAAAATATAGCAGCAAGCCACAATGCTGCGCCGAGTATGATGAACAATTCAGCAGTAAGCCACAATACTGCGCCAAGTATAAAGAACGGAAAGGCAGTAAACCACAATACTGCTCCCAGAAGCCAAGAAGAATGTTGAAGCAGTAAACCACAATACTGCAATTGACGAGTCGTGTAGAAGATACCACTGATAGTTGATGTAGTGGTGATAAGCAGCGGTAGGTCAGCAGGCTCCTTCAGAGCTCAGTGAGCAGCCGGCCGTCCACGGTCAAGTCACGAGTAGAGTGATATACGTTTTTCTGAGCGTACCATGCCATTAACCACTCTAGAGCTCGGAATGACAAGGTTTGATATGATAATGATGTATAAGACCATTCATATGAGCGCTCGTGTCAAGGCAAGGCAGTTGTTCTATCTGTTACGGTCAACCACTAAGGGAGCGCCGGTGAAATTCGGTCTTGTTTGGACCAGGCGGAATGTTAGACAGCACCTTTCCGCCAACAGGGCGAGCTTCGAATTCAACAACTTCGGCCAGGTTTGGTTGCTGGGAAGCGCGCTGAATTTGAAAGAGCGCTTGAGAATTATCTGTTGTCCCATGAGCGATTTCCATAAGATCTCATCTTTTGATGGTGCCTCTGTATCAAAGGTTTTGTTGGGGTGGAGACAGCGGTCCGAGAGGTGATGGTTGTTTAGGATACCTAAATGGGGAATGGTGAAGGTTCCCTATAGACTTGCAACTTCAGAATTCGACATTTTCTTAATCCTCTTTTTCTTGCATTCAATATATTTTCATTTTCAATCATTAATTTTGAAACATTTTTTTCGTTAGATGACCCCCTTTAGGAATTCACTATTCTTAATGAAATGATCTGCCTAAGTCATGAAAAGTTTCCTTTGAGCTGTTTTAGAGTCAAAAATTTTTGGAAAATTTTTTCAAGCGATTTTCGAAAAATTACCTGTTCTTCGCTCATAACATTTTTGCCCTGTAAGACGGATCTCTGAACAAAGATATTTCCGAAATCTCCATGAAATTCTGCGTCGAATAGTGTTTTCCATTTGAAAAAAATACGCTTCGAATCTCTCAGCCGTTTCCAATTCATGGAATAGGCGTTTCTTTCAGTAAAAGCAATCAGTTTTTTGTCCATGACTTTCTTATCCAAGTAGATAGCCCTTTTGAAAGCTGTTTTCGAAATCCCCATCATATTCTGCATCGAATAGCGTTTTAGGTTCCAAAAAATACGTTCTCCTTCTTCCAGCCGATTTCAGTTTATAAAGTGTTTTTTTTTGCCTGAAATAATCGGTTTTTCGTTCATAACGTTTTTGTGCTTGTAAATAGACTTTTGGTAAAGGTTTTTTCCGGATACTCAATGGAATTCTGCGTCGACTAGCTTTTTCAGTTTAGAAAATAATTTTTTCGATTCTTCAGCACTAATCATTTAGCGAAACACCGGTTTTTCGCTTATAACTCTTTAAAGGTAATGTTCACGATAAAAATCGTTTCTCTGTTTTTCCGCCTATCTTGAAAACGGCCCCATACTGATTCCAATGATGTCTCTGAAATCGTACAAGACCTTCTGGGAACGGAGTTATGGTCTCTCAAAATATGAGCTAAGGAAACATGGTGGACGAGTTGTCCGAGGCTTGTAACTTCCGTCTTTTGCAGCCGATCTATGCGAGCTGACCTGAGTAAAGAGAGAAGCTGAGAATGAAGGGAAGAATGGGGCTAATGATTGAAAATCATCGCTCATCTCACGATCTCGAGCATTCATTTGTTCACGTCGGTGGGCGTGTGATGCGCATTTGGGGTTTTCAATGCGCTCGAAGTTGCAACTTCGGGCTCTTTTGGGACTCTTTCTGGCTCGTTTTCATGCGTTCTTTCGACGTCAACGTTACAGTCTGCCCTTCCACTACCCATTCCTGGTGGAAACTGAAACACATTTTTCATCGTGAACACTGCCTTTAATCGTTGAAGGTTTGGAAGGTTGTGTTTAAAATCTACGTAAAATTCTGCGTCGAATGGTATATAGGGCTCCTAACTTTGCTCACCAGAACCTTATCTCCAACGGTTAAAGAGTTATGGGCTAAAAACCGGTGTTTCGTAAAATGAATCATGCTGAAGGATCGAGAAAATATTTTTCCATACTGGAAACACTAGTCGACGCAGAATTCCATCGAGATTCCGGAAGGATTCCTAACCAAAGGTCTATCTCTAGTCACACGAAAAGTTATGGATGAGAAACCGGCAGTGACACCCACCCAACGTTGAAAATGACTTGCATGAGTGTTGGGTCACTTTCATTCTTTTTCGGGGCGTTTCCACGGTTGTCACCGGTGTTCCCAATGGTAAAGGTCCCCCCCCCTCTTCACCTGCCCAGAGGTAAAGGTGGGTGGAGTACATGGCTCCACCCAACGAAGCTATGTTCTGTACAATACCGCTCATAACATGTGTCCTAAAACGCGTCGGCGACGCGAAAGCGCGTCGGAAACGTCGTTTTCGTTCTGAGTGAATGATTTTGGCATCTAAAAACACCGATCGGTTTGCCAGCAAAGTTTTCACCTAGTTATGACCTACTTTCTCAGAAAGGAGCCAAAATCTTTCAAGTAGGAATTTTTGAAATTTTCAAACGTCAATGCATTCGTATTGTCATGCTGATTTCAAAAATGTAAACAAAGTCAAGATCAGTCCAATTTTTGACCTACTTTCGACTTTTTCAACTTCAATGAAGTCAAGTTCTTTTCGAAACGGTTTTTTGAAAATATTAAAGCACCACTCGATCTGCAACGTTATTCTGATTTAGAAAGTGTTTTGAAATGCGGAATGAACTGAATATCAAGCCTTATTATCGTCTATTTACGACTAAACTTTGTGATGACATTTCAAGGAAATTTGGAAATTTGAAAAAAAATATCGGAATTCTTGATTTCAAGATTAAATACGAGTTGATATCAGAGTTTTTTCAAGAATAAAATTGAATAAATTTAAAGTTTCGAAAAATCAAAATAAAGTGGAGATTTTTGAAATTTGATAAAAGTCGGAATTCCTAATTCCAGAAGTAGATACGATTTTAAATCAAAACTTTTCAAAAAATTGAAATGAATTGAAAGTTTTTAAAATGTGAAGTTATTTGGAAATTTCGAGGCTTGAAAAAAAATCGGAATTCTTAGTTTCAAGAATAAATACGATTGAAAATGGGAATTTTTTCAAAAATTGAAATAAACTGGAAGTTTCGGAAAATCGAAATAAACATGAAATTTCAAAGTTTGAAAAAAAAATCTAAATTCCAAATTTCAGAATTGAACGCGTTTTTAAATCGTATCTTTCCAAAAATTGAAATGAACTGAAAATTTTTGAACTTTAAAAGTGGTTGGAAATTGGAGAATTTCAAAAAAAAATCGGAGTTTTTAGTTTCAAAATAAATTAGAGTTGAAATCAGATTTTGAAATGCTCGGGTCGAAATCGTTTTCATTCCGCGTGCGTGGACAGCGCCTTACAGTACACTACTAGTTGACTAATGCACAATTAGCGGAGACTCGCCCGTGCCTTAGGTACTTCAGCGGATGAAAATTGACGAAGCCTTCCCTAAAAACATCAAATGTGGATCACTGCGCTCATTTCGATGTCTTTAGTCGATTTATGCAACTTTTTAAACCTTTAAGTCCGCTAGCAACGGAGTCATCATGAGAAGCAGAAGACAACAACAGCCTTCGAAAAGTTCCGAAATGCATTGGAAAATGTGCCAAATGCATACGTTATTAATGACTAAAGGCAAAGGTGCAAAATGCCACGGTTGTCTCCAGCAGAGTTGACCAATATTGCACTTGTTGTAGGGCAGCGCCAGTTTAGAAGGTAATTAGCGAGGTCATCACAAAGTTAAGTCGTAAATAGACGATAATAAGGCTTGAAATTCAGTTCATTCCGCATTTCAACACACTTTCTGGAACATAATAACGTTGCAAATCGAATGGTGCTATCAAATTTTCAAAAAAAAACGCTTTGAAAAGAACTTCAGTTCATTGAAGTTGAAAAAGTCGAAAGTAGGTCAAAAATTGGACTGATCTTGAGTTTGTATACATTTTCGAAATCAGCATGACAATGCGAATGCATTGACGTTCTAAAATTCCGAAAACATCTACATTGAAAAATTTTGGCTCCTTTCTGAGAAAGTAGGTCATAACTAGGTGAAAACTTTTCTTTTTCTAAAACCTGAGAACATATTTGAAATTACCGCGACGAGGCGACTCGATAGGTGTTTTCAGATTCCAAAATCATTCACTCTGAACGAAAACGACTTTTCCGACGCGCGTTCGCGTCGTCGACGCGTTTCAGGTCACATGTTATGAGCGGTATTGTATGCCTTGTTTGCGACTGTAGTCAGGTTACCCAGTTTCTCTATTGTTGTCTCTAATCTCTTCAAACTGCCATTTTGATAATTAGTTTTTTTTGTTTGTCGTTCACACAATACTGCCATGCAATAAATCAAATCAAATCAAATGATTTCAGATTGGAAGACGTCGTCTGTGGGCGGAGCGATGCGTGGAGGCGATGAAGTCAAGTGCAAAGGCACATGAGATGTATTAAAGAAATAAATACGTTTCCGAATAAATATGAAGAAGTATACTTATTTTGCAGTCAAATAAGAGCAGGTCACTCCAAATTCATGGAAAATATGCGCACCGATAAACGATAAGATGCAGAAATGATGCTTGAATTTTTGGAGGACAAGGCAACACAAAAGTTTGCTAGATATAAAGAGCGTCATCCATTGTGGTCACGCTGTGAATTTCACCCTCTGCAACACATTCAGACATGAGAAACACGAGGCGGGTTCAATCCCGCCTTGCGCTTAGTTTTCGCGAGATGTTGAAGCTCACAAAACTACTAATGTCGCGGAAGCGCGGTGCTATCGCTTCTCAAAAAGACCTGGGCGCGGTCGGTCCCGCAACGAATGCCGACGCACGGTAGATACGTCGTCGGACTGGTTCGAGCGGCGCAGTCTGAGTCATCAGTCTTCGCCCCTGCCGCGACCAAGCGTGGTCCATCTTCCTGCAGCTCTGTGCTGCTCTTTATTCCTCTGGCCTTTAGAACATTAATATTCTACCTGTAATGCAGCTGGCTCACGAGGATCACTACCACGACCCGTATTATTGATCGTGATGCAATACTTCAGTGGTGCTTTCTCTTCCCATGATATTCGTCCCTTAGTCTATTATTCCTCCTCTTCTCCAAGATCTCTTCACCTTATCTTTGTAGTATAAACTAATCTACATTAGCCTGTGTCCTGTCGTGTATGCAAGAAGGTCGTATATTTTGCACTATATATAATACAGTCGGGATGTGTATTGATTAGTCCAGGGAAGTTGAAGTTGGTGGAATCAGGTGTCAATTACGCGTTATGTGGTGTTATCGTGGTTATTGCCTTTATTACAGTATACAGCTTGCCGGGGTTGATTAGTACAGTCTGTGATGTTATCTGTAGGGAGTCTGTAGCTTGGATCTCCCGGGACTGACGTCTGGTGTCGGACCCGGGGGAGAACACCACCGATTCGCAACAACTAAGGTTCGAAGGAGCACCTGGTAATCTAGTTAGGTTTCTAAATACATCACCGAAAATTGATTCGGACATGAGATATGTACACAAAATGGGTTCGATTCCGCTAGGTGCTAATTTTTCACAGAACTTTGAATAGCGGTTCTCGGCGACTCCCTAGACAATGAAAGTTTGTATAAACTATAGTTGTGCTCTGGACGAAAAGACCGAATATCGAATAGATTTGAAAGACTCATTTTTTTAGTGTCCGATTTTAGAATAGATTCGATTACTCTCTTTTTTTTGAAGATAGATTTTTGAATACATTCAAATGACCCCTTTCTCTCGAGTTCCGGATTTGGAATAAGTTCGATTCGAATATATTCGAATAATATTTCGAATAATTTCGAATCGACAAACTTGAAACAATCCAATGAGCAGTCAATGTATCATTTATTTCGGAGGGAATTTTACTGCCATTGGTCGTGAGCATGTGCGCCCGTATGCTAGGTCCCCTCTGCCTAACACTTTCCCGCCATGCGATCCCAAAATCTAAATATGGTATGCTCATTCCACCCACTTTCCTGTGGACACCGAGGAAGTGGGTGGGGCGAGTACACCATATTCAAAGTTTAGGGGCCGCATATTGCTATTGCTTGGTAGTAGTTAGTTATTAGTAGAGCCGGGTCCTGGCTCTACTAATCCGAAACGTCAACCGAATAAAGTGATTAACATCTTGGTCACATATGCACGTTCTCCAAACCCATATTTACAACCGCTCGTTTGATCAAAGTCGTAATGGATACGAAGAACTGTGGAGGGAGTGTTTGTGGGAAAACAAGAAATGGACCCCATACATGTTCTTGTGGCCCAGTGGTATGTTGGGCGCTGTGTTGAGCATCAGCCGCCTACTCCCATGCTGTGTTGGTTGAAATACTTCGATAAGTGGAATTTTGCCGTGAAAGCCACTCTTCGAGAATAAATCTTGTTCCAAGGTGATAACCGTAGGAGGCATCTACTCAGAAGTTTTGAATCAAGTTACTTGCCAGATATCCGAGCAAAATCAAGTAACTTGTGGCTTTTCTGAGTTTTTCAGGTTACTTGCGAGGTTGGGACTCGCAAGTAAATTAAATGGGCGTAACCATGTTACTTGTGATTTTTGAATCTCGTAAGTACGAATGCAATAATAGGCCACATTTTGGGTGGGTTTTTCAAAAAATTGTCTCTCCACTGTGTTCAAATTCTCCCCGATCTTGAAAAATCTCACAATTGAGATGAATTTTTTAAAAAATCGTCCCTCCATTATGTTCAGATTCTCTCCGATTTCAAAAATTGTCACAATTTTCAGGCAAAAAAAAAAAACTCGACGATGCCCAAATTTTTCCATGATTTCAAAAATTCTCACAATTAAGATGAATTTTTAAAATATCGTCCCTCTACTATGTTCAGATTCTGTCCGATTTCAGAAATCGTCACAATTTTCGGGTTTAAAAAAAAACTCCACTATGACCAAATTTCTCCCCGATTTCAAAAATTCTCACAATTGAAATGAATTTTTCGAAAAATCGTTCCTCCGCTATGCCCCAACTTTCCCCGATGGTGGAAATTTTGAATCTATTTTTTTCTTGAAAAATTTCAAATCCACTATGCCCAAAGTTTCTCCGAGGACAGCATGTTCAATTTAGGGTTGATTTAAAGAAAGCTAGCGAGACCTAGCGGAGTTCTCGCTCAAGAAAACCTTAAAGTGCGCCAACTTCTTGATGTGGATTAGTTTGTCGAAGCTTGACTGACTCCCGTCTAACCGAAATTTGCTGTTCGTGTGGACTCTCCCAGGCAGAGCAGGCTGCCGGACGTTTACAGCATGGCGTGGGGTATGAAAAAGTGGGATCAAACGGCAAAACATAAGAAGCCAGCGGTAGATCGTCGGTTGCTACTGGCATCAAATCCAGACCGCTTCCGTCCCTAGTACCCTTATGTCGCAACCCACTGCCCTTCCTTCCGACTTGCAAAGTTCCCAAGAGATTATTCTCGCATTCATTCTGGAGCATTCATTCTGGAGTTCAAGTTCATGTTCGAGGTGAATTCTCGGTAAATTTGCTGAAGAGGAAATTGTTGCAAATGATTTGAGCTATGGGTAGAGGATAGGCGCAGACTATTCCGACATTTTCGAAAAAATATTTGGTCAACAACGGGGAAAGTGGTCCGGAACAACGGTCATCTTGACCATGTTTGCAGGATAATACTACATTGTATGCTTGGATTTGGATACGTAGAACTTTTTCTGCAGGCGATAAATGCTACTCGTTTATAGGAGCTGCCGAATCGTCGCGAGATATTGGATAATCCGTACGGCGTCGCGGTGTTGCTGAAAATGCTTGGCAGTGCCCGAAGCCGTGAATAGGACTTAGTGTATTGGACTTAAGCTGATTCGCAGAGCTGGAACTTTCTGTAATTGGTCGAGTTTGGATATGTTATCTATCACTATATTCGAGAAAGCGAAAATTCCATTGTTCGACTCAAGGCTCATTCATAGCTGGTCGCTCCGAATTGAAGTCGAAGTGACCAACAATACCGAAATCGCTTCGTGCCGCAACTTAAAATTGTCTCATCCAGCGATTCGAAAACGCTCGGGCGGACGTAATTTCTCGTGAAAAAGACGGACAATTGCGGACCAAGCCACGGTAATGAAAAAAAAGTTTTTTTCACAGCATTCCTACTTATTTTTTGAGATTTATGCCCTTACCTTCTAGATAAAAGAGTTTTGCACAGTTTTCAAACAAAAGAAATGGTTCCAAAAGAGGATGGGGTGGAATTTGCTTGAACAGCAACATAAAACCTAAGCTAAAGTTACTAGTTGCTCGAAGCCGGCATGAAATGTAATTTTCCGGTAGCCTCATTAGATTTTCTCATCTCTTCCATCGTTAATGTATGATAAATACTCGTTTTTCCCTTTCACATGCCGTATTTTATGCGAGTGAACTGTGATGTCTGCAATTTTGCGCCACAAACAAGGTTGTGACGAAAAATTGCGGACTAGTCGCTTCGACTAGACGAATTGCTTCCATCATGGAAATGACCTAACAAAATCAAGTAGGTCGCTTCGACCAGCTATGAAATACCCCAGTCGCCCGGCGATCGCGACTGCAACTGCAAACTGTTCCAAACCGTCGCGATTCAGTGCAAGATCTGTTGGTGCGATGGGTTTTGTAACTGTTGGCAGTGCCGCGACTAGTCGAAGCGACCTGCTATGAATGAGACTTCAGACTCCCGGCTACGAGTTCGATACCAATAGGGCATGTTCCTCTGAAAATCAGCGGGAACATGACCGCTTGGTAGAAGGAGGGCAAGAGTTCCAATCTAATACATGTTAGTTGAACACAGGTTTCCAAAAAGATTGTATATTAGATTGCCACAGGCTTTCAAAAAGATGGTATACCACGAAGTTGTGATTATTCAACAACAGAGCGTTGTAACACTTGGCGCCAGAAAGGAGCCTTGCTTTAGAACGCTCATCAATTCTAAGTTTGCTTAAATATTTAATCCTCTGGCAAAAATATGTGTGTTTTACATGAAAAAAAAAAGTTTTTCCGCCAGACAATGCATTTTCTGTAATCTTCTAGAGATATATGGAGTCCCCTTATTCATTTTAGTCCAGTGAATGGAGGGTGTGGCTGAGGTAGACTGTCGCGCGCGATCGAGAACCACTCTGGAGTTTCTGATTAAGTTACATGCGAATTAAGTACTCTTAGCACGTTACCTGCGACTTATCTTTACAACTTTGTGTTACATCTGACGTTCAACATAACTCAAATGTGTTATTTTATAGCGCATGTAACTTATCTACGCGGCAGGAGTCACCTCGGGAAGTATACGACGCACTCCTGAGGCAGAACTCGGAAGTGTGCACCCTTGTCGTTTAATTACCCAAGTTTAAGACACTTGGACCCGCTTGGACGCTGAAAGCCCCCCCCCCCCCCCTCAACGCTTGGCGGCCCCAGCTCTCAGAAGTTTTTCAACAACTTACCAACCACCATTCCAACAACTTAACGATTGCCTCGTTGAGTTGACGATAAGGCGTCGGAAAGTTGTAGGAAGGCTCCTCTCAACTTGTTCAAAGGTAGGACTTAACTTCAGGGTAAAACCTTTCAACTACTTGTTGGTCATTTACTCTCAAGCTAAACAGCTGTTTCTCACTGTTTGTTTCGCTCTAATCAACAAAATAAAGACCTCTATTCAACAAGTGTTCACCCTCTTTTTAACTAGTTAAACACTTCCATCCAACTACTTTTCTCCCACTTATCAACAAGATTACACTACACTAGACATCGAAGTTCGAATCATACAATGAATGAGTTTTCCTCATTCTGCCCAGGCCTGACTTACAGGAAGTTTTCCCCTTACTGACACTCGGGAGGAAAATTTTTTTATCGGATGATTCGGAACCATTCGATGCCAAAGTATAGAACACACCATTTGCGAGAGAATTCAAAATCACAAGAAAATATTTAAGCAGTATTATATAGATCACAAATACTCCTGAGCATACAAGATCGACTAAAACAATCATTTTATGAGTAGGGTAATGTCGGATATGACACAGTTGAAGAAAGGAGTGAGGGAACAGATTTAAGAAGTGCACTGGTCAATCTCATCGCTTCATTTTTCTAGAGTATCATGTCGTAGGCATTATCCCGCTTCATCGTCTCATGGCGTCAACCTCACACGTTCTTCATAACATCCGTGACCCAGCATATCCTGCCTGAATGTAATGCGTTTCTGTAGGGGTTTCCGGGTGTAGCGTACTGGGTTACCTTGGAGAATGGGCGGCAGGTCTAGCGAGGCTGCAACCGGGCACAACGACGGGTTGGAGGGGCAACAGTAAAAAATTTGGCCCACCATGGGGAAATGTGTAAATTTGGTGTGGTGATCGCAAGCATTCCAGGCTAAATTTTGAACTAGGAGGGGAATTTCGGTTTGAAAGAATTTTCCAGATTTCTTATACAGTACCATTGGAGATACTAGTCGCGGGCTCATTCTAGTGGTGCGGCCACGCGGTTTGGTTGCCGTGACTTGCCATTATCAAGTGTCGTGCACGAGGGTGACAGATGCGGCTCTCGCCCAAAACTACATCCCGTTGAACCAGAAATTTAGCTGGAAAGAGCAGGTGAAGCGGGCCGTTTTGTAGGATCCCAGCGAAGCTGCAATTTCCTCTCCGTACTGTGCTTATCTGGGCCAAATTTCGGTCCGCAATTGCGTCTCGACACGCTTTGCGGCCGCACACCCCCGAGTCAGAAGAGCTTTTGGCGCCGCAGCCGCCGATCTGCTGACTCTAGGTGGGTTTTGGAAACTGGAAAGTTAGAAAATTTCGAGAAAATTGTGTAAAAAAGCCACATCAAGTCGGCTTTGGCGCTGGAAACCCGACTGACTCGAGCGCGTGCGGCTGCAAAGCGTGTCGAGACGCAAATGCGGACCGGAACTTGGCCCAGATAAGCACAGTAGTTACCGAAAATCATTATGATACCCTCGCCACATTTTCATTTATAGTACAGAATTTTCACGACCCCTTACCGCCCGCCGAGAAATTACACGGCATCGATTGGTCCGCTAGTCTTAGCGCAGTGGTCAGGCATTTTGAGTGTTCCTAGTAATCTTACAAGCATCTTCGGAAATGGCACTTTTCGATTTTTCGAGCTTCTTTAGCCGGAAAGAAATTGTTCCAAACTTGGCTAAGAAGGGTTATCAATAATGTTCATCACGGAACTGATGTTCTATATTTGATTGTCGAAATAGCAGTTCCACCTATTTGTGATAACTGTAGTAGGTCATCGTTTCAAATTTTGCTGCCTTGACCTCGAGGGTTATTCGAGTTGCTGCACAATGTTTTGGTGTTTACTTTTCAATTTTCAATGACACTTCCTTCGACTGCGTTACTTTGGCCATCGGGCAACTTTGTTTAAAATTCCGCTAAATTTCGAGTGGAAGGTAACATGGGGGAAAGGGGTGAAAACCTAGAAATATTTCAGTGCTTAAGATTTTATTGAAATTTAACTACGGGGTATATTTGGAGGCGCTGAACAATGAAGTGGTGTATATTTCATAGTTTTCTAAAGCTTCGCTGGCGTCTGCCGTTCGTTATCCATTTGTAAACGTTTCAGGTTCTGGTGCGACTTCGCTCACGTGGTCATTGGGGAGGAGGGGGTACTGATCATGAATGGGGGTGCTGATCATGAATCTGATTCACATTTTGAGATTTCTGATAAAGTTTCTGTCGGTCGCATCAGACAACTTGGTAGATCAAATTATTTGAGTCCGTCGGAAGTTTTACATGAGGTACATAGTTACATGGGCATTACAAAGGAGAACTTCGTTCATTTTTCAAATATTCAATATTCTGGGTTGGCGTATCACGGCTCAATCTTAACCATTAGCTGTAACCGGAAGAAAATTCTAGAAATCGACAAACAAACGCTTATTTCGTTACCAGCGTTGTGCATGTAAAGCTGAAATAAACTTCCAAAATAGAAAAGCAGGTCCGCGAAAAAGCGGTGGATCATTGCTTCACCATGGCCTCACTCCAGATATCTGTGGAGCGACATACTCTCAGGTGGAGTGGAAAGGGAATACTGGTTGTCTAAGTGAGAAAGCCTGCTCCGATCAAAATGGTTCTCAGCGGACCGCGTGTCCACACATGTCACCCACGGAAACGATTAGCCGTGGAGCGCACCGGTCGGCTGTGGAAATTCGCCTTGGAGCAGGCGGCCTCTTAAGTGTTAGACAGTACACACCTCGTATCGGGGTCAAGCGGACTGGCTGGTTTTTGATGCTTCCAATGAGGTGAGCAATCTAGTACAGGATGTAAGAGTTTATCGGCTTCGCCATTTCAACCGTTTTGTCGGTAATAGTCACTGCTTCAGCCGCGCGTTGCGAAACTCGTCCATTTTTCCCCGATAACCAAATCAACCGTTTTTCTTCTATTAGCTTACAATTTTCATAGGTTTGTCCCCGTGAGTTCTCCATTCTAACTGCTCCAAACCTTCAATTTATGTCATGAATTCAATAACACTTTTGAGCGTGTCTGCTGCCTTTGAGGGTAGGTTCTTTGCCATTCGGCCTTCGGAAAGCGGACAACGGGTTTGTGATAGGCATACCGAAGAACCTCAAGGCAAAATTTCTCACCCTTTACTTACCGTGATCTCTCGAAGATCTTATTCGTGTTAAGCACTTCGAATAAACCCCTTAGACTAAGTTAAAACAAAAAGATTTTGTAGCACTCTTTGAGTTGAAGCCCATCCAGATTTAGGGATGGATGAGTTGCCCTTGTTAGTTTTACTTGGTGGTGGTAGTGAAGCTTCAGAAGATTTATACTTCTTATTGCCGCTCATTACGTAGTTGCGTGACATTGCTATGAATGCTTAGATTATTCGTCATTTGAATTCCGAATATTTGTTCGTTTGAAATAAAAAATGAACGAATTCATTCGAAATTTGTTCTCTCGGAATAAAAAATTAACTAATACATGCGAAATTCGTTTGTTATGTCTCTTTTTAAAAAGTTCTCCCCAGAGTGTACATACATATATTGACACGGATTTTGAGATAACTGTTGCATTGGGCTGTGCCGTTCGAGTATAAATGACCTGACGCGCCCCTCGCTGAACATGTAGGTATCGCTCGTACTCCTGTGGCAGTTTTATCATCTGTTTCATAGCATCGTCATAAATTTTCACGCGCTTCATATTATTCGAACTCTGCACCATACTGCGTCGTAATGAGTTACTGTGCTTCTCTGGGCCAAATTCCGGTCCGCAATTGCGTCTCGACACGCTTAGCGGCCGCACGCACTCGAGTCAGTCGAGTTTCCAGCGCCAAAGCCGACTCGATATGGCTTTCTTATGCAGTGTTCTCCAATTTTGTTCAGTTCTCAGCTTCTAAATTCCACCTGTATTCAACATATCGGCGGCTGCGGAGCTAGAAGCTTTTTCGACTCTAAAGCGCGCGGCCGCAAAGTGTCTCGAGACGCGATTGCGGACCGGAATTTGGCCCAGATAAGCACAGTAAAACACGTATCTGAAGCTTGTGTGCATGGCAGAGTTGGGGCCAATTTTATATCGCTCCACCATAGCGGAAGCGCTGGAGTGCTCTTAGCCTCTGCCCGCGGGTACAAAAGATTCATGCCTAAACGCCGCGCCAGTGCTCTTACATATCCTCTGGTTCCGAGCCAAATTTACTATGTTCCCTCGCGCGCTTGTGTGGAGCGAGGGCACAGACAGCGAGAAAGTGTGGAGAGAAGGAGGCGCAACGTACGCGCACAGACGCACGCGATGAACGTAAATAAATCTCTTTCGGAAGCATGTACGAATAGCGGAGACTAAGTAGTAGTAATAGTCTATTCTTGTTAGTATGGTGGGTGTAGCTGCGGATCACTCAGCAGTCTGCGCGCCTGTCGCGTGCGTCGATCGATTACCAACCACATTTCTCTTGGTCGCACACGACACAGCGCAGGCTGCTGAGGTGTCCGCAGTTATCATTCTCGTGGTTAACCTAACGATACACAATGACATTGTAGTTTTAATTTGACCGTTTCGCGCACCTTCTGACGGATTCATAAATGTTAATCTTCTGGGTTAGGGTAAATTGGAGAACTCCCTCCCACAGCTGCTACTCATCCCGAGCCTGTCGAAACCCTCAGAAATCGGTCCTATATAAGTTTCCCATTTTACCAGATTTCCCTGGATTACTCTTTTCAGTCTCTGATCACACTGACGATTTCGCGCCTTCTCGATGCGAAGTTGTTCTCATCCGACCACATTTCACGCAGCACGCCATTAGGCTTTTGTGCAGCCATTTGCATTTTGTTGCCCTCCTCTTTATCCTGGTAGTGCTTTACTAGAGTTGCCCATGGTAGACAAAATAACTATGAAGTCCGAGAAAGTTTTCCGCAACCTGATATTGTGGTGCGCGCGAAGCGCGCACCAGATTTGGCTTTAACTCGCCCATGCGCAACTCTGCGATTCCGGAATCAGCGTTCAGAGTAACTGTGGAGATGCGGTTTTTCCTCCATTGGAAAGAGCGTAAAAAGTTGGTGTATGTACCAGTAAATGGTTTCGAATGGTCGCTTGGCGCTCGAGAAAAATGGGGAAAACCAGGTGATCATGGTCGAAAAACTGTTAATCTCCTTTTTTTTCAGACGGCGTTCACGATCTTGTTGCAGTACTTAAAATTGAGCTAGGAAGCTAATTTTTTGGCAGGAGGCTAGAAATGGATGCAGCTAGCACCTATTCAATTTTGGAGTTGAAAACTCAATTTCAGCGGAACCTCAATATTAAGGGTCAAGACGGGTAAAAACATGTAAACATGTTATTGCAAACCATCCGACGTTCCCTGAACTTCGAAAATGAACTAGTGAAAATCAACACAGCTAGAGATAGGCTTCCGGCCAAGATTGTTCTCTCTTTGAGATGGTTGGTGTGAACAGGACTTGAGTGCGCAGGGCGCCGCAGAAAGAGACGATTATAATTTGCCACCGGCACAGAATTCTCACTCAGGAATTATCCTGTTAAAGTTGGCCAATTGAGGCAAGTTAAAACCTGTTTTACGTGTACTATGCCAAGACGCGTATGAACATAGACATGTTTATACAAAGGTATTAACAATGTTGCTGGTATAAAAGGCTCCTCAACTCACCGTGTGCCTCAGTCGGCTCTTCAGAGCCGGACCTGGAAGGTGGCCTCAGTCACTTTCCAGAAGATCCACCGGATACCGGAGGATAATTTTTGTCGCCGAGGGGATATCCCCACGGCTCGGGGGAGGGGGGAGGTGGTACCCAAGTATGGGCCCATCTCCACACGGTTTGCAGTGGGGTGGACCCCACTGCGAACAGTGGTGGTGGGGTCACCCCCACCTCCCGTTAGGATCACAGCAGGGATGATCCTTGTGGGATGGTTTCTTGGAACCCGAGAAAGTGGAGAAAACCAAGTGATTTTGGTCGAAAAGCTGTTAATCTCCTTTTTTTCCTGACGGCATTCACGATCTTGTTGTAACACTCAAAATTTAGCTAGGAAGTGAATTTTTTGGCAGGAGGCTCCAAATGGATGCAGCTAGCTAGTACTCAATGTTGGAGCTGAGAGCTCAATTTTAGGGGAACCTCAAAATTGAGGGCCAAGACGGGTAAAAACATGTAAACGTGTTATTATAAACCATCCGACGCTCACTGAACTTTAAAAATGAACTAATGAAAATCAACACAGCTAATGATAGGCTTCTGCCCAGGATTGTTTCCTCCTTGAGACGGTTGGTGTGAATAAGATTTGAGGAGTGCGCAGGGCGCAGCAGAAAGTGCGCGAGCCCCCAGCGGGAATGCGCAGGACGCCGTAAAAAGTCTGTGGAACCTCAGTGGAAATGCGCAGGACGCCGTAGAAAGTGTGCGGGCCCCAGTGGGAGAGCGCAGGACGCTGTAAAAATGTACGGGACCACAGTGGGAGTGTGCAGGACGCCGCAGAAAGTGTGCGGGCCCCAGTGGGAGAGCGCAGGACGCTGTAAAAATGTACGGGACCACAGTGGGAGTGTGCAGGACGCTGTAAAAATGTACGGGACCACAGTGGGAGTGTGCAGGACGCCGCAAAAAGTGTGTGGGACCCAAGGTAGAGTGCGCCGGACGCCATAGAATGTGTGCGGGACCCAAGGTAGAGTGTGCAGGACGCCGCAAAAAGTGTGTGGGACCGGAATGAGAGTGCGCCGTACGCAGTAGAAAGTGTGCGAGACCCAAGTGGAAGTGAGCAGGACGCCGTAGAAAGTGTGCGGGCCCCAGTGGGAGTGCGCAAGGCGCTGTAAAAATGTACGGGACCACAGTGGGAGTGCGCCGGACGCCGTAGAAAATGTGCGGGCCCCAGTTGGAGAGCGCAGGACGCTGTAAAAATGTACGGGACCACAGTGGGAGTGTGCAGGACGCCGAAGAAAGTGTGTGGGACCGGAATGAGAGTGCGCCGTACGCCGTAGAAAGTGTGCGAGACCCAAGTGGAAGTGAGCAGGACGCCGTAGAAAGTGTGCGGGCCCCAGTGGGAGTGCGCAAGGCGCTGTAAAAATGTACGGGACCACAGTGGGAGTGCGCCGGACGCCGTAGAATGTGTGCGAGACCCAAATGGAAGTGCGCAGGACGCCGCAGAAAGTGTGTGAGATCGGAATGAGAGTGCGCCGAACGCCGCAGAAAGTGTACGGCCGAAAAGTGGGAGTGCACAGGGCGCAGCAAAAAGTGTACGGGACCCCACTGGAAGTGCGCACGATGCAGTAAAACGTGTAGGGACCTGAGTAAGAAAAAAAGGGTCGTTTTTTCATGTCTGCGAGTCACAATTTTTAGGAGTTATAGTCGTCCGACCACACCGATTGGTAATGATTCAATTATTTACCGTAGGCAAAAGCTTTCATAAAAGGTTTTGCCTCTCCAGACTGGGGATCGCTGAGCAAAAATCAGGTCATGAAGGGAACCTTTGGGAAAAATATATGAAATTTCCAAAAGTTTAGCTTCCTGGCAAAAGTAATGATTTGGCAATGTTATAACTACAAGAAATATAGATCTCATCAAAATAAAATTGAAAAAACAACTCGAAATATGTTTGAAAATGATTTGGCACACAATAACCAGAAATAATGAAAAACTGGGAAATGTAGTGAAATGACCAAAACCGGATTTGGCGGTCATTCATAGGCCAACTTTTGATAAGTATGTAGTGACTGACGAGCGATCACATTTTACAAGATAATCCGTTAAACTTATCAAAGCTAAATCAAGCGCGAAACGGAAACCGTAAAACATTCCATTGAAGCTGTAATACGGAAATCAGCATAGGTCAAGCTATGTGAACGTAGCGCTCAAATCCGATGCGCGCTTAATTTAGCTTTGATAAGTTTAACGGATTATCTTGTAAAAAGTGATCGCTCGTCAGTCACTACATACTTATCAAAAGTTGGCCTATGAATGACCGCCAAATCCGGTTTTGGTCATTTCACTACATTTCCCAGTTTTTCATTATTTCTGGTTATTGTGTGCCAAATTATTTTCAAACATATTTCGAGTTGTTTTTTTATTTTATTCTGTTAACTTCTATATTTCTTGTAGTTATGACATTGCCAAATCATTACTTTTGCCAGGAAGCTAAATCTTTTCTTGATAAGAAAATGTCAGACTTTCTGCCAATAAATTAGGCTCACGGCTTTGTTTTGGGGGACTCTTTTCTGATAAACCTTGAAAAAAATCAAGGAGTAAACGGAATGTTTTTCTCTTCGCATTACCTTTTTCTAGTGTAGCCTGTGCGAATTCGAGTGCGAAATAATAATCTCAAACATTGCGCTAATATTTTTCAGCCAGCCTGCATACCTTTCGCTTCACTCGAGAACTTAATACTGATACGGGGCAAGAGGAAAAATTAACAATAAGTTGCTTTTATTTACTCACAAGTCCAGTGATATCCACGAATCATACCAATATTGAAACCTTTTCACTTTTAGAACGTGGAATACAAATTAGGGTGTTAGGGAGCTACTAGCCGAGCGCGAACCCATCAGCTGTGGCTACGAACACGAGAGCAACATGTTGGATATTTTTAACAGCTGTTCCTATCCTCTTCAACCGAACTGGACGTAGAGGAAACAGCTTGCCTTCTAGCGAGCGTGAGATTGTCGGAGTACATAGTTTTCATCCCTCTCATAATATATGTACCATAGAAGGCTTATTATCTGCTTGTCCCCATCTCTTCGAGAGTCTCTCTAAACCTTACAAGGGACCAACCACTCCGAACACAAAGTGGAGTTTCGAAAAACGGTCGTCTAAGGGTTGTAGGGGGCTCAAAAAGAAACAATCTAAGATTATAGAATATCTGTCAGTCCTCCCGCGTAGATCAAAAACGATCAAAACAATGGGTTACGGTGGCAAAATGCCATTCAGTGCACCCTAACCTGATAAAACCCGCCGAAAAACTTGAAACGGACCTCAGATTCGTGTTCAGCGTCCCAAATTACCTCCTGAGCGGAGTTTGGGCAAAAATATTTCGACTTCTTAAATCCTAAAAATTGTATTGAGCTTACAAACCTCATGAGGCTCCAAAGATCGAAAAAACTCTGAGGCTCGAACTTCGCTCTTGGGGGTTATTTAAAACGCTCATACGAATCTGAGGTTCCATTATCGATTTTCGACAGATTACGGTTACTTACGGTAGGTATACAGTAATTGGATCAAAGTCAGATTACGCTTACTTACGGTAGGTAATATATCAATCTGGCGTTCATTTGTCAATTTTCAAGTTATTGAGGTAGGTTCAGGCCCTGTATGGAATGGCTACTACCGTAATCTACAGTAAATCTCACAAATTCAACAAATGGACTCCATATCGTGTTCACCACCCTAGATTACCACAACATCTAAGTTTCGGGCGAAATCCGAGAAAATGTTTCGGATTTCTCAAAAAATTTCTTGGTGGGTATCCTTGCCTCGCCGCGAAGCATTGAAAAACGCCTTTACCTTTTTTTTCAGAATGGTTTTTTTTCTTCGGAGAAGCCGTGTAGAGCCGACTCGAGTTCTACGTGCAAAGTGGTTCCAGTAAAGTTCATTTGATCCGGATTGGTTAGGGAATGGTTCAGTTCAACTCAATGTTTTGGAATTGATAATGAAATACTTGTCTTGAGTATTCAAACCATGCGCTAATGTATGAAGTTCGCTTCATTGAAATTTGTAGTTTTGGTAAACCCACTTCTGTTTATAACAATTATTTCTGTTGGAAAAAAGATTGGTCATTGATCAAGGAGCAAGTTGACGAAGTTTCATTTTCCGAACTTTTTTCTAGCGTCATATCAAAACAAGCTCCCTGAAGTGCTTCTTGAAGCGATATGGCTTTGACTGCAAGCTCATACGGCTTAAAAATCAACCAGGAGAAGACCAAGATCATGACATCCGATGGGCCGCCTGCATCTGTTCAGTTTGAAGGAGTTGAGCTTCAGCAGGTCAAGGAATTCAAGTATCTTGGGTCGGTAGTGCAGGAGCGAAAAGTTGCGGCTACGGCAGAGGTGTGCAGCAGAATCGGGCAGGCGTCTAGTGTGTTTGCGTCGCTTGGCTGGTGTTTGTGGAAGAAAAACAACATTTCACTGAAGACTAAAGTGCGAATGTTCCGAGCGCTGATAGTACCCGTAGTACTATACGGCTCGGAAACCTGGACTCTGCTAAAGTCAGACCTCGTCAAGCTAGAAGTCTTCCAGATGCGATGTTTGCGCCAGATTCTTGGAATTACGATTTGTGATCATGTTTGCAACGACGATATACGGAAGAGCTGCATGAATCAACCGACGGTCGGAGAACAGCTGCAGACAAAAAGACTGCGATGGTTCGGACATGTATGTAGGATGGACCCGTCCCGTCTCCCGTACAGTATGCTGTGGCGTAAGCGCCCACCATCGTGGAGAATTCAACGAACGGCCCCGAAGAAGACATGGCTCAAACATATAGAGGAGGATCTGAAGACTCAACGGTGCAGTGTCCTTAACGCTATACTTGTTGCTGCAAACCGTTTCGATTGGAAGCGTATCGTTCAGGCCGCACGAGCTCCTATGGCACCTACAGCAGTGTATTGGTTGAGAGGGCATCCCGTTCTACCAGACGCCAGCTAACGGGATGAGTGAGTGAGTGAAGTGCTTCTCCGAATTAAGGACGGTTCTTCTGTGGCATATGTGAGGAGAAGGGTAAGAATATTCTTGATATTTTAGCTAATGTTGAACCCTAGAATTTCTATAGTTTCTAACATAGATGAGAAACGTTTTCCTTTCATATCCCGTTACCTCTGCGATAGAGAAGAAGAGGGATTAGAAGACAAGGGTACGTTTGTGCTACATCTTCCAAATCCATCGTTCTGGTTTCATTCCCCTTTTTTCGGTCATTTTTGATCTACCCGTGAGGACTGTGTGAAATTTTTGAATCTCAAATTGTTGCTTTCGAACTCCTCTACAATGCCCAAAAGAACGTTTTTCGAAACTCCATTTTGCGTTCAAAGTGGTCCCTTGAAAGTGCAACCGGCACAGAAAGCTCAGGTCACGATGTGACATCAAGACTCTTACGTCTAGAGAATATAGGCAAATATTTATTGATTTGACAGTTTGATCATGCGAAATACATAATTAAGCTAGCTCAATCTTATAAAAGAGTTGTTTTAATTTGTAATAGCACAGGTACTTCATTCCTCCTATCACCTTCGTTCCTGGCCTTTGATCACTGTCGCCCATTGGAATCTGAAGGTAGATCTTAATAGACTGTCGAAAAGAGGCACATATACAAAACGCCGAAGTGCTGTATTGTGTTTTTCTCAATAAGAAATCATCCAACGAATTCGACGCTACTTCGATCACTAATCTTTGCTCGATACCCAGCTAGGTGCTTGAGAAAACCTTCGCATACGGAAAGGAAATACGTATATTTACCTCATTGTGAAGAGGAGGGGAACTGGAGCGCGAAAGGTGGGAAGAAGTCCTCAGGGAGAGCAGAGAGTTTCTCCAAGAAAGAGTAAGGATTTTTCTCCTTCAGGAGCAGAGAGCTGCAGAGCAGTAGGTGGTGTTTTCATGGGGGAATGTCCCCTTGTTTTCAAACCTCACTGCGTTTGACGATCCTTTGTTCTCAGGCTAATGGAACTAGGGCGAAGTTATTTCCGTGCAGGGCTCAGAAGCAGGGATATGCGTACAAGACATTTTGTAATTCGTTAGACGTTAGTCGTTCAACCGGCCGAAACCCTCGTTAGTCGTTAATCGTTAGTTGTTCAAAATCTTGGCTTTGAATTTAAAGGCTGAGGACGCGGTGAAAAAACTATCAGAAAAACTACAAAAGTTAGCTTAGATCGAAAACAGCTGAAATACTATGAAGGTAGAGCGGTGAAAAACGGGCTAGAATTAGAGTTTCTAGGGCTCAAAGATGTCGGTTCGTGAACAAGTGCACAGCGCTGCCCAAAAAGATCGTAGTCTCATGCCGAGCAGTCAAAAATCATCGACATTCAAAAGAAGAAATAGGTGCAAATTTACCTAATAAGAACATTTGAACAAAGAAAGCTAGCATTTCAGTCAATGTTTTTGACAAGATGAGTCACTAATCATTGATTGAAATTCAGCTTCAAGCCAGCTGATGTTCTTCATATTAGAGATCATCGATGCCGACAATGTGGAGTGGGCTCGTCCACCATCAGAAGACAAGAAAGTTCAGGCTTCAAATTTGACCCAAAACAGCCGGTTTTTCGCGATTTTTTCTTTTAGGTCCTACCACTCTAAACCCAGAAAAAGGTTCAGACAGGAAAAGAAGAAATGCCTTTAAGCACACTCGAGGCAGAAAAAAAACTTAAGAATAGAAAAAAGGTAGGTATGACATTAAAGGCACTGTTCACGATAAACTTCATCCTCGATTTTTTCATGACAAACGCTTTTCGTGGCTCTCACATGTAGAACAGCGTCGAAGAAATGGGACGAAAAGCGACCCAGGAGCCACAAAACGGCTTAGAAAAGTGGGTAAACCTCGCCGCTTTGGGCAAGTCCGGCCCCTTTCCGCCCTTCGACGTGAACAATTGAACACTTGAGATGAGCTATGGTTCCCGATCAGAAACCCCGTTCTTCCCTTCATTTTCAACTTCTCTCTTTACTCAGGTCAGCTCGCATACATTGACTGCAGAAGACGGAAGTTACAAGCCTCGGACAACTACTCAACCATGCTTCCCTAGCTAAATTTTCGAAGGACCATAACTCCGTTAGCAGAAGGTCTTGTACGATTCCAGAGACATCATTGGAATCAGAATGGGACTGTTTTCAAGACAGGCGAAAAATCAGAAAAGCGATTTTTATCGTGAACTCTGCCTTTAAACACACAAAACATTCATCTTTAGAAACGTTAGTTTAAACTGCAAATCCTACGCATTCATAATTAGAAATATGAATGAAAGCCTCATAATCGAAAGTGTGTATGTCGATTTTCGTCTTTTTTTTTGATGAGAAAAGAAGCAATATGGGAAATCGAGGCAACCTTGAGCTATTCGCTTTTTTTCTGTGCTGTGCTTACATGACCGCGAGCACAGGTAGCGTTTTCTTTCAATGTTAACAACAAAATCCGGCAAACGACAGACGGCAAAAAAGTCCCGAAAATGGCCGGCGAACGACAAACAGCAAACGGCAATTTTCGCACATCCCTGTTCTCAATCCCTGAGACGTCGCCGATTGGTCGCCGAAGGAATCTCTTGCCCTGCTTTCTCAACTTCTTTTGCCCCCTTGACAGTTGAGCATGATAGACAGCGTCCTATCAAATGTTTTTATTCTCTCATTTTTGTGAGAGAAAAAAAAAACGTAAAGGCCAACCCGAGCATCACGCGAAGTCGCGACGCGTTTTGAGCGCGGTCTATCCAACTCGCCCTTTGACGTACTATAGCTACGATAAGCTCTTCGAGTGAAACAGTTCTACTCAGCGTTAAATATAGGAATAAATTGAAGCTTTATTCGTTATGTGGCGACAGTTAATTATCCACCACTTTATCCGCAACGTTTCGGGTCTTAGACCCATCATCTGACGGCTAAAATTTGATCATATGGCCGCGAAACACACATTAGATATAATTAAAAATCTGACCTACGGATGCGCGGTAGGAGTGGATGAGAGGGTGGTGGCGGGTAGGGTCTTCTTGGAACGGCCGGCTCAACCACAGCACAGACGCAAATGGTGGGAGGATTTTCAAATGTCGTTAATCAGTGAGATCAGATTGGAGTGTTATCATCTTCAGCGCGTCCTTCATTTCTTCCGGGTTGTTCATCGGTGGTGAATGCAACCGTATCTCCAGAGCTTCCCTTATCTTTTTTTTCGGCAGTATGAGAGGTATGCATGCTCTCATTTCTGGCGCGGCTTCATGCCGTGATGTTCGATGCTTGGAGAACGCAGTGTTGAGATACGAGGACGGTGATCTCAGGGCTAGCATATGTTCATCCAGCCTCTTGTGGAGAGGCCTACCAGTTTCGCCAATGTTAAATTCTTCACAGCCCAGGCAGGTGACCTTGTAGACTACATTCTGTGCTTGGCATATTTGTAGATCTGCAGTGCAATATCTGCAACCGGTACGCCCACAACGGTTGCCGTAAGGTCTAGATGAAGATAAGAGGTCTCGGAGTGTGGCGGGAGGACGGAACACAAGTCGCAGAGGGAGAGCTGATCTTCGCACTGCTCTGTTTACTTATTTCGCGGAACTTTCATTCACAAAAGGAAGAACAGGAGAAGTTCCAGATGTAGATTGATACGGGCGCCAAGTAACGAACTCGTGCTCGATGTAGCCGTTTTGATGCAGTATTTCCGCTAACTGGCTCTCTATATCTGCCTGATCATCTGGCGTTAACTTCCTTCCTGTGCTGAGCAAACTCTGAGCATAAATTCAGAAGTTCTACTCAGCGTTTGTTGAACTGATTCTATTTTCACGTAAAGATAACTTATGCGATAAGCGCTTCCAAATGATGGCTATCGCGAGTATAGCATAGATTCAGAAGCAGGGTTCAGCACGAGGTAAGGACAAGGCTAAATTTTCTCAGATCCCCCCGTCCTCCCACGCCCCTCTAAAAGCAAACTTTTGGCGATTTGCTCAGACCCCCTCCCAGAAGCGTTAGTAGGTCAAATTTTTGGCGAATTGCTCAGACCTCCTCCCAGGAGTGTTAATTGTCTGTTTTGTAGTAAAATTGAAATAAAAGGAACAACTTAATCCAAAAGATGTATAATTTGAAGGAGAACAACCATTTCAAAAAAAACAAGGCATTAACATTGGAATAGATCACGGACGAGGCTTTTCTTGACGGATTACATGAAGTTGCCTGCGTTTTTGAAAAACTTAGCTACAGTAAGGGTTTTGATTATAGTGAAGACTCTCCTAATGTTGAATGTAAGACACATATGTTTAAACAAGTATCCAGAAATTGTGAATGGTTCCGGGTAGGGAGCTAAGGTATATACGTGGTGGAAAACAAGCGTGGAGAAGATGAAGTGATCGGCTAAGGTCAAGAATACGGGATGTCTCGGAGAATTAAATGTGTTTTCAAATTAGTATGAGTTCGTAAATTCATTTCGCAAGTTCAAGAAGAACATGTCACTCTGGATGTATGGACTTCTGGTTCGAAAGAGCGTCATCCGGTCTGGTTACGTTGCAAATTTTATTGTCAGAAACCCACTCATTCACGAGACACACGACACGGGTTCGATCCCGCAAGGTGCTCAATTTTTGGAAAACTAGACCTCACATTTTTTTGCAAAGTAAGGGCCACGAAAATAAGATATTCGAGTCGAGAGTGGTAGATTTACCCTATATACGAATTTTCAGCCCCTAAGATGGACGCTGAAAGACACTTCTCTGTGTGGCCCACACCTGTCGCAGGCGCGGTCGCCCTGGAAGTTTACATTTTTGCAAGGTTTGAGTCAGGAGAATACAATGATCGAGTCCAGCGTGGTCGATATACCCCATATACTCACTTTCACCGTCCAACATAGATGCTGAACACCGCTGCAGTACAAGGCCTCACACTTCTCAGGTGTGGTCCCGCCGGAAGTCGTCAGTTTCGAAATTTAGGTGTCACGAGAGTAGGATATTTGAGTCCAGCGTGGTCGATTTACCCTGTATACAATCTTTTACCGTCTCAGTGTAACGCCGAAGACCGCTACATAGGAAGCGGAACAAGGTAAAAAACGTAAAAAAAAACGTCGAAGTCCACAAACCTGGAGTAGAGTATTAAAACACCTTTGACTTAACTTCCGAAAGAGCTACCCCGGGTTTGAACAAAACTAAGAAACTAGGTTTGTAACCCCACCGAATGAAACTTTACTCGCTCCCAGAGGACGCCTTACAAAAAAATTCACTAGGTGTGGGCATTTGATGTTTTGAGCATAAATGTCCACACCTAAATGCACTGGCTAGGTGTGGACATTTATGCTGAAAACATCAAATGTCCACACCTAGTAAAATTTTTTGTGAAGCGTCTTCTGGGATCGAGTAAAGTTTCATTCGGTGGGGTTACAAACCTAGTTTCTTAGTTTTGTTCAAACCCGGGGTAGCTCTTTCGGAAGTTAAGTTAAAGGTGTTTTAATACTCTACTCCAGGTTTGTGGACTTCGACGTTTTTTTCTACGTTTTTTACCTTGTTCCGCTTCCTATGTAGCGGTCTTCGGCGTTACACTGAGACGGTAAAAGATTGTATACATGGTAAATCGATCGCGCTGGACTCAAATATCCTACTCTCGTGACACCTAAATTTCGAAACTGACGACTTCCGGTGGGACCACACCTGAGAAGTGTGAGGCCTTGTACTGAAGCGGTGTTCAGCATCTATGTTGGACGGTGAAAGTGAGTATATGGGGTATATCGACCACGCTGGACTCGGTCATTGTATTCTCCTGACTCAAACCTTGCAAAAATGTAAACTTCCAGGGCGACCGCGCCTGCGACAGGTGTGGGCCACACAGAGAAGTGTCTTTCAGCGTCCATCTTAGGGGCTGAAAATTCGTATATAGGGTAAATCTACCACTCTCGACTCGAGTATTTTATTTTCGTGACCCTTACTCTGCAAAAAATATGAGGTCTTATGTTTTCCGAAAATAAAGCACCTTGCGAGGTCGAATCCGCGTACTGTGTTTCGTGTATGAGTGGGTTTCGGAGAATGAAATCCGAAACGTTACCCGATTAGATGACGCTCTTTCCAACTAGCAAGTGTTTTGCCATGTCTGGTTTGGCTAATGTTGAAACATCTATTTTCGTATCTGACCACTTATTAAAGCGTGTTTTCCATACGTTTAAAGTGACCCGTTCTTCTCTGAAAACATATTTATTTGTTTAGTACATCTCGTCGTCTTCGCCTTTGCCAATAACTTCATTCATCGCATCCACTCTTTTCTTCCGCCCCTTTTTGTAGCTTCCAATCTGTTCTTATTTGAAATTCAGTACACAACTATCCAGGATACACGCCCAGAACCTATGTGCCTTATATTCGACCGTAGGAGGACCTTTACTATAATTTTTACATTTGCGTTAATTTAATTACAACAAGCTTTCATGTTTATTGGATGGTATTACCGAATTATTCGCAAAAAATATTTCTAAAAAGTGTACCTACGACCGGTCAAAATGATTCACGTGGTCTCCCGGTGGAGCTCACAAGGGAACCACAATAAGTCATAGTGACCGTTCCAAGTGAAATATACTTTTCTAAAACCATTTTCGGTCGAAAAGTCCGAATATGCCCATCGCAGCTGCCTAGACCCACTGAAAGAAGTTATAGGCATTTTTTCTCTGATTTTCGTACCTATTGTACCCTCCAAAAAGCGCATTATTTTAACGAAAATCCGAAAGCGGACCTCATAATCGTGTTCAGCGCCCAAAACTACCCCCTAGGCAAAGTTTGGGTGAAAGAGCATTTTCCAAACTTTGCGCAGACTAATAGCGTTTTGGACTTGTACGGATTTTCGGTTGGGCGTTTATTTATATCAATTAGAGGGCTCTCGAAGCGTTTTAGAATAATATTTCAGATTAGACTAAAAATTCGCTCTGGGAGGGGGGTTATTTGGGGTGCTGATCACGAATTCGAGGTCCATTTAACGATTTTCTGAGTTTTTCGGCTGTATTCGTTCACAGATTCCCATCGGGGGAGAATTTGATGGAAAATCGCGACTTTTGACGTTTTCCGGAGTGCTACTATAGATTATGCTCAAATTATTTCTCTGGAGGTTATTTGGAGTGCTGAACACGAATCTGATGTCGGTTTATCGATTTTTTGCAGCTTACGGTAGATTACGGTGGGTACACGGTAGTTTAGTGAATGTATCAGATTTGTCTCAAAGTTTTTATGTGGGGGTTTTTTGGAGTGCTGAACACAAATCTGATGTCAGTTTATCGATTTTTGACAGCTTACGGTAGATTACGGTGGGTGTATGGTAGTTTGGTCAAAGTCTCAGATTTGTCTCAAAGTTTTTATGTGGGGGTTATTTGGGGTGCTGAATACGAATTCGTTGTCCATTTGTCGATTGTCGGAATATTGAGGTAGTTTTTGCCTCCTAAATGGCATGTTACCTACCGTAACCTACAGTTAACCTAAATACGTTGGCAAGCAAACCCCAGATTCGTGTTCAGCACCCCAGATTACCCCTACATACTTGTTTCTAGCAAAATCCGGAGAAAAAAATTAAAAACACCATAAAAATTCCATGGGAGGGGTGGTACCCTTACCTTGTCGCGAAGCTTTGAAAAACCCTCTTAACTTTTTTCAGGGTGGGTCTAGGCTGCTGCGATTGGCAAATTCGGACTTTTTGTCCGAAAATGGTTCTAGAAAAGTACATTTCATTTGGAATGGTCACTATGACTTATTGTGGTTCCGTTGTCAGACCCCCCTCTCTCCACTATTGCGCAGCTCAGACCCCCCCCCCGGTGTGGATATCCACACCCCGCGGCGAACCCTGTTAAGAAGATTCGTGAACATTATCTGAGTGAGATCGATATTCTCTCAATGGCACCGTTACGCAATTTTTCGTGAGAAAAAAGGCTTTAAAAAGTTCATTCCTGCCAAAACCACTCCCAAACCGGAGATTATTTCATGAGAAGCGATAACTAGCATTACTTGTCGTATACACGTATCAATTGGAAAAATATTTTTGATATAGTAAACCTTCTCGTGAATACACTTTGTTTGCTCACCGGTTGAACAGCTTCATATGATTAAAAAGTAAGAAGGGAAGATGGTGGGTGTAGCTGAGAAGCTTTTTTTCTGGAAAGCAGAGAAAAAGGTGAAAAAGCGCGCTTCTGTAACTGAGTGGAAAAGGGAAATGAAAAAATAATTAGACTGTTTTTTGAAAGTCGATTCAAACGGTCCACTATGTATTCGAAAAGTCAAATATCCGAAAAGTGTCAATTTCCGAATAATTCATCAAAAACCGAATATTTGAAAATTGCCAATATACGAGAAAGTCGAAAAACCGGATATTTGAAATGTCGAGTATTCGAAAAAAAATCTTGAAATGTAAAAGTATAGTGTCTAGAGCCTCTTTCAGAGTTCGATCGCTCTGCGACGCAACCAAATGAAAATACTGTGTATCGATCTGGTCGCGTCGCGCGATCAGGTCGCCGGCCTTCAGACAAGATCGCGGGGAAAGTCGCCCAATCGCGCGATTGGGCGACTGAGATGGCCAGATCGCGTCGCCGTGCAGTGTCGCCGTGACGCGACCGATCGCGGCGACCGCTTCATATGTCCTCCTTCAAATTCCTGTTTTTCACGTTGATTCTTCTATTTTTATTAGTTCTGCGAAAGCACCAAGAAAATTTTGAAGAGTCGGAGACTTTCCAAGTTTCCTTTTGATGTAGAGTCTTTGAATCTAACGAAAAGTTTTCCAAGGAAGGCGTCTCCCACAATGTGTATTGGATCAACACACACAAAAACTTCAGGATTCATTAAGGACTATAGTAAGGACCAAACAAAATCGAATTATCCTATAAACCATTCTTTTTTCAATTCATTGCCCCAACCTTGGTTTCCAACAACCAGATAAGGGGAAGTTCAAGTGAAGTCAGAGCAGAATCCCTCACATCCACAGGATTACGAATCGAAGTCAACTTTATGATGATGATGACGTTCGCTGGTTGATGAGTTGAAAAAATTCCAGCAGATAAGTAGGCAAAACAATCATAATTCAAACAATTATTATCATGAAATGACAAACCACAATTCACCACTTCATCATAAATGGCTAACCAATAGAGTATGTCAACGAATATTCGGGCGAATAAACGGATAATCGAATATTCGAATAATTTGATTATTCGGAAAAGTCAAATTTTCGAATAATTCGTTTATTCGAATATTCGGAGAAGTCGATTTTTAGAATAATTTGTTTATTCGAATATTCGGAGAAGTCGGTTTTTAGAATAATTTGTTTATTCGAATATTCGGAGAAGTCGATTTTTAGAATAATTCGTTTATTCGAATATTCGGAGAAGTCGATTTTCAGAATAATTCGTTTATTCAAATATTCGGAGAAGTCAATTTTTCGAATTATTCGTTCATTCGAATATTCGGAAGTTTTTATTCGTTTGATACACTCTACTAACCAATTGCGCGGCACCGCGAACATTAAATAGGCGTAGATTAGAATGTGTACGTGAAAGTGCGCTGTCGCCAACTTCCGCGATTGGGCATTCACACTTCCAAAATCTGCGATTGCCACGGCGACGCGACGGTCGCGTCGCCGTGCCCACGATCGCGTCGCAGAGCGATCGAACTCTGAAAGAGGCCTAGCGGACCACGTGTCTGTACACGTCACCAACAGAAACGATTAGCCGTAGAGCGCACCGTTCCACTGTGTAGATTTGCCATGGAGCGGACTGTCTTTCGACTGTTGAGAAATTCGCAGTTGCGATTTTAGTCGGAAATCGCAGTTTGAAGAGTTTCTCCTACGGAAAAGCATAGCAGGAATGAGAGCGTCTGCTTCGAAAATATTCTCTTCTGGAAGAGGGTGACGGTATTCAGAGAAAATGACGAAAACTCACAACAACGCCGCTATCCGTCTTGCAGCCGCGATATATCCACATTTCCTTATCGTTTGGTATGAAGCCGAGAATTTTATCCGTATATTTACCACATTCCATCACAAATCTATTGCGATATAGCTGCAATTGAAAAATTTTCCAGTGGTTTAGTGAAAAAATCTTATCAGCTTCTTTTGTCAGAGTTGTATTTCTCGCAAATATCTTCGAATGACATCTGATTGATTCTTTGTTGAAGAGCAGGAAACTTTCAATGATTCTGTTATCTAACATAACTGCTTGAGTGCACGAAATGTTGAATAAAGTCACACAGTGGACTTTGGTTTTCTGGCTTTTTCCTACAATCCCACTGATGTTCTAATGTGCACCGGGTGTCCTTTGGACTATCGGGTTTGCACTATACTTGGGCCGAATCGAATGATCGAATAATCATCCTATTGAGGAAAGTCTACTTCGATTGAATCGACTAAGTCGACTATTCGAAAAGTGAAAAACTCGGCTGAATAGAAAAGTCGATCAGTCGGAAAAGAGCGATTTTCGGATAAGTCGAGAAGTCGATCATTCGGAAATAGTATTATCCGACTTATTCGAAAAATTTTCCGCTCTCAAGAGTTCTTAGTTACTGAGAAAGATATTGGGAATGCTAGCTGCTTCGACTGAACAAATTTTTGAATTTGCGCGTAATTAGTGCAGAATTTGTGTTGCCACAGATAGAATTCATTGTTGTCTTTTTTAAATTATCCAACTAGATTGCTAAACGGGCAATATATACAGGCAATATCATCAAAATTATTAACATGTAAAGAGGCAACACGTGCTGTTAACTAATGGGAGGCAAACAGTTGTAATAGCACAAACCCATTGCGCTCCAAGTTGGTAGCGTTTGCCGTCGACATGGCACCAGAAGGTGCAGGTACATCCAACACATAGAGACAAGAGAGTGAGAAGCTTCATTCTGAAATGGTTCGCATTTAATGAATGCATCGGACGATCTTAGCGCTTCAGCTGTCGGCATATTCTGATTTGATCGCCAAGTGCTGGACATTCATGAAGGTTTGTATCTAAACTCTGCTTAGTAATGGAAACTCCTCCGAAAAATAGGATCATTGCGTCCACAATGTGAGAGCAGGGTACTCTACGAGGAGTGGGCCGGCCAGTTCTGCTCAGACCGCCCCCCCCCTCTGATGCCAATTTCGCTTAGACTCCCAACCAGGAACCTTAGCAGGTCTATTTCGACCGTCCCCCCACCTAGAGCTGATATGTTCAAGCAGGTTTTTTCCTCTAACGTTTCGTTGCAGTTAAATTACTCTTGCCGTATTAAAATGGTAAGAATGAAATTATCAAATGGTTAGAAAAAAACCGAAATTGGAAGCTTGGAGCCAATGCTGATGCTGCCTAGAAAAGGATACGGATGTCTGAGAGGACGAATTGCATTCCCTATACAGAGGAGCTGAAAGTGCAAAAGTATAGACTATCTTCCTCATATCGAGCTGGTCAATGTAGGCTTATCGAGTTTACCATGTCAAAATCTGCTCATTATTGTTGTATTTCGCCATGACTGTTGCTCGCTCTGCCCAGACTCATCTGAGCAAGCTAGGATATATGTATATGCAACTGGTAACAGCCTGTGATGTGTGTCAAAATGTGGATGTTTGATGGAGGGTTCGATCCCGTCAGAAGTCCGCATTTTCCTACAAAATACGAAAGTAGGATTTTTGAGTCGATCGTAATCTATTTACAGAGTACAGCAACGTTGATCGTCTCAGATTGATGCCGAAGTCCTCTTCAGTATAGGGCTCATATCTGCCTCAGGTGTGGTCAAGCCGGAGGCCGAGAATTCGGAAAATTAGGTGTCACGAGAGTAGGATATTCGGGTACAGCGTGGTCGATTCACCTTCTCCATGGACGGTGAAGTCTCAGAGTAATATCAAAGAGCGCTACATAGGCAGCGGGAAACGACGAAAAAAGTTCGAGTCAACGAACGTAAACTAACGTTTTATAAGCGTAACAACTCACATTCTAAATTGGGGACCCGGAATAATCCTGACTCTGAAGAACTACTACGCTTTGAATCCTACCGTTTAAGACCTGCAGCGGATCGTCAGCTCTACTGTCTGAGTAGCTACCAGGCTGAGGCTTCCGATACACCGCTGAGGCACTATTTGTAGAGGAATTCCAGCCTTCGCACGCCAACCATGAAAGCTCTCCCCTCATTCCAAACACCCTTCGTAACAGTGCATGCCGTTCCAGTAATCAATCGTACCAGGGGTGTGCATTTTCCGTTTACCGATTTACCGATTTTCCCGATTAACCGTTGTTTTTTCGTGAAATTCTGATTTATCGATTTACCGAGTTCTTCTCAAAATTTACCGAAAATACTACCAAAAAAATTGGATGTTTTTTGCCTAGTCGGCCTACTTCTTACTCGTATTTCACGGGTTCACTACTGTTATGGCATGCCTTTGGCGATATATACTTCTTCATTCTTGTTTTTATTTATTTATTTATTTTTTTTATTGGGGGTGTGTATACAAGTCTGTTGGTACCTGCTCGTTGGTGCCCCTGCTTCTACTGAACCCAGCAGACGTTTGAGTGTACACAGGGAACGTTCGAGCGATATAGCGTGCACAACTATATCGCGAAAGTATCCCGCACATTGCATAAAGGTGTCGCCGTCCGGCAAACATAGCCTCTGGTCCATAACACCTTAGGATCCGTACCTAGGGAGTCATGGAGTCTTTGGCCACAAGCCACAATTTCGCCACCCTGAACTGTCGATCGCTGTCGAGTGATATCCAAAAAACTGCGCTATCCAGACTTCTGAGCTATTTCCATGCATCGTTTGCTGCTTTGCAGGAAACCCGCCTCAAGGATAGACCCGTCATCAGCGTCGGAGAGTACACCATCTACTGCGGTAACGCTGACGATAGGAGAGTGGGAGGCTGTGCAATAGCTGTAAGGAAGGATTTCAATGGTATGGTCAAGGAGTTTGGCTCAACTTCGTGCCGGAATGCATTCGTACGACTGCGGGATCACAGAGGATTCAATCTGTGGATAGTGAGTGCTCATGCGCCCACTGAAACCGCCGAAGACAATTCGAAGGATGCGTTTTATGAGGAACTCAATACGTTGCTGGCCAGGATACCTTGTCAACATGCTGTTGTCGTGGGGATTGACGCAAATGCGAAGATGGGACTTGATCAGGAATCCGAAGTACTTGGTAAATGGTTCTACCCAGTGGAGCAAACATCGGACAATGGCTACCGCCTTGTCGACTTTTGTGAACGCAGTGGTCTGATTATTGCATCGACATTCAAGAGGAATCATCGCCGCCATCAGCTTACGTGGCAGGGACCAACCCGGCTATCTCCAGAAGAGCAGCGGAAGCGGAAGATGACAACTTTGAAACTACAGCTTGACTATGTCCTAACGAGGAATATTCCAGTATCGGACATTCGAAGATCTAGAGCTGTGTGGGATGTCGCATTCGATTCGGATCACCGTCCTGTTCTGTTGAACTTCACTGCGAGGATTCATAAGAGGAAGCGAGGGGCTCAGCCTCTCCAGAGGATTGACATGACAAGTCTCAGAGATGAAGAGTGCAGAAGGAATTTCCGACAACGCGTTTCTATTCACATCGGAGTGCGGACTAAGAAGAAACTTTGCGACGCGGATTCTTTTGTCAAGTGCATCCAGGACGCTTCGAAAGAGGCACTCCCGGTTGTACAGCCTAAGAAGAAGTTCGCCTACATCTCAGAAGAAACAACATCTACCTACAACAGAGTATGTGCTCTCCGAACTGCAGGAAACTTCGTGGAGGAGAAGCGTCTGAGGAGGAAGTTGCGTCGGCAGCTTCAAAGTGACCGCGAACGAGAGTGGACGCGTAGAGCTAAGGAGTTCGAGAAGGCTTGGGAGGAGAAGAATCCGAAGAAAGCCTACACGTTGCTGCGACAGTATAGCGGGAAGATGAAGAGATGTTCTCCTGTCTTGAACACTACCAATGGAGTTGCAGTTGGTGATGCGACGCTGCCAATATGGAAGGATTACTTCAGTTCACTACTGAATCGTCCAGCGCCATCAGTACCTGAGCTCCCGCATGTTCAGAGAGCACATTACGATGTCAGTGAGGAACCGCCGACTGAGTCTGAAGTTTTGGATTGTGTCCGGAAAATGAAGAATGGAAAGGCAGGTGGAGATGACAACATCACTGCTGAAATGCTGGAAAGCTCTTCCTCCGTCTGGGATTCGTGAAATGACCAACACCATCCGTGCCATATGGATGAGCGAAAGGATACCCGATTCGTGGAGACATGCGATCATCGTACCTCTTCACAAGAAGCTATCCGTCACGGAGCCTAAGAACTACAGAGGAATCTCTCTACTTTGTGTCATGTACAAGGTTTTAGAACGTGTATCATTCTCCGAGCGACTCATCAAACATCGTGAAGGAACGACCAGAGATGAGCAAGCCGGTTTTCGACCTGGAAGATCGACCATCGACCAAGTGTTCGTCGTGAGAAGAGTAATTGAACCGTGGCAGCGGTTTTCGAAGCCATTACAGCTTGCTTTTTGGACTTCGAAGCCGCGTTCGACTCTCTCATCGTGATCGATTGCTCAATGCTCTGCGAGCAGATGGAGTCCCGGAAAAGTATGTTCGGTTAATCGAGGACATGAACAAAGGAACAACAGCAGCAGTTCGTACACCTGTCGGATTTACGTCAGCTTTCGGAGGTGAAAACAGGAGTAAGGCAAGAGAGGAGCCGTTGCAGGACCTTTTCTTTTCAACTTCGCCGTTGATGACATCATGCGTAGAGTTGCAGAACAGTTTCCTGCGGATGTGATCCTAACACCATCAGGACGCTCCCTTGTCGACCTGGAGTACGCCGACGACATTGTGTTATTCGCTGAAAACAACGCAAAACTGCAAAGGATTGTGAACCTCGTTTCGAAGTATGCCGCAGCCTATGGACTTCGTCTTCGTCCCGACAAATGCAAGCAGATGTGGGTCTCTCAGAGGCCTTCAACTGGAGTTTGTGTGGACGGACAACGTATCGAACTGGTGGACGATTTCTGTTATTTGGGCTGTTTGCTGAAGAACGATGGTAGTTATGCAGCGGATATTCGACAACGATGTGCGAAAGCTACGTCTGCACATTCAATTCTCTAACCAAGTGTTTGTGGTCTACCACCATCGCGAAGGAAGTCAAGTTGCGCGTCTACCTATCCGCTATTCGCCCTATCATGATGTACGGATCGGAGACGTGGGCAGCACCGAAAACGCAGATGGAAAGGTTGGATTGCACGGAGGAAGCTTTTAGGCGTTTGTTTGGATATTTCTGGCCGCGTGTATGCCATAACGAAGACCTTTACAAGGAAATCGACGCAGTACATCAACGCTTGACACGAGGGAGGTGCCAGCATCTCCTAACGCCATCTCAAGCAGCAATGGAAAGTCGACTTCGACTGCTCGGGCATATACTAAGAAGAACGCCGGATCGTCTCGTACAACACGCTTTAAAAATGCTTCCAAATCCTGTCTGGAAACGGCCACCTGGGCGTAGGCGAAAGTTCTGGACGGATGTGGTTGAAGAGGATTTAAAGTCACTCGGCATCGAAAGACAGTTCAGGCGCGATGTTTCGTTTCGCAGGAAATGGAATAGTGACAGCTGGATGGAATGTGTTCAAATTGTGGCTGAAGACCGTGAAAAATGGACACGGCTGACTACTAGGACGGCACACCTCGGTGAAGATGCGGAATGACCGCGTCAGGCGAAAGCCAACCGATTAAGTCAAGTAAGTAAGTCTTGTTTTTATTACCCTTTTTAACCCTTTGGCTCACTTTTTCAATGTTCAAACGATCTTTTCACCTTTTGAGTCACGTGCTTTTTCTTATCTAGATACCACTACGAGCAGTTTTTTCAAAGATATGTCAAAAGGTTTGCAAGGCAGCAGAGTCCTGAAGCAGATATTTCAGAAATTGGAAAAATTCTTTTCGAAACCCCCGAACACAACACTGAACTCATTGCAATTCTGAAACGACTCCATGCTGAAATCATCGTACCCGCAAAATTCCTCACTGACCAATAAGTACTTTTGTGCACCTCCTGGCATAATTGAGGCTGAAAGGTTGTTTTCCTCAGCTGGCCTGATTTTGAGTGACTACAGAAAGGCCCTGACGACAGAAAATTTTGAAATGTTACTTTTTCTCAGAATCAACGTCCCGCTAATCGGGTTCAGCCGTTGGGCTCAGTTTGAAATGTAAAACTCATTCATTATTTGCACTATCCTCATGCACTTTTGAAAATGATATATAAAAATTATTGGTCACTTGTGCTATCGTATGGGATAGGGATCAAAGTCGAAGTCAGAATTTTTACCGAATTTACCGACAAAAAGTTTTTGGTAAAAAATTCACCGAAAAGAATTTTCCGCACACCCCTGAATTGTACCCAGACACATGCTGAACTGTAGCCTTCGGATGGCAATCAGGAAAGAGACCCACTCTTTCACCGCTTCGGCAACTATAAATTTATGTCCACTTCATTCATTCATGAAACTGCACTTACAATTGTGCGCGAAAGCTCAAGGGGGCTGCAGAGATCTGCTCGCGACGACGGAGAGCGCTGGGTGATGCAATATTGATCCCACTCACTGATGGGGGAGATCGACGCGGCGTGAAGGGCGAAGAGAGGGCACCGTAGAGTGCCTTGATGCCGCGACGGGCTGCGTAACTGCCAGCCACTCAGATAATAACACCGGCTGAGCGGGCGGAGAAGTAGGGTCGCCGGCTGAGCGGGCAGGCTTATTTTGGGGGCGGAGCGTCTTACCGGCCGAGCGGGCTAGCATGCATTTTACCGGCTGAGGGGCATTGCTTTACTGGCTGAGCGGGCAGACATAAATCCACGGCTGAGCATGTCACCGGCTGATCGGGCAGACATAGCATTACCGGCTGAGGGGCATGGCTTTACCGGCTGAGCGGGCAGACATAAATCCACGGCTGAGCATGTCACCGGCTGATCGGGCAGACATAGCATTACCGACTGAGGGGCATGGCTTTACCGGCTGAGCGGGCAGACACTGAAGCGAACCAGGCTCATGTACGGAGGGGGCGAAATGGACTTCGAGCTGATTCGGGTGTTGGCATTCGAACGGATGGTCATCCACATGATTTGGATCATTGACCCCTCACCCCTTACGGTTCGTTGTGACCGTGGGAACGTGACAGCGGGTCAATTCATGATTTCTGAAGCAAGGTAAGGCTTGCCGCTTAAGAAATGAAACGCAAGCCTCGAACTTGCTGGGGAATAGGGAGAGCCTACTAGGGGCTTCATCTAGTCTTGCAGATCGATATCATTCACGTGGTAAGCAACTAATACCGGCAGAGCGGACCTCCAATTATCGGCTGAGGGGACAGTGAATGCGGGCTGAGGGGGCAGCCATTTACCGGCTGAGGGGACAGTGAATGCGGGCTGAGGGGGCCACCACTTGCCGGCTGAGCGCTCCACCATTTGCCGGCTGAAGGGGCAGTGAATACCGGGGCATGCCCGGGTACAATGTTTAGTCAGCCGGTATTGCCTGCCCCCTCAGCCAGAGTTACTGCCTGAGCAGTGGCAACCAGGGGTGTGCGGCAATTGCCGTTGCCGTTTGCCGAAATTTTCACCCAAAACGGCAAATTTCCGGCGAAAAATCGTTAAAACAACAGGGTTTGCTCTCACTGCCGTTTCTGTGTTGCTCAGAAATGCGAAGCTGCAACAAATGAATATTTTGACTAGTTTCAGGTACTAGTTCCAGCTCATGTACCTCATGTACTGTGTAATTGTACCCATTGAATCGGTTAATATTAAAAATATTTTGACTAGGTAATCAGAGGAGTTCGCTCGAGTTCTGAGTTTTTTGGGAGCCTCCAAATGTCTTTTGTTATCAACAAATTCTTAACCCTTTGGAAATTACAAAAATGCGAGAAAAACCTTTTCTAGAAGCATTCCGATTACTGCAATGTCCATGATTACAAATTCAAGTGGTGTCAAAGTTGCAGTATGAAAGCAGCCTTTTTAGACATATGAACCCGTTGAGAACTCGTGTAAATTGGTCCGCTTATCGTCGGTTGGTGGGCTGGTGGTAATTATTGGGGGAGGAAGTTGATCTCTTCTACAAATACCTTGTCCGGGTTTTTCTTTAAATTGAACAATTTTAGCAGCGGTGTTCAATAACATTTTTGATTTCGAGATCATTAGCTGAAATGAGGGATTGACTCCGTGGCAGAGCTGTTTGTTAAGAAATGGGGTCAAGATGAAAAAATGAAGAATCTCTAAAGGCGACGATTGAAACCGCCTACAAGTTTTCACCTAAACTAGATGGGTTCGAAGCCCATCATTCGAGGTCCAGTAGCCACACGGGAAGTGGGTGGGGCGGGCACACCTCATTCAAGTTTTGGGGACCGTACAGAGCGATTGATTGCTAGTTTTAAGCCGACATTGTTATCATTGTTATGGTAATGGGCCTCGTGCATGTTCGTGGGCCGATTACAAAGGAAAGGTAGCGCCCAAGAGCAGTCCGGCTAGCTAAACGCACGCACGCGCGTCGCATATACTAGTCGAACTGTCACTAAGTGCATTCTGTGTATTCGAACAACAAGACCTTCGGAACTCTTGATTTCCGGTGAAATTTCGAACGCTGCCTTCATCTTGAGCACTGTATTCACCTAGACTAGTCTCTATCCTTTCCTGTTGCCTTGCGAGGGAAACCATTCAAGCTCGACCAATCAGTGCGTGTTCATCCATCTATTCGCTCCTGGATGCGACATCGGTAAGGCCACAGCCTTTGGGCAGGCGCACAATGCCACTGCACTAAGTTTGCTTACGGCTTGCTGCACGTAATCGGATCGACTTGGGCGGGACGCGCTGGCCGCAAGACATTTCGGAGTAATTCCATTGCGGGTCTATCACACTTCGCATCACTGATGAAGACGCCCATTCTTTGGAACTCTAGCTTCGATTTGTACGGAAACTTCTATTATTGGGGAGGGGTCAATAGAATTCTCTTTGGCGAGGGATAAGCTACTCAGATAATAACACCGGCTGAGCGGGCGGAGAAGTAGGGTGGCCGGCTGAGCGGGCAGGCTTATTTTGGGGGTGGAGCGTCTAACCGGCTGAGCGGGCGGGCATGCGTTTCACCGGCTGAGGAGCATGGCTTTACCGGGTCAGCGGGCGGACATAAATCCACGGCGGAGCATGTCACCGGCTGATCGGGCAGACATAGCATTACCGGCTGAGGGGCATGGCTTTACGGGGTGAGCGGGCAGACATTAATCAATGGCGGAGCATATCACCGGCTGATCGGGCAGACACTAAAGCAAACCAGGCTCATGCACGGAGCGGGCGAAATAGGCTTCGAGCTGGTTCGGGTGTTGGCATTCGAACGGGTGGTCATCCACACGATTTGGATCATTGACCCCTCATCCCTTACGGTTCGTTGTGACCGTGGGGACGTGACAGCGGGTCAGTTCATGATTTTTGAAGCAAGGTAAGGCTTGCCGCTTCAGAAATGAAACGCAGGCATCGAACTTGCTGGGGAATAGGGAGGGCCTACTAGGGGCTTAATCTACTCTTGCAGATCGATATCATTCACGTGGTAAGCAACTAATACCGGCAGAGCGGACCTCCATTTACCGGCTGAGGGGCCAGTGAATACGGGCTGAGGGGCAGCCATTTACCGGCTGAGGGGACAGTGAATGCGGGGTGAGGGGGCCACCACTTGCCGGCTGAGCGCTCCACCATTCACCGGCTGAGGGGGCAGTGAATACCGGGGCATGCCCGGGTACAATGTTTAGTCAGCCGGTATTGCTTGCCCCCTCAGCCGGAGTTACTGCCTGAGTAGAGTCCCTTCTGAACTCCATAGTGACTCCTATACAGACTGACTATCAGACTTGCCTTCTGATTCGGGCCGAATTTCCGTTCCACCGGTGCCCATCCGTACTCCTACTGATCCATGATCGCTCGAGGACTTGATTAGACTCTGAAGAAGGCGAAGCCGCCGAAACGTCAGTCGAATAAAGTCGGATACCACCTCGTGCCAAGCTGTATTCATATTCAAAAATATTCTACTAATGCCGAGGTTCAATGAGAGTCGTACATGGCAACGACTCCTATACAGATCACATAAAGTGTGTCCGAATGAGAATGGCGGCCCATGCGGCCGGCGTGCGTTGCAGGCGGCCGTCGCATGTGCCGCTCTCGGACGACTGTTCAAATGGCTGCCACCCCATCTCTTCCCTCGGCTGCAGAGCTGCTTGATTTGCTTGGTGGCAGCCGGTGCCAGCCCCGCTCGTAGTCATTGTCGGGGGGGGGAGGCTCGTTTCGTATGGTCGCACGAGAGCGGCACATGGGACGGCCGCCTGCAGCGCACGCCGACCGAATGGACCGCCATTCTCATTCGAACACACTTTACAGATCAGCGCTACTGGCGTGGGGCCTCCTAAACAGGCAGCAGCGACCGTTTATTCACATCGCATATCGCGCTGAATACGCGGGAAGTTGGCACGTTGAAACATGGTGAAAGTCGTAGAGCATCTCCATGGGTAAAACAGTGTGATGAAACACGTATGGATCAACAGTCGCTGCTGCCTGTTTAGGTTTTCTCTACTGACGTTATCTGATCACTTAAGACATTCAGACAGCTTTTGTTATGCGGGATTTTTTCGAGCTTCATTCTTACTCGTTGAGGGCCACAGACCATGACCCCTCGCATTGGGGCGCACCGCCTTATATGTAGTTGGTAGTAAATCCCAATATGTTGTAACAATAATACGAGAAATGTGTAATGGCGACGAAACAGAGAACTATATCACCCTTCGATATTTGACTGGCAAGACGCGTCTCATATCGGCGAACAGACTAGCTGATTTGACTGCATACATTAAATTTCCGACGTTAATTTATGGAAAGATGGGACAAGCGATAGTCGTAGTGAAAATTACAGGAATTCACTGAATACCAAACCCATGCCGCCTTTCAGTAAAGTTGGGCGCACCATTATATCATTATCATTATCATTTATTTGTCAATCATTAACGATGAACAGAAACATGAAAGTATTTAATATACTTCTAGATTGACTAAAAAAGAAGCTGAAAGCAAACTAAGCTTCTCGCCTCCATTTGGCGAATCTACCGTTGCCTCTTTTAGAACGATCTGTCTCGTTTTGATCATAAGTTCCTCGAAAATCAATAGCCACTCACTTAGAGGAAACAACTGTTGTGAGTAAGATACGTAGCTGCCAACAGTTTGTGGGGTTCAAAAAGGGATGGCTAATTGAGAAAATAAATAGAAACAAATAGAGTGATCGAAAATCATTTTCCTGTTGCTCGTCAATCAGCATGAATGAGAGCTCTCGCTGACTTTCTTCGTTAACATCACTTTCGCCCAAACAGAGGATTTGACCAGATCCTGACCATTGAGCAGATGTCTGTGGGATAACCCTACCGAAATCCAGCGCAACTGGTGGGAGCCCATCTATGGGCTGATGCAGGAGCACCGCCGGCGGGCATGTTTACACATGTTTTCACTGCACCTGGTTGCTGCTACAGTGCTAGGGACAACTGTTCCTTTTTCATCGCGCGTAATGGAACGGCGCTGTAATTGTGATCGCTTCGTGGCAAACGTCCTACATCACTGGATCGCGGCGACAGCGAAGGAGCGATTGCCGGCGTTTGCCACGCTCCGTGTAGTGAATATTGACCCTTTTACATGACAAGATCAGTGTTTACGAGTCGAAACGTGTTATTGATCACCACACTGCTTGATTTAATTTCTTCGATCATCCGTGAGGCCATGCACTCTCAGACTCTGCGGGGGGGGCAACGGCCGGACAATAGGGCTCGTTTTTGAGTTTGGGCAGCGACACCAGAAGCCCTCGCCGAGGGGGTTTCAGGGAGGTCCCTGCTCTCCGGTGCTTGCCCCATCCCGAGAGAAAGAGACGAAAGAGATTCGAAGAAGTTGGAGAGTGCAGTTTACGCAATAGAGGTCAGAAAAAGCATAGTCCAAACGCAGGCATAGTCATTCACGTCAAGTTTTGTCCCGATTTGACGTGATTTCTCTTGTGACCTGTCAATTACGTGCTCAACCGGTGTAAAAGGCGCCTCACCTCATTGAGAACCGGTTTGGCCCAACAGGGCTGTCCCTGGACGGGGACTTTGAATTCCTACGTGAAAGAGTTTTTTGGACGAGAGCAGATGACGCTTTCCGGAGAGGGAAGAGACGCCAGTGCTCCCGAGCGGTGACGTAAATGCTCCGGGGCCGTGACGGCAGGGCCTCAGAGCAGTAACGCCGGCGCTTCAGGGCAGTGACTGCAGGGCTTCAAGGCAGTGACGGCAGGGCTTCAAGGCAGTGACGGCAGGGCTCAGATCAAGCCAAATTCTCGCTCCCCCCTCCCCAAATGGGGGGGGGGGGGCAAGCGTCGGTGCTCGTAGGGTTGCGCCCTCCTCCCCTGAAGAGCTGCGCTACCCCTCCAGTGTATGAGCTATGAACAAAATCGCTGCCGCTCCCAGATTGCTGCAGCAGCATGTGCGAAATTGCTGCGATGAAAAACAGCAGCGATGCAGTCAAAATATTGCTCTAGTCTTACTCGTGATCCTTTCATATAATGATCAACCAGCTCTATCGCATCATGCATGCTATTCTACGCCGAAGGCCGTTACTAAATTTTTGCTCACGAGCGGTCGAGATCAGAAGCATTCCGCATTTCAGGCGGTCGTGACAGTTGTCCTCACCAGTTGCTTGCCAATGGGCTCAAGGGAGTTGCACAGGTATGCATCTCACTAGGGAACCTCGCTACTCATGTATCGGCTCTGTCAGTGTTTCGTGGTCAATTCGGACACACTCTTTCCGATTTTGTCATTGGATTATGCTACGGATCTAAAGTTAACAAGTTATCACTCGGTAAATTTACTACCTCGTAACTCGCTATTTCCCTATAAATTTAAGGGTTACTTCACCAATTCATGCAACATTAGTAGGTATAGTTGTTGGAAGATTGTTCGAAGCTCCTCGAATCACACTTTATTGGTGGGATTGTCTCCAATAATGGCACCGTCAAACCTTGAAATTATTACAATATATGTTCGACCTAGGTGTGCAAAACATCAAAGTTAAATACATTCCCGCTAAAGACACTTTGGGCGGCCGAGGGGTAGCTTGAGCGAGCTAAATACAGGTGCAATAGCGTTGAAATTAGGGATGACGAGCAGACGCTAGAAACGCACCCCTAGTGTTTGCATGTGTGCTTAGGTTAACCCCCGAGATGACAAGGGCCGCCAGCGGGCGCGCGATGTCACAGTATCAGTCTCAACAGATCATTCAGTTCTTCCTTTGTGTTGATCTCCGGCTGTATTTGTTGGATTTCCCTTGCCTCCATTATCTTTCTCTCCAGTGGCCGTATCAGATGTTTATGGAGAACAGTCACGTCAAAAAGAGGAGCGTCTTCCTCTAAGGCCCCGGTCAGAGTTGGTGCTATTTGCATCTGTAACCCACCGACTAACCGCAAAACCCCCAACACCCCCCAACACCCACCCGGTCGATACGTATGATTAAAATGATGGGGTGATGTTGAGAAACTCACTCGGTGTATCCAACTAGATATGACGATGATTACATGGCCAACAGGATTGCACCTGTTCAGAGAAATAGTGAAGGAGAGTAAGGTGAAGGAACGGAGGTGGCTGTAAGGTTAGCTTTCTAGTGATACGCAATATTTTATCATCGGCCCGCCCACCCGGTGATTTTCTCATCCGCCGTCATCCACGTATTGCATGGATATCGACTGCGTCTAATACACCGGGTGATTTTCTCAACCTCACTCCATCATTTTAATCATACGTATCGACCGGGTGGGTGTTGGCGGGCGTTGGGGGGTGTTGGAGGGATACACCGAGTGATTTTCTCAACCTTACCACACCACATTGTTCATACGTATCGACCGAGCTGATGTCGGCGGGTGTTGGGGGTTGTTGGAGGGATACACCGAGTGATTTTTGCATCCCATTTCCAATGTTTTCTGTGTGTATCGACCGGGCTGGATACGTCGGCTTATACAACTATGACCGGGGCCTAAGTGTCTTCTCGTACGGTGCTTTGAAAGACTGCTGTTTGGGTATGCGGCTGGGTTAGACAGTGCTCTGCGATGCTCATCCAGTCGAAATTTCAAAGGTCTCATTGTTTTGCCGACATACCATTGTCTACGTCCTCGACACCGTATCAGGTATACTGTACCTCGGAGCTCACAGATTTGTTCTGAGAGGCAGTATCGGCAAGACTGCGATTAGTAGGTATATTCATCTTGAATACACCATTTCCACCAAGAAAAATTTCTAAAGTGGAAATCTGTGCTAATGGCGATGAGTCATTGCCTCGAAGTCTTCACCGCTATTTTGCACCACACCGCCGTCAACGGGTGGAGCAGCACGTAAGGAGCGGAGGTCGTAGGCATACGTTCAGGGGTACGATTGCCGTCACTGGCGAAATTCTCGCGCACTTCTGCAAAAATGGATATAACAATGTTTTTCTACAACTGGGTTTTCAAGAAGATTGATTTGCTTCATTTTTGCAGCGTTCTTCACAAATTTATTTATTTGTTTATTTATTAAATACTTTCCCAAAGGCTTTAGAAAAATAGGGTTGCTTAGGACGTGAGTTGCGACACATGAAAATGCAAATGATCAGAACATTTAAAAATTGAATACTTTTCAAAGTTTTTTCTATTATAGCAAACCATACTTAAAGGCAGTGTTCACCATAATCTTCGATTTTGAGATTAATTGCTAAATCGATTGTTTGGGCCCCTGGGTAAGAACATAAATGACGAAGCAATCAAGAAAAACGCATCAGAAGGTCACGAAATCCTTTACTCTCACCCCGATTTTTTACTCTCATAGGAACTCTTCGTTGTGACAAAGAAATGATTTGTGGGCCCGTCCTTTACAATTATTTGCTTTCTGTTGCTACGTTCTTTTCTTCGGACCCTAACTAGTACTATTTTGCCTGAAATATTCTTCCATTTCCGACTGATCCCATTTTTCACCGGTGACAACCACCGTGAACATGTTCATACAACTGGACCACTAGTCCAGGTCAGAGAATAATGTCACTGAAATATGACGTTTTAGTGCGTTTCCCGCCGTTTCTTCGTAATTTCTGTAACACTCGGTGGGCAACGCTTTGTATTGAGTGGAAAACTCGGGAACAAAAATCATCGTGAACACTGCCTTTAAAGGCAGTGGTCGCGCTCAAATTCGCTCGTCTTCTTTTCCTCTCTAAACCCTTCTCTGGGTATAGAGTAGTAGAACCTATAAGCAGAAATCGCGAAAAAATAGCTGTTCTGTGTCAAAATCGAAGCCTGAACTTTCTTGTCGTTTGATGGTGGACGAGTCCACCCCACACCATCGGCATCGATGATCTCTAATATCAAGAACATCAGCTGGCGTGAACTTGAATTTCAATCAATGCACTTTCGGATTTATGTACGTATCTAGTCAAAAACATTGGTTGAAGTGCTTGCTTTCATTGTTCAACTGTTTTATTAGGTAAATTTGCATTTATTTCTTCCTCTGAGTGTCGATGATTTTTGAATGCTTGGCATGAGACTGTGATCTTTCTGTGCACGTATGCACGAACTGGAAATTTAGGGTCTTAATAACTCTAATTCTAGCCCGTTTTTCACCGCGCTACCTTCATAGTTTTTGAGCTGTTTTATATCTAAGCTGATTTTTCAAGTTTTTTCGATAATGTTTTTCATAGTGACCACTGCCTTTAAGCTTGTTCTATTATCAGTATTTTAATTTAAGAGCTCTTAATTGGCATATGTCTTTTCGAGACTATATAACAAGTTTACCGCATGTTTTGTGCTTCTCGGCTCGTCAACTTCCTGAAGTACTCGTGGCACAAAGCTGGATACGTTGACCATCATCCCGGATTTTTTTTCAGTCTGACAGATTACATTTTCGAGCTCGAGACTGTCGACTGCTGTGAAAAAGATTGCCAGGAACCAGCTTGCATCATCTGGGCAGTGTATGAATCTCATATCTGTTTCGTTCATTTCTTTGGAATGTGCCGTCAGCTCTGAATAGAAGACTTACTATCCTGAAATTTGTATATTGTTGCCACATGAAGGTTATCCCGCGGCTATCTTGAGCGGTTTTATTGAATCGGGGTGTGGATCGAGAAGAAGGCGTTTCACGGACCGGCTTTCAAATGAGACTGCCCTGGTTCAAATCCGAGAAAAATTTTTTCCACTTTTTTCATGGGGAGTACCCCCATGCCCATGCAATTGACCACCTACCCCCCATGCAATTTTGGTGATCAGGGACGAATTTTTCTCGTATTTTGGGCTGAAAATGTTTTCAGCGTCTTCTTTAACAAGAAAAAATAGCCCTATAAGGTATTTCGAGTTTCTTAGAAGACTTTTTAAATATTTGAAAATGCCAAATTTCAGCAAGCATTCTCAACACGAGCGCCCGCCAAGCCCTGCCCATTTTTGTTATGGAGACCGCAGCGCTCGGATTCTGTGAGCTTGAGTGACATTTCTGTTCTTGTTACTGTTGCTCTACTGTTCAAATCACTTGAAGCACTCGTTCGATACTCGGGAATTACAAAAAACTGTGAATTACAACGTAGTAGATTTAACCAGTAATAACTTGTTAACTTGAGGTCCGTAGCAAAATCCAAGGACATATTTGGAAAGAGCGTATCAGATTCGACCAAGAAACACTCATAGTCTTTTAAAAGCCCATACATGGCTAGCGAGCATCCCTAGGCAGGTAGGTTTACTTGATGGACCGATGAGTATGAAAATACGTAGAGTTCGCTTGATAATTTTGGTCTGATGAATGGACGGGGCTGCGGCGGTAGATCACCCCGCGCGAAATATGTGTTGTGGGGTTTCCTGACATATTGGACTGATAAGGAGTAGTGGGAACGTCCAAAATCCGTAATCCAATCCTGGGGTGCGTTCCAAGAATGTTCCCATGGCAAAACGCGTCCATGGAAACGTAGCCACGGCCACGTGGGAGCAATTTTCAATTATAATTCGCGTCCATGGAGAGCAATTTTGTTCATGGAAAGGTTGTTTTTCCTCCCACGGCGTGGTGGGAACGTTCTTGGAGCGTAGATACATCTGGGCAAGAGGTTAAATGGTGATTCTATGATTATGGGAAGAACACCACAATGCGGCCACCATACAAATTCTTCGTACTTTCCGATAGGGTGGGCGGAAGTGGAGGATACTTCCTGGTCAGGAAGGGTTGCATATGCATATATGCCGAAAGATATGAAGTCTAGATCATTGTAGACAATGCATTTACAGGGTTATCCATGTCGAAAATGCCGTCCATGAGATAGAAAATGAGCGATCGTTGCTACAACAGTCAAACCCTCCTTTTATTCACATAAATGGCAGCCCACTATGTGGATCTTAATACGTGGCTCAAATGTCTTAATGGCGAACATTATGGAGACATTCGTATGAATAATTTGGAGCCAACATTTGTTACAGCAAGGGTGTGTTAATTGCATTCCCATTTTATCTCCTAAAGTGTTTTCTAAGCGAAGCGCAATGCAAAGCGCTTTACAGTGTACAACACTGAACATTTTGCAGCGGTGGTTCTGAATCTTTTCGAGTCGCTAGATCTTGTGACTTTCCTAATGGTTGCTGAGACATTGTGGCTGGCGAGCCGCTGTCAACCAGCGAGCAAGCACCGGCCTCGGTCGCAGCTCTCTTATCGCCAGGCCACCGCCAATATGTTGACGAGCCGCTGGTAGTTAACTGGCCACGAGCTGTCACTCCCGCTCGTGAGCATTGATTCGCCAGCGCTCCGCCAGTAGGCTGGCGAACCACAATGGCAATCAATCGACGGCGAGCGGTCATTCCCGGTCTTGATCAGCTTCTTCTCATTGTTTTGCTTTTGAAAATCTGTATACCCCAAGGGAAAGGCGAGTTCAGAAGCAGCATTGGTTAATTGTGGTGGGCGTGAAGCTAGCACCAGGATTTCGCTTTTAAACCTAATGAACTCAGCAAAGCTCATTTGAATCTCCAATGACTGTTTGATCTCTGAATTACAGGGACTTTCGTCAAAGGTGTCTCCTGACGATCTTAACCGCCTCGTATTTAGCACGAGTTTGGGAGTCCACCCATTACTGACCACTGTCAATAGTGAATGTGCGTGTCGTTGAAAAGATTGTTTAACAATGAGTTATTCCAAACCCATGGTCAAGCTCACGTAGGTCGGTGGGACAAGAACGTAAAGGCCAACCGAACATTGCCCGACACGACGCGTTCACGTCACGGCTCTCTTAAACAAAATTGATGATAACCAATTGATAAAGGGTAGGGTATAAAAGAAGTGGAGAGCTGTGTGTCTTCATTCACATACCGTCCTTCTCCAGAGGTCAGCAGTTGAGGATCTGCCTGGACTAGGAATTAGAAAAACAGCACCACCGACGGTCAAGATATAACAAAATTGGAATAAAAACTTAGAAAATTATAGAGCCGTTACGCGACCGCGTCTCGTCCACCCGGGGTGGTCGTTGCTTTTGAGGTAAGCTAAAAATGTTGATTGGCTCGTTACTTTTTTGACCCATCTGAACTGAAGTCCGTATCGCTGGAAAATTAATCTGTAAGGTGAAATTATCTGCTGCAATGATTATTTGCTATAGAATCCCAGATCCATCAATGGAGTATAGAGGAAACCTTTGAAAACTGAAAGATGATATACGTATTGAAGAGTTGTATTTAAGTATCTAATACTACTTCACATATCAGATACTTTTACTTTGAGACTTTGATGATCCATTCAGCTGGCGGTTTTTTCGGCGTGGACCATAACTTTTACATTCTGCGCAATTTCTGGCCGCTTGCATCCAGCACGACGGACCACGATCCCTGGAATGTTTCAAAATCGACTCAGACCATCTTGATGGAGGTCGTCCCAGCGGCCTCTTTTTATCTCTTGAGAGCCATTCTGTAACTCGGAGACTTCATCTATCATCGGTTCTTCGCAGTAAATGGCTGGCCCAGCGATAATTTGATTATGCCATGTACTGCAGCAAATCAAGCGCGACTTCTGCCTTATTTATTAACTTCGTACGCCTTGTTGCCACTGCTGGCCTCGGCTCGTCTTCAGAACACACCTCTTCAGCGCCCGGTGTGTTATTTGCATGGCATAGGAGATAGTCTTGTTGTCAGGCCCAGTATCCGTCGCGTAGCACATTGCCGGCAAAACAGCTGCGTCGAAGATAGAAGCCCTCAATTCTGGATTCACAATCCGGTCGGTCACTTCCCGAATTGACCCGGGAGCTGTCCACGCACCGCGTCTCCTTCGTGATATTTCGGGGACGATGTTGTTCAGCAGCTTCAGCTCTCTTCCCATATAGACGTATGAGTCCTTTTTCTGAAGAGCGACTCCTTTCGGCTTCACTGTCCCACTGTCGCACCACTGATTCACCATCACCTTCGTTTTGGACATGTTCATCTTCAAACCGAACCTCAGACCAGCCGTATCGAGTTCGTTGACCGTTGACTCCATTTCAGCCGTACTGTTAGAAATCGAAACGTGAGCAACGGTTGTTGGGCTTTGCCCGTGGTCTTGGTAAAGAAAAAGGATGGTAGTCTGAGGCTGTGCATAGATTACAAGCAAATGAACAAGTGCACGGAACATGATGCGTATCCTCTTCCAGGAATAGATACCATGTTGCAAAGCCTGCAAGAAAAGAAAATTTTCAGTACTCTTGATATGGCGTCAGGCTACTGGCAAGTTCCTCTGTCGGAGTCTGCGAAAGAAAAGAGTGCCTTCACAACGCCCGAAGGGCTCTGCCAGTTCACAGTCTTGCCTTTTGGTATGACGACATCCCCTGCGGTATTTCAGCGCCTCATGGACACGGTGCTAAGGGAGCTCAAAAATAAAGAAGTTTTTGTCTATACTGACGATATTCTGATTGCCACGGAGACGGGAAAAAAGCATCATGAGGTGACAAATATGGTTTTCGAGGCCTTATTACAGGCGAACCTGCGTCTCAAAGCAGAAAAATGCAATTTGCTGGCAGAATCAGTTGCGTTTTTGGGTCATCGAATTAACTCAAAAGGCGTGCATGTGGATCCAGAAAAGGTGGTAAAGCTCCAAAATTATCTCAAATCCCCAAATCTGACTGAGTTACGTGCGTTTTTGGGTTTGTGTAGCTATTATAGGAGATCCGTGTTGAATTTCTCCAAGCTGCCCGGCCCACTATACGATTTGACTAGTACAAAACAGGTGTGGAAATGGGATAATACGCACGATGAAGCGTTTGAGAAACTCAAGAAGGTTCTTACTACAACGCCTATCTTGGCTCAACCTGATGTCGGGGGTGTTCAGTCTGGTAGAAACCTGTACATTATATATTCTGACGCATCGCAATTGGGTGCAGGGGCCATTTCATGCCAAATGGGAAGAGACTAGATGTTACTTCCCTTATATTTTGTGTCAAAACGCCTCACCAATGCTCAGCGTAATTACCACAATACGGATTTAGAGGCTCTGGCTTCGCGTGGATGAAGATTATGGCCCTGTTATCACTGCACTGTAGAAGAACAGGATAACACAGGAAGTAATTATCAGGCCTCCGAAAACGGCTAGAACATCTTGGAAATGAGCTTAAGCCTTAGTGGAATGAAGTGCATATTAGTGGTCGTTCATCATTTGTCGAAGTGGGTAGGAGGGTATGCAATAACTGATAAGACGGCAGCGACTGTTGCCACGACGTTATTTCACCGCTGGATTTGCGAAGGCAGCCGTTGGCCCAAGCAAATACACACTGACCAGGGTACAGAATTTCTAAATTCCCTGCTGGAAGAACTAACTAGGTTAGCGGGCATCAAACAGTCCGTTACCATGGGTTACAACTCCAAGAAAAACCGTGTCAGCGACCGGGCCATCGGTACAATACAGGGTATGCTAAATAAAAAGGTGGAATTTCTGGACAAATGGGAATTCATGTTGCCCAACATCATTTATGCGTACAATGCGGTGCCTCACGAAGAAACGGGTGAAAGCCCATTTTTTATCCTCCACGGGTTCGACGCGGTCATTCCGTTCAGTACTATCCCAGAGGCTGAGATATCCAAGTATTTCATAAATGTGGAGGACTATAAAACTGAGCTTCTACGAGGAATGCAGGCCATACGGGAGGAGGTGCGCGAGCACGCCGAGAGGTATAGGGTCAAAATGAAACAGGATTACGACAAACGTAAAGACGTGGACGCCTTTGCTCTGCCCGTGGTGGGGGAGAGGGTTATAATGAAACGTCCCCAGAAGAAAATGAAAGGGAAACATCCTAAACTCACCGTGGGATGGGATGGCCCATATAGAGCTCTGGAAAGTTGTGATACCTCCGCGTTGATAAGTGAAATTGGAGTGGAGGAGGAGCCTATTAAAGGCACAATACACCCAAAAACTTTTTTTTAGCTTTCATGCTTGTATTGGAGACGGTCACACGCTGATCACAGCGGTATCTTTGAAATCGTTTAGGACCCCCTACGAAAGGAGTTATGGCTCCTCAAAAAAGCCTGCTATTTGAGTGCGAAAAATTGGTGGACGAGTTGTCCTAGGCCTGTATTTCCTTTCATTCGCAATCGTTTCACGAGAGCGAGCCAGGATTATGAGAAGGGCCGGTAATGAACTCAAGAACGTAGACTCGGTTGAAATTTATCCATCCATCCAGCCGATATCGAGGTTGAAAATCAGTAAGGGGGTCGGGCCTGTGGTGGTCGCTTATATCTCGCTTATCTGGAGGAATTGAGATTTTGCACTTGGCAAGTGTTATACAGGAGAGGCCTACAGCACAATCAAATGAAAATCACAAAATTGATGTCTGAGGGTGTACTGTGCCTTTAAAGTCCAGTACGACTTTCTACTAAAGTGTCCCGACGAAATTTCCGACGACCCTTTAAGTGGTAGAACTAGGCGGAAAAGAGTGAAAAAGGATATCAAAGTTTGTGCTGTGAGGGCTAATTGCAGCTCAGGCGATTCTCGGCCCCGAGCCGCACCGAATAGAAATCGGAGCCGCCTGACAGTTCGGCTCGTTCTCCCAATCTCCGGGCTACTGCTGTTGCTGTTCGGGCCGAACGGAATAGCCCGTACAGCAACAGCAGTGGCCCGGAAAGCAACAGCAGTGGCTCGGACAGCAACAGGAGCCGACTCGCAGATTGGAAAAACGAGCCGAACTGTCAGACCGCTCGGGGCCGATAATCGCCTGAGAGTTTCTTCAGCGCGGACCTCGAATTCATCGCGCCAGACGAGCATCACTTTCTTCATGCACAGTTCCGCTGTCGAGCTCAGTATTTCCCAGCGATGAATGGGGGTCTAAAATTTGCATTGCCGACGTTTCGCGTGGCTGGAAAGCTGAAAGCGGGAGAGCTCATCGCCGCCTTGCCTTATCCCACTAGTGACGTCCCAGTGGAATGTGATCCACCGGGTGCATTGCGGTCGGCAGCAGACTTTCGCGGTTAGACTCTGTGTGTTGATTTTTCTGAACCCGTCTGTCACTATTTCGGTGCGTATCGACCGGGAAGGACTCATTTCATTGACCACCTCTGACGGCGGCCTATTTTATGAAACGAAAAGGTGGGAGGTTGAGTGAAAACAGAGTGACAGTCTATAGAAAATAATGTCTGTAAATGGAGTCGCTTTGCAAAAAACAGCGTGCCTGAATGGGAAATTCGCTTCGCGCTTCCAGGGTGAAGACGACCGTTGTTCCGGATTTTCATGTGATTACGCTCCCTTCTGATGGTTACCAAAATGTTGAAAAAAAAAACTGGAAAATCCTTTCAATGGGAATTTTCTAGATGGTGTCGCGTCCAGAAATCTTCCGTACTTCGCCGGAGATCGCGCCGCGGCGCTCCAGTGCAGCGTAATTTTGCTGCCACCGCAGTGCATCTTTAGGCTTCTAATTCATATAGACAAGATGAAGTTATCCTCTGGTTCCAAGCCAGATTTACTCTGTTCCCTCGCGCGCTTGTGCGGAGCGAGGGTAGAGACAGCAAGAAATTGTGGGGAGAAGGAGACGCAGCGCACGCACGCAGACGCACGCGACGAACAGAAATAAATCACACTCGGAAACAAAGGATACGAGTGCGTACTGCCACTTGGGTCCCTTACATTGTGTACGATGTCCGGTTCACCACCACTTGGGTCACGCGCTTTTCCTATGGCTTTGGACTCACTCCCACTTGGTTCCCCTAGATCTTCTACGACGTCCAGCGCATCCCCGCATGGGTCCTTTACATGTCCTACGATGTTCGACACACCGCTACTTGGGTCACGCACCTTTCCCACGGTTGGCGGCGCACTCCAAATTGAGTTCCACCTTTCTTCTACGGCGTCCTGCACGTTGCCACATGGGTCCCACACACTTTCTATTGCGTCCTGCGCACTACCGCTTGGGTCACACCCCTTCTACGGCTTCCGGCGCACTCCCACTTTGGTCCCTTTCATATCCGACGACATCCGGCGCGCTCCCACTTGGGTCACGCATCTTTTTTACGGCTTCCTACATACTGCCACATGGGACCCAGACATTTTCTGATTCTTCCTGCGCACCGCCACATGAGTCCCAAACACTTTCTACGGCGTCCTGCGTACTCCCACTTGGTTCGCGCACCTTTCCTTTGGCTTCCGACGCATCCCCACTTGGGTCACGCATATTTTCTACGGCTTCCGACGCACTCCCTCCACACACATTCTACTGCGTCCTGCGCACTCTTTCTGCTTGGGTCCCGCTTACTTTCTTAGACGTCCAGCGCACTCCCATTTGGGCCCGTGCCGTTTTTACCACGTCCGGTGCACTCTCACTTGGATCCCACCCACTTTCTACGGCGTCCTGCACATTGCCACTTGAGTCCCACACACTCGCCAAGGCTACCGGCGCATCCCGACTTGGGTGTAGCATCTTTTCTATGGCTTCCGGAGCATTCCCAGTAGGGACTCTAACAAGATCTACGACGTCCGGCCCACCACCACTTGGGTTTCTCACACTTTTACTGCGTCCTGCGGTTTACCACTTGAGTCCCGCGCGTTTTCTACTAGGTCCGGCGCTCTCTAAATTGGGTTCCACACTCTTTCTACGGCATCCTGCGCACTATCACTTCTGTCCGATACACTTCCTACTGCGTCCTGCGAACTGACACATGGGTCCCCCATACTTTCTATAGCGTCCCTTCTTGCTAAGGCTCCCCCCTTTCGAGTGACACGTTTATTTAGAGCCATATAACCCCGACGACGCCGTAATGTCAACAGCTTTTTTGAGCGTGTTTGTTGCATTTAAACTCGGTTGTCTCCACTCATTTTTTCCATAGTTTATATGTCCTAGGCGTTTCAGAAAAATTAGAACAAGTTACTTATAACATAAAAGGCCAAGAACAAGTTACTTGTAACATAGGGAGGGCTGGGCTGCATACGGACGCGTTGTCTGCATCATGTGTCTTCTGCATTGCGAAATGGCCACTCGTAGTGAATAAATAAGTGTAAGTTACATGTTATATAAGTATAACTTGAATGTAATGTAAGTTCAAGTCATGTGGCACATGCGATTAAAATTACCTTACTTGGTGGCCAGGCCTTTCGGCCAGCTATTAAAGCCAGTTTCCCGTTGACTACGGGTAGTCTTTATGCCAACGTATGCTGATACGTGTATTTTTAGGGTTGATAAAGGCGCTAAGCGCCGAAAGCTCACCTGTGAGAAGGAAGCTTCAAGAACTTAGGAAAGTTTCGTGTTGGAAACTCTTGAATTTTTCGAAACTTTCAATAAATTTTGCAGCCTCCATTGTACTGTAGTGTGAAACACTATGAGGCTCAAGGATAGCTCAAGTTCTCCTCTGCGGCTCCCGTTATGAATCATAGTTCAAGTCGGTTTTTTGGAAAAACCTTCCCTCCACTATGCCCCAACTTTCCCCATAGTGAAACTTGTGAAATCTATGGTCGGGTTGTTGGAAAATTACACATCCACTATGCCAATGTTTTCTCGGATGGCAAACATGTTGGAACTTAGGGTTGAAACTCGAAGACAATATGGCCAAACGGTTTGAGCCAGTGCAGCAGCTCAATAGGTCAACTCCGCCAGTTAGCATTGTCCGTAACGCTCTACTAGTTGACTCCGCTAGTCTACACTGCCAGCCAGTCCTGCTGCGCAACAGGCCAGCTCCGCCAGTTAACCTAGTCCACAAACTTTTACCAGTTGACTCCGCCAGTCAACTCTGCCAGCCTAAACTAGATGTAAAAGGAATTTATGTTGCATTTCACCCTAATTTAAATCGAAAAATTGTGCTATCCTTGAGCCTCATAGTGTTTCACACTACAGTACAATGGAGGCTGCAAAATTTATTGAAAGTTTCGAAAAATTCAAAAGTTTCCAACAAGAAACTTTCCAAAGTTCTTGAAGCTTCCTTCTCACAGGTGAGCTTTCGGCGCTTAGCGCCTTTATCAACCCTAAAAATACACGTATTAGCATACGTTGGCATAAAGACTACCCGTAGTCAACGGGAAACTGGCTTTAATAGCTGGCCGAAAGGCCTGGCCACCAAGTAAGGTAATTTTAATCGCATGTGCCACATGAATTGAACTTACATTACATTCAAGTTATACTTATATAACATGTAACTTACACTTATTTATTCACTACGAGTGGCCATTTCGCAATGCAGAAGACACATGATGCAGACAACGCGTCCGTATGCAGCCCAGCCCTCCCTATGTTACAAGTAACTTGTTCTTGGCCTTTTATGTTACAAGTAACTTGTTCTAATTTTTCTGAAACGCCTAGGACATATAAACTATGGAAAAAATGAGTGGAGACAACCGAGTTTAAATGCAACAAACACGCTCAAAAAAGCTGTTGACATTACGGCGTCGTCGTGGTTGTATGGCTCTAAATAAACGTGTCACCCGAATGGGGGGAGCCTTAGCAAGAAAGGACGCTATAGAAAGTATGGGGGACCCATGTGTCAGTGCGCAGGACGCAGTAGGAGGTGTATGGGACAGAAGTGGTAGTGCGCAGCATGCCGCAGAAAGAGTGTGGAACCCAATTTAGAGCGCCGGACCTAGCAGAAAACGCGCGGGACTCAAGTGGTAAACCGCAGGACGCAGTAAAGCGTGAGAAACCCAAGTGGTGGTGGGCCGGACGTCGTAGATCTTGTTAGAGTCCCTACTGGGAATGCTCGGAAGCCATAGAAAGATGCTACACCCAAGTCGGGATGCGCCGGTAGCCTTGGCGAGTGTGTGGGACTCAAGTGGCAATGTGCAGGACGCCGTAGAAAGTGGGTGGACCCAAGTGAGAGGGCACCGGACGTGGTAAAAACGGCACGGGCCCAAATGGGAGTGCGCTGGACGTCTAAGAAAGTAAGCGGGACCCAAGCAGAAAGAGTGCGCAGGACGCAGTAGAATGTGTGTGGAGGGAGTGCGTCGGAAGCCGTAGAAAATATGCGTGACCCAAGTGGGGATGCGTCGGAAGCCAAAGGAAAGGTGCGCGAACCAAGTGGGAGTACGCAGGACGCCGTAGAAAGTGTTTGGGACTCATGTGGCGGTGCGCAGGAAGAATCAGAAAATGTCTGGGTCCTATGTGGCAGTATGTAGGAAGCCGTAAAAGATGCGTGACCTGGGAGCGCGCCGGATGTCGTCGGATATGAAAGGGACCAAGTGGAGTGCGCCAAGCCGTAGAAGGGTGTGACCTAAGCGGTAGTGCGCAGGACGCAACAGAAAGTGTGTGGGACCCATGTGGCAACGTGCAGGACGCCGTAGAAGAAAGGTGGAACTCAATTTGAGTGCGCCGCCAACCGTGGGAAAGGTGCGTGACCCAAGTAGCGGTGTGTCGAACATCGTAGGACATGAAGGACCCATGCTGGGATGCGCTGACGTCGTAGAAGATCTAGGGGAACCAAGTGGGAGTGAGTCCAAAGCCATAGGAAAAGCGCGTGACCCAAGTGGTGGTGAACCGGACATCGTAACACAATGGGGACCCAAGTGGCAGTACGCACTCGTATCCTTTGTTTCCGAGTGTGATTTATTTCTGTTCGTCGCGTGCGTCTGCGTGCGTGCGCTGCGTCTCTTCTCCCACAATTTCTTGTTGTCTCTACGCTCCGCACAAGCGAAGCGAGGGAACAGAGTAAATCTGGCTTGGAACCAGAGGATAACTTCATCTTGTCTATATGAATTAGAAGCCTAAAGATGCACTGCGGTGGCAGCAAAATTACGCTGCACTGAGTGCCGCGGCGCGATCTCCGGCGAAGTACGGAAGATTTCTGGACGCGACACCATCTAGAAAATTCCCATTGAAAGGATTTTCCAGTTTTTTTCTAACATTTTGGTAACCATCAGAAGGAGCGTAATCACATGAAAATCCGGAACAACGGTCGTCTTCACTCCTGGCGCGAAGCGAATTTCCCATTCAGGCACGCTGTTTTTGCAAAGCGACTCCATTTACAGACATTATTTTCTATAGACTGTCACCTGTTTTCACTCAACCTCCCACCTTTCGTTTCATAAAATAGGCCGCCGTCAGAGGTGATCAATGAAATGAGTCCTTCCCGGTCGATACGCACCGAAATAGTGACAGACGGGTTCAGAAAAATCAACACAGAGTCTAACCGCGAAAGTCTGCTGCCGACCGCAATGCACCCGGTGGATCACATTCCACTGGGACGTCACTAGTGGGATAAGGCAAGGCGGCGATGAGCTCTCCGCTTTCAGCTTTCCAGCCACGCGAAACGTCGGCAATGCAAATTTTAGACCCCATTCATCGCTGGGAAATACTGAGCTCGACAGCGGAACTGTGCATGAAGAAAGTGATGCTCGTCTGGCGATGAATTCGAGGTCCGCGCTGAAGAAACTCAGGCGATTATCGGCCTCGAGCGGTCTGACAGTTCGGCTCGTTTTTCCAATCTGCGAGTCGGCCTCCTGCTGCTGTCCGAGCCACTGCTGTTAGCTTTCCGGGCCGCTGCTGTTGCTGTACGGGCTATTCCGTTCGGCCCGGAACAGCAACAGCAGTAGCCCGGAGATTGGGGAGAATGTGCGGAACCGTCAGGCCGCTCCGATTTCTATTTGGTGCGGCTCGCAGCCAAGAATCGCCTGAGCTGCAATTAGCCCTCACAGCACAAACTTTGATATCCTTTTTCACTCTTTTCCGCCTAGTTCTACCACTTAAAGGGTCGTCGGAAATTTCGTCGGGACACTTTAGTAGAAAGTCGTACTGGACTTTAAAGGCACAGTACACCCTCAGACATCAATTTTGTGATTTTCATTTGATTGTGCTGTAGAGCTCTCCTGTATAACACTTGCCAAGTGCAAAATCTCAATTCCTCCAGATAAGCGAGATATAAGCGACCACCACAGGCCCGACCCCCTTACTGATTTTCAACCTCGATATCGGCTGGATGGATGGATAAATTTCAACCGAGTCTACGTTCTTGAGTTCATTACCGGCCCTTCTCATAATCCTGGCTGCTCTCTCGTGAAACGATTGCGAATGAAAGGAAATACAGGCCTAGGACAACTCGTCCACCAATTTTTCGCACTCAAATAGCAGGCTTTTTGAGGAGCCATAACTTCGCTTTCGTAGGGGGTCCTAAACGATTTCAAAGATACTGCTGTGATCAGCGTGTGACCGTCTCCAATACAAGCATGAAAGCTAAAAAGTTTTTGGGTGTATTGTGCCTTAATAGGCTCCTCCACCCAATTTCACTTATCAACGCGGAGGTATCACAACTTTCCAGAGCTCTATATGGGCCATCCCATCCCACGGTGAGTTTAGGATGTTTCCCTTTCATTTTCTTCTGGGGACGTTTCATTATAACCCTCTCCCCACCACGGGCAGAGCAAAGGCGTCCACGTCTTTACGTTTGTCGTAATCCTGTTTCATTTGACCTCATACCTTCCTCGGCGTGCTCGCGCACCTCCTCCCCGTATGGCCTGCATTCCTCGTAGAAGCTCAGTTTATAGTCCTCCACATTTATGAAATACTTGGATATCTCAGCCTCTGGGATAGTACTGGAACGGAATGACCGCGTCGAACCCGTGGAGGACAAAAAATGGGCTTTCACCCGTTTCTTCGTGAGGCACCGCATTGTACGCATAAATGATGTTGGGCAACATGAATTCATTTGTCCAGAAATTCACCTTTATTTAGCATACCCTGTATTAGTGCCGATGGCCCGGTCGCTGACACGGTTTTTCTGGAGTTGTAACCCATGGTGGCGGACTGTTTGATGCCCGCTAACCTAGTTAGTTCTTCCAGCGGGGAATTTAGAAATTCTGTACCCTGGTCAGTGTGTATTTGTTAGCCAACGGCTTCAAATCCAGCGGTGGAAATAACGTCGTGGCAACAGTCGCTGCCGTCTTATCAGTTATTGCATACCCTCCTACCCACTTCGACAAATGATGAACGACCACTAATATGCACTTCATTCCACTAAGGCTTAAGCTCATTTCCAAGATGTTCTAGCCGTTTTCGGAGGCCTGATAATTACTTCCTGTGTTATCCTGTTCTTCTACAGTGCAGTGATAACAGGCCATAATCTTCATCCACGCGAAGCCAGAGCCTCTAAATCCGTATTGTGTAATTACGCTGAGCATTGGTGAGGCGTTTTGACACAAAACATGGCGCAAGTAACATCTAGTCTCTTCCCATTTGGCATGAAATGGCCCCTGCACCCAATTGCGATGCGTCAGAATATAATGTACGGGTTTCTACCAGACTGAACACCCCGACATCAGGTTGGAGCCAGATAGGCGTTGTAGTAAGAACCTTCTTGAGTTTTCTCAAACGCCTCATCGTGCGTATTATCCCATTTCCACACCTGTTTTGTACTAGTCAAATCGTATAGTGGGCCGGGCAGCTTGGAGAAATTCAACACGGATCTCCTATAATAGCTACACAAACCCAAAAACGCACGTAACTCAGTCAAATTTGGGGATTTGAGATAATTTTGGATCTTTACCACCTTTTCTGGATCCACATGCACGCCTTTTGAGTTAATTCGATGACCCAAAAACGCAACTGATTCTGCCAGCAAATTGCATTTTTCTGCTTTGAGACGCAGGTTCGCCTGTAATAAGGCCTCGAAAACCATATTTGTCACCTCATGATGCTTTTTTCCCGTCTCCGTGGCAATCAGAATATCGTCAGTATAGACAAAAACTTCTTTATTTTTGAGCTCCCTTAGCACCGTGTCCATGAGGCGCTGAAATACCGCAGGGGATGTCGTCATACCAAAAGGCAAGACTGTGAACTGGCAGAGCCCTTCGGGCGTTGTGAAGGCACTCTTTTCTTTCGCAGACTCCGACAGAGGAACTTGCCAGTAGCCTGACGCCATATCAAGAGTACTGAAAATTTTCTTTTCTTGCAGGCTTTGCAACATGGTATCTATTCCTGGAAGAGGATACGCATCATGTTCCGTGCACTTGTTCATTTGCTTGTAATCTATGCACAGCCTCAGACTACCATCCTTTTTCTTTACCAAGACCACGGGCAAAGCCCAACAACCGTTGCTCACGTTTCGATTTCTAACAGTACGGCTGAAATGAGTCAACGGTCAACGAACTCGATACGGCTGGTCTGAGGTTCGGTTTGAAGATGAACATGTCCAAAACGAAGGTGATGGTGAATCAGTGGTGCGACAGTGGGACAGTGAAGCCGAAAGGAGTCGCTCTTCAGAAAAAGGACTCATACGTCTATATGGGAAGAGAGCTGAAGCTGCTGAACAACATCGTCCCCGAAATATCACGAAGGAGACGCGGTGCGTGGACAGCTCCCGGGTCAATTCGGGAAGTGACCGACCGGATTGTGAATCCAGAATTGAGGGCTTCTATCTTCGACGCAGCTGTTTTGCCGGCAATGTGCTACGCGACGGATACTGGGCCTGACAACAAGACTATCTCCTATGCCATGCAAATAACACACCGGGCGCTGAAGAGGTGTGTTCTGAAGGCTGAGCCGAGGCCAGCAGTGGCAACAAGGCGTACGAAGTTAATAAATAAGGCAGAAGTCGCGCTTGATTTGCTGCAGTACATGGCGGAATCAAATTATCGCTGGGCCAGCCATTTTACTGCGAAGAACCGATGATAGATGAAGTCTCCGAGTTACAGAATGGCTCTCATGAGATAAAAAGAGGCCGCTGGGACGACCTCCATCAAGATGGTCTGAGTCGATTTTGAAACATTCCAGGGATCGTGTCTGTCGTGCTGGATGCAAGCGGCCAGAAATTGCGCAGAATGTAAAAGTTATGGTCCACGCCGAAAAAACCGCCAGCTGAATGGATCATCAAAGTCTCAAAGTAAAAGTATCTGATATGTGAAGTAGTATTAGATACTTAAATACAACTCTTCAATACGTATATCATCTTTCAGTTTTCAAAGGTTTCCTCTATACTCCATTGATGGATCTGGGATTCTATAGCAAATAATCATTGCAGCAGATAATTTCACCTTACAGATTAATTTTCCAGCGATACGGACTTCAGTTCAGATGGGTCAAAAAAGTAACGAGCCAATCAACATTTTTAGCTTACCTCAAAAGCAACGACCACCCCGGGTGGACGAGACGCGGTCGCGTAACGGCTCTATAATTTTCTAAGTTTTTATTCCAATTTTGTTATATCTTGACCGTCGCTGGTGCTGTTTTTCTAATTCCTAGTCCAGGCAGATCCTCAACTGCTGACCTCTGGAGAAGGACGGTATGTGAATGAAGACACACAGCTCTCCACTTCTTTTATACCCTACCCTTTATCAATTGGTTATCATCAATTTTGTTTAAGAGAGCCGTGACGTGAACGCGTCGTGTCGGGCAATGTTCGGTTGGCCTTTACGTTCTTGTCCCACCGACCTACGTGAGCTTGACCATGGGTTTGGAATAACTCATTGTTAAACAATCTTTTCAACGACACGCACATTCACTATTGACAGTGGTCAGTAATGGTGGACTCCCAAACTCGTGCTAAATACGAGGCGGTTAAGATGGTCAGGAGACACCTTTGACGAAAGTCCCTGTAATTCAGAGATCAAACAGTCATTGGAGATTCAAATGAGCTTTGCTGAGTTCATTAGGTTTAAAAGCGAAATCCTGGTGCTAGCTTCACGCCCACCACAATTAACCAATGCTGCTTCTGAACTCAGCCTTTCCCTTGGGGTATACAGATTTTCAAAAGCAAAACAATGAGAAGAAGCTGATCAAGACCGGGAATGACCGCTCGCCGTCGATTGATTGCCATTGTGGTTCGCCAGCCTACTGGCGGAGCGCTGGCGAATCAATGCTCACGAGCGGGAGTGCCAGCTCGTGGCCAGTTAACTACCAGCGGCTCGTCAACATATTGGCGGCGGCCTGGCGATAAGAGAGCTGCGACCGAGGCCGGTGCTTGCTGGCTGGTTGACAGCGGCTCGCCAGGCACAATGTCTCAGCAACCATTAGGAAAGTCACAAGATCTAGCGACTCGAAAAGATTCAGAACCACCGCTGCAAAATGTTCAGTGTTGTACACTGTAAAGCGCTTTGCATTGCGCTTCGCTTAGAAAACACTTTAGGAGATAAAATGGGAATGCAATTAACACACCCTTGCTGTAACAAATGTTGGCTCCAAATTATTCATACGAATGTCTCCATAATGTTCGCCATTAAGACATTTGAGCCACGTATTAAGATCCACATAGTGGGCTGCCATTTATGTGAATAAAAAGGAGGGTTTGACTGTTGTAGCAACGATCGCTCATTTTCTATCTCATGGACGGCATTTTCGACATGGATAACCCTGTAAATGTGCATTGTCTACAATGATCTAGACTTCATATCTTTCGGCATATATGCATATGCAACCCTTCCTGACCAGGAAGTATCCTCCACTTCCGCCCACCCTATCGGAAAGTACGAAGAATTTGTATGGTGGCCGCATTGTGGTGTTCTTCCCATAATCATAGAATCACCATTTAACCTCTTGCCCAGATGTATCTACGCTCCAAGAACGTTCCCACCACGCCGTGGGAGGAAAAACAACCTTTCCATGAACAAAATTGCTCTCCATGGACGCGAATTATAATTGAAAATTGCTCCCACGTGGCCGTGGCTACGTTTCCATGGACGCGTTTTGCCATGGGAACATTCTTGGAACGCACCCCAGGATTGGATTACGGATTTTGGACGTTCCCACTACTCCTTATCAGTCCAATATGTCAGGAAACCCCACAACACATATTTCGCGCGGGGTGATCTACCGCCGCAGCCCCGTCCATTCATCAGACCAAAATTATCAAGCGAACTCTACGTATTTTCATACTCATCGGTCCATCAAGTAAACCTACCTGCCTAGGGATGCTCGCTAGCCATGTATGGGCTTTTAAAAGACTATGAGTGTTTCTTGGTCGAATCTGATACGCTCTTTCCAAATATGTCCTTGGATTTTGCTACGGACCTCAAGTTAACAAGTTATTACTGGTTAAATCTACTACGTTGTAATTCACAGTTTTTTGTAATTCCCGAGTATCGAACGAGTGCTTCATGATTTGAACAGTAGAGCAACAGTAACAAGAACAGAAATGTCACTCAAGCTCACAGAATCCGAGCGCTGCGGTCTCCATAACAAAAATGGGCAGGGCTTGGCGGGCGCTCGTGTTGAGAATGCTTGCTGAAATTTGGCATTTTCAAATATTTAAAAAGTCTTCTAAGAAACTCGAAATACCTTATAGGGCTATTTTTTCTTGTTAAGGAAGACGCTGAAGACATTTTCAGCCCAAAGTACGAAAAAAAATTCGTCCCCGAACACCAAAATTGCATGGGGGGTAGGTGGTCAATTGCATGGGCATGGGGGTACTCCCCATGAAAAAAGTGGAAAAAATTTTTCTCGGATTTGAACCAGGGCAGTCTCATTTGAAAGCCGGTCCGTGAAACGCCTTCTTCTCGATCCACACCCCGATTCAATAAAAACCGCTCAAGATAGCCGCGGGGATAACCTTCATGTGGCAACAATATACAAATTTCAGGATAGTAAGTCTTCTATTCAGAGCTGACGGCACATTCCAAAGAAATGAACGAAACAGATATGAGATTCATACACTGCCCAGATGATGCAAGCTGGTTCCTGGCAATCTTTTTCACAGCAGTCGACAGTCTCGAGCTCGAAAATGTAATCTGTCAGACTGAAAAAAAATCCGGGATGATGGTCAACGTATCCAGCTTTGTGCCACGAGTACTTCAGGAAGTTGACGAGCCGAGAAGCACAAAACATGCGGTAAACTTGTTATATAGTCTCGAAAAGACATATGCCAATTGAGAGCTCTTAAATTAAAATACTGATAATAGAACAAGCTTAAAGGCAGTGGTCACGATGAAAAACATTATCGAAAAAACTTGAAAAATCAGCTTAGATATAAAACAGCTCAAAAACTATGAAGGTAGCGCGGTGAAAAACGGGCTAGAATTAGAGTTATTAAGACCCTAAATTTCCAGTTCGTGCATACGTGCACAGAAAGATCATAGTCTCATGCCAAGCATTCAAAAATCATCGACACTCAGAGGAAGAAATAAATGCAAATTTACCTAATAAAACAGTTGAACAATGAAAGCAAGCACTTCAACCAATGTTTTTGACTAGATACGTACATAAATCCGAAAGCTCATTGATTGAAATTCAAGTTCACGCCAGCTGATGTTCTTGATATTAGAGATCATCGATGCCGATGATGTGGGTGGACTCGTCCACCATCAAAAGACAAGAAAGTTTAGGCTTCGAATTTGACACAGAACAGCTATTTTTTCGCGATTTCTGCTTATAGGTTCTACTACTCTATACCCAGAGAAGGGTTTAGAGAGGAAAAGAAGACGAGCGAATTTGAGCGCGACCACTGCCTTTAAAGGCAGTGTTCACGATGATTTTTGTTCCCGAGTTTTCCACTCAATACAAAGCGTTGCCCACCGAGTGTTACAGAAATTACGAAGAAACGGCGGGAAACGCACTAAAACGTCATATTTCAGTGACATTATTCTCTGACCTGGACTAGTGGTCCAGTTGTATGAACATGTTCACGGTGGTTGTCACCGGTGAAAAATGGGATCAGTCGGAAATGGAAGAATATTTCAGGCAAAATAGTACTAGTTAGGGTCCGAAGAAAAGAACGTAGCAACAGAAAGCAAATAATTGTAAAGGACGGGCCCACAAATCATTTCTTTGTCACAACGAAGAGTTCCTATGAGAGTAAAAATCGGGGTGAGAGTAAAGGATTTCGTGACCTTCTGATGCGTTTTTCTTGATTGCTTCGTCATTTATGTTCTACCCAGGGGCCAAACAATCGATTTAGCAATTAATCTCAAAATCGAAGATTATGGTGAACACTGCCTTTAAGTATGGTTTGCTATAATAGAAAAAACTTTGAAAAGTATTCAATTTTTAAATGTTCTGATCATTTGCATTTTCATGTGTCGCAACTCACGTCCTAAGCAACCCTATTTTTCTAAAGCCTTTGGGAAAGTATTTAATAAATATACAAATAAATAAATTTGTGAAGAACGCTGCAAAAATGAAGCAAATCAATCTTCTTGAAAACCCAGTTGTAGAAAAACATTGTTATATCCATTTTTGCAGAAGTGCGCGAGAATTTCGCCAGTGACGGCAATCGTACCCCTGAACGTATGCCTACGACCTCCGCTCCTTACGTGCTGCTCCACCCGTTGACGGCGGTGTGGTGCAAAATAGCGGTGAAGACTTCGAGGCAATGATTCATCGCCATTAGCACAGATTTCCACTTTAGAAATTTTTCTTGGTGGAAATGGTGTATTCAAGATGAATATACCTACTAATCGCAGTCTTGCCGATACTGCCTCTCAGAACAAATCTGTGAGCTCCGAGGTACAGTATACCTGATACGGTGTCGAGGACGTAGACAATGGTATGTCGGCAAAACAATGAGACCTTTGAAATTTCGACTGGATGAGCATCGCAGAGCACTGTCTAACCCAGCCGCATACCCAAACAGCAGTCTTTCAAAGCACCGTACGAGAAGACACTTAGGCCCCGGTCATAGTTGTATGAGCCGACGTATCCAGCCCGGTCGATGCACACAGAAAACATTGGAAATGGGATGCAAAAATCACTCGGTGTATCCCTACAACACCCCCTCCCCCAACACCCCCAACACCAGCCGACACCAGCTCGGTCGATACGTATGAACAATGTGGTGTGGTAAGGTTGAGAAGATCACCCGGTGTATCCCTCCAACACCCCCCAACACCCCCCAACACCCACCCGGTCGATACGTATGATTAAAATGATGGAGTGAGGTTGAGAAAATCACCCGGTGTCTTAGACGCAGTCGATATCCATGCAATACGTGGATGACGGCGGATGAGAAAATCACCGGGTGGGCGGGCCGATGATAAAATATTGCGTATCACTAGAAAGCTAACCTTACAGCCACCTCCGTTCCTTCACCTTACTCTCCTTCACTATTTCTCTGAACAGGTGCAATCCTGTTGGCCACGTAATCATCGTCATATCTAGTTGGATACACCGAGTGAGTTTCTCAACATCACCCCATCATTTTAATCATACGTATCGACCGGGTGGGTGTTGGGGGGTGTTGGGGGTTTTGCGGTTAGTCGGTGGGTTACAGATGCAAATAGCACCAACTCTGACCGGGGCCTTAGAGGAAGACGCTCCTCTTTTTGACGTGACTGTTCTCCATAAACATCTGATACGGCCACTGGAGGGAAAAATAATGGAGTCAAGGGAAATCCAACAAATACAGCCGGAGATCAACACAAAGGAGGAACTGAATGATCTGTTGAGACTGATACTGTGACATCGCGCGCCCGCTGGCGGCCCTTGTCATCTCGGGGGTTAACCTAAGCACACTTGCAAACAAGTCTGTTGGTACCTGCTCGTTGGTGCCCCTGCTTCTACTGAACCCAGCAGACGTTTGAGTGTACACAGGGAACGTTCGAGCGATATAGCGTGCACAACTATATCGCGAAAGTATCCCGCACATTGCATAAAGGTGTCGCCGTCCGGCACACTAAGGCCTCTGGTCCATAACACCTTAGGATCCGTACCTAGGAGTCATGGAGTCTTTGGCCACAAGCCACAATTTCGCCACCCTGAACTGTCGATCGCTGTCGAGTGATATCCAAAAACTGCGCTTATCCAGACTTCTGAGCTATTTCCATGCACCGTTTGCTGCTTTGCAGGAAACCCGCCTCAGGATAGACCCGTCATCAGCGTCGGAGAGTACACCATCTACTGCGGTAACGCTGACGATAGGAGAGTGGGAGGCTGTGCAATAGCTGTAAGGAAGGATTTCAATGGTATGGTCAAGGAGTTCGGCTCAACGTCGTGTCGGAATGCATTCGTACGACTGCGGGATCACAGAGGATTCAATCTGTGGATAGTGAGTGCTCATGCGCCCACTGAAACCGCCGAAGACAATTCGAAGGATGCGTTTTATGAGGAACTCAATACGTTGCTGGCCAGGATACCTTGTCAACATGCTGTTGTCGTGGGGATTGACGCAAATGCGAAGATGGGACTTGATCAGGAATCCGAAGTACTCGGTAAATGGTTCTACCCAGTGGAGCAAACATCGGACAATGGCTACCGCCTTGTCGACTTTGTGAACGCAGTGGTCTGATTATTGCATCGACATTCAAGAGGAATCATCGCCGCCATCAGCTTACGTGGCAGGGACCAACCCGGCTATCTCCAGAAGAGCAGCGGAAGCGGAAGATGACAACTTTGAAACTACAGCTTGACTATGTCCTGACGAGGAATATTCCAGTATCGGACATTCGAAGATCTAGAGCTGTGTGGGATGTCGCATTCGATTCGGATCACCGTCCTGTTCTGTTGAACTTCACTGCGAGGATTCATAAGAGGAAGCGAGGGGCTCAGCCTCTCCAGAGGATTGACATGACAAGTCTCAGAGATGAAGAGTGCAGAAGGAATTTCCGACAACGCGTTTCTATTCACATCGGAGTACGGACTAAGAAGAAACTTTGCGACGCGGATTCTTTTGTCAAATGCCTCCAGGACGCTTCGAAAAAAGCACTCTCGGTTGTACAGCCCAAGAAGAAGCTCGCCTTCGTCTCAGGAGAAACAACATCTACCTACAACAGAGTATGTGCTCTCCGAACTGAAGGAAACTTCGTGGAGGAGAAGCGTCTGAGGAGGAAGTTGCGTCGGCAGCTTCAAAGTGACCGCGAACGAGAGTGGACGTGTAGAGCTAAGGAGTTCGAGAAGGCTTGGGAGGAGAAGAATCCGAGGAAAGCCTACACGTTGCTGCGACAGTATAGCGGGAAGATGAAGAGATGTTCTCCTGTCTTGAACACTACCAATGGAGTTGCAGTTGGTGATGCGACGCTGCCAATATGGAAGGATTACTTCAGTTCACTACTGAATCGTCCAGCGCCATCAGTACCTGAGCTCCCGCATGTTCAGAGAGCACATTACGATGTCAGTGAGGAACCGCCGACTGAGTCTGAAGTTTTGGATTGTGTCCGGAAAATGAAGAATGGAAAGGCAGGTGGAGATGACAACATCACTGCTGAAATGCTGAAAGCTCTTCCTCCGTCTGGGATTCGTGAAATGACCAACACCATCCGTGCCATATGGATGAGCGAAAGGATACCCGATTCGTGGAGACATGCGATCATCGTACCTCTTCACAAGAAGCTATCCGTCACGGATCCTAAGAACTACAGAGGAATCTCTCTACTTCGTGTCATGTACAAGGTTTTAGAACGTATCATTCTCGAGCGACTTATCAAACATCGTGAAGGAACGACCAGAGATGAGCAAGCCGGTTTTCGACCTGGAAGATCGACCATCGACCAAGTGTTCGTCGTGAGAAGAGTAATTGAATCGTGGCAGCGGTTTTCAGAAGCCATTACAGCTTGCTTTTTTGGACTTTGAAGCCGCGTTCGACTCTCCTCATCGTGATCGATTGCTCAATGCTCTGCGAGCAGATGGAGTCCCGGAAAAGTATGTTCGGTTAATCGAGGACATGAACAAAGGAACAACAGCAGCAGTTCGTACACCTGTCGGATTTACGTCAGCTTTCGAGGTGAAAACAGGAGTAAGGCAAGGAGCCGTTGCAGGACCTTTCTTTTCAACTTCGCCGTTGATGACATCATGCGTAGAGTTGCAGAACAGTTTCCTGCGGATGTGATCCTAACACCGTCAGGACGCTCTCCTTGTCGACCTGGAGTACGCCGACGACATTGTGTTATTCGCTGAAAACAACGCAAACCTGCAAAGGATTGTGAACCTCGTTTCGAAGTATGCCGCAGCCTATGGACTTCGTCTTCGTCCCGACAAATGCAAGCAGATGTGGGTCTCTCAGAGGCCTTCAACTGGAGTTTGTGTGGACGGACAACGTATCGAACTGGTGGACGATTTCTGTTATTTGGGCTGTTTGCTGAAGAACGATGGTAGTTATGCAGCGGATATTCGACAACGATGTGCGAAAGCTACGTCTGCATTCAATTCTCTAACCAAGTGTTTGTGGTCTACCACCATCGCGAAGGAAGTCAAGTTGCGCGTCTACCTATCCGCTATTCGCCCTATCATGATGTACACGGATCGGAGACGTGGGCAGCACCGAAAACGCAGATGGAAAGGTTGGATTGCACGGAGAGGAAGCTTTTAGGCGTTTGCTTGATATTTCTGGCCGCGTGTATGCCATAACGAAGACCTTTACAAGGAAATCGACGCAGTACATCAACGCTTGACACGAGGGAGGTGCCAGCATCTCCTAACGCCATCTCAAGCAGCAATGGAAAGTCGACTTCGACTGCTCGGGCATATACTAAGAAGAACGCCGGATCGTCTCGTACAACACGCTTTAAAAATGCTTCCAAATCCTGTCTGGAAACGGCCACCTGGGCGTAGGCGAAAGTTCTGGACGGATGTGGTTAAAGAGGATTTGAAGTCACTCGGCATCGAAAGACAGTTCAGGCGCGATGTTTCGTTTCGCAGGAAATGGAATAGTGACAGCTGGATGGAATGTGTTCAAATTGTGGCTGAAGACCGTGAAAAATGGACACGGCTGACTACTAGGACGGCACACCTCGGTGAAGATGCGGAATGACCGCGTCAGGCGAAAGCCAACCGATTAAGTCAAGTAAGTCACACTTGCAAACACTAGGGGTGCGTTTCTAGCGTCTGCTCGTCATTCCTAATTTCAACGCTATTGCACCTATATTTAGCTCGCTCAAGCTACCCCTCGGCCGCCCAAAGTGTCTTTAGCGGGAATGTATTTAACTTTGATGTTTTGCACACCTAGGTCGAACATATATTGTAATAATTTCAAGGTTTGACGGCGCCATTATTGGCGACAATCCCACCAATAAAGTGTGATTTGAGGAGCTTCGAACAATCTTCCAACAACTATACCTACTAATGTTGCATGAATTGGTGAAGTAACCCTTAAATTTATAGGGAAATAGCGAGTTACGAGGTAGTAAATTTACCGAGTGATAACTTGTTAACTTTAGATCCGTAGCATAATCCAATGACAAAATCGGAAAGAGTGTGTCCGAATTGACCACAAAACACTGACAGAGCCGATACATGGGTAGCGAGGTTCCCTAGTGAGATGCATACCTGTGCAACTCCCTTGAGCCCATTGGCAAGCAACTGGTGAGGACAACTGTCACGACCGCCTGAAATGCGGAATGCTTCTGATCTCGACCGCTCGTGAGCAAAAATTTAGTAACGGCCTTCGGCGTAGAATAGCATGCATGATGCGATAGAGCTGGTTGATCATTATATGAAAGGATCACGAGTAAGACTAGAGCAATATTTTGACTGCATCGCTGCTGTTTTTCATCGCAGCGATTTCGCACATGCTGCTGCAGCAATCTGGGAGCGGCAGCGATTTTGTTCATACCTCATACACTGGAGGGGTAGCTCAGCTCTTCAGGGGAGGAGGGCGCAACCCTCCGAGCACCGACGCTTGCCCCCCCTCCCATTCGGGGAGGAGGGAGCGAGAATTTGGCTTGATCTGAGCCCTGCCGTCACTGCCTTGAAGCCCTGCCGTCACTGCCTTGAAGCCCTGCCGTCACTGCCTTGAAGCCCTGCAGTCACTGCCCTGAAGCGCCGGTGTTACTGCTCTGAGGCCCTGCCGTCACGGCCCCGGAGCACTTACGTCACCGCTCGGGAGCACTGGCGTCTCCTCCCTCTCCGGAAAGTGTCATCTGCTCTCGTCCAAAAAACTCTTTCACGTAGGAATTCAAAGTCCCCGTCCAGGGACAGCCCTGTTGGGCCAAATCGGTTCTCAATGAGGTGAGGCGCCTTTTACACCGGTTGAGCACGTAATTGACAGGTCACAGGACAAATCACGTCAAATCGGGACGAAATTTGACGTGAATGACTATGCCTGCGTTTGGACTATGCCTTTTCTGACCTCTATTGCGTAAACTGCACTCTCCAACTTCTTCAAATCTCTTTCGTCGCTTTTTCTCGGGATGGGGCAAGCACCGGAGAGCAGGGACCTCCTTGAAACCCCCTCGGCGAAGGCTTCTGGTGTCGCTGCCCAAACTCAAAAACGAGCCCTATTGTCCGGCCGTTGCCCCCCCCCCGCAGAGTCTGAGAGTGCATGGCCTCACGGATGATCGAAGAAATTTGCGAATATTGCGTCCTTTTTACTATAGTTGTACACGAACGAAAATTTCGAAAAATTTCCGGAAGATTTTTCGATTTTTTTTTTGAAATTTCGGTCGTTCGAAATTCTTTCGAACAAATTTCGGAAAAAGTTCGCAATTTACGACACATTTCAAAAAAAAATTCCAAATTTCCAACGAACATGGAATTTTTTTTTTGAAATTTCGAAAGAATCGAAATTTTCATCAGTTTCGAAATTTGTTTGCTCGACCGGAATTTTGAAAGTTTTTCGATTTTCGTTCGTTCGATATTTTTTTCGAAATTGTACAACCAGACGGTCCATGTCGTGGGGACCACCGAAACGGTGAAGCTACGCTCATTTGCCAGGAGAGCAGCCGCGGTCGGAAATGCAGCCGAGTATCGCTCCGATCGGATTCTCTGTCGTCCTAGTGGATAGCTAAGTTTCGCCAGGAGCGGAGGGGCAGATTGGCTCAAGTTGCTTTCCGGGCCACCTCCGAGCGGCGGTTTGTCTGAGAAAGGAATCAGCAGCGCACCAGGCGGAGGAGCCGCAATGCGGCAGCAGCTGCTGCCGTCGACAGTATCTGCAGCAGGTGCGCTACAAACACCTTTGTCCGCGGTTTCTATTGCTATTAAGCTGACTCACAACCCAACGAGCTCTTGAGCAGATAATGATTGGAGAGCATTGTATCTACATAAAATTTTAGAGCACATGGGTGTTTGCACGCCATTTGCCCTGCTTTGGACCGCAGCACTTCTACTAGCCGGTGCTGAACCATGGAAGAGCTTTGGGGCCTATGAGTACAAGGTGAGTCCGCTAAAATGAAATATTGGATTCTGGATTTCGCTAGAGCATCCACAAACGAAACGATGTGTGCATGATCTTTTAAAGGCAGTGTTCACGATAAGAATCGTTTTTTGCTTTTTTAACTATCTTGAAGACGGTCCCATGCTGATTCCAATAATGTTTTCAGAATCGTACAAGACCTTCTGGGAACGGAGTTATGGTCCCTCAAAAATTGAGCTGAGGAAACATGGTGGACGAGTTGTCCGAGGCTTGTAACTTCCGTCTTTTTCAGCCGATGTATGCGAGCTGACCTGAGTAAAGAGAGAAGTTGAGAATGAAGGGAAGAACGGGGCTAATGTTTGGAAATCTTCGCTCATCTCACAATCTCGAGCATTCATTTGCTTACGTCGGTGGGCGTGGAAAGTGCATCTGGGTGTGACGAGCTGACGGGTATCCAACTTTGGGGCCGTAGGGGACCGTTCCGATCTCATTTTTCTTAGTTTTTTCAACGTTAGGGTTGCGCTAGGCCCCACAGCTGCCGATCTCCACCAAAAAAAACAGACATGGTTTTCATCGTGGACACTGCCTTTATGTTCGCATTACAGTTTAGGCTTTGAATTGGAACACCCGCATGGTTAATATAACCTTCTCGACAACTGCATTTCTTTCTTTTTCCTTTTTTTTTGTCTATCAAAAAAGTTGCCGAAGCAGTCCATAATGTTCACACATGTTCAAGGAGAGGGTTTTTTGAAGGCAGTGTCCACGATAAATCTTGATTTCGAGGTTAAAGTGTGAAACACTAAGCTGGCGGACGCTAGAGGGAATATGGTCGGAGAAAGCAGCGAGAACGGGCCAGGATTCGATAAAAAGGGCTTTGAAAGTTATCCCGTTGCGCCTACCTATCTCGGTCCGCCCTCTTGATGTGAACGAATGAACACTCAGATTACAGGAATGAATAAGTCAAGAAAGTGCCGATAAGTGAGCTGATCGCTTGATTGCACTGATAGGCATCATCCTTCATAGTCAACTCCTCCACGCTCAAAACTCAACGTAAACAAGGGAGAGCTCATTTTGGCTTAAAAACGCGTCTTTGGCCTCCTTTTTGAGCATGCCTTGCTATATAGGGCACCAGACCTTCCGTAAACCGTGGAGATTTTCAAAGTGAAATCTATCGTCAACACTTCCCTCAAACGGAGAGAGTCCATCTAGCCCATGTGCACCTTGTGAATATTGCCATTCGCCAGATTAGAGACCACTGTACGAGGCAAGTCACAATGCTTCACAGCAACGTAGTGCCTCACTTTTGAAAACTCGTCGTAACTGCTATCCAAGGACTTGAACGACAGCTTCTTGAACGTTTATTGAATTCTATTGACGCTGAGCCACGAATTTTCACCTTTTCCACGAAAGCTGAAAAATAGCAAGTGCCGCACTAGGCTTATTTTGGTACGCAGGTATCCCATTCAAAACCAAAAAAAAAATTCAAGAAAACTGAAAAATTTCGTGAAATTTAATCTAGGAAACTTGAAGAGTAGAGACACATCCTCCGAATAGTTCATTCTCTTTGCCAGATGATGCATAACCTGCCATATAACAAATGAGAAAAGAAAACACAGCCAATAATTTCCAAACCTGATGATTATGACGTTAGAGGCACAGTCCAAGCTCCGAATCGACTTTTCGTTTTTCTGCTTAGCTTGTAGAAAATTCCACGCTGATCACAATGGTGTCTCCAGAATTGCTCAGAACTCACTACGAACTGAGTTACGGCTTGTCAAATATTTTGAGTTTAGACTGGTAAAAGTTCGCGGACGAGTTGTCTCGAGCCTGTATTTTCTCGTTATTCGCAGCCATCATTTTCAAACAGATCACAATACAAGGTCAGACCGAAAACAAAAAGAAGGACATAGATTTTGAATAAAATCATTCGCGCGTCTCTTCCCTATAGAGGTCGGAAACCTGCCAGTGGGCGTTGCCCATTTTCTCTTTCAAGGGGGCGTGGCCGACTTTTTTCCTAGCTTTTTCTCGTTTATTTTAGCGAAGTGAGATTTCGCGCTTGGCAGGGTTGCTATAGGCGGCGACCGGACCATAGTATCAAAAATTACCTCTGAGATTGGACTGTGCCTTTAACAGAGACACCCAGAGTATAATAGAACACCCAGAGAATGATTTTAAATTTTTCTATGCTGATCTACGAGACAGTCACACGCTGATCACGGAGGTATCTCTGATATCGTCCAAGACCCCTATGAGCGCAGTCATAGCTCCTCAAAAATGACTATATTTGAGGGTAAAAAATTAGTGGACGAGTTGTCTCAGGTCTGTACATATTTCTCTTCACTCGTAATCGTTGCTCGAGAGCGAGCCTGGATAAGGAGGCAGTCTGGCAATGGACTGATGAACGGCGATTTGTTGAGAATTCATCCATCCATCGAGCCGCTATCGAGTTTGAAAATCTGGTAGGGGGTGTGGCCCGAGGTGGTGAGCGAAGGAGGTCGGGCCTGTGGTGGTCGCTTAAATCTCGCTTATTTGGCCGAATTCAGATCTCGCACTTTGCACCTGCTACATAGGAGGGGCCTACTACACAATCAAAAAAAAATCGCACAATTCATGTTTGAGGGTGTACTGTGCCTTTAAACCCCTATCTCAATGTTGATTACCTCTTTCTGTCTGCCGAGTGTGATCAAGACTGAAGCTAAAACTTCAAGAAAATGTTTCAAAAGTTATCAAGGTTGCTAAACATGCAACGGTAGATGCATCGCAACGTGGCTGGCGATGAGCTTTCAAGCTTGATGAGTGAAGCGGCTACAAGAGAACCATCATTTCATCGCAGTCTATGTATAATGTGTTCATGAGCATGGGCTTTGTTAGTGAGCGCAATGATAAATGTTCAGGTCTTCCATGAAAGAATGCAGTGGAGAGACGCTGTAAGCGCCTGCATCCGGAACATAGCTAACCTTACCTCCATTCACAGCGAGGCGGAAAACGATTTCATTTACAGTAAGTATTTGAATTGATCAAGTAGTGCAGTCGGAATGACGCCATATTCTGTATTAGTCTCGTAATTTGGCGAAAATATTCCTGAAACAACTAAATGAATTAGTACCACATAATACACCTAGCCTTGAAAACTCATTGAAGCAGGTGTAAGCCTGAAAAGAATGCAAATCTTTTGTGCGTTTTGGTAGAACATCAACAGAGATTGATTGACACCGAATTTCCTGAAATCGAGGCCATCTCTTGATTAGAAACTTTGCTCGTCTCTTTCGAGGATTCTGAAGGGGACCCCAGAGTTTTGTATACGCCCGACTGTCCTTAAACCTCGGCATTTTGTTGTAATGAGCTATTTCTTCTATTTTGAGCCGCCACGAGGTTGTTATGGATCTTTATTTTTCTGGCTAACGCGTTTCGGCGTCTGACGCCTTCTTCAGAGCCTTAAAGTGATCCAGTCAATTTAACAAAATTGCACGCTCAAACACCGCGTACGCGTTCAACCGAAGTTGTGATCTGCTTCGGTTGCCGCGCGCAGACGGCGCCGTACCACTCAGAGTCCTCACCTTACAATCGAACGCAGTGCGTCGACACTTCCGGCCAGCAGTGAGCGAGGGAAATTAAGAATGAGACACTGTCGTACTCGAGATCACAGACTGGTCGCAATGTGTGCGTATCAAAAATGACAGAGCTGGATAAATGGACTGAGTGCAGCTGTTGTTGAAATACACTCCTCCCTTCGATTCATGGCTGGGCCTTTAGTCTGTATCCAAAATGCCTCTAATGTTTTCCGCGGCATGATTTCAGTTTCGCGTTGCAGGATAACTACCTTCAGTTTGTTACTACCAGAGTTTTGTGTAACTACCAGAGTTTTGTGTCAACTCAGCTTCCTTGTGGTCCCACATACAGATGACGGAAGAGCGTCCCAAATACCTATATTCATAGGGAAACCTTGGGAAACTGTTTAAACTTTACACAGCCCTAGAACCTAGGTTCAGAACTTAATCTGGCCTCACTAAGGTTTACTAAAGCAATGGCAGAGTTGGACGGGACGACTTTCGATAGTTTTGAAGAATATTGAAACCTCTTTGATGAGAGTGTTCACCAGCTTTCGCGAACATGGGACACCTTCTCACTTTGAATTCCAAATTTCCCTTCACTGATCCAATCTTGACGTATTCATCCATCTCCCCTTCTGATCTCAAATAGCTGGGTGACGTTAGGATCCGTCCATAGCGAACGATAGGCGGCAAGTGTCAAGGCGTCAGAGCGTCATGCGTCAGCGCTGAAGCTCTGGCGCATGATGCTTGACAGCTGGCGCATACCACGTGTCCGAGGACGGCACGAGGCTAACGATGGTATTGATAATGCCAGTGGCAGCAGCTACTGCCGCTATGCCTTCACCCTTGAAGGCATCGTACGCGCTGAAAACCGCCTACCGTTTTTTGGGTTTGAATCAGTGGTTGGACCGCCTGAGAACGTGGGTAGAGTTTGTCGGGTCATCGATATTTTTTGGGAAGATTCTTGATATATAAATAATGATCGAAATTAAGTAAATGATATGGGAGATATATGAAAAAATATATATGGGAGATCGAATGCCTTGAAAAGAGGCCGGCCTTCCGACGGCCGTGTGGCATCAAAGAGAAAAGAATGTGGCTTATCATCAAACGATAAGCTTAAATGAGTGGAAGTTGATGTATCATCTGTTGATAAGCGACTTTCTTTTCTCATTTGAAGCCAGACAGCTGCCGGAAAGCCGGCCTCTTTTGGCGGAATTTGAGGTATTCGGTCACCCATCTTCCCAATAATGCGTCGGTGGCCCGACAAACTCTACCCGCGCTCTCAGGCGGGCCCAACCATTGATTCAACCCCCCCCCAAAAAAAAAACGGTAGGCGGTTTTCAGCGCGTACGATGCCTTTAAACTCCGTCCATACGTGGCGAGAGCGTGCGATTACGCAAAATCTAGGGACAGGGGCTCTGTACACACCGAGGGAGGAGTTGTCCCGTTTTTGCAGTTCGAAACGTCGCGCCACTCGACGCGAGCGAAATGGTCCCGAGTGGAATTAGAGCCGCAAAAGGCTGGACAACTCCTTCCTCGGTGTGTAGAGAACCCCTGTCCCTGAAATCTATGGTCATCGTGGGCACACGATTGGCTCGTCGCTCACGGGCGCTCCTTCTCTGAAGATTTCAGAAATGTTGCGAACACTAATTTCAACAACTTATCGAAGTATTCCGTAAGTTGTTGAAATCGCGATCGTAAGTTGCGCACCCTCATGCCCTAATGTGTTTGCAACATTTTTGGAACTGTTCTGTAACTTTCTAAAATGTTGATTCCAACTATTAGAGTCGCACTACAGCTACCACACTCTTTATTCAAATGCAAATTTATAAAAGTACAACTTTTACGTTCAGTGATAGGGAGCCTTGTTTAAAAGGAGAAATCGAGATCTATCTCACGCCTTGTCAAAATAACTAAACAGGGAAGAAAATTCTTTTCCTAAAAAACCGCAGTTGCTATAGCATCAGCTTTGCAATAACTAACCCATCTCATTTACTCAACCATTATCGACCCAGATGTGCTAGATTATCAACCCCAAATCCATTTGTGGGTGGCCATAACACTCTGGTAGCGCACTTTAAGAGTTTCAAGCGGCATTGGTGATCTCAGCTAGCCATAATCTATAGACTGTGCTTGAAAATTGGTCATTTTGAGAGCGCACGATGTCTCGGGTACTTAACACGGGTACCAGAAGGGATTCTTATTTTGCTATCTTTTTTTGTCCTGGGTTTCTTTCACTTTTTCACGTTTACTATGCTTATCTGGGTCAAATTCCGGTCCGCACTTGCGTCTCGACACGCTTAGCGGCCGCACGCGCTTGAGTCAATCGAGTTTCCAGCTCCAAAGCCGAATCGATAAGGCTTCTTTATACGGTTTTCTCCAAATTTTTTAAGTTTCCCGTTTTCAAAACCCACCTAGAATCAACAGATCGGCAGTTGCGGCGCTGGAAACTCTTCCGACTCGAAAGCGCGCGGCCGCAAAGCGTGTCGAGACGCAATTGCGGACCGGAATTTGACCCAGATAAGCACAGTACCTGAACGGAAGAAGCATAAACGGGATGTTGCATATATAATGAGGCCACAAGTCCAACCAGGCAGTCCCATAAAACTGTATTGCTAATAGTTTTGAAGTATTTGAGATTTCTGTTAATCAAATGCCACAAAGCCGTCAAGACCTGACTTCTGAACACGCTGTTTTAGTTTTTTTTTACTCATGCTTACTTCCTCGTCTCAAAATTAGCGCAAGCAATAACAGGTTTCTAAGAGGAAATTTGATAAGCAGTGGAAAAAAATGATTTGAGAAAGGATGTGTCACGCACGAGCAAAGTAAAGGGTGGAAAAGGATGAAACTGATCAATAAAGGAAGAGGTTGCAAAAGCCTTTCAATTAGTTGTTCCTGCGAATATTTGTCACGCTTCCGACGTCTATTTCGTTGCCTGCCGAATAGCGCTATTTGTCACTAACAATAACTAAACTGCACGTTTCTCCACGCTCATAAAGCTCATCGAAACATGATTTTAGCATTTTGACCTGCTCGTAACATTATCGAAAACTCCAGAGTTCTCGCGCGCCCTCGCCCGCTCGCTCTCGCGCGATTGCGCCAGCACCACGAATCAAGCAGCAAGTTTCAAGCTCACTGCTCCATCACTAAAGCAGGTGGCATTAAACCTGCAGCAAAACTGCTGGCCTTGTCTTCATAATCTCACCACGGAAATCGAAAACTGGGGAAATCATCAGCCATTGCGCCGACGCGGGAGATTCATCACCCGATCAAACGTTTTCAATCGAATCAACACGAAGAAGGGGTGTTTGCCTGTGTTGATTTGCGGGTGCGGGCTGCTCGAGCATTGAGAAGATCGATACGCACCGAAATAGTGACAGACGGGTGCAGAAAAATCGATCCACTGAGTCCAACTGCGACCGTCTGCCCCCGACCGCAATCCACCCAGTATAGTTGCGCAATGGACGAAAAGACCGAATATCGAATAGATTCGGATGACCCCTTTTTTACGTCCGGTTTTTGAATAAATTCGAATGATTCTTTTTTTCGAGGTCCGAATTTCGAATAGATTCGAATGAATTCGATTCGAATACATTCGATCAATTTTTCGCATATATATTCAAAGCGACACACTGAAAACAGGTCAGGTGAGCTGTCAGTGGATCCTCTAGTTCGAAGTGAAACTTATCGTCACTGATCGTGTGTGTGCTATACTTGTTATCCGAAGGCAATTCCACGGATAATGGATCGATTCGGATAATGCCATTTTAAATTTACCGGATATTGGTTCGATTCAGATAATGCGTTTTTTCAAATTTTCGGATATTGGATCGATTCAGATAATGTCATCTTTCCAATGATTCGGATACGGACATCCGTCGGATAATTTCGGATAAATTTCGGATATTATCGGAACAAATCTCAGGCAACACACACACACACACACACACACACACACACACACACACACACACACACACACACACACACACACACACACACACACACACACACACAAAATGAGTAGAATAGTAGCTACGAGAAATGGACATATACATAAATTACACGAGTGAGGAAACAAAAGTGAGTCAAATAGTTGATATAAAAAATGGACCGGTTTACTACATTCAACCTAAAATGAACCGATTTTATCCGATTTTATCCGGTTTTATCCGGTTTTATCTGGTTTTATCCGGTTTTGATCCGATTTTATCCGAATTTTTGACCCTTCGAATAATGGTTCGATTCAGATAATGCGTTTTTTCAATTTTTCGGATATCGGATTATCCGAATCTCGGATATCCGGTCGGATATCCGAAATGGAGTGATTCGGATACTAAGTATAGTGGAGTCCACCAAGAGTGTCTCATTTACTTATCAATGAGAAGCGGTCGATTGGAGATCAATGAACATGAAACTCGTTGCAGCACAACCGCTCTCGCTCAATCGGTATCGAGTGTGCTGGTATGGGATTCATGAACATTGATCCCCAACCGACCGCTTCTCATTGATAGGTAAATGAGACACTCTTGGTGGACTCCACTATATAGTGTGTGCGCGCGTATATGCTACGTCCCCTTCCTTCACACTTTCCCGCTGCCTCTATATTCGCTCCGCAGAAACACACGAAGGATAGAACTTGATTTGCCTCCTAAACAGAGGATAACCACGTGAAAAAACCCGAGCGACACCAATCGGATCAAAATTCAAATTGGAGATGAGGAAAGCCTCGTTTTCTCGAAATACTTGCATCCAAAAACAAAACTTTTGTCATGTTCTTCTTGTGCAATGTAAATATTGAAAAAACCATTCTCTTGCACAATGCCAAATACAATAACGCATCTTCTTGTTCAATAACAAATTAACAAAAACATCTTCTTTCACAATGTCATATACAAGAAACAGCTTTCCAAACAAGTCCCAGACCATACTCGTGATCCTTGAACGCTTCGACCTTAAAAATGACAAGTGCAGTGGAAATCCAGCCGAATTACACCATGCCCCTATGTCATTAACGGTGTCCCGATTGAGACCATTGATAAAATAAAAGACCTCGGGTTCGTAGTAGATAACAAACTCTTGTTTGATAAGCATTCTAGGCTCATTGCTACGAATGCGCAGCAGAGGCTATTTTTGGTATTTACATCCTCAAAGGCAAGGTCCGATCAAACATTGACACTTCCGAAATTCGGGTTAGATAGAGTGGACTGGCCCAGCTGAACACCGCCTCGACGTTTCAGTAACTATCAGTCCTTACTTCTGGAGAAGACAGCCCTGAAGTTAGGGATTACTGCAGGTGCGAAACCAGTGGGGCCCCTCAGGATTCGAGTGAGGAATGAATCATACCTTCTTCAAAAATTGCCTTGAAGGTCCAGTCCAAGTTCAGGGACGAAATCTGAGATTTCCGCAGAATTGTGAAGCAGACCCATCCTACATAGCCCCTGCCAAAAGCGAGCTCTCAATTCATCCGAATGAGCAAGCTGTAGTTGGAAGCCACCCTGGGGCGCCCATACCAGGAAGCCACTTTAGCACGCCCCTTTTTCGATTTTTCGAGCTCAACAGCGGCGAGATGAGCGATGGTTTTTAATCATTAGCCCCGTTCTTCCCTTCATTTTCAACATCTTTCTTTATTCAGGTGAGTTCGCATACATCGGTTGCAAATGACGGAAGTTACAAGCTTCGGACAACTCGTCTACCATGCTTCCGTAGCACAATTTTTGATGGGCCATAACTTCGCTCCTATGGGTCTTGTCCGATTCCAGAGACATCATTGTAATCAGCGTGAGACCGTTTTCAAGATGTGCCTAAAAAACAGAAAAACGATTTTAAGGTTGAACTGTGCCTTTGAGACGTTCTAACACTAGAGGACAGGGGTTCGAACAGCGCTTACCTCGGCCTCGCACCCGAATAAGGCGTAATTTTTCACAAATCGAGGGGGATTGGAGTATCTGTACTTTGGCAAAAGGCTACTGGTGCCTAGTTCCTTCGCTATTTTCAGAAGGCAGGATGATAAATGAAATTCTCGGGAAGGAACTCACGGCTCGCCAGGAATCTGAAACAGACGCCGAAATTTTTCGAGATCGGGCAGCCACGCTAAGATGAAGATGCCAATTTGTGAATATCAGCCCAGCAAGGCGCCAAGTGATTTCAAAATCTCTTGACGTGGTCATACCTGCCAATGGAGCACAAGGTCATCTACCCGTACACCATAATTAGCGGCGACAGGGCAAATTTATTCGAAACCATTCGAAATTATAACTTGAAATAAATCAATGAACATTCGAATAGCAGGCTTCGATTAATGAATATAGGTCCGATTTTTGAATAGTATTCGAATAGTGCGATTCTAGAAATTCCGATAATGAATACGTATTCGAATGGCAATCATTCGAATATATCGATTCGAATCTATTCGAATTGCACAACTATACCACCCAGTCGATACTGGTGTTTCACGCACGCACACGGGCAGGTCTCATGCACCGTGGTAGGTTTTCTGCCCCGGACTCAGTCGGACTCGGTCGCCGTTTCGAGCAGCTCTGACGGGGGCCTGGGGAGTCAGATCAATTACAAGTGTTGCAGATGCAAACCCCCAGCGTCACTGGGCGCTTGGACGTCTGTTACAGACGAGGCCTGAGAGATGCTGACACTCTATCGGCGAATCTGGCTCGCATCATCGGAGACATCTTCTCCGCGGAAGCATTGGATAATACTTCTAAAATACTCCCAGAAATGTTTTGGAAGTGAATGAGTGATGAGTGTCGCTTGTCCAGAACACGCTGTTCGCCCCTTACTCGCTGTTTTCCCATATGGACTTTGGATGAAATTGAAACCCCTTCTCTAAAAATTTCTGCATGGCTATTGCATGGCTATGGCACTGAAATGCAGCCTTTGCGTGATATAGCATCGATATGGCATAGCAAATCATGCGGTGCGCGAAATAGCATCGCTACGGCATCGCTGTGGCGTCGCTATGGCATTACGATCTGAAACTTGCGGAGAATTGAGTTCTTTTCTGGTATCAGTATCATGCTCAGTGTAAAAAAAACCGAAGGGTATAAAAGGCGCTCCATCTCACCGAATGGTCACTCGACATTTCGAGGCCGATCCTGGAAGGTGACTTCAAGTCACCTTTGAAGGATCACTCAGAAGCCGAAGAATAGTTTTTGGCAGCTGAGGGGATGGTCCCCACGGCTAAGGGGTGGGGGGTGGTCCCGCACACGGAATGGGAATCATCAGAGAAACCCACATGTGGCATCGTAATAAGCCACATGTGGCATTGAAATAGCCCACGTGTGGCATCGAAATAGCCCACAAGTGGCCGGTCCGGCCACATGTGTGTTATTGCGATGCCACAGCAATGCAAATTTTCTCAGAGTTCCCCCAGTATGAGCATCCGCAAGACCTCGAAAAATGGAACACACGGTTGTTTAATGGTGAACATTTTGGCGGTCCCTCGATATCGTGAACTGTATTGCTTTTAAATGGCTCGAACTGCATACCGAGACAATCCATGTAGAACAACCTGGCTGTCGTCGATTATATCATGTAATCATTCTATTTACGCACTTCTACTTAAGTATACGTTGGTACACTATCCGATATATATCTTAACATCATCGACATAGCTTCGTGTAGTGGAAGAATCCATGCTTCACGCTTCGCCGGGATTGGAGACGCAGTTTTCCATGCCACACTATTTTGAGCGCTTCCGCCTTTAAACCCCTTCCAACAAATAAGCTCAACCTGGCGGACCAAGTTTGAGCAATAGTGCTCGAACCGAGAACTGAACATAGGCTTTTTGATCGAATACACAGACAAAAAGGCTCCTAGAATCATCTCAGCTGGCACACTCGACGAGCGCGTCAGAAAGCTGCGACGGAAAAGTCGGCCGGCCAAAGTTGGGCGCCTCCTATTTTGTGTATCCGATTGAAAAAAAAAACGAGAAAACACCCATGTTCCTCAGAGGCAGACTTTGAGTTTACACCGAAAATCGAAAGGTTCGAGATCTGTGGCAACAGCACTGTCGAAAAAACGGCCGAAAAGAGCACCAAGTAGCCATACACAGCCCTGAACTTCTGTGTAAAGCGCAATCCTCGCCCACTCTTCTCAAAAGCCATCGATCACAGCAAACAACGAGAAAGTCGAATTCAACAAAACATCACCTCTATCTCTGAGAAAAATTGCATCTCTATGGCATCGTAATAACCCACATGTAGCCGGGTCGGCCACATGTGGGCTACTTCGATGCCACATGTGAGCTATTTCGATGCCACAGGGGCTTATTAGGATACCACATGTGGGATATTTCGATGCCACATGTGGGTTTTTCTGATGGTGCCCACCACGGTCTCCTTGTGCGGGACCAACCCCCCCCCCCTAGCCGTGGGGACCATCCCCTCAGCTGCCAAAAATTGTTCTTCGGCTTCTGAGTGATCCTTTAAAGGTGACTTGAAGTCACCTTCCAGAACAAGTTTATAATTTGCCACCGGCACAAAATTCTCACGGGAGTGTTGTAGTTTTTCTTACCAGAGTTTTCAATGTTTAGGCCCCGATATCGTGATATCTTTATCACCGGTGAGGCTGTTTCCCCAATCCCTAGTCTGTTCAGTACCAGCCGCTCACTTCCGGAGAAAGACGGTGTGTGATTGAAACCATACCGCTCTCAATTTCCTTTATACCCTACCCCTTATCAACTGAGTATCATCAATTTTGTTTACCGTGAGAATTTTGAGCCGATGGCAATTTATAATCGTCTCCTTCCAGAGGCCATATGCATGAACGTTTAAAATGGGGTTAGGCTAGCTTATCAGTTGTTATCATCACAAAAAAAGCACTCTTTACAATGAACTTCTGGAATGATAACGACTGATAAGCTGACCTAACCCCATTTGTAACGTTTGTGCATACGACCCCTGGATCGGGCTCAAAATGCCGAGTGAGTATTCGATGAGAGCGCCTTTTATACCCCTCGGTCTGTTTACACTGAGCATGATACTGATACCAGAAAGGAACTCAATTCTCAACAAGTTCAAGATTGTAATGCCATAGCGATGTCATAGCGATGCTATTTCGCATACCGCATGATTTGCTATGCCATAGCTATGCTCTTTGACGGAATAGCTGCATTTCACTGCCATAGCGATGCCATATCGCGCAAAAGCTGCATTTCAGTGGCATGCAAAAATTCTCAGAGATCGCGTGTATCACCGGTCCTTCTGTTTATCATCGACACTGTCGAGCGGGCGCCAGTAACGTCACCATTTGTCTCGATCGCGTGCCATAATTGGTTAACAAATCCTACTAGCTCTAAAACTCGAAGACTCTCACTTCTTTCTTCAAGGCGTCATCGTGTTGGAGGACGGCCGATAGTGCGCTTGGGGTCCCGCGGTACCCAGTCTGTTATGGCTCTTGCTCATCGGTTATCCTAGAAGCGCTTTGCGTGTCCGGCCCACCTGATTTTGGACGACTTAGCATAATCGACCGCACACCGGATTTCCGACAGTCTGCGTAGCTCAGAACTCCTAACTCCTTCTCTTTATTGCCTGAAACATGACGCTCCGAACATCATACTCCCGATTGCGCGCTGAGTAATGCGGACTACACTTTCATCCTGCTCGCGTAACGCCTATGTTTCCGAAGCGTATGCTAAGCCTCAGTCACGCAGCGGCGTTTCGCTGCCGTTGGCTTAAGCGGGATGTCTGCTAATGTTCAATTTCGGAATCTCACCAATTACGGACGTCCCGCAGAAACCAGCGGCAACGAAACGCCTATGTATAACTGGGGCCTTAAAGCTGGGGGGGGGGGAACGGTGGAATCGTATAGGTGGGCACGGAGCCGCATGATCTTCATTTTCCACACGATTCCTTCGACGTTTTTGAAAGCTCCTCATTCTGATCGCTCTCTCCAACTTACTCCGGTACCATATCGTTCTTCATATTGACCTCGCGACATAGATACACGTAATTGAACAATCATAGATGTTCGTTCCGTTGAGTATTAATGGGGCATTCGCAACCAGGGCTGTGCGTAACTGAATTTTGTAATTTCGTAAATCGTAAATCGTAATTTTCAAAAATCCTGGTAATTCGTAAATCGTAATTCGTAATTCGTAACTGATAATGAGTAATAATATTCTCACTCGATGTAGGAAAGTCTCAGAAGTTCAGTGATGAAGTGTTTCTATATAGGAGGTTGGAGGTTGAGGTTCAAAATGAAACTGTTTTAAGCAGTACTTGAAGAAATTCCCAGTATACATAAGTGGGATAAATACCAATGAAATAGACAAAGCTGAAACTCTACGCGTATTCATGTGCCAAACCTGTGTCACGTCTGCCCAAGTTTTGCAACAAAGAGAAGCACAAAAACATAAAGAATCATCCCCTCACTAAACACAGTTACATCCAAGCCAAGGAGGTTAACACTGTGATGAGGAAAAACATCGCGGTTCGATAGTTTTACACACGATCGATCAAGGGAAGGATATTTGGACAAGAAGGTTATTTCCAACGTGGGTATATGTAGACTCTGTTTCATTCCAAGTGAACTCATGTTTTCGGTTATCACAGCGCGAAGCGGTGGCTTTTTCGTCGGAACCTCCTTATCACTAGTTATATTTCACCGGGGCCCACCGCTCCGCTGCTGCTGATAATCGAAATCAACAGGTCACTAGGTATGTACCGGAGCATACATTTCCAAAACCACTTTCTGAACCATTCGAGTCTGCACTCTACATTTGTGAAGCAATACTCCGAATGAATTTATTAGCGTTCATTCCCATAAACATAAGTTTGTTGCGGTGGGGATAGCGGTTCGCGGTGTTTAGGTTGCTTAGGAATCTGAAATGCAAAACGATGGAGGTTCCCTCCAAATCTCTGATTCCAAAAATGACAAAATTCTTACTCTTCTTTTTTCTTTGCATTTGTTTTGAATTTGCTCGAATTCCCAACTTTAAAAACTTGTAATGACCTTTTTGAAAAGATGATAGATTGCAGTCATAACTTTTCTTGAAACTTCCCTCATCAAATCGGGAAATTATCACTTTTTCTCTCGCAGCTGGCTTGCCTCTGGGCATAGATATCTATCAAATCTCATTTCAGGGAACCCCGTAAAACACTTAATCGAATAATGTTTTCAGGTTAGAAAAATATTTTTCTTATCCTTCAGCAGATTTCAATTCACGAAATAACAGTTTTCGCCCGTAACTTTTAAACCGCTGAACATTTGCGGTGAAGGTTGTGGGTTCCAAACTTTATTTTCTCCATAAGCCAGCCCGGCCTTCAGAGCGGAACCCCATATTTAATTTCTATGGCAGGATGGAGCTCTAGTCCACAGTTGCAGACTGTCGCTTTTGCAGGGTGGAGTTCGACGATAAGCTTGCTGGAACGAAGACTAAACGTGCCAGGAACTCGTAGTCCCAACATGCCCCTGCTTGCAATAAGCGTCGCAACAGCGATTGTCTGCAACTCCGGACCGGAATTTCGCTCCGAAATAGGCGGTAGCTCTACCATATGTCTGCGTCTCTCGTGTTCATGATGGCGGACGAGAGCATTCCATGGAGATAAACAACTATGGAGCTCGGCTCCGCCGACCTGGCTCGCATGTGAAACAAGTAAAGTTTGGAACCCTTCAATACTTTTGAGTAGGTCAGTGTGAGAAGCAGAGCGGTCGGTCATACCTGAATCTCGTTATCAGCTGTGTATAATATTACGCCATGTCATGTTGTCTACGCTTTGTTGGGAATAACAAGATTTGACCGAGAATAGAGATTGGGAAAAATGAGTTATCAAACATCAGGAATGTGAAACAATGTTATGTTTATTTACGCTGCATAAGGCATACGCAATATAGAACAAAAAAAAGGAAAAAAAACTAACCCAACAAAACTAATACGAGTAATACACAATTCATTAATGCCCCACGGCTCTCACCATGACACTATGAAGAGAGAAAAAGGTAATGTAACTACGGCTTCAAAATAGAAGAAGAAATAGTATTTTTAAAAGATTTAAGTGAATGCGGAAGAACTGTGGTCTTAGTCAGCTTGAGGTAAATGGAGCCAGCTCTGTTAATGAAATAATTAGATCTTATGGAGGTTTTAGCCCTCCCGAACCAAATCTTGTTCCCTGAGCCACGAGTGATGGACGGAACTAATTTGAAGAAGTGATCCTTGCTGACCTTGATTTTACCTAGGAGAATTTTATGAACCATAACCACATCAAATAGTTGCCTGCGAGTGACTAGTGATGGAAGGCCAAGTAATTATTTCTGATGTTAGCCCTTGTTATCCTGGCATATAGAAAACCTCCAGTTCTGAGAAGCAGCTTACGCGTTTAATTGTTTTGAACCCTTTCTAATACAAATATATCTTTCTTTTTGGAAGGATTGAACACTGTTGTACCGGATTCGAGAATGGGTCGAATATACGTTTTATAAGCAAGGAGTAGAACGTTTTTGTTATTTGTGGTCAAGGCTTTAAAAATCTGATATGTCCTTGAGATGGCACTTTGCGAAATAATCCTGTAATGTTTAGAGAAGTCAAGTTTATTATCGTAATAATAGCCTAAATCACGCACAGAATCTGTCTTGGATATAGGCGCGCCATCAATTTCATAGGTGGGAATACTACCCTGGGATCCAATTTGCAAATGCAAGGTTTTATGGGGGGCTAAGCTTAACTGCCATGTCTTGGACCACTGCACCATTGAATCTATTGATTGCTGAACCTTAGACTCGTCGTCAGTACAGGACACCTCGCGATAGATCTTGACATCGTCGACATAAATCTTACATTTAACATTTTGAATTTGTAGTATGTCAGGAAGATCGGAGAGGAAAATGTTAAACAGCACAGGGGACAAGACGCCTCCTTGCGGGACGCCGCTGGCTATTTCGAAAGGCCGAGAAAAACTAGATCCGACTTTGACTTGGAAAGTTCTTCCAGTCAAATAATGATTGATCCATTCAATAATTAGGGGATGGAATTGAAGCCGCTGAATCTTATGAATAAGTTTCTTATAACTAACACGGTCAAAAGCTTTCTGGAAATCGAAATAGATTACGTCACATTTACTCTTACTGTCCAATACGGAAGTCCAGTCATTAAAGCTTTCTAGGAGATTCGTTTCTATGGATTTTCCTTTGACAAATCCGTGCTGCTCAGGAGCGAGGACCTCATTACCTTCTAGATGATCAACTAAATGCGGTTTTAGCAATTTTTCAAAAAGGCGACACAAATTTGATGTGATACTGATGGGCCGATAATTTTCGGGGGAGGAGTTTGGAGGTTTTTTGAGAATCGGCGTAACAAAAGTGTGCTTCCATCTCTTGGGCACCTCGCCGTACATCAGTGATTGATTGAAGAGGTATGACAAAGGCCCAGCGATGGGTTGAGCGACGTTTTTGATAAACTGAAAAGGAATATAGTCTGGGGTTAAAGGCAGCATACACGCTCGTAAACGTGGTTGGGATAACAATGTGGATCGAGCCGTATGGCTTACAACATAATGCCTACGCATTTTGAAGTGTCAAAAACGACCCAAAACGCCGCTACATGAGCTAGAAGTTGGCCCCGCCCTGTATTTCCACGCCCCCTGAATTTGCCATTTTCCTCTAACGCAGGGTTGCTGGGCCATCTTCGCCGTCAGAGACGTGTGTGGTTCACTTGTTAGGCAATCCACCAACAGTACTGACGGTGAATATGACCCAGTAACCTTGCGTTGTAGGAAAAGGCCAAATACAGGGGGCGTGAAAATACAGGGCGGGGCCAACTTCTAACTAATGGAGCGGCATTGTGGATCGTTTTTGACACTTCAAAATGCGTAGGCGTTGTAATCTAGGCCATACCATTCTATTTCCGTAGTTATCTCAATCACGTTTACGAGCGTGTATGCTGCCTTTAAAGAAAAGGATTTTGGAGAATTTATCAATGCTTCGTAGATTTGCATAGGAGTAAATGAAGGAAAAGAAGTCATAGGATTCTTAACTGGCATTTGGAAATCAGCGTGGAAATCAGTTAAGGGAGTTTAAGTGCTACATTTGTCTATGCTCTGGACCGCAAACTTATATTGTTCTTTCAACCGCATTTTCACGATTTGTTACGATTTGTTAGGATTCGTTACGATTTTTGGCCGAAATTTCGTAAATCGTAAATCGTAAAAAAATTGCCAAAAACACCCGTAATTCGTAAATCGTAAATCGTAATTCGTAATTACGCACAGCCCTGTTCGCAACGTATCCGTTTTGATGAACACCGTTTTCGCCAAATTAAGCAGGCAGTGTTCAGGTTAATCTTCGATTTTGAGATTTATCGCTGAATCGATTGTTTGGCCTCCAGGTAGAAATTAAAAAACGATGAATTCGAGAAAAACCCCTTAGAGGGTCACCACATCCTTTACTCTCACCTCACCTTTTTACTCTCACTGGAACTGTTTTTTGGAGACAATGAAATCTTTTGTGGACCGGTCCCTAGCGATTCTCTACCCTCTATTGCTCCGTCCTTTCCTTTGGACCCTAAATAATACTGTTTCGTCTAAAAGATTCTTCCATTTTTGATTAGCCCCGTTTTCACCAGGTACAACCACCGTGGACATGTTCATCCAATCTATCAACTAGTCCAGGCCAGAGAATAATGTCACTGAAATAAGGCGTTATAGGGCATTTCAAGCCGTTTCTTCGTAATTTTCGTAACACTTGGTGGCCATCGAATTGTTTTGAGTGGAAAACTCGGGAACGAAAATCATCGTGAAGACTGCCTTTAAAGGCAGTGTTCACGATGATTTTCGTTCCCGAGTTTTCCACATAAAACAATGCGTTGGCCTCTGAGTGTTACCAAAATCACGAAGAAACGGCGAGAAACGCATTAAAACGTCGTATTTTAGGGACATTATTCTGTACCATGGACTAGTCCGGTTGGATGAACATGCTCATGGTGGTTGTTACCGGTGGAAAATTGGGTCAATCGAAAATAGAAGAATATTTTATGCAAAGCAGGATTAGTTAGGGCCCTAGAGAAGGAATGGAGCAATAGAGAGTAGAGAATTGCAAAAGATGGGTTCACAAAAGATTTCATTGTCACAACAAACACTTCCTGTGAGAGTAAAAAGGTGGGGTGAGAGTAAAGGATTTCGTGTACTTATGGTGCGTTTTTCTCAACTTCTACGCCATTTTAGTTCTACCCGAGGGCCACTTAATCAATATAGCTAATAATCTCAAAATCGAAGATTATCGTGAACACTGCCTTTAAGATGGAGACCGACCTTTCCACACCCGTTTTCGAAGTCGATCAGCATTGGTTGGCTTACGTGATGGGTGCTGTTATGAGAACAATGTCTTCAGCGAAGCGAAGATGATTAGGCTGCCGACCGTCGAATTTCACTCCCATAATTTGCCATTCCAACCCGCGCATAAAGTTTTCAAGAAAGGCACTGAAGAGTTTTGGTGGAATGGTATCTGCCTGACGAACCCATCACTTCACATAGACGATGATCTCTCCATAGAATGGTGAAATGGTGATCATGAAGTTGCTGTACAACTCACAAATTATCTTCACATATTGACGAAGAACGCCTTGGTTTCTCAGTGCTGCAAGAGCTGCTTCTGTTTCAAAGAGTTGAAAGTCTTTTCAAGTGAATTGATGGGAGGCAAAGCGGAGCATTGTACCCTCGCGACACTTCAGTGAGATTTGTAACTACTGGGAGAATGTGATCGATCATGCTGAATCCTTTTCGGAACCCTGCTTGCTCGCATGGCTGTCCTTCGTCAAGCGTTCTGTCGATCCTGTTAAGAATGACGCAAGTCTTGTAGACAACCGACAACAGTCAGATAGGGTGGTGATGTCTTGTGCGTCGTCCGTCTTGTACAACAGTTTTGTTGATCTTCCATCAACACGGTACCTTGCATTACGAAGGATAACGAGTGGAGAGCCGTGCCAGCGTGACAAACAGAGCCGCTGCGAGGTTTTCCAGATTTTCGGGTTTAATCATGTGGAGACCGGGTGCAGTACGATTTTCCACAAAAATGCTCGGATACCGGACCTCAGGACTCAAAAACAGAAGATCATAGCCGTCCTGCCTCAGCTGGTATGAAGGCCCTTCTGGAAGGAGTGACTGTTCCTTCGGGGTGTCAAAGTGCGGTCATCTTAGTATTGCAGTTGGAGGAATTGCGGCGGACTTCTTTTGGTGGTCTCTCTACTCTCTGCTTCTTTAGCATCATCGTGAAGGTGCTGAAGAAAGCGATTACATATACTCCTCATCAATGTTGCCCATTAAGGGATCTTCCTAACAGGTAACCAGTGCGGTGAAAAGTTCCCAGTTGATAGTGTTTCTGGGCTTCTCTTCTTGAACATCGCGCTCTCTCCGTGTTTCGCGTTAGAAAAAAAACTGAAGCGGAGAAGACGGCGACCTGGTCTAGTGTAAAATTTAGGAACAACGGCGTATTCAGTCAGGACAAATCTACGGTGGACGATAATGTGGTTAATTTCATTGTGGTACCGTTCACCGGGAGACTACCACGTCAAACATTGTAAGAGGGGCTTCTGGAACTGTGAGTTGCCAGGGATGGTCTTGGTCGACATGTTGATCTCAGATAATCTTTCGTCCTACTCGTAACATTTGAGTCCATGGGTCGCATTATGATGCTCTTCAGGCGTCGTTCTGGGGTCAATCTTGGCATTGAAATTGCCGACGATGACTTTGAAGAAGCTGTGCTCTTCTCTGAAGAACTACTTCAGTTTTAAAGAGAATGCTTTGATCTCATCTTCATCATGGCTCGTGTGGTGCGTAAGCAACAAAGATTAAAAAGCAAGTGTTGATCCACATGGTTTCAACCTCAAGTGTCCGACTCGAGTCGTTAAAGGTTCGAACGAATCGTTGTTGATGCCTAAGTGCGTGTTGACGAGGACAGCGACCCCACCAACATCATTACTGTCGCAAGTTCCGAAAACTGATCATCCTCAATATCTGAAGCGGCATGAACGGATCGGTTTCTTTCCGTCTCGGTCAGTCCAATGACGTCGTACTTGATAATTCTGGCTCAAAGGCTGTGGTCACGATGCAAAACGTTATTGAAAAAACTACAAAAACCGGCTTGGATCGAAAACAGCTGAAAAACTCGGAAGGTTGTGCGGTGTAAAACGGGCTAGAATTGGATTTTCACGGTCCAAAGGCACAGTTGGTGCACACGTGCACAGCGCCACACAAAAAGATCGCAGTCTCATGCCGAGCAGTCAAAAATCATCGACATTTAGAGAAAGAAATAAATGCAAATATACCTAATAAAAACAGTTGAACAATGAAAGCAGGCATTTCAGTTAATGTTTTTAACTAGATGAGTACGTAAATATATTGAAATTCAATTTGAAGTCAGCTGATGTTCCTGATACTAGAGATCATCGATGCCGATGATGTGTAGTGGGCTCGTCCACCATCAGAAAACAAGAAAGTTCAGGCTTGAAATTCGGCCCTGAACAACGGTTTTGTCGTGATTTTTTCTCATAGGTCTTCCTACTCTAAACCCAGAGAAGGGTTCAAAGAGGAAAAAAAAACAAGCCTATTTTCTCGCGACCACTGCCTTTCAATCAAGAGACCCTCTACAAAAGCTTCCGTTGCAAGCGCACGCGCATTGAAAATGCAGGTAACTTGTAACAACGGGGTAAATTACTCGCAATTTTGTGTTTTCAAGAGCAAGTTACAAGTGACTTTCATCGAAAATCTGGTCAAGTTACACACAACATCGCTCCAAGTTACTTGTGAGCTTAAAGTAAGTTGCGTGAAGCCATCATGCAACTTGCGTTAAAGTCTCAGGTAACTTGTTCAGTAATTCCTGAGTAGGCGAGGGCTGGGTATACTCCAGGCAGCCACTCTTTCCAAGTTACCTTTCCTTGTGAGCTGCCTTCAGGAAATCAATGAAATGATGGCGGAAGAGGAGAAAATGGTTCCTTCCACGTCTGGTGCCTCTATTAGTGTTCTATTAAGGAAGGGAGCTATAAGGAGCTTACTATTATTTTTTGTGCTACAGGTTAGAAAGCTCTAGCACGAATCCGATTTCGCTCGGTTTGGAACATAACTGAATAATCAAGATATCGTGTTTTCGAATAATTTGCTACCCTTTTCCAGTGCACAATGTATAGCAATTACAGATCTAACAAAGAAGGGCGGATGGATGAAAAAAGGTGGTGATGCAGTGTGGATCGGCGCAAGACGGAAATCGTCAAATCGCGACGAATTCGAATGGGTGGACGGCACACAATTTGAATACCAGTCTTGGGCTCCTGGCGAACCAAACGACTCTTCAAATAAAGAGAACTGTGTGATGGTATTGCCCATTTGTGTAAAAGTCGAGTTCACCATCCGGAATCGACTTTTCGCTGATAACCACATTATGAGAGTCTATATTTCAGTTTGCGAATCAAAAAGCAGATAAAAGCTTCTTCTGGATCCGTCCGAAACGATGGAATGATATCCGTTGCGAAGATGAGATGAATAATTTCATCTGCAAAAGAAAGAAAGTCTGAGACAACAGTAGCAGCAACGATTGCTACGGATTTATTTCACTATTTTTAAACTTATTCAATGTACTTCATATCTACGTGAATATTCTGTGGTTGCTTAGTCTTTTCATAAACAATTATTTGTCTTATGCTCTACCCTTAAAAAGAAAAAGGTTTTCCTCACTTCGAGAAGCAATGTCAGTTGCGATCCATCTTTTTAATTCAAAACCAGCTAAAGAAAATTTCCTCGAGATAGGATTCGCCTAGAAAATCTTCTGATATTTTTCGGTTGAGAGGTGGTTTTGGCAGCTGGAACAAATAGGATAATTGGCGGGGGGAATGCAAAACCCACGTTGATCATCGAATTATGGCCATCTTGAAGGCCACCAAGTGCGCAGTCTGGTTAGTGCATGATCTACCGCATCTCGATCCTGTAATTCTCTGGCAAACTTGATGGGCTTCCCTTTTCATCCTCTGTGAATTCCAAGGGTGGAGGTCACAGATGCCCTGTCACGCCCTACTCTGAGAACATTCGCATCGCTATGGCGCTGAAGTACAGCTTGTGCACGAAATAGCATTGCTATGGCATAGCGAATCAAGCGGTGCACGAAATAGCATTGCTATGGCTTTCTGTGAGTCAATGCGCCTGAAAACCACGTAAAAGACGGTATCAAGTGCTTGCAGCGGAGAAGCCAGAAGCCGCATGGGTCATCGAGCTGCATTTTCCTACTTCGCTTTCGTTTTTGTTGACACAGTTCCGACATTGGTAGAACGTGAAGTGGCTCGGCACTGAACTATGTATGAGCAACCTTTTCGAGACTCAAAACGCAATTGTCTCCGATCCCACCACAATCTGGATGGGCAGTGGAACCTCAAAAAATTCGATTCACGAGCTCTGCTTGGTCTCCAACACGATGCAGAGCAAAAGAACTTCGCAGGAACTCACAATGACCTGCAGCACTGGATTTAGCTAAAGTTTTCTGTGCTCCAAACGGAAACGAAACATAAAACCCGTGTGAGATGAAGCCAAAGATTGACGCGCTGCTTTCTCCGTCCTGCCTCCCCTCTCAGGCTACCACCATCCTTCGCTTAGAGTTTTCACGGAGACTGTGAAGGTGATGAAATTTCATCAGTGAAGAGTGATGAATTGTCGAGATGAGACTCTGGCAAATCCCGAATGAGATGTCTATTTCCATTATCACCAGTAGCGGAGCGGTGGGCCTCGGTTAAATACAACTGGTAGATCACTTAGAACAGCTGGATTTCTGAGCTTCATAGCTATCGTGTCGAATGTAGAATAATAATAATTGAAGCTCTGTTTTTCTTGCACTTTATTCAGGCAACGTTTCGAGGTTTTAACCTCTTCTTCAGGCCAACTGTAAATAATCAGGCATACAATCAAATGACGAAGGCCCAGGAAGTTAACAAAGTTGAGAGACTATTCAGATTAACCACTGACCGGTCTCTATGCGTTAGTGGGACGAACCAGGTGAGGGAGTGCTGTCCACGCTTAACTGGAAACGGGTGATGAGGGCGTGTAAAGGGGTTCTTCCAAAATTGCAGGACTGACCTCACAGCAGAAACATGATGGGGAAATGAATCTGAGGAGGGAGTGGTGGGCAGAGTAGGGTGGCGAAAGGATATGTTATCTTCGTGATACTCTGCAATTGCATTTTTGTCCTGAATGACCGCTATTACACAATGCTAAACGGGAATGAGTTCCATAGTAGACCTTAGTTCATCTCTGTTGTTTATGAAAGGGTTCAGTCTTCGGATTTCCAAAGCTTCTTTGATTTTCCTTTCCATGGTATCTGATATATTCTTATGTAGAACGTAGACCTTCACCTCTGGTGGGCTTTCCTGTGCATGGTACGAGGTGCGATGTCGGGAAAAAGGGTTCTCGGGGTATGAAGGAGGGTTGCGGAGAGCCCTTATGTGCTCGTCCAGTCTCCTATAAAGTGGTCATCCACTTTCTCCTACATAGGACTCTGAGCATGACATACAGACCACTTTGTGAACGGTGTTCTTCAGGAGACAGATCTTCCTCTCCTCATCACAATACAAACCGTTGTCACGTCCACAGAGGCTTTCGTATACCCGAGACAAAGTGAGAAGGCGTCGCAATGTTACAGGCGGTCGGAGTATCAAACGTATCGCTATTCTTAACCTCTTCACCAGAAGATTGACGTCTATCGCAAATGGTTCGGATAGGTAAGGAACGACGAGAGGAGTTCCACCTGGTGTCTGATGAGGATGCCAACATCGGACATCGCTATTCTCATAACCGTTTCCAAGTAATATTTGTGTCACTTTGTCCATCACTTTGGAAACATTTGTCGACGATGTTCTCTGAGCTGTAGTTATGAAGTTTCGAACGATGTTACTTTTCATAAAAAGAGGATGCCAGCTTCTCGAATGAACTAAAATGTTCTTTGATGCAGACTTTTTGTACCACATTGAATGTACTTGATTTTCGGACAATTTCACCTTTGCGTTTAGAAAAGGGAGAAACCCTTCAGAATCAGGATCTTCGGTTGTCAGTGTGATATTTGGGTCTGCTGAATTTAGCATCAAAAATGTTCGACGAAGTGCTGCTCGTGATCTTCCGACCACAAAGATATCATCTACATAGCGTCCGAAGAACATCACTTCTGAGTATATTGACCGTCGTTCCAATCGATCCATGAATAATCTCCACGTTCGACTCTCTATGAACCTCGGCATCAGAATATTGGTGAATAGTTTAACTGTAGCAGGTCCATGAATATTATTGCTAGAAGCGGAGCGATACGGCTGCCCATTGCTAGCCCACGTGTTTGCATGTAGATCTGGTTTCGAAAACGAAACATGTTGAAGTTAACGACAACTTGCAAAAGATCTTCAATATTTCGTATGGACAGCCCGTAAAGTTGGACATCGCTCTGATGTTGGCGAAGAAGATTTACATACGCTTCTATCGCTGTCCTAGTATCTACATTGGTGTCTAGTGCAGACACATCAAAACTTTGATAAGCCGTTCTTGGACCGAGTTGGTTGCATGTTTCTCTTAGTGTGTTCAAGAGATGTTCCACGTTTTTGAGATGAGATGGTACATGGTCAAGCAGCGGTGAAAGCATGTGCTGAATGAACCAGCTAATCGCATCAGTCGGACCTTCACAAGATGACACAATTGGTCTTGTCTTGATTCTGCTCGTGTCGTATATGTCATCTCCTTCCGAGAGCTCCAACTTGTGCGTTTTGACTAATTGGTAATAAGTTGGAATGCACGGGTGCTTGGGTAGAAGGCGAGTAAGAGTCTGCTGTTCGAGCTTCGGTTCTAGAATTCTCTTCACTTCTTCTTCCAACTTTTTACGCTCTCGTTTGTATCGTTCAGTCGTGCTCAAGATGTAAGTTGATGTATCTGACAAAACCGTTTCACTAAGCTCTATGTCTCTCTGTCTTGACATGACCACAAATCCACCGCATTTGTCGCCGACCGAAAACCTTAGTGAGCGCTTCAGTGCCAAAGCCTTTCGTAGTCCTTCCCTTTCTGATCTAGTCATATTGTCTTTTGTAGAACGAGATCGATGGTTGTCGAATATTTGAAGAATGCCACTTTTTAGCTCTCTCATTTTCGACGAAAGGAACGGAGAGTAGGTGGGTGCACATATTCGGTTTCGTGGAAACGGCATGACTTTTCTCAGCGTTTCTTGCAAGGATAGACATGTAGGCCCAGCTTGATCTCTCCAACCTTGTGAGTATCCAAACTTGTGGACTGCTGTCATTATTTCCACTCTTGCTTGATCCGTGAAGTCTGGTTTTGGAGCGAAATTCGGGCCAAGATTTAGCATCCCGAGGACATCTTCATCAATGTTATCATTATCGAGAACAACGCAACGTTTTGGAGGTATAGAGCCTCTGATAATGAACCGTGGGGACGTGGTTGCCAGACGTAGATTCGTGAATTTCCTCTCTAGTCGTAGTCGTGTTTCAGTCCGAAGAATATCGCATTTTCGCTTGTGACGTGACACCGTTTACAAAGTGGTCTGTATGTCATGCTCAGAGTCCTATGTAGGAGAAAGTGGACGACCACTTTATAGGAGACTGGACGAGCACATAAGGGCTCTCCGCAACCCTCCTTCATACCCCGAGAACCCTTTTTCCCGACATCGCACCTCGTACCATGCACAGGAAAGCGCACCAGAGGTGAAGGTCTATGTTCTACATAAGAATATATCAGATACCATGGAAAGGAAAATCAAAGAAGCTTTGGAAATCCGAAGACTGAACCCTTTCATAAACAACAGAGATGAACTTAGGTCTACTATGGAACTCATTCCCGTTTAGCATTGTGTAATAGCGGTCATTCAGGACAAAAATGCAATTGCAGAGTATCACGAAGATAACATATCCTTTCGCCACCCTACTCTGCCCACCACTCCCTCCTCAGATCCATTTCCCCATCATGTTTCTGCTGTGAGGTCAGTCCTGCAATTTTGGAAGAACCCCTTTACACGCCCTCATCACCCACTTCCAGTTAAGCGTGGACAGCACTCCCTCACCTGGTTCGTCCCACTAACGCATAGAGACCGGTCAGTGGTTAATCTGAATAGTCTCTCAACTTTGTTAACTTCCTGGGCCTTCGTCATTTGATTGTATGCCTGATTATTTACAGTTGGCCTGAAGAAGAGGTTAAAACCTCGAAACGTTGCCTGAATAAAGTGCAAGAAAAAACAGAGCTTAAATTATTATTATTCTACATTCGACACGACAACTGGTAGAATACATCAAACAATCATTATATCGGTTTTCAGGATACATTGGATTTATCCTGAGAATATCGAGATGATTTGAATTGATTTTGGTTCCGTTGATCACGCTAGGGGAAAAGTTAACATGATTGATGGAAAGGCGAAGATCTGTCGATTCTTGAGATCATAATTGTCGTTTACTCCACCAGTATTCTGATATTCGGAAATTTTTAATTAACCAGTAATTACGATGCAGCGATTAGACAGAATTCTATTTTTTCGATCAGTTATGGGAGCGCTCCCCCGTGGTGCAGTTGTTGGGAGATTGGTCGGTGAGTTCTTGTTTCCACTCTCACATGTTCACTGTTTTCTTTGCTTCCACAGGTGTAGTCTTATCGGCCAAAACACAGACTCACCGATCTTTCACAGCTGTATCGGAAAAATGAGTGATACCACTAACAAACTACCGTATGTTAGGACGAGTCCGCAGCCTCACCAGGTCCTACTTCCATTGCTCTAGACTACAATCGAAAACGAGAGTTTATTCGAAAGGAACCAGTGTCCAGAAGTAGTTGTTCAGAACATGTCGAGAGCATGTTTAGAATCGAGTTCTTTCCTGGGCCAGTGACAAACAACCCGGAAGGTGGCAGCTACCTGCTGTCACTGCGTGGTGACTGCGTCAATCACTGATTGGCTATCAATGTGAACAGGCCGGCATAAAAATGCGTACTCGGCGCCCAAGTTAGTGACCGTTTTAGTCAGTCACCTGACAGCAGTGAGCGTTCTTTTGTGAGGTGGTTGACTGGAAGGAACGGGTGGTGACTTTGCTCACGACCGCAGAGCAAAGAGAAATAGCGCGCGAGCGATCAGGGGATTGCTCGATACCGCGGTCATGCATGTCCAAGGGTGGCGACATCTTTGAGGAGGGCAGTAGAGCGCTGCAAATTCCTTGCGAACCAACCAGTCCGCTGTCCATTTATCATCTCAGCAGAGCGTGGCCATTCTCGTTGTGTAAAGGGGTTTGCAGAGTTGCAATGACCGGCGACTGGTCGCCGAGCGTCAGCCTTGACGCGACGACAAAAATGTTTACGAACATTATCGTCGCCGCGTCGGTTGCCGCTCGCTGGCAGTGACGCAGGGCCGTCGCGGGGTTAAACCACCCTGCGCTGCCCCCTCGTCGCCGAATGTAATCGATATTGCATCACCCAGCTCTTTTCGTCGCTGCGAGCAAAGCCACAACTTCAACTCTGCAGACCCCCTAAGGGGCCGAATAGAGTCCTGCCGCTGAAATGAGCTGCGGAGGAAGAGGCGACGCGGCGTGCCGCGCCGCACAAGATTCCTCTCCGCCGTAGGTCTAATCGGGCCGCGGCAATGTGGAGCGGCGACGCGCTTTTGCGTGCTGCGTACAAGGCAACGCAACTAACGTCTAACTTATTTATTTTATACGTCGTTGCCTACGTGCTAATACCGAATAAGATTGTTCTACTATTGAAAATAGCAAACACCTGAATATGGATGGAATTTCTTGATCACTTGCGATCCAAGTAGTCATGTATTTTTTGCGTTAGGTATATAACTGTAACAATTTTCCCTACTTACTACCGCCACCTACTCTATCTACTCTCATTTATTCAGAAACTGATGTTCGATTCAAACATATGCGTACATCTGCAAAAAAAAAACTATCAAAGTGCAAGTGATTCAAAAGAGTATACTGTCAGGATTGCTCTGGAATTTATGGAGCACTGTGTGATAATTAACTACCAAGAAGCTTAATCGATTCCCTTGCTAATCAGCTATTAATTCAGTAACAGTTAATTAATTTTGATAACGAGCTCTACGGGTTTATGTAGATAACAGAGAGAAGTTATTTTTCAAATTCAAAATTTTCGTTTCCCGGTAGTAACCAAAACTGACCAAAATTTGCCTAGGTAAGTAGTTTTGGGCACTGGAGGAGAAATGCCAGACCGCACCAATTGCCAACATAGCCGTCAAATAATGCGTTGTGGTGTGGTATGCACTTGCACACACTGCTCCCAGCTACGCCTATATTGTTAATTCACGACCCCCTGACTCAATTCAAGATTAACTTATCGCAAATCATCCATGAGAATGAAAATTTAGTGGAAATTCTCTGAAAATCATTTCGAACCTTATTTGGACGGTGCTCAGAGTAGGAAATCCCCTGCGTGGAGGATAAATCTGTCGTGTATCGGGTATTTCGGGGGTGGAAATCAGTTTGAATACTATTGGGACGTCGCTCAGTGGAGGAAAACCCCTTCGTGGAGGCAAAATCTGTCGCATATCGGGTAGTCCGGGGGTGGAAATCCATTCTACTCTATTTGCTTCAACGGAGGGAGATCCCTGGGTGACGGCCTATTCTTCAAGCAAAAACTACGAAAACTGTTACAAGGCCTAAGTCATTCATTTCTAGTTTCTGCTATTTCCTTTTTTCACGTTTCATATGTTTTAGAATTCTCTCTTAGTTCTTATGTTGATCATTCTCTCACGTCTTCCTTTAGTAGCGTATTAGATGAACATCTACCTCATAAATATAGCGTTTCCGCTATGAATTCGTGGTTCTACCATGATTTGTGGTGGAATCAATAACTTAGGTGTTACATCTGCAGTGTGTTGTGCAGTCACACCACCGAACACTGCATTTGATGCCTATGTTGGCAATCGGTGCTGTCCGGCATTTCGCGTTTTCAGTTTTGGGAGCTGAACACGATTATGGGGTCCGTTTCCGGATTTTCGTAAATATAATGCGCTTTTTGGAGGGTGCAGTAGGCACGAAAATCAGAGAAAAAAACGTCTATAACTTCTTTCAGAGTTAGTTTAGGTAGCTGCAATTGGCCTATTCGGACTTTTCGTCCGAAAATGGTTCTATGGTAGAAAAGCACATTTCATTTGGAATGATTACTATGACTTATTGTGGTTCCCTTGTGAGAACAACACGATACAAATCGAAAGAAAGGTAAACGACATAACCAAACCACATACGTAACAGTTCAACGTACTTCAGAATTAGAGAAGTACCCACGAACATACAGACTCTTGATGGTTTTATCATGATAAGGGAGCTCGACCGTCTGCTGTCGCCGCGCATTTGAAATGGTAGATTTGGAGTTTTAGTCAACCTCAACGGTTGAATCCTGCATAGTTTCATAAAAAGAAGTTATCTGAAAATCCCTCTGAATCCAGACTTGTCCCTTCCCGATATTTATTTATTTTTATCCTACTAACTATACGCTGCTTCGTGTGTGTGACCGTCTGTATGTGTATGTGTGTGACAATGAACGGAAATTAGTCATCGTCACCCGTCGTTAACAATTGACACCCGGTTGTCACACACTGTCCACGTATGCAGCCTTGGTGATTGACCTCCCGTGTCAATGAGAAAACGAAAACATTCTACTGCATATATTAGAAATAGTGCGTGCCTATTGCTTCAACTGCTCCTTTCTGCGATGAGTTCAAGAACTGAACATTAATCTAAACCGAAATGTTCACCAATCCATGGAGAAGTGTGTCATAAATTCCTCCGTAGATTCTCTTCTTTCGAATCTGTGTCAGACTGTAAAGGGTTATGCACTGCATTGCGAAAGTTCCCTGCGTGAAGTTGATTGAGCAAAGTGTAACTGATTTCCGTGAAAACATACAGTAGCGCACAAGTCCTTTTTCTGCAGAAGGGGCTTTTTGTGACGAATTTTGCTCATACAACTCTGAGAAATATTGCCGCGACTCCGCCGCAACTCCTTCGACTTGGCGCCTGCTGGAGGAGTCGCGGGGGAGATGCGGGGCAGAACCGCGGACTATTCTTTATTCACAGAATCGCGGTAGGGTCGCGGAAAAGTCCTGAGGGAGTCGCGGTAGATTTGCGAACGCTTGACACACGAAGAAGTGGCAGCAAAGCCGCGGAAGAGTTAAGGGTCGCTGGGGGGTTGCGGGACAGTCCGGGATCACGGTGGAGTCGCGGGGCAGTGGCGGAAGAGTCGCGGCAATATTTCTCAGAGAAAGCGTCACATCGCCATATCTCGCTTCGAAATTGACGAAATGAATTTTAGGGGTAGTTTTCGTGGTCCTCTCAGTGAGGCGAATGTAGAGAGCCATTGCAACTCCCGTAGTTATGAGGTTGGAATGAGTTAAAGATGAGGATTCGCCACCAGTTCTCACCAGCCATCCAGCACTTATCATCCAAATTTGCACAGTAGAAGCTTTTTATTTTTTAGTGATTTTGGTAGAAGAAAGGCAAAATAAATTTTCTCACCTAGATAGTTTAAAGCGTGAAACCACTTCAGACGTTTTATGGCTTGCCTCAAGAGCTTGCCTACTCGAAAACAGAAAAATAAGACACCGTTTTCTGCGCGTACGATGCCTTTAAGGCTGTTGAGCACAGCGAGGCACCACCCTGCAATTTAAATAGTCCATAGATCCTAAAGCACGACCACAAGTACGCCGCGAAGCGGCGTGGGTGTGCACCTTGTTTATTATACGCCGTTGCCGACGCGCTCGAAAACAACGAAACAGCGCACAGAAATCTTGGAAAGGACAAAAATGTAAACTACAAAATAAAACAAAGAGAAAAAACTCAATGCAACTATTCAGCGGCGGAGAACAAGACTAATGCTTTGATCAACAAATTATTAAAGGGCAACACTAGTTAGAGTTAGGAGCTGGTAAAGGTATAGAGGAGACAGTGAGAAAGAACTGATGTAGTGCTAGAAGGCTGAAGTCATCGGTTTTTCCTGTTCCTGAGAAATCTAATGTTTGTGTTGAAAGCGGCCCTACCCACGCGGGTTCCTCGGATCCATATAGGTCCTCCGATCACAGTTAGGTGTCTGGGCAAGATATCTTAAGATAATTTCAAGTCCCAATGGATGATACGTGTAGATTAAGGCAAATAAGTTTCAAGTTGCAGACATCTGGCACCACATCTCGCTCTTTGAAGTATGAAGGAACTCGTATACGGCTCCGAACTGTAGTAGGGACGAATTCATGGATGTGGAATAGAAACTCAAAGATTGACACAACGTTGCTGTAGACATTAATCACCAGAAAACGAAAACTGTCTGCCACACCAAACACAGCCCAGCCCATCACATCAGGAGAAAGCACATGATACTCCCTATTCCTGTAACTGCCATGAGTCCATAGATAACGTCCGAGACATGAGTTACATGAAAAAAACATGGTAAAATGAAGGGCTAGAAATCCTGAATGCCCAACAAGGAAAAAAAGTCCAGTTTTTTCAATCTGCTACGAAAAGTCCCCACATTAGAGCACAAAGCACTTCTTTTGGGAGTTTTTCTAACCAGCGAGCACCGCGGTAAAAAAGTGAGTAAAAATCTTAGATTGGTAAGCCCTTTTTATCGAAGCGCAGTGAATCGTGAACCCACCTGATCTTCTACGGTTTGGTCTGAACGTCCAATACTTGCTCGCTCTAAGTCGACACTCCCCACGTAAGATACGAAAACAAAACACCATATCATTTGAAACTCTACGATATAACAAGCTATTAAGTTTGAAGTATTGCAGTCTTTCTGTGTAACTACTCAGGCATTCGGGAGCTCCTAGCCCACGACTATGGAGATTGGGGCGAGAATACCGCGAAGTGGCGCAAGCGACTTCGTCGCGGTATTCTTTGGCAAAGCTCGTGGGCCACTAGCGAAATGCTTTTTTCCAACTTTATAGTAGCCCACGAGTATACGGCTGTCCTTTATCGACGATTTGCTGTCGCTACTAGCTCACGACAAAGCAGTTTTTGAAATTTGCACGTACGCCCGACACTGATCGTGTCAAGACAGATCGAAACGTGTCCAAACAACTCGCCACGTCATGGTTGGGCGTCATTCTTGATTTTTTTATTCCTGTTCTTGTGATGCTGTCTTCTGACTGCAATTCTCAAGTAAACTTCAAATACCGAGGGGTGCCGATTGCCACAAGGGCATAAAATGATGGTATCAGTTGCATTTCTATATACCAGGCTCCCAAATGAAAGTTAAATCAAAGCATTTTATGGCTTTGTGGCAATCGGCACCGCTCGATATTTTTCGCCTAGTCGATGAATGATTCTGCTTTAAGAAATCTACTTATAAAATCTCATGGAATTTTTAGGGATTTACGAGTGATAACGTTATCACATATCTGATAACCAAATAAATTTCCACTTGCATGACTGAATCTTTTCATTTCTATGAGTAAGTCTTGGATGCCCCCCTCCACCCGAATAATGTTATCCAGCCCACTCCCCCCAATCGACTCATTGGCCGTGGGACAGATTTTTGCATTGGAGCAGGCTTTTTGCGCTAGCCATCCAATCTCCTTAGAAAGTATCAATATCACAATCTCGCAGGATTTCTCAATGGTACGAGCAAATTTCAAGGATAGAATGGCTCAATCCACATGTATAACTGGTTTCGATATAGTTTGACAGTACAACAATGGAATGTATCACTGTAGAACTATAATGAAAATATTCTATTTTATTACGTTTTAGACATCAGTGACGCATATGATTATGATTATGAATGTACTATTCTAGAACTATTTTTGGCGTAGAATCCGATTATCGTCTTCGCAGCTGCCTGAAACCACTCTGAAAAAAATTATACGCTTTTTTCAAAGCCTGGTGGCAAGGTAAGGGTACCCCACATGATTTTTTTTGGTGTTTTGGAGAAAAATCTCGGATTCGGCTCAAAATTTGTATGAAGGGGTAATCCAGGGTGCTGAACACGAATTTGAAGTCCGTTTGTCAAAATTCTGAAGTTTACTGTGGGTTACGGTAGGTACCACGCACTATAGGGAGCGAAACGTACCTCAATAATTCGAAAATCGACAAATGGACATTGAATTCGTGTTCACCGCCCCGAATAACCCCCGCATACGGACTCTGAGTCAAATCTGAGACTTTGACTAAACTGCAGTATACCCATCGTGATCTACCGTAATCTGAATGAAGTCGATGAACGGACGTCAAATTCGTGCTCAGCACTCCAAATAACTTCCAAAGACACAATTGTCCTGCGAAATTGTGATATTGATACTTTCTGACGAGATTGGAAGGCTAGCGCGAAAAGCCTGCTCCAATGCAAAAATCTGTCCCACGGCCAATGAGTCGATTAGGGGGGGGTGGGCTGGATAACATTATCCGGTACTCTTTCGGAATAGACGACCCACTATGGAAATTTCATGAGAATTGTTCATTGCAATAGAGCCGTCGATTGATTTAGCCTTTTTCAAACACACAGAACTGTTTGATGAAACCAACAGAAGGGTCGGTCAATCCCAAACAACTGCTCATTTCATTGTAATCTTAGATGAGTCGTCTATTCCGAAAGAGCACCCATTATCCCCCCCTAACTAGTTTTGCACCCTCATTTGCGCTTTTGTGATGATGGCGTATCGCGCAGTCGATTACGTGCACAGTGTGCATCTGCAGACATGACAGACACTCCTGCACACTGCGCACGTTTCGCTGTCCCCTTCGGTTTTTTTTTGGAAGAGGATACGTTTTATGTGATGTTCTTCAGCCTTCCCTCATATATAATTTCGATTCTTTAGGAAAGATGTTCGTCTTTATGATGAAACGAACGACGTTCTGACCCCAAGATCGGTAGGTTCTAACGAATATGCGTCTGAGCCGGCCCAGTTTACTCCGAAGATGGTGTTTTAGAAGAAAGGACGTAGAGACAGCGGCAGTCCTGACGAGAATCTGGATGATGGAGTGGAAGGATGAATTTACTGGAGGAACGTCACCCTGTGATGTTGATCAGCTGCCCGGGCTGAAGCGTTTAACTTCTGCCAGGTCATGATTTCGTGGCTCGTGATAACCGGTGTTCAAACTTGTCTTCTTGTTTTGTTGTTGATTTTACCTTGTTGAAATATGTTTTTTTTTGCTATTTTTGAAGATCTTGTGAATCAGGGTTCCTAGGCCCTTGCTGCATCTCGTGATCTTGTATTTTTGGAGCCTTTGTTTTGAAGCATGATCTGGTGAATTTCGGGTCCCCAGGCCTTTGTTATGAGAAATGATTGTGTGAATTGAGGTGCCTATGCGAGAGTTAGGGTGCTAGGCGAGAAGAATTCTGTTGTGTTTTTTTGTAAAGTCTGAAATATTTTTGCGTTTACGTGTCATACTACTTGAATTCTTCTATGAATCTGTATTGCTGGTGTTCACGGAACAACTTGAAAGAAAGCGGTACAAGTCTAGTTAAAGAGCTGTGGGATGGCGCATGAGCAGCATTCCAATCAGTGGCTTAGCTGAAGAGCGATTCAATACTTTTCGAGCGACAGTCAAAATCTGGGTTAGCAGCAGTAGAAGCGTGGTTGAACAGCTGTGCAATACGAGGTCAATAGCTGGTCAACACCACGAGGGCAGCACGTCATTTGCGCGAGAATAGTCCGTCAATAGCTCGCAAATAGTACGGCAGTAACGCGAGTATAGTACTTCAGTAGCGCGCAGTGCAGTAGCGCGATAATAGTACGTCAATAGTGCGGTATGAACACGACAGGAGTGCGGCGATAGGAGTATTATAACGCGTCGACAACACGACGATAGCAAGACGAAACCGCGAAAATAACGCATCCAGACCGCCACAACAACGTGAAAAAACCCCGAAAGTAACGCGTCTAAACCGCGCCAGTAGCATAACAAGACCGCCACAATCGCGTGACAAAACCGCAACAATAGCATGACGAAACAGCGATAATCGCATGACGAAACCACGGCATAGCATGGCGAAACCGCGACAAAATCGCTTCTATGCCGCGGGAGTGGCGCTGATTTTCCGCGAAAGTGGCACATCAACACCGCGACTATCACGATTTGGGGCTCCTAGCCCAGTTGTCCGAGCGCTCGAAGCGGTTTTCTTGTGGGCTAGGAGCGTCCCAGTGCCAGAGTAGGCATCGAACGAGGGTACCCAGGATTGGGAGTGACTCTGTACATGAGAATACGTGTAAACGTTTGTTGGACCTTCTCTAGTTTGATTTGGAGTTTTGTGCTCTGTGGGCTCCATACCTGACTGCCATACTCAAGCTGGGGAAGAACGTATGTTTTATAAAGTCTGAGGAAAATATGACTATCTTTGCTATGTATGTTCCTGAATAAGAAAAAGACTGTGCCCAGTGCTTTACGAACCGTTCCATGAATGTGGGAAGAAAAGTCCAAGTTGTCACTAATAGTAACTCCAACTCTTTGACTTTATTGCGTATGTTTAAAGTAATGTCACCGTATTTGTAATGTAAAGGCGGGCCCTTTCCCATGTGAACAACAAAGGTTTTCGGCAGGTTTATGGGAATATCTCAAAGTTCTGACCACTCCATCAATCTTCTAATCGATTCTGTCAGAGCAAAAAACCACAGACTTGTCATTACTACTATACTCCCCATAAACTTTGATATCGTCCGCATACATTTGGACCTTAATAGAGGTGTGAATTCTCAGCAGCCTCGGCAAGTCGAAGCAATAAATACTAAAGAGGAGAGGGGAAATACTCTATTTACGAAGGAGATATTCACCACGTGTTTTTTCAATAGCTCACCCTATCGAGAAGGCACAAACGCAATCGTAGGAATCAGAGAAGCTTGGACATTTTAAAAATAATTCCTCTGAAGGGCGAATAGAAAACAACTACTTCGAAAGAATGTCAAGAGTATTATGATCCTACATGCAAAGCAGTTTGATGTACTTCACATTTAAAAAAAAAAGCTTCATAGACCTATACATTTCCTTGATGTTTCATAATGGAAAGCGGGCTCGACCGTCTGCTCTCGCCGCGCCATCTCGCCGCACCACTCGGGGTTCCAAAGCGTCACTGGAATCATTGGAGCTAATTTTTTTTTTGTATAGGGAAGTAAGTATAGGGAGGGAGCGTTGTAAATTTCGAACATGATAAAATTTCATATATTGGTGCCAGCTAAAAATGATTCATTTCCAGGTCCTTGAAATCTTAGAGATGAATGCGCGATTTCTCATTAGCTACTTCCGGATACTGTGCTTTTTACGTGTTGTTTTCTATATAAAAATTTGAACGCGTTTCCTCATCATTCTTGTCGTTTTTTATCATTCCGTGCCCCTCTCAAATCACAAATCAATCAGGAAACAGTCAAGATTCACATAATAAATAATTAACCAGTTCTGCGTATTCCAGTGATGAATTTATTTAGAGAAGCGTCATCCAGAAAACAACTGTCGGCCTATGGGAACAATTCCTATTCTCAGGGAGATCTCATGCGCAAATGGAAAAGATGAAGTTCCGAGGAAAATCCTTTTATTTGACTACTTTATCTTATGTCTTTGCTGCCAATCATGAAAATAGCCCCTAGTTTGAAGAAAGCACTATGGGCACCATGCTCGAACTGTCTAAGCGGGATGCTTAGAGCGATTTCAGTGTGTGTGGGATACGTACTGTAAGAATGCCCGTCGAGGCAGGATTTCGATCTTTACGTGTTCACAACACGCGCTCGCTCCCATCGGCAAACTGCCGGGATGCTTACGGCGATCCGCCCTCAAACTGAGACTTCGCTGGTACGCTGGCAGGAAGAGGCAAATTTCGCACCTTTGGGATTGAAAAGGTTTGGTTTGCCCAGTGCTTGCCACTGCTGCTGGTATCAGTGCGCACACTCGGCTGCCAGCGCGCCCGTCGTGTGAACCACATGAGATGCAACTATTTATCTTATTTATTTATTTATCGTACGCCGTTGCTGATGAGCTCAAAACTACAAAGCAAGGAAATGGAAGCAAAACAAATGATTACAAAGACGAATCAAAACTTAGGATAACGCATTAACAGCTGGCAACAAGACCATTGCACTAACTAGAGAATATTAGAAAAGGCGAAATTAGCTAAGTTCGGAGTCATTAATGGTTGTGGAGGCAGTGAGAAAAAGACATTAAAGGCAGTGTTCACGATAATCTTCGATTTTGAGATTAATCGCTAAATCGATTGTTTGGCCCCCGAGTAGAACTGAAATGACGAAGAAACCGAGAAAAACGCACCAGAAGGGTACGAAATCGTCAAGTATCAGCCCGCCTCCTAAGTATCAATGGGACTGTTCGTTGTGACAATGAAATCTTTTGTGGATCCGTCTTTTGCATTTCTCCATTCTGTATTGCTCCGTTCTTTCCTTCGGGCCCTAACTAGTACTGTCCTGCCCGAAATATTCTTCCATTTTCGATTAGTCCCATTTTTTACCGGTGACAACCACCGTGAACATGTTCATCCAACCAGACAACTAGCCCAGGCCATAGAATAATGTCACTGAAATAAGACGAATTAGTGCGTTTCTCGAAGTTTCTTCGTGATTTTGGTAACACTTGGTTGCCAACACATTGTTTTGAGTGGAAAACTTCGAAACGAGAATCATCGTGAACACTGCCTTTAAGTAGTGCTAGAAGCCTGGAACCGATCAATATTTCCTGTTCCGGGGACTGAATTCATAGCAATCCGTATCCTATTCAAGTAACTGTGTTGAAAGCGACCCTACTCAACTATTGATCGGCTCACATGACGGGCGTGCTAGCTGCCGAATGGTTTGCAGCGAGATTAGCAGCGGTGGCACGCATCGTACGCGACAGCTCAATTCGTCACGAAGTAATAGGTTGATGCGAAACTTGCCCGACTTTTCACGACTTTGAATAAAAAACATTTATTTCAAAAACAAACAAGGCCCACCCAACAGAATGATTTCCATCACATTCAAGGATCCTTCGCCACCAATTGTGCAGATCATGAATTCGCGACGCGTTGAACTCTGACTGTTTCGAGTCGAAGTATTCGTCTAAAGCCAATTTGACTTCGTCATCATTAGTGAACTGTTTTCCATCCAGGAAGTGCTGCATCGAGCGGAACAGATGGTAGTCGGAAGAAGCAAGATCTGGGGTATATGGAGGGTGAGGAGGAACTTCCCAGCTCAGGTCCAGCACTTTCTATTGAATACTGTTCGCCTTCTTCACGACAATTCTCGGCCACACGTAATACGGATAACCCGACAGAAGCTGAAGAATACTCCGATTCGTATTCAATGACAAGTATGGTTAAGTCTGTGGCTTGTTTCCTCAAGAAAAAAATTTAAATCTAAACTGCGTCTGGCGCGGGCGATTTTAATCTCACCGGCTGCTAGCTGGTAATCACCAGCCAGCCGCCGGTGAGATTAAAATCGCCCGCGCCAGCGGCACTTTAGATTTACATGTTTTTTAATGAGGAAACAAGCCACGGACATAACTATATGCACGCGCATTGATTTTCGCCTAAACTTAGGCCTTGGTTTTTCTTCGGCGTTACGCGGCCGCTGGGGCACGATATTTGGTGGGATTTCGGAATCGGTCATTAGCGGAGGTGCCGCTGAAGGCAGCAAAACGCCAAAGTATAACTAGGGCCCTATGGTAAGCGCTATCATGGAAGATCACGGGACTCCATGTTTTTATATCTGGGAACAGAAATCGTCTTGGATTTTCTTCATCGGCTGCTAAACTTAATCTGTCTGATGGTGATGAATCACTGTGCGGACAACTTCTGATTCTTTAGCAAGTCTACCATACACTTTGCATTACGTTTTTTTGCTTAAAATTGAGATTGTTCTCTCATTTCATTATCTTTTCCAGAAACCTTGAGGCCACACTAGGTTGCGTTGTGGGTTTTACGCTCATGCATGTCACTTATGTTAGCAATAAAGTTAATAATACAACTAGTGGGAAAAAGTATCACTATAACATTGCTTGCTTAACGAGAATGGTAACAGTTAAATCTTATCATAGCATAAAAAATTTAAAAAATTACCTGATATGCAAATAATATTATTTCAATAACAACTGCAACAAGCATATTCTTAAATATAATGTAATAATAATGACCATAGATATAGTGACAACATAACGGTTATAAGAACGATAACAAAAATGTCATAATTTTTGTTGTTAACGTCAATAACTTTAATAAAAACTGATTTGTCGTTAAGAATTATGGTGTCCTTATACTTCTGCACAATCATTCACGATGAGACTCCAATCTTTCCGAAATACTGGAAAAAAGTTGGCAGCATAATGACAGTTTGACTAGCCACGCACAGCTCTGATGAATTGTAATAGTTAGTTCAGGTGTGGGAAGAATGCCAGGCAGTGAAAACTATCCGACAAAATTTTGCAGAAATATTAACGATAATAATTTCATGCTTATGGCAGCTGTAGGTTTGATAAAAACAATAATGCCCATGGTCATTTTATTAATATTCAGAGAGAAAGCTGACCACATACCGATGGTGCTGAATGACCTTTCTATCAACCTGCATGTGTTTATAGGAAGGCCAAATGCATCTTCTTGCAATAAGAAGGGTGGCATACACGGCTCTATAATAACCTTGCATAGGTTTTTATTAACTTTAATTAATGAACCTACTCAGACTCTGCGGGGGGCAAGCGCCGGAGAATAGAGCCAGTGACAGAGGGGCTTCAGGGCAGTGGTGGGGGGGGGGGCTCCGATCAAGCCAAATTGTCACTTCGGCGGTAGCCCCATCGATTGCTCTGAGAGAATCCCCAGCGATCGTTCTCGGATGGAATCCCCTTGGTTTCTGGTAGGGGCCGAGAGGATACTAGCATGGGGCTATCGCGGAACGATCGCGAGATTCTGCCAGTTTCAAACCGAGAGCGTACCGCTCTCGTTCATCGATGCTCTATAGCGGAACCGTGAGGAATCGTGCCTGCGCCTATCACGGAACGATCGCGAGATTCTACCAGCTTCAACCTGAGGGCAAGTCGTGTTTATAAATTGATGTATTCGGGTTGTTACATCGCGGAACCGCGATGAACCGAGCCCGGAACTATCGCGGGACGGTCGCGAGATCCTGCCATCCTCCACCCCTGATCGTACCGCATTCATGCCCTCTCGCTGTTTCACCCGAGCGAGTGTTGCCTATCAGGTCAGCACGAAGCTATAAGGTATTATGCTTGCCGTATTCCGTGCTGCTTTACAAATCTGCTTATCATGAGAACGCGGAACCGGGGGAAAACGATCCCGGTACCATCGCGGATCGCGAATGCACCACGGTACTGGCGCGGTAAACCTCTCAACGATCGCGGTACCGTCACGGTACGAGAACGAGAATGCCAACGGATGAGTCAATTGGGTAACTATCGGGGAACGAAGGCGGACCGCGGGAATAGGGGGAGACGAACACGGCACTATCGCGGATCACGTAAGCATCACGGTACTAGCGCGAAAGATTCTCTCAGAGTGGGGGGGGGGCAAGCGCCGGTGCTCGGAGAGTTGCCCCCCTGTAGAGCTGCGCTACCCCCCTTCTGTGTATGAGTACAATAAAACCTAATTTGCGTGAGCTCGGATTGGTGATTTATCTGGTCAACCTACGGAAAACAGTTAAATCCTTGTTTTCGGCCTTACAGACTGCGGTCCGAAAGTTTTGAGGACACCCAAAAACATTCCTGAGCCTTAGTTTTTTAATGAATCGTTGAATAGTGATGGCGCTGGTGTAATTTTGATACGGTGATTTCAAGGGTTAATTTCCCACTAGTTTGTGCTTTCTAATAGTTGCTCTGTTTTTTTTTCACGCGTGTGTCGTGTTGTTGTTCTGAGGTCTCAGATAAAGCTTGGTATCAACCCTGATAATGTGAATGCCTGGATTCTGCGGATCTGCTGTGACATCGCAATGACTGCATGTAACGTTGCGATTGACATCCTGAACTGGTGCGTATTTTTTTCCTGTTTGCTTCATATAGTTTCTTCTTCTGTGAACCTAGAAAAGCTACAAAACAGAATTTATTTTTTTTGGAATTGCTTGGAAATAATTCATTCGCACTAGCCGAACAGACTGTTTGCTTCCCACGGACAGATACCTGTAATATAAGATGTAAGTGACCATAGGAGTGAGTTGAAATTTAGTTGGGGATGCAATGTGAGTTTTTACGTGCAATGTGCGGCCTGAAAGCTTCAGTATTACATCCTTTTAGTCTTGCACACCTTTTCCGGCCAAGGCACCGCCTTGGCCGAATCTCCGATACATATGAAGGAAAAATAAATAACATACCCAAATACAAACAATAATAACTGGGGTAATCGCCATCCACGGCCGAAAAGTACATAACTTTCTCTGAAAAAAGCGTTGTGAGTTACAGCATTTTCAGAAACGGTGGAGTTCGCATTAATTCTGGCCTTTTTTGACGATTTTTTAAGCGAAAAAATTGCGGCTTTCAATTGCGGAATCTCAAATGTCAGTACTATACAGCGTGAACAATTATACCGAAAACGTTTCCAAGCCTTCTGTAACACAATTCGTGGAAGGCTCCAAGCAGCTGGGAGGTCGCCGTGGGAGCCTGAGTGGCAGCTTGCGTGATAGGCAAGTCAGTAGTTTATACAGTATAGTTGTACAATTTCAAGAAAAATGTCGAACGAACTCAAATCGAAAGATTTTTGTTTCAAAACTTTCGAATCAACGGAAAATGAAAAAAAATCGTTCGAAAAAAAATTCGAACAAGTTTTTTCGAACGACTTGTTGCGAACGACGATAAGTGTTCCAACAAGATCGTGAACGCCAACTGAAAAAAAAGGATGTAAACAAATTTTCCGACTGAAACAACGTGGCTTTGAAAATTGTTCTCTAATCTCTGGTAATCATTACGGACCATTTCGCGGTGGTGTATTCAACTTTCTAAGCTCTATCCAATGCAGTAAAAATGATTCTTCTACGATTTCTCTAAATCTCGGTTCTAGAATCACATCGTTGCGCGATAGCGATTCAAAGCCAAATCGGTCTACGCTTCGCGCACACCACAATAGGAATCAAGTCATAAGAGCGTCACCAGACGGTTCTCATATTAATTTTATCTGAACTGTTTTATTTGGATGGTGATTTGGTAGTTTGGCCAAAGTACTCTACTAAACAGTCGGCAGTTATAATCGAGTTCTGCTGTTGCTATAACATTGCTCCTGTTGTAGTAGTTACTCTTAGGCTTGGGAGTTCTTCGGAGCGAACAAAATTTCTGCGGCGGAGTATGTATGTGCGAGTAAAAAAACTGCAACGATCACCTTCTTCGCCGCTTTGTTGTAAAAAAAAACTGCAACGATCACCTTTTTTGAATCCTTGTTCAATCTTGAGGCAATCCGGTGAACCTTTTGAATAAATTCCCAAGACTTCGTAACGTCCCGTCTTAGTACTTTTGACGAACAATGGTCCACCCTCGTGGCCCTGAAACAAAATGGTTAAGTAACATTTTCGTTTATATCTTTTTACAATGCCTGTGAAGTGACGTGGCGGACTGAGTTGTGAGTATAAAAGCACCATTGCTAAAATGCATCCACCTCTTATTCTTATTTATTTTATTTCTATCTACAAGTCTGCAATTTATGAAATGGCAAAACTACAGGTGGCTGAGCAGTACAACCGCCCGGAAAAAAAGCTTTGCTCGCGCGATTCCTTGTAGACTTTCCGTTTAATTTCGTCATCTACTTTTTCGCTTTTCTAAAGAAAAAAAGGCGTCGGAGCCGGTCTAGGTTGCTTTCCTTTGACCCGCCCAGAAACTGAAAACGTCCCGTCACAATGCACCGTTTGTGGTCTAGCATCCAACTAGTCGACCAACTCCATGCTTCTGCAGCCGAAATTATTTTTTTGAACTCCCGACTTCCTTCGTTGACTCTCTCTTTGCTGCTGCCTCTACATCGTGTTCTCGGGGCAACTTGTACATGACTCTAGAGCGCTAGACTTACCTCGACCATCGACTTACTGTGGATTGGGATAGGGAAGCATATTCACTCATCAAGTTTGAGGTCAGGCTTAAGTTTTTATAAAAAGGGTGTTTTGATGATGTAGCGATCCCATACACATTTGCATTATGTATGAGGTCGACTTCTCTTCGCTTCGTATAGCAGCTTTTACGTGCTTCCTTAAATGATACACGAACCTCTGGACAGAGCTGAGCTATTATTCAAAGTTTCTTCGTCATAGTCGTTGAGAACTCGCGACCGTTCGCAACTTAGGCTACGATTAGTCGGAGCAGAGATTTTCTTATCTTTACCGATGTTGGCGATCAGTTTCAAAGGAGTTAAAGCAGGGTCAGCAGTTTCTTATCACCGGAAAAATTTTGGAGAAATCCGTTCAAAGAAATCAAAGGACGCCTATGCTTGTTGGTCACCCTGTATTTTTGTCACACTGTGAAGCGAAAAAACTACCCACTCTGAGAGTTTTCGCCGAGAAATAGCCGAGAAATAACCGCGAAATGCCTGCTCGCCGCAAATTAGCCGCCAAATCATGCTCGCCGCGAAATAGCCGCGAAAGAGCCGAGAAATAATGCTCTCCCGGCAGATATACGGAGCATTCCAGAGGCATGGTTCAGATGTCAGCACCTCCGTCGGTTCAATTACCCAACTTTGAGGTACTTGGACCTCGTTCAGCCTGTGGAGGCTCCGCCCAAGTGCTGGCGGCCCCAGATGGTGGCTCAGCGAGCCGGCGACGGTTTCGTCTTGGTTAATTTTGTTTACTTCTGAGCATTACTCTGTTATATCTTGGCTATTTCTCGGCTACTTCTTGTCCGTTCCATGAAAAGCCGAGAATTAGCCGGGAAATAGCCCACCAGGAGCCGCTGCGGAGCCTGGTGGGCTATATCCTGGCTATTTCGCGGCTAAAACTTTCAGAGTAGTCTAGAAGTGTACTGGACACATGGTAATTGGCTTTCGTTTGCCGTAAAGCACGAATGGAACGATATGCTAATGAGCCGTCCGCGTCATAGATTGCTGCTCGCAGAAATTTGCAGATTGCTCGACAGATTGATTATCAGTATCAATATCAGCTTCTTCAAAATAACCAGCATTTCATTAATCAAGAAACGGAGCATAGATTGTGTGGATCAGCGCATAACCACGTAAAGGATAAGGGATGGTTGCTCTTATTATGACAGGTATCATCATTTTGTAGTCAGGGCTGTGCGTAATTACGAATTACGAATCACGGGCGTTTTCGGCAATTTTTTTACGATCTACGATTTGCGAAATTTCGGCCTGAAGTTGTAACGATTCTAAACAAATCGTAACAATTTGTGAAAATGCGATTGAGGGAACAACTCCGCCCCCAGCAGCCTCACAGTTCGGCTAGTTCTCCCAATCTGCAAATCGGCTAACAGAGTCACTGTTGTTGCTGTACGGGCTCCTGCAGTTCGCCTAAACAGCAACAGCAGTGGCTCAAAGATTTAGCATATGAGCAGAAATGTCAGGCGGCTCCGATTCTTGTTCGAAGCAGCTCGGGTCCTAGGATCGCCTGAGAAGATAAATTTGCTGTCTGGAGCATAGCTGAGTTTGACACTTTTCTTACGGTCCTACTATTTAATTATTCTTACCAGTTTCAACTTTTGGTGGAACCTTTCCTGACACTCTCAGGGCGTAGTCAGCAAAAGAGGGGTCAGTCATGGCAAAAAATAATTGTTTATGACGAGGATCCGGTATGAACGACCACTACACCTCTCATACTAACCAAAATAGAGCCCCAAACAGCCCTACACGTCCCTGAACTTCTGTGTAACGCGCATTCCCCGCCCACTCTTCCCTAAGGCCACTGATCGGAACAAGCACCTGAAAAACCGACTTCGGAATAAACAATAATAAAATGTTGTGAATTTGTTCACTTCGTGCACCATGGGGAATGTTTTGATCAATTTATAATAGTATGCTTTGCTGAAGTCAATTTTCAAGTTGCCAGCTTTGATCAATAGCCGCTGAGAGGAATAGGCGAGGATTGCGTGTTACACGCAAGTTTAGGGCCAGTTAGGGCTTAATTTAGCCGTTTTTTGGAATTGCTGTTGCCGTAGGTCCCAAACCTTTCGAATTTCGGTGAAAATTCAGAAACGGTTTTTTATTGTGTACACTGCTTTTAGATACGGAGCTGAGATCTAGAGACGAGGCCGGTTTAGAGAGCGAATAGGTTGGAGATTACAATACACTTCGTTGCTGAATTTCAAGGAGGTTTCGAAAACAGTCTTCACCACTCATCCATCTTCAGCGGTTCAAAAGTTCGGAACAAAAAATCTGGTAATTCGTCAATTTCTGCTGAAGAATCGAGAAATCATTTTTTTTACTCGAGAACACTTTTCAACAAAGCGTTCAACGGAGTCCACGAATCGAGCTTTGATAGATGTCTTTCTCCAAAGACAATTAAGCTTTGAGAAAAAAGTGATATTTTTAACATTCCACCGAAAACATTCCAATGAAAAATATAGCTGCAAAGTCACCTACATTATCGAAAAGGTTAATAAATATTTTAAAATTTGGAATTTATGCAATTCTAACTGCAAAAGAAAATAAGAAGAGGAGATTAGATATTTTCGGAATCAGCGATTTGCAGGAAACCTTCACCTTTTTGCATTTCAGAATCCTAAATAAACATCCTTCACCTCTCCGACGGCTGTATTCACCCCAACAAGCCTATGTTCATGGGGATGAACGCTTATAACTTCGTTCAGAGTAACGCTTCGCATACATACAGGAAAAACTGTTGAAAGTTGCATGATACTGCTATCAATCATTGTTTTCATGAATGCTCTGAAGAAACACTTCAATTGGTAGCCTTCCCAATCGGTGGTTTACTTCATTTCTGTCTTGAACCGTTGGTGCCCCCCACCCCCGTCTAGGCTAGTGTCACCCTACCTTCGATATGGAAATAACTCATCACTGAAGTGCTGAGGTGTTTCCACATCGAATGGGGTTTGGGCTACATATATCCTTACACTTAAAACAGTTATGTCCCGATATGTGTATAGTCTACAGCAATGGAAGTAAGACCTGGTGAGGTTGCGGACTCTTCCTAACATTCTGTAGTCTGATTGTGTTATCACTCCTTTCTTCGAAATAACTGAGATTGGCCGGTGAGTTTGTGATTCCATTCTCACATTTTCACCTGTTTTTATTGCTTCCACAAATGTAGTCATATCGGTGAAAACTCAAACTCACCGATCTATCACAGCTGTCTCGGAAAAATGAGTGATACCACTAACAAAATACGGTATGCTAGGACGAGTCTGCAACCTCACCAGGTCCTACTTCCATTGCTGTAGACTATATGTGTGTGTATGTGTATCCCGCGGATCTCAGCAATGGCCGATCAAAACTGGGATGAAATGGTACCAACATTTGGGTGGGTAGGACATATATCGATTACCAAAAAATCAGCGTGAACCACCTCTTGCGCGCCTCGGGGCAACCAAGTTTGTCCGTGGGGCGCACATTTGGCCGTGGGTCATGAAAACCTCCATGAGCCATCTAGCGCTAGAGGGGCTATGCTCTAATTGTAGCGACAGGTATTCTGTAGTAGTGTACGGGACGCTGTACAGAATCGCTAGGATTTGGGGAGTGTGCAGCACGTTATAGACAGTGTGCAGGACCTCAGTGGAAGTGTGCAGGACGTCATAGAAAGTGTGCAGGACCCCAATGGGAGTGTGCAGGACGTCATATAAAGAGCGTAGGACCCCAGTGGGAGCGTGCTGGACGTCAACGAAAGTGTGCAGGACCCAAATGGGAGTGTGCAGGACGTGTGCCGGACGTCATAGAAAATGTGCAGAACGTGTGCAGGACGTCATATAAAGTGCGCAGAACCCCAATGGGAGTGAGCAGGACGTCATATGAAGTGTGCAGGACCCCAGTGGGAGAGTGCAGGAGGCCATAGAAAGCTTGCAGGATCGCAATCGGAGTGTGCAGGATGCCACTAAGAGTGTAGAATTTAGAAAAACGAGATTTTGTTTTTTTTCATGCTAATTCTTAATCTTTTCTAGCGAAAAAAAACAGATAGGAAAACGTGTATCTTGAGAAGCGTGCGACGCGTTTTGAGAAGGGCGCAGAACTTCGGAGACATTTCCTTGCCAATCTGAGGAAACAAGCAGCAGCTCCACATCCGCACGTTCTCTGTTCGCCACACATTACAACCGCTCAGTCATTTCGACTTACTAACTTCCATAAATTAGTTCATATACGCTGAAAGCCTGAGCTTATCGAAATCTGCTTCTTAAAAGATAATCATCCACGTAGGTACATATTTCATCTATTGTGAATACAAGTATGGCGTTGGTCAGTTAGGGAAATAACACGTTTTTCCTTATCATGACAGAGATAGTATTGCGAGAATATTCGCTAGGGACCTTTACAAATCGGAAGGAAGGGCAGTGGGTTGCGATATAAAGAAAGCAGGGGTGGAAAAGGCCGTAAATGTGATGCCGGTAGCAACCGACGATCTACCGCTGGCTTCTTATGTTTTGCTTTTTTGATGCCACTTTTTTATACCCTACCCCCTGCTGTAAATGTCCGGCAAACCGTTCTGCTCAGGAGAGTCCATACGAACAGCAACTTTCGGGTAGGCGGAAGTCAGTATCTGCCTCAGGAAGTTGGCGCACGTGAAAGTTTTCTTGAGCGAAAACTTCGCTAGGGCTCGCTAGTACATATGTATGTGCGGCCTTATTACTCATTATCAGTTACGATTTTCGAATCACGATTTACGAAATACGAGGAATTTGAAAATTTGCGATCTACGATTTACGAAATTATAAAATTCAGTTACGCATAGACCTGTTGATAGTCATATCGGGAATATCCGAGATCGACCGCCTGACTGAAAAAAAAACGAACGAACGCTCGCTGTAATTTCGGATTTGCTTGTGTTTTTCTTAAATATTTCGAGCTCGTCTTATTACCCATTTAGCCGACTCCAACTGAATGACACTTTTACTAATGATCTTTCTACTACGGGTCCATGACTACTGTCTATGAGCGCAGATTGCACTAGTCATAGGTAGAACGCCAAGTTGTTGCGAAGCTGCGCGATAAACGGTTGGCTTAAGGAGTCTGCAAGGTTCTAGCGAGTGGGGAATTATCGCCCAACGTCAACTTCAAGGCGGCGAAAATATTCTTTTCGGACACTACTTGTAGCGCCGTCGGTTGCCGGTCGTGACCCAGGTCTGTCTTTGCGTGTGAATATCCGACAACCCCTTCTCGTCGCCTTTCACGACCCTTCGGATGCCGCCGTTACACAATGCGATTGATATTGAATCCCATAGTGCCAGTAGTCCTTACAAGCAAAGACGCGACTATAACTTTGGAGTCCGTGACTCACCTGAGTTGATGAAGCAAGGTATAGCATTTTGAGCACGCGCCGACACCAACCTCGAACGATTCTCAGCCCCGAGCTGCTTCGAGTCGGAATCAGAGCCGCCTCACAGCTCGTCTCGTTCTCCCGATCTACGGGCCACTACTGTTGCCGTAATGTCAACTCGAGTCGGCTCGGAGCCAAACGGAACTGGCTCGGACTGCTACAGCAGTGGACTCAAAACGGCAAAAAGGAGCCGAGCTATCAGACATTTCCGATTCTGAATCGAATGCAAGAGAGTTATGAGGGCATCATCTCCTCTCTGGAAAACAAGGCAGCCGCATATAAGCAGTACACTCAGTCGTCACAAAAAGCGCTGCGGTGTCGACACCAAAGACAAATTCCGAGAAGGGTCCCATCACACCAAGCCATTCAGGCCCACCACAGAGGACAATAAGCCATGTGGCCACTGGCGCCGAAGGGCAAGGAAAGACGCACCATGGTCCAAATACCGGTACTAACGAACAGAGAGATCAAGTGGCAGCTCTAGCTGCAGGTGAGCATATCATCTTGGAGGTGCTCTTGTTTTGATGAAGTGTTTGTTCAATACCCACGGGTATAGGGCTTCTTTCAAAACTGCCAAACAAACTAGGGGACGACAATATTCGAGCGACTCACCCCGCAAATAGGTTTCTTATCTCGTCTAGTAACTTTGATGATACCTTTCCCCCGATAGTTCCTATTTATCGAGATATTCTCAGCTGTAAACGCGAAATAATCCGCATGCCCTGAAATGAAATCATTATTTCTACTCCTCTAGTCCGATCTATGGCGGGTTTCCTCATCAATAAGTTCATGGAAAAAGAAGCGAAGGCGTCTGCATTCTGAGCGCACACCGTGACGCTGTGTCCCATCCCCCCTCTTCTTGGCACACAGCGACCGGATTCCGCACCTGAGAAGGCAGGGAGCGCGGCTAAACCTATAGCCCTAGTGCATACAGCCCGCGATGCGCCACCGCGACCGTTCATATCATCAATATTGATTTTCGGTCGATAAAGATGACAAATATTATGTCGCGTCGCTCGTCGCGGTAAGTATGCACAAGGCCATAAGCAGGAATTCTCGCCCATTTCTCTTCGCACGATCTGAATCTGAATCTGAGTGGCACTTGAGAACAAAGTTTTTGCTACTTGCAAGGGAACCACTGGTCAGAGTGACCATTCCGAAAGGAACGTTACTTTCTAGAACTATTTCTGAAACGCAAAATGCGAATGAGCTTTCCTCAGCCGCCTAGAGTCATTAAAAAAAACATTGGCGTTTATTTGGCTCCGCGGCAGGGAGAGGACAATGCTTTTTAGTTGCGGGGAATTTTTTCGAATTTCGCTTCGACTGGTTTCAATGGGAAATTTAGGGTGTCGAGCGGGAATCCGTAATTTGATCGTCGACATAACTTAGTCTGCTCCAGATTACTTTAGGTAAGTCCTCAATCGACTGGTGACCTTCTTCGAATCTCCGAAAATCGACAAACTAATGTCGAGTCTGGGTTCATTACCGCAAAGAACCTCCACAGAGTAGTTTTTAGGCGAGTCTGAGGCATCGTTCGGACTACACACGATAACCTATCGTCACCCGCCGATAATCGGGAAACGAATTCCAGATTCGTGTTGAGCGCTCCAAACCACTTGTTCCCCCGGGAAAATTTTTGAGTTTTTTTTTTTGAGGAATTCCTAGCAGCAATCTAGGAATCGACGGAAGACGCGTTTTGCCCTTAGGTTTGTGCTCCGATGGGAAGTCTCTAACAAAGTATATCAAGGACTTTTAAAACTGATAAAGAAACCTTGGATTCGTTATCAGCAATCAGAGTAACCCTCATCGCGAAGTTTCACGACAGATATGATACATTTTTTTGACACGCTCCCAGAACTACTTGGGTTGTGTAAGGAAATCCTCAACAGATTACAGAAAGCAATGAGAAAACGTCCATAACTTGTTCAAAGTGTCTATCATAGGCAGCTCCGATGAGCACATTTGGATTTCTTATTCAAAAATAGTTCTAGAATCGAACATCTCATTCGGAATGGCCTCTTTGGCCACTGGCCGTTCCTTTATTCGACATTTGCAGAACTACATAAATTCAATTCGCCAGCAAATGTGCAAATACCCTGTGCCAGTTGAAATTCGAAGTGAGTTCGAGATTTCGTTGAGTTTAATTCATGAAGAATTGAGCCGAAGTGAAAACTCGTTTCTCGGCTTTTTGCGCTGGTTGAAAAAGGGGAGCCCAGGGTGAGAAGGAATATGTCGGAAAAATTATTTGAAAGAATTCTGGGTGAAGTGGTTTCAGATTGCATTTCTCGCCCGATCGTCGCCTTCCGAAAAAGTAGGCTAGAGCTGGCTATTTTCCGAAAACGGGCTCCATTTATGCTCAAGAAAGATGCTACGGATCTTCCTTGAAGCTCTCGTATAGAGATTATTGGAGGTCTAGATCACAAATCTGAATAATTCTCTCTCTGGAGGTAATTTGGAGTGTTTAGCACGAGTCTTGGGTCCGTTCATCGATTTTCAATGGGGTACGGTAGGATACAATAAGCATACGGTGGTTTGTTTTCAAAGGCTCAGAGGGGTTATTAGGGGTCTCAAACATGGATTTGACGTTAATTCGTCGATTTTCGGAGTATCTAGGTACTTCTTGCCAGTTAAGTGACACTCTGATCAGCAGTAGACTTGGGGATATCAAATTCGGAATTTTTTTCGGAGCTTTTCTGGAACGGCCTCATGTTCTAACTTTGCCGCAAGGCGTACAAGAAGACATATAGCCTTGTCGAAAGTGATTTTAGGCATCTGGAAAGAGCATACTTGCAACTATACGTTCAATAACAGTTTTACAAAAATGCGTTCCATCCGGAATGGCAGCTCTGATTGAAAAGGGCTATCATATGAGTGCAAACGACAAATGAGAAAAAAAAGAAAGTTTTGCCGCTATGGTCCCTCTTATTCTAAAGCTGCGCAACCTCCACCTTCGCAGAATTTCCGGAAGGTTTGGTTGGTCTTGAGCGAGCATTTATCACTCGACCATGCGGCGAGAAAGGCGCATTTCTTCTAGCGAGCTTCAAAACTCTGTTGGAAACGACCTCGATGTAACTGATGATTCCATCCACTCTTACCATTCCGCTGTTCATAACCGGACGTATAGTATCCAGGAGATGATCGACTCGAATCATCCTTAGTGTTTGTAATACAAATAGGTACAGCCTGACTTTCGGGCACAGCTGTCTTAAGTTCGAGTATGGCCATATTTCTGGCCAGCTCGCAGCCGAATATGTCGTATTCTGGCTCAGTGTAAATCTGAATGTTGAAAAATTAAAAAATACTTAGATTCTGCTTTAGAAGATCATCAGCTTGTCCCACCTTTCGGACCTGATAACGCTTCGTGCCTTTGCACTGATAGTCTGACCCATCACATTTGCTGGGGAGATGAACATAGACCAATGTTTTAGGCAAATACCCGCTCCTACAAGGAAGGTTTTGTTCAGGCTAGTCTATACTGATATGAAACAAGTTCTCACAATCGCCTATCGGAGGATAGTGTGCAATGTTTCGCATACAAAGCTTTGCTGAGTCTTGCAGTCGGCTCAATAACGCAACTTTGCGCAGTCATAACGTGACGAGGAGAAATGAGAGTTCCGCTACAGGAAGTGTCGGCTACAAATGTATTGATTAATTCATTCATTTTGCATTTCGGGTGCGCCAAACAACACAAAAAACATTACAAATTAATTCAGGGAGGCTGATTGTTGAGGAAAAAATAACAACAAATAGTTATGAAATTTGTGAGAAGTCCAACACTATCAGAGAAAACGCGAAAAATTGAAAAACCTTCCATCGCCAATACGCACGTTCAAAAACCGAGCAAGAACAGCAAGCAACAAGATTAGTGAGCCATTTCAAGAAAGACGTTCAAACTTCAAACTGATTAATTTGAGATAATAAGGTAGTCAGAGAATCAGAAACAATAGAGACTAAAACCACGCACCTATAAAGTGGTCATACATAAACTTTAATTCCTGAAAGCTGGGCTTCGAAGAAAAGGTTAAGGGTTTGGAATTGCTCTAAAACGTCGTGAAATTGAATCATAAGAATTTTCTTTCAAGGGCATATTTTAAATGGAGTGCTATTGCTGAATTATACTGCCTTTATTCGGGAGTGCACAAGCCCCCCTTTTCACCCGCACCCGCTTCTACAGTACTGCACCACGGCGGCGCGGTCTGTCGTGGCCCTCTCTCATCCAATCTCTCCCATCCGATGTGGCAGGCATCGACCTTCGTATGACTACCGTCCGATCGTCCGCACGACCGGCGATCACGCTCAGAAAAAATGAGTTTTTCTGAAATTTTTCACCGTTTTTAGTTGTTTTAATATTAATTGGAATGTTATTGTAATGGGCAAATAATGAATTTTCAGTTGGAAATGAAGGAAGCGAACGTTTTATCATCTTCTTTGGAGCGCGAAGGATTATGTAAAGCTTTTGAGTAGAACCTAATCTCTAGCCAACACCATGACATTTAAATTAACACCTAAACAACTGAAAACGGTGAAAATTTCGGAAAAAAAAACTCACCGGCTCTGAACATGATCGCTGGTCATGCGGACGATCGGACGGTGGTCATACGAAGGTCGATGCCTGCCAAATGGGGTAAGAGTTCGGAAGAGAGAGGGCCACGGCAGACCGCACCGCCGTGGTGCACTACTGTAGAAGCGAGTGCGGGTGAAAAGGGGGGCTTGTGCACTCCCGATTAAAGGCAGTATAATTTGGCCGATGTTGGTATATGCTGATAACGTAATCATTGGGTTAAAGACGGTGTTCACGATGATTTTCGTTAGCGAGTTTCCCGCTCAAAACAATGCGTTGGCTACAATTATTACGAAAATTACGGAGAAACGGCGACAAACGCTCTAAATCGTCTTATTTCAGAGATATTATTCTCTGGCCTGGACTAGTTGTCCGATTGGATGGTCCTGTTCACGGCGGTTATCACCAGTGGAAAATGGTGCTAATCAGAAATGGAAGAATATTTTTGGCAAAACAGTATTAGTTAGGTTCCGAAGGAAAGAACGGAACAACACAAAATAGAGATTTGCAAAGTACGGGTCCACAAAAGAATTCATTGACACAACAAACAGTTCCACTGAGAGTAAAGGAGCGTGGTGAGAGTGAAGGTTTTCGTGCCCTTCTGGCGCGTTTTTCTCGGTTTCTTCGTCATTTCAGTTCTACTCAGAGGCCAAACAAACGATTAAGCGAATAATCTCAAAATCGAAGATTATCGTGAACACTGTCTTTAAGTGAAAACGTTGCAATTGGATTTGCCAGGCGCTGTATGATTTATCAGAGCTAATTCACGCGTCATAAGGAGTTTCTCTTCGAGCGTAATTGGGATCATATCAGAAGAAGGAGGCTAGCAACCTAAATTCTCGATACAAAGTGCACCGTGAAAGCGTTAAAGACGCAAAGACTTTGAGGCTACACAAAGACTTTAAGGGAAAGACGTCAATAGCCGATACATTGCGTAAAATTACGTTTTTGTGAATTTCATTCTATAGGTGAGGAAAGGTCCAGTACCATTACTGAGAGCTACTTTGAAAAAGGCAGAGAAACTTTCGTAAACTCTAGGTCCTGAATGAGTAGTAGTTTTTTTTCGTCTATATTTGCTAGCCAGAAAACCTTATGACACGTGATTTTACTGTCATAATAAACAGGGAGCCTGCCAAACCCATTTGCAACGATTTCACTACATTTAGTGATTACGTTGTCTGCATATACCAACACCGGTCAAATCAATTAAAGAATTGCATTGCATTTGAAAAAATCAAGTTGAAAGCCAAATAAAAGGAAACAACTCCACGAAATTCTGGAGCATTGCCGATGCCCTAATCTTTTCTGGGGTGCGCAACTTTCAATTTCCAAGTTTACCCATTCATTCATTTCTGATCTCTGACTAAGCCACTGCATTCGGAAAGAATAAAATGAAGTTCCAATTGAATGGTTCTCCGCACAGTCTCAAGGGAATTTGAAGAAGTGTGACTCACAAGAGCTAACGGCGACATTCCAAGTCATTTGATTGAACTTCGGTCGTCTGTTAACCATCGTGTTCTCTGAACAAAGTTACGTGTTTAGCAACACTGTGGTAATGGCAATGCCTCCGAAAAATTTCTCGTCCCAAGGAACCATGGCTTAGCGTTAACTCGTGACGGGCAGTCACATTCCCATGTACCCGCGTGACTTCCACGAGTAGCCGGTCTTTTAATTTCATGTTCGCAAGATTCGAGGTGGGCTTTTTTTAGCTATAAGCACCCTACAAAATCGTGTTTTTCTTCCTAGCGTCTACAAGTCGATCATTGCTGGCTTCTCCCGTCGTTTATAAAAGATAAAGCAACCAACTGTCCCGAATTTCATCTTGTGCAACTCGTGGATGTAAAGGAAAAGTGCAGGTCACTGAAAATGGTTGCCGGGCATCTCGTTCCCGGCGGCCGCCTGAACGTCGAGCGTCTGGCACGCTGTTTCCTCTCACTCTACATTCAGTTCTACAGTTTTTTCAGAGTGACTTTCCTTTACAAATGAGAGTTTTTCATGGGCTCTTTCGACATTTTCGTTCACTAGAGAGCTACACAAGAACTTGAGAAAATAATATACGGTCTTCTGCTCGTATTTTGAAGGCAGTGATCACGATGGAAAACTTTATCGAAAAAACTACAAAAATCAGCTCAGATCGAAAACAGCTGAACAGTATGGAGGCAGCGCGGTGAAAAACGTGCTTGAATTAGAGTTTCTAGGGCCCAAAGATGCCGGTTCGTGCGCACGTGCACAGCACCGCCCAAAAAGATCGCAGTCTCATGCCGAGCGGTCAAAATTAATCGACATTCAGAGGAAAAAATAAACGCAAATTTACCTAATAAAGACAGTTGAGCAATGAAAGCAAGCACTTCAGTGAATGTTTTTGACTAGATGAGTTCATAAATATTAAAGCAGGTCAGTCCGAAGGTTACTGTTCACCAGGGCTGTGCGGAAGTGTTCCGTTTCCGATTCCGTTTCCGTATTTCCGGTACTTTTTGGGCTGTTCCGTTCCGTTTCCGTTTCCGGGTTTTTTGGCCCGGAAACGGAAGAAAACAGTAGTAGATAGAGTTTAAGCTGTATATGTGACCGCAAGCGGGAACCTTCAGCTTGCGGCCCCCTATCGACACATAGGGCGATCCCAGCGTGGGCTTGACTTTTCCGGCTACAGAAGGTATCCTCCGTTCCAATCTAGTCCTCCGATGGGGAGCCCGAAGAGTCAGAAATCTTTTTTTTGCCTCTGCAGCGCATGCCCATCCAAGACTGCGGGCAGAGATGCAGAAGATAAGTTACTGACTCTTTGAGCTCTCCATCAGCAGGCTCAATTCGAAGACCACATGATTTTCTAGGATTGATTTTTTATCACTGAAGCGCTAGAATCAGAAATCGTTGAGCGCCTCAACGTGATTTGGGAGCGAAAAAGTTCTAGTTCATACTCAAACTTTCGTGGGGTTCCACTTTAGCACAATAAGAATAGCGCTCCATGGCAGACATCTAGTTTAACTACCCTAGTTGTCAGCAGCATGTGTTGCCAGCGTGTACTGGATTTTCCCCTCTCCCCATTTCCAGCTCTGCTGCAATTAGTAGCACCTATTGCTGTCGACGAGGGGCCGAATTTGGTGTCGGCCCTGGAGCGCAACCCTCACTATCAGCTAACAGCAGCCTGTTAGGCGAATCCAGAGAGATGTTGGGCTGTCATCATCTCTACGGTAGTTACTAGTTAGGTACAACCCCACTCACGGCATTCAGCAAAGGACCTTCCCAATATCTGCCAAAAAGGGGCTTTTTCCGAGATCAGAAAAGGGAAAGATCTTCTCAGCACCCAAATTTAATGTCCACGAAGTGACTTGAGATCACCATCGGGGACCGACTTCGAATGGCCAACTGCCCTCTCATCGGGACTGGGCGCCTTATAGTGACTTTTATAACGGACCCCACCGTCGAAGAACAAGGTCCTACTCTGTTCATTCGCACTAGAAAAATCAATGGAGGAGATGAACTCAACAACAAAAGAATCACACAAGGGGAAGAGCTGCTCAACAGGACTTATTTGCAGCACAATAGGAGACGCAGCAGCAGCACGTGCTTCTATTATAACGCGAATCTCTTTGTCCTCGATTTCGCTTGCTGTTTCAAAGCGCAACCCTACGAGTGCGTGAGCGAGTAGATTGAAATCACAGAGTATTGAAGGGCAGTTGCAAACCATGAGTGGCGGCGAAACTTATTATTGAAGCATACTACAATTTTTTCGCTCTCTTCCGTTTCCGTTTCCGGATTTCCGTTTCCGGCGTTTTTCAGCCATTTTTCTTCCGTTTCCGTTTCCGACAATCTTAAAAATATTTCCGCACAGCCCTGCTGTTCACTTATTCAAATTCAATTTAAAGCCAGCTGATGTTCTTGATATTGGAGATCATCGATGCCGATTGTGTGGGGTGGGCTCGTCCACCATCAAAAGACATGAAAGTTCAGGCTCCGAAATTGGCCAAAAGCCGTGATTTTTTCTTACAGGTCCTACTACTTCAAACTCAGGACCGGGTTTAGAGCAGAAAAGGCATATTTAATTGCGACCACTGCCATTGAGTCCGTATTCGTTGAGTTAAACTTTCTGGTTGATATGCTAGAAGAGTACAAGGGCGCAAGAGCGGATCCCAACAGTACTCGATATGCGCCCGAAGAGAACAAGAAAAACCACCCTGTGTGATGTCTGTCTTTCCGCAGATTTCTGCCAGGCGTTTATTCTCTTCTCGACTGAGCTTTTGGAAGCCAACATGTTTCATTTCGATGGCGCTGAGTAGAGGAAAAATGAGACAAAAAAGCAGCAGCTTCATCTGAAATCAGCGAACCTCATATCTAATTATTCTCTCCGCAGATGGGAATGATTACAACTATTGGAGCTATCGTGACAAAACGCTAGAGGAAAAGCTGCCACCCTGGCTGGCATCAATACTTGTGTATGCCGAGCGCAGGTGGAAACGCGAGGAGCGATTGGATGCCCGCTCTTGAAAGCTGAAGAAAAGTTGTACAGTTAGATGTGACAAATTGGTAGTAAGTTAGTTAACCATAACTGGATACGTGGACCCTTTCAAGAAGTTAATCTGCTGCATTTCTGGCGCTTTTTCATACATATACCCTTTATGCTTGTTGCTTATCGTGTTAAGTGTTTATGGTCAGCGGATTCCATAAGTGCCGCAGGCAGGTTCGCCATGTCCGTAGGACACCTTTGCATCGAGCGGAAAGTACCTATCTCATATTTGATTGTTCGGTTCGATTAGTATGCGATGTAGGTATAAGACGCCTTCGATGAGACCGATGTCAAACGATGAAGAGCATAAGGACGAATAGTCAGTAAATAGTCCGAATAAAATCTGTGTCATCATCATGGGTAGGCGAGCCTTAATTTTTCATTGAATAAAAATATGTTATCGTTAGGCTTAAAGGCAGTGTTCACGATGATTTTCGTCCTCTAGTTTTTTCACATTAAACAGTACGTTGGTCTCCAAGTGTTACAAAAATCACGGAGAAACGGCGAAAAACGCATTAAAACGTCGTATTTCAGTGACATTATTCTAAAATATGGACTAGTTGTCCGGTTAGATAAACATGTTCAGGGTGGTTGTCACCGGTGAAAATGGGGCTAATCAAAAATGGAAGAATATTTTAGGCAAAACAGTATTAGTTAGGGTCCGAAGGAAAGAACGGAGCAACACAAAATTGAGAATTGCAAAAGATGGGTCTACAAAAGATTTCATTGTCACAACAAACAGTTGACTGAGAGTAAAGAAGCGGGGTGAGAGTAAAGGATTTCGGGCCCTTCTGGCGCGTTTTTCTCGGTTTCTTCGTCATTTCCGACCTACTCGGGGGCTGTCGTGACTTCCGTCCGACTTATTCATCTAAAGGCCGCCGCCTGGCCTTCCGTCACTGGTCCCGCCACGATCTCTACAGAAGGATTGCATCATCATGCGCAGGACGCAGAATCCGAACGACCCCGTCGCCTGGCAAGTCAGAGCGCCAGTGCCGACGCCCTTCGTCAGTGTCTGAGTGTGTCAGTGTCATCGATTGCCGTCATCGGGTGCGCTGCTCTTCGTGCGTTCGCGTCACATGCCTGTGACGTCCTGCTTCCTTCGATCGTCGTCAGTCCTGCGAGTCGTCCTGCCGATCCCGCGTACGGAGGAGGGTCTACCGTGCGGTGGCGTCCTGCCCGCACCTCCCTGCTCCTGTCATCGCCTGATGGTAGAGCAGGGCCTGGTCGACTTCCAGCCCTCACTGCCCGTGCGTCCGGTCCTCCCATGCCTGGGAGTTCGTCAGGTAGTAGGAGTTCGTCCTCTCCGTCTCAGCTGGGCAAGGTCCGTCCCCCTGACCGTAGGGTAATTGTATTTAACTCATGTATATATTTGCTGCCGCGTTCAGTAGTTTAGTATTCTAAAGGGTAAACGCATATTTAAATACTTGTGTCCTGTTGTGTAGCAATATCATACCGTACAGACGGTGTATACTTGGTTCGGTGACATATGTTATGTTTGTGTGTACCGCGCAATGGCGGTTGTAGTGGGGGTCAGACCTATCCTGGAGTTGGCCCTGGTTTGTGGGTAAGGGGCGTGGTACCAGCGTAGTGTGCGACCGGAGGCTGTAGGGCCTAACACACATGTAGTATTCCATATACTCGGTTTCCGCGTGGCAGGCATAAGCATAGGGGCACGCCGTAAGTCCTCTGGTTCATTCGTGTCGGACTAGCGGCCGACCCCCTCCGTGACAACCGTCACCGATGCTGCAAGGACGGAAACGCAGACTCGGAGTGGAGGACGGCAACCGTCGCGACATGGTGCATCCGGCCGCAGTTGGACACGAGGGAAACCCGTGTCTGGCTGTTGTGATCGAATCCGCGCGCCCCCTTAGGCCGGTTGGGTCTCGGTGACTGCGTAGTAGCTAGCGTAGGGCCAGGGTAGTGCTAGGTAAGTTGTGGTGTCAGAGCGTTACAAGGGGACCTGGCGTTTGGGACAGAGCCCACCCTCCTGTGGTCGCAGCTCTCCCCTCTGCCGCTCCGGGTGGCACGCACCGGTGAGGAAAAGGAGGGTTGCGGATGGCCGGATGCATCAAGGAGCGGGTGCAGCCGAAAGCTGTGAGAGGCCCGCGTCAGGTCTCTCGCAACATCATGACCCCTAGTAACCCTCGTGACCGCCTGGTTGCTTAGTAGTTATCCCTCGCACCTTTTGGTTCGTACCTACACGCCCATTATGCCACAATTACCCCTCTCCGTCTGGGTCCTCTCTGGGTTGGTCTGTAGGTTAGTCAACTGTCAGCGTGTGGTCCCAAACCATAGCTTGTCTTGGCAGTTGGTTGACCGCTGTTTTGGTTGGTAGGTAACTTCTGCAGGGTTCCAGCTCGCATAACAGTCACTATATTGCTATATCGCGTTCCCTTTTCTTGCTTCACTAATTGCGCCTAGGTAAGTATGCGTAAAGTTTTTCCCTACGTCGTCCTCGGTGTATAAAACTATATACCATCTTGACCGCGTGCCAGCGTTCCGATTGGTGGCAGCAATCGGACCGTTTTGGTACAAAGGTCATAAATTTGTGTTATTTTACACCGTTAGGAACCTTGCCCACTAGTTTACATCATATACGGGACAAAACATCTCCATCAATTACATCTCTACCTCGCAAAGGACGCCCCTGACAACGTACAGGGACTATTAGACCGTCTACGGCTCGCACTCGGTCTTGGGAGCAGTGCACTTTTAGCACTGGCACCCCCCAGTTATACCATCTCGGGTTTTTGGTCCGCGTTTCGGCGTTATTTGGGTCATTTATACTAGTTTTGGCTCAATCTCCCGTCATTCGCCACCTTAATACCCTTTAGCTTGGTTGGCAGCGTTGGCACTCAACTTTAAAAATTCTCCCGTGCGCAATAACATCGCGCTCTACGACGTCAATTAGCTATACTCTAGCTAACCTCGGTTAGCCTAGCTAATTCTACTCGGACATGGATCAACACGTGTGCTCTGGTGTTTTACGACCGTCACGTCAGCACCTGGATCGACTCCTCTGGATAATTACCATCGCCAGTGGATATGCTTACAGTCACGCACGGTGACCTTGGATCGTGTCTACAAGTCTGGGCGGAGCTACCTATGGCAAGCCAATCACCTATCCGGCACAGTTCCTGTGATGCGGCTCCAACATCTGGCTGTTTGGTTTCCATATCTAATTGCTTCGCGTGGTTTCAAACCCACACTTATAACATCCACTTGTAGGCTCACTTAACTCTGGGGTTCACTAAATCATGGCTGCAGGCCTTTATTCCATCTTAAAATCCTTCAAATCTGCGTTTCCGCAGTATTTCTGGCTTATCTGGGGCATTCAGGCCTCAATAATGGGTTTTCGCACCTATTTCCATTCACTTGGTCGTTTCGCTTTGTTCGGTTTATTCGTGTTTCCTCGTGTCTCCACGTTCAAACGTGTCTTCGCGTGGATACGGAATTTACCGTTCAAATTTCGCGGTACGCAGTCCAAATTGCGTCCCGAAGCGAAAACGTGGTTGCCACCATTATTTCTGTAATGGTCATGAGGTCGACGGTGACTCATCATTGTCTTCACCTCGTCGGCACCAGCTCATCGCATGTGTTTTCACCTGCGTCATAATCGCGTCTGTGGACTATTCCTAATTGTTGCTAAATATTTCCTATACTATTCAATAATATTTGGTCAGGTTTCCTCTTAAATTTTCCCTCGTGCAGTGCGCTTGTAAAATTCTCATTTTCTCCGCGTGCAGTGATCTCATTCGTTTTTCTAGTATTTTTATATCATTTCAATTTTATCCCCTTCATTATCCACTCATCATTTTGTTCTCTCCTGTACGCTATCCAAAATTTTCCGCGAAAGCAGTAAAAATCCCCAATCTCGCGTTTATAATTTTTTATCCCAATCCCCTTCATCTCCATTGTTTTCGCTCGCGTTTTACTGCTCAAAATTCAAATTTACACTGCACGTTCCCCATATCCTGGCCATTTACCCTTTCAATATCCCATTTTGGTATCTCTGGTTGTGTGTCAGCGTACCCGCGTGCGGATACCCTCTAAGAGGCATCCTCACCCCGTTTCGCAGACGCACTGCTGCGTTTGTTCTCTACCTGTACCTGGGCGGCTCTATTCGCTGCCTGTGCGGTTTGGCGGCGACAAACTTCCTTCCCTATATCATTTTAATTTTTTCTTACAATTGAACCGCAAATCCTCATTTCTACCCCTTCAAACCCCCTCAATTCGCCGCTTTTTGCAGTTCACGGCACTCTACATCTGGTTTATAGTCCATCTCAACCTTTCCATCTCGTTGGCGCTCGTAAACGCAGGCTCCTCCTCGCCGCGTGCCTAGTCAGCCCGTAAAAGTTGCGCGAATGCCACGACCGCGTCCCGTCTCCATGCGTCGCGTGTCCGCCAACTTCCAAAGGCTGCGTCGAGCAGCTGTCCATTTCAGGTTTTGATCTTCTCCAGCGTTTGTTGGATTCTAATCCTCATGGACTTTCTACCTGCTTTCGACTACTATGGTATTCCGGCACTTGCTACCATCTACATACTGGTCAGGTAACAGCTGCGTTTAAAACTTGTAGATTTTGCGCTCGCTTGCAGCGTTTTCATTTTTCAATTTCACTTCTGGGTGTTCTGTTCAGTTTTCAGGTATCTCCCCATATCCCTCTTTACTGGGTTACCCTTCTTTATTTCCCGCACGCAGCGTCGAAATTGAGCAATGACCTTTTCACCTTTTTTCTGACCCTTAAACCCCCTTAAATTCACCCTAATTTTCCAGCGTATACATGGTTTGTTAGAAGTCTGACCCGTAGCCTTATGACCGCGTGTTGGATTGATAAAAACCACGTATACACACCATTCCCCCACCAAAATCGTAATTTACGATTTTGGCTATTTCACAATAAATCGTATTTTCTGATCATTGCTCACCAACTGCGTTCAAGTTCCACGCAACTGACCAGTCTATCACCGGCTTCATCCATTTAGTGTTGGCTTCATTTTCAACATCGGTGGGATATTCCTTTCCCGCCCGCTAAATTTAACCTGGACTTTCGTTTGTGTTTTTTTGTTACGTTACCGCGTAAATGCTCGCGTGATGACTTGCCACTTCAACACAAGAGAGTGGTTACACTCTCCTACCTGGACTTGACTTAAAATTTGCTGGTCAGTGTTTTTTAAATATCTTTGGACTTCACACTTAGGTTTTTCTCTCACATGTTGGCTACAGTAACCGCGTTGCGTGTCAGCTCGCGCACTTCTTGCGTCATCATCGCCCTATTGTTCCTCATGTGTGTGTGCTACAATTAACCTTAGCGCGCCGCGATTGCATCATTGAGCAGTGTTAATTCTCCCGTATTAACCTTTCACCCCATTTATTACTTCTATATATTTAACCGCGTCCACCAACTACCACAGTCCCTTTCCGTCCTGTCTAAATTTTTCTCGGTGGACTCCGGCCAAAATCCCTTCTCTAAATTTCCCTCGTTTTCTATCTAGTTTCCTAAAAATTCTTTCAACCTTTTCCAAATTTCACATTTTTCACTCAATCGCAATTTCCCTCAAATGTTTCAATTTCTAAAATTCCCCTATTTTTTACACCAAAATTCCAAACAATTTTTCTTCCTACAATTTAATTTTAAATCGCAATTCAAAATTTTCTCCTATACTGCTCAATGGTTTGCCCGCGTATCGTCCACGCAAATTGACCAGCAATAAATCCCGGACATGACGTTGTATTATGATTGGTATGATCTGATATGCCACTAACTCACCGTGTCTCACGCAACTCGAGGCTAGCAATTCATTTCAAATAACATCCTTCACCGTTCTTAATACCCTTTTTTATTTCAACTCGAGTTTATTTAATCACTTCACATTTATCACATCTTCGATTCGGCTATATTGTAGATCACATAACCACATCATAGTTATTTCATATCATCTCTTATGATAATCAGCTTTTTCAATAGTTAATGGTAGGCTTTGATCTTTATCGGTCTTCTTCAACTCAGAATCGCCAATTTATTTTCAACTATAAATACATACACAAATATAATTATTTTTATACCTTTCGCGTTATGGCATCCTTGCCGCTCAAGTTCATTCCCTTTTGTGCAGCACTCACATTTAGTTAGCTAGTTACTAACCAGCTTCTGCTTCATTTATTGTTGTTCTGCGAGTGCCTGCGGTTATCGACATAATAAATATACATCGTCGATTATGCCGTTTCGCGTATTGTTTGGTTCCGACATGCGTGTTTTAACTTTATTTTCAGGTAATTCGTGAAGTCCCCTGCTTCACAGCGATCATGTCGGAAAATGCGAACAACGGTTCCAAGGAACCACAGTGCGACGCTCAGCAACCCCTTCATGGGGCAGCAACGCCGCAGCCGCCTGCGCCTGCTCCACCTGCGCAGCCCGCTGCTACTCCACCGGCGTTACCGCCGCACAACCGCGTCGTACATGTTCAACCTCGTGAGCCACCGCGTCAGTATGAGGAAGCTTATTGCCAGCAGGCGTCTCCTTCGTGAGGTCGCCGAGGTGATCGCCCGTCCGACCCCGAGGCGGCTCGGGAGTTGTTGAACACAGACGACATCAACATGGCTTATAGGCCTAGGGTGATCGAGCTAGTGTTCGGACCAACTCCGAGCACTAGAGCTACGGCTCAGCTCTCACCAGCGCACTCAGCGCCATCAACCGCGTCTGCACTGGCAGCGCCCGCGCAATCAACATCTGCGCAACCCGCGTCTGCTCAACCTACTGGTGGTCAGACTGCTATGGACCAGACAACGGGAACATCCGCCTAAGTCGGAGATCCCGCGTTTGGTCGAGAGCGACGGGAGCCTCCCAAGGCCCCATCCTCCGCGTTGCCTCCGCAGCAGCCAATGGTTCAGCAGTCTACTTCGGCACAGCAGCAGCAGCCTACTGGCGCACAACAACCGCGTCAGGGTCGCGTGCGCTCGCCTTTGCGTTATGGAGGCTTTCATCGCATGTACCGCAGCGACACGTCGCCGCCAGCGAAAAGTCTTTCAGCGTGCAGCCGCCGGCTCATATGGAGCGCCGTGGAGGCGTAGCTTATCCGCGCTACGATCCACCTTCACCAAGGCAGCCCCATGCACCTTCGGCTCATCGCTTCAATCCATCGCGTCGTGCTTCGCCCATCCGGCTCGTCGCGCCTTGCCTCATCAGGCTCGCCGCGTCTCTCCATCGCCGGTGCGTCGCGCATCGCCACAGCAGCGCTCGCCAAGGCCGCGCTCACCACATCGCAGCCCACCGCGTGAGCATATCCGTCGTCATCATGACGAGGAGCTCTACGCACCGCTGCATTACGCGCACAGCCGCAGCGTTACTATCCGCCAGCGCCGCAACACTGCTATCCGCTGCCGCCACTTCAACCGTCGTGCGACAACCATTGGAGAGGTTTTCAGCCGCATTGCCCCAACCGTGTCAAAGTCGGTACCGCTATCTAGTGGATTTGGCTATGCGCGAACCCCAATGGGTCCCACTTACGGTCCCGGCTATTACCATCAGCCGCGTTATAGCCCACGCAGGGACTATCACAGTCCACCGCGTGCAAGCTATAGCCCACAGCGTCGCGCAAATACATCACAGCGCAGCTATCATAGCCCTCCACGTGAGGCGGAACATCATTCGCGAAGGGCTCGTTCTCCCACACCGCGTCCACGCGACCACTCCCCTTATGGAGAGGATCGCCATGTGGAACGCACTCGCGCACTATCATCGCGCAGGGAGCCAACACCGCCTACGCGTCAATCTACCCCTAATCCTCCCCAGTCAAGCACTCAGCTTGACGCCTCACGTCTGCCGCCCCCATCTTCATCTCGCGCATCTTCCGCTCGCAACCCCCCTCGTGGTCCCACTCCGTCCTCGCGCCTGCAGGCTGGACCGCTAAGACGGCCCATTTTTACAGCAGCGTTCGACGAGGAAGGTAGACTCAAACCAGTCTACGTAACCCAACCCGGAGACCACGAGTATTCCCCATCCCGCTGCTTCTTCTGTGGTCAGCACCACTTCAGCAGGGGTTGTCGTGTCGTGCCGTGTCTGTCGAACCGCGTGAGAATTCATGCGGATGACGGCAGATGCTTCATGTGTGGAGGCATCCATGCTGAGCACGAATGCGAGCTTCGGGAACATCCGTGCCGAGCGTGTGGTGGTCATGGTCATCACCCCGCGTTCTGCCCGAATAGCTCTCGGCTTACCTGCGATGTACCGCACAGCGATTACGGTCGCGTCATGCGTCGCGCTAGACGCCAGGCTCAAGCCGTACGAGATCATCATCGTGAAGCCGAGTTCAAAGCATACGAGATGGAGATGAAGAAGAGAGAGCAAGATGATGAAGAGGATGATGAGTAAGTTGGGTAGGTTGAAAACAGCGTTCGTATTATCAAAACCGCGTGTAATATTCGTTGTTTTGGCAGACCTTAAGTCGCCCGTGTGTATATATTTTTTCGCGTCAATTCTACTTCAGATTCGGGTTTCGACGTGCCTTGGATTGCAGTATGGTTGATCAAGTGCCTTTGGTTGAGAGGCTGTATATACTTGCTTTTCCCTGGGGTTCTCACTTGTTCAATTCATAGTCGGCCCGGGTTAGGAGTTTTTATTGACACGTGCTTAACACGTGTTTCGTTCGTGTGACCCGTGGGTTATTTCCGTGGCGTGAAACAAGAAGCGTTTCACGAAATTCCCCCGTTCGGTGACGGAACGTGTATGAAATTCGTGACTTCCCCCCGCGTCACAAACTAATCTAAAAAGTGTTTCATGTTCGACGTGTCGTTGATGATGCCGTTCGGTTTCTCAGTCGTTATGGTCAATCAAGCCGTTCGTGCAAGCCGTACTGTCCAGTCGCGTTACCTCAATACGCGACTCACAATCTCACGTTGCCGTCGAACTCAATCTCGTCATGCCGTTACACGCATCGTCACACTGCATTCAGCCGTCATGTACATATGGTGCTATCTCGTTCGTGAAGGATCTCGTCAACTGCGTTTACCCGTGATCTTTTTACTTATGTATATATTTTGTGTTGTAGTTTTTTGTATTGTGCGCCCTCTCCCGCACACCGTAGAATGTTCGTAGAGGAGGATAGAAGTGCAATGGCCCCAAAATGTCAGAAGCTGCAAGACCACGGACCGAGCCTGTCTCTTCTTGTGGATCGACCTCCAGCCCGTCATTCGTAATGGTCGTCGTCCATCGTAGGGTTAGGGTGCCCCTGAGAAAGTTAACTATGTATGTATATTCTAGTTAGGTTGGACTTTCTTCTCTGCTTGGCGTCTTGGCTCGTTCTTCTTTGGGCCCCCAGTGTCGTGACTTCCGTCCGACTTAGTCATCTAAAGGCCGCCGCCTGGCCTTCCGTCACTGGTCCCGCCACGATCTCTACAGAAGGATTGCATCATCATGCAGGGACGCAGAATCCGAACGACCCCCGTCGCCTGGCAAGTCAGAGCGCCAGTGCCGACGCCCCTTCGTCAGTGTCTGAGTGTCAGTGTCATCGATTGCCGTCATCGGGTGCGCTGCTCTTCGTGCGTTCGCGTCACATGCCTGTGACGTCCTGCTTCCTTCGATCGTCGTCAGTCCTGCGAGTCGTCCTGCCGATCCCGCGTACGGAGGAGGGTCTACCGTGCGGTGGCGTCCTGCCCGCACCTCCCCTGCTCCTGTCATCGCCTGATGGTAGAGCAGGGGCCTGGTCGACTTCCAGCCCTCACTGCCCGTGCGTCCGGTCCTCCCATGCCTGGGAGTTCGTCAGGTAGTAGGAGTTTGTCCTCTCCCGTCTCAGCTGGGCAAGGTCCGTCCCTGACACGTAGGAGTAATTGTATTTAACTCATGTATATATTTGCTGCCGCGTTCAGTAGTTTAGTATTCTAAAGGGTAAACGCATATTTAAATACTTGTGTCCTGTTGTGTAGCAATATCATACCGTACAGACGGTGTATACTTGGTTCCGTGACATATGTTATGTTTTGTGTGTACCGCGCAATGGCGGATGTAGTGGGGGCAGGCCTATCCTGTAGTTGCCCCTGGTTTGTGGGTAAGGGCGTGGTCCCAGCGTAGTGTGCGGCCGGAGGCTGTAGGGCCTAACACACATGTAGTATTCCATATACTCGGTTTCCGCGTGGCAGGCATAAGCATAGGGGCACGCCGTAAGTCCTCTGGTTCATTCGTGTCGGACTAGCGGCCGACCCCCTCCGTGACAACCGATGCTGCAAGGACGGAAACGCAGACTCGGAGTGGAGGACGGCAACCGTCGCGACAGGGGCCAAGCGATCGATTAAGCGATTAATCTTAAAATCGAAGATTATCGTGAACATTGCCTTCAATCTAGAATTTTGATTGAGCTATCGTATACCCACTGTAATCTGCCGTACATAATTTGTCAAAAATCTATCAGCTCAATGTTCTGGAAAATCGTTCAAAGCCGCTCTTTGCTCTCAATGTTAGAAAGCTTCGAACGATTCAAGTTGAAAACGTTGGAAAATCGGCTTCAGGTTTGTGATGAGCACACCAAAAGTAAACTTTAGGTCTGTGATAAGCACACCAAATGAGATCCATCGCTGCCGAGGCAGCTTCTGGACAGTCTTGACAAAAACGTCTGCCCATCTAAAGCCTTGTTTTTACTGCACAGCTGCTGTTTTTAATCGCAGCGATTTCAAACCCGCGGCTGCAGCGATGTAGCAGCGACAGCGATTCTGTTCAGAGTGCATAGCCTCACAGATGATCGAAAAACTTCAATCAATCAATGAAATCAAGGGCAGGTAGTCATTAATATTAAAGGCACAGTCCAAGCTCAGGGACGAAATCTGGGATTTCCACATAATTATGAAGTAGACCCACCTCGTATACCACTTGCCAAATGCGAGCTCTCAATTCCTTCGAATAAGCGAGATATAGGAGGAAGCCGCTCTGGGGCGTCCACCTAGGGATGCCACTTTGGCACGCCCCTTTCACGATCCTTCGAGCTCAACAGTTGCGAGATGAGCGATGCTTACCGATCGAAGACCCCGTTCTTACCTTCATTCTCAGCCTCTCTCTTCATCCAGGTCAGCTCTCATACATCGGTTGCAGATGACGGAAGTTACAAGCCTCGGACAAATCGTCCACAATGCTTCCGCAGCTCAATTTTCGAGGGGCCATAACTCCGTTACCAGGGGGTCTTGACCGATTCCAGAGACATCACTGGAATCAGCGTGGGACCGTTTTCAAGATAGACAGAAAAACAGAGAACCGATTCTGAGGTTGGACTGTGCCTTTAAGGTTCGACTCGTAAGCACTGATCTTGTCATGTGAAAGGGTGAATACTAACTAGACAAAACGTGTCCTTCGCTGGCAATCACTCCATCGCTGCCATAATGGCAGCGATGGAGCGATGATCAGCGACCATCGAGAATCGCTCCTCCAGCAGCGAAGCAGTGAAACATAGGTTTTCGTCGCCGCGACCCAGCGATGTACGACGTTTGCCACGAAGCGATCACAATTGAAGCGGCTTTCCATTACGCGCGACGAAAAAGGAACAGTTGTCCCTCGCATGGCCGCAGCGATCACCTGCAGTCAAAACATGGCTATAATGCATAGCTTCATGGGCGATCGAAGCAAATCAATCAATCCGTGGAAAGTAATGGCCAGTGGCCATTAATACTATGTTTAACTCGTAAACACTGATATCGTCACGTTAATGGAGCAATTTTCACAGAAAGAAACGTGTCATTCGCTGGCAATCACTCCATCGCTGCCATTTTAGTCGCGACGGAGCGATGGTCAGCGACCATTCGCTCTTTCAGCAGCAAAACAGTAAAATAGTAGAGTGTTGAGACGAACAATTCTCTTTGAATATTCGAATAAACGAATAATTCAAATAATTCGTTTCTCTGGATAATCGATAATTCGAATAGACGAATAATTACCGAGCGCATGAAACTGCAGTTATCCACCAATCGGCACTCGGCTGGAGCCTAACCGCCTTCTGGCCTTCGCCCAGCACTAAGTCTTCACATGACTGCCACTCGAGAGAGTTGACGACTACTCACGTTTTAACAGGTTATAGTTTGATCTCTGATTTCACTGATAAACCCAGTCGGTTTATAAGGCAATTCACTTCAATGAGTGCTTACTCGTCACTTTGAAGCCGGCCCTGGAAGTGCCCCACCTCAGACCGTTTCGTAGGCGATCTCCCACGCAACGATCTGCGGTGAGGGGCCCACCTTGATTCATCGGTTCGCCAAGAGACTGGCGGACCGCTGGCAAATGATTGCTCAACAGTGAGCTGCCAGGTACTAGCCAAGAGGCTGCCAGCGGTCGGCCAACGTCCTGGCCAGGGGTGTGCGTTTTTCGTTTTTTCGGTTTTTTCGTTTTTCGCCCTTTTTGGCGAAAAAAATCAACATCGGAAAAAACGCAAAAGTTTAAATTTTTTTCGGTTTTTTTCGGTCTGAAATTTGTGGTTCTGATGCGACTTACAGTGGATCCTTTGCTGCCTACAGACGTCTGCAGCAAGTTTGCACTTGTCTTTCATTTGATCTCACAGGGGAGGCTTGTTACCTTCCGGTGGCAATTTGGAAAATCACGTTTTCCTTGCTGTAGGTCTGCTGTAGGTTTCGTTGCTGTTTAGTTGCTGTAGGTCCGTGCTTGAAATTGGATAGGTGGCTAAGAAAAACGGCATTTTGAATGCTCAAAAAAAATTTAAGGGTGCCTTCTCATCAGGAAATTTTCGGGGCGTTCAGAAATTTTTTTTTCGGATTCGGCTAAAAACTCAACTGTTTAGGGCGCTGAATCCGAATCTGGGTTCTATTCCGGCCCAGACAGGGTTACCGTAGGTTACGGTAGGCATAATGCCTTTTAACAGGCGATACCTGCCCTAAAATTTCGAAAATCGAAAAATGGTCATCAAATTCGTGTTCAGCGTCCCAGATATGTAACACCCACAGCGAAACTTTGAGTTAAATCTGAGACCTTGACCGAGCTACCGTATACCCACCGTAACCCACCGTGATATATCGAAAATCGTTAAACGGGTTGCAGATTCGTGTTAGGCAGTCCGAATAGCCCCTTTGTACAAGTTTTGAGGCGATTTGATCGTAGGATTCTCGAAATCGTCAAAAGTCGCGTTTGGGCAGCAAAATTCGCCCCGTTTTGAAGCCTCGGACCGAATCGGACATATTTTTTTTTTGAAATATTGACCATAGGGCCTCAGATTCGTAATCAGCACCCGAAACAACCCCCAGAAACAAGTTTTAAGCTCAATCCGAGACAATTTTTTTTTGAACGCCCTTAAAATTGTCATTCCCTTGGCAGAATCATTCCGCGTAAAAGCAAACATATGATCTGCCCCTTGCACAACGGTTCTTTCTACTACACCACTTTCGATAAAAATTAGACTGATTGAGTCAAAATTTCTTGGATTTCCTGTTTATCAGCAGGCTTAAACGACTACGGCGCATCTTTTGAGCATGGCCATAACTTTCAGGAATAATCCTCCGAAGAACCAAACATATGAGATTTGACAGGCGGAAACATCACCAATCTAAATAGTAACGCTAATCGATTCCGCAAAGCTGATAACCTGCATCGGTACTTTGAAGGCAGCGTTCACGATAATCATTCTCAATGACTGTTCGTCGTAAAACGATAGGCGAGAAGAATTCTATGCTCTCACTAACAAAAAAAGGGGTTTAAAAAGAGCTAGGAATGGCAAAATAACGGATGCAAACAGGTGTTCTGAAGTCACCGAAACGCCCCATGTCCTCTTTCCGCCCCCTAGACCCTCGAGGTTGTGATAACATGAAGTAATCAAGTCAAGGAAGTACTGATAAGCGAGCTCAACCGCTTGATCGCATTTATAGGTATCATCCTTCATAGCGGTCAATTGCTCTACGATCAAAAGTCAACGTAAGCAAAAGTGGCCATCTTTTAGCACAAAAACACGGTTTTCACGTTCTCTTCAAGCATGCCTTGCTATATAGACCTTTACCAGACCTTCCGTATACGGTTGAGACATCAAAAGTGAAATCTATTGTCAACACTGCTTCAAGGTCAGGATTTTCGTTTTCGTTTAAGATGTTCATGAAAAAGACGTCGAGAATCGCTCTTTGGAGGCCCATAATTTTCAAGCGGGAGCTAAACTAAATTTTTTCGCTCCATCTATCGATCCATACCAAAAAAAAACTGTGAATGAAAACACTCTCGAACAGGCATCATGTATAGTTCCACCCAGGCAAAAGTGGTTGAACCTAACCTCTGTATAGACACCACGATTCAATGCGCGTGGTTGCGTCGCGGCCATTAATGTCCAATAGCGCCGAGAGACTGAGATACTGGTCAGTGCTGACCTCGACGCGATCACTCACACTGAAATTCAGCATGACAGCGCAAGAAATTCGTGCCATACATCGATAACTATTGATGTTCGTCTCTGTGCAACGTTTGTTCCGTTTTGATCTGTGATTTGCCCACGATTTTCAACTTCTACCAATTCGGGTTTTTTCATAAAGTCAAGGGCGACATTCGAGCCCTGAGTTTTGAAAAAACCCTCGAAAAAACGTGGACATGATTGGTCAGAGAACTACCGCAGTTGCAAACAGAAAGTTCACAATAAGAATTTAAGAGGATGTTCAGCGCTGCAATTTTGTCAGGATTCAACAGTGCAACAAGGGTAAAATTGCTCACATTAATACGTTGATTGCGTATGCTTTTGTTTCACTAAGAAAACATGATTCGAAGCGGTTCGATTACGTTGCCTTGTTTCTCCAATCAAAGACATGTAATTACGGAAATATGACGTTTCAAAAGACAATTTTTTTTCGGTTTTTTCGGAATTTTTCGAATTCAAAATCAAAAATTTTTCATTTTTCGTTTTTTTCGGTGTTAAAGTTTTTCGCACATACCTGGTCCTGGCGGACCGCTGGCAGGGTTTTGGCGGACCGCCGACTGATGGCTGTCCGACACCGGGAATGGTTTTTGTTTGCCAGGCAAATGCCATCGGTCCGCCAATCCCAATGTCTGATAGTATGTGCAACGCGGTTTCGTAGAGATAAGATACAAACCATACAATGCTTTTTTTAAATGTCATATTTGGAGAGAAAGAGAAGGAAAACTTATCAATCCAAATCGGCAATCAAGTGATGGTTTTTGCACAGAAACTGAAATTTTGTATGGCAGAGTAACTTCATATATTCCTGTCGAGAGTTGAGCTGAGCGTGCTTTGATCAATAATGTTAGCGCCGTCGCGGTCGATCCGCTTCTGACCGCGGATGGTCTGACGGGTGCCGCAATGGGCATACTCTCGACTAGAACTTCTGACCATTATTTGGTTAGGTGGAGAGCAAATTAGAATTCTTCAAGGATCAAGAGAAGGTCCTCCAAGCGTTCAAAACAATTAAATCAAAACGAAAAATTGCAGTGGGTTTACTCCCGAAATGCCCCAAAATTTACTGAAAACAAAAAAAAGGTTAAGCCATAGGCGAGCTTCAAGGATCGCTCCAGAGAAAGTAGGTGTACTGACGCTGGGAGCGCTAGGCTGCTCATGGAAATTGGGAGAAGAATGCGTTGTTTTATGGGGCAGCCATCTGGTAGATTGTCTTTCCCTAATGCCCTCTAAAAGCTTTGTGTGATTGAGACATTTTACAGAAAGGTATCAAAATTGCTTTTGTTTGATATCTTTTGAAAGCTTTTTGCTTTAACGACCTCTTATGGTGGTAGATGTTAGCATTTAGCGTTTGTTACGGTAGCAAACAAGAATTTGATTCAGCACTTTCTCGATTCTTTCACTCGTTTTTGCTATGCTGGTGTGGAGATTCAATCCGCTTCCCGTAGGGCCGTTGTGAGAAATTTCAGCGTGTCCTGATACGTGTCGAACTAGACCTTTTTCAGGACTTTTCGCTCTAGTTATCGTCGATCACTGGATGGGAGGTAGCGGCGACGCTGCTACGATTACTTTATCATGAAAATAGAGCGGTCGTTTCAAGAAAACACAAGGACAGAACAGGAGAGACAACCGCTTCGCTCTCAGGATAGCGAGACGGTAGGTTCAACGTGGCTACCTGAATAAGATACGAACCATACTTGCATTGCAATAACGCTAAAGGGAGCGAAATGCTCCTGAACTGACGTCATCACTTTAATAACGGTGCGGGCGTTACCGATATTGATTGATTTATCCGCCTATTTTTCAGTGCACTACAGCTTCCTATTGGTACGGTGTATCGTCAGTGTCTATAATACATTGGATTCGAATCAAAAAAATTCGGATACTCGGATTTCGGATAACTCAAAAATTAAAGGTCGCGGATATCCGACTCAAACGGATAGATTCAAAATAGCAAGATTGGATAATCCGAGTCATTCGGATAGGGAGGCGAAACGGATAGTCGGATCTCGGATCTATCCGAAAATTACATTTTTTCGGTGATTCGGATTTTGGATCACTCGGATTTGCACCTTTTTTTGATGAGTCGGAATCAGGGATGTGCGGCAAACGATTTTAAAAATTCGGCAAACGGAAATCGACAAAATTTGTCCAAAAACGGCCGGCAAACGACAATCGGCAATCGACAAACGGCAAAATAAAAAACCTTGTACATAAAAACGATACTAATGTTCGAGAAGTAACGGTGAAAAATTACTATTTTTCAATGCGCAGTTCGTATTGCAATAGCAAGGTCAGAAATGGCTTTGGAATAACAACACAAAAAGCCGAATTTCTTACGTTGGAGCAATACCTGATACAGAAAATCAGCACAGAAATGACTGCTCTTTCGAACACTTGTAATAGGAATGTTGTGGTGAAAGGATAGTAATTTTCAGAGGCTCTATGATGTGAACCTTTTTCGGAATAGTAGTCATTCATTTGTGTCGTGTTTCAGATTCATCGCACAAATTTTAAGTATGGTGCAATTCAAGTTTAGCGGGCGAGCACTCGAGATCTTTTTGAAGAAATGAAGAGCTTAATGCGGTTCTACTTTAGCTGATTATTTTATAAAAGGGGTGGCACCCACACCGCTTCGCGGAGTAGTTGTTGGCTTGCCTCACGGTGTGTTTACTATTTGACCGGAATTTGGATAAAAGGTGATGGCGTGGAAAAATGCGACTGAACCGCACGTTTTCGGACAGTTTTGGGAGCATTCTTAAGAAACTGCTTCATCTCCGACAACCTTCTCCCCCTTCGACCTTTTGAAATTCTCCTGATCTGCGCGCTAGCAACTCAAATAAAGGCTAGCTTGCTCTTATGAGTCAGGGCGGAGTAAGCAGCGGAGCGGTCGGTCATGACAGAATATAACAGTGATAAGGAGGTTTTGACATGATAAGCCCGATAAATCTTGCTTCGACCGGCTCAAAATGAGGGAGCTATGCATGCAGTTGGGTAGTCTCTCGAGCTCTCCTAAAGATACGAGTCCTGAAAAACCGCGGTCGTTTCTAATCACTTCCTTCCCAAACAACACGCCACCCCTTCCTCCCAACTTATCATCCCCGAGTCCATGGATTTAGTTTATGACCAAGTCACGAATCAAATTAAAATGGATGTTCCCCACGCCGTGTACACCCTCTCCGACCCTTCGAACTCAAAACTGCAACTTTCAACACAGTAAAATGTTTTCAGCGCAATTGTGAGCATAATAGTAGGCGGCGAAGTGCATAAACCCACAAACTGCCACTAGAGTCCTGCATCCTTTACAGGAAGCTTTTACAATCCCAGTAAAGTCTTGCTCACACACCAAGACAGTAGCGCTCTCTCAGCAAAGTCTTGACGCATTCCTCGGCGTTCTGCGCATTCCTAGCGAGCTACCGACACTTGGCACGTTGCCAGTCGGGTCCTACCCACTTTCCTTGTCTGATGCCCTCACAGTTTGTTCCCACTCACTTTTCTCGAAGTTTGGCGCACTCCCAGTTGGGTCCCACGTGCTTTTCTGGCGCTCTGTGCGCTCCCAGTGAAACACCGAGTATTCTGTGGTCAACGGTCAGCGGTCGAAGGTCAATTCTCTAGCCGTTTATTATGATGTAAGGTGATCTCTATAGAAATGTATTGTTACCAAATATTTGAAACGAATCGATCCATCCAGTGTTCTTTTTCTGAACCCTTTACGTATTCTCCTGAAATTGTTCACGGTGTTAATTCTTGTCTCGAAGAGCCTAACATTATTTGCCTAAGGTTAGATCAATTGGCTTGAAGTTTCCAATGTATATGTATATACTGCGACGCATAAGTATAGCAACACCTCCGAAATAGGTGCATATGTTCGATCGAAGTTTTGAATATTTTCGTGAGTTTCTATGTTTTCTCCAACGGCGAAAAACGACGGATCAAGTGGTATGACCAGGGATTGCCCATTTCGCTTTCAATTATAGAGAAAAGTTCGTATGAAGTATTATGGAGTATGGAGAAAAAGAAAATGTTGCTATACTTAAGCGTCGCAGTGTAGCCTGTCTATCTCCTTTCGAGCCGGTCGCAGCAAGGCTTGTCGCGCTTACCATGAGCGTCCTAATCGCGGAGTTTGTTATCTATTGCGCACTTTTTGCCGAAATTTGTCGAATAGTGAGAGGAAAAACGGCAAACGACAATCGACAAAAATCGTCCGAAAACGGCCGGCAAACGGCAATCGGCAACCGGCAAACGGCAATTGCCGCACATCCCTGGTCGGAATCCGAGTATCCGAGTCGGTTATCCGGTCGGATACAAGATGGTATAGCTCAAAAAGTTTATCGAAAATTGATAGTCTGGTAAAAATCCTCAAAAAAAGCGATTTTTCTACCTCACTATGATAAACGAATTCATTTATAATCGTCTTTATCGCGAAATATTTGCAAACTAAACAGATGTGATCACCTTTCACAAGTTCTTCAAAGTGAGAGTGATGTTAAAGCATTAGTCTAAAATAATATCAATCCTTCACATCGAATTCGTAAATACCCGTGAGTTACTGTCTAATCCACTTGAAAAAGGATTGCTCGTTCGATCGATACACACGGTTTTTGGTAGGCAATCGAACCCTCAATGCGCCATAAGGGGTATGGTATATTTTTGCGACACACTGTCGCGTCGGTCTACACAGCGACAGCGACCGCCGGTCGCGAAGCTTCCACCCTTTAAATCTGTCGCTATCGCAGTGTGTTGCAAGCTTCGGCCACGACAGAGACAGTGGCAGCGACAGGCTTCAGCCCATTCGCAGTATGTCGCCCATCCGCGTCACGTCGCTGCGACAGACGCGCGATAATCGTGCCTACGACGACCGATGCCGTTGTTACGATGCAGGTCCCGCAGTGCTAGATTGTATGCCTGTCGGTCATGACAGCGGCAAAGTATACCATACCCCTAAGAACCTTTCAGAGGGGCGTCGCAGCGAAACTCGCTGTCGCGGTGAGGGTGTGAGTGATGTGGGGTGAGGGGTGCTACGCAGCGCAAACCGTGCCGTGCGAGTGTGGCGACCGCGCTTTCAGAGCGCACGAGCTAGCAGCGACGGCAGCAACGTCGCGCGGTGGAAATGATTTGGACCATTTTTGTCCCTGCCGTCCCGCCGTAGTTTCTTTCTATTTGTTGATGTTACTTCGTTACTAACTGTTCATGAACTCTCTATAAAAATAATTATTTCCCCTATTTCACTGTTTTCTCCAATCGAACAAACGGCGGCGAAGAAGTAAGATACGCAGAGACAGAAATATGATTCGACGACCAGTCATGGTCACGCCCACTTTCTCTCGCTCTGGAGTGCGACGTCACAAATTTCGCAGCTGCGCCACTCTGAATGACCCTATAGTCGCACAGACAACTTAAACCAAGAGAATCAATACCAATTATGCGCAAAATCTGTGCTGATGATGCGCAGAAAATGCGGCATAAATTTTACATTGCGCGCCAATTGGATGTCTGCAGTGTACAGGCTATAAAAGGGCGAAATTCACTTGGTGCCTACGCGTGCTGATGTGGAGCGGAGGTTAAAGACAGTGGGAGAGCGTATGGCAGACGGAGGCCTAGGCGTCTCGCTCGCTGCTCGCGCCTCGAATGATGTGAATTACGACGTTTTATAGAGGATAACTACGCACCGGTATGGCTACTGTAGAATGGAATGTCGAGTCGTGACATAAGATATGCTTGTTTGAGTGACAGGACATGCCGAATCTACCAATATCCGACTCATTATCCGATCCGAATCATGACATTTTTCGGATATTCGGTTTCCGAATCATTATCCGACTCATGGCACATTTCGGTGATTCAGATTTTGGTTCAAACGAATTTTGGCGTTTTTTCGGTGAATCGGATTTTGAATCATGAAGATTTCGGTTCATTCTGATGGATATCCGGAAATGAGTGAGTCGGATCTAATGTATAGTGTCTATCAAGTAGGAAGCCGCGAAAAAAGTTCTCCCAGGTGTTATAGGGGGATGAATAGAAGTATAATAATAATAATTTACATTGATTTTTTCCTTACCAGGGTCAGGCGAACCGTTGTTCGGACTCTCGTCTCCACACTAAACTTCTGAAAAATATCCAAAACTTCTGCGTCCCTCCAGATTCTGAAAAAAAATGTTGTACAGTTTCTACAGTGAAAGTTCTGAGAAAATTTGTTGTCAAACTTTGATTCTTCATTCAATGTTAACTGCACTCCCTGCCCTATTAATGGGCCTCTCGGGAAGTTCAGTTTTAACGTGCTCTTTACTAGTGTAATATCCGCGGTCCCCGTTCGGATAGTATCGTGGCAGAAAATGAAGGAGACTCGCTTGAACGGCGTCGTCCTTTACTTAACACCCGGAAGTATCCTATAGGTGGACATGTTGTCCGACTATAACTTTAACTTTAACTTTTATTACGATGCTTAAGGCTACGATGGGGGGGCTATCATGGTTATTACCCGATTATCCTTTATCATTTAACTATGCGGTTTAAAACCTATTGTTATAAGGGAAAGCTGGCACTCAGCAAGCCGAACATGGTTTCAAGCTCTAAAGCGGGGTAGGTCTTCAAAAAACTTTTCGCCGGAGAGCTTGAATTTCTTTTTGAATTTTTGGAGATTTCTGAGATTTTCTTTGCTTAACATCATTCTCCGAAGATAAAAATGTTACCGGCGGAAAGCCTAAGATTTCTCGGTAGAGGTCAGGTTACCTAATGAAGTTTGAGGCACACATAAAGACCAGAAGACCAAAAATCGATTTGGTGAAAATGATGTTCATTCTACAAATTGGTTCCAGAAGACAACCTTCATCCTTTTGTCTGTCAACAAATCCAACAACATTCACCTCTCGGACCGATGTCTCCACATCAACGAAGCAATGGTCCTCCTTCTCTTGACGGGTCCTCTTTGCGAAGAAGAATTTGATTTTTGATAGGCATGAACCATCAGTGCGTAATAAGGTCCGAAGTAGCAGCCAGGGTGTGAGCCACCGGTGGATAATACGGTCGTGATTGGGTTAAATGACTTTCACAAACAAAATATGCCAAAAAAGTGTTTTTCGATCCTCCTAAAAACTGTGAAATTGTGAAAGTTGTGAGCCTGAATTTTCCTAGAGAACTTTTTCAATGCATTTCTTTATGCAATAAAGATTTTACTAAGTTATCGTTTTTAAACATGGTTACGTAAATTGTAAAAAAAAACCTAAGAAGACTCATAATAAGACTCATTGCCAGGTGTTTGTGAACTTCCTCAATATAGGAATTTCTGGTTGACCAACCCATCAATCGCGGCCATTTCAGCCGTCTGGGCTCAATTATGGGTGGTCCAGTCAATTTCAGTGAAAAACGTTTGCTTCAATTCTGTTAAATTTTCATATTTTTCTGAATTCTGCATCATTCTTCCCCAATTTTCTTCTTTGCAACAATGTGTAGGGAACATTTTGACTGTTTTTTTTTCGTTGCCTTTCTCGAGATCCTATGGTTCCTGGACTGTTCCCAATTCAAATATTTGTGGAGAAACTGTGACAGACGAGATCAGGAATTCAAAAATGCATCAGTCAACAAATAGAAAAAAAGAAAGCCAACGAATTGAAATGTATACGCAAAGAGCCGCTTTCACCCATACTTCTAACTCTTCTAACTTATCTTGAAAACACAAATCCGTTTAAATGCATAAATCCCCTCACGAGGAGATTCTCACTTCCGGAAAGCGACGGGGAATGTTTGAAAATCTGATACCTCACAGCCTTCGTGCAAAGCCGAGGCGAAAAACTTCACCCCTCGGCGAGTGCAAGTGATCGATGTATGTATACATAGACCTATCATCCATATATCACGTTGGGTGATCTACCACCTTGTGATGAGTAACACTCTGCTCCTGCTGCCTGTTTTTCTTCCGCATAGAGGCGTCTGCAATCACACTCTACCAGCTTATGTAATTTATGGCACCTACGTGAGATGTCTGGTTTACGGTTTTATTGCGACGATGCGCCATTGAAAATATCTAGAGTCTGGCTTGGTAGGATTTCAGAAAGTACTTCGAAAATCTGCTATGAGCGGATTTCTTCCTCCTAAATTTCAGTGAAGTCTTTCATCCTAGATTTTTCCCAACGATGCTCCACACAACATATCTAAGTAATTTCTCAGAGATGTTAGATGTCTAGAATACGGTTTTATTCTGACGATGCCTCAAGAAACAGTTGCGGAGTCTGGCTTGGGAGGATTTTACAAAGTTCTTTGGAGGAATCGCCGCTAGCAGATTTTTTTCTCCTAATTTTCCAAAGCATCTTTCATCCTCGATTTTTCGTTACGATGCTGCACACAACATTATCAAAGTCATTTTTAGAGCTACGGTTTTTTAACGCTTTTATTCCCACGATGCGTCATGAAACAATTCTTGATTCTGGCTTGGTAGGATTTCTGAAAGTACTTTTAAAGATTACTATGAGAAGGTTTCTTCTTCTCAAAATTGTGTTGTTTTTCATCCTTGATTTTTCCCAACAGTGCTTCAAATAAAATAGTCGAAGCCATTTCTTAGGCGCCGTTTATACCTTCGCCGCCGAGCAGCGTGGTGAAGTGCAATCCTACCTCACCGCTTGGTTGCAGAAGTATAAACGGCGCCTTAGGGATATGAGACGTGAGCTGCCTGGTTCACTGGTTTCATTACGACGATGCGCCATTGAACATTTCTGGAGTCTGTCTTGATAGAATTTCAGGAAGTACTTTCCTCGAAGATCTCCGTGCAGTCCTTCACCCTAGATTTTTCCCCACGATTTTCCACACAACATATTCTAATTTTCAAAAGAGATGTGAGATGTCTAGATCACGGTTTTATTCCGACAATGCGCCATGAAACAGTTCTAGAGCCTGGCTTGGGAGGATTTGAGGAAGTTCTTTGAAATTTCGCCCTCAGCAGATTTCTTCCACCGAAATTTCCATGGTATTTTTCATCTCCGTTTTTTTTTCAACGACGCTCCACGCAACATATTCGAAGTCATTCAAAAGGGATATGGATTGTAAGATGTGCGGAACACGGTTTTAATCCGACGATGCGTCGTGAAACGATTCAAGAACCTGGCTTGTTAGGATTCCGAAAAGTACTTTGAAAAGCGCTATGAACAGTTTTCAACCTCCTGGGTTTCTGTGTTGTCTTTCGGCCTAGATTTTGTTCAACGACGCTCCACACAAAACACACTTGACGTCATTTTTAGTTATATGAGATTTGAGATGTCCGAGATACGGTTTTATTGCGACGATGTGCTTTGTTACAATTTTAGAGTTTTGCTTGGTAGGATTTCAGAAAGTGCTTTGGGAAATTGCTATGAGCAGTTGTGTTTTTCTGGAAATTCCTTAGAATCTTTCAATTTCGATTTTCCCCGACGGTGCTCCACACAACATATTCGACATCATTTCTTAGACGTTGTTTATACTCTCGGCGCAGAGCGGCGTGGTGAAGTGTAATCCTACCTCGCCGCTCGATGGAGTAAGAATAAACGGCGCCTTAGGGATATGAGTCGTGAGATATCTGAGATACGGTTTTATTCCGACAATGCGTCATGAAACAGTTCTAGAGTGTGGTTTGGTAGAATTTCAGCAATTACTCTGGAAAATCGCTAGGAGCAGATTCCTTCCTTCTTAATTTCCGTGATGTTTTCCATCCTTGATTTTCCTAACGATGTTCCACCTAACACATTCGGAGTCATTCTAATGGATTTGAAATGTGAGATGTAAGGGTTATGCGTTTGCTCCGACGATGCGTCATGAAACAATTCAAGAGTCTGACTCGGCAGGATTTCAGTGAGTACTTTGAAAAGTTGCTGTAAACAGATTTCTTCCTCCTTAATTTCCGTTTTGTCTTTCATCCTCGATTTTTCCCAACTACGCTTCACATAAAATATTCGGCGTCATTTTTTACAGACATTTAGAATGAACTTGAAGTTTGATGGGGATAATTTTTTCTTCTATTGCAGTCCTTCATACCTTGCGTTTTGGAAAGCCGGGCATTGAATTTTTCTCTACGATATTGGAAGGAACAGAAAGTAAAGTGATCTTTAAGAGAGAATAGAGAGAATATGTACCTTCAGGTTATTTTCTGAAAACAACGCGAAATACTTTCTCCAAGCGATATTCTCGGTCGAGTCTTCTACACAGCGAGAACAAACCGTTGCGGTATTCTACTCGGAATGCTTATACTTAAAGCAGTTACGTCCTATGTCCCGATGTGTGTGTGTGTGTGTGTGTGTGTGTGTGTGTGTGTGTGTGTGTGTGTGTGTGTGTGTGTGTGTGTGTGTGTGTGTGTGTGTGTGTGTGTGTGTGTGTGTGTGTGTGTGTGTGTGTGTGTGTGTGTGTGTGTGTGTGTGTGTGTGTGTGTGTGTGTGTGTGTGTGTGTGTGTGTGTGTGTGTGTGTGTGTGTGTGTGTGTGTGTGTGTGTGTGTGTGCATTTGTCCCGCTTATCTTAGGAACGGCCGATCAAAACTTGTATGAAATGGTACCAACATTAAGGTGGGTGCGACATTTATCGATTACCAAAAAATCAGCCCGAGTCACCTCATACGTGCCACGGGGCAACCGAGTTTGTCCGTGGGGCACACTTTTGGCCGTGGGTCGTGATAACTTCTGCGAGTCGCCTAGCGATGCAAAAAATACAGGGCGTCATAAAAGGTGTGCAGGTCCCCAGTGAGGGTGTGCAAGACGTCATAGAAAGTGTGCAGGACCTCAGTATAAGTGTGCAGGACGTCATAGAAAGTGTGCAGGACCCCAGCGGGAGTGTGCAGTACGTCATAGAAAGTGTGCAGGACCCCAGCGGGAGTGTGCAGGACGTCATAGAAAGTGTGCAGGACCCCAGCGGCAGTGTGCAGTACGTCATAGAAAGTGTGCACTACCCCAGCGGGAGTGTGCAGGACGTCGTCGAAAATGTGCAGGACCCCAGCGGAAGTGTGCAGGACGCCATAGAAAATGTGCAGGACCCCAGCGAAAGTGCGCAGGACGTCATATAAAATGTGCAGGACCCCAGCGGGAGTGTGCAGTACGTCATAGAAAATGTGCAGGACCCCAGCGGGAGTGTGCAGGACGTCATAGAAAATGTGCAGGACCCCAGCGGAAGTATGCAGGACGTCATAGAAAATGCGCAGGACCCCAGCGGAAGTGTCCATGACGTCACATAAAATGTGCAGGACCCCAGCGGGAGTGTGCAGAACGTCGTGGAAAGTGTGCAGGACCCCAGCGGGAGTGCGCAGGACCCCAGCGGGAGTGTGCAGGACGTCATAGAAAATGTGCAGGACCCCAGCGGAAGTGTGCAGGACGTCATAGAAAGTGTGCAGGACCCCAGCGGAAGTGTGCAAGACGCCATAGAAAGTGTGCAGGACCCCAGCGGGAGTGTGCATGACGTCATAAAAAATGTGCAGGACCCCAACGGAAGTGTGCAGGATCCCAGCGGGAGTGTGCAGGACGTCATAAAAAGTGTGCAGGACCCCAGCGGGAGTGTGCAGGACGCCATAGATCGGGTGTGCAGATCCCAGCGGAAGTGTCCATGACGTCATAAAAGTGTGCAGGACCCCAGCTGGAGTGTGCAGAACGTCGTGGAAAGTGTGCAGGACTCCAGCGGGAGTGTGCAGGACCCCAGCGGGAGTGTGCAGGACGTCATAGAAAATGTGCAGGACCCCAGCGGAAAAGTGCAGGACGTCATAGAAAGTGTGCAGGATCAAAGCGGAAGTGTCCATGACGTCACATAAAATGTGCAGGACCCCAGTGGGAGTGTGCAGAACGTCATGGAAAGTGTGCAGGACCCCAGCGGGAGTGTGCAGGACCCCAGCGGGAGTGTGCAGGACGTCATAGAAAATGTGCAGGACCCCAGCGGAAGTGTGCAGGACGTCATAGAAAGTGTGCAGGATCCCAGCGGGAGCGTGCAGGACGTCATAGAAAGTGTGCAGGACCCCAGCGGGAGTGTGCAGGACGTCATAGAAAATGTGCGGGACCCCAGCGGAAGTGTGCAGGACGTCATAAAAAATGTGCAGGACCCCAACGGAAGTGTGCAGGACCCCAGTGGGAGTGTGCAGGGCGTCATAGAAAGTGTGCAGGACCCTAATCGGAGTGTGCAGCACGTCATAGAAAGTGTGCAGGACCCTAATCGGAGTGTGCAGGACGTCATAGAAAGTGTGCAGGATCCCAGCGGGAGCGTGCAGGACGTCATAGAAAGTGTGCAGGACCCCAGCGGGAGTGTGCAGGACGTCATAGAAAATGTGCAGGACCCCAGCGGAAGTGTGCAGGACGTCATAAAAAATGTGCAGGACCCCAGCGGAAGTGTGCAGGACCCCAGTGGGAGTGTGCAGGGCGTCATAGAAAGTGTGCAGGACCCTAATCGGAGTGTGCAGGACGTCATAGAAAATGTGCAGGACCCCAGCGGAAGTGTGCAGGACGTCATAGAAAGTGTGCAGGATCCCAGCGGGAGCGTGCAGGACGTCATAGAAAGTGTGCAGGACCCCAGAGGGAGTGTGCAGGACGTCATAGAAAATGTGCGGGACCCCAGCGGGAGTGTGCATGACGTCATAAAAAATGTGCAGGACCCCAACGGAAGTGTGCAGGACCCCAGCGGGAGTGTGCAGGACGTCATAAAAAGTGTGCAGGACCCCAGCGGGAGTGTGCAGTACGTCATAGAAAGTGTGCATGACCCCAGCGGAAGTGTGCAGGACGCCATAGAAAGTGTGCAGGACCCCAGCGGAAGTGTGCAGGACGTCATAGAAAATGTGCAATACCCCAGCTGAAGTGTCCATGACGTCACATAAAATGTGCAGGACCCCAGCGGGAGTGTGCAGAACGTCGTGGAAAGTGTGCAGCACCCCAGCGGGAGTGCGCAGGACCCCAGCGGGAATGTGCAGGACGGCATAGAAAGTGTGCGGGACCCAAAATGTGCAGTACCTAATCGGAAGTGTGCAGGACGTCATAGAAAGTGTGCAGGATCCCAGCGGGAGCGTGCAGGACGTCATAGAAAGTGTGCAGGACCCCAGCGGGAGTGTGCAGGACGTCATAGAAAATGTGCGGGATCCCAGCGGGAGTGTGCAGGACGTCATAAAAAATGTGCAGGACCCCAACGGAAGTATGCAGGACCCCAGTGGGAGTGTGCAGGACGCCATAGAAAATGTGCAGGACCCCAGCGAAAGTGCGCAGGACGTCATATAAAATGTGCAGGACCCCAGCTGGAGTGTGCAGAACGTCGTGGAAAGTGTGCAGGACCCCAGCGGGAGTGTGCAGGACGTCATAGAAAATGTGCAGGACCCCAGCGAAAGTGCGCAGGACGTCATAGAAAGTGCGCAGGTCCCCAGTGGGAGTGTGCAGGACGCCAGTGGGAGTGTGCAGGGCGTCATGGAAAATGCAGAGGTCTCGAGTGGGAGTGTGCAGGTCATCAAAAGTTAGCAGGACCGCAGTGGGAGTGTGCAGGACGTCACCACGAGTTTAGAATTTGAAAAAAGGTTTTTCTAATTTTTTGATGCTAAATCCTAACCTTCTGTGCAAAAGAAAACAGATAGGAAAACAAGAATCTTGAGAAGCGCTCGACGCGTTTTGAGATTGACGCAGAACTCCTAAGACATTTCTTGCCAGTTTCAGGAAACAAGCAGCAGCTCTACTTCAGTACCTTCTCTGCTCGCCACTCATTGCAACCGCTCCGTCATTTTGAATCCCTAACTTCCAAAAACCAGTTTTATATATGTTGCAATGTCTGAGCTTATCAAAATCTGCACCACAAAAACATAATCAACCACCTACTAATTTCATTCAATGAGAACAAGGGCATGATGTTGGTCAACTAGGGAAGCATCATATAAAATGAGAATGTGTTTGTCCTTATCATGACAGAGACGGTAAAGCGAGAATAATCGCTTGTCAACTTTACAAATTGGAAGAAAGGGCAGTGGGTAGCGACGTAAGGGAAGGGAGTATAGAAGGGGTTGTGAATTTTATACCGGTAGCAACCGACGATTTACCGCTGGCTTCTTATGTTTTGCTTTGTGATCCCACATTTTGATACCCCCCACGGCCTGCTGTGAATTATGGCACCGTGCTCTGCTCAGGAGAGTCCATACGTACACCAACTTTCGGGTAGACGGAAGTCAGTCACCACCGTTCTAACAAACTAATCCATCTCAGGTAGTTGGCTCACGCAAAAGTTTCTGTGAGCGAAAACTTCGCTAGGTCTCGCTAGTATATGATAGTTTTCTTCGAAAGAGATGATGTCAAACTGGCCAGAGCTGACGGTTAGCTCCAGCTTTTGGGAAAAGGAAACAATCGAAATACAACATCAAGCAAGGGTATTCCCATATAATCTCGTAAATGAATAAAAGTTCTTTTTTTTCAAAAACCATTATGCTCTTCCTCGTAAAATACCACAACGGTATTGTTTTCGCTGTGTAGAAGATTCGACCCAGAATATCGCTTGGAGAAAATATTGTTCACTTTTGTACACTCTCCTCGCTTCACTTTCCTATTGTTCCCTTTTTGTTGGAACGTTTCTGACGCGAACCGAACCTCTTTCGCTTGAAAGACCACTTTTGGATAGAATTGTTCACTTTTTCCTGATAATACGCAGTAATATCCCTGAAAATTCAATACTTATCAATGTTTTCGGACTGATTCGATAATCAGTGATCAATCAACTTGTGAAGCACGCTACAAATGAAGCGCTACTCGAATTTCGCGGCAATGCGCACATATTACATGAACCGCTCTGCACTTTCCACGACGTCCCGATGATGTCATCAGAAGCTATCTGAATCCCCACTGACCTAGAAATCGATTACTCACCAGCCTACAGTTCAACTCCGCATTGCCGTTCAGTCCGCAAAGTGCACGCTTATTGCGAAAGCGTGCTGCGGCGCGGTTGCGAGTATTCTCAGACAGGGATGTGGATCCACCCGGGCGGTTTTCGCCCTTGGTGACCGGGTGATCCCCACGCCCGGGTGATCCCACATCCCTGTCTGAGGATACTCGCAACCGCGCCGCAGCACGCTTTCGCAATAAGCGTGCACTTCGCGGACTGAACGGCAATGCGGAGTTGAACTGTACGTACCCCTATCAACTTACCTGCCTGCCCCATTGATCGCCTGCTATCATTATCAGTGGCTACTCCTGACAAGGGAACCAGAATAAGTCATAGTAATCATTCCAAATGAAATGTACTTTTCTAGAACCATTTTCGAAGGAGAAGTCCGAATATGCCCATCGCAGCTGCCTAGACCCACTCAGAAAAAATAGCTTTTTTTTAAAGCTTCGCTGCAAGGTAAGGATTACTCCACGTGGAATTTTTAGGGTGTTTTCAATCTTTTCTCTCGGATTTTGCTAAAAACATGTATGTAGGGGTAATCTGGGGTGCTGAACACGAATCTGGGGTTCGCTTGTGGAAATTTGAATGTTTACTGTAGGTCGCTGTAGGTAACATGCCATTTAGGAGGCAAAACCAACATTAATATTCCGATAAACCCCCACATAGAAACTTCGAGACAAATCTGAGACATTGACCAAACTACCGTATACCCACTGTAACCTACCGCAAGCTGTCAAAAATTGATAAACTGACATCAGATTCGTGTTCAGCACTCCAAATAACCTCCAGAGAAATATACTGTTTATCTTGAATTGCAAAAAGCACTGTCCGCCAATACTCAGAAAAATGAAAACAAGTTACTTGTAACATAAAAGGCCGAACACAAGTTACTTGTAACATATATGAGCCGATGTAAGTTACTTGCGAGTTATCTCAGGTCATTTAAGTTACATGTAACATATCAGTGGCATACTGCGTGGGGTGCGCCTCCGATATGTTACATGTAAGTTAAATGACTTGAGATAAGTCGCAAGTAACTTACTTCAGCTTAGATATGTTACAAGTAACTTGTTTTCGATTTTTGAGAAGACATTGCGTGAAGTCGCCTCCGATATGTTACATGGAACTTAAATGGCACAATAAAGTCGCAAGTAACTTAAATCGGCGTAGAAGATATTCACCAGGGGGGATGTACGACGCACTCGCGGAGTCAGGCTTCAGAGTGACGTTCCTGTTGGTTCAATCACCCAAGTTTGAGGTACTTGACCCCCCACCAGCAGGGAAGGCCGTGCACCGCATTTTGCTGCGTAGTGTGTGGTCTGGGACGCGCCCTCTGTGTCGCGTGTCGTCTGCGTCACGTGATGGCCACCCATAGTGAAAATTCGAATGTAAGTTACATGTAACATAAGTGTAACTTACATGTAATATAAATTTAAGTTACATGTAATATAAATGTATGTTACATGTAATATAAATGTATGTAAGTTACTTGAGACATTCAAGTAAGTTACATTTATATTACAAGCAACTTGTTTTGATTTTTCTGAGTAGTCCTCTAATTGGCCCGCTAGTACCGTAGTGTACGTCCACGACGCGTTCTCGGCAGACCCGGGTGTGCACCCCAATTAGAGGACTATTGGCGGACCTGTTTTGTGGAATTCAAGATAAACAGAGTATAATTTGAGCGTAATCTGTAGAAGCACTAAGGAAATCGTCAAAAGTCGCAATTTGCCATCAAATTCTCTCCCGATGGGAATCGGTGAACGAATACAGTCGAAAACTTTAAAAATCGATAAATGAACCTCAGACTCGTGATCAGCACCCCAAATAACCCCCCAGAGTCAATTTTAAGTCAAATCTGGAATATTTTTTTTAATGCTTCGAGAGCCCTCTAATTGGTATAAACAAACGCTCAACCGAAAATCCGTTCAAGTCCAAGACGTTGTTAGTCTCTGCAAGGTTTGGAAAGAGTTCCTTCACCCGAAACTTGTTTAGGGGTACAGTTTTGACAAGCACGCCCATGCCGATCATTTTTCCGCAGGGATACCGTGACCATTCTTGAACAAAACATGATAACGAACGATAACACACGATCATAACATGCGGGGTATAAAAAGGAAGAGGAGCGGTATGCATTCATTCACACACCGTTCTCTTTGAAGTGGTTGAAAAGGTCGAAATTGTGCAAAAGTGTTTGTTGGCTATTACGATGGGCTCATATCCAAGCTGACACTTGCAAAATTTTTAAAGGAGGGTTACGGTAGCCCTGCGGAAAAATGATCGGCATGAGCGTGCTTGTACAGTTTTGGGGGCGGAACACGATTAAGGGGTCCGTTTCCGGAATTTCGAAAAAATAATGCTTTTTGGGAGAGTACAATAGGTACGAAAATCAGAGAAAAAACGCCTATAACTTTTTTCAGAGTAGGTCTAGGTAGCTGCGATGGGCCTATTCTGACTTTTCGTCCGAAAATGATTCTAGTAAAGTACATCTCATTTGGAATGGTCACTATGACTTATTGTGGTTCCCTTGTGAGTTCTATCAGCAGTGAATGGAAAGCGTGACGGCCCACGGCCTACGGCCTACGGGGCACGCCATGAATTTTTCTTAAGCTTCAGGGCTCACAACTTTGTTGTTTGTAAACCGATTTGGCCCAAACTTAGACAGGTGGCGTGTTTTGGCCCATTCACCTACATATATCCAGAAGGAAATCCTCAAGAAATTTGTTTGAATGGTTTTATAATTACTTTATAAAATTGTAAGTGGTCTCAAGGCCTAGGTTAAACCAAACCTCTCCAGCCGCCTCGCGGCTGGAGCGAGAAGTATTTGTTACTATATAAAGTTACAAACATTGTTACAATAAATATTTTATATGAGGATTAGAGAAAAGAAGGATAAACATTATGATTACATTCATGTAAGATACAACACTCACATATTCCTAGTTGCTGGCCAGAAGGACGTAGCGTGGGGTCAGGGTGGTGTCAGGCGCAGAGCCATGAGAGATATTGTTTATCCACCACCTAGTGGTTGTGGGCGAGCTTTCTTTTCATACCGGAGAGGCTCGCTGTGAAGAATTGCTACATCCTGACGTTCCCCGAGGCACGCAGTAACACTTGACCACCTCGGTTGTTTATTCCCGAAGCAAGCAGTCAGTATCACTGAAAGCGACACTATACAGTGGCAATATACATATGTATGTGTTTTTCGGTAAATTTTGATTTAACGATTTACCGCCTTTCTCTCGAAATTTACCGAAATTTTTACCGAAAAAAAAATTGGGTGATTTTCACCCAATTGGCTTACATACTTCTTATTGGTACTTCATGGGCGATTGGCATTAGAGAGAAGTACTGTGCTACTGGGCCAAATTCTGGTCTGCAATTGCGTCACCACACGCTTTGCGGCTTTGAGTTTCCTGCGCCGCAGCCGCCGATCTGTTGACTCTGAGTGGATTTCGGAAACTAAAAGAATTGGAGAAAACTGTATGAAAAGTCAAATCGAGTCGGCTTTGGTGCTTGAACCTCGACCGGCTCGAGCGCGTGCGGCCGCAAAGCGACCCGAAACGCATATGCGGCCCAGAATTTGGCCTCGAGACCCCCCCCATAGTAACGAATCAAATATTTATAGAAAAAAATCATTAAATAATCATGGAAATAAAATAAAATAATCAATATCCTTAGTGGAATCATCGTACCCGCACCTTTCCTCACTGACCACGAAGTACTTTTGTGCGTCTTCTGGCACAGTTAACGCGGAAAGGATGTTTTCCTCAGCTGGACTGAATTTATGTGACTGCAGAAAGGCCTTGACGACAGAAAATTTCGAAATGTTACGCCGTTTAGCTCACTTTAAAGGCATAATTCGGGCAGAAAACCAATTTCCATTCTTCAGACTCCATTTCATGAATGAGCTCGGTACACCACACCGGTGAGTTTCGGCGCGTCAAAAACGTGCGGTAATTATGTAGGAAGGGGTTAAAGATGAGGATCCGCCATCAGCTCCCACCAGTCATCTAGCATTTTTTTCATAGAATGCTGATGCGACCGTTGAGCAGCATGAAAAACTGTTACGGCACAACCCCCACATTCAGAAAAACTTCGAAAATGACAGTGACGAGGCCTCCAAAAGCAGAGAAGCTTAAAAACGATTTTGACGCGAAATCCACATTCAAATTGACAATGTGTTCCGATCAGGGCCGAGCGGAACTATTCCATTTACGATTCCGTTTCCGTATTTCCGGTGTTTTTTGGGCTGTTCCGTTCCGCTTCCGTTTCCGAGTTTTTGGGCCCGGAAACGGAATAAATTTATGCAGCATATATGATAGTGGGTCCAGTCAACGATTTTTTAGGATTCCATGAGACGCTGAAAATGACATCCGACCTCTTGTGTTCAAGCGAATATCGGAGTTTGGTTGAGATCATTCACAAAGTTTGAGGGCCGGCGATTGGAACCCTAGAGAATGATGACATGAGATGGGCGTTTCAGGAATCTGAACGTTTTTTGAGGGAATTTTTTGGAAAAATGTAGATTTTTCTTTTAAGTTACATTCAATGATTTTGTGAAGCTTTTCTTCCTGATTCCACTTCTTTGCTTGTTTACCGCCACGACGCCAACAAAAATCGAGATACCGTATTCACTCTAATAGAAGTACATCTTTATTAGAAGTACATATAAAATAGTGGTCTGAGTATTATAAGTACATGTACTTCTAAAAGAGAAAATACGGTAGTTTTTTTTTTGCACGTGCAGTCCGTCTCCCAGGAAGGGGTCTCAGCGGAGACAGGTGGAGGCGACCACGGGCAGCGGTGATGCTCGTTTGAGGCGGATCATAAGGGAATTTTCGCATCTCGCCGAGGACTTTTTTTCAATTTTCAATTTCAATAGTTTGATATCCACTCCAAATGGCAAATATGAATCGAAGAAGAAAAAGTAGTCGCTGATTATCTGAAATTGACTACTGATCAGCCTTGAAAACCCCAAGACGGCCAGCAAACTGCAGTTGGCGAACGGGAAAAGCCGGGTTTTTCCTCATCGGTTGTGTCTCATCTAATAGGAAATATATATTCTTCGGACTTAACGTGCCCGACACGTGGCATGTTCTGAAATGCAACCATTTTTCTGAGAAAATAAGGCGGCTGGAGGAATCACTGAATTTCTTAAGCCACATAATTACATTCGAAAATATGCGGAGAATTGAAAATTATGAATTTCTCGGGCTATAAAAGCCACTCAAAATTACTGTACACCAGTGATCTTATCTCCGCCTCCTTTTCTTCCTTCACAATTGCTTGTCGTTTTTTTTGCCACTCCGAAACAGAGAGGAACAAGCTAGGATAGCTTGTAGACACACATAGACTCCGAATATGCCATTCAGAGCTGCCTACGTTTACCCAAGCGTATGTAGTTATAGGCGTTTCCAGAGTTCCACAAGAATGTGATAGGGCCTGCCTCAAAAGACAAATTTCAGAATACTTTGAAAAAATTGCTAATGATTTGGTCTGCGCGTTCTACTAGAGGATCACAAGGTGTGCTGACATACTATAGTCCGTTTGTCGACGTTTTGAAGTTTCCAGTGGGTTCCGGATGAAACGATGTCCGGCATGTGGATCGAATTCACACCGCGGATGTGGCTAAGCAGTCCTGCTGGAACACGCGACGCGTGCGACGGAAAAAACGCTGCGCGCGTCGTCCATGGGACGCGTTAACCTAGGGATCTCAAAAAAGTAGTTGTTGTTATATAACAGCCATCTCCTTTATCATTTTTTTGCATTTTGTTCATGTTGTTGTTGAGTCATACGTATGATCGGCGTCGCAATCAATATCGTCATCTCCCAATGTGCGAATTCCGTAGAAACGATGGTATGCGGAACATTGCGTCAAAAAAGCTCTTTATAAACAGAAAAACACGAAAAAATGCAACAAATGATAAAGAGAGGCGGGTGAAATGGAACACCTTCTTTTTCTAAGGCCCTCGGTTAACGCGCCCCAAGGACGACGCACGCGCGCAGCGTTTTTCCTTCGCGCGCGTCGCGTGTACCAGCCGAACTGCTCCTTTGCCACACCGCGATGTGGATTCGATCCACATGCCAACGATGTCGTTCCAGTGTCTTAGCCCAACTCAATATTCCTCTATTCGTGGTGAGACCAGATTTGGCTTCCACTAGCCCATGCGAAGCCATAACTTCGTTGGGTGGAGCCGTGTACTCCACCAACCTTCACCTCTGGGCAGGTGAAGGGAAAACCTTCACCATTAGAAAAACCTGTAACGACCGGGCAAATGTCCGAAAAAGAAAAGAATGAAAGTGATCCGACATTCATGCAAGTCATTTTCAAGATAGGATAGGTGTCGTTGCCGGTTTTTCGTTCATAACTTTTTGTGCTTAGAGATAAACTTCTGGTGAAGGTTGTTTTCGGAATTCCCATATAATTCTGCATCGAATAGCGTTTTCAGTTTCGAAAAATACGTTCCCCTTCTTCCAACCGATTTCCGTTTATAAAGGGCATTTTCTTGCCTGAAATTATTGGTTTTTTGCCCATAATTTTTTTGTGCTTAGAAGTCGCATGAGTTTGGCCGCGGAACGCCTACAGCGGAATAGCCGGGTAACAGCTCACACAAAGTCGTGAAAAACTGTACGTTTGGAGACGAAATAGCACACACTTAGCCCAAATTGTCAAGTAGCCCAATTTTGAACGAGAAATATGAGTCAGTCATGCCGAGAGCTTCAGCAAATCTGCGACGTATACGATGGGGTGAAATCAGGAAGGTTTCGTGACAAAATGCTTGAGTTGACTTGCTTGCTCCGGACTCTTCCTTGGGTCACTCCAGCGGCGAAGCTCCAGCTCTTTGCCTGGTATTCCGCGAAGAAACATGTGTCCGCCGAGGAAAGCCACCAACCGCTTGCTAAATAGCCTACGTCTGACCAGCTTGTTCAAATGTGTGTTACTTCGCTGCTATTTTGATGCAGAGTGCCTTCAAAAAGTGTATGCTTCTAGACTTGACGAGAATGTTGCCTATCAACCCTCACCTAACCCTTTGAAGCCAATTTAATGACCACTCATTGTGTTGAACGCGACAAGTACCCCTCCCGAATGCTCATGATTAAATTCTATTCAAAACCTAAAATCACGCCGATCAGCTCATAAAAACCACCATTACCAAGTCACAATGCCCATCACTTAATTCAGACGGCAACGTGGACCGTTCTGGGAGGCATATTCGGATTAAACGTCAAAAAAGAGTTGGCTAGATGTACATACCTTTCCATTGGGATGTCATACATCGATAACAAGACTTCTCCTTAAAGAATGCGCTCAGCTAAATATTGTGCGTTTAATAACAAAGGACACTTTTTAGATAATGCGAGTCTGGATCTTTGCGTTCTTTATTGCTCTATTTTGTGCGATTCTTACGGAAGGCACGAGGAGGCGTTTCACTCATGCGAACGGAAGGACCAGGAGGGTCCGAAGATTTGCTACTGGAGATCCGTTCATTGACGTCGTAAGAGCAGCCGGAAAATTAGCGATAGATGCGATTCTCGCAAATGGAAAAAGTAGAGATCAAGATATGTACAACGAAATGGAAAGGGAGCGCCAGTTAGAACTAGAGGAAATAGAGTCATTCGACAACGGATGAGACCTTTTCAATAAATATCAAAGTATCATCATTGTTAAATACAATATTGGAAGATAATACAGTATTACAATATAAGAGTATTGGAGAAAAAGACGAAAGGCAGAGGAGGCAATAGAAAACCTCAAAGTGTGCTTTGAGATTTTCTGCTTATCTTAAGACAATTTCATGCGGTTTTCAAAGTCGCCTTCGTGATCGTTCAACCCCCACCCCCACCCCGAGAAAGGAAGCTTCGCCCTTGGGAATTCGCCCGAGTTTCAGGGGCTAAAACATGGTGGACTAGTTGTCCAAGGGTTGCAGTTTCCGTCATCTGCAATCGACACATGCGAGCGGACCTGAGCGAACAAAGAGGCAAGCATGACGAGAGGAACAGGGCTGTTGACATTAATTGAGAACCATACCTCAAATCGCCACTGTTGAGTCGGAACGGTCGTCTGAGGAGGCGCATCAAAGTGGCTTCTTGCTCAGGCTACGGCGCGAGGTGTTATACAACCCACTTTGGTCCGACCCCCTTTCCTAAATCGGGCGATTTGTTCAGCCCCCCCCCTTTGCGAAAAAATCTACATCTTTAAACATGCATGGCTGTCCAGATGTGAAAGCGCATTCAAAATTTCATGGGCGCATCTTCAAGTCGAACAGAGCTGCAAAGGGTGGGCGGAGCTTGTTCTTACGCCCTGAGGGCACATAGTTGCAGTTTCGGGCATGAAAACCACATTTAATAATTGGCTGTTCGGATGTGAAAACGCAACCAAAATTTCATGGACGCAGGAGTGGGCGGAGCCTGTGTTTACGCCCTAAGGGCACACAGGCGTAGTTTCGGGCGAAAAAAACCACATTTAATAACTGGCTGTTCGGATGTGAAAACGCAACCAAAATTTCATGGACGCAGGAGTGGGCGGAGCCTGTTCTTACGCCCTAAGGGCACACAGGCGTAGTTTCGGGCAAAAAAAACACATTTAATGACTGGCTGTTCGGATGTGAAAACGCACCCGAAATTTCATGGACGCAGCTTCAAACCAAACAGCGCTACATACAATGGGCGGAGTCTGTTTTAATGCCCTTAGGGCACATGGGTGCAGTTTCGGGTATGAAAACCACATTCAATGATTGGCTTTCCGAATGTGAAAACGCACACCCGGACAGCCAATCAGCCACAGACAGCCACAGCATGCGTACCAACCGCGTGGCACGACGTACCGACCACGTGGCATTGCGTACCAACCAGGGCTGTGCGGAAATATTTTTTAAGATTGTCGGAAACGGAAACGGAAGAAAAATGGCTGAAAAACGCCGGAAACGGAAATCCGGAAACGGAAACGGAAGAGAGCGAAAAAATTGAAGTATGCTTCAATAATAAGTTTCGCCGCCACTCATGGTTTGCAACTGCCCTTCAATATTCTGTGATTTCAATCTACTCGCTCACGTACTCGTAGGGTTGCGCTTTGAAACAGCAAGCGAAATGGAGGACAAAGAGATTCGCGCCATACAGGAGGACGTGCTGCTGCTGCTTCTCCTATTGTGCTGCAAATGAGTCTGGTCGAGCAGCTCTTCCCCTTGTGTGATTTTTTGTTGTTGAGTTCATCTCCTCCATTGATTTTTCTAGTGCGCATGAACAGCGTAGGACATTGTTCTACGACGGTGGGGGTCCGTTATAAAAGTCGCTATAAGGCGCCCGCTGAGAGGGCAGTTGGCCATTCGAAGTCGGTCCCAGATGGTGATCTCGAGTCATTTCGTGGACATTGAATATGGGTGCTGAGAAGATCTTCCCCTTTTCTGATCTCAGAAAAAGCCCTTCTCTGGCGGGCATTGGCAAGGTTGCCCTCTTTGCTGAATGCCGTGAATGGGATCGTACCTAACTAGTAACTACCGTAGAGGGTATGACAGCCCAAAATCACTCTGAATTCGCCTAACAGGCTGCTGTTAGCTGATAGTGAGGGTTGCGCTCCAGGGCCGACACCAAATTCGGCCCCTCGTCGACAGCAATAGGTGCTACTAATTGCAGCAGAGCTGGGAATGGGGAGAGGGGAAAATCCAGTACACGCTGGCAACACATGCTGCTGACAAGTAAGGTAGTTAAACTAGATGTCTGCCATGGAGCGCTATTCTTATTGTGCTAAAGTGGAACCCCACGAAAGTTTGAGTATGAACTAGAACTTTTTCTCCCCCAAATCACGTTGAGGCGCTCAACGATTTCTGATTCTAGCGCTTCAGTGATAAAAAATCAATCCTAGAAAATCATGTGGTCTTCGAATTGAGCCTGCTGATGGAGAGCCCAAAGAGTCAGTAACTTATCTTCTGCATCTCTGCGCGCAGTCTTGGATGGGCATGCGCTGCAGAGGCAAAAAGAAAAGATTTCTGACTCTTCGGGCTCCCCATCGGAGGACTAGATTGGAACGGAGGATACCTTCTGTAGCCGGAAAAGTCAAGCCCACGCTGGGATCGCCCTATGTGTCGATAGGGGCCGCAAGCTGAAGGTTCCTGCTTGCGGTCACATATTCAGCGTAAACTCTATCTACTGCTGTTTTCTTCCGTTGCCGGGCCAAAAAACCCGGAAACGGAAACGGAACGGAACAGCCCAAAAAGTACCGGAAATACGGAAACGGAATCGGAAACGGAACACTTCCGCACAGCCCTGTTACCAACCGCGTCCCAATGCGTGTCCACCGCTGTTTGTATCCGAAAAGCATTCGTACCGTCCGTGAGACACAGCGTACGGGGCATTGCGTGCTGACAGCGTGGCAGTGCGTATCGACCACGTGATCATGCATACCGACCGCGTTTCGGTGCGTATCGACCGCGCTAATTTGCGTGCTGAACGCGTGCAAATTTCGTTCCGAACGTCGCCCATCTCGCGGTCAGTACGCAACTTGCCCGCGTTCGGTCCACCCCATTGTCTGAGTATTTAACCAGCATTTCATATTTTTTCTCATTCTCATTCTCCTGATGAGCTTGCAGTTTTTGCCTCGTTCGTTGTTGTATAGCCTAGAGATTCCTGGAATAATCAAACAATTTTGAGGCTGGCAATAAAGGATCGTACCAACCCGCATCGAACCACCGACAAGCAGCATTTTTACTGCTCTTCTCGCTCAAAACCACGAGAATTGATGAGTTTCCTTAAACTGCAGTACACCTGTAGCCGACTGCCACAAGGTATGACAGCGCACTATCGACAAACTGAAAAAAAAACAGCCGCCTTCCGTCCGAGCCGGTACAAGCAGGGACAAAAGAGGCACTTATGCTGCGAGAATCAGGGCCTTTTATGATATACAGGAGCTGTTATCCATTCCCTTTTGACTACGTAGTAGTCCGAAACGCTGATTCTTCAACAGCTCAAAGTGTGGCGTTTGCCGTGTTGTCACTATGGTATAAAGGGATTGAGGGAAAATGTATATAAATCTACAATACCGTTCGGATTTGGTCATGACGCGCCTTTTTTTCCCTTTCTCGCCAAACTCCCATCAAGTTCATCGTCGAGCGAACTTTAGGTAATATCCGTGACACTGGCACTGAGGGCTACCCAATGCTCTGTTGAAGTTTTGATGGGAGCTGAATGAATTCGGAAACCAACCAGCTTTGTATACATATGCGGTAGACGCAGAGAAACGCAGACAGAGGCGGGCACACCCACTTCCCCATAGTACATATTGAGCTGACTGATAGTCAATTCGTTCTCATTTCTTTCGTTCTCAACAAAACCCCTACAAAGGCTATACCAATGATTAACCCACCACGCCAGGATCACGAATATCCTCATAGTTTCGCTCTTGTATGAGTTTAGAGCCATTCACGCCAATGGGAATGCCTGTAGAACCAGAAAGAGATTTAACTTCCCTTTAATAGGTATTCTTCTTTTTCTATTACGTTGGAGTACTCGAATAGTTTCTGAGCTCGTGAAGGTAGGTTTGAGGTTTGTGAATGTGCGATTTTATGAGCTCTGTACGATTATATTCTTTTTTGCGGTGCTGTGTGCGATTTTATTGTTTCCCGAGTTGACTAAGCGTATCTCATGGGTATTGTTTCTCATGGATATCCAACTTCGTTTTGTTTATGATGCTATGTCCTGAGCCGTGAAACCCTGTACATTTTTGTTGATGTTCATCTGATAGAGTATCCTCTGTTAAGTATCGTAATTCTCACGACTCATGGCGCGAGCGGCGCGCGCGATGCTGCTCCTTCCGTCTGTCATGCGCTCTCTCACTGTCTCTAACCTCCGCACCGCACCAGCACGCGTAGAAACCATGAACACTTCGCGGTTTTCAGCCTGTACGCTACTGTAAGTGAAATAATTCACCCAAACCGAGTGTAGTTATCAAGCAGTAAATAAAGTGGGTTGTGAACTGTTTTATCCGTGTTGGCGCTTCTCCATATAATTCGAGCTTTGTTATGACGTGATGTGACGATATGGTGAGCGGATTAGCAGCGATAGAGCATTAAGCGGGAAGAGAGTACTGGAGAAGCATGGGTAGAAAATGGTACCCGTACCCGAAACCAGCACCGCTGTGGCCGCAATCGTACTGAATTTACTCCCTAGTACCCCCCCCACGATAAGCACCTTTCCATTCTCCAACTGCTAGGCGAAATCAACCCATGCCCTCACGACTGGCATTTTTGTGGGGTACGACTCCGCAAATTTTGCGGATGGGTAGCAGCTGTCGGTGCTATTTCCCTTCCGAGTTTATCAGAGGAATAGACTGAGCTTTGCCTGTTCAATGCTTTTTTAATTACTTTGTTTTTCAAAATCAAAATGTGGAAACAAAAATCATAGCTGCAGTGTCCGACTACTTGAGCAACATCCGATTTTGTTTTTCCACAGGAGGGTGCCTGAAAAGTTAGCCAGCTAAGGGAGGTACATAATCAAAATCATCTTTCCCTCAGATATTTGTGGGGAAGTTCCCGAGAACAATAGACCAGATTTGGTCGTTATCACTCGGTCGAGGGGAGAGGAGCGAGACGTCCTCCCGGAGGGGGACGTCTCGCCCCTCTCCCCCCGAATTATACACAACGATAAGGCTTCGAAACAGTCAACTCGGGGGGAGAACAAGGGAAGTTCGCTTCTCGGTTGTTCCCATGGCCTCCTCACGAACATGATGAATGCGAAAGCAAAGCCGCAGCGTATACGATGATGCAGACGGGCTAGTCGCGAGGTGGTCTCGCACTCTCGCAAGTTGAGGGGTAGCTCTGCCACTCAAGGACTACGTAAGGCATCTCTGTCTGGTTTTCAGAGAAGCTGATAAGCTTCTCTGTTACCTTCAGTCAGAGGTGAATATTTTTGGACCGATCGCAGTTTTTCAGGCACAGGAGACTGTCAACAACAGCGAGTTCTAGCAAGTCGATTTTTGATGAATCATTGAACCATGGGAAGATCTGCAGTCGGAAGGTCGCGGAAGGACCTGCTCAGATATTCGTGGGGAAGTTCCCGAGAACGACAGCAGAACTTCCCTCGAAACAACTGGGGAACTTCCCCCGAATCGGGGGAGGCGGAGGGGACGTCTCGATAGCAGAGTAATGGGTGAAGTTCCCACAGCAGGAGTTCTCTTTGCTCTCCCGACTGCAGGTCTTTCCGTGACCTTTCGACTGCTCATCTTCCCATTGTTCAATGATTGATCAAAAATCAGCTTGCTAGAACTCGCTGTTTTCGACAGTCTCCTGTTCCTGAAAAACTGCGATCGGTCCAAAAAATATTCATCTCGAACTAAAAGTTATAGAGAAGCTTATTAGCGCTTCTGAAAACCAGACAAGGATGCCTTACGTAGTCCTTGAGTGCAGATCTACCATCTCATCTTGCGAACTGAGACCACCTAGCGACCAGCCCGTCTGCATCACCGTATACGCTGCGGCTTTGTTTTCGCGTTCATCATGTTCGGGAGGAGGCCATGGGAACAACCGTGAAGCAAACTTCCTTTGTTCTTACCCCGAGTTAACTGTTTCGAACCCCTTATCGTTGGGTATAATTCGAGAGGAGAGGGGCGAGACGTCCCCCTCCGGGGGGACGTCTCGCTCCTCTCCCCCCGACTGAGTGATAACGACCAAAACAGGCCTATTGTCCTCGGGAACTTCCCCCCAAATGTGTGAGTTTCCCCTCGACCGAGTGGTAACGACCAAATCAGGTCTATTGTCCTCGGGAACTTCCCCACAAATTTCTGAGTGCAGTCGGGAGAACAAGAGAATTCCTGCTGTGGGAAATTCCCCCATTACTCTGCTGTCGAGACGTCCCCTTCGCCTCCCTTCAATTCAGGGGAAGTTTCCCAGATGTTTCGAGGGAAGTTCTGCTGTCGTTCCCGGGAACTTCCCCACGAATACCTGAGTCCGGGACGCGTGGTCAGCCCTGGCCCCAGCTATGAACCTTTCGCAGCGTTTCCTTCATTATTGCCTATACCCCATCCCAATTTTAATTTTCCCTCAAAACACAAAACCGCGACTGTGTCCCATGTGCGATTACGAGACATTCATACGCGCTCGATGCATCAGCTTCAATCTAGAGTCGTGGCAGCTTAAGTTTTTTTTGGAAAGTTTTCCCAGGAATTGAAAAGCGGTAATTTTTGTTAAAGAGCTCATGAACTTTGGTTTGTTTTTATTCTAGCTTTTGAGATTTGTTGGGTAGCAAGGCCACTGATGCAAACATGTATTTATTTAGAGCATACACACATCAAGAATCAACTGCTTTGATTCGCTTCAATTGATCTAGATCTCGCCGAGTTTGTAATTGCCGGTAGGACCTTTCAGGCAAGAGTACTCGATATCACCTTTGATTATCTTGTCATTAAGAGGAATCTGAAAACAATAATATTGATAGTGTGAAATGATAGTGCTCCAGCTAAATTTTTTTGCATACCGCCCACCGGACACACATGAATCGGCCGAGACCCAAATAAGGACTCTGAGTCGTCGTGTTCATATAATTTTGGTGATGTGTTCCATCTCCGGGAAGGGTGTGACTTGGAGGTGGGTGTAGAATACCCTGGAAAAATTTCTCGACGGGATGAAACCCAGGGGAATTTGTGTAATTCTGAAGCGTAATGTAGTGTAACACCTACCCCAGGTTTTAATCCCCCCCGGAACACAAAAACAGAAAATCTCATAAAACGACTCCATGGCTCGCGATATTTGGGACCGGTTGTAGTGATAATCCGTCACCACCAATCCTTTAGCACTCGACGGCAGAGCCGGAATGTCTCGATAGGGTATCACCAGCCGACTGACTAATCAACTTCGGTCACCCTCTCCCTCCCGACAAAGTATTGGGATAGCTCTTGGAAGATGAGTGAAGGTTTCTTAGTAACTGCGTGAGTTTTGTGATTCATGCAGGGGAGTGCGTAAGTAAAATTTCAAATTTCGTGAATCTTAATTACGACAAAACCATCGTAAATCGTAAACCGTAAATCGTAAATCGTAAACAGCAAATAATAACAGTTACCACTAGAAACATTTTACTATTGTCAAACAAGAGGAACTATGTACCTAACATCCTACTGTCCACCGTTGCACGTACTAAGCACATACATGCATATTAGATTGCGTTCAGTATTTGACAGCTAACCACGTCTAAGGGGTATGGTATACTTTGTTGCTGTCATGAGCGAAAGGCATGAAATCTAGCACAAATCGCGGCGAGACCCGCATCGGAGCAACGGCATCGGTTGTCGTAGGAACAGTTATCGCGTGTGAGCCGCAGCGAAATGTCGCGGAGGGCTGACATACTGCGAGTGAACCAAAGTCTGTCGCTGCTCAGCGCACGGCAGCGACAGGTTTAGAAGGCGGAAGCTCCACGACAGGCGGTCGCTGTCGTTGTGCAGAGCGACGCGACCGTGTCTTGTGAAAGTATACCATACCTTTAATGGGACCGCCTAACCAGTATTTCTTACCTTATCACTGATTCCACAACTTCTTCCCAGGTCTTGAAAAATGCCTGATTCAGCTGTCCGAATACCTGCTGGGCAACAGGGTTACAATTATACTTTTAATTCCTCTCCCGAAACGCCAACGCCGTTCTAAGCGTTAAAATAAGCCCAAATTACCGTATCTGAGCGATTTCTTACGGCCGAAATTTAAAACTACTCTCTCTTGCTAGCGGAACCGCAATACATTCGGTGAGGATTGCCCTGATATGTACTTCGAGTTCCCTACTGAAGGTTGGCTCAAACTTGGTGCACGTACGTCGAAAATATGGAGCCGAACTTGCGCCAACCTTCAATAGAGATCGCAAAGTATCAGTCCGACCCGTGGCAACTCTGTATTATCTAGAGCCGAGTATCGGTCGCCCAGCGCAAATTGTTTTTTCCTATATCTTCTAAATACCTTGCCGATTCATAGCTTTATAGTTTTTAAATTTTGCCGCTCTGTGTAGTTTAGCTCCCATAATGGAGGAATGTAGCCAAGACGCCCAAAAAAAACGTTCGCTTTTGGGATAGATAAAGAAAAATGGCGAAGATGAGCCTTTAAAGAAGGGCTCACGCTTTTTCTGGAGTGTCCGCTTGCCGCGGACGAAGAAAAGTTAACTGGAGGCAACGGTTTTGAGATTCAAACTTCTTGGGTAAAAAAGGACGCCCCTCTTGTTGATTTCTGTCGACTCAGAGTAGACATATTCTACTCAAAAGGCGGGCCAAGAGCAGTATTTGAAGCAATTTCTGGATAGCTCAGACTGCTTTGCTCGATGTTTTGGCGCTAATCCAGTAGTAGGAATCACAACAGTTAGTTTCCATGAAGAAATCGAAGACAAAGTACTCGTGAAGAGTGCTTTCAGACTGCATTTTGCCGCAGGCGGCAGCTAGTGAGACGTGCGCGGCACGCAACGCGGATCAGTTATCCAGCGCCTCCAACTCCGACCGTGTGTCCCGCTTTGAAATGATAGAATCGCGTCAAAGAATGATAATGGGATCGTGTTTTAGTCACACGTTGGTCCCATCTCCTTACCAAAAATATTGATATACGCAAAGTGGGATTAGAGCAGGTCAATTGGAGATATCTTGTTATCAACTTTCATTGCATATATTTATTTTTATTCACGAAAAATCACGATTTACGGTCCAAAATGTCGTAAATTGTAAACCGTAATTACGAGTCCAAATAGCACCGTAAATGCTGATACCGTAAATGGTAATTACGCACACCCCTGGTATATACCAATTTGGTTACCCATATTCGCAATCTCAGGTAATCATATCATTCAGAACCATTTCAGGATGAATAACTTATGAGAACTGGGGTTCCTTTTTGCAGAAAATGTCTCGCAAAAGAGGAAACATTTAGAGAAGAACTGAATGATTCGAAAACATACCAACTTGACACCTTCCTTCTTGTCTTCGCAGCCTACGGGTATCCAATCCGCTTCGCAACACAAAGCTGAGGTCATCCTCTCATTGCATTGGCGCACGAGACCGTCTTCATTTGTCTGCAATTTACTCGCCATTAATACTCGTAAAAATAAAAACTACCAAAATAAGCTTAGATGGAGAAAAGCTGAAAATCTATGAAGGTAGCGCGGTGAAAAACGGGCTAGAATTAGAGTTACTAGGGGTCCTACCACTCGAAACCCAGAAGACGGTTTAGAAAAGAGAAAAAAAGAAAAGCATATTTGATCGCCACCACTGTCTTCAAGGTACGCGAGTCGCCATAGATAGTGACCATGGAGGCAGCCATTTGCCAACGGTATGTGAGACACCCATGAAAGTGAGGCAAGCGCTGAGGTACATGATGGCGGCGCGATGTGCGAAGCAGCAGGCGAAATAGCAATTGTAATCACGAGAGTCATCCGCCGCCATCTCGATCATGGGCTGAGTCCATCCGGGGCGGTGACATCGAAGGGAAGGCCACCCTCTTTTTTGATCTCTCCATAGGGATATGATCACCCGTACTGAAGTTGAGCGGAAGTTTGATTATTGAGCTAGTGATTCTAAAGTTTGGCAAGTGAACTGACAATTGGGTACTGTAATATTAACCTTTACTCAAGGATGAAATGCCTTGTGAGGGGAAACACTATGAGGCCTATCATCTTTGGAAAACCGTGAAATGTGGATTCAGTCATTGGCAACATTTTCAGCCGTATTCCTGGATGGCATTTAATCAATCGCGCCGATCACATGTTCGATTTTGGCCGACCTTACAAGGGAAGTGTTTAGGGTGATAAACGCATCCGCAATAACATCTGGTAACGTCGGTATCTATTCTCAGATAAATCAAAACAAGCTACTTGTAATATAAATGTAACTTACTTGAATGTCTCAAGTAACTTACATTTATATTACATGTAACATACATTTATATTACATGTAACTTAAATTTATATTGCATGTAAGTTACACTTATGTTACATGTAACTTACAGTTATATTTTCACTATGGATGGCCATCACGTGACGCACACGACACGCGACACAGAGAGCGCATCCCAGATCACACACTACGCAAAATTAATGTTGTGCGAGGCCTTCCCTGCTGGTGGGGGTCAAGTACCTCAAACTTGGGTAATTGAACCAACAGCAACGCCAGTCGAAAGCCCGACCCCGCAAGTGCGTCGTACATCCCCTTGGAAATATCTCTCGGACGATTTAAGTTACTTGCGACTTATATTGTGCCATTTAAGTTACTTGTAACATATCGGAGGAACAGTGCACAAAGTGTCCTCTCAGAAATCGAAAACAAGTTACTTGTAACATATCTGAGCCGATGTAAGTTACTTGCGGCTTATCTTAGGTGATTTATGATACATGTAACATATCGGAGACGCACCGCACGCAGCATCCCGCCGATATGTTACATGTAACTTAAACAAACTTAGATAAGTCGCAAGTAACTTATATCGGCTCAGATATGTTACAAGTAACTAGTTTTCGGCCTTTTATGTTACGAGTAACCTGTTTTCATTTTTCTGAGATCCCGCCGATATGTTACATGCAACTTAATGACCTGAGATAAGTCGCAAGTAAATTACATCGGCTGAGATATGTTACAAGTAACTTGTTTTCGGCCTTTTATGTTGCAAGTAACTTGTTTTCATTTTTCTGAGTAGTGGCTCAATAGTAAAACTGCGCAGTATCCCGCCCCGAGCTGCATGTTTCAAGAAGTTACTAGATTTAAAAGGTCGATTTTTGTGCTGCTTGTACCTTACGAAAAGCGCATTGGTCTTCGAAAAATCTGGAAACGGATCTCATAAATGTGTTTAACGCCCAAGACTACCCCCTGAGCGAAGCTTGGGTGAACGCAAATTTTCCTAACCTTCTCCAGACTGACAACGTTTTGGACTTAAACGGATTTTTGGTTGGGCGTTCACTAATACCAATAAAAGGCTCAAGAGCCGTTTCAGAAAAATGTTCCAGATTTCACTTGAAGTCCTGCCGGGGGGGGGAGCGTTATTTTTGGGGCGCTGACCACGAAGCTGAGGATCACTTGCCGATTTCCCACAGTTTTTGACTTGATTCGTGCAAAGTTCCCCATCGGACGAAATTTTGATGGCGCATCGCACTTTTTGGCGATTTCCGGAACGCTACGGTAGAAGTGGCTCAAATTGTTTCTCTAGGTTTTTTGGAGCGCTAAACACGAATCTGGAGTCCGTTTACCGATTTCTGGCAGATTACGGTAGATTGGTAGTTTGGTGAAAGTCTCAGATTTTACTCTAAATTTGTATACGGGGGTTATTCGGGGTGGAGAATACGAATTTGACGTCAGTTTGTCGGTTTTCGAAACAGTTCTCGAAGGCACCATGAAATTCATTCTCGATTGATCTATTTGTTTCTATTTTTTTCTCAGTAAGCCATCCCTCTTGGAATCCCACAAACTGTCGGCTTCTATCAATCTTACTGAAAACAATTTTTTCCTAAGTGAATGGTCACTGATTTTCGAGGGGCTCATGATGAGAACGTCAGATCTTTCATATAGCGGCAATGTTTTCGCAAGCGAGAAGATTAGTTTGCTTAAGCTTTTTTTAGTCAAACGGGAAGTATTGTTTATGTATGTGTTGTACTTTTATGTTTCTGTTCATCGTTGACAAATAAATGATAATGATAATACTTAGGTAGGTTTTGCCCCCTAAATGGAATGGTACTAACCGTAACCTACTGTAAACCTCAGGGTTTCGAAAAACGGACTCCAGATTCGTGTTCATCACTCTAGATTACCGCTACATACAAGTTTTGAGCAAAATCCGAATTTTTTTTGGAACTCCAAAAAATGCCTGATGGATACTCCTGCTTTTTTTGCGAAGCTTGAAAAATGCTCATAACATGTTCGAACCTGCAGTTCGGGGCAGGTTACTGCGCATTTCTACTATTGAGCCACAAGAGATACCCATGATACTAGTCGTTTTCGCAGATGCGTTTACCACTCTAAAAACTTTCCTTGTGAGGTATTCCTATTTTTCCATTCTATCCTCGCTGTTTTTGCTTTATTAGGTTGGTTTTCATAAAAATGCATGTGAGGTGTTTTGTGTTCTGTGTCTTGTTTTCACATCTAACGGGTTTCTGTCTCGAATAAGTTTAATGAAAAAATTTTCCTGGAGCTCTACTTAAAGCACCGTCCTTTTTTTTAAAAATATGCTGCTTAACTGAGATTATTGCTGATTTACTAGTAATTTTCAGCTATTTGAAGTGCTAAAAAGGTCAGAGAAAGAAGCGAGTTACATTTTTCGTTAACTGTTTCTACACCAACATTTTTTGTACAAAGCGGACTTTTCCACAAACTTTTTTCCTTCTCAGAACCCTGATTATGTTGATCTGGAATCGCAAATGCGATCCGAATGTTGCGCCACGAACATCCACTATCAGTGATGTATGGGGTGCTTGATGATTCTGTTATAAACTATCTTCTCCGGGAAAAATTCTGGCACGCCGTAGCGGGCAGCCAGTGGTGAAACGCGAAAGGCAAGCGAAATCGGGGTGGGATCAAGAGTTCCTCACATCATTTTTACCCCACCGGCGTGCGGTTGTCTGCAGCTGAGGCCCGGAATGTTGTTCCGACGAAGACATGTAGGTACATATTAAGCTAATACATATCACCCACCCAAGTCTCTCCATGACTGTAGGGATGCCCAGCATGTATGCATTTCCTGACGCCAATCCAACAATCACTTGCGACACCGGAGACTCCAATACACAGGAGCAGGAGCAAAGTTTTCATTCTGCAAAGCATATAAGTTAAAGCATTATCACAACAGATCTGCTGCCGATAAGAATTTGTGGTCACTTCTGCTGAAATGTCCTATTTATTGATGAAAATCACCGTAATCCTTTACCACGTGTCTGATTTTGCTCGTTATAGATTATGCTGAAAACACAATTCTGAATTAATTTATGCCAACATTCCGATTTCTTTCTTGCCATTCTTTGCTGTTGCCAGGAATTCTTCTCGGTGGCGAAACCGCACTACACGGCCACATAATATTACTGAACGCTCACCTTCAGTACCCAGAACACACGCATACCTTATGTTTATGCTAACTAACTCAGTCAAGAACACTGAGTAGCTATTGTCTGTCCGGAGGGAAGTGTCCGTCTACGCGATAGGCGTGCGTGTCTAGCGGCCGTCACTAGAAGCATATTTTGGTTGAGCCTTTCGAATGCTTCGAAAAATTCCTTTCGCGATGGCCGAATTACACTCTCGCATACCACGTTAGCGGACAGTCCTTTTTAGACAGACTTTAGCTGTATCAACGCCAAGGAAAGCGAGGAGGCAATATGCGCAGAATGTCCGATACCAGGTTCAGAACAGCGGAAGAAATCCAACCCTCTTCTGAACTTATCCCGTATACTGATCATTCTTATCTCTGTGCTGGCTTTTATTGCTCAGTAACGCTCTTTAGTGGACCTCTTGGTAAATTGTGGGCGAATCCCTGACTCGGCTATAGGGATTTTGCTTTGGAGACTATGCGACACTCCTAGCGACGGGGAGTGTACTAGATCGGTACTCTTCGAAGTGACCGGCACTGCAATACGTATCATGAAAGGGCAACGCGCCCGATAGGGCCATGTACAACGCTTCGGAACGTATCATTCCCGAGCGACTCATCAAACGTCGTGAGGAAACAACCAGAGAGGAGGAAGTCGGTTTTCGACCAGAGAGATTGACCATCGACCAAAGGTTCGTCGTGAGAAGAGTAATTGAATCGTGGCAGCGGTGGTCAGAGCCATTACAGCTTGCTCTGTTGGACTTTGTAGTCGCATTCGACTCTCGTCATCGTGATCGATTGCTTAACGCTCTGCAAACCGGTGGAGTCTCGTAAAAGTATTTACAACCTATTGCTGACATGAACAAAAGAACAACAGTAGCAGTTCGTACGCCTGTCAAACTTACGTCAGCTTTCGAGGTGAAAACAGGAGTAAAGCAAGGAGCCGTAGCAGGACCTTTTCTATTCAACTTCGCCGTTGATGACATCATGCGTAGAGTTGCAGAACAGTTTCCAGCGGACGTGATCCTACCACCATCGGGACGCTCTATTGTCGGCCTGGAGTACCAACGACCTTGTCTTGTTTGCTAAGAACAAAAAGGTTCCGAAGCGTGCTGCAGCCTATGAACTTCGTCTTCGCCCGGACAAATGTAAGCAGATGTGGGTCTCTCAGAGGCCTTCAACGGGAGTTTGTGTGGACGAACAACGTATCGAACTGGTGGACGATTTCTGTTATCAGGGCTGTCTGTTAAATAACGATGACAGTTTCGCAGCGGATATTCAACAACGATGTGCAAAAGCTAGATCAGCATTCAGATCTCTGACCGGGCTACCTCCTTTGCGAGAGAAGTCAAGTTGCGCGGCTACTCATCCGCTATTCGCGCTATCATGATGAACGGATAGGAGACGTGGGCATCACCGAAGACGCAGGTTAAAAGGTTGGATTGCGCGGAGAGCAAGCTACTCAACCGTTTGCTCAGATGTTTCATTAGATTTGACTTTTAGACTAATTTTCTAATTTTGGTAAATTTGTTGAATTGATTTGGCTGATGTTGGTGCATGTAGATAACAAAGTATTCGCGTCGTATAGTATCCAACTCTCATCTCCAGTCACCACATCCTCCAGAAAGTCCTTCCTGTTGAAGCGGAGGGGAAAAAACTGAACTTGATGATGTATTTCTGGCAGTCGCTGACTTCTTCGGTGCACAGACTCCTGGGCTCTGGGAGAAGGAATCAGCGACTTGCCTATTAGATGGAGAAGGTTGAATCAAGAAAACAAAACCGAGAAAAATTCGAGATGCAATTTGGTAGCCAGCGCAGTCCCATGTTATCGATTTAGCTGCAAACACTCACCGCTAATCACACCAAGGACAACTTCTTCGATGTTATTCCGTTATCTGCGCAATCCAAACCATGATGGGGTAATAAGGAGGGAAATAGAATAAAAAAATTGTCGTGAAGAACCCTAGTAAACAAGAAGACAAAGAAAACGCATCATCAGGACTAGGGATAAGCGAAATTCCGAGTTCTGTTTTCCGAAAAATGGGTGCGGAAATTGAAACAAAATGCGGAAATCATCTCAATCTGCATCCACTGACTTACTAAAGACAGTGCATACAGTAAATACCCTTTTTCTAGTTTTGAGTGTTTCTGAGCAGGCAAGTCAACGAGGTAAAGGATACTAAAGTGAAGTCCTCACAGCATACTTAATTATCGAAAAAAAAACTACATGATGCTATATGAGATCTACCTCATAGTGACACAATGGAGAACTGCACCAACTTTTCTTTAATTGTTCTTCTTTTAGCGTTGCGAGTTGAGCGCGCGCGTGATTTGGAGCCTATACCCATAACGGGGGGAAAGGTCGGAAGAAATGAGCACCCAAATGAAACTTTTACCCTCTGAGAGGTCCCGGCGCCACTTCAAAGAAATCCCATATCTCGATTTTATAACAGAAACCGGAAGCCGGCGCCTTTACAATCCAATCATCGGATATAGTTCCCGTCAACACGCAGTTGTAATCTGCAAGCACCGCTACATACTAATTCCTCTGAATGTGCCCTCTGTCAAAATTTCCGCTGAAGCCTTTCAGCGTCGGAGCCGTATAAGTGCGCCCAGGGTCAAGCTCACGGTGGTCCGCGGACCATTGTAGGACCAGGGGGTCGTTATTCGTTGGGAAAACTTGAAAATTTTGGGGGGGGTCGACATTTTTTTTCGAACCATCTAAAATAATGTCTGCATCGCTGAAAAATCGAATCTTGAGGTAAAAATATTTGGGGCCATGATTATTTGCCATGGAATAGTAAACATAATTGATGTAACAAGAGCAGATTCAAAATGAAAAATAAAGTAAATCATCGAACGAGTACTAGCTCAACATTACCTCGACTACAACATTCGGAAAAGACATTGCTTCGGGGTTTTCTAGCAAAATCCGATAAAAGTGAAGACTGTTTTATCGCTTCAAAACTCGTTGGGCCACGACTGCAAATTTTGTGCAGAACTGGGAATGGTAGCGTAGAAGGTTTCCCACGATGCCATCGCATCCTGTAGAACACAGTACTTTTGAAGTGGGCGACTGAGTTCGTAATCGAATTTCGGCGTGATGTGATCTGTATCTTGTTCGCATCGTCTAAATACTTGGGCCAACCCCTGGTGTTGAACTTGGCGTTAGCAGGTTTATAGATTCCGAAGTTTTCGAAACTCGCTATTTCACATTGTATCATCCATCTCCAGCAGTATGGGACGACCCAAAGAATAGGGAAAGTCCTTCTAATTGCTGCGGTAGCCTCGGCTCCTAGGAATATATACCTTCGAATCTGATTGGCATTGCTGGAGTGAAACTCAGTGATGTTTGTGCTAACCAGAGCAACAGATGTCTCTTCGTTACACATTTTATCCAAGGCTCGATGGCTAAGAGCATCGATGTCAAAGGTAATGTATTCGGTGCAACAATAAGCGGTGCCTTGGTCTCTGATGGAGTGTGACTCCTCATCTCTGTTTTTCTGGCTTTATGTTCCGAGACTCCGGAACTGAGAGCGTTTCATGGCTTTACGACGTCGGTCCACTAAGGCCCTTAAATGTCTTAGCGTCATACAGCAGGTATTCAGAAATTGGGCCATCAAAAGAGGTATAGTACTGATCGAGAAACTCTGTGCTCACACTTTCGTATCTTAAGTTCAAGGGATTCTTCATTTTCAGAGGGTTATTGTCTCTCAATAATCTTTGTGCAACATTCACCATTTTGGCGCCCTTGTCGAAAGTGTGTGGCTTTCCTGAACAAATTAAATCTCTCACGGTTAGGAAAACCCCGGCCAAAGGTCCGCTTCGCGGCGCTTTGTCCGGGAACCGTAAGCCGGGGGGGGGGGGTTCGTCTAAGTCACGTCAATGATCTTGTCGTGTCACCAACGCACGAAAGTCCTACCCAGGTGATGCCGAAAATTGAATCTCCTCCATGTAATGAGGGTGATGTCGTTTGGCTGGAGGAAGTAAAAGATCTCAAACTGCTCGTTGATTTTTTGGTTTTTTCAATGGCAGAATGCTGAGAACCGAAAAACGTAATCCCCCATTCCTCATCCAAATGGTTGCACAATTGCATGAGCCTAACTAAACTTTGAAGGTTTTGGTGAACTGAAATCCACATACGGTTCAATACTGTTTTGGAGTGGTAGAGACGTGACGAAATAGTGCTATAATGATGGAGGCCAAGGTGGTCGTGCTTTGTGCTGCTATTCAAATATTGTAAGGAAGGATACTATGAGACCTTCTTCTTATTGTAGTTCCTCTGAAAATAATGTCAGCTGAAATAGTGTGTGGCTCACGTGGTGAGGGATTGGAAACGTGGGCCCGTCCACGCAGCAGCCAAAGCTCTTTCATTGATAATTTCAGTTGCATCTTTGTTCGCCAAGGCTTTTAGGCTCCCCATCGAAACGGGTAGTTGCGGAGGATTTTTGCTAGTGCTTGCTGCATGCTGGCCGACCAGCGGACCCGATGTAGCGGCCGCATTCTGAGGTACGAAACGTTCATCTGTTCTTGAGTGAGCCGATATGCGTAGTTGTTCTGAGCAGATACGAAGAGATTCAGTGTATGTGCTGCGTAGACGCTGAGAAAAAAAATCTAAAACAAAACATATTTAAATACCTAAAATTTCTTTTAATCATGTTGGGTTCGCACCTGCTCTCATATTTCCATAGAGTGTTGTCTCGTCATCTACTATGCGCTAAAATCTTGCATGAATGATGTTTATGTGCGCTGTCATCACAGATGCACCGTCGGCAGACGGCCCCCATCACCTTTCTTATGGCAAACGCAAAGGGCTTGTGAGAAAGACCATTCTGCATGTCTGCCCATGAATCCTTCTCAATTGGAAAATTCTTGAATGCGTCGACGATGTTTTCGGACTTTCGCTTTCTGTTTCTACTAAAGAGAAGTGGAAAGTTACGGGTGTGTAGGAGGGTGAGATAAACCTTATCAGAAACACAATCCATTTGCGATCGGTGTCGGTAATGTCGTCGGTCAACAGAGGAAAGGGCAGGTTGTTTTCCATTGAATATTTGAACAAATGAAACTTCATGTGCTGTGCAAATTCTTGACCATACGCTTGGCATATGTGGGATCGTAATGCGATGAAGCAGGCGTCGCATCAGACTTCATTGTGATCACAATAAAAGAGAATTGTTTAGCAAACGATAGAGCTTCCTTGGCAGCGATACCAAATACGAGGTAGGATCGAAAGCTTGGTATGAAGTCATCGGCTAAGAAAATTTGCAGCATTCTAAGGTAAAACATGAGATTGACACGGTTTCCTGCGCGAACACCTCCTCACCCCTCGTGAAAATTATCTGGAGCTTTCAGAATTTTCGGCATTGCAAGTTCTATCTCGTCTATCTCTATTAGGCCCTACAAAGTTGTCACAAGCTTCAGCAAATGAGCTCTCATTATAATAATGTCCTCATACTGTTCCCACTCCCTTTTTTGCACCCTTTGCGTAAAGTCTGCAGATATTTTCTGCATCAGTTCGAAGGTCTTCATCCGTATTCTGGGGCAGACAATGACCAGAAATTCGGAGTCGGTAGCGAAACCAAAACTGTAGCTGAATCATCTAGAGCTTTGCTCCGTTTGGTTCACATAACACCCCAAACCTTTGAATGCTGAAGCTCTCAGAGGAAAAATTAGCCGAAAAATAACACACGAATGCTCCGAAACTTTAGGATGATGCCACACAACATCCTCATCATCATTCAAATCCTTAGCACTCGAAGATTCGAAACAAGTTCAAAATCGTGCAAGCCGGAAGGAAGCGAGTCTGGAAATGGCGGAATGTCAATTTCCGAAAAAAGTAACCATAACGAGGGTCTGGGAATGTTCCAAAAATCATTTATAGATAGGTGAAAAAATAACTTTTTTCAAAAACTGAACTTCACCCCTCCGGAAATTGAAAAAATCGGCCCAAAAATCGAAAAAGGGTCGTCTAGATACATGACCTAGTGAAAGATTGTAAACTGTAGACAGATGTTAGAGAATGATAACGTCCGGAGATGAGCTCATGAAATCGATTTTGAGACGAGTTATGGCCGGTCAAAGGTGCGGTGGTCCCACGGTGGTCCAAAAGCCCCACCGGACCACCGTGGCCAAAAACGGAGGGCAAGGGTTTTTCCGGTTTCTGATATGCTTTTCAGCTTTCCATCTGGCTAAAACTTTTGAATATCGGCAGCGCATGGAACGCTATTCATCCACTTTGGAATGGTGAGACCCCACAAATTGAAAAACCTCCAAAATGAAACGGGTCAGTAAAGTCTACCAATTTTTTCACCCTTCCTAGAAGGTCGTTTTTTACCCGAAAAAATATCCCTCCACGGGGGGGGTCGTTGTTCAGGACGACCCGGACCACCGCTGCGCCTGCTCCTGCCAAGAAATCGATTACTCACCAGCCAAGTACCCCCTACCAACCTACCTGCCTGCCCAATTGATCGCCTGCTGTCATTGGCAGTGGCTACTCCTGAGTTCCATTAGCTGTGAATGGAAAGAGTGACGGCCCACGGCCTACGGGCATACCATGAATTTTTCTTAAGCTTTAGGGCTCACAACTTTGTTGTTTGTAAACCGATTTGGCCCAAATTTTGACAGGTGGTGTGTTTTGGACCCATTCACCTATATCCAGAAGGAAATCTGCGAGACATTTGTTTGAATGATTTTATAAACTACTTTATAAAATTGTAAGTGGTCTCAAGGCCTAGGTGAAACCAAACCTCTCCAGCCGCTTCGCGGCTGGAGCGAGAAGTATTTATTACTATATAAAGTTACAAACATTGTTACAATAAACATTTTATATGAGGATTAGAGAAAAGAAGGATAAACATTATGATTACATTCATGTAAGATGCAACACTCACATATTCCTAGTCGCTTGCCAGAAGGACGTAGCGTGGGGTCAGGGTGATGTCAGGCGCAGAGCCATGAGAGAGATATTGTTTATCCACCACCCAGTGGTTGTGGGCGAGCTTTCTTTTCATACCGTAAAGGCTCGCTGTGAAGAATTGCTACATACTGACGTTCCCCGAGGCACGCAGTAACACTTGACCACCTCGGTTGTTTATTCCCGAAGCAAGCAGTCAGTATCACTGAAAGCGACACTATACAGTGGCAATATACATATGTATGTGTTTCTCGGTATATTTTGATTAACGATTTACCGCCTTTCTCTCGAAATTTACCGAAATTTTTACTGAAAAAAAAATTTGGGTGATTTTCACCCAATTGGCTTACATACTTCTTATTGGTACTTCACGGGTGATTGGCATTAGAGAGAGGTACTGTGCTACTCGGGGTCAAATTCTGGTCTGCAATTGCGTCACCACATACACGCTTTGCGGCTTAGAGTTTCCTGCGCCGCAGCCGCCGATCTGTTGACTCTGAGTGGGTTTCGGAAACTAAAAGAATTCTATCAAAAAGGGATCTTCCAAGCGAAAAAGGTTTGGTTGGCGTCAGAAACGTTCCAACAAAAAGGGAACAATAGGTAAGTAGATTGAGAAGAGTCTACAAAAAAAAAACAATATTTTCTGAGACTGATTTTCCTGGCCGATACTTCTCAACAGCGAAAATAAACCGTTGTGGTATTTTACGAGGACGAGTTTAGTGTTTTCCAGAAAAAGGGCTTCTATTCGTTTCACGAGATTCTACGGGATTACTCTTGCTTAATGCTGTATTTCTATTTTATCGTTTCGCTTCTCCTTACAGCTAGACATACCCGTCTCTCTAAGTCTTTTCGACATCTTCTTCTATTCTGATGGTAAGTATTAGGTTTACATGCACATACATTTAAACGGTTCTCGCGTAATCCAGACCATTTTTGGAACCACAGGGTGCTTCCGTGTAGAACACCGCAACGGTTTGTTTTCGCTGCTAAGAAATATCGGCCAGGAAAGTCAGTCTCAGAAAATACTGTTCACTTTTTGGAGACTCTCCTCAATCTACTTACCTATTGTTACCTTTTTGTTGGAACGTTTCTGACGCCAACCAAACCTCTTTCGCTTGGAATACCCCTTTTTGATAGAATTGTTTACTTTTTATTGATATACGAAGTAATATCTCTGAAAAATCTTCAATACTTTTCAAATAGCATGGATTGCTATAATAATCGGTAAGCAACAAACTTATTGCGCACGCTACAAATGAAGCGCTACTCACTTTCCACGACGTCGTGATGACGTCATCAGATGCCCTATGTACTTTACATGACACTCTGATGACGTCATCAGATGCCCTGTGTACTTTGCATGACACCCTGATGACGTCTTCAGACGCCCTATGTACTTTACATGACACCCTGATGGCGTCATCAGATGCCTTATGTACTTTGCATGACACCCTGATGACGTCATCAGACGCCCTATGTACTTTACATGACACCCTGATGACGTCATCAGATTCTCTATGCACTTTAGATGACACCCTGATGACGTCATCAGATGCCCTATGTACTTTACATGACACCCTGATGACGTCATCAGATGCCTTATGTACTTTGCATGACACCCTGATGACGTCATCAGACGCCGTATGTACTTTACATGACACCCTGATGACGTCATCAGATGCCCTATGTACTTTACATGACACCCTGATGACGTCATCAGATGCCCTATGTACTTTACATGACATCCTGATGACGTGATCAGATGCCCTATATACTTTAGATGACACCCTGATGACGTCATCAGATGCCCTATGTACTTTACATGACATCCTGATGACGTCATCAGATGCCCTATGTACTTTAGATGACATCCTGATGACGTCATCAGATGCCCTATGTACTTTACATGACATCCTGATGACGTCATCAGAAAGTAACAAACTTGTTAGTCCCTTCCCCTGTCCCTTCCCTACGAAAAAGTACAGCTTACAACGTGTTTTAGCGAATTGATCTATCAACTGATAATATCACTTGATATCTTGATATGATAAACAGTAAGAAGTAAAGTAGCTAATGTTAAACAGTAAGTACTCTTTGTCTACCTACTCATCAGCCTGTCCACATACCAACTTACCTGCCTCCCCAACTGATCGCAGTGCATACTACTAAGGGTGCTTGATGCCAGGAACGAGGAACGAGGAACGAGGAACGTGAGACGCGTTACAGGCGCACAACACGAATTTTAGCTAAGCTTCCTCCAATCTAACTTTGTTATTTTTGAATCGATTCGGCTCAAATTTTGTCAGCGGGTGTCTTCTAGACTCTCTCACTTATATCCAGTAGGAAATCTCTAGAAATTTTGGTTAACAGGTTTTATTAACTACTTTACCAAAATCTAAGTGATCACAAGTCCCGACCAAAACCAAACCTCTCCGCCGCTTCGCGGCGGGAGCGATTGGAGAAAACTGTATGAAAAGCCAAAACGAGTCGGCTTTGGTGCTTGAACCTCGACCGGCTCGAGCGCGTGCGGCCGCAAAGCGACCCGAAACGCATATGCGGCCCAGAATTTGGCCTCGAGGAGCATAATAACGAATCAAATATTTATAGAAAAAAATCATTAAATAATCATAGAAATAAAATAAAATAATCAATATCCTTAGTGGAATCATCGTACCCGCACCTTTCCTCACTGACCACGAAGTACTTTTGTGCGTCTTCTGGCACAGTTAACGCGGAAAGGATGTTTTCCTCAGCTGGCCTGAATTTATGTGACTGCAGAAAGGCCTTGACGACACAAAATTTTGAAATGTTACGCCGTTGAGCTCACTTTAAAGGCATAATTCGGGCAGAAAACCAATTTCCATTCTTCAGACTCCATTTCATGAATGAGCTCGGTACACCACACCGGTGAGTTTCGGCGCGTCAAAAACGTGCGGTAATTATGTAGGAAGGGGTTAAAGATGAGGATCCGCCATCAGTTCTCACCAGTCATCTAGCATTTTTTTCATAGAATGCTGATGCGACCGTCAAACAGCATGAAAAACTGTTACGGCACAACCCCCACATTCAGAAAAACTTGGAAAATGACAGTAACGAGGCCTCCAAAAGCAGAGAAGCTTAAAAACGATTTTGACGCGAAATCCACATTCAAATTGACAATGTGTTCCGATCAGGGCCGAGCGGAACTATTCCATTTACGATTCCGTTTCCGTATTTCCGGTGTTTTTTGGGCTGTTCCGTTCCGCTTCCGTTTCCGAGTTTTTGGGTCCGGAAACGGAATAAATTTATGCAACATATATGATAGTGGGTCCAGTCAACGATTTTTTAGGATTCCATGAGACGCTGAAAATGACATCCGGCCTCTTGTGTTCAAGCGAATATCGGAGCTTGGTTGAGATCATTCACAAAGTTTGAGGGCCGGCGATTGGAACCCTAGAGAATGATGACACAAGATGGGCGTTTCAGGAATCTGAATGTTTTTTGAGGGATTTTTTTGGAAAAATGTAGATTTTTCTTTTAAGTTACATTCAATGATTTTGTGAAGCTTTTCTTCTTGATTCCACTTCTTTGCTTGTTTACCGCCACGACTCCAACAAAAATCGAGATAGTTTTTTTTTGCACGTGCAGTCCGTCTCCCAGGAAGGGGTCTCAGCGGAGACAGGTGGAGGCGACCACGGGCAGCGGTGATGCTCGTTTGAGGCGGATCATAAGGGAATTTTCGCATCTCGCCGAGGACTTTTTTTCAATTTTCAATTTCGATCGTTTGATATCCACTCCGATTGGCAAATATGAATCGAAGAAGAAAAAGTAGTCGCTGATTATCTGAAATTGACGACTGATCAGCCTTGAAAACCCCAAGACGGCCAGCAAACTGCAGTTGGCGAACGGGAAAAGCCGGTTTTTTCCTCATCGGTTGTGCCTCATCTAATAGGAAATATATATTCTTCGGACTTAACGTGCCCGACACGTGGCATGTTCTGAAATGCAACCATTTTTCTGAGAAAATAAGGCGGCTGGAGGAATCACTGAATTTCCTAAGCCACATAATTACATTCAAACATATGCGGAGAATTGAGAATTATGAATTTCTCGGGCTATAAAAGCCACTCAAAATTACTGTACACCAGTGATCTTATCTCCGCCTCCTTTTCTTCCTTCACAATTGCTTGTCGTTTTTTTTGCCTCTCCGAAACAGCGAGGAACAAGCTACGATAGCTTGTAGACACACATAGACTCCGAATATGCCATTCAGAGCTGCCTACGTTTACCCAAGCGTATGTAGTTATAGGCGTTTCCAGAGTTCCACAAGAATGTGATGGTGCCTGCCTCAAAAGACAAATTTCAGAATACTTTGAAAAAATTGCTAATGATTTGGTCTGCGCGTTCTACTAGAGGATCACAAGGTGTGCTGACATACTATAGTCCGTTTGTCGACGTTCTGAAGTTTCCAGTGGGTTCCGGATAAAACGATGTCCGGCATGTGGATCGAATCCACACCGCGGATGTGGCTAAGCAGTCCTGCTGGAACACGCGACGCGTGCGACGGAAAAAACGCTGCGCGCGCGTCGTCCATGGGACGCGTTAACCTAGGGATCTCAAAAAAGTAGTTGTTGTTATATAACAGCCATCTCCTTTATCATTTTTTTGCATTTTGTTCATGTTGTTGTTGAGTCATACGTATGATCGGCGTCGCAATCAATATCGTCATCTCCCAATGTGCGAATTCCGTAGAAACGATGGTATGCGGAACATTGCGCCAAAAAAGCTCTTTATAAACAGAAAAACACGAAAAAATGCAACAAATGATAAAGAGAGGCGGCTGAAATGGAACACCTTCTTTTTCTAAGGCCCTCGGTTAACGCGCCCCAAGGACGACGCACGCGCGCAGCGTTTTTCCTTCGCGCGCGTCTCGTGTACCAGCCGAACTGCTCCTTTGCCACACCGCGATGTGGATTCGATCCACATGCCAACGATGTCGTTCCAGTGTCTTAGCCCAACTCAATATTCCTCTATTCGTGGTGAGACCAGATTTGGCTTCCACTCGCCCATGCGAAGCCATATCTTCGTTGGGTGGAGCCGTGTACTTCCACCAACCTTCACCTTCTGGGCAGGTGAAGGGAAAACCTTCACCATTAGGAAAACCTGTAACGACCGGGCAAATGTCCGAAAAAGAAAAGAATGAAAGTGATCCGACATTCATGCAAGTCATTCTCAAGATAGGATAGGTGTCGTTGCCGGGTTTTCGTTCATAATTTTTTGTGCTTAGAGATAAACCTCTGATGAAGGTTGATTTCGGAATTTCCATATAATTCTGCATCGCATAGCGTTTTCAGTTTCGAAAAATACGTTCCCCTTCTTCCAACCGATTTCCGTTTATAAAGGGCATTTTCTTGCCTGAAATTATTGGTTTTTTGCCCATAATTTTTTTGTGCTTAGAAGTCGCATGAGTTTGGCCGCGGAACGCCTACAGCGGAATAGCCGGGTAACAGCTCACACAAAGTCGTGAAAAACTCTACGTTTGGAGACGGAGTAGCACACACACACACACACACACTTAGCCGTCAAGTAGCCCAATTTTGAACGAGAAATATGAGTCAGTCATGCCGAGAGCTTCTGCAAATCCGCGACGTATACGATGGGGTGAAATCAGGAAGGTTTCGTGACAAAATGCTTGAGTTGACTTGCTTGCTCCGGACTCTTCCTTGGGTCACTCCAGCGGCGAAGCTCCAGCTCTTTGTCTGGTATTCCGTGAAGAAACATGTGTCCGCCGAGAAAAGCCACCAACCGCTTGCTAAATAGCCTACGTCTGACCAGCTCGTTCAGATGTGTGTTACTTCGCTGCTATTTTGATGCAGAGTGCCTTCAAAAAGTGTATGCTTCTAGACTTGACGAGAATGTTGCCTATCAACCCTCACCTAACCCTTTGAAGCCAATTTAATGACCACGCATTGTGTTGAACGCGACAAGTACCCCTCCCGAATGCTCATGATTAAATTCTATTCAAAACCTAAAATCATGCCAATCAGCTCATAAAAACCACCATTACCAAGTCACAATGCCCATCACTTTATTCAGACGGCAACGTGGACCGTTCTGGGAGGCATATTCGGATTCAACGTCAAAAAAGAGTTGGCTGGATGTACATACCTTTCCATTGGGATGTCATACATCGATAACAAGACTTCTCCTTAAAGAATGCGCTCAGCTAAATATTGTGCGTTTAATAACAAAGGACACTTTTCAGATAATGCGAGTCTGGATCTTTGCGTTCTTTATTGCTCTATTTTGTGCGATTCTTACGGAAGGCACGAGGAGGCGTTTCACTAATGCGAACGGAAGGACCAGGAGGGTCCGAAGATTTGCTACTGGAGATCCGTTCATTGACGGCGTAAGAGAAGCTGGAAAAATAGCGATACGTGCGATTCTCGCAAATGGAAAAAGTAGAGATCAAGATATGTACAACGAAATGGAAAGGGAGCGCCAGTTGGAACTAGAGGAAATAGAGTCATTCGACAACGGATGAGACCTTTTCAATAAATATCAAAGTATCGTCATTGTTAAATACAATATTGGAAGATAATACAGTATTACAATATAAGAATATTGGAGAAAAAGACGAAAGGCAGAGGAGGCAAAAGAAAACCTCAAAGTGGGCTTTGAGATTTTCTGCTTATCTTAAGACAATTTCATGCGGTTTTCAAAGTCGCCTTCGTGATCGTTCAACCCCCCCACCCCGAGAAAGGAAGCTTCGCCCTTGGGAATTCGCCCGAGTTTCAGGGGCTAAAACATGGTGGACTAGTTGTCCAAGGGTTGTAATTTCCGTCATCTGCAACCGATACATGCGAGCGGACCTGAGCGAACAAAGAGGCAAGCATGATGAGAGGAACAGGGCTGTTGACATTAATTGAGAACCATACCTCAAATCGCCACTGTTGAGCCGGTACGGTCGTCTGAGGAGGCGCATCAAAGTGGCTTCTCGCGCAGGCTCCGGCGCGAGGTGTTATCCACCCCACTTTGGTCCGCCCCCCTTTCCTAAATCGGGCGGTTTGTTCAGCCCCCCCCCCCTTTGCGAGAAAATCTACATCTTTAAACATGCATGGCTGTCCAGATGTGAAAGCGCATTCAAAATTTCATGGGCGCATCTTCAAGTCGAACAGAGCTGCAAAGGGTGGGCGGAGCCTGTTCTCACGCCCTGAGGGCACATAGTTGCAGTTTCGGGCATGAAAACCACATTTAATAATTGGCTGTTCGGATGTGAAAACGCAACCAAAATTTCATAAACGCAGGAGTGGGCGGAGCCTGTTCTCACGCCCTGAGGGCACATAGTTGCAGTTTCGGGCATGAAAACCACATTTAATAATTGGCTGTTCGGATGTGAAAACGCAACCAAAATTTCATGGACGCAGGAGTGGGCGGAGCCTGTGTTTACGCCCTAAGGGCACACAGGCGTAGTTTCGGGCGAAAAAAACCACATTTAATAACTGGCTGTTCGGATGTGAAAACGCAACCAAAATTTCATGGACGCAGGAGTGGGCGGAGCCTGTTCTTACGCCCTAAGGGCACACAGGCGTAGTTTCGGGCAAAAAAAACACATTTAATGATTGGCTGTTCGGATGTGAAAACGCACCCGAAATTTCATGGACGCAGCTTCAAACCGAACAGCGCTACATACAATGGGCGGAGTCTGTTTTAATGCCCTTAGGGCACATGGGTGCAGTTTCGGGTATGAAAACCACATTCAATGATTGGCTTTCCGAATGTGAAAACGCACACCCGGACAGCCAATCAGCCACAGACAGCCACAGCATGCGTACCAACCGCGTGGCACGACGTACCGACCACGTGGCATTGCGTACCAACCAGGGCTGTGCGGAAATATTTTTTAAGATTTTCGGAAACGGAAACGGAAGAAAAATGGCTGAAAAACGCCAGAGTAGGGAAATCCGGAAACGGAAACGGAAGAGAGCGAAAAAATTGTAGTATGCTTCAATAATAAGTTTCGCCGCCACTCATGGTTTGCAACTGCCCTTCAATATTCTGTGATTTCAATCTACTCGCTCACGTACTCGTAGGGTTGCGCTTTGAAACAGCAAGCGAAATGGAGGACAAAGAGATTCGCGCCATACAGGAGGACGTGCTGCTGCTTCTCCTATTGTGCTGCAAATAAGTCTGGTCGAGCAGCTCTTCCTCCTTGTGTGATTTTTTGTTGTTGAGTTCATCTCCTCCATTGATTTTTCTAGTGCGCATGAACAGTGTAGGACATTGTTCTACGACGGTGGGGTCCGTTATAAAAAATCGCTATAAGGCGCCCGCTGAGAGGGCAGTTGGCCATTCGAAGTCGGTCCCAGATGGTGATCTCGAGTCAATTCGTGGACATTGAATAAGGGTGCTGAGAAGATCTTCCCCTTTTCTGATCTCAGAAAAGCCCTTCTCTGGCGGGCATTGGCAAGGTTGCCCTCTTTGCTGAATGCCGTGAATGGATCGTACCTAACTAGTAACTACCGTAGAGGGTATGACAGCCCAAAATCTCTCTGAATTCGCCTAACAGGCTGCTGTTAGCTGATAGTGAGGGTTGCGCTCCAGGGCCGACACCAAATTCGGCCCCTCGTCGACAGCAATAGGTGCTACTAATTGCAGCAGAGCTGGAAATGGGGAGAGGGGAAAATCCAGTACACGCTGGCAACACATGCTGCTGGCAACTAGGGTAGTTAAACTAGATGTCTGCCATGGAGCGCTATTCTTATTGTGCTAAAGTGGAACCCCACGAAAGTTTGAGTATGAACTAGAACTTTTCTCTTCTCCCAAATCACGTTGAGGCGCTCAACGATTTCTGATTCTAGCGCTTCAGTGATAAAAAATCAATCCTAGAAAATCATGTGGTCTTCGAATTGAGCCTGCTGATGGAGAGCTCAAAGAGTCAGTAACTTATCTTCTGCATCTCTGCGCGCAGTCTTGGATGGGCATGCGCTGCAGAGGCAAAAAGAAAAGATTTCTGACTCTTCGGGCTCTCCATCGGAGGACTAGATTGGAACGGAGGATACCTTCTGTAGCCGGAAAAGTCAAGCCCACGCTGGGATCGCCCTATGTGTCGATAGGGGGCCGCAAGCTGAAGGTTCCCGCTTGCGTTCACATATACAGCTTAAACTCTATCTACTACTGTTTTCTTCCGTTTCCGGGCCAAAAAACCCGGAAACGGAAACGGAACGGAACAGCCCAAAAAGTACCGGAAATACGGAAACGGAATCGGAAACGGAACACTTCCGCACAGCCCTGTTACCAACCGCGTCCCAATGCGTGTCCACCGCTGTTTGTATCCGAAAAGCATTCGTACCGTCCGTGAGACACAGCGTACGGGGCATTGCGTGCTGACAGCGTGGCAGTGCGTATCGACCACGTGATCATGCATACCGACCGCGTTTCGGTGCGTATCGACCGCGCTAATTTGCGTGCTGACCGCGTGCAAATTTCGTTCCGAACGTCGCCCATCTCGCGGTCAGTACGCAACTTGCCCGCGTTCGGTCTACCCCATTGTCTGAGTATTTAACCAGCATTTCATATTTTTTCTCATTCTCATTCTCCTGATGAGCTTGCAGTTTTTGCCTCGTTCGTTGTTGTATAGCCTAGAGATTCCTGGAATAATCAAACAAGTTTGAGGCTGGCAATAAAGGATCGTACCAACCCGCATCGAACCACCGACAAGCAGCATTTTTACTGCTCTTCTCGCTCAAAACCCCGAGAATTGATGAGTTTCCTTAAACTGCAGTACACAGGGACAAAAGAGGCGCTTATGCTGCGAGAATCAGGGCCTTTTATGATATACAGGAGCTGTTATCCATTCCCTTTTGACTACGTAGTAGTCCGAAACGCTGATTCTTCAACAGCTCAAAGTGTGGCGTTTGCCGTGTTGTCACTATGGTATAAAGGGAATGAGGGAAAATGTATATAAATCTACAATACCGCTCGGATTTGGTCATGACGCGTCTTTTTTCCCCTTTCTCGCAAAACTCCCATCAAGTTCATCGTCGAGCGAACTTTAGGTAATATCCGTGACACTGGCACTGAGGGCTACCCAATGCTCTGTTGAAGTTTTGATGGGAGCTGAATGAATTCGGAAACCAACCAGCTTTGTATACATATGCGGTAGACGCAGGGAAACGCAGACAGAGGCGGCCACACCCACTTCGCCATAGTACATATTGAGCTGACTGATAGTCAATTCGTTCTCATTTCTTTCGTTCTCAGCAAAACCCCTACAAAGGCTATACCAATGGGTAACCCACAACGCCAGGATCACGAATATCCTCATAGTTCCGCTCTTGTATGAGTTTGGAGCCATTTACGCAAATGGGAATGCGTATAGAACCAGAAAGAGATTTAACTTCCCTTCAATAGGTATTTTTCTTTTTCTATTACGTTCGAGTACTCGAATAGTTTCTGATCTCTTGAAGGTAGGTTTGAGGTTTCTGAATGTGCGATTTTATGAGCTCTGTACGATTATATTCTTTTTTTGCGGTGCTGTGTGCGATTTTATTGTTTCCCGAGTTGACTAAGCGTATCTCATGGGTATTGTTTCTCATGGATATCCAACTTCGTTTTGTTTATGATGCTATGGCCTGAGATGTGAAACCCTGTACATTTTTGTTGATGTTCATCTGATAGAGTATCCTCTGTTAAGTATCGTAATTCTCACGACTCATGGCGCGAGCGGCGCGCGCGATGCTGCTCCTTCCGTCTGTCATGCGCTCGCTCGCTGTCTCTAACCTCCACTCCGCATCAGCACGCGTAGAAACCATGAACACTTCGCGGTTTTCAGCCTGTACGCTACTGTAAATGAAATAATTCACCCAAACCGAGTGTAGTAATCAATCAGTAAATAAAGTGGGTTGTGAACTGTTTTATCCGTGTTGGCGCTTCTCTATATAATCCAAGCTTTGTTATGACGTGATGTGACGATATGGTGAGCGGATTAGCAGCGATAGAGCATTAAGCGGGAAGAGAGTACTGGAGAAGCATGGGTAGAAAGCGGTACCCGTACCCGAAACCAGCACCGCTGTGGCCGCAATCGTACTGGTTTTACTCCCTAGTACCCCCCCCACGATAGGCACCTTTCCATTCTCCAACTGCTATTCGAAATCAACCCATGCCCTCACGACTGGCATTTTTGTGGGGTACGACTCCGCGAATTTTGCGGATGGGTAGCAGCTGTCGGTGCTATTTCCCTTCCGAGTTTATCAGAGGAATAGACTGAGCTTTGCCTGTTCAATGCTTTTTTAATTACTTTGTTTTTCAAAATCAAAATGTGGAAGCAAAAATCATAGCTGCAGTGTCCGACTACTTGAGCAACATTCGATTTTGTTTTCCCACAGGAGGGTGCCTGAAAAGTTAGCCAGCTAAGGGAGGTACATAATCAAAATCATCTTTCCCTCAGATATTTGTGGGGAAGTTCCCGAGAACAATAGACCTGATTTGGTCGTTATCACTCGGTCGAGGGGAGAGGAGCGAGACGTCCTCCTGGAGGGGGACGTCTCGCCCCTCTCCCCCCGAATTATACACAACGATAAGGCTTCGAAACAGTCAACTCGGGGGGAGAACAAGGGAAGTTCGCTTCTCGGTTGTTCCCATGGCTTCCTCACGAACATGATGAATGCGAAAGCAAAGCCGCAGCGTATACGATGATGCAGACGGGCTAGTCGCGAGGTGGTCTCGCACTCTCGCAAGTTGAGGGGGTAGCTCTGCCACTCAAGGACTACGTAAGGCATCCCTGTCTGGGTTTCAGAGAAGCTGATAAGCTTCTCTGTTACCTTCAGTCAGAGGTGAATATTTTTGGACCGATCGCAGTTTTTCAGGCACAGGAGACTGTCAACAACAGCGAGTTCTAGCAAGTCGATTTTTGATGAATCATTGAACCATGGGAAGATCTGCAGTCGGAAGGTCGCGGAAGGACCTGCTCAGATATTCGTGGGGAAGTTCCCGAGAACGACAGCAGAACTTCCCTCGAAACAACTGGGGAACTTTCCCCGAATCGAGGGGAGGCGAAGGGGACGTCTCGATAGCAGAGTAATGGGTGAAGTTCCCACAGCAGGAGTTCTCTTGCTCTCCCGACTGCAGGTCTTTCCGTGACCTTTCGACTGCTCATCTTCCCATTGTTCAATGATTGATCAAAAATCAGCTTGCTAGAACTCGCTGTTTTCGACAGTCTCCTGTTCCTGAAAAACTGCGATCGGTCCAAAAATATTCACCTCTGACTAAAAGTTATAGAGAAGCTTATTAGCTCTTCTGAAAACCAGACAAGGATGCCTTACGTAGTCCTTGAGTGGCAGATCTACCATCTCATCTTGCGAACTGAGACCACCTAGCGACTAGCCCGTCTGCATCATCGTATACGCTGCGGCTGTGTTTTCGCGTTCATCATGTTCGGGAGGAGGCCATGGGAACAACCGTGAAGCAAACTTCCTTTGTTCTTACCCCGAGTTGACTGTTTCGAACGCCTTATCGTTGTGTATAATTCGAGGGGAGAGGGGCGAGACGTCCCCCTCCAGGAGGCGTCTCGCTCCTTTCCCCTCTACCGAGTGGTAACGACCAAATCAGGTCTATTGTCCTCGAGAACTTCCCCCAAATGTGTGAGTTTCCCCTCGACCGAGTGGTAACGACCAAATCAGGTCTATTGTCCTCGAGAACTTCCCCTCAAATTTCTGAGTGCAGTCGGGAGAACAAGAGAACTCCTGCTGTGGGAAATTCCCCCATTACTCTGCTGTCGAGACGTCCCCTTCGCCTCCCTTCAATTCGGGGGAAGTTCCCCAGATGTTTCGAGGGAAGTTCTGCTGTCGTTCTCGGGAACTTCCCCACGAATATCTGAGTCCGGGACGCGTGGTCAGCCCTGGCCCCAGCTATGAACCTTTCGCAACGTTTCCTTCATTATTGCCTATACCCCATCCCAATTTTAATTTTCACTCAAAACACAAAACCGCGACTGCGTCCCATGTGCGATTACGAGACATTCATACGCGCTCGATGCATCAGCTTCAATGTCGAGTCGTGGCAGCTTAAGTTTTTTTTTTCAAAAGTTTTGCTAGGAATTTGAAAGCGGTAATTTTTGTTAAAGAGCTCATGAACTTTGGTTTGTTTTTTATTCTAGCTTTTGAGATTTGTTGGGAAGCAAGGCCACTGATGCAAACATGTATTTATTTAGAGCATACACACATCAAGAATCAACCGCTTTGATTCGCTTCAATTGATATAAATCTCGCCGAGTTTGTAATTGCCGTTAGGACCTTTCAGGCAAGAGTACTCGATATCACCTTTGATTATCTTGTCATTAAGAGGAATCTGAAAACAATAATATTGATAGTGTGAAATGATAGTGCTCCAGCTAAATTTTTTTTGCATACCGCCCACCGGACACACATGAATCGGCCGAGACCCAAATAAGGACTCTGAGTCGTCGTGTTCATATAATTTTGGTGATGTGTTCCATCTCCGGGAAGGGTGTGATTTGGAGGTGGGTGTAGAATACCCTGGAAAAATTTCTCGACGGGATGAAACCCAGGGGAATTTGTGTAATTCTGAAGCGTAATGTAGTGTAACACCTACCCCAGGTTTTAATCCCCCGCCCCGGAACACAAAAACAGAAAATCTCATGAAACGACTCCATGGCTCGCGATATTTGGGACCGGTTGTAGTGATAATCCGTCACCACCAATCCTTTAGCACTCGACGGCAGAGCCGGAATGTCTCGATAGGGTATCGCCAGCCGACTGACTAATCAACTTCGGTCACCCCCTCCCCCCCTCGACAAAGTATGGGGATAGCTCTTGGAAGATGAGTAAAGGTTTCTTAGTAACTGCGTGAGTTTTGTGATTCATGCAGGGGAGTGCGCAAGTAAAATTTCAAATTTCGTGAATCTTAATTACGACAAAACCATCGCAAATCATAAACCGTAAATCGTAAATCGTAAACAGCAAATAATAACAGTTACCACTAAAAACATTTTACTATTGTCAAACAAGAGAAACTATGTACAGGCCATAAAACGGACAATGTCTCACCGTCGACTGCGTACCACGGGCCCCGCGACCCACCGCGCGACGGGCGCCGACGGGTTTTTTGCCGCGCGACAGTTTTGACCGCCGCGCGACGTTTCGGCACCGCCGCGCGTCGGCGAAACTCGTCGCGCGGCGGCCAGAACTCGTCTGCTTCCCGACGCACGTGCGATCGCGCAGCGCGTGGTACGCACTCCCCGGTGAGACTTTGCCCGTTTTATGGCCTGTACCTCCCGTCCTACTGTCCACCGTTGCACGTACTAAGCACATACATGCATATTAGATTGCGTTCAGTATTTGACAGCTAACCACGTCTAAGGGGTATGGTATACTTTGTTGCTGTCATGAGCGAAAGGCATGAAATCTAGCACAAATCGCGGCGAGACCCGCATTGGAGCAACGGCTTCGGTTTTCGTAGGAACAGTTATCGCGTGTGAGCCGCAGCGAAATGTCGCGGAGGGCTGACATACTGCGAGTGAACCAAAGCCTGTCGCTGCTCAGCGCACGGCAGCGACAGGTTTAGAAGGCGGAAGCTCCACGACAGGCGGTCGCTGTCGTTGTGGAGAGCGACGCGACCGTGGCTTGTGAAAGTATACCATACCTTTAATGGGACCGCCTAACCAGTATTTCTTACCTTATCACTGATTCCACAACTTCTTCCCAGGTCTTGAAAAATGCCTGCTTCAGCTGTCCGAGTACCTGCTGGGCAACAGGGTTACAATTATACTTTTAATTCCTCTCCCGAAACGCCAACGCTTTTGTAAGCGTTAAAATAAGCCAAAATTACCGTATCTGAGCGATTTCTTACGGCCCAATTTTAGAACTACTCTCTTTTGCTAGCGGAACCGCAATACATTCGGTAAGGATTGCCCTGATATGTACTTCGAGTTCCCTACTGAAGGTTGGCTCAAACTCGGTGCACGTACGTCGAAAAATATGGAGCCGAACTTGCGCCAACCTTCAATAGAGATCGCAAAGTATCAGTCCGACCCGTGGCAACTCTGTATTGTCTAGAGCCGAGTATCGGTCGCCCACCGCAAATTATTTTTTCCTATATCTTCTAAATACCTTGCAGATTCATAGCTTTATGGTTTCTAAATTTTGCCGCTTTGTGTAGTTCAGCTCCCATAATGGAGGAATGTAGCCAAGACGCCCAAAAAAAAACGTTCGCTTTTGGGATAGATAAAGAAAAATGGCGAAGATGAGCCTTTAAAGAAGCGCTCACGCCTTTTCTGAGTGTCCGCTTGCCGCGGACGAAGAAAAGTTAACTGGAGGCAACGGTTTTGAGATTCAAACTTCTTGGGTAAAAAAGGACGCCCCTCTTGTTGATTTCTGTCGACTCAGAGTAGACATATTCTACTCAAAAGGCGGGCCATGAGCAGTATTTGAAGCAATTTTTGGATAGCTCAGACCGCTTTGCTCGATTTTTTGGCGCTAATCCAGTAGTAGGAATCACAACAGTTCGTTTCCATAAAAAAATCGAATACAAAGCACTCGTGGAGAGTGCTTTCAGACTGCATTTTGCCGCAGGCGGCAGCTAGTGAGACGTGCGCGGCACGCAACGCGGATCAGTTATCCAGCGCCTCCAACTCCGACCGTGTGTCCCGCTTTGAAATGATAGAATCGCGTCAAAGAATGATAATGGGATCGTGTTTTAGTCACACGTTGGTCCCATCTCCTTACCAAAAATATTGATATACGCAAAGTGGGATTAGAGCAGGTCAATTGGAGATATCTTGTTATCAACTTTCATTGCATATATTTATTTTTATTTACGAAAAATCACGATTTACGGTCCAAAATGTCGTAAATCGTAAACCGTAATTACGAGTCCAAAAAGCACCGTACATCGTAAAATCGTAAATCGTAAATCGTAATTACGCACACCACTGGTATATACCCATTTGGTTACCCATATTCGCAATCTCAGGTGATCATATCATTCGGAACGATTCCAGGTTGAATAACTTATGAGAACTGGGGTTCCTTTTTGCAGAAAATGTCTCGCAAAAGAGGAAACATTGGGAGAAGAGCCAAATGATTCGAAAACATACCAACTTGACACCTTCCTTCTTGTCCTCGCAGCCTACGGGTATCCAATCCGCTTCGCAACACAAAGCTGAGGTCATCCTCTCATTGCATTGGCGCACGAGACCGTCTTCATTTGTCTGCAATTTACTCGGCATAAATACTCGAAAAAATAAAAAACTACCAAAATAAGCTTAGATGGAAAAAAGCTGAAAATCTATGAAGGTAGCGCGGTGAAATCGGGCTGGAATTAGAGTTCTGTAGGGGTCCTACCACTCGAAACCCAGAAGACGGTTTAGAAAAGAGAAAAAAAGAAAAGCATATTTGATCGCCACCACTGTCTTTAAGGTACGCGAGTCGCCATAGATAGTGACCAAGGAGGCAGTCATTTGCCAACGGTATGTGAGACACCCATGAAAGTGAGGCAAGCGCTGAGGTACATGATGGCGGCGCGATGTGCGAAGCAGCAAGCGAAATAGCAATTGTAATCACGAGAGTCATCCGCCGCCATCTCGATCATGGGCTGAGTACGTCCGGGGCGGTGACATCGAGAGGAAGGCCACCCTCTTTTTTGATCTCTCCATAGGGATATGACCACCCGTACTGAAGTTGGGCGGAAGTTTGATTATTGAGCTAGTGATTCTAAAGTTTGGCAAGTGAACTGACAATTGGGTACTGTAATATTAACCTTTACTCAAGGATGAAATGCCTTGTGAGGGGAAACACTATGAGGCCTATCATCTTTGGAAAACCGTGAAATGTGGATTCAGTCATTGGCAACATTGTCAGCCGTATTCCTGGAAGGCATTTAATCAATCGCGCCGATCACATGTTCGATTTTGGCCGACCTTACAAGGGAAGTGTTTAGGGTGTAAAACGCGTCCGCAATAACATCTGGTAACGTCGGTATCTATTCTCAGAAAAATCAAAACAAGTTACTTGTAATATAAATGTAACTTACTTGAATGTCTCAAGTAACTTACATTTATATTACATGTAACATACATTTATATTACATGTAACTTAAATTTATATTGCATGTAAGTTACACTTATGTTACATGTAACTTACAGTTATATTTTCACTATGGGTGGCCATCACGTGACGCAGACGACACGCGACACAGAGAGCGCGTCCCAGACCACACACTACGCAAAATTAATGTTGTGCGAGGCCTTCCCTGCTGGTGGGGGTCAAGTACCTCAAACTTGGGTAATTGAACCAACAGCAACGCCAGTCGAAAGCCCGACCCCGCGAGTGCGTCGTATATCCCCTTTGGAAATATCTTCTCGGCCGATTTAAGTTACTTGCGACTTATATTGTGCCATTTAAGTTACTTGTAACATATCGGAGGAACAGTGCACAAAGTGTCCTCTCAGAAATCGAAAACAAGTTACTTGTAACATATCTTAGCCGATGTAAGTTACTTGCGACTTATCTCAGGTGATTTATGATACATGTAACATATCGGAGACGCACCGCACGCAGCATCCCGCCGATATGTTACATGTAACTTGAATAAACTTAGATAAGTCGCAAGTAACTTATATCGGCTCAGATATGTTACAAGTAACTAGTTTTCGGCCTTTTATGCTACGAGTAACCTGTTTTCATTTTTCTGAGATCCCGCCGATATGTTACATGCAACTTAATGACCTGAGATAAGTTGCAAGTAACTTACATCGGCTCAGATATGTTACAAGTAACTTGTTTTCGGCCTTTTATGTTGCAAGTAACTTGTTTTCATTTTTCTGAGTAGTGGCTCAATAGTAAAACTGCGCAGTATCCCGCCCCGAGCTGCATGTTTCAAGAAGTTACTAGATTTAAAAGGTCGATTTTTGTGCTGCTTGTACTTTACGAAAAGCGCATTGGTCTTCGAAGAAACCTGGAAACGGATCTCATAAATGTGTTTAACGCCCAAGACTACCCCCTGAGCGAAGCTTGGGTGAACGCAAATTTTCCTAACCTTCTCCAGACTGACAACGTTTTGGACTTAAACGGATTTTTGGTTGGGCGTTTATTAATACCAATAAAAGGCTCAAGAGCCGTTTCAGAAAAATGTTCCAGATTTCACTTAAAGTCCTTCCGGGGATCGTTATTTTTTGGGGCGCTGATCACGAAGATGGGGATCACTTGCCGATTTCCCACAGTTTTTGACTTGATTCGTGCAAAGTTCCCCATCGGGCGAAATTTTGATGGCGCATCGCACCTTTTGGCGAGTTCCGGAACGCTACGGTAGAAGTGGCTCAAATTGTTTCTCTAGGTTTTTGGAGCGCTAAACACGAATCTGGAGTCCGTTTACCGATTTCTGGCAGATTATGGTAGACTGGTAGTTTGGTGAAAGTCTCAGATTTTACTCTAAATTTGTATACGGGGGTTATTCGGGGTGGAGAATACGAATTTGACGTCAGTTTGTCGGTTTTCGATGCAGTTCTCGAAGGCACCATGAAATTAATTCTCGGTTGCTCTATTTGTTTCTATTTTTTTTTCTCAGTAGGCCATCCCTCTTGGAACCCCACAAGCTGTCGGCTGCTACGGATCTTACTCACAACAATTTTTTTTTCTAAGTGAATGGTCACTGATTTTCGAGGGTCTCTAGATGAGAACGTCAGATCTTTCATATAGCGGCAATGTTTTCGCAAGCGAGAAGATTAGTTTGCTTAAGCTTTTTTTTAGTCAAACTGGAAGTATTGTTTATGTATGTGTTGTACTTTTATGTTTCTGTTCATCGTTTATGATTGACAAATAAATGATAATGATAATACTTAGGTAGGTTTTTCCCCCTAAATGGAATGGTACTAACCGTAACCTACTGTAAACCTCAGGGTTTCGAAAAACGGACTCCAGATTCGTGTTCATCACTCTAGATTACCGCTACATACAAGTTTTGAGCAAAATCCGAATTTTTTTTGGAACTCCAAAAAATGCCTGATGGATACTCCTGCTTTTTTTGCGAAGCTTGAAAAATGCTCATAACTTGTTCGAACCTGCAGCTCGGGGCAGGTTACTGCGCATTTCTACTATTGAGCCACAAGAGATACCCATGATACTAGTCGTTTTCGCAGATGCGTTTACCACTCTAAAAACTTTCCTTGTGAGGTATTCCTATTTTTCCATTCTATCCTCGCTGTTTTTGCTTTATTAGGTTGGCTTTCATAAAAATGCATGTGAGGTGTTTTGTGTTCTGTGTCTTGTTTTCACATCTAGCGGGTTTCTGTCTCGAATAAGTTTAATGAAAAAAATTTTCCTGGAGCTCTACTTAAAGCACCGTCCTTTTTGTTAAAAAAATATGCTGCTTAACTGAGATTATTGCTGATTTACTAATAATTTTCAGCTATTTGAAGTGTTAAAAAAGGTCAGAGAAAGAAGCGAGTTACATTTTTCGTTAACTGTTTCTACACCAACATTTTTTATACAAAGCGGACTTTTCCACAAACTTTTTTCCTTCTCAGAACCCTGATTAAGTTGATCTGGAATCGTAACTGCGATCCGAATGTTGCGCCACGAACATCCTCTATCAGTGATGTATGGGGTGCTTGATGATTCTGTTATAAACTATCTTCTCCGGGAAAAATTCTGGCACGCCGTAGCGGGCAGCCAGTGGTGAAACGCGAAAGGCAAGCGAAATCGGGGTGGGATCAAGAGTTCCTCACATCATTTTTACCCCACCGGCGTGCGGTTGTCTGCAGCTGAGGCCCGGAATGTTGTTCCGACGAAGACATGTAGGTACATATTAAGCTAATACATATCACCCACCCAAGTCTCTCCATGACTGTAGGGATGCCCAGCATGTATGCATTTCCTGACGCCAATCCAACAATCACTTGCGACACCGGAGACTCCAATACACAGGAGCAGGAGCAAAGTTTTCATTCTGCAAAGCATATAAGCTAAAGCATTATCACAACAGATCTGCTGCCGATAAGAATTTGTGGTCACTTCTGCTGAAACGTCCTATTTATTGATGAAAATCACCGTAATCCTTTACCACGTGTCTGATTTTGCTCGTTATAGATTATGCTGAAAACACAATTCTGAATTAATTTATGCCAACATTCCGATTTCTTTCTTGCCATTCTTTGCTGTTACCAGGAATTCTTCTCGGTGGCGAAACCGCACTACACGGCCATATAATATTACTGAACGCTCACCTTCAGTACCCAGAACACACACATACCTTATTTTTATGCTAACTAACTCAGTCAAGAACGCTGAGTAGCTATTGTCTGTCCGGAGGGAAGTGTCCGTCTACTCGATAGGCGTGCGTGTCTAGCGGCCGTCACTAGAAGCATATTCTGGTCGAGCCTTTCGACTGCTTCGAAAAATTCCGTTTGCGATGGCCGAATTACACTCTCGCATACCACGTTAGCGGACGGTCCTTTTTAGGCAGACTTTAGCTGTATCAACGCCAAAGAAAGCGAGGAGGCAATATGCGCAGAATGTCCGATACCAGGTTCAGAACAGCGAAAGAAATCCAACCCTCTTCTGAACTTATCCCGTATACTGATCATTCTTATCTCTGTGCTGGCTTTTATTGCTCAGTAACGCTCTTTAAAGGACCTCTTGGTAATCTGTGGGCGAATCCCTGACTCGACCGTAGGGATTTTGCTTTGGAGACTATGCGACACTCCTAGTGACGGGGAGTGTACTAGATCGGTACTCTTCGAAGTGACCGGCACTGCAATACGTATCATGAAAGGGCAACGCGCCTGACAGGGCCATGTACAACGTTTCGGAAAGTATCATTCTCGAGCGACTCATCAAACGTCGTGAGGAAACGACCAGAGAGGAGGAAGTCGGTTTTCGACCTGAGAGATTGACCATCGACCAACGGTTCGTCGTGAGAAGAGTAATTGAATCGTGGCAGCGGTGGTCAGAGCCATTACAGCTTGCTCTGTTGGACTTTGTAGTCGCATTCGACTCTCGTCATCGTGATCGATTGCTTAACGCTCTGCAAACCGGTGGAGTCTCGGAAAAGTATGCTCGACTAATGGATGACATGAACAAACGAACAACAACAGCAGTTCGTACGCCTGTCAAACTTACGTCAGCTTTCGAGGTGAAAACAGGAGTAAAGCAAGGAGCTGTAGCAGAACCTTTTCCATTCAACTTCGGCGTTAATGACATCATGCGTAGAGTTGCAGAACAGTTTCCAGCGAACGTGATCCTAACACCATCGGGACGCTCTATTGTAGGCCTGGAGTACGCCGACGACCTTGTCTTATTTGCTGAAAACAACGCAAAACTGCAAATTATTGTCAACCTGGTTCCGAAGCGTGCCGCAGCCTATAGACTTCGTCTTCGCCCGGAAAAATGCAAGCAGATGTGGATCTCTCAGAGGCCTTCAGTGAGAGTTTGTGTGGACGAACAACGTATCGAACTGGTTGACGATTTCTGTTATTAGGGCTGTCTGTTAAAGAACGATGACAGTTTCGCAGCGGATATTCAACAACGATGTGCAAAAGCTACATCTGCATTCAGATCTCTGACCGGGCTACCTCCTTCGCGAGAGAGGTCAAGTTGCGCGGCTACTTATCCGCTATTCGCCCTATCATGATGAACGGATAGGAGACGTGGGCATCACCGAAGACGCAGGTAAAAAAGGTTGGATTGCACGGAGAGCAAGCTGCTCAGCCGTTTGCTCAGATGTTTCATTAGATTTGACTTTTAGATTAAATTTCTAATTGTAGTAAAGTTGTTGAATTGTTTTGGCTGATGTTGGTACATGTTCGCGTCGTATAGTATCCAACTCTCATCTCCTGTCACCACATCCTCCAGAAAGTCCTTCCTGCTGATAGTCGCCGAACCAATGCCGGATCAGAAAGCTTTAACAACAGCGGAAGTGTTTTTAATCGGTTGGTAGCACGCTTCGGTCTACCAGTAACTCTTGTAACGGAACACGGCACTAACCTCACTAGTGATCTGTTTCGCGATCTACTACGTACCTTAGGGATAAAGCACAAAATTAGCACTCCATACCACCATCAGAGCAATGGACTTGTGAAACGAGCTAATCACACTATACAGGAGTTGGCTTCCATAGCCACGCAACAACACAATGACAATTGGGATCGCGTCTTTCACTTTGTCGTGTACACGTACAACAGCACCGAAAGTTCGTGCACCGAATACACACCTTACTTTGTAATCCATGGACATGAACCTAACAACATCTTTCATCTGGCCTTACATCTACTTCAGATATAGTACGAGAATGTGGAAATGCTGCTCAACAAACGACTATGCCAGGAAAGGTGTGGAATGAGGTAAAGAAAACATCCCCAAGCACAAATAAGCAGAAACACTATCACAGCCTTCGCATGGGCACTCGCACGTCGGAATACCAACCCGGCAACCAAATCCTATTTCGAAAAGAGGAAACGAATAAATTTTCGGCTCGATTTAAAGGACCATATACCGATAAAATAGACTAGACCAATGTGACAGTTTGGGATAGGAAAAAAGAACGGACCATTCACATGGACTATACCAGGGCTGTGCGTAACTGATTTTTGTAATTTCGTTAATCCTGAATCGTAATTTTTCATATTCCTCGTAATTCGTAAGTCGTAATTCGTAACCGATAATGAGTAATAGGCCCACACATAGCTCAAACCTCATTCGATGTGGAAACACCTTAGCATTTCAGTGATGAGGTGATTTCATATTGAAGGATGTTGGAGGTTGGGTTTCAAAATGATACTTTTTTGAGCAGCTTCCGAATGAATATTCAGTAAACACACATGGGATAGAAACGACTTTAATAGACAAAATGGAAACTCCAAGCTTAATCAAGTACCAAACCCAACCCCGTTTTCCCTAACTTTTAAATACCAAAACATAGAAAATCACCGCTTCACCACACACAGTTCAGTTGAAGCCAAGGAGTGCAACATTGTGATGAGAAAAAAAAATCACGGTTCGATAGTTTTAAGCTGAATCTTTTAAGGAAACGCTTGAATGAGGTGGCTATCACAAAGGGGTTAAACATTTGTAAAACCATTTTTTGACGCATAAATGAAGTCTGCCCTCTACAAATGTGAAGCGTCGCTCTGAGCGGAGTTACATATGAGTGTTTCCCCCCATAAGTTTGTTAGGGTGGAGACAGCGGTCTGAGAGGTGAAGGTTCCCTCCAGATTTCTTATTAAAAGATGAACAATTTCTTAATCTTATTTTACTTTGCAATTAGAATTTGCTTAAATTCGTGATTCTTGAAACATGGGAGAACTTTTTTGAAAAGGTACGTGATTCCGCAGCCAATTTTTTGAAAATGTTCCGAACCATCTGCTGAAATTACCACTTTTCCTCTCGTAGCCTCTGGAGAAAGGCATCTATCAAAGGTTATTCCATTAGGTGTCCTCGTGAATTCTTTGTCGATAAGTGTTTTCAGGTTATAAAAATATTGTTCCGATTTTTCAGCAGATTTGGATTCATGAAATACCACATTTTGCTGGTACGCTTCAAGCCGCTGAAGATGGATGCGTGGGGAACAGGGATGTGCTTCGATTGCCATTTGCCGTTGGCCGTTTTTCGGCCAATTTCGGGATTTTTTTTTGCCGTTTGTCGTTTACCGAAATTTTTATTATTTTTCCGGCAAAACTGGGCAAAACATTGGAAGGGATGCCGCCTATGCTCGCGGCTATGTGGGCACTGGGGGTAATCCGAAAAGGGATAAGGTTTTTTGCCGTTTGCCGGCCGTTTTTGGGATTTTCTTGCCGATTGCCGAAATCTCAAAATCGTTTACCGCACATTCCTGGTGGGGGAGCTGTTTTTGAAATGGCCGTAAAATTTTGCAACGAAGGGTATATTGGGTCCCAACCTTCAACGGCTCCATCAGCCACAAAGGTATATAGAACCGAGCCCCTTATTTATTGTCTACCTATATCGGCACTGAATTGCTGTCCGCAGTTGTAGACGACCGTTTTTGCACTTTGCAAAGAGCTTGAAGACAGTCGTGCTGGGACGAAGTTCAATCGTGTCAGGACCTCGTGGTCTCAGCATGATCCCCTTTCCACTACAAGTGGGAACAGCGGTTGTCTGCAAGTGCGGACCGGAATTTCGCTTTGATATAGACTGTAGCTCCGCCAAAGGTCTAAGTCCTTCGCGTTCATCAAGTTGTGAGAGCATTCCATGGAAGGAAATACATAGCTATGAAGCTCAGCTCTACCGTAGTGCTCGCATTTGGAGCAATGAACGGTTGAAACCTATCAATAGATTTAGGCCGGTCAAAGGAAGAGCAGCGCGGTCGGTCATACCTAAATCTCGTTATCAGCAATTATAATTCGCCATGACCGACCCTAGTGTTGAGTACACCCGGCTGGGAACGTCAGGGTAGGGTTTCGTCGAACATTGAAATCAGTAGGAATAATCAAATATCAGGAATGTGACAGAAGTGTTAAATTTGTACATATTTCACTTTACCGCGAAATTGCATTGTTCCTTCAACCGCGTTTTCAGGTTGCGTTACGATTTGTTACGATTTTCGACCGAAATTTCGTAAATCGTAAAAATTGTTGCTAAAAAACGTCAATAATTCGTAAATCGTAATTCGTAATTCGTAATTACGCACAACCCTGGACTGTACCAAACTATCAAATCCTGCCTGTAATTTTTCAATGGATCGCTAACAACTTCTCAACATCTTCTACAAATCCAGCGGCACTTCCACGCAAACGACACCTTCTCCAAATCTAGCCACATTTATTTGCAATCGACACCATCTCGAAATCTAGCATCATTTATTCGCGGAAACAACCACTCTGAGAGTTTTGGCCGCGAAATAGCCCACCAGGCTCCGCAGCGGCTCCTGGTAGGCTAATTCACGGCTATTTTTCGGCTTTCCACGGAACGGACAAGAAGCAGCCGAGAAATAGCCCAGATAACACCCGAGAAATACTCAGAAGTAAACAGAATCAACCAAGGCGCAACCGTCGCCAGCTCGCCGAGCCACCATCTGGGGCCGCCAGCGCTTGGGCGGGGACTCCAGAGGCTGAACGAGGTCCAAGTATCTCAAACTTGGGTAACTGAACCGACGGAGGTGCTGACATTTGAATCATGCCTCTGGAATGCTGCATATATCTACCAGGAGAGCACTATTTCTCGGCTATTCCGCGGCTATTTCGCGGCGAGCATTATTTGGCGGCTATTTAGCGCCTATTACGCGGCAAGCAGGCATTTCGCGGCTATTTCTCGGCCAAAACTCTCAGAGCACCTGCATTCATTTTCTGGCAGTCCTCGGAAAGAACCACTTCAACCTATTCACCAACTTCTAGAAAAAATAGAGGAGGACAAAAACATCCCATACTTCTCGACCGAACGCGACCACTTCAACATCTTCATTCTAGACAAGAAATAGGATCACCAACTATAGCGGAATGGACTCGTAATGCTCATTCAAAGTCGAACATGGCGCTTCTTCTACAACCTGCTCGCTACTGGCGACGGCGAAACGACGAGCACAACGTTTCTTCACCCGCCAAATAACAAATCCCACAACAACGATGACAGGCATGTCGAGTATAACTACAAAAGTATGAGATTACCATAGAAATCCACGAAAACAACCAAGACACCAACTTACCGAAACAAGAGATGAAGAAAATGGGCAGAAATGGACGTGCAACGGTAGGCAGAATAGTTGGCGCACAATCGCCACTCACACTGACATCATCGCAACGGCACTGAAAGGAGCCCGAAATCTCCACGCACATGTCAGCGGAATGGCCCGATTTTGGACAGTTAACCCGTGAATCAATCGATTTTTGCAAATGAGGAACGATTCGACAAGCCATATGGACTACTTCAAAACAAAAAAAGGTTTCATTCCTACAGACGTGGCCGACTCAGGCAATCGCCGCATTCAATGCGTGTGGAATACGCATTCAACTTGAAAACAAGGCGGTTCCGAGCACATTCATGGAACGTGCTGCTCTAGGAGCACGTGCTCCTATTGTGCTTCAGAATACAGGACGTGCTCCAACAAATAAAACGTTCAATGTTCGCATGATACTTGCATGATGCACATCCAACTCGATGACGAAACGATTTTCCAAAAAAGGAAGGCATACGACGCATTCTTAAGGCGGGATTAAGAGGCCCGCAGCGTCACCGGTCCAATTACCTAAGATTGTGGCACTTGACCTACGCGGCCGCTGGAGGCTTCGTTCAACCGCTGGCTGCCCCTGATGGAGCTTGGCGGGCTGGTAGAGTCGTATGACGGTGTGCCGGCCGCGTCGCGTGCCGGTGTGCTGCTACGATAGCGCTGGACTACCTTGCAGCACGTGCTCCTGCAGGAAAATTTTGTAGCACGTGCCCCTGCGATAAAATTTTGCTGCACGTGCTGCTGTTTGTAACACGTGCTCCTGTGACAGAGCCTTCCGATGGGTGTGGTCACTATAGCTGAATGCATATTGAACACGCATTGAATGCCGCGATTTTCTGAGGACACCGCCACCTGCCAGCTGAGCCAAACACAAAGCGGAACTCCAGAGAGATTCACATATTACACGAAAACTTGTACTTATACGGTTACCTTTTTCTCGAAATTTAAATACGAACATGTGATGTGTGTTTTCTTTGCATTTTTTTATTTTTCTTATAAAAAAATATCAATAGTAATTGCACACATGAACCTACTACTTACTGTTTTATGCATTTTTTTCATGCCATTGTTGTCATGATCTCTTATTTTTGCTTGTTGCATCTTCGTTGCAAACTTTATAGCTTAATTGTTCCGATAGTCAGGAATCGCCTTAGCATCTTCAAGGAACTCTACACGATCTCGTCAACTCAATGACAGAGAAGAGAGAACCCCAGACTCCCGCTCAGGCAGAATTTCAGGGCGGAACTTTTTGGAGGGGTAGGATGCCAGAGTGGAAGAACTTTGAAGCTATATTCGAAGTTTCAGCATCTGGAATCTACGCGGATAGATATGAGATTTGTTTTCAAAAAAGTGGTAGAAAAGCAAGCCTGGAGCTCGATATCAACTTTTTGGCAACAACAAGAGCAAAAACTAATAACGGAAAAACCGAAACGACAACTGTACGATTCAAGGATGAACAATATCCTTGCCCTAATAGTACAACTACGACAAGGATACCCCAAGACCGCCAGTACGCCTTGAAGACATCATGCATAAAAGCTGGCCAGGATCAACGGAGAGGCAGACTTCATCGAATGAACTTCTAGAGCATTTTCTAATCTAGCCCCACTTCTTCTGTATCAATATTTTATCTCTTTTTCACCCTGTCCCTTGAAATGAGAATCCTCCTCCTAATCTTTTGCAGGTGATTGTGTCTGGATCAGACCTCTCAGAGTTTTTTGTGTGAGAAATGGTTGTTTCTGATGTTTGTCACCAAATAAAACATCTTCATCTTCGTGCAGAGAACCGTTCAGAAAACCCAAACTGATTCAGAACATCTTGCGCTCGTATCATTGACATCCCTGTTCCCTTTCCTCACAGAGAGCGTTAATCCTCACGTGGAAAAGTTTCGTAAATAATCAATCGCCAAAGTTATACCCTTATGGATAACGGGTTGGCCAAATCTAATTCCCGCACCCGTACATCTAGTGTCGCTGGTCAGGCACTTATACTACCCTCTACCAGTTAGGTCCCGTCCACCTTTTCCAGTCCTCTGCGCACACCCAGTTAGGTGCCGCTCACTTTTCACAGCGCCCTGTGCACTCCTTGTTGAATACCGGCCATTTTCTCAACTCTCCATGCGCTCCCAGTTGGGACCCGTCCACTTTTCCCGGCGTTCTACGCACTCACAGTTGGGTGCCGCCCACTTTTTTCAGCGCTCTATTCACACGCAGTTGGATCCTTTCCACTTTTCCCCGGCACTCTGTGCACTCCCAGCTGTGTGTCGCCCACTTTTCCCGGCACTCCACGCGCTCCCAGTTATGTCCTGTCCACTTTTTCCAGCGATTTCTGCACTACTAGTTAGATCTCGGCCACTGTTGTTGGCGCTCTGTGCAATTACGGTTGCGTCCCGACCTTTTTTCCCGGCGCTCTGTGCACTCCCAGTTGGGTCCCGTCCACTTTTTTCCGGCGATTTCTGCACTACTAATTGGATCTCGGCCACTGGTGCTGGCGCTCTATGCACTCCCAGTTGTGTCCTGACCACTTTTTCCGGCGCTGTTCCCAGTCCATGTTAGATTCTGCTTACTTTTCTTAGCGCTTCGTGAACTCACAACTGTGTGCCGGCTACTTTCCCACCGCTCTACACGCTCCCAGTTGGTTATTGTCAGCTTTTTCCGGCGCTCTACGCGCTCACAGTTGGGTCCCGAACACTTGTTCCGGCTCTCTACTCTCTCCTATTTGGATCCCGACTACCTTTAGCGGCGCTCTATGCACTCCCAGTTGTGTCCCGACCACTTTTTCCGGCGCTGTTCCCACTCCATGTTAGATTCTGCTTACTTTTCTTAGCGCTTCGTGAACTCACAACTGTGTGCCGGCTACTTTCCCACCGCTCTACACGCTCCCAGTTGGTTATTGTCAGCTTTTTCCAGCGCTCTACGCACTCACAGTTTGGTGCCACCCACTTTTTCCAGCGCTCTACCCACACGCAGTTGGATCCTTTCCACTTTTTATCGGCACTCTGTGCACTCCCAGCTATGTGCCGCCCATTTTTCCCGGCACTCCACGCGCTCTCAGTTGGGTTTGTCCACTTTTTTCGGCGCTCCACGCACTCCCAGTTATGTCCTGTCCACTTTTTCCAGCGATTTCTGCACTACTAGTTGGATCCCAGCCACTGGTGCTGGCGCTCTGTGCATCCACGGTTGCGTCCCGACCACTTCTCCCGGCGCTCTGTGCACTCCCAGTTGGGTCCCGACCACTTTTTTCAGCGCCCCCTGCACTACTAGTTGAATCTCGGCTACTACTGCTGGCGCATTGTGCACCCACAGTTGGATTATGACCAGTTTTCCCGGCGCTCTATCCGCTCCCAGTTGGGTCCCGGCCTCTTTCCTCGGCGATCTGTGCACTCCGAGCTGTGTGCCGCCCTTTTTTCCGGTGACCTATCCCCTCCCAGCTGGGTTCCGTTAACTTTTTTTTTCCGGCGCCCTCTGTACTCCTATTCGGATTTCGGTCCTTTTTCCCCGCGCTCTTCGCACTCCCAGCTGTGTGCCGCCAATTTTCCCCGAGGCTCTATGTGCTACCGGTTGAGTCCCGTTCACATTTCCCGGCATTTTGTGCACTCCCAGGTAAGATCCGCACACTTTTTACAGCGCTTAGCTTTAATTTTGTTCCGTAGAGGGGGCACGCGGTACCTGAAGGACCCAAAAAAAATCCTTTAGACACACACACTGTAAAATTCACAATTTTTCAATATCTCGTGACCCACTGAACGGATTCTCCTGGAATTTACACAATGGTGATAACTCTTCCTGCCCTATTTTTTGTGGAAGTCTCTAGTTCAAAGGTTTCGCCCTAACCGAGATTCTGAAATGAGGGACGTGCGCAGAGGCAATCCTTTATCAAATCAAGTGCGCCCTTCGCGCGCACCACAATTTGTTTTTAATTGTTGCTTTTTTCACTAAGACCTATATAAAGCTTGAATATGATTGCGAATATGTATTTATTTAGAGCACACACACATCAAGAGCCCACCGCGTTGATGCGCTTCACTTGATATAAATCATAGCGAATTTATAATTGCCGTTAGGACCTCTCTCGCACGAGTACTCGATATCGTCGACGATTTTCCTACCGTTGAGAGGAATCTGAAAACAATAATATTGATTGTGTAAAATGATAGAACTACAGTCAAACTCTTAGGCAGGCCGCAAACTGGACACATGTGTTTAGACCAAGGCCCAGATTGCTAGTCTAAGTCGTTGCGTTTATAGCTTTTTTTTCGTGAGATGTTGCAACTCCGGGGCCAATTTTTCCGAGAAGATGGAACTCTGGGCATTCGGTGTGATTATAATGTGTTACGTAGAGTAACACCTACCCCAGGTTCTTGACGAAAATCAGAACACAAAAGCGGAAAATCTTCAAAAATTGCTCCATGGCTCGCGATGATTGGGACTGGTTAAGTTAACCATACGTAACATCCGAAAATTTCCCAGGCGGCGTCAAAGCTAGTATGTTTTGATAAGGTACAGCCGGCTGATTGACAGATTGGCTTCGGTCACTCTGCCCCCCCCCCCACCAAATTAGAGTGAGAGCTCTGGGGCCGAATGCATCAACAGGCTAGGTTGGGGCACGGGCAGTGCAGTCCGCGCCTTTGAAGATCTCCGTAAAATACAAAATCAATCCCTGCTGCCTCAGCTAAGAGGCTGGGGGCACACTTGATTAGATGATCTATTGTCCTCGCACCGCAATCGTCAATGATGCCGACTGCCCTGCCCCTGCCCTAACCCGGCATGTTGATGCATCCGGCCCCTGAGAATATAAGTGATGTTTCTTAGTGTCTCTGTGTTATGCTCGACGATTTGCGCTGCATAACTGGAACCTTGAAAGGAATTAAAAGCAGGGATTATGAAACTGGTTGAATCTACCGTATCTACCATATTGCTAACAAAGACTCGCAATCTCAGGTAAGCATCTTCTTTAGAACCTGTTTCTGATAAATAACCTATAAGAACTGAGAATTTTTCTTTTGTAGAAACTATCTTCTAAAACAGAAAATGTTGAAAGAGGGATTAAATATTGCAAAAACATACCAACCCGACCCCATAATCAGGGTCATCACAGCCTACGGGATACCAGACAGCTTGACAACACGATGGTGATCTCATCCTCTCGTAGCAGTGAAAAACGAGACCGTCTTCAGTTGTCTGCAATAGAGATGATTTCAATCTACTCACCATAAAATGCTTCTCGAACAAGCATCAAACCCTGAAGGCAAGAAGGCATTGAGCAGGGCGAAGGCATGTTCCTGGAGGAGCATATACTTCTATTCATTATCGAATCGTATTTCAATAAATCAGAACGAAGTTTGCCCTATCCAGAGAGTCTCCGCAGCAAAGCGTCAACGTTAGGCATCATAGGCTAGGGCCAACCTGACATTTTTTTATTAGTCGGAGAAAACGACAGCATTCAAATTTCGGAAATTCGATCAGCATCTGACATTGTAACCGATGTCCAGTCAATTATAGCGCTCCGTGGAGATTTTCCGCAGACGCAATTACCCTGCTTCGACAAGTTTTGTGGTTCGCTCGGAAATGAAAAGAATCACTCATTGTTGTTTAGTAATGAGGATTTTCAGATACTTTCAGTGTATATTTAAGGGACCACAGCAGTTTCCTAGGAGTGGAAGAAAGCTCTCGTTAATTAACAGCCGGTTGAAGAACTAATTGTTGCCGGGCTTTCGGAAATGTGGAGGCAATTTATAAAATTTTCGCCTGATCACTCCTAGCCAAAAGACGAGAATATATCTTCCTAGAAACTACCTACTTTGCGTTTTTCATGCTCTCTTCTATGCGCGAATTCTCTGGACCACACTCATGGAGTGTGGTTCACCAGGAAACTTTCGAGTAGAGACGGAAGATAGTGTGTAAAAAGGAGAACCTTCCCACCTATATCTCTTAATGAGTTATCAAGGGGGTGGTGTCATCGTGGGTATCAAAACCCTTTGAGGAGGCGGGAGTGTTTCAAACGGGGAGGATCGTGGGAGGAAAGCAGGGCTCCTGATTGGACGCAACATGAGGGTTAGCGACAGCCCACTCGCTGCGTCTCTGGCCTCGCTGCCTCGATCTCTGGGATTTCGCGGCCAGATACAAGCCGAGATAGCGCGAATTTGCGCACAACACCGTACGCCATTCTGCGGCATTCAAGGGCGCGATCGATGAACTGGCGGGCACGGAGCCACTACGTCGCATCTCTGTATATTTTATTCATAATTCTAAATTTCGTCACTTTATTCTGTCTGAATACTCGCATCTGGCCGCCTTATTCCAAATTCCTATGGTCTACGCTGTATTTTGCTGATCTTTCCACCTATTCTGACTTATCACTTATTCTATTCTCTACCTTGTCTCACCCGATTTCAGAAAGATTTTCTCCTTTCCATTATTTGTTCGGCTTAATTAATGTTCTACAATTATCGTTATGGTTATATTTCGCAAAAGCATTTGTCCAATCCTTTGCAGGTGCGCCTACCTTTGGGTCCACTAGACACTGGGAGAGCAATTTTACGGTAAGTAACTTTCTATCCGCTGACCTATTCATGCTATTTCATATTATCTCGTCAACAAAATCCATCTTCCCCTCCTCACCCACAACCAGCCATTGGAGCCTACTTCCCTGACGACTCCGATGTTCTTATCCGTTTGTGACTGGACTAGAACATCGGATTCTTTAACATTAAACTCTACCCTGAAAGCCCTCTCTTTTCCCTCCCATGAGCTTTTCAATAACATCCTTCACAAGCTCCACCCAGTGTCTTCTTCTGGATAGAAGAAAGTCTAAAAAGCCAAGTAGCGGTGAGTTTGCCCAGCTCTGAACAATATTCTACGCTGGTCTTGTCTTTGAATACATGACCATTTTTTCGGGAGAACTTTGTTGTCAAAGGAGGTTAGTTCAATGCACATGGTGACTTCTCTATACTTAATCACGCTTGCACTACAGCTTTGGCACGCATTAGAATGTCCTTTCACTGAGGAAACAGCACTTTTCAAAGATAAGAACAGACTTTGCCAATGAGTTTTAGGAAACCTCATACAAGAGCACCTGCATGATTTTCCTAAGTGATGAATCTATGTACCAAAACAAAATAAGATTATGATTCAGGGTGCTTTGAAGTGTGAATCCGCCGGACCGGGAGTCGAGTGAGCGTCGTAAACTAAGAAGAGCATCGGTGAGTTCCGGAATTAGTGCTTTCCTATAATTTAGGCCTCTTAGTGCCAAAGAAAAAAATCAGGCACAAAGTTTGCTCAGAGTTCTACGTGAATTCAAGTCGCAGTAGCATGGTCCTTCAGAGGTCGTGATATTTCGAGCTAGGGTTTATGAAGAAATTCCCCAGGGTAATCTTGGTAATGCTGATCACAAACACACCATTGTTTTTTCATTTCTGGGAAAATGCGGTTGGTCACTAATGGGGCCCTAATGTCGTTCTTGGATAATCCTTCACCCTGCAATAATACCTCCCTAGAATGAAAACGGAATGGGATTTATGACCAGCGCCTACAAATACCCATCTTGCAAAAGTTCCAATAATGTCAAAGACTGACCAAAAATACTCGAGTCCCTGCCGCCATCTTTTTAGAAAACAGCTCATCCTTCGTGTTCAGCGCTCCAAATAACTTTATTGGATTAGGCAAAGACATTGATATTCTTCTGAAGCAAAAATCCTTTTGCACCATTTAGAAATGGAAAGAGACAGTCCGATCAGGTTCACCTACGTAAGCGATGGTAGAAATGGGATCCTTCGTCTTGCATCAAATCAACCTGAGTTGGCGCAGTTTATGCTTTTAAATATAATAGTGCTGTAGAATTGCCTGGTTTCCTTCAGGCACTCTCTCGAAGCGGAGTTCTTCTCTATCCGGACCAAACGACGCCACTTGCCCTGCCGTTAACATTAGTACCTATCCCTTGGGCCGCCGTAACCATTCCTTTGGAGCAACATTTCCTCCGGGCATCAACCCAACCTTTAGCTACGGTCCTTGTACACGTCCCCAGCCCGCTTTAAGTGCAGCTACATCACCACCCTCAACCGCGGAGGGGTCGACTGACTCTATTTGGGAAGAAAAGAGGTAAAGTATGATGTGGAAAGCATGAGGTTTTGCTGTATTCAATTCCAGGAACAGCACAGCGCTATGGTGTTTGCTACAAGGCGAAGAGCAGGCCCAAATTCGATACTTACTACTGCAACTAAATGCAGAAAACAAGGGGAATTCCTCGGAGCATTCGGGTCGGTACGATTTTTCGAGACAAATGCAAGGTGTGTAAATAACGAAGATTGAAATATGTAGGCGGTGGGTGAAGCGTTTTCTTCGCGATCGAGGAGCATTGACCACGTGTGTGTGAGCCTGTAGATGCTGCTGAAGATGTCGCATAAATAGAACAGCGTACAAAGGTAAACTTTCACTGATGTTGCACGCTACACCGCAACATTTCACAAACAACAGTTATTCAGGCAATACAGAAGATAAAACAGAGACGTCGGGGCACTTCGGGACTCCTCCACTGCAATTCTGGATGCGTGGAATGAACAGGAAATTCTATGAGGAACGATAGCATGGGTGCGATAGCGATAAGGCACCTATAAACCTTAACAATAGAAACATTTTTTTACAGACGAAGACAATAGAAAGGCTTGCGGTAGTGGCTTATCGTGGCGTGGATACGGAATGAGAAAGAAATCGTTCTGGAGGTGCTTCAGATTTCATGATGAAGACCCAGCGCGGATCAGACCTTGATGTTTTTAGAATACTAGCAAAGTGGGCTACGTGGATAGGAAAGTGACTATGCAAAACGTTCCCGCATACATGGCGAATTTTCGAGACAGGTCAAAATTTCTGCATCTCAGACTGGATGACATGCACATTTACTACTCGGAAGAATGCATTGAGGTCAGAAACTGCCGGTTAAGAACTCTACCTAATAAAACACTGAGTCCTGCAATTTTGGTTTTGGCTGGCATCTGAGCGAATGGGATTGTGGGCCCTTCTTGCGGACGGCGTTCATAGTAAAATTAGCGCCGACAGATGCGCCGTAATTCACAACTGTACACTATACACGGCATGTATGCCAGGGCGGTTTTGATATTCCCCTTGTTTCCTTGCTATAACGGAAAAAAAAACCACAGACGCATAATCAAGCAATTTTTCAGCACCTGAGGCGTCGGCTGGAGCTCCATGGCAATGACTTCAGATCAATGCGCATAGTGGTTGATTTCGAAGGCCGCCATTGCCGCTGTGAACAGAACATTTCCTGAAGGTGGAGCTCCAGGCTGTGCCTTCCATATTGTGCGGGCATGGAGCAGGAAGAGAGAAATTCAATGGGGCTCAAATCTCTAATCAGGGGCTCTGACAGTATTCCCTGAAATCGTCGATTGGTGGGAATACTATTAGAGGCCTGGTATTCTTACCTAAAGGCTTCACAATCTAATAAGGGCACTTAGTTCTCCTCCTGTTCCTGCAACGCATCACGCACATGCGAAATTTAACAAATTTTTTGGATTATTTGAGGACCACTTGGTACTCCGGCCCATTCTGTGTGGGATCTGGTGTAAAGCAGGAGTGACTGCGCTTAGGACGACAAATTTGGCGGAAGCTTATCATCGGTCAGAATTTTGGATTTTGTTAAAGCACTGCATAGAGACATGAAAATTGCAAAACTACAGGAGACTTGATTTCGTTCTACCCGGAGGTCGTCCCCATATACACCTTCATCACTGCACTGAAGTTAAAGCGCCTCGAAATGGACACTTAAGATCGACACTTTGGAGCTTGCAGTTTGTAGGTGTAAAAACAAAATTCGCCTCCTTTGAGCAGTATAAATACGACACTTCAGGACCCTCATCGAGAGAAAGGGCATTCGGAAGCGAGATAAGGTTGCGCAGGAAAAGAGATTACGCGTGCAATGAAAAGGTGCAAAACTATAAAATATTGAGTATGAACCTTCAAGTATCTCTCATCTGTTCAGGTCGAGAGGAAGTTCGAGAAGCGAGGCGTTTCGCGTATTGAGGCGGAGATATATTGGCCGGGGATAATAATCAAGATTTCTCTCCAGCAAAACGTGGTAGATTGGTTTACGAGTATCAAATTTTATTTAGGGTCTTCTCCAGGTCTACAAAAAAGATTGTCATGTCATGCATAAGGAACTTAGTCTGTACAAGAATTCTCTTAAATCTTTCCGTGTTCTATAAATATTTCCGCTTTATCCATAAATTGTCATGTTGTATGCAAGTGTTGTCACTTATATGTGTATGTGCATTTGTAAATAAAAATATATATACCTAGGCGTAATTTATGAATAAAGATTGCAATTCACTTCGACGGTCAACTTCTAGGATCCTTTAGATTTTTTTTTGTGTCACGCGTAAGTTTGATGAAAGCTTAAGAAAAACCTATCAAGGAGTGTTTTCGAGTATGCTCGACATTGCTCAATCGAAAATCGGATGTTCAAAAATATTTTCGGAGCATACACAAAGTCGAAAAATACCATTATCGATTATGATGAGAGAAAAGTTCAAGTTACAGGGGCAAACAGGACACAAAATACGTTTTACGAGAATGAGGAAGGTCACCACAGTTTCGTTCCCTCCCCTTAGACTGTGCACTGAAATCAGTAAATAATAAAGTTGCGGGAATTTTTGAAAATTGCGAAAAATAGGCAGAAGACTCTCAAAGAATAGCTACCTGAACTCATCAGTAAGTGAGGGTAGCCCTAACTGTGTGAGACTGTGCAGATAAAAATGCGAATGGTTCAGCGAAATGAAGAAAACGAAGGTTAATCGGTTGGGGTTCGAAGTGCGAACACGATCGAGTGGCAAAAATCAGAAAATTTTTAGGTTTGATGTGCAAACACTTAAGGTGACATCGACTGCCGTTACTGTCAGGCGCGGCACACTATGGCGAAATATACTAACGTATGATGAGAGGAGAGGGGGAAAGGCTGCGAATAATGATTTAGAAGGCAATCAGTCTTCAGCTAAAGTTAGTTATTAGTGAAAATCATTAATCATACATTACGCGGTATATATATTCACCTTCGAAAACGCAGATACCTACTCGCTATACGATTTGGCATAAATGCTAGTACTAAATACCTCTATCCTTAAGTCCAAAATGACGGGTATCTTCACACTCATGGAGTGCGGCTCACCGAAAATCGAGTTGGAGAGACGGAAGAAGGGTAAAAAGGGGAGCCTTCCCACCGATCTCAATGAGTTATCGAGTACTCGGTCAATCAAATGAAGGAAAGCAACTGAGCGGCAGATGATCTAGCAGTGTTTCGTGGATGATGAAAGAATTTATGATACTATTTTTTGAAAAATCAGTTAGGAATCGTATGCTTAAATTGGATACTTTACATTACCGACGCAAGAGAAATGACCTAATTTGGTATATAGTATTATGAATGGAAAACCGAGCCTGAAGGCTCTCTCATTTTTTAAACTGTTTGAATCAAATACTGCGAGGGATAGGTTTAAGCTTAAATTCCTTCAGTGTGTTTTTCCTTGTGGCGCAGCTTTTTCACCTTCAAGGCCGGCATGGAATACATACTTAAAGATGAGTCATACTGTTCAGATACCGATCAACTTCAGTAAATTAAGAACACTTGTCAAAAATTACCTACATTGTCGAGAAAGGACCTAGTGGTGATTTTACAACTACATACAAAAATCAGCTTAGATTAAAAACAGCTGAAAAACTATGAAGGTAGCACGGTGAAAAACGGGCTAGAATTAGAGTTTCTAGGGCCCAAAGAAGCCAGTTCGTGCACACGTGCACAGCGCCGACCAGAAAGATCGCATTCTCATGCCGAGCAGTCGAAAATCATCGACATTCAGAGGAAGAAGTAAATGCAAATTTACCTAATAAAAACAGTTGAGCAGTAAAAGAAAGCACTCCAGTCAATGTTTTTGACTAAATATGTGCATAAATTCGAAGGTTCATCGAATGAAATTTAATTTCAAGCCAGCTGATGTTCTTGATATAAGAGGTCATCGATGCCGATGATGTGGAGAGGGCTCGCCCACCATCAAAAGACAAAAACTTCAGGCTTCAAATTTGGCCCAAAACAGTGAGTTTTTAGCTATTTTTTCTTATAGGTTCTACTACTCGAGACCCAGAAAAGGGTTCAAAGAGAAGAAGACGACGCATAGAAGAAGGTGTTTGCCTGGTATGCCGATCGGGAGCGGCAGGAAACTATTCGAATCTTCTTGCGAGGCTGCGTGCACTCTTGTCGTCCACCTGTTCAGTTGAGGTCGGGTATGCTATACCCACCGACGGCAGCCTACACCCTTATAGACTACTTCTCAACTCTTTTCTTCTTAGAACTCTTGGAAGCAAACCTGTCTCTGCCTTCACAGAAAGCAAAGAAGAAAGAGCACCTACATTCGAAGTTGCCACTGAAGGGCTCAAAATTCGTCGCCGTGCGATAGATGCGGGTGGGTCGCTTTTCCTGCGCCCGCATTTCCCCGATGTGGTTACGTTTTCCTGCCTATCTTGGAGAACATTTCACGCTGATCACAATGGTGTCTCCAGAGTCGATCAGAAATCACTGCGGACGGAGTTACGGCTCCTCAAAAATTTTGATTCTGAACGGCTAGAAGTTCTCGGACAAGTTGTCTCGAGCCTGTATTTTCTTGTTATTCGCAGCCATCGTTCTGTAGCAGGCCACAATATAAACCCAGACCGAAAACAAATCAAAGAACATAGGTTTTGGAAAAAATCATGAATCTCCTCCCTATTCAGGTCGGAAACCTGGCGGTGGGCGTTACCCATTTTTTTCTTTCAAGGAGGCGTGGCCGAATTTTTCCTAGCTTTTTCTCGATTATTTAAGCGAATTGAGATTTCGCGCTTGGCAGGGTTGCTATAGGCGGCGACCCGATCATCATATCGAAAAATACCTCTGAGGTTGGACTGTGCCTTTAAGCATCCAGGTGGCGCTCGCCAGAACAAGCACAAACGCGCTCAGCGGAGAAGGGAGTGTGCAAAGAAGATTGTTAATGCTGCCTATTAAAGGCAGTGTTCACGATGGAAAAAGTTTTCGAAATTCCACTAGGATTGGGTAGTGGAGGGACACTCTGTAACGTTAACGTCGAAAGAACGCATGAAAACGAGCCAGGAAGAGTCTCAAAAGAGCCCGAAGTTGCAACTTCGAGCGCATTGAAAACCCCAAAAGCGCATCACACGCCCACCGACGTAAACAAATGAATGCTCGAGATCGTGAGATGAGCGATTATTTCCAGTCATTAGCCTCGTTCTTCCCTTCATTCTCAGCTTCTCTCTTTATTCAGGTCAGCTCGCATAGATCGGCTGCAAAAGACGGAAGTTACAAGCCTCTGACAACTCGTCCACCATGTTTCCACAGCTCAATCTTTGAGGGACCATACCTGCGTTCACAGAAGGTCTTGTATGATTTCAGAGACACCATTGGAATCAGCATGGGGCCGTTTTCAAGATAGGCGGAAAAACAGAAAAAACGATTTTCATCGTGAACACTGCCTTTGATAAGGCCACTGCCTTTTCTCATGAATCGCCAGAGAAGAAAAATAAACATGTTTTGATGGATACCTAGATCACGTTTCAATTTGGCTATCGACCCTCAAACTCCTGGGGCCGTATGCAAGATTGCGCCGCTTTAGGTAGGGGCAGCGCAGTCGGCGCATTTGAAGATCGCCGTTGCTCACAAGACAGGACACGTCTATAGTGATAGGTCACAAGTCAAGACACGTGTGTCGTGCCCCGTCGCTGTGCCCTAGCCACCTCAGCTAGGAGATGGGATTGGCTAGGTTCAGCGAGAAAGACTGCTCGGGCACGACATACGTGTCCTGACTTGTGACCAACCACGATAGACGTGTCCTGTCTTGTGAGCAACGGCGATCTTCAAAGGCGTCGATTGCACTGCCCCTGCCCCTACCGGCGCGTTCTTGCGTACGGCCCCTGAAAATCAATCGAAAAATTAGATAACATTTAGGGCCTAAAAGTTACGATTCCTCATAATTTTCGGACGGATGGCACGGGGCGAGTATTCGCGCCCAACAAATTTTTTCTTGAACCTTTCTCTTAAATCGATTTTTTTTCAGATCTGATAATTCTTTAGCGCCTAGATATAGAAGGCTATCCCATCAAGGAGTGCTGGTCAAGATTCGGATCCAGACAAAATTGTTCGAAAAGTAATTCCCAGATAGTTAAACCGTACTTATAGCGTTGTGCAGCTTACTGTAATTATAAACGGCATGGTCCACTAAGATACTCAACTTTGACCTTTTTTTAGCTCGGACCTCAGCAATCATTACGCTGTCGGATAAATCCATATGGATAAAAAAATCAATAAAAATAGAGTTCCTGGATAAAGTTGCTGAAAAAGTCGGACTGGATTTACTGGTGTGATACAGTACTTGTGCCACTAACAACCACTACTCTGCAAGGCTCCAGACTTGGAGGCTTGTTCTTTCTACCCTTTTTTTCTTTAAAGGCAGTGTTTACGAAGAAAAAGTTGCACATTTTTTTTGGCTAAAACGTGAGCTTTGGGTCCCTCTAAGAAGATTAAGAACGGAAGTGCGACGAAAAACGGCCTGTAATTGGGTGGACATCTCGTGGGCCAGCCAACCCGTTGGGCCGCTCCACCAACGTCCTGTAACAGTTTCCCTGAATTCGTGGTTAGATGAGCGATGGTTTCCGATCAAAAGCCCCGTTCTTCCCTTCATTCTCAACGTCTCTCTTTACTCAGGTCAGCTCGCACACATCGGCTGCGAAAAACGGGAGTTACAAGCCTCGGACAACTCGTCCACAATGCTCCCGTAGCTGAATTTTAAAGGGCTATAACTTTGTTTCCAAGGGTCTTGTACGATTCCAGGGACATCATTGAAATCAGCATGGGAGCGTTTTCAAGATAGGCGGGGAAACACAAAAACGAATTTTATCGTAAACACTGCCTTTAACCTGAGGTTATTCAAGTCCATCTGATATTCGCGTGAAAGTTGAATCAGAGTGAACAACACTTAGCGCATCGGGTAGATCACGAAAATGTCATGCCAGATGTTCTCATCAACTTTATATGATGAATGGGATGCTTGATGATTCTAGGACTAACAGTATTCCATGTAAAAAATTTAAAGTACACGGTAGTGGACAACCACTAGTTCGACACGAAGGGCAAGCGAAATCGAGATGGGGTCGAGAAATCCTAGCATGATTGATGTCTGATGATGTTGTACTCGACACGAGGTTGGTATATCTTCTTTATGGCCGACGTTTCGGAGAAACCTCCTTCTTCAGAGCCTGAAAGGACCGAATAAGACTTGCGCTTACTCGATCAAACGTCGCCTTAAACTTACCGATTCGAGAGCCCAAATTTCCCCCGCGTGGGTGTGAGAGAGGAGGGCAGATGAACCTCACCCAGCCAGGAACTCGCTAGTAAACAAAACAGCGCGGTAAGTCTGCCATAAAGATCTGCCATAAAGAAGATATACCAACCTCGTGTCGAGTACAACATCATCAGACATCAAGATTATTACCATGCCGAGGTTTATGGAGAGTCGCACATGGAGATTCCTAGCATGATTATTTTCTACCTGTGTGCGGCTATCTGCATCTGAGGCCCGGACTCTCATTCCGAAGGGGACAAGTAGACACTCACCATCTGCTTTCCATATTTGCAGGGTTCCCCACCACGCCGGCATTCCCTGTGGCCGATCTCACACTTACTTGCAACACCGGAGACTCCAATACACAGGAACAGAAGCAAAGTTTTCATTCTGCAAAGACATTTCTTTGAAGAGTAAAACCATAATAGATCTGCTGCTTATCAGAAACTGTGGTCACATGTGCTGAAATGTCCTATTTATTGACCAAAAATACCGTAATCCTTCGACACGTGTCCGATTCTGCTCATTATGAATTATGCTGGAAACATGATTGTGAATAAATTCATGCCGACATTTCTTTTTCGCCGTTCCTTGGCTATCAAAAATTCTTCTCGAACGAGAGACCGCACTACTCAGTCAAATAATACTCCTGAACGCAAAACATTGCGTCTAAAAAACACATTAGAAACCAAAAAAAAACATGAATAAAATGCAAAAAATGATAAAGGGGACTGCTGCAGTGGCTGCAACGACCACTTTTTTTGAAGGCTCTCGGTTAACGCGCCCCAAGGACGATGGGCGCGCACAGCGTTTTTCCGTCGCGCATCGCGTGTGCTAGCCGAACTGTTCCTTAGCCGCACCCGTGGTGTGGATTCGATTCACATGCCGGCGTGAGTGTCAAGCGGCAGTCACAGAAGCAATTTTCTCGATCGAGCCTCTCCTCGACTCGATACAGCTGACTGGGACATTGATCACTGCTCGCCTGATATTCCTGCAAATCGATTCATTGATTCAAAAAAATATATTCACGAAGGCCGACCAATACAAAAATCATCGACATTCAAAGGAAGAAATAAGTGCAAATTTACCGAATAAAAACAGTTGAACAATGAAAACAAGCACTTCTGTCGATGTTTTTGGCTAGATGAGGCAATGTTCATTAACGAAATCCAATTCCAAGGCAGCTGATGTTCTTGATATTAGAGATCATTGATTCCGATGATGTGGAGTGGGCTCGTCCACCATCAAAAGACAAGAAAGTTCAGGCTTCAAATTTGGCCCGAAATATTGGTTTTTTTTTCGCGATTTTTTCTTATAGGTCTACTACCCTAAACCCAGAAAAGGTTTCAGAGAGGAGAAGAAGACAAGCATATTTTACCGCGACCACTGCCTTTGAGATACTCTTTATCCACGATATTTCGGGTTATCAACCCTTCATCAGGCAAACTGAAAAACGTAACAACATTAGGTGATAACCTGGCCTAGTCTGTGGTACCGCCGGCTCCAGTGTAGATCGTTAGTGTGGAGGAAGAGTGTGGTCCAGGGCTGTGCGGAACTGTTCCGTTTTCGATTCCGTTTCCGTATTTCCGGTACTTTTTGGGCTGCTCCATTCCGTTTCCGACTTTTTGGCTCGAAAACGGAAGAAAATGTACTGCAAGATAAAACGCCACTCCTCCCCAGCGCTAAAAGCCGCGGTCTCTTTGCGATAATCGCAGCGAGAGTCAAATTCTGATCGCTGATCGGAGTCCCGCTCCTTTTAAAACGTCTCACAGCTTGCGGTCCCCCCCCAACGCACAGAAGAGTCCCAACTTGGGCTTTACCTTTGGGGCTAGAGAAGGCATATTCTGGATACTCATGCACGAGTGAGTAAGCGATGTTACCTCGCAATCGAACCTTGCTTAAAGGCAGTGTTCACGAAGAAAAAATGCAGGTTTTTTTGGCCAAAACGTAAGCTTTGGGTCCCTCTAAGAAGATTAAGAACGGAAGTGTGATGAGAAACGGTCGTTAAGTGGGTGAAAGTCTCGTGGGCCAGTCAACCCATTGGGCCACTCCGCCCACGTCCTATAACAGTTTCCCTGAATTAGTGGTGAGATAAGCGATGGTGTCCGAACGAAAGCCCCGTTCTTTCCTTCATTCTCAACTTCTCTCTTTACTCAGGTCAGCTCGCACACATCGGCTGCAAGAACGTTAGTTACAAACCTCGGACAACTCGTCCACAATGCTTCCTAGCTGAACTTTGAGGGGCCATAACTCCGTTTCCAGGGGGTCTTGTACGATTCCAGGAACATCATTGAAATCAGCATGGGACCGTTTTCAAGATAGGCGGAAGAACAGAGAAACGACTTTTATCGTGAGCACTGCCTTTAACATTATTATCTTAGAAAAAAAAACATCGAAGTTTGCCTGTCATCCTCTTTATCACAGTATTTTTCTCGAACCACTGAACTATTGGCTGATTATTACTCTTTCATGCATCGGTACAACTTTTTTTACAATCTACTCGGCCGATGGAGAGACGAAAGAGGCAGAAACTACTAGATACTAATGCCCTTGCGGCGTCGCAGTTCTGCGCATTAGAAATTGTACGGTCAGGCACACATAGAGTGGAAGTCCTCATTGTCAGCAGCATGTGCTGCCAACTCATAATGAGTTTCGACTTCTCAGCATGTGCTGCAGTTACATAACATCGTCTATTGCTGCCGACGAGGGGTTGAACACGATGTCGGCATGCAAGTGCGACCCCTCATCAACAGCAGCATGTGTGGCTAGCAGCAGCACGGTATGTTAATGGAGAGTCTTTGAGTCACCACCTCTTCTACCAGAGCTAGATGCGATCCTTGAAATAGCTCGCAGCAAGGACGCCAACCTCGCTAAGGTACGCAACAAAGGCATAATTCTCGATACGGTTCACAACAAGAAAGCTTCCCTGTGATGCGCTGTGGGAATGATTTTCTCAGCGCCCAAAATTGACATCCACAGAGTTGTGTACTCGAGATCATCTTCTCGGATCGGCTTCAAACAAACACTCTTAACAAGAGTGGGTGCCATGTGTACCTTCAGCCGTCGTAGAACATCGATCGCAATGAAAATTTCATCGAAACGAAGGACTCGTCATCAGAGAGATAAGCAGCACACTAGAGGAGCAGTTGCTCGAGCAGACTTGCTTGCAGTCCAATAGGAGAACCCGCAGCTGCACATCTTCCTTTCATACCTAAAATGTAATTGCCCTTGGTTCGCCACTTTTAGAGTGCAGCCCCATTGGTAGTGAGCGAACAAATTGAGATCACAAGCTATCGAATTACATCTGCAAGCCACGAGTAGCGACGAAATTTATCATTGAAGCGTACTATGATTTTTCGTTAACTTCCATTTCCGACAAAACTTTTGCAAGAGGCTGGATGTTTGTAGCAGACAAAAAGATCTTTTTGAATGTGATCTGTAATATCCTATTCATAATGTTTGTATGTATTGAACAAAAGTCAATAACCCGTAATTAAATTTTTTTGTGCAGCCCGTATTTGAATTGTTTTGTGCGAAGTTTTGGGTGGTTTTACGCGTCACATTCCATGTGGACCACCCAGACCATAGTGGCGTAGATTGTTTTCAAAGCTCTAAGCGAACTGCCCAGATTCTATTGTTTAGGACTTCAAAGGGTATTGTAAGGTCTCTGGAGCAGTACTTGTCAGACACCAGTATCCACAGTTTCTGTGCTTTGCATACAGTTGTTCCTACTATCTGCGGGCAAAGCACTCTGTTCCTTGCATGCAATGGGTGGTCGGCATGAAGAGTGAGGCGTAAAACCACTCACAATTTCGCACAAAGCAATTCAAATACGGGATATTGATCTTTATTCAGTACATAAAGACATTCTCAATAAAATATCACAGATCCTATCGAAAGGACCTTTTTATCCAATAGGAGCATCCAGCCTCTTCCGAAAGTTTTTTTTTAGGATTTGCCGGAGATTTTCCGTTCCATGGCTTCGCCAGGGCTCTTTTCAGCAAATATGTAGGCTGAGTTGTTTTTAATAGAGCACTTTTCAATGAGACACCATCTGAACTCTTTGAGGAGTAAAGGCGTTGAAACAAGAGTTCGGTGATTTAAAAATACATGTATGCGAAATGATTCAGTGCTTTGATCACACCTCAAAATTCGATGTGAAACTCGAGGACGTGGTTTGTCAGCTAACTGAAAGTGCAACCTACCATAGTTTCTCTTCTAAAAGTGATTACACCAAATCCTCAGCCTCTTTTTCAAGTGAACTTCTATTAGGTTGATGCAAAACTTTCGTGACTTCTCACGACTTAAAAAAAACATTCATTTGAAAAACAAACAGGGCTCACCCAACAAAATAATGTTGAGCGCAGCCAAGTCTACTGCTCATCTCCCGTGTGGTTCGGCTCGAATCGCCTTTAACCTGCTCGCGCAGCTCGTCGTTGTTGAGCTTCAATGGCCTTCCTGATCGCTCCTTGTCTTGGACCTCGTACTGCCCAACTCTGAACTTGCTGAACCAATCGTGTACTCTAGCTCTGGAAACAAAACTCTCTCTGAACAACTGCACCATGCGGCGGTAGGAATCCGCAGGTTGGTCGCGTGACAGCATTGGAGAACCTGACATGTCGACGATAGTGCCGAAGGAATGGACAAGCTTTTCAGTGTCGAATATGAGCACTTCTCTACATACATATGGTACAAGCTCTAAAAACTCCGGAAACTTTTGCAACAACAGAATTATCAGAGTGACACCGGTCGGATCGCTGACGCGTGGCGGGCTGAACAAAACCCACTCCGCGATCTGACATCCATCGTCTTAGGATCAGCCCGGCATGGAGACACTGCTCTGGTGCTGCCCACGGTGCGACCGACGAATTTCGCATGGGCCTGCGTTGCGACCGAAACCTCAATGCACGCCCTCAATCCGACTGATGCGCTAACATCTCCCGCAATCTTCTTTTAGCTACCGCCATTTGCTAACTATGATTTTGCCATCAGCCCAGCCCGGAGAGGCTTTTAGCGCCCTCGGTCCTAACAGTGTTACTATCCAGGTGTTCAAGTGTATGGTACATTCAAACTGGGGAATACTAGGTTAAAGTATCAAAATTGGTCTGCTAAAATTCTTAAATAAAGAAAATTTCGCAGTTTCCGAACTCTTACAGAAAAGTGCCCTTTTCTATCATATCTTCATCACTTAGAGACAGGTCCAGCAGCCCGTTGGCGAGAGCCGCGAATTACTTACGACCCCCCCTCCTCCCACTCGGTGGTGATTCCGTGCCACGAAATTCCGAAAATTATAACTGAACCCCCCCCCCAGAGTTGCTAATACGAATGAATAAAAGGTGGTAGTTATTATATTGAGATTTTGCTTTATTGATGGCGTCCTTTTCAAAAGCAAATTAACAAGAAGAATTCAAAGATTACGAATTCACCTCCACTCGGGCGCAGAATAAGCGAGAACGACCAAAGGTGATACAGCATTAATGTGAAGCGTCTAGACCTTGCACTCTTTTCACAATGGTGGCTTCGCGCCCTCCATGAGCCAGAGGGGCGGTGCGGCGCAGGGCCCTCCGACGTTCTGGAAGAGAGAGAGAAATGATTACGAGGACGGGTGAAATATTTGAATTGTTAATACGTAGTTTCATTGCTGGCAGCGTTAACTGTATCGCCATATAAACTTAGTGTATGATTGATTCAGAAGTTTGAAAAGCTGTAAGAAAAAGCTGTGTGCAGCTTTTTACAAAGGCTCATTACCTCAAAGTATGGACCCTTGGTGGTTCGAAATTCTATTGCTGAAGTGGCGCCACCCGTTGGATAGTGATGGCAAAAACCCTGCAGTTTGCTAACAAGGCTTGCCAACATCCACCACCTTACCTCGTCTAAACTCCTGTTTATACTGGGAAAGTGACTGGGAAAATAAACTGTGACAATATATGGGGATTTCTACGTAGAGATCAGCTTCCAGCTTCTTTTTTTTCGAAATTGAAACTTTTATTTTTAATAGGGGGTCGTACGTCGAATAGTTTTTTTTTAAGATTAGGTACAGCGAATTGGAGCTGGTCCTTCTCAGGTTGTGAATAGTTGCGATTTCGTTTTTGATTCGCAGAAACAACTTTTCCACTAATTCTACAACGTTTTTGTTTCTTTTTTTTCGATCAATTTAGTGCTTTTTTCTCCCGTTAATTTAACGATCCCCTCCAACTTTTCACTTCTCCCCAAAGTTTTTCACGACCCCCCCACCACTCGTCGGCAAGCTATCCACACCTGCTGTTCCCTGTTTAGAAACATGAGGGCACCTTACCTCACAGCTAAGTTTCTGTGAACACCGCTCTATCTATTGACATCTAACTAATCATTTATCGACATTTTTCGAAAACGAAAAAAATCGTGAAAACCGAAATTTTGGAAAAAAATGAGTGATAGCCGACAAAATATTTATTATTTGATAGGACAGTATTCATAATGTTTTATCGTCAGGCACTGGATGAGGGATCGCCGCAACGCTGCTTGGCGGGAAAAATTGCGCGATCAATAGCAACTCTCCTTTCGTTTTCCCGCGCGCAATTTTTCCCGCCAAGCAGCGTCGCGGCGATCCCTCATCCAGTGGTGGACGATACCATGAAGTTGGGTGCCGCGATGCCGTTGTATAATGATGGTACAGTCGGCACGGATCGCACTGATATTTTGCCTTCTTCATAGTGTATTGGCGCGAACTCGGTATGCATTTATTATACGTTACGTCCACCGAGTTTGCGCCAAAGCACATTGGAGCACCCAGAGTATCAAAGCGATCCGTGCTTCCATTCGCTTGATTCCCTTTGAATCGAGTCCCTCGACCTTTTTCATGTTTTCGTCGTTTCTGATCTACCCAGGTGTATGTATCGGGGAAATTTACCAAACTTCAAACTGTTTCTTTTTTACTCCCCTTATCGCTCCGCAGACTTTTTTTCTCACTCCCGTTTGTTCTGGGATCAGTCAGTGCTCTCTGTGCTCTTCTGCCCTCAACAACCGTTTTTAGCAGATGTCTAGTAAACTTCCAATTCTGCTTCGGATAAGTTTACTTGTATGCTTAATTCGAACAAAAACTGGTGGGAGCTCCCTTTGATAACAAAAAGGTAGCCTATCATGGCGATTTCATTATGCGAAATTGCCCACGACTCCATATGCTCACTCCCCTGATCGCACGGTTCGCTTCTCGTTCTCCTTCACATGCAAAGATTTCAGCATGGACACGCTTAGTAGAACCCCCACGATCCTGAACATGCATCTCACTGTGCTGTTACTGGACGGGCTTGCCATGAACGGGAGGCTTTCATAAGTGTACTTTCTCTGTAGTACACGTCTGAGTAGAGCGTCCGCCAGTGAAAAACAGCCAAAAAAATTGAACAGATGCTTGAACGAGTCTGGTTGGATGCATAAAAGCAAAGGAAAGGAACTGTCGTTCATCACAACATGCTCGTCCACCTTGCTGTAAGGTTCTTTTTCAATTAAATTCGAGGTATTGACACTCGGTAGTGACTCTCTACCGGGCTCCCTACAAAAGCGTAAGGGGGGAAACGTTTCCTGGGTGTCGAATCTGTGCCCGAAAACTCCGAAAACGTAACGATTGGTAGGAATATCGTGTTCATGGAATGATTTCAGGTATTGTGCCTTCTCACCTCGCGCATCGACAGCGGTTTGGGTAAGTTTTCATGGAAAAGCACACTTACCACAATTAATTTCTATAGTTTAGTTCTGAAATTGCACCAGTTGTATACGAAAGCTACTGAAAACAAGGAACTTCTCTCCACCAAGCTTCATATACAGATGAACCCTAATCTGGTTGGTAATTCTCCATTAGTTAAAAAGATGAGGGTGTTTATACAAGTCTGCTGGAACCTGCTCGTTGGTGTCTCGCTTCTGCTAGACTTAACATTGGTTTGAGTTTACACAGGGAACGTTCGAGCAATTTAGCGTGCACTATATCGCTAAAATATCCCACACATTGCATAAAGGCGTCGCCGTCCGACACACTAAGGCATCTATGTAGATAGGAAGGCTGTGAGATAGGGAAAAGCTCTAATGTTTCAATCGAGGACTTCATGAGCGCTCACTATCCACAGATTGAGTATTCAATCTGTGGATAGTGAGCTCTCATGCGCCCATCGAAACTGCCCACGACAATACTAGGGATGCTTTCCACGAGGAAAACTCAACACGTTGCTAGCCAGGATACCCTGTCAACAAGCTGTTGTTGTAGGAATCGACGCAATCGCGAAAACGGGAATTGATCATGAATCCGAAGTCCTCGGTAAATAGTTCTACACAGTGGAGCGAACGCCGGACAATGGTTCCGTCTTATCGATTTGTGTGAATGAAGTGGTCTGATTATTGCATCGACATTCAAAAGAATTCTTCGCCGCCATCAGCTTGCGTGGCAGGGACCAACTCAGCTATCTCCAGAAGAGCAGCGGGAGCGGAAGATGACAATTTTGAAACCAGAGCTCGACTATGTTCTGATTAAGAATATTCCAGTATCAGACATTCGAAGATCTAGAGCTGCATGGTATGTCGCATTTGACTCGGATCGCCCTCCAGTTCTTTTGAACTTTAATGCGAGGGTTTATAATAGGATGCGAGGAACTCAGGCTCTTCAGAGGATTGACATGACAAGTCTCAGAGATGAAGAATGAAGAAAGAAATTCCGGCAACGCGTTTTTGTTCACATCGTAGTACGGACACAGGAGAAACTTTGCGACGCGGATTCTTTCGTTGCACAATCTGAGATGAAGTACGCTCACGTCCCAGCGGAAACAGTATCTACCCACAACAAGGATTCTTTTGTTGCACAATCTGAGATGAAGTACGCTCACGTCCCAGCGGAAACAGTATCTACCCACAACAAGGTATGTGCTCTCTGAATTGCAGGAAACTTCGTGGAGGAGAAGCTTTTGAGAAGAAATTTGCGTCGGCAGCTTCAAAGCGACTGCGAGTCAGAGTGGACGTTTAGAGCCATATAGTTTGAGAAGGCTTGGGAGGAGAAGAACCCGAGGAAAACCTACACGTTGCTACAACAGTATAGTGGCCAGATGAAGAAATGCTCTTCTGTCCTCTACACTACCAATGGGGTTGCACTTGGTGATGCGACGTTGTCGATATTAAAAGATTTCTTCAGTTTACTACAGAATCGCTCAGCGCCGTCAGTACCTGAGCTCCCGCATGTTCAGAGAGCACATTACGATGTCGAGGAGGAACCGCAAACTGAGTCCACTGTTTTGAATCGTGTCCGGAAAATCAAGAATGGAAAGGCAGGTGGAGATGACAACATCACTGCTGAAAAGCTGAAAGCTCTTCCCCCGTCTGTACTTCGTGATACGGCCAACGCCGACCGTGCCATATGGATCAGCAAAAAGTTACCTGATCCGAGCAGACGATTTTGCGCCTCTCCGGGAGAAGTTATCCGTCATGGACCCCAAGAACTACAGTGGAATTTCTCTACTGTGTGTCATGTTCAAGGTTTCGGGACGTATCATTCTTGAGAGACTCATCAGACGTTCTGAAAAAAACTAAAAGAGAAAAGCAAGCCGGTTTTCGGCCTGGAACATCAGCCATCGACCAAGTGCTCGTCTAGAGGAGCATTCGACTCTCTTTATCATGATTGATTGCTTAACCCCCTCCGGAGTCCCGGAAAAGTATGGACGGCTCATAAAATACATGAACAAAGCAGCAACAGCAGCAGTTCTGCACCTGTCGGATTCACGTTAGCTCTCGAGGTAAAAAAAGGAGAAAGACAAGGAGCTGTGGTAGCATCTTTTTCATTCAATTTCGTTTGAACTTGGAGGCAGCATCTTTCCCAATCAATTTCAGTTGATGACATCATGTGCAGAGCTGCATGTCAGTTTCCTGCGGACGCGATACTAACACCATCTGGGGTACGTTCCAAGAACATTCCCATGGCAGAAGGCTTCCGTGGAAACGTAGCCACGGTCGCGTGGAAGCAATTTACGGTTATAATTGGTAGGCATGGGAAGCATATTTGTTCATGGAAAGGCTATTTGTCCTTCCACGGCGTCGTGGGAACATTCTTGGAACGTACCCCAGGACGCTTCCTTGCCAACGTAGAGTGCGCCGACGACATTGCACTATTCGCTGGGAATAACACAAAACTGCAAAGGATTGCGAACCTCGTTGTGAATTATGACGCAGCCTATTAGCTTCGTCTTCGATTCGACAAAGGCAATTCGATAAGCATCCAGAGGCCTTTAAACTGCTATTTGAGCTGTTTGGTGAAGAACGTTGGCAGTTGTGCAGCAGATATACAACAACGAAGTGGGAAAACCAGATCTGCATTCAATTCTCTAACCAAATGTTGGTGGTTAACCCTGAAGACAACTTGCGCTTCTACCTATCCGCTGTGTGCCCTATCATGATGTACGGATCGGAGATGTGGGCAGCACCGAATACACAGAAGGAAAGGTTGGACTGAACGGAGAGGAAGCTGTTCAGACATTTTGGGCTGTGCCATAACGAAGATCTCTGCAACGAAATGAACGTCTTACATCAACGCTTCACACGAGGGATGTGCCAACATCGTTCAAGCGGCAATGGAAGGTCGACTTGAACTGTTTGGGCATATTTTAGGAAGACCGACAGATCTTCTAGTTCAACACGCTCTGAGGATGCTCCAGGGTCCTGTCTTGAAACTGCCGCGTGGGCGCAGACCAAAGTTTTGAACAAATGTTGTGAAGGAGAACTGGAAATCAATCGGCATTGAAAGGCAACTCAGGTGCGATATTTTACTTCGCAGGAAACGGAATAGCGACCAATAGATGGATTGTGTTCAGTTCTTGGCTGATGATCGTGACGATTGGACATGACTGTCTACTAGAGCGGCAAACCTGGGCGTAGATGCAAACTGACCGCGTCAGGCGGATCTCAGCCGACTAAGAAAGGAAGAGAGTAAAAATAAATTCCAGCGTAATGTGAGGTTTACTGACTGTTTAGTTTTACTCTAATTGGTTATCATTATATCTATAGTCAGTCTCATAGAAATGGTCCAGTAAGCTTGCGGTGTACGCGATGAGGAGATCCTGTGGCGAGAAGATTGAGGCCCCATATGAGTATACTGCAGAGCTGAAACACTGGGAGTTCGTGTTTATTGTGAGGTTAACTGCAACAGTTGACTCAAAGTGGCTCGTTTAGGCAGTACAATAACACGGACAATAGATCTGAACAGGAGATAAAAAACGAAGCTTTGGAGAAATTCATGGCGAAGTATGAAGAGAAGGTAAATGTCAAGCAGTTAATTGAATTGAGCTCCGGAAGCCATCAGAGATGTCAACCTTATAGATGCGTCCTACAAATCTAAGTATACTATTCCTGATACGAACTCCACAGAACAGATTAAAAATGAATTCAGATCAACTGGATACCTATAGAAGTGAAATTCGGATGTGCCATTAGAGCTTATGGAGTGATGGAATCCTGGCGTAACGTGTCGGTTCTTTGTGCCTACGGGTAGGTGCTCCTTTTTCCACAAAAGCTTTTTATTTTAAAGTTAGTTCCAGTACAAATCCGTAAATGACCAAGTCACCGTACTCTGAGAAAATTTACCGCGTAAGTGCCGGAAAAGTACCTCGACCCTTGACTGTGCCGCGATAGTTCCGCGATAGTACCGCAGCGGCTCCGTGATCAGAAGGGTTCGTTGTCCTGTTTTGAGCCTTGACATCGCCGCAATAATACCGCAGCGGCTCCGCGTTGGAACCGCGCCGGCTCCGCGAGGATGCAGCAGTTAACCCCCGTGTAGTACGATGTACCACCATGTGTGGTGAAACGCAGTTGTCACGGGTTCATTTACCCAAGTTTGAGGTAGTTCCGTTTTTCCTTGGGCGCAAAAGCGGCGGTCATCTCTGTCCCTACTGGACAGATGACGTAATGACCGCAAGTTGTGAATAAATATATAAAAGATATGGCCAGGTGACAACCAATTAGATCAATTGTACAGCGGACAATAAATGGTTTATGACACAAAAATATAACAGCAACAATGAGAAATTTTAGAACAACCTAAGTTAAGCTGAGACAGACCTACCCCTTAGCCCACTTAAATATGCGAGAGGGGGGAAAGAAGTCACCCAGACTCTAACCCGGGATTTCCAGCAGATGAGAGTGCCCTCGGACCTCGGCGACGACGATGGAAGACTAGCTAATCGATGCCAATATCCCACCTCATCGATTTGCTCCCGCGCGGTGCGCGAGATTTTGAATACAAAGTTTGCGCGTGGTTTCCGGTGTGCTAGGTGCCGACGCCCCAATGGCTCCACCGTACCCCATAATGCAGGCAGCGGCCAGGGAAGTTGGTCTCAGCCTGGAATGGCACGTAAGTTTGTTTGCTAAAACTATTAGTATCTTCATATACACAACACGCACATGTGTATTTTTGTTTTTAGGCCCCCCTAGTTGTTTAATAATTCTTGAATACCTTGATATGAGATATTGTTCCGGAGCCGCTGCGGCACTATCGCGGAGCAGAAGTGGCACTGCCGCATCACCGCCACGACTTCGCGGTGGTTTCGCCACGGCTCCGCGGTAGTGCCGGTGCGGCTCTGCAATAGTGCCGCTGTGGTGCCTGTAGGCTCCAAAGCGGCACTATCGCGGAGCTGCAGCAGCAATTTCTCTCAGAATAAGAGACGAAAATAGTTGTCGAGTCAGTGTAATCAGAACGTGATGTACCCACTGAGCACTTTTGCCGAGATGACGCGGCCCTTCTAAAATTTTTATGAAAGTATCTGCTTTTGTGCGTGAGGTTCAATCAGTTATACGGTGCAAATTACCAGAAAATGATTGATTTTCTATAACTCTGGTTTTTTTTTTGGAAAATCCATCCTTGAATTATGCAGAGGACAGAAAATTGTTCATTGAAAAATGTGGAAGAGCCGCGTAAAGTCCTAGAACGACTTTTTTCCTAGCGATCACGATTGCAGGCTTAGGAAGATTTAGTTGTGAGTCTCTCGAACTATCTCTGACATCAATTAATGATTACTAGCAATGAGGGAGAAGAGAGTACGATTTGCAAGAGTCGCGAACGGTTTGCAACGGGCTCATGTGATCCGGCGTGAAGCTGCAAAATTGGAGTACAGCGTTTTCATTCATAAGATGTTTGTTTGGTCGTCGCGGAATGAACAGGGATAGCCGCGGCTCAAATTCTTGTATTCCGTGGCGGAAGTCCACTGCCTCTATTCTATCGCCCCAATTTAAGACCTATTCGTAGATGATTTCATGTGCAAATAATCACAATGTTAGAGAAGCTCATTCCGTGCTCCTCTTGAAGAGAGTTGGGACAGGGTTATCAGAAAAGAATTGGATAGAGGTTTTGTGGGGCTGGAGCAGTATATCCACTAATCGGCTTCAGCGATCGTGGAGTCCATGTGAACGGGCTTCAGGAAGAGGATCACACCATTCAGATGGGGCACGTGTAGGGGGTATTTGAAGACTTTACTAAAGAACCAGTCATGTGTGTAATCGTTTCATTTGCTGGTATGGTCACTCCGGAAGTTTTAGTCCAGTGAATGAAACTGGATCAGATTTTACGGAAGGAATTAAGGAGTAGGGTAAGAAAACCGTCACACAACCAAACCTTTCAAAAGATGTCTGTGTTAGTACAAAGACTTAATAGACTTCTTTCTAACTAATTCTTGGGGTAGAGTTCAATTTACAAACTCAGTGTATGTAATACAAAGTTTGACCGATAGTTCCCTGCATTAGTCTTGGTCATCATGAGCGATTGGAATTCCCTTAATTTTGTTCATGCTCATTGTTTCAGCGTGATCTGATCGTTCTTCATGCTAAAACGTTGTGGACAACAACTTCCTATAGTCGTGATTTGACTCTTTGCTCGGAAAATATGAATAAATCAATGTATTGACATAAGTTCTAATACTATCGGAAGTTATTTTTATTGACACTTAGGAGACCGCGCGCTCCACGGCTAGCCCCCGTAGCGGACCGGCGCGCTCCACGGCCAATCACATCACTGAGGTGATTGCCTATGTCAAAAGGAGATATATGGCGCTTAGTATCTGCATACCATCTATGAAAGTTGTATTGAGCATAGATATAAAAGCAACAATTATAAGGAATCCGTTTTTCTTGGAATAAAGCGAAAAAATCGAGTTTTCGGCAACAGTGTGGTCACGCGATCCATTAGGTGTTAAATAACGGAGAGGTGCACCACCACTATGAGCGATATGTGGCCTCCTCGTAGAAAGAGTTGGTGACCTGTTCTTTAGCATTGACCTACATCCGCGTCCTATGGTGGTACTACCCTACTCTGAGATACTTAACCAAGCAACCCATTTGGGTTCCCGTCATAGTCGGCAAGACTAAGCTTGTTTCTGTCTTGAAGGAAGTCAAAATTGATTCCGAAGTCTATCGGGAACCGATTTGGGAGCCTTTTTGTGTCAAAGAAAACGGTGAGGACATTTAATGGAATTTCCAACAAGATTGGGCATCGACCCGAGGCACAGAGAATATTGAAATGGTACGAGGTCAATCTTCCTCGTTTCTGGTCGAACGATGTTGGGCCGTCAAGCTTGCGTGACATAAACACTTTCAATTCTCCTATCTGGTCGATGACGGAACAAAAAGTCTGCTCTTCCATACATAGTCTGTCCGAATGAGAGTGTCCGCCCACGCGGTCGGCGCGCCTTTCGAGGGGCCGTCATGAGTCCATTCCCCGAACGAGCCTTTTCACGACTGACTCGGGCACAGCTCACTGTGAGACTATTCACCATTCGATTGATAATCCTTCTAATCGATTCACAGGTTCGAAAAATGCCCCCGTGACTGCTGATCAACACGCTCGCAGACCGCATGGGCGGACAGTCCTATTCTGACATACGTTACAACTGATTGTATTCGGTGAGATCATTCCTGGTGAAGGCATGGCACGAGATTTATCCGGAAATGGTCGCATCCTCAAAAACTTTGGGGAGGGACTGGGTGCTTACATTGCAGCAAACGGAGGTATTTTTGAATGTAATCTGTAATATATTATCTAGAAGTCTGTATGTATCGAATAGAAGTCAAAAAACCCGTATTTGAATTTTTTGAGCAGCCCATATTTGAATTGTGTTGTGCAGAGTTGTGGATGGTTTCCCGCGACACACTTCATGTGGACCTCCCCGTACATACAAGGAACAGAGTGCATTAGTCCGCAACCAGTAGGAACAGCTGTATGCAAAGCGCCGTGACTGTGGATACTGGTGTCTGTCAAGTACAGCTCCAAGAATCACACAATACTCTGCAAAGTTGTAAACAATAGAATCTGGGCAGTTCGCTAAGAGCTTTGAGAACAAACAACACCACTGTGCTAATCCTACTGCATGAGAAAGAGGATTGTTCATGCCTTAGTCAATGTGAGAAGCTGATGAGCTTTGCTTTTCCACTGAAACTCCGGTGGAAATCAAATCCACGTCCCTATTTCTCGTCTAACTCTTCAAAGAAAACCATTGTAGCTAAGCCCCATGTGAGCAACATATTTTACAGCGCATTTCAAAAGTATAGGCACCCACAAATGAGTCGTCATTCGGTCTGAACCGAACTTCGCCCTAAAGCACATGCTGCGAGTGGTGAACTTGTTAATGTTTCTCGTTATCGAGCAATTGCTCAAATTCGTGTTTTGCATCCCTTAAAGGCACTGTTCGCGATAAACTTCATGCTCGAATTTTCCATGACAAACGCTTCTCGTGGCTCTCAGAAGCAGAACAGCGTCGAAAAAACGGGACGAAAAGCTGCCCAGGAGCCGCAAAACGGCTTAGAAAAGTGGGAAAACTCCCGGCCATTGTGGGCAAGTCCCGCCTCTTCCCGCCCCTCGACGTGAACAAATGAACACTCGAAATCGTGATTTGAGCGATGGTTTCCGATCAAAAGCCCCGTTCTTCCCTTCATTCTCAACTTCTCTCTTTACTCAGGTCAGCTCGCATACATTGGCTGCAAAAGACGGAAGTTACAAGCCTCGGACAACTCGTCCACCATTTTCCCTAGCTCAATTTTTGAGGGACCATAACTCCATTCCCAGAAGGTCTTGTACGATTCCAGAAGCATCATTGGATTCCGAATGGGGCCGTTTTCAAGATGGGTAGAAAACTGAAAAACGATTTCAATTGTGAACACTGCCTTTATGATGGGGAGCTGATGAGCTTCGGTTTTGCACTGTAAAACTCTGGTAGAATTTTTCATGTCCCTATTTCGTGTCTCATTCTTCCAAAAAAAACCATCGTAGCGTAGTCCGATGTGAGCACATAAATTGCAGCACGTTTCAAAAGTGTAGGCCCCAAAATGAGTCGTCATTCGTTCTGAACCAAACTTTGCACGAAAGCACATGGCGCGAGTAGAGAAGTTGTGAGTGATCCCTTAAAGGCAGTGTTCACGATAATCTTCGATTTTGAGATTGATCGCTAAATCGATTGTTTGGCCACCTAGTAGAAGTGAAATGACGAAGAAACCGAGGAAAACGCACCAGAAGGGCACGAGATCCCTTACTCTCACCCCACCTCTTTACTCTCACAGGGACTGTTTGTTGTGGCAACGAAATTTTTTGTGGACCCTTGTTTTGCGATTCTCGACTTTCTACTGCTCCGTTCTTTCCTTCGGATCCTAGCTAATACTGTTTTGCCTGAAATATTTTCCCATTTGCGACTAGACCCGTTTTTCACAGGTGACAACCATCGTGAACATGTTTCGTACAACCGGACAACTAGTCCAGGCCGGAGAATAATGTCACTAAAATACGACGTTTTAATGCGTTTCTCGCCGTTTATTCGTAATTTTGGTAATAATTGGTGGCCAGCGCATTGTTTTATGTGAAAACTCGGGAACGAGAATCATCGTGAACACTGCCTTTAAAGGCAGTGTTCGCGATGATTTTCATTTCCGAGTTTTTCACATAAAACAAAGCGTTGGCCTCCAAGCCATACCAAAATTACGAAGAAATGGTTAGAAACGCACTATAACGTCGTATTTCAGCAACATTATTCTGTAACACGGACTAGTGGTCCGGTTGGATGAACATGTTCTTTGTGCTTGTCAAAGGTGAAAAATGGGGTCAGTCGAAAATGGAAAAATATTTTATGCAAAACAGTATTAGCTAGGATCCGAAGGAAAGAATGGAGCAGTAGAAAGTTGAGAATCGCAAAACAAGGGTCCACAAAATATTTAATCTTCACAACGAACAGTTCCTGTGAGAGCAAAGAGGCGGGGTGCGAGTTAAGGATTTTGTGCCCTTCTGGTGCGTTTTCCTCGGTTTCTTCGTCATTTCACTTCTACTAGGTGGCCAAACAATCGATTTAGCGATCAATCTCAAAATCGAAGATTATCGTGAACACTGCCTTTAACTGAGCTTCACAGAAAAAAATTCACTTACAAAGGAGAGAAAAATTCCGACTTCTGAGATCCACTTACAGTTTCGAGATTGTAACTTCCAAGATTCAGGTTTAGGCATGAGGCAACAACCTTGTTTTTTTCGGTAGCGAGAGCACCCTTCCAAGATACTTCGTTTTGCACAGTTCGGTCCACGCCTAAATAGGAAGGTCTTTCTACGACCATCTCTAACTTCAATCGCAGTTAATTCGCCAGGACAACTTGCCCTGAGTACATATCAATTCGAGACGCGATCAAATTTTAATAGTCAGGATTATGATCTTCCATTGATCGGAATAGGTCCATTTCATGTCCCCCCCCCCCTCCAATAAACAGTAGCATTGAACATTTGCCAAGTCTCGTTGATTTCCGGGATGTAGCTGATGTAATCCATCACCATTGCCGTCGAGCGTCTCCTGAGAGCGGTCTGGTCCGCTTGAAAGTAGAAAACTGAAGGCAGAGTCAGCACATGTGGCGAAAGCATTTCAATGTAATCGTGAAGTGGATGCAGCCTGAAGGCTACCTACTGCCGGCAATATAAACAGAGAGCTCTTGCCCCATGTCCTAGACATTGCATAGGGAGCACTTAAACGCACTGTACTGACCACATTAAAAGATGAAATCGATAGCCCCATGGGAAGCAAATCTATTCGAAAAAAAAAGATGTGAATAGATTTTTGGCCACTACTGTAAGTACATGTCTGAGCAGAGCGTCCGCCAGTAGAGAACATCAAAAAAGTTCGAACAGATGTTCAAATGAGTCTGGTAAGATGCATAAAAGCAGCGGAAAGAAATCATGGCTCATCCCAACATGTTCGTCCACCTTGCTGTGAGTTCCTTTTCAAGTAAACTCCAACTATTGATGTTTGGTAGGGACTCTCCCCGAAATAATGGCGTGGGCTGCGTTTCTTGGGTGGCGAATCTGGGCACAAGCACTCAGAAAACTTCATGATGAGTTGGATATACCTGATCATGAGGTGATTTCAGGTGTTTTGCCTTCTCATCTCGAGCATCAACGGCGGGCTGCGTAAGTTTGTGTGAATTCAAAAACATACCATAACTGCGAATAATTTCTATAGTTTAGTTCTGAAATTTGAAGAGCTCCAATTGAAAGCAGCTCATAGTGAGGAACTTCCCGAAAACAGACTTCAAATACAGATTAACCCTAATCTGGTTAGTTCTACTCCATTATTCGACATGAATCTAGCGTGATGTGAAATTGACTAACTATTAAGTGTTTCTATATTTGTCACTCATAGTATAGATATTCTCGTAGACATGGTGCAGTAAGCTTGCGGCGTATATTGGGAGAAGGATCTTTGGCAAGGAGGTTGACATCCCATATGAGTACACTACAGAGCTCAGTCACTCGGAGTTAGTGTTTATCGTGAGACTTACTGCCCCGCTCACTATTAGCCCTGACTAGACTTGAAAGAGCTCGTTCAGGCAGTACTGGCCTTATGACAAGAGATCTGAGAAGGAGATCAAACAAGAAACTCTGGAAAAATTCAAGGAGAAATATGAAGAGCAGGTAAATGTCAAGCAGCTCATGAGTTTAAGTTTTTTGAGCGATTAGGGATGTCAACTATTTGGATGCGTCCTACAATTCCGGAAATACGATTTGTTGTTACAAATTCTTCAAAACATACTAAAAATGGATTTAGATCAAGGAATTGCCTAAAACCGTGAAATTCGGATGCGCTACTAGAATTCATGGAGAAATCGAGTCTTTCCGCCAAGTGAACGTTGATTGTGCCTACGGGTAGGTACTCCATTTTTCCAATTATATTTTTCATGTAAAGGCACACAACACCCAGAAAATTATTTTTCGGTTGTCATGCTGATCTTGTAGGGAGTCATACTTTAATTACAATGGTACCTCTGAAGTAGTCCAAGATTCCCTATAAACATAGTTATGGTTACTCAAAGATGCCAATATTTTGAGGGGGGAAAATTGGTGGACGAGTTGTCTCAGGCCTGTGTTTCTCTTCATTAGCAATTGATGCACGAAGGCAAACCAGGAGTAGCAGATAGTCCAGCTATGGACTGAAGAACGAAGATTTGTTGGGAATCTTTCATTCCATCTAACCGGTGTCGAGTTCGGAAATCTGGTAGGGGGTGTGGCACTTGATGGTGAGCGAAGTAGGTCGGGCGTGTGGTGGTCGCTTATATTTCGCTTAATTAGAGGAATTGAGATATCGCACTTGGCGCGTGCTGTATAAGAGGGGTCTACTACAAAATCAAATAAAAATCACAAAATTCATGTCTGATGATGTACTGTGTCTATAACAATTCGTTTTAAGACGAAACCGTCAATGACCATGTCGCCGTAAGGCAGAGTCCATACGCTGCGAGAGCGTGCGATTACGCAAAATCGATGGTCGTCATCAGGGATGAGCGGAACAAAAACATGAAATTTCGGCAATCGTTTTTCGGGTTTCGGAACTAATTTTTTTATCGGGTTTCGGAAATCGGGCGCGAAACGGCTGAAAATGCGCGGAAATGCGGTTTTCGGAACGCGAAACTCGGGAAAATTCAGAAATCATCTAATGTTTTTTCCTCACAGATGACCTGATATTCTCGCATTCCGCAGCGTTTTTTGCGGTTTTCGGCATGCGGAACGCGTAATGCCCAAAATGCGAGGAACTGCGGGTTTCGGAACGCGAAACGCGGAACTCCGCTCATCCCTGGTCGTCATTAGCACACGATTTGCTAGGCGCTTACATTCGCTGTCGCGCGCTCACGCCTTCTACCGCGCGTTTACGCCTTTTATTGCTCGCTCACGCTCAAATCGGAGAGGTGCAGCCACTTTCGGGTTATTCGCTTCACCCCTCAAGCAATAATATGCCGACCAAGACTATCCCAAACCGTGATAAACGAGCAGCAGACGAGTCGATTTGTGTCACCTGGTCTTTTCAATCGAATCAACACGACCCCCGATGCACTTGCCGGCGTTTTCCCGCCTGTACGGGTACCTATACGCTGGATAGCGAGAGAGGGCGTTCTCGCCACGTATGGAGGGAGCCTAAGAGATTAAAATGTTTCTCGACTGTAATCGGCATGTGATGAAGCTACTAAGCATTTCAGCCAGGTGAAGGGCCCGTAAAAGATTGTTAACGACAGTTTCATATCATTTTGAGTGAAGTTCAAGGATCAACTTACGTGGAATTCATTGTCTTCTATAATTCTGTTTTTCCGATGATTTATTTGACATCTGCGTGATCTGTATTCCGAATGGCCCAATCTCATTTTCTAATACTATTTTTGAAACATGTAGAGAAAAGAAAATTCTTCCTTAATTCGTTGTAAAGATGAAGACTTGTGATGAATTCATTAGCGACGTTTCCATATTATAATATCGCCTTGGAGCCAATTGAAATTATCACACAAAAAATCAGAGTTATACAACGTGAACAACGGGAGTATCAACCTTATCAGGCAAGAAAGGTACTAAACTAGCGAGTAGAAGGACCCATCCGCAAGGTATTCTTCTCGAGTCGGACGGCCGGCTGAAAATTAAAGGCAGTGTTCGCGATAAAAACAACTTTTAAGCTCTCCTCATAAGAATGTAGATTTGGCCATCACAAAAGTAAAAATAAGTGAAAAAAACCAGAAATTCGCGGGTAAACTGCTCAAAAATAAAGTATAACGGCTAATTACCGGTGTCGGCCGGCCCCCTAATTAACGCGATTTTCATTAATGCTTGCTTATACGACATTTATTTTACTGTTAAAGTAATCAGTAGTCTCCAGAAATGTTCAGAAATTAATTTAGAAGCCAAATAAAAGTTGAGAAAGCGGGCTTTTACCCAAATCTCTATAATTGGGGGCGGGAGGACACCAAGCCATAACTTGCTACTGAGCGTTTTTTCTCCAACTGTTTACTTATTAATCACTTTTGTGACGGCCAGATCTACCATTCCATGGGTATAGCCCAACAACCGATTTTATCGAGAACCCTGCCTTTAAGGATGAGGTCACGGCGGGTGATGTAATCGTTTCCTCAGGGAATGTCGCATGTAACACGTCATATCCACTAAGTATCTTAAAATCACTCAAGTGTGGTAAGCCTCATAGCGGCCCTCATTTCGTCTCTGATGTTTATTGGCGGTTTCCAGTGTCGAATTCCCGGAGCTTCCTTGATTTTCCCCTCCAGCGGATCACACAAGTTCCTGTGAAGGATCGGTACGTTCAGCTGAGGACAGGTTTGAAAGTATGCCGCAAAGTGCGGTAACGTGAAAAGGGATTGTCCGAGTAGCTCTGTGGACGGCGCAGAGCTCGAATATGTTCCTAAATCCTATTGCGTAGTGGTCTAGCGGTCTCTCCTATGTAGAATTCACTACAAGAACGACAGACAACCTTATACACAACACACTTCATTTCGCATACTCCAGCTTGTCCGTGGCAGATGCTACAGCTTCGACCCTCCAGAATCCCTTAGGCTATGCGTCGACACATCTGACCTTTGCCTCAAATAGGTCCTGCATTCACTGGTTACCTTCTCGTATTCCGTTGCTGAAGTCCACTGCCTCCATCTTAGTGCCCCACATTAGAGTCTCCTCGTAGGAGATTCCATGGGCACATAACCACAGTAAGGGAAAAGTTTCTTTCCGTGCATATACCATATTACGAGGGTTGGAACAGGGCTATCGAAGAAGAACCGGTTGAAGATTTGGTGGGTTTTGAAAGTACATCCACCACTCAGCGTGAGGAGTCCAGGTGATCTGGCTTCAAGAATGGGGAGAGAATTTGACGCCATACATCCATTTTCAAATGGGGTCAAGTGCAGGGAGTCTTCGAAGACATTTTTAGAGAGCCGCTAATGTGTATCAGGGCTATGCGTTACAATGTTAACGTAGTAAGGAATTAACGCGTTAACTTGGAGTTGTTTTATGAACTAACCTTTAACGCTTAGCAAAAAAGTCTTAAGATCACGTTAATTTAGTTCGGTAGTCCCAGTGGATTCATGGCACTGATTGAAATGGGACCTCTGATGATTCGTTGATTTTTGCCGAGTTCAGGTAATGTTTCTTTTTGTTTTTAATGGAATACAAGATTACCGTTTCAACGCAATAACGAATTAACGCGGGTTTTTTTTTTCCAAAAGGTAATGATTAACTCCCGACGAAAAAAAATATTTTCCTTCAACGCACTCCCGTAGTGTGTATACTCGATACGTGGGCAGGTAAGGTCTCTGCGTATATTCAAGCCTAGTGAATAAACCGAGCCGCTTCACTCGATACTGGTGCGCAATCAAATGCGGCTACCCCCCCCTCGGCAGGTTCGTCAACGCAGAGCGGTTAGTTGCAAATTACCGCGCCCCGTCCACTCGGTAGATTAAAATTTACGGAAGAAATGTATGGTTCCCGTCTTCGATTTAGCCTGACGCATGGACCAGGCGGTAAGAAAACCGTCACACAAGCAAATCATCCACTTACTATTTCTTGGGGTAGAGTCCAGTTCCTAAACTTAGTGAGTGTCTACCAAAGCTCAATCGATAGTTCCCTGCATTGATCTCGGTTATAGTGATCGACTAAGATTTCCCATACTTTATTCATGTTCTTTGTTTCAGCATTATCTGAGCGTTCTTCATGCTAAATCGCTGTCAACAACAACTTCCTTCAGTCGTTATTTGACTCCTTGCATCAAATATGAATAAATGAGTGTATTGACACAAGCTTTTAGATCATCAGACGCTAATATTTTGTTAGGTCACAGAGAGGAGCATTATCAGCAAGACGTGGCCTCCTTCGAAGAGACAGTTGGTGACACTAAGTATGGGCGTACCTTCGCGTTCTAGAAAATTAAGAATATTCAACACTATTTTTGCCTAGGGCGCTACAGGATAAAGTGCGAAAGGACCGATTGTTAACACGGAAACACGTTTTGGTTGGCGGTTCATATCAAACACTAGTACTAGTTGGAGGTTCATAACAGCCTCCTGTTTTAACTAACACCAAACCTATAGCAAGGCAACAGGCTGTGAATTTGGTTGCCGTTTGGTTTACGAAATCAATTTTGGTATCCTATTGATTGACGGTTGATGGCGATTGCGCATTTCGGTGTTGAACTCACAACGGCGAGTGTCTGAGATGGCAGTAGTGGCGTACATTGAGATATGTGACCGAGTGAACCATTTTAGTCATAGTCAGTCGAAGACCGGAATGAGCCGTCCCTATTGGCACAGTTCATCTCCGCATAGCCGTTCAGTCCGCAAAGTGCACGCTGATTGCGAAAGGGTGCTGCAGCGCGGTTGTGAGTATCCTCAGACGGGGATGTGGCATCACCTGGGCGGTTTTCGACTTTGGTGCCCGGGTGATCCCACATCCCCATCCCTGTCTGAGGATGCTCGCAACCGCGCCGCAGCACGCTTTCACAATCAGCGTGCACTTTGCGGACTGAACTGCATTGCGGAGATGAAATTTATGTCACATCATAATGCAAAGCAACCAGGGTCAAGCGCCCCGTTGCACAAAATTGGTTCGTTGTTACACCCCCTCTCCATTTCAGGCGAAGCATTGCGACCCCCTCCCTAACGATGGCCCCGCTGAATTTGAGGTAAACTCGCCCATTTTGTTGGAGGTCTGAATTCTCGTCAAAGCTGCAATTGTCCAAATGGCGGAAAAATGGTTTTGTGGGCATTCCAGTCTCATGTATGGTTTCCGATTTCGATTTAGTACTGACGCTAGAACCAGGCGGCTGGCCGTGCAGTGTTGGCGGCCTCACTGGAGAATGTGGTTTCGATTTGCGCGGGGTGATCTACCGTCGCAGCCTCATTTATTCATCAGACTAAAATTATTACGCAAACTCTACAATGCTCTGATGGGCTGTAACTCAGCAGTGCGGTAAAATAGACACAGTAATAAAATAGAAAAAAACCAAAGCCACCCATGTAGAGTGAGAACTAGAGAAAATTGTCCGTCGGCAAAACTGGTGTAGATGAGCCGTTTTTTTCAAATGGCCTTTTCAGCCTTGGTTCTCACTTTTAAAAGGCTGCAGTCGAGCGGGTTTCTCACCTCACTGTTTTCACCTCATCACGTGGTGATGTGAAAACCACAGAAGAAATTTTCTTAGAAAAAAATCCAGCTTATATAGCTGTCGATACCCGTTTAGTATACTCTGTTTATCTTGAATTGCACAAAACACGGTCCGCCAATAGTCCTGTAATTGGCCCGCTAGTACCGTAGTGTACGTCCACGACGCGTTCTCGGCAGACCCGGGTGGCAGGGTGGGTGGCCGAGTGGCGGCATTGACGAATCGATTGCTCTGTACTGCTGGTGCACACCCGGGTCTGCCGAGAACGCGTCGTGGACGTACACTACGGTACTAGCGGGGCAATTAGAGGACTATTGGCGGACCGCGTTTTGTGCACTTCAAGATAAACAGAGTATAGATGCATCTTCTGCTTGTCTGCCACCTTTTAAAGTGAAAACCAAGGCTGAAAAGGCCATTTGGAAAAACGGCCTTTTTACACCACGTTTTTCAACTGGCATTTTTTTTCTTCTATTTCTTACTCTACATGAGCGCCTTTGCTTTTATCGTCTTTAGTACTGGGTTTATTTTACCCAACCGCTGAACCGCTCACAGTGAAAGGCCCACGTAAACCATTTTTTCGCTATTTTAAAAATTGCAATTTTGACGAGTATTTAGGTCACCAGCGGTTGTCAAACAGGTCTGAGCAGTTCGTGGTTGCGTAAGAAACACTCCGTTGTAGAGCCGATTCGAATCCGAAGAAAAACTTATCGTGAAAATAAGGCGGTGTGACCCCCCCCCCAACTTTTCAAGTTTCGTGGCGACCAACCAATTTTAAAAATTTCCAACACTGATTGACCCTCAGTGCAACAATTTCTTTCCCACCACCCCTTGCACCACGTCATACTAGAAAGCATTGCGTCTAGCTCGGGCAGGCCACAACGGGGGGAGGGGTTCATTCCAGTGAACAATGTTTTGCATACGAATCGACCGAGACGGCCACAGCTGGATCAGGGAGGATCAGGCGGGCTCCGGCCCTGAAAGGATACTTGGAGTCACTCTCCGGAGGCCAGCACATTTTTGACCGCTTGGGAATTCACAGCTAAGGACGGGGGAATGGGGTTTCGCCGCTGTTCGGAGGGATGTGGTTTCTCACCGCAGACCGCGGCGAAGCTCGCGGGACAGCTGGCAAAGGTCTGCGGGCCATCATCTGAGTACTTGAGCAGCCTGTTATGGAGTTTTTCTCACAACATGGGCTACTGTTGTTGACGGATTGGTGAATCTCAAGTTGCTAACCACGTAGGAACAACTTTACTGTGGTTTGTCACGGCGACAAGCAGAAAGTTGTTTTAAAATTCGAAATCAACTTAACGAGAATATTCTGACAATGAGTTGCTTCTAAACAAGTTGCTGACCACTTTGAGTGACTACTGACTAGTTTAAGGGCAAGACAAAACATAACAAAACAAGCAGTTATGAAGACATCCTTGGTTGGGGCGGGCAAACACCCACCAATTAATCGTTCTAACTTGTTTTTTTAGAGTTTTTCCTGCAATTTTTCGCTCACTTTCACTTTTGCCATGGCCAGATCTGCATTCTCAAGAAGAAAACCCTACAATCACTTTTATCGCAAACCCTGACATCAAAAACACCGAAAACTAGTATACGACTTTTTATCGTGAAAACTTCCTTTGAAGGCAGTGTTCACGATAAAAAACCGTATTCTAGTTTTCGATGTTTTTGGGAAGGTAGGTAAGTCCACTAAGAAGAGGTTAATAAAGAAAAACTTCCACAGAACATTCAAACACCGGAGAAAACTGTTCAAAGGCATCGTACACGATTATAACCACACTTGGGTCTTAACGTTTTCGTGTTGTTATATCCCTATAGAGACTAAAGGTTGCAGAGAGCCCCCCCCCCAAGAAAAAAAAGGCAAATTTTCAAGAAAAACCCATTTCAAGGAAGCTCAAGACAAATTTGAAGTTTCCGCCGACAACAACTTGGGATAGTTATATGAGGAACGCAGGGAACATTTTACGATTCGTTCTTTGAGGCAGCGATGGAAGCATTTCACCGAGGACGGCATTCAGACGAGCGATCATTTTTTTCTTGAACGAAGTTAAAGGCATCGTACACGATGAAAACCGAATTTCAGCTTTTGCGTTCAGTCGGACTAGTGGGCTACAACAATGTCACTCGGAACGTTTGGAGTTTTAAAATCACCTCTGAATGGAGATTTGCTCACCTCAAAAGGGCTTCCTGGGTTTGGGGGGCCGGCTTTGGGGTCGATCCGTTGTTACGAGGAACAAAACTTCGTGGTCGCTGTCGGCGATCGTGCGCTGACGCATCGTAGGGCGCAACGCACATGCCTTTCAATTTCACGTTCGACATCGATCGAAAGCAGCTGACAGCATTGAACGCAGCATGTAATTAACCCTTTTTAACTTCGTTCAAGAAAAAAAATGATCGCTCGTCTGTATGGCGTCCTTGGTGAATTACTTCCAACGCAGCGCCAAGGAACGAATCGTGAAACTGTTCCTTGCTTTCTGCGCGCAACTATCCCAAGGTTATGTCGGCGGCAACTTCGAATTTCTCTTGAGCTTTATTGAAATGCGTTTTTCTTGAAAAGTTGACGTTTTTGAGGGGCCTTCTTGCAACCTTTAGTCACTACAGGGATAGAACAACACGAAGACGTCAAAAACCCAAGTATGGTTATCATCGTGTTCGATGCCTTCAAAAAGGGTTACTAACACGCTGCGTCCAATGCTGTCAACTGTCTTCAATCGATGCCAATTTTGAAATCAGATGGCGTGCGCATTGCGCCCTACGACGCGTCAACGCACCATCGCCGGCAGCGACCACGGAGTTTCGTTCCTTGCAACAACCTATCGACCCCAAGGCCGGCCCCCAAAACCCAGGAAGCCCTTTTGAGGTAAGCAAAACTTCATTCAGAGGCAACTTTTAAACTCCAGACTTTCTGAGTGACATTGTTATGACCAACTGGTCCGACTGAACCCAAAAGCTGGAATTCGGTTTTCATCGTGTACGATGTCTTTAAAGACATCTCTGAAAAATTTATTATGCCTGTCTCTGTGTTCCGGGAGACTGCGTACAAAGCATCGAGCCTGACGTCGGGAAAATGGTTTCGCGCTTCAAAATTCATAAGAGAGCTGCTTTGCCTCCTGTTTGCTGTGCCCAAAATTCTTTGAAAATAAGAGAGGCTCTTGCACATGCTGGAATGTTAGAAACTATCGCGATAAAGAATAATTGAAAATTCGGTGCTTGTTCCTACGATAAATCGAAAGCAGGGCAACTGTTATAGGACGTGTGCGGGGTGGCTCAGTGAATTGGCTACCCCACGAGATTTTCACCCACTTCCAGGCCGTTTTCTGTCCTACTTTTCGTCTTACCCTTCTTACAGGGACCTAAAGCCTATGTTTTTTCGCAAAAAAAAACTTGCTACTTTTTCATCGTGAACACTGACTTCAAAAGCAGGGTTTGTGATAACAACTGTGGTTGTGCTATATTCATGCGAAGGTAGATCCGACCATCATAAAAAACCCAAAAAAAAAGAAAAGTCGGAGAAAAAACGCTCACTCAAGATCAAATTATCGCTGGGTGTCCACCCGCCCCCAAAACGAGATTCCTGAAAATGCTTGTTCTTGCGTAATTCATTATGCTCCTCCAGTAGTTGCTGACCACTTTAAGAAGCCACTGACTAGTTAGAAGGCACAGTACACCCTCAGATATGAATTTTGAGATTTTCATGTAAGTGTGTAGAAGACCCCTCCTGTATAACACGTGCCAAATGCGAGATCTCAATTCCTCCAAATAAGCGAGATATAAGCGACCACCACAGGCCCGACTCCCTAACAGTTTTTCGAACTCGATAGCGGCTAGATGGATGGATGAATTCCAACAAATCGTCGTTCTTCGGTCCATTACCGGACTGTCTCCTTATCCTGGCTTTCTCTCACGCAACGATTGCGAATGAAGAGAAATACAGGCCTGAGACAACTCGTCCACCATTTTTTCACCCTCAAAATGAAGATATTTTTGAAGAGCCATAACTCTGTTCAGAAGGGGTCTTGGACGATTTCAGAGATACCACTGTGATCTGCGTGTGACTCTCTCTAAGATAAGCATGGAATCCGAAAATTAATTTTCTGGGTGTTCTGTGCCTTTAAGAGCAAGATAAATCACAGGGAAACAAGCATTTATGAAGATCTCGCTTGTTGGGGGTGGGCAAACCCCCACCAGTTGACCGTTCTAACTAGTTTTTAAGCGTTTTTCCAGCAACTTTTCGCTCATTTTCTGTTTTTTGTGATGGTCAGATCTGCATTATCATGAAAAGAACTCTACAATGTTTTTTTTACGCAAATCCTGACATCAAAAACATTGTAAAACTAGTATGCGACTTCATTTATCGTGAAAACTGCCTTCAACTTATGGCCTACGAATGACCTGTTTCCTTGACCTTCACCCTAACATCTCTGTCTAGCCTGAGGCTCCTCGTGTCACGAAATGTGACACATTGACTGATCTGTGATTTCCGCACCACTCCCTTGTCTTCCCTTGTTCACACATCGATTCCCTGCCGTTCACGGCCATTCGGGGTTCCCGCCGTCTTTCACCCTACGGCGCGCACTTTCTCCCTTTCAAATCTTCGTTTTTTCTCTTGCTCAATTCCTTCCTTCTATCATTTTCACTCGTATCTATTCCCACTTTCATCCGCCAGCTTCATGCTGATTTTGCCAAGACTTAATAGTACTCTGGGGAGGACAGCAGTCGTCAAAGTGTTCACCTAACTTCTTACAATTAAAGATGTGTAGATCTATATATATATACTTTTTTCGGTCTACGTTTTCCTTCTTGTTTTTTTTTTCAAATTCCTCAAATTCTCTAATGTGAGGAAGGCATTCACGAAGTTTTTAAAAAAATCTCTAAATTTCTATGTTCTTCCCTTCTTGGCTGCAAAGAACTGTAGAAATTTTTTTCAAAAAATCCTGTAAATAATTTTTTGATGAAGAAGGCTGTAAAAATTCTCACTCAGCTTTACGGCCCAGTTATACATAATGGGAATTTCGCAGACCCTTGGGCCTAAAACTTCAAAAAATTTGGCGAATACTCTGTGAAAATCCTTTTTTTTTCGACTACTTACACCATCATGTAGAATCGCTCTCGGATGTGCGCGTCTTTGCGGAAGCTCAACCTTCCCTGAGGGTAGATTTCCATTCTGATAGTGGTTATTTTAGGACTCTGGTGAGCACTCAGGCGCTATGGGAATGCTGCACCTAATTCTGTTATTACTCGCAGCCATTTGTAGCCTACGCGGATGTTCTCAGAGTGACATCATAACTAAGTGCTTATAGCACCCATCGGCTCAAAGGCAATGCCCACGATAAAATTCGTCGTCTTTTATTGGTCAAAAATCGAGAGACCGGTGGCTCATTGCAACACTAGCGTCCAAGAAACGACCAAAAACGGGTCCAGTACAGCCCTAAACGGCCCCTATTCCGCTCGAGTTAGGCCTTCCATGAGCAAAAAGGCCCTGCGCAAGCAGAAGGAGGGCCGTGTAGAGCTCTTCTGGACCCGTTTATGCTCGCTTTTTTTGTGCTCATGTTGCAATGATACACCGGTCTTTCGATTTGTAACAAAAATATGAAGACGGATGCTATGAAAGACAGTGCCTCCAAGCCCAATTAAGAACCGAAGTCAAAAGGAAGTCCTTCATACTCTAATCTACTCGTTCCTTGCAACACTTCTTCTTTTTATTTATTTTTCCCCAGACAAAATTCATAGTCACAAACCAACCACAGAATCGCTTTCCAGGTCTCTCACTTGCCCTTGAGGGAATTTTTTTGCATATCACACTGGCGTTTGCAGAATCGACTATAATCCACTAAGAATGGAGTTATTGCCCTTAAAGGCAGTGTTCACGATAGGAATCGTTTTTCTGCTTTTTCGCCTATCTTGAAGACGGTCCCATGCTGATTCGAATGATGTTTTTGGAATCGCACAAGACCTTCCAGGAACGGAGTTATGGTCCCTCACAAGCTGAGCTAAGGAAACATGGTGGACGAGTTGTCCGAGGCTTGTAATTTCCGTCTTTTGCAGCCGATGTATGCGAGCTGACCTGAGTAAGGAGATAACTTGAGAATGAAGGGAAGAACGGGCTAATGACTGGAAATCATCGCTCATCTCACGATCTCGAGCTTTCATTTGTTCACGTCGGTGGGCGTGGAAAGTTCATCTGGGGGTGACGAGCTGACGGGTGTCCAACTTTGGGCCCGTAGGGGACCATTCCGAGCTCATTTTTCTTAGTTTTTTCAACATTAGGGTTGCACTAGGCCCTGCATCTGCCGATCTCCACCAAAAAAACAGACATGGTTTTCATCGTGGACACTGCCTTTAAGATATTGTGGATGTGTACAGCGATATTTTTGTGGACGAGTCGTCTCGGGCCTGTCACGTCAATAGAAGTCCTTCGAGCTGACCGCACCACATATAAAGCTAGACCTATGAAGAATGAAACATGTAACATAGATCTAAGTAAAAATTCAACGCTCGTACCACCCCTATAGAGACCGATAATCCGAAAGCCGGTAGAAGAAATGGCTATTTTTTTGGGGCGGAGCGTATGTATGCTCAACCCTGACAAGTCTCTTGAATGGATTCCTTTTTTTTATTTCTACTTATATTCACCTCAATCTTCCCTTTATTTTCCTGAACTCCCACATTCTCTGCCTTCTTTTCTTGCACGCCTCTTTCTCTTTTTTCTCTTTTCTTCTCTGTCTTTTTTTCTTTCTCTCCTTTTCTACACGTTTATTCTCTCAGTCCTGTATTACTTCTCCTTCCTCATTATTTCCATCGTTTCGCTGTTCTCGTCTCTCTTTTTCTTTACTTTCTCTCTCTACTTTTCTCCTCCTCCTGCTCTTTTTCTTCTCCTTTCTTCTTTACCCTATGTTTCTTCATCCTCTTTTTCTCCTTCTTCTCCTTCCTCTATTTCTGTCCTGCCCCTTTCTCTCCTCTTTCTTGCTTTTCTTCCTCTACTTCTTACATTTCTTCTTCCCTCTACTTCTTCCTCTTTTTTCTTTTTCTTCCTCCACTTCTTTACCTCCTTCCTCGTCTTCTTTCTTGCAATTCTTCTTCTCCAGCTCTTTTTCCATCTCCTTTCTCTTTTTATTTCTCTTCTCATCCCTCTCCTTCTTCTTATATCTCTCCTTCTTCCTCTTCCTCTTCTCCTTCCTCTCCTTTTATCCTTCCTTGTCTTCTCTCTCCTCTTCCTTCTCTTCTCCTTTTACTTTTTCCTCTTCTTCTTCCCCTCTTTTCTTCCTCTTCTTCTTCCCTCTTTTCTTCCTCTTCTTCTTCCCTTCTTCTTACTCTTCTTCTTCCTCTACTTCTTCCTCTTCTTCTCCCTCTTTTTATTCCTCTTCTTCCCTCCACTCCTTCCTCTCTTTCTTCTTCGCCTTCTTCTTCCATTCCCTCTCCTCCTGCTCTTTTTCTTCTCCTTTCTCTTCTTGTTTCTATTCTTATCCCTCTCCTTCTTTTTATACCTCTCCTTCTTCTCCTCTCTTTTTGTTTCTATTCTTATCCCTCTCCTTTTTATACCGCTCCTTCTCTCCCTCTTCCTCTTTTCCCTCCCATCCTCATTCCCTTTCTTCGTATTCTTTCTCTTCTTTCTTGTCTTCTTCCTCTTCTTCTTCCACTTTTTCCACTTCTTCTTCGTCCTCTCCTTCAATTTCTTATTCCTCATTCTCTTCCTTATTCTCTTTTCCCTCTTCCTTTTCTCTTTCCTTTTCCTCTTCTCCATCCTTTTCTCGTTCTTCTTCCATTTTCGCCTTCTGTTATTCGTCTTTTCTACCTGCCTTTTCTTCTTCCACTTCTTCTTCCTCTCCTTCCTCTTCTTTTTCCTTGTCTTTTTCTTACTCCGAATTTCATGTGAATTATATTTCAAATATCCAAGAAAATAGTCGTCTCTTTTTTAAAATCATATGTTAATGAAAGATCAGATAACATTTCTGCAACAACTCATACCGGGTTACAATGAAAGAAAATCTATTTAGTAGACTTCAATGACAAAAAAAAGAAATTATTAATCAATTATAAAATAAAAGAAATTATAATTGAATCAATAGATCAATAAAAAGAGTAGTTAAAGAAAACAATAAGATAGAATGCCGTAAATCTCGAAAAAAATTGTATAAGTAAAAAAATCTGCCGTGGACTTGTCAAAACACACAATTTTACTGTGGTGGCTATTTTCTAGGCACTGAAATTGACTATCTTGACGAATTTTGAATTCTGTAGGTCCCTTGGTGTATATCGTAGTATTACCCTCGAAGATGGCTCAGAAATTGCCATACTTTTTCTTCCCGCTCAAGAAAAAATAATTTGCGTCCATTCAACTCCACGCTGCTCGCATTTCTCCCTCCAGGCGTTCCCGGAGAATCGGCGATGTTTTTTGGTCGCTTCGGGGGTGGGGGGAGGAGTGAGAAGAATTCATCCATTTCAGGGTACCACACAATCAATTCCATCTCACGTGTGTTTCTCCTCCGTTTGTAACGCCTGGAGCGGAATATAGCGTTTGTTTGAAATCGATGTTCTCTGGTGGTGCATTTGATATACATTTCTGAGCTAGTCGCATGTGATACTGACTAAGGAATGACGACTTTCCAATGAAGGCGTCATTCCACTTAAAGACAGCATACACGCTCGTAAACGTGGTTGAGATAACCACGGAAATAGAATGGTATGGCTCGGATTACAACACGTACGCATTTTGAAGCTTTAAAAACGGCCCACAATGCCGGTACAGGAGTAGCAAGTTGGGCCCTGCCCGTATATTCACGCCCCCTGGATCTGCTTTTTTCCTGCGACGCAGGGTTGCTGGATCATCTTCACCGTCGACAAGTTGGTGGATTGCCTACTCAGGCGATTCTCGGCCCCGAGCCGCGCCGATTAGGAATCGGAGCCGCCTGACAGTTCGGCTCGTTCTCCCAATCTCCGGGCTACTGCTGTTGCTGTTCGGGCCAACCGGAACAGCCCGGGAAGCGACAGCAGTGGCCCGGACAGCAACAGGAGCCGACTCGCAGATTGGAAAAACGAGCCGAACTGTCAGGCGGCTCGGGGCCGATAATCGCCTGAGACAAGTGAACCTCGCACGTCACTGACGGCGAAGATGACAGAGCAACCCTGCGTAGGGGGAAAAGCGCAAATACAGGGGGCGTGAAAATACGGGCGGGGCCAAACTTGCTACTCCTGTAACGGTATGGTGGATCCTTTTTGACGCTTCAAAATGCGTAGGCATTATGTTGTAAGCCATACGGTTCGATTCACATTGTTATCCCAACCACAGCCTTTAAGTTCACAGTTCAACCTAAGAGGTAATTTTTGATATTATGGTCCGGTCGCCGTCTATAGCAGTCCTGCCAAGCGCGGAATCTCATTTCGCCCAAACAAGCGAGAAAAAGCTAGGAAAAAGTTGACCACGCCCCTTTGAAAGAAAAAATGGGTAACGCCAACTGGCAGGTTTCCGACCTCAATACGGAAGAAACGCCCGAATGACTTTATTCGAAATATATGTTCTTCCATTTCATTTAGGCCTGGCTTTATATTGCGGTCTGCTTCAGAGCGATGGCTGCGAAGAACGGGGAAATACAGGCTCGAGACAACTCGTCCGCAAACTTCAAGCAGTTCAAATTAAAAAATTTTGAGGGCCCGTAACTGCGTTAGTAGAGAGTTCTGAGCGAATTTGAAGACACCATTGTGATCAGTGTGAAATTTTCTCCAGGATAGGCAGAAAAACGAAAAATCGCTTCTGAGGTTGGACTGTTACTTTAAAGGCAGCATACACGCTCGTAAACGTGGTTGAGATAACTGCGGAAATAGAATGTCATAGCTCAGAACACAACGCCCACGAATTTTGAAGCGTGAAAAACGACCCACTATGACGCTACACGAGTGAGAAGTTGGCACCGCCCCTGTATTTCTCCGCCCCCTGTATTTGCGTCCCACCCCCAGAACAGAGTTGGTGGGCGATTCCCACCATCGGCGACTTCGGTGGGTACAATAGGTAATACACATACACCGACGACGAAGGGAATCGCCCAGCACCGTGTTTTGGAGAAGGACGCAAGTACAGGGGCGGGCAGATACAGGGGCGGGGCCAGTTTCTTACTCGTGTAGCCGGTGTAGGGTCTAGCAACCAGAGTGTTGGAACGAATATTTTTCTTTGAATAATCAAATAAACGAATAATTCGAATAATCCACTTCTTTGAATATTCGATTATTCGAATAAACGAATATTCTACTTCTCTGAATATTCGAGTACTCGAATTATTCGAATATTCGAATAAACGAATATTTGGGCAACACTCTATTGCGTACTATCCCATTCAATCCACTCAGGCAAACTGGGGCGTCGACAACAGGTTGGTAAGTTGTCATCTCATAAACTGCACCCTCTTGAAAACTCAAATCTTTTGTCAGCTTAAGAATTCAGGTGAAGTCCACCGGGAAAGTGGACGAATAGCATCACCCTGAACCAGTTCCATAAAATGTACGCATGAAAGTGATACAATGTGACTGTTATGCGAGACACTTTCATGTTCCTCAGGTGTTGCTATACTTATGCGTCGCTCGAAACCTAAACTTTTCTCTATAACTAAAGGTGAAATGAGCATTTCTAGCGTTTTGACAAAATCCTAAGAGCAGTTCAATATATTGTACATACTTGCCATAACTATAAATTTATGGGTTACGGAAGAATTGTGAGAAATTAGGACTCAATACGCTAAAATGCTTGAAATGTAAAATCAGGGCAAAATGGAGTGCGATCTTGTCGAATATTCAAATTATTCAAGCTGAATATTCGAATATTCGAGTAAGCGAATATTCCAATTCTTTGAATATTCGGATATTCGAGTAAACGAATATTCCACTTCTTCGAGTATTCGAATATTTGAATATTATTCGAATAAACGAATATTAGGGCAACACACTACTGACAACCCGTTGGAAAAACTGCGATCATGGTTGCGAAAGAAGCGACCCCCCCCCTTCCACCATGGCCGCGCTGATTCCGCTTTTTTGCCCCGCCCACTTTCTTTTTTTCTTAGATATGATATTTTTTCCGCTCAGTATGATTATCCGGCTTCTTTATTTTTGAATTTTTTTTTGATCAGTTCAGTGATATTTGTGTTCGACCTTGGTGCGAAAAAAAATTAACAACAAAACATTTTATTTAAAGGCAGTGGTGGCGATGAAAAACGTTTCCTAAAAAACTATGAAAATCAGCTTAGATAGAAAACAGCTGAAAAACTATGAAGGTAGCGCGGTGAAAAACGGGCTGGAATTAGAGTTTCTAGGGCCCAAAGATGCTAATTCGTGCACACGTGCACAGCGAGATCGCAGCCTCATGCCGAGCAGTCAAGAATCGTCGACATTCAGAGGAAGAAATGAATTCCAATTTACGTAATGAAAAGAGTTGACCAATTAAAGCAAGCGCTTCAGTCAATGTTTTTGACTAGACGAGTCCGAGGGATAATGTTCATTGATTGAGATCAGAGATCATCGATGCCGATGATGTGGAGTGGGCTCGTCCACCATCAAAAGACAAGAATGTTCAGGCTTCAATTTTGGCCCGAAACAGCGGTTTTGTCGCGATTTTTTGTTATTGGTTCCACTACTCTAAACCCAGAAAAGGGTTTAGAGAGGAAAATAAGACAAGCATATTTGATCGCGACCACAGCCTTTAACATTTTTTCTGCACTGCATTTGAAGAAAGAAAGCGAATATTTTCTTCATCCAACAAACGCCTAACTACTATTTGAAAAATACGGTTTCCAAAACTTCTCACCGTCTTTGCAAAGTGACAGCTTGCGGTAGCTAGGAAAAAACGAATCGATAGAAATTATGATACTTAGATCTTAAGAGGACAATTCTCTCTGTAAATGTAAGAAACAGAAGAAATCGCTGAAAAATGATTTTTCTCTTCGGTCCAAGTTTGCTTCGAATCAACTCAGAATCACTTTGAAGGCAGAGTTCACGATGGGAATCGTTTTTCTGCTTTTCCGCCTATTTTGAAGACGGCCCCATGCTGATTCCAATGATATCTCTGAGATCGCACAAAACCTTCAGGGAACGGAGTTATGGTCCCTCAAAAATTGAGCTAAGGAAGCATGGTGGACGAGTTGTCCGAGGCTTGTAACTTCCGTCATATTTACCCGATGTATGGCGTGGACCACACTTCCAGCGACGAGCGACGCGACGCAATGTTTACCATCAATATTGACCGAAAATCGATATGCCTGCCATGCACTATCGCCGTCGCTGGTCGCGGGAAGTATGATCCCGGCCTATGCGAGCTGACCTGAGTAAAGAGAGAAGTTGAGAATGAAAGGAAGAACGGGGCTATTGATCGCAAACCATCGCTCATCTCACAATCTCGAGCATTCATTTGTTCACGTCAGTGGGCGTGGAAAGTGCATCTGGGTGTGACGAGCTGACGGGTATCCAACTTTGGGGCCGTAGGGGGCCGTTCCGAGCTCATTTTTCTAAGTTTTTTCAACGTTAGGGTTGCGATAGTCCCCGCAGCTGCCGATCTCCACCAATAAATCAGACATGGTTTTTATCGTGGGCACTGCCTTTAAACGGTTCTTTTTACTCAGTTTCAGCCCCATCAAACCGGTTTTTGGGTCGCTGGCCACCTAAATGCTCGTCGAAATCGGATTTTTCGGTATAGCGAAAAAATGGATATTCCGAACCTTCTGTTGTCTTTGGTATTGCCACGAGGTGCCGTAACTCAGCGATTCGATAAAACAGACCGTCTTGGAAGCTGGAACAAATCAAATCCGTGCATATAGAGGTGGAAATAAAAAAACTTCCCTATTGCAAGAAGTGGTGTTGAAAAGCCGTTTTTTTTTCAAATGGCCCTTACAGCCTTGGCTTTCACTCCTAGAAGGCGGAAGTCAAGCATAAGATGCATCTACTGGATGGTTATCGAAAACTACATTATTTGGATTTTTTCTAGAAAATTTTTTTTCTCGTGATTTTCTACCTCACCGTGTGCTCCCTTTGCCGAAGGATTTGTTCAGTGCGCCCTAAAAATTGGCTGATGTTCACCCTTACCCTTTCGCGAAACTCTGAAATGCTTATAACTTCGTTCAAAGGTATTCGCAGCGAAATATGATTCTGGATTCGGAGACAGCGAGCCCGAATCGACCAGGAAACGTTCATCATCTTTCAAATGGTGAAGATGGCCATTCGAGGTTCTCTAGTAAGGTAAAAGTACCCCTTATTAGGCGATTTTCAAGGTGATAAGGAAAAGTGTTTTGGATTTGGCTCAAAACCTTTGTCTGGAGCTTATTCCGGGTCCTGTACACGGAAACATGGTCTGCTTATCGACTTTCGGAAAATTTTAACAGAATGGGCTCCGAGCCTCTCACCGGTCTAAGGAGAACTCACAAGTGAACACGCGTGACTTAGCATTTTTCCACCGTCGTCGTGCACTCTCCTCGCCGCATGGCTCTCGTCCTGCGCCCAGTCGGAGCACGCTAGCAGATCTAGATGGGAATGCCGTTACGATCCTCGAACTAGCGTGAGGTGTATATTTTGTGACCACATTTAAAGTGTTTAGAGATGCAACAACTCATGTAGTCAAATTGAGTGCCGTAACTGGCTCAAATCCTCCAAGTAATAAAGTGAAACACTGAAAGCTAAACTGCTAAGCTGGTTTTTAACCACATGAAAAGATTCATCCTTCGTAAAATGCATAGAAAATGCATTCATATTTCATAAAAAATTAACAAACAAACAATTAAAACGATTTTTTCAACGAAAACTACAAGAAACGAAGAAATATTGAATAAAACTAGGAACATCGGCTCAGATACACACTCTAAGCCTAATTGATTGGGACTGAATTGATCCAGGTTAATAATGCTATTCATAAGACATTATCGTAAACAATTACTCGTTGAAAATATGATTATAAAAATTTCTAAACGATGATTTCTGATATATGTTTTCAGCAACGAGATTTCTTCCCTGGCGGATGGCGAAAAGGGAAATTCACTCATTTTCACTCAATATAAAGGCCAAACATTATTTAAAAATTATTACGCCAACGAATGATCCAACTCACAAGTTATCGTAGGAGGCAAATAGTTCAAGGGTTGAAGTTCTGGCTTGCTCAACACAAGAATTCACTATTTCTTCACTGTTGAAGAATTAGCAGTAAAAATGAGTGTAAGAAGCTGGTACGTCTAGAAATAAGCTCATTCTTAGATGTTCACCTTCTTTGTTTTTGTTTGGTGAATTGTACGCAAAAATCCTCTGTGATGTTTTTCCTCTTACAAAGGTTTCATCGTTTTTGCGATTGGGAACCTTCAGTTCTGTAATCGATGCTATACAACGAAGTAAAACACTGACTGAGGTTCCAAACCTTTCGAGAAGATTACCAGCGAGATCTCTGTACAAGAGCGCACGGACGGTGCCCGCAGAGCCATCGTATTGATGCCTAGACGGCGGAATACCTGCTCGTCTCGCTACGGGCAGAGACTGAGTGGACAGCCGTGTTCACTTGTGAGTTGCCCCGTAATCGCCTCTCACCGGGGAAAATTTTTGGGCAAAATGCGACTTTTGATGATTTTTAAAACGCTAGGATAGGTTCGCCTCGAAAATTCTCAGTGTATGTCACTTCAAGCTTTCATCACGATTTTGATGTAGATTTATCGATTTTTGATAGATTAAGGTAGGTTGCGGTGGATATACAGTAGTTTGCTCAATTTCTCATATTTGATTCAAAACTTCTCTTTTGGGGTTATTTGGGGCGGCGAACACGATTGCAATGATTTTTTTTAAATCCTGACTTAGTTTAAGTCAAGTAAACAGCTTTGTACCTGCAGAAATCCGCAGTGAACCTCAAAATATTGAGATACAGACCCAGGATTCGTGTTCAGGACCCGGAAAAAACCCCACAAAATTTTTTTGAGCGAAATCCGAAACATTTTTTCCGGACAATCTGAAAATTGCATCACGGGTGTACCCTTACCTTTGGGATCAGTTGACGAAACCCGCCGTAACTCGGTTCAGAGAAGTTTTCAGCAGGTGCAAACATAGATTAGAACACTTTACTAGAAATACATTAATTGGTACGATTTTCGTTGGAGAAGGCGTTTTGGACCAAATAAGCTTCCATAGTGACTAATTTTTGATGTCCGCGGCATTAAAGATCACTCGGCGGAGAATTATTAAGGACTTTGCATGACTGGCCGAAAATAAATTGGTCTTTTCACAGCGGCGCGGTTTCGTGGACATATTACGGAAAGTTTCGTGGACATATTACGGAAAGGGGGGTGTGTATACAAGTCTGTTGGTACCTGCTCGTTGGTGCCCCTGCTTCTACTGAACCCAGCAGACGTTTGAGTGTACACAGGGAACGTTCGAGCGATATAGCGTGCACAACTATATCGCGAAAGTATCCCCACACATTGCATAAAGGTGTCGCCGTCCGGCACACTAAGGCCTCTGGTCCATAACACCTTAGGATCCGTACCTAGGAGTCATGGAGTCTTTGGCCACAAGCCACAATTTCGCCACCCCTGAACTGTCGATCGCTGTCGAGTGATATCCAAAAAACTGCGCTATCCAGACTTCTGAGCTATTTCCATGCACCGTTTGCTGCTTTGCAGGAAACCCGCCTCAGGATAGACCCGTCATCAGCGTCGGAGAAGTACACCATCTACTGCGGCAACGCTGACGATAGGAGAGTGGGAGGCTGTGCAATAGCTGTAAGGAAGGATTTCAATGATATGGTCAAGGAGTTCGGCTCAACGTCGTGTCGGAATGCATTCGTACGACTGCGGGATCACAGAGGATTCAATCTGTGGATAGTGAGTGCTCATGCGCCCACTGAAACCGCCGAAGACAATTCGAAGGATGCGTTTTATGAGGAACTCAATACGTTGCTGGCCAGGATACCTTGTCAACATGCTGTTGTCGTGGGGATTGACGCAAATGCGAAGATGGGACTTGATCAGGAATCCGAAGTACTCGGTAAATGGTTCTACCCAGTGGAGCAAACATCCGGACAATGGCTACCGCCTTGATCGACTTTTGTGAACGCAGTGGTCTGATTATTGCATCGACATTCAAGTGGAATCATCGCCGCCATCAGCTTACGTGGCAGGGACCAACCCGGCTATCTCCAGAAGAGCAGCGGAAGCGGAAGATGACAGCTTTGAAACTACAGCTTGACTATGTCCTGACGAGGAATATTCCAGTATCGGACATTCGAAGATCTAGAGCTGTGTGGGATGTCGCGATTCGATTCGGATCACCGTCCTGTTCTGTTGAACTTCACTGCGAGGATTCATAAGAGTAAGCGAGGGGCTCAGCCTCTCCGAAGGATTGACATGACAAGTCTCAGAGATGAAGAGTGCAGAAGGAATTTCCGACAACGCGTTTCTATTCACATCGGAGTACGGACTAAGAAGAAACTTTGCGACGCGGATTCTTTTGTCAAATGCATCCAGGACGCTTCGAAAGAGGCACTCCCGGTTGTACAGCCTAAGAAGAAGTTCGCCTACGTCTCAGAAGAAACAACATCTACCTACAACAGAGTATGTGCTCTCCGAACTGCAGGAAACTTCGTGGAGGAGAAGCGTCTGAGGAGGAAGTTGCGTCGGCAGCTTCAAAGTGACCGCGAACGAGAGTGGACGTGTAGAGCTAAGGAGTTCGAGAAGGCTTGGGAGGAGAAGAATCCGAGGAAATCCGACGTTGCTGCGACAGTATAGCGGGAAGATGAAGAGATGTTCTCCTGTCTTGAACACTACCAATGGAGTTGCAGTTGGTGATGCGACGCTGCCAATATGGAAGGATTACTTCAGTTCACTACTGAATCGTCCAGCGCCATCAGTACTTGAGCTCCCGCATGTTCAGAGAGCACATTACGATGTCAGTGAGGAACCGCCGGCTGAGTCTGAAGTTTTGGATTGTGTCCGGAAAATGAAGAATGGAAAGGCAGGTGGAGATGACAACATCACTGCTGAAATGCTGAAAGCTCTTCCTCCGTCTGGGATTCGTGAAATGACCAACACCATCCGTGCCATATGGATGAGCGAAAGGATACCCGATTCGTGGAGACATGCGATCATCGTACCTCTTCACAAGAAGCTATCCGTCACGGATCCTAAGAACTACAGAGGAATCTTCTCTACTTCGTGTCATGTACAAGGTTTTAGAACGTATCATTCTCGAGCGACTTATCAAACATCGTGAAGGAACGACCAGAGATGAGCAAGCCGGTTTTCGACCTGGAAGATCGACCATCGACCAAGTGTTCGTCGTGAGAAGAGTAATTGAATCGTGGCAGCGGTTTTCGAAGCCATTACAGCTTGCTTTTTTGGACTTTGAAGCCGCGTTCGACTCTCCTCATCGTGATCGATTGCTCAATGCTCTGCGAGCAGATGGAGTCCCGGAAAGTATGTTCCGGTTAATCGAGGACATGAACAAAGGAACAACAGCAGCAGTTCGTACACCTGTCGGATTTACGTCAGCTTTCGAGGTGAAAACAGGAGTAAGGCAAGGAGCCGTTGCAGGACCTTTTTCTTTTCAACTTCGCCGTTGATGACATCATGCGTAGAGTTGCAGAACAGTTTCCTGCGGATGTGATCCTAACACCATCAGGACGCTCCCTTGTCGACCTGGAGTACGCCGACGACATTGTGTTATTCGCTGAAAACAACGCAAAACTGCAAAGGATTGTGAACCTCGTTTCGAAGTATGCCGCAGCCTATGGACTTCGTCTTCGTCCCGACAAATGCAAGCAGATGTGGGTCTCTCAGAGGCCTTCAACTGGAGTTTGTGTGGACGGACAACGTATCGAACTGGTGGACGATTTCTGTTATTTGGGCTGTTTGCTGAAGAACGATGGTAGTTATGCAGCGGATATTCGACAACGATGTGCGAAAGCTACGTCTGCATTCAATTCTCTAACCAAGTGTTTGTGGTCTACCACCATCGCGAAGGAAGTCAAGTTGCGCGTCTACCTATCCGCTATTCGCCCTATCATGATGTACGGATCGGAGACGTGGGCAGCACCGAAAACGCAGATGGAAAGGTTGGATTGCACGGAGAGGAAGCTTTTAGGCGTTTGCTTGGATATTTCTGGCCGCGTGTATGCCATAACGAAGACCTTTACAAGGAAATCGACGCAGTACATCAACGCTTGACACGAGGGAGGTGCCAGCATCTCTAACGCCATCTCAAGCAGCAATGGAAAGTCGACTTCGACTGCTCGGGCATATACTAAGAAGAACGCCGGATCGTCTCGTACAACACGCTTTAAAAATGCTTCCAAATCCTGTCTGGAAACGGCCACCTGGGCGTAGGCGAAAGTTCTGGACGGATGTGGTTAAAGAGGATTTAAAGTCACTCGGCATCGAAAGACAGTTCAGGCGCGATGTTTCGTTTCGCAGGAAATGGAATAGTGACAGCTGGATAAAATGTGTTCAAATTGTGGCTGAAGACCGTGAAAAATGGACACGGCTGACTACTAGGACGGCACACCTCGGTGAAGATGCGGAATGACCGCGTCAGGCGAAAGCCAACCGATTAAGTCAAGTAAGTCATTACGGAAAGCCATAAGTCGCTTAGCTTTCTGAGGTAAGCACATATAGCTATAAAGACAGCTATAAAATTAGCTAGATTCTCTTCCCTATTAAGTATGGTCTATCACAAGCTATCCTGGTTCAGAAAGAGTGCTTTTTATGGAGACCTTCAAACTGTTTCAGACCAAAGTTTCCCGAGAAGCAACAGAAAGTATGCGTTTCACACGCAAGTTGCAATTCAGGGCTGTGCGGAACTGTTCCGTTTCCGATTCCGTTTCCGTATTTCCGGTACTTTTTGAGCTGTTCCGTTCCGTTTCCGTTTCCGGGTTTTTGGGCCCGGAAACGGAAGAAAATAGTACTACAAGGGGAATGGTCACGCCTCACCAGCGCACAAAGCCGCGGTACCTTTGCGATGATCACAGCGTGAGTCGAAACCTGATCGCTTGGATCGGTGTCCCGCTCCTTCCAACCATCACACGGTATACGCCCTCCCCTCCATCAACGCACAGGACAATCCCAACGTGGGCGTGACCTTGGCGGCTACAGAAGGCATACTTTAGGTACTGTTGCGCGGGTGAGTAAGTGGTGTTATCTTGCAGTCGAACCGTAGTTATCAGTCTCATCTTAGTTCAAAACCATCACAGTTTGCCTTTACAACTTTTTATCACAATTTTTTCGAAGCGCTGAACTATTGGCTGGCCATTACATTTCATGCATCAATACCATACTTTGTTAAAATCGAGTCCTCCGATTGAGGGACCAGAGAGGTGGAAATTTTCCTCTTCCTCTCTCTAGCTACTCACGCATTCGCGGGATTCAACTTCAGCGCCATAGGATTTGCACGCTATAGCCCCCAACTCCTCGCTTTCCGCAGCACGTGCTGCCAACGCATGCTGGGTTTCGACCACTACTCAACGGCAGCTTGTGCTGCAGCTAGCAGCACCTGTCGCTGCCGACGAGGGGTTCAACTCGATGTCGGCCAGTAGTGCGACCCCTCATTACATGTGTTGCTAGCAGCAGCACGTTATTCAAATGAAGAGAGTCTTTGAGCCACCACCTCTTCCTAACAGAACTAGAGTTGAGATCTTGTAATGGCTCGCAGCAAGGACGCAAACCTCGCCAAGGTACGCAACAAAGGCATGATCCTCGCCTCGGTCCACTATAAGAAATCTTTCCTCGTGATGCGCAGTAAGGACAACCCTTTAGGCGTCCAAAATTGATATACGGAAAACTGAGTACTTGAGATCACCTTTGGGGATCGGCCTCAAACGGACAACTGCTCTCTCAACAATGGTGGGTGCAATATGTATGTACCTGCAGCCGTCTTAGAGCACTGATCGCACTGGAAAAATCAGTCGAAGATGGAAACTCGAAATCAGAGAGATCAGCAGCACTCTAGATGAGGAGTTGCTCGAGCAGACCTATTTTCAGCTCACTAGGAGAACCTGCAGCAGCAGCACGTCTTCCCTTTATGCTTCAAATCTATTTGTACTCGGCTCGCTTGGAGATTTAGACCGTAGCCCCCTGGTGCTTGAGAAAATAGACTGAGATCACAAGCTACAGAAGTACATCTGCATGCCATGAGCAGCGACGAAACCTACCATTTAACTATACTACAATTTTTAGTTCACTTCCGTTTCCGGATTTCCGTTTCCGGCGATTTTCAGCCATTTTTCTTCCGTTTCCGTTTCCGAAAATCTTGAAAATGATTTCCGCACAGCCCTGTGCAATTCCTTTAGATACTCTGACTCCAGATTTTGCTGCCCCTTACTAAGGCTTGTTTTACAAGAACCCCGAGGTTTTGGAAAACCATGTTCTGGGTGTCGTAGGTGTAGCCCTGTGTATCTAAAATTCGTGTTGAAAACTTCCTACATGTTCCAGGGATTTCAGAAAAAAAAAACATTTTTGTGGGAATGAGGCTCCCAAGAGGCATTTTTCATGGCATTCAGGAGAATTGTTCCAGATTTGGCTCGACACTTTTTTCTGGGTGTTGTTTGGGGTGCTGAGTATACTGAGCAAATTGAAATTTTTTTCAAACGATCTTCTTCCCGGTTCAGTCGAAGATCACGTTCCTCGAATGATTGCTTTCTTCGAATTTGTCGGAAATCGCCCTTTTTTTGACTGATCGACTTTCCGATTCATCCGAATTTCGATTCCTCGAATAGCCCGACTAAATCAACTTATGAGTAGACCATTCGATTCGGCTCATGGATAGTGCTGATAAGAAATCTGGGGTCCATTTGTCGATTTTTCAACGATTCGAGTTTGAAGTCTTTTTGTCAATAATCTGAGGCTTTCTAGAGGTCACGGTAGATATTATAGTTGTGCGCTGGACGAAAAGACCGAATATCGAATAGATTCGAATGACCCCCTTTTTTAACGTACGATTTTTGAATATATTCGAATGATCTTTTTTTGAGGTTCGATTTTTGAATAGATTCGAATAAAATCGATTCGAATTTATTCTAATGATTTCCCGATTAATTTCAAAGCGACAAACTGAAAACAGGCCAGGTGAGCTGTCAGTGGATCTTATACTTCGCGTGCGCACGCGTTACGGTGCTGTAGATAGTCAATAACTGGTGTCTCAGCGGGGTTTCGGCAGCCCCACCCTCATGTTTAGGATTGGCTAGGAAACAATGTTTCAGTGCTGCCCCAAACCCTTCTCAGCCCTAGCACTGCTATCATCAAGCGCGCCGACGTCCCAAACCCTGCTCATATCCAACCTAAGGCGTCGTTTATACTTCCGCAGACCGAGCGGTGCGCCGAAGTGCAATCCTACGATATCGATCGTGCCGCGGCGCGTGATCAATATTACAGAAAAGCACTACGCCGCGCCGCGTGATCAATATTACAGAAAAGCACTACGCCGCGCCGCGTGATCAGTATCACAGAAAAGCACTACGCCGCGCCGCTCGGCGGCAGTAGATTCGTGTCGAGCTCTCCAAATTGCCCGCAAAGAAATGGTTTGAGCCGCATCCATCGTAACATTCCGGAACTCGCCAACAGTCGCGTTCCGCCCTCAAATTTTCCTCCCAATGGGAAGCTTTGAACGATTCAAGTCGAAAACCTTGGAAAATTGATGAATAAAGATTAGTGATCAGCACCCGAAATAACCCCCTGAGAGAAATTTAAGTCAAATCTGGATTATTTTTGTACGCTTTCTTAACACGCTAATTGATGAACTGTGCTTCTCTGGGCCAAATTCCGGTCCGCTATTGCGTCTCGACACGCTTTGCGGCCCCACGCGCTCGAGCCAGTCGGGTTTCCAGCGCCAAAGTACACTCGACGTGGCTTTTTTTTACAATTTTCTCCAATTTTTCCAAGTTTCCAGTTTCCGAAACCCACCTAGAGTCAGCAGATCAGCGGCTACGGCGCTGGAAGCTGTTCTGACTCGGGAGCGTGCGGCCGCGAAGCGTGTCGAGACGCAACTACGGACCGGAATTTGGCCCAGATAAGCACAGTATGTAAACATTCGACTGAAAATCCGTATAAAGTAAAAAAACGCTACCGCTTTGTCCTCATACTTTGCTCAGGAAGGTTCCTTTGAGCGCTGAACACGGTTATGAGGTTCGCTCCTAGATTTCTAAGAAATAGCTGCTACAATACATACAGTTCACCTCCGCACTGCCGTTCAGTCCGCAAAGTTCAGCCTGATTGCGAAATCTTGCTGCGGGGCGGTTGCGAACGTCCTCAGACAGGGATGTGGGATCACCCGGGCGCTTTTGGCCTTTGGTGCCCGGGTGATCCCACCGCCCGGGAGATCCCACATCCCTGTCTGAGGATACTCGCAACCGCGCCGCAGCACGATTTCGCAATCAAGCGCACTTTGCGGACTGAACGGCAGTGCGGAAGTGAAGAATAAGTACGGAAATCAGGGGAAAACGCCTATAACTTTTTTGGAGTGGTTTTAGAAAGCAGAGAATGGCATAGTTGGATTCTGCGTTCAGAATTTGTTCTCGAAAAGTGCATTTCCCTTGAAATGTCCGGGCTGACCCATAGTAGTTTTTGTCAGGCCCGTCACGCAGCTTCGAGCCTTAAAGGCACAGTCCAACTTCAGAATCGAATTTTCGTTTTTTTTTTGCTAATTTTGAAGAAAATTTTACGCTGATAACAATGGTGTCTCCAGAATCGCTCGGAACTCATTACGAACGGAGTTCTAGCCGTTCAAAGATTGCAAATTTGAACATCGAGAAGTTTGCGGACGAGTTGTCCCGAGCCTGTTTTTCCTCGCTAAGCCTAAGCCATCGTTTTGAAGCAGATCACAATACAAAGCCAGGCCGAAAACTAATGGAAGAACTTAGATTTTAAATGAAATCAATCGCGCTTCTCTTCCCTGTTCAGGTCGGAAGCTTGCCGGTGGGCGTCACCCACTTTTTCCTTCATGGGGGCGTGGTCGACTTTTTCCTCGCTCAATTAAGCGAATTGAAATTTTGCGCTTGACAGGGTTGCTATACACGGCAGGGGAATATATTATCAGAAATCACCCCTGAGCTTGGACTGTGCCTTTAATTCTTTAATATGTAGCTGCGGCTCGGGGCCGAGAGTCGTTCTGAGGACTAGGGATGAGCGGAATTTTATTTTCTGAATTTCGAAAATCGAAACGACCTGCTCAATTTCGGAAATCGGAACGCCAAAAACTAAAAACCTTCTTTATTGAATTATTTTCATGTAAATCCAATCAACCCTGGCTTCGCGCAAAGTGAAGACGGGCCACGAATTCGAATTCAGCGCCCGAAACAACCCCCTAAGGGTTTGACAAGGAAAAGTGTTAAAAATTCTAATCTCATCTTTATTTTTAGTCAATAATATTTATACTCGTAGAAACTGATTAACTGACGAGATTACTTGTTAATCTCGTGGGTATTTCCGAATTTTTTCAGTTTTTTGGGGCTTTTTTTCGGAAAATGGAAATTGGAAGGCCAGAAACCCATCGGAAATCGGATTTCTGCTCATCCCTGCCGAGAACGAATAGAACGAGGAGCAATCAAAAGTTTAGGCGTCCAAAACATTCTGTACATTTTCATGAGTAGGGCGGATTTTCGAGCCTCTCGAATAACTTCTAGGACTCATAGGAGTATGAGTATGAAACTAAAGCAGCATGGGGTATTTGACTCTCCCAGAAGTATTGACCCGGGTTTTTATGCGTTTGCGTGGTGACTTCCGCATAGAATTTGATGGTCCCCATTGGAATTGGTTGCCGTCGTCGTCGTCGAAAGCGAACGCCATAAAAGCCGTTTGTTCCGCTCAAATGCCGTCGTTATATGGGAGAGTTTCATGAATATCGAGTGCATCTGAATTCTTCAAATGTCTACATTCTTTGCGACTTTTTTTTGTTTGGGTCGAGACGTTACAAGCTCTCGTAAGATGAAAAGTTTCTTAACTGTTGGAAAATGCTGTATTTCTTGCGGAACCCCTATCAGTTCCTGTCGGCTACTCTCATAGCGGGCAGCTGTTCAGGTATCAGCGCCATCTATCTCCCACGTCATTCAACTGATCACACCTCTCGCAGCTGTTTTCCTGCCCGCATATTTCTTCATCTGCATACTGAAAACCAACAATGAAGTGTTGTCATGGGAACCGTTCTTTGCTGTCTTCAGAATTGCGACTACGCGGTGGCCAAACTCCCAACTCTGCGGAAACCCCTCAATTTTCAGGCAGTGACGTCAATTGGCTGTTTTCTCTGCTATCGTGTTGCGAATCTCAGAGCTCGTTTAGCCAGAAAATGAGCTCCTGCTCACTGGCTAGCAGCTGCAGGGAGTTCCTTCTTCTATTTGTCGTCTGAAGCGACACTTGTGTGTTGGCAAATGCGTTTTTCTCCCATGTTCCTCTGCATGGACGTCAGTCTCCCAACACTGAATTGCCCTAATCGTCGTTCGCTGTTCTTCCCCTCCATCACACAAACGCCTGCAATGTCACATGAAGTGTCGTGTTGAACGGTTTTAGACGATACCCTTTTCTCCATGTCTCCTTTTCTGGAACTCTTTTCATCATCCATATCATCAACCTTTTCCTATGGGCAGCCGAAACAAGGCGTCTTCACTGCGAAACTTCTGCTCAAAGTTCCGAAAGCTCTGCTCGTTTCCTTTCGTTTACGTGCAGTTGTGTCGCTTTTGATATTTGCGCTTCGATGCTTGACTCCGAGCATAGGTATGTTCCAGCGATGGGCATTTGTGCCCCAGGTACAACCGCTTTTTCCACTAAGAGACCTAAGACGGGATTTGTGAAAGCGTGGGGCTGGATACTTGGGCATCTTCGACGATTACCCTGTGTAAGCTGGGACCGGAATCACCAAGTATGTCGTAGGGTAAAGGTAAAGGCGTCGGCTCGTTTGATGATTACGCCGTGAAGGCCAAAGGTCTTCTAGCCCAGAAGTGTCGCAGCTTCCCTAGCTTATAAGCTGCGTTGGTCAAGAGCGCGGTCGGTTAGCGTTTTTCCCCTTTTGCAGGGTGATCATCAAACGTGCCGACGCCTCCACCCCTACCCAGCACTTCCACTTTGATGAGTCCGGCCCCTGGAGATCGGTAATCAGACCTGCCCACAGCTAACCAACTCATTCAATGCGTGTCGAATATGCATTCAACTCGAAGACAAGGTTGTTTCGAGCACAGTCAGGGAACGTGCTGCTAGGGGAGCACGTGCTCCTATTGTGTTTCAGATTACAGCACGTGCCCCAACAAATAAGTCGTCCAATGCGTGCATGATACACATTCAACTCGATGACAAAACGATTAGCCAAAAAAAGGAAAGTGTACGGTGCATTCCTGAGACGGAACCGAGAGGTCGGCAGCTTCTCCGGTTCGATTACCCAAGTTTGCGATTCTTCATCCCGGCCGCTGGAAGCCTCGTCCAATCGCTGACGGCCCCAGATGGTGCTTGGCGAGCTGACCGCGTCGCACGTCGGTGTGCCAGTCGCGTCGCGTCTGTGTGCTGCTACGATAGAGCTGGACTACCTGGCAGCACGCACAACTGCCATTAAATTTTACGGCACATGCTCCTGCTATGGACTTTTGCTGCACATGCTGCTGTTTGGAGCACGTGCCCCTGTGATGAAGCTTTTCGATGGGTGTGGTCACTCGAGTTGAATGCATGTTCGGCACCCATTGAATGCGGTGGTTTTCTGAGTAGCTCAGAGGCTGGAGCAGCTGAGAAGCTCTTCTGCCACGGGACCTTTTGCACTTGCACTTAGCCATCAAAGATGCCAGCGCCTTTACCTCTACCACAACCACACGCGTTCATGGAGCGGACCTCTGTTCCGTGTGCCTCATGGATACCTGCTCTCCGCGTACTACGACCGGTAGGGAGCGAACTACCGCCTCCCCCCATCTACTCTTGCAGCGGAAGTGTCCTACTTGACCACAGTGCGTTTCCTACTCGGATACCTCGAAGAACCTAAATGGTCTTTAGCAGCAGCACGTGCTGCTCCGTGGAGCATGTGGCCGGTTTAGTGCGATTGCATTCGGCTCATTAGGCAGGCTTTTGCCGCACCCCGTCTCCTTCGCAGCAGCACGTCGTGCTGTGACAGAGACACATGACGCTCATAGGCAAAACTTTGGTCACATCCCCATGTAGCTGCACGTGTTTCTATCGCACAGGGACGCGGTTTTCAAAGTGGCCGATGCAGTTGAAGCTTAATCCTATCGATAGAGGCAGTATCTCGTCTTACAACAAGGATAGGGTCAGTGTCGCGGTCCGCAACGAGAGGGCCAGCTCCGCCACAGTCCGCAACAAGACATCGTCTCCGCAAACAGTTTAGCGAAGCTCTACAAAAGGTGTGCTACCTTCGCTGTCGTGTATAAAGGTCCACAGCGACCTCTGTCGTGCCATGGATGGAGGAGTGTTGGCATTGGACCTACACGATATCTGCGATCGCCGGCACAATTTAACCCTACAATGATATCCTCTAGGCAGACCATGTACTGTCATGTAATTTTTCTGCTGATGCACAGCATCTCCGCGCTCGACTAACCTTGGAATATGCAGTCTTGAACGGGCAAACCATTAGGCCTTTTGGGTAAACACCCTCTTCTGAATTTATTCTTCAACAATGACGACCTCAACGACTCGTTGATGAATGCATGTGCGAGAGGATCCCCATTCAGTCAAAGGCACCGGTTGAACCGAGAGCATAAGGCAGGCCGAACAGCACTCACCCTGCGACCCGACCGCCTTAGTCCTGGAATGAGCCCAGCTTGGAAATATCGCAGGGCTATTCCCGGGACGAAGGCGTTAGGATCATGAACTGGATGTTTCCTGGTCCATCATGCTCCATCAGTCCGACCGGCAAAACTTTCCTGAAGTTGTGCGCGTGTATAAGTAATTAAACCCGCGAGCAAAATGTAGGTCCTGGCGTCTCTCCATTTTTAGTTTGATTGCTACAGAGAGGACTCCAATGCAAGCGAGGTCTCTCAGACTTTGGCAGTTCCGCCTTCGGCATGCCTGAAAGCCAACATCGTATATGTCGTGGGTGAGCAAACGAGTTAGGAAAAGGCTGTTTTCCTTGTGCGGTTCGACTGCTGTTTATAGTGCTGCCCGCACTCCGACCGAAACTGCAATGGCTCTTCTCGATCCGACCTTCAAACTCACGTCGTTCCGCAATCAGCCTGACGAGCCTTCTGCCTTTTATCATTCGCTCGCTATGCTCACGCCATTATCTCGGGGAGGCTTCAGTGCCGTCAGTCCTACCTGTGTTTCTACCTGATTAGTTTCTCAGGCAGTCATAGCGGTCGGTTAGCTGGCGCATGGCGGGCCAAACAACACTCACCTTGTGATCCGAACGTTACCTTCCTGGGATGGGCCCGGCATGCAGACACTGCTCTGGTGCTCCCTGCGCACTGGCCGACAAATTTCGCATGGGACGGCTGTCGTACCGGAACATAAATGGCTGCCCTCGATCCCATCCTCCCGCGAATGGCCATGCGAACCTTTCGCCAACCGCCATTCACCCGCCGACCTCCCGCAATCAGCCCGGAGAGGCTATCAGCGCCGTCGGCCCGACCGATCTTACTATCTGTGATGAACACCGGAAGACAGCCTCTTGCAGACCCTTCCCTTCTCTTAATCTTGAACACGGTGTCGTGAGTCTATAGGGCTACGCATGTTTGATTTATTCAGACACTACCGTTACAGCAAAGGGGTGAATCCTAACTAATGCGCTTTTCGTCACGCTAGAGTAAAGAGTCGTTTATACTTCCGCCGCGTCGCGGCACCGCGAGGCGTTTAGATTTTTCTGCAGACTATCTGCTCTCCAGCGTGGTGTTATGATACAAAAGATCATGCAAGTTTTCTCTAAAGGATTAATCACTCGTTACAATCGGCCATGTGTTATGTCAGAGCTACTCCAGGTTGTTTTCAGCCTCATTCCGTGACAAAGATGCGGCTATTGCGCTTTCGCGGGATGAGAATCATTTCCTGCACACAAAACATAACATAGCAGATCTTCCATCCCAATTACAGATGGATGGAATTTAATGTAAAATCTATGCAGACGATGTTAAAATCTATCGAGAAATATCTTCATTGGTGGACATTGCTCTGGTACAAGGTGCCATAGACAGAATGACACTTTGGTGCAAAAAATGGCAGTTAGGTTTATCGCCAACAAAAAGTGTACATATGAGATTTGGATCTTTTGAAAACTATAATGTCTACAATATCGACGGGTCACCAGTTGTTCACGCTAACAAAGTGAAGGATCTCGGATTTACTTACAATGACAAACTTGATTTTTCAGAACATTTGGCTACAATATCAAGAAACGCCCTGGGAAGAACATTTCAAATTTTCAAAGGATTAGCTACTAAGAACAAGGAGACTCTTCTTCTAGCTTACACCACCTACATTCGACCGCTAGTTGAGTCGGGAACCTCAGTTTTCAATCCGTCTCAGAAGAATAATATAGAGCTTCTAGAGAGAATACAAAATAATTTCTCTCGAAAGATCTTTATTAGGACTGGGATGGCGACTTACTCCACAACGCCTAGTGCGCAGAGGAGGAATGTTTGTCTTGGCATTCCTTCATTAGAAACCCGACGGGCAATGTTTGACGTATGCATGGTGCACAAGATACTCAATGGTGTAATTAAAGTGAAAGTGAACAGCTTTTTCACTTGGCTTCCATCGATCACTCGTGGTGGGAGAAATAAGATAACCTTTCACAGGGCCAAAACCTCTTTGCGATCTAGATTCTTTACGAACCGCGCAGGCTCGATATACTTGAAGCTCACAAAACGCGAGACATCGCCGCTCACACTCAAACGTTTCAAAAGCAAATTCGCCGCCAAGTTATTGAAGCCGTTGTATGCCGTATACTTTACCTCCTTTTCTTCATGTCTCGGAAATCATCATTTATCATTACAACTATTCGTATGGCTCTTATTGTACTCTTTTTGATCTTATTTGTCTTATTTATGTGTGTTTGTGTGTATATTTATATGTATATGACGTTTGCCTTAAGTGACGTAATAAACAAAACAAAACAAAACAAACATCTCTATTTTGTTTTTTCTCAACGTCTCAATTTTATTGCTTCGATAACAGGAAATTTCACACTTCCCTCATCCAATCCAGGCTGCAATTAATCTGGACATTAAATGTAAACTCGTTAATAATTTAGACATCGGTAAGGAAGTAGGTATTGATGAGAAGCTGGAAAGTGAGAAATTTATGTTTTCCTGACAAACTTAATGTAAGGATACACAAATCTCCGTCGAATGCTTGATCATGTACGCAAATGCGCGTCCCCGCGTCAATCCGCCACAGCCCGATTATACATTCTAGTGAGGCGATTTTCCGCGCGGCGCGCCGCGGCTCCCAGTTTTTTTGCAGCCCCGCGCCGCGGCGGAAGTATAAACGACTCCTAAGAGTTCTACAATTTGATAGTAATGTTGGCGGTCCAACCATCCCGCTGATGTCGGGCTCTTTCGTGCCAAAGCCGATCACGGTTTGGTGTCAGCAACAAATGCTTTCTATCTCGAAACCTCCAAGACAAGCAGTTTACACTGAGATGATTTTCCATTTGTCCTAACTTTTTCGTTCTGGGCAGAGAATTTTCGATTACTTAAAAAATAGGCTTAAAGGCACAGTACTCCTTCAGACATGAATTTTGAGATTTTCATGTAATTGTAAAGAAGACCCCTTCTGAATAACACGTGCCAAATGCCAGATCTCATTTCCTCCAAATAAGCTAGATATAAGCGACCACCACAGGCCCGACCCCCTCACAGATTTTCGAACTCGAGAGCTGCTCGATGGGTGGATGAATTCCAACAAGTCGTCGTTCTTCAGTCCAATACCGGGCTGTCTCCTTATCCTGACTTTCCCTCACGCAACGATTGCGAATGAAGACAAATACAGGCCTGAGACATATCGTCCACCAATTTTTCACCCTCAAAATCTATGCATCTTTGAAGAGCCATAACTCTGTTTAAAGGAGGTTTTGGACGATTTCAGAGATACCAATGTGATCAGCGTGTGACTCTCTCTCTCTAAGATAAGCATGAAATCAGAAAATTAATTCTTTGGGTGTCCTGTGCCTTTAAGGGGTATCTCAACATTTGGAATTATCGATCTCAAGCGTTCATTTTCCGTCGTAGATTTCTGCATCATTCTATATGTTGGTGGTGCCTCAGGATATTTAAATGAGTTGGACATCCTCCATCTAAATATATCGCAATACATCCTCACCGTAATTTATTTGACCATTAATACTACGAAGAACCGCTTCCGTCACCTAGCAACAGTTGCTGCTGCTATGTGTGCTCTTTGAAAAATATGCCGGCTCTCCGAAAATAGACCCTGCGAATTTCCATCCAACTGAGACAATCAACCCTTTCAGTAGTGCATTCGCAAAGAGTCGCGCAGTATCGATGCACTTTAGGTCACAACTTTTCCCCCTAATTGTCACGGGCCGGGGGCGGATCTGATGGAATCGGAGCTGTTCTGCGGATGTAGAAGTGCAACGAGAAGCAATTAGGCGGATGACTGGCCCAAGTCAGAGGGGTAGACTTTTTATTATCCGTCACATGCCGCTATACTTGACGGCAAGGCTGGGCACACAGCCAGGAATGGCAGATCAGATTAAACCTTAGGTCATACCAGCACTAGTTATGAATTTTTTTTGAGAACAGTTTGAATCAAATCAGCTGCGATCCTAGCGCGCGGGATAATCTGAGGTTGGTCCGAATGAGACTGTCCGCCCATGCGGTCGGCGGGCGTGTTCAAACGGCCGTCGTGAAGACATTTTCCGATCGCAAGATTCTGAGCTTTGCGTTCCGAAAACCGCTTTTTCGCTCAATTTTGGGCGTTTTGCACCAGATTTCCGGAACACGGAAAAACGTTTTCGTACCGAAAGCAGCAACTCAATTTCCAAGTATTCAAATTTTTTATTCCGCTACATTTATTGATTTTTAGCATTCATGGCCTCCTGAAAGTACTCACTTGAATGGAAGCCTATTCCAAACTTCGGACTCCAGGGGTCGAAAAAAAGGTTCTCTGCACAAAACTAGTTAGGAAGAGTCATTCGGAGAGCTGAACACAAAGATGAAGTTTGTTTTCAGTTTTTTTTAGGGATCAGATTATTGTAGGTATACGGTAGGATGGTCGAAGCCTCCGATTTGATTAAAACTCTGCCGATTGTAACTGTTTAGGGTGCTGCTCACGGGCTCTATTCACGAGCTCCACTTATGTGGATGTGATTTTTATAAATATAAATCACCCCTGGTCCGTAATTCTGTTTTTCAAGGATTATGGTATGGTTTGCGTATCGAAAATAGTCTCGTGAATGGACCATGTGCGATGATTGCAGCTGGCCGTGCGGCTCTGGCGGCATCACCGGCCAACGGGGTTTGGATCACGCGCGCCGATCTACCGTCGCAGCTCCGTCCATGCGTTAAGCCTAGTTTTGACTGCTGGTCGTCGCTGCGGTCATGCGAGGGACAACTGTTCCTTTTTCATCGCGCGTAATGGAAAGCCGCTCCAATTGTGATCGCTTCGTGGCAATCGTCCTTCATCGCTGGGTCGTTATGGTAGGCTACTGTGGACAAGTTTGATGACACTTTCTCAACCGTAACCTAAAGTAATGACTTGGGACTGATCCCGTCGTAAACTGATCTAGTGAACAAGCTGAGAGGGAGACAAAAAAATTTTTAAGTTTCCCGAATGCACCTGGGTGGATCGAGAGGGAAAGAAATTTTTTTTTCGCTTCAGGAAATCGAAAAATTTCGGAATAAGGGCTCTCTACGCACCGATGGAGGAGTTGTCTCATCTTTTGCGGCTATAATTTCACTCGGGACCACTTCGCTTGAATTGAGGGGCGTGACGTTTCGAACTGCAAAAACGGGACAACTCCTCCTTCTGTGTGTAACATTTTCAGTCCAACCTTTGTCCAGGAGGCTTTCATCGGGCGCTGAACTCGAACAGAAAATCCATTTTCAGTTTCCCGGAAGATTATGGTAGGCTACTCTGGACAAGTTTAATGACACTTTCTCTACCGTAACCTACAGTAATATTTTAAAAAACTAAAACAGACCTTATGCTTGTGTTTAGTGCTCCAACTAAGACAACTGGACCGAATTCGAGCTCAGAAGCCTATGTTTTACTGCATCGCTGCTTGAAGAGCGATTCTCAATGGCCGCTGACCATCGCTCCATCGCGGCGAAAATGGCAGCGATGGAGCGATTGCTAGCGAATGACCAGTTTCATCTAGTGAACGTTGACCCTTTCACATGACACGATCAGTATTTTGAGTCGAAACGCGTTATTGATGAATACCAGCCATTAGTTTCACTGATTGATTGAATTTCTTCTACCATCCGTGGGCCTATGCACTATGAACAAAATCGCTGCCGCTGCTACATCGCTGCAGCAGCGGGTGCAAATCGCTGCGATGGAAAACTGCAGCGATGCAGTCAAAACTAGGCTTTCGACTAAGTTGATTGCGTGGATTCTATGTCACGGTGGAATTCCAAAAATGGAAAAAGGCTGTTGGATTTATGATAAACGCCTCAAAGATCGCCCGTGATCAAAGATTAGCAAAATGTAAAACATTGGCCAATTACTCTTAACGTATCCTCTGTTTTGGTGACAAATTTACTCTGTTCCATCGCGCACTTGTGCGGAGCGAGGAGAAAGGCAGCGAGAAAGTGGGGGGGGAAGGAGACGCAGAATACGCGGCGCGCGCAGACGCACGCGACAAACGGAAATAATTTTCACTCGAAACAGTGAATATCCTAACCTAACGTATTACTCCAGAAAATTGAGAAATACTTTATATTCGTGTTTAGCATTCCATGTGACCTCTCTTCAGAAAATGTCACACCAGTGGAGCTCAAAAACGAAATGCTGTTCCTATCATTAGCTTGATGACCAGGATGCAGACAAAAGCATACTCCACACGCTCGTACTCGTGTTCTGCAAGACCGTTGTCTGGGGAGAACTGGAGCACTTACCCCATAACGTACGCCGTTTGTCCCGAGGCATTGCTCATTGGCGGGTGCTAGGCTTTTTTTCTGTAAGACACTCCGTTCCGTCCGAAACACCTTCCGTTTTTTAGGAAACAAACGCAGACGACGACTACAAGCGGGGGCAAGCAGACCGTTGTGCCGTACCTCGACGAAGCTTCGCCCCTTCCCCCTGCTTCTCAGAAAAATCAAAACAAGTTACTTGTAATATGAATGTAACTTACTTGAATGTTTCAAGTAACATACATTTATAATACTTGTAACACACATATATATTACATGTAACATACAATTATATTACATGTTACTCATATTTGAATTTTCACTCCGGGTGGCCATCTCGTGACGCAGACGACACGCGTCGCAAAGAGCGCGTCCCAGACCACACACTGAGCAAAAACAAGCTATGCGGGGCCATCCCTGCTGGTGTGGGGTCAAGTACCTCAAACGCGGGTAATTGAACCAGAAGCACCGCTAGTCGTAAGCCTGACCCAGCGAGTGCGTCATTCATCCCCTTGGAAATATTTTCTCAGCCGATTTAAGTTACTTGCGACTTGTATCGTGCCATTTAAGTTACATGTAACATATCGGAGGCGCGCTGCCCGCAGTATCCTCTCAGAAATCGAGAACAAGTTACTTGTAACATATCTAAGCCGATGTAAGTTACTTGTAACTTATCTCAGGTCATTTAAGCTACATGCAACATATCGACGGCACACCGCATGCAGTGCCCCTCCAATATGTTACTGTAACTTAAATGGCCTAAGATAAATCGCAAGTAACCTACATCGGCCTAGATATGCTACAAGTAACTTGTTTTCGGGCTTCTGTATTAAAAGTAACTTGTTTTAATTTTTCTGAGTAAGCCTGACCCAGAGAGTGCACCGTGTACTCTCAGGGAAATGTCTATTTGGCCGATTCAAGTTACTTGCGACTTATCATGTGCCATTTAGGTTACATGTAACATTTCGAAGGCGCACTGCGTAGATAAGTTGCATGTAACTTAAATGACCTGAGATAAGTCGCGAGTAACTTACATCGGCCTAGATATGTTACAAGTGACTTGTTTTCGGCCCTTTATGTTACAAATAACTTGTTTTCATTTATCTGAGTTGGTGAACAAAACAATTGTAAATGTCAGAAACAATTGACGTTCATCTCAAAAAAAGAGTTTCCTGCGTTTTTCGAACCTAAAAATTTCAAGAAAAAAAATTAGAACTGTATAACTTTCATTATATTTTTGCGGTTAACGCTACACGCTCTCGATGACGCTAGGAAAAAGTTGTTTTGATTTCTATAGGAAGCTCCCTCAGAAAACTTTTTATGTGGTCCAACATTTTTCCGCACCGCCCCCAACCAAAGTTTTAACTTTTTTAACATTTTCACGTCCCCGTCTTTTTTTCCGCCAGACACTAACCGTTCAACCCTGACTACAAGTTTGGGAGAACATATGTATTAAAGTTCGTGAAAAGTGATGTTCCTTCTAATTTTGTGAAGAATAGCCTGAATTCGACCGAAAACTTAAAGAGAACCTGCCGAATCGGAGCCGATGCGATAAAACCGCGGCAGATTTATGATAGAATCAAGACAATGCCCAGTTTCCGCCGAGCTTCCAGTGCCTCGACAAGGCAAAATACGTCAACTCCGGGATTCTGCCAAGGACCTGCCGCGATTTTTGCCACTGCATACCAAGACTCGAACCATCATTCTTCAACTGCATAGCTCTTTAAGGCGAAATGCTATCAACTGAGTCATATCCGCAGCTGCACTAAGGTGCCCTCTTTCCAATAATGGCAATGAACTTTGCCGAAATTTCGCGGTGTTTTCGCGGCAGAGACTTCTCGGTGAATTTGTGGCTTTTTCGCGGTGCTTCTGCGGCATTTTCGCGGCGATTTCGCGGCAGCCACTTTTCGCTAGTTTCGCTGTGAATTTGCGTCATTTTGCGGCTCCGTGACGCCTGCCCTTATTGAGGACCTGAATAGACGCTATCGTTCCAGAAGTGCCGGGCGACAAGTTGTCTGCTTGGGATGTTTACCCGGACCCCCGTTGCGATGAACTTTTTTGTTTGCTCAGACTGTTACGTGTGCGCCGCAATCGTGCTCTCGCCACCCGTGTGACTTTTGCGGTTTTCTCACTTTCTTTCAGGTCATCTGACCTCTTTTCTCCCTTCCTCCCTGCGTTTCTTTCCCTGCCAGAGTACATTTTGTGATGATCACGATTCTTTTCCTGCCTGAATTGCGTTCACATCTGCGTTCTTGGATGACTGAAGGGCGTTGCAAATGTAGCCCGGTGGGAATTTTCTAATGCCCTGAAGGGTCATTTGATGAGCAGGATTTCTGCAGCAAGGGCTAAGCCTAGGGATTCTGAGAAGTGCACTCTAGCGTTCCTCATTTCTATAAAGCACTTATGACCGAACTATGAGTTCCTGACTTGGGACCGATTTTGGCGTAAACTAATCTAATGAACAGGCTGAAGGGGAGACAAAAAATTTGTTAAATTTCCTTAATGCACCTGGATGGATCGAGAGAGGAAGAAATTTTTCTCAGCTCTGGGAAATCGTAAAATTTTGGAATAAGGGCTCTCTACACACCGATTGAGGAGTTGTCTCACCTTTTGCGGCTATAATTCCACTCGGGACCACTTCGCTTGAATTGAGGGGCGTGACGTTTCGAACAGCGAAAACGGGACAACTCCTCCCTCTGTGTGTAGAGAGCCCTATCCCTAACATTTTCAGTCCAACATTTGTCCAGGAGGCTTTTTTCGGGCGCTGAACTCAAACACAAGATCCATTTTCAGTTTCCCGGAAGATTTTGGTAGGCTACTGTGAACAAGTTTAATGACACTTTCTCTTCCGTAACCTACAGTAATCTTTTAAAAAACTAAAAGCAGGCCCTATGCTCGTATTTAGTGCTACAAATAACACAACTGGACCGAATTCGGGCTTAGATTGTTCCAATTTTTGAAAATCAAGAAATTACATCTTTCGTCATTTATGATCTACTCAGGTGGATTAAAGGCAGTTTTCAAGATAAAAAAACCGTACGCTAGATTTCTATGTTTTTGAGTGGGCAAGTTCACGAAGTAGAGGACAATATGGAAAAATCCCCATAAAACTCTCGAATATCGTAGAAAAAAACTGTGTTTGAGAAAACCTTTCAAATATTCATTTACATACGTCTGTTGGTCTGCTTTATACACTGCGGACAAAACGTCAAACCTAACGTCGGCAATGGTTTTGAGCTTCGAAATTCTTAGATCAATGTCTTTGCTTTCCAGTTCAAGTACCTAAAGTTCTTGAAAGCATAAGATGAACAAATGCCCATGTTTGAATTTTAGAATTTCCCGGTATAAAGAGTAATCGAAAATCCGGCAACTGTTCCTTTGGTGAAACAAACGCAGGACAACTGTTATATGTACTGGGCGGGGTGAACAGGTCCACGAGATTTTCCTTCATTTCCGGCCCGTTTTTTGTCGCACTTCCGTCCCTACTATTCTTAGATGAACCTAAAGCTTACGTTTCTGTTCAAAAAACGGGCAACTTTTACATCGTGAACATTGCCATTTTGTGCAACAGGCGGAAAAATCAATATTATTGAATGGGATTAATCGATAATGACCGATAGCGAAATTCTCCAACCAAGAAAACCAATACCATCAGCAATCACCACTCCTAGCCGCATTTTGTGCAAAAAGCACGAAAATCGATAATATTGATTATCGATCGATGACATGTCATGAGTACGGATTCGGACAAGTTCAGTACTTGTCTCCGACGATCTGTGTTGATTGGCTGCAGATTCACCCACACACTCCGGTCTCCACAGCAGTAGCAGAAAAAAGCAGTTTTCGTGCTCCACGGCTAATTTTGTATATAAACCCACGATTTTGAGGTACCCTTCAAAGCTAAGGTATCAAGTTCAAATTGGAATAGGAGCGACCTGCATCCATTTCCAGACTCCTGTTCAAAAATGAGCTCCCTAGCTAAATTTTAAGTGCACCCTCAAGATCGCGAACGCCGTCTGAAAAAAAGGAGATTAACAACAAAAACGAGCGGTCTTTCAATTTTTACTCGAAAACCAGTGAAGCGTTCTAAACCATTTTTTGGCACACTTACCAACTTTTTGCGCTCTTTTTAATGCAGTGTAGCACTAATTTCTACGTTCACTCTGAACTGAGATTTCGAAAAAGGGGTTGCGCGCGTGGTCAATTCAAAACCAAATCTGGTGGAAAGAACGAAGGAAAACGGGCTCGAAAGAGCCCTTCTAGGCTTCAAAATACTCTCGCGCATGTTCTATCCTCGCGTGTATGAAATACGTATCGATTGATTAGAAAGGACTGGCGCGAGCGAATTTCGGAGCCGATAAGGACTCTCTCGAACTCGTTTTTGTTCGTTCTTTCAAACCTGTCGCTCCAATGAGACGCAGGCCTTTCGACTTCCGACGAAAACGAAGAAAAATTTATCATGGACACTGTCTTCAAAGGATGTCAAGGAATTGTGGCACCGTTCTTTTTTGTCTTCCCCGCAATACTCATCAACAGACCATTTTTCAAAATTCGATTTGACGCTGAGTTCAGTTCCTAGTGAGTACATTCTCGACTAGTTACTAGCAATTTTCATAATCAGACTCGAATGAGCTATCGTTTTTTTCCACGTGAGTCATAATTGAGAAACTTTGCGATGACTCACTCCTTGTTCCAGGCGCGTCGATAGGATGCCGTTTCGATTCTTCTCACGATAGTGGGTAATTTATTGTGCACTAGACTGGCCACATTCATACCATTCACATGCATTTCTATCTTTCTTCTAGCCCTGAGAACTTATTCGATTCTACTTTGCTCCGTAAGTTTGAGATTTTCGAGATATGTTAGAGTAAAGCTTTCCTAACACCCGCCAAGTCAGGTATTAAAGGCTGTGTGCACGATAAAAAATGTATTTCAGTTTCCACTAGGAATGGGTAGTGGAGGGGCGCACTGTAACGTTGACGTCAAAAGAACGCATGAAAACGAGCCAGGGAAAGCTCCAAAAGAGCCCGAAGTTGCCACTTAGAGCGCAAGGCAAACCTCAAAAGCGCATCACACGCCCACCGACGTGAACAAATGAATGCTCGAAATCGTGAGATGAGCGATGATTTCCAATCATTAGCCCCGTTCTTCCCTTCATTCTCAGCTTCTCTCTTCACTCAGGTCAGCTCGAATAGATCGGCTGCAAAAGACGGAAGTTATAAGCCTCGGACAACTCGTCCACCATGTTTCCCTAGCTCAATCTTTGAGGGACCATAACTCCGTTCCCAGAAGGTCTTGTACGATTTCAGAGACATCATTGGAATCAGCATGGGGCCGTTTTCAAGATAGACGAAAAAACAGAAAAGCGATTTTTATCGTGAACACTGCCTTTAAAATTTCTCCGACCAAGCGAGTTATGAAAGGGAACACTTGGCCACGCCCCTTTCTGGCGAGTTGTCCTACTCACAAGAGGCAGAACGCGCTACGTTTTTTTCTAGTCTATTAGGGGTCGTTTATGCTTCCGCCGCCTAGCGGCGCAGCGAAGTGCAATTCTATAATAATGATCGTGCGGCGCCGCGTGATCAATACCGTACGATTGCACTTCGCCGCGCCGCTCGGCGGCGGAAGTATAAACGACCCCTTAGTTTTGCGTTTATCATGTCCTCTGTTTCGAATGTCTCTTCTTCAAAAATTTTCGGACAAAAATGTATACGAATCGTGAGCAACCCTCCCACCGACGCTTACCCGTGGAGACTTCCGCTGTTTTCTATGCGGTAAAACTACGCTGGTTAAAGATTTCGAGCAATTGCTATAACGAGTACACAATTTTTTTTGTAAATACTCATAAAAGCTGGCAGCGAACTTTTGTGTGTTCTGTGCTTGTAGGAACCTCGTGCGTAGTTTCTAGTATTATTCTTATGATTCAGAACTAACTCGACCTTGGAATTGAGTGTTTTGAAAGGAGGAGAATTCGGGTCAGAACTTGTAGACTGTGTACAGTTTACCGCAATGTTAAAAGGATCATATGCGGTTTTTTGTTTGTTTCGGGATTAATTTTGTTTCTAACTGTTTAAATATTGCCAATAGGGGCTATTCTCAGTGCGTGAGGGAAATTAGCCGTTTGTTAGGGTTTCGAAGTATTTTTTTTTCAAAATTCTGTTTTGAAATCGAAAAAAAACGGCAAATTTCTTTCGCGCACCAAGAAAAGTTCCTATTCCCAATATTATAAAAGTCAGAAACAAAAGTAATGCAGAAGTAAAGAAAGGAAAAAAAAGAAAAACGGTAACTGACCCCAAAAATCAACTGTGCTGTCGATCGATAAGGGGTCGAATAGAGTCCCACAGCTGAAACGAGCGGTAGCATGCAAGGGAGGAGTATCGATCATGCGGCGATCGATTCTCCTCCATTGCATGCTGCCGCGCCTTTCAGCGGCGGGACTCTATTCGGCCTCTAACGAAATTAGGCGTCTTCCACCGTAGTTTTAGTGTGTGAACTCAAGCGCACCATGTCCTTTTACCATTGCGGTAAACTGTATTGCCGGGTTCACACTTCCATCGCGCCGCGACGCGATGACATAACTTTGGTGAGCATCGATTGATATCGCGTCTAGTGTCGATCCGTATTTGAAGCATCCCATCGCGTCGCTCCGCGATGGAAGTATAAACCCGGCCTATTTCCACTAAGCATACTATAGTTTGGGCTATAGTCGACGGCGAGGTTGTAATTTTCTCCTGAATTTTGAGGAGAAAACATTGGAAGCGCTGATAAAGTGGCTTTTCCCCACCCACAAACACTATGAATATACCTAAGGTCTCTAACATGGATACACGCAGGAATTACAAGAAAAAAATGATAAATTACAAGAAAATAAAAATAGTGCGTGTACCCATGGTAAAGACTTTAAATACATCAATATTGTTTGTGTGTGGGGGAAAACCCATCGTTTCTGAACGTTTCCGATGTCTTTTCTTCAAAATTCAGGGAAAACATTATAAATCGGCCGTCGTTTACGGCGATACGTCCGCAATTTACAGCTTAGTGGAAATACGCAACCATCCAACCACTTTTATTCTGATGGGCTGCACAGTTTACCGCAATATTAAAAGGACATGGTGTGGTTGCGGTGCGGTCTCACACTAAAACTACGGTGGGATACGCCAGATTTCCTTATCGATCGACAGCTCAGCTGATTTCTTCGGTGAGTTACGGTTTTTCTTTCGTTTTCTTGTTTGTTTCGGCATTAAGTTTGTTTCTGACTGTTTGAATATTGCGAATAGGGGCTACTCTCAGTGTGTGAGGGAAATTAGCCGTTTATTCGGGCTTCGAAATGTTTTTTTTTCAGAATTCTGTTTTAAAATCGAACAAAGGCAAATTCTTCTCGCACAGCAAGAAAAGCCACTATTCGTAATATTATAAAAGTCAGAAACAAAAGTAACGCCGAAGTAAACAAAAGAAAAAAAAAGAAAAACGGTTACTCACCCCAAAAATCAACTGTGCTGTCGATCGATAATGAAATTAGGCGTCTTCCACCGTAGTTTTAGTGTGTGACCGCAAGAGCACAATGTCCTTTTAGGCACTATTCGTACTAATCAACGCCAGCGCGGTGCGCGCGTGCCGCGCTGGAGTGGCGTTCGTGTATGAATGGCGCATCGCCTCGCCCGCTCGGGCACGCGCGTGACGCGCGCTCCGCCATGGCGGCGATGGCCGTAGCGGTTTTTTTTACTATTTTCACTACTAAATCATCATCAATTTCATTTCGTTTTTTATAATTAATTACATTTCTGATATCCTCTGCTATCGTTGTGGTGAACGCATTTACAGAATTTGGTTGTTTGAAAAAGTTAGGCCCGCTTTTTTCCTCTCCGCCTAGGCGTCGCCGCTGGAGTATTCACAGTCTCCGCAAGCGCTTCACGCGCTTGGAAAATATTCATGCTCTAACGCCACGCCAGAGCGGCACGCACGTGCCGCGCTGGCGTTGAGTAGTATGAATAGCGCCTTAACACTGCGGTAAACTGTATGTAGGGGTTAACTAGTGTGCTGAAAATAAATCTGGATTCCGTTTGTCAAAATGTTGAGGTTTACTGTAGGTCACGATAGGTACCGTGCCATTTGAAAAAAAAACAAATCCCACCTAATCAATCCCGAAACCGACGAATGGCCATCAAATTCGTATGCAGCACCCTGAATGACCCCGCATAGAAATTCTGAATCAAATCCGAGACTCTGTCCAAACTTTCATATTTTCAGCGTAATCTAACGTAAGCAATGTTTTCTCCCTTCACATTCGAAGCACTCAAAGCTTTTCACCTATCAAAGATATTTGAATATTTCGATCTTTGGAGGTTTCATCTGTAGAATCTGTTTAAAATCCAATATACAACTATACAGGAGAGCCAATTTTTCCTATAACCGACGTTTTTACTGTGCTTCTCTGGGCCAAATTCCGGTCCGCAATTGCATCCGCGCTTTCGAGTCGGAATAGTTTCCAGTGCCGCCGCACCAACCGATCTGTTGACTCTGGGTGGGTTTTAGAAACTGGAAACTAAACAGAATTGGAGAAAATTGTATAAAAAGCCATGTCGAGTCGGCTTTGGCTCTGGAAATTAGACTGACTCGAGTGCGTGCGGCCGCGAAGCGTGTGGAGACACAATCGCGGACCGGAATTAGGCCCAGAGAAGCGCAGTATGTTGTCCTTTCACTGTTACGTTTACTGTGAAAATGAGAGGTGAGCCCTCTCTTCAGGGGCGGTGGAGGGGTCGTAGAGAGTTCTACTCCCCATGGGGTCGCATAAAGATCTAGTGCGGCGAATGTCGATTTCCAGATTTTTCTGTGTTTTTTTTTCGACAAGGACTTCCTCCTTGTCCAGCAAAATGTTGAGTTTTCATTGTCACCACGCGTAAGAGACAGTTACAGGATCAAGCGGTTACTATCCCGTGGAGCAAGGTCTCTGAGAGTTTTGGCCGAGGAATAGCCGCGAGATTGCCCACCAGGCTCCGCCGTGGCTCCTGACGGGCTATTTCGCGGCTATTTCTCGGCTTTTCACGAAATGGACCCGAATTGGCCGAGTAATAGCCGAAAAATAACGAGAAGTAACCAAAAGTAACAAAGACGCAGCCGTCGCCGGCTCGCCGAGCTGCCATCTGGGGCCGCTAGCGTTTGGGCGGGGCCTCCGGAGACTGAGCGAGGTCCAAGTACCTCAAGCTTGGGTAATTGAACCGACAGAGGTGTTGAAATGTGAACTATGCTTCTGGAATGCGTCGAATACTTACCTGGAGAGCATTATTGCTCGGCTATTGCGGGGCAAGCAGGCATTTCGCGGCTATTTCTCGGCTATTACGCGGGATGCAGGCATTTCGTGGCTATTTCTCGGCCAAAAATCTCACAGTTTGAGACTTAAAAATGTTGAAAAATGAAAATTTAAGGGGGATGCGCCCGTAAAAAAATTTCAGTGTTAACAAAAAAGACATAAAGATTAAAATTTCCAAAAAAAAACAATTTTTTTCAATATTTTCAGTCTCAAAATTGACGATTTTACTACTAGGAAGGTGAAAAAACGTGAGAATTGTAGACATTTCATGAAAAGTTTGGTGGCCATCGAGGAGAGCGTGATTTTATAGCTTTGAGCGCCGGAAAACAAGGGGACCGCAGCCTTCCTGAAATTTTTTTTTACTAAGCGGTGCAATAATTTGCTGAATCAAATATGCTTATACTAAAAAAAGGTTCGAAATGAGATTGAAATATAGAATCGATAGGAATTCATTCACAAAGTCATCAAATTTTGCTGAATTAGCGTATCAACTGTAAAGATCACACCTAGGGGCCGCAGAATTTCCCAAACCAAAGGTAGGGGGCCGCACGAGTTTAAAAGCTAGGGTTTGTGTGTCGCGTCTTTGACGAACCGACCACAGCATTGTGCTTTACGGGCCGTTTATACTTCCGCCGCCAAGCATCGCTGCGAACTGCAATCCTATAATATCGATCATGCCGCGCCGCGTGATTAATCATAGGCGTCGTTTATACTTCCGCATCCGAGCGGTACGGCGCAGTGCCCTCTGGTTCCGGGCCTGATTTAGTGTATGCAATTGCGGACTTGCGTCTTGAGGGCGCAACGCATCGCTTTCGTACTGGCTTCCGCGCCCGCCCTTCATCAGCTAATCGTGTGCGTGTTTTTCTACATTTTCAAGGTTTTTCCTAATTCCTTGATCGTACGAAAGCGATGCGTCGCGCCCCACTGCGCAAGTCCGCAATTGCACACACTAAATCAGGTCCGGAGCCAGAGGGTAAGTGCATTCCCTTATTATCGATTTTGCCGCGCCACGCGATCAATATTACAGAAATGCACTGTGCCGCGTCGCTCAGCGGTGGGACTCTAAACGACGCCTTACAGAGAAACACTGCTGCACCGTTCGGCGACGGAAGTATAAATGACTCCTCATCCTTATCAGGGAGCGACAGCTTTGTGAACTGTTTAATGGAACTGCCCTTTCCGTATGTATTCGATAATTTTCCACTTCTGTTTATGGCGCAAATGTGAGAATGTTTTCCTTTCTTGCCATACACCACCCGCAAACAGTTCTGTTCAAACAAAACGGGCCTCCAGCGCGCAAATTCGGTCACTTCACATTTTCCGGACAGAGAAAAAATGCCGTGAATCGATGGCTTTTTGTGATCGTTGATGGAGGTACTGGAACGGCTTGCAAACGACCTTGAATTTGGGTAATCATCCGCACTACCTCCATCCTCCCCTTCCTCCTCTTTCACAGCTAGTCGCCCCGTTTGTGATTAGTGTCAGTTGACTGACGATGCTCATATTTCACCTACTTCATCACATTTTTTCTCCTCTCAACAACAACTCTGCCGAGAATAGATGATGATTTGATTATTTTCGAGTCTGGTTGGGAGGGAATTCTTTAAAGGACAGCATCTTTACAGTGAGGGGAATCACCTGGTAGATTGTTTGCGAAATAACTTGTTTACTTCATGATGTCCAGTAATTTGATTAGCCTGAATGTGTTCGTCGAGGCGGGTAGACACAACTATGTGGTAGAGACAGTTTCTCTATTCTCTCTCAATGTTATATTCACTGCAAGAGGCTCTATGTCCTGTGCATTACATTATATACTTCCACCCAAAATTCTGATATCGCTGGGCCTCTCTGTATACTCTGTTTATTTTGAATTGCACAAAACACGGTCCGCCAATAGTCCTCTAATCGGCCCGCTAGTACCGTAGTGTACGTCCACGACGCGTTCTCGGCAGACCCGGGTGTGCACTCGGTGTGCAGAGCAATCGATTCGTCAATGCCGTCACTCGGCCACCCACCCTGCCACCCGGGTCTGCCGAGAACGCGTCGTGGACGAAGACTACGATACTAGCGGGCCAATTAGAGGACTACTGGCGGACCGTGTTTTGTGCAATTCAAGATCAACAGAGTATACGAAATTTCGGTCCGCAATTGCGTTTCGGCACGCTTTGCGGCAGCGCGCCTTCGAGTCGGAAGAGTTTCCAGCGCCGCAGCCGCCGATCTGTTGACTCTAGGTGGGTTTTAGAAACTGGAAACTAAGAGAAATTGAAGAAAATTGTATAAAAAAGCCACATCAAGTCGGCTTTGGCGCTTTAGACCCAATTGACTCGAGCGCGTGCGGCCGCAAAGCGTGTCGAGAAGCAATTGCGGACCGGAATTAGGCCCAGATAAGCACAGTATATATCCACGTTTCCAAGATTTCGTCTTTCCAAGAATTTTACCCATAACATTTTTTCTATTTAATTTTATTTATTATAATTTACTACGTCTACAGGACACGCATAAACACAACACTTTGTCGGCGAAACCCAACTGATTAAACTTTGTAAAGAAGGAAAATCCGCTATCTCACATCCAATGAATTTCAAATTTGATAGCCCTGAAAGCTGTACCGCAAACTGTCATAAGTTTGGTACAGTTGGACCATGGTCGGAGGTTTTAAAAATTCCATAGCAGGGTTTGCTTAGGGAGCCATGTGCACTCCTAACAAGGCTGATATTTACCGCCGTTTCATGAAATACTGTGCTTATCTGGGCGAAATTCCGGTCCGCAATCGCGTCTCGACACGCTTTGCGGCCGCATGTTCCCGAGTCGGAAGAATTTCAACGCCGCAGCCGCCGAACTGTTGACTCTAGGTGTGTTTTTGAAACTGGAAACTGAGAAAAAATGAAGAAAACTGTATAAAAAAGCCATATCGAGTCGGCTTTGGCGCTGGAAACCCAATTGACCCGAGCGCGTGCGGCCGCAAAGCGTGTCGAGACGCAGTTGCGGACCGGAATTTGACCCAGATAAGCACAGTACTTCCTCCTCGCACAAATAGATAAAATATAAATCGCTTAAATATAAATATCAGAACACTTTTATGTTCCAACCAAATTATATGTTTGGGTCGAAGTTGACGAAAACTTGCCGCCTCTATATGAATCGTGATCCTCAACTGTCTAAGATAGATGAATCTCACACGGAAACTACTATTAGTCGGCCGGGTCATTCCAATTGAAACCAATTTTTCTGGAACCATTTTTGGACGCAGAGTCCGAAAATGAAGCCTAGGGCCACTCTGAAGAAAGTTATACTTGTTTTTTTCCCTGGTTTCTTACCGAATTCACTTTCCAAAGCGCGCAGTAATCTTTCGAAAATCTGGAAACGGACCTCATAATCATCTTCAGCGCCCCAAACAACTTCGCCTTTGCAAAGTTTGGGTGAACGGTCATTCTTCGAACTTAACGTTTATCTATATCAGTTAGGAGATTCTGAAAGAGTCTAAGGAAAGTGCTTCAGTTTTGACTTCAAACTTCTCTATGCGGGGGTTCCTTGAGCTGCTGATCACGAATCTGAGGTTCATTTATTGGTTTTTTAAAGTTTTAGACTCATTTTGTTCAGAGCTTCAAATGGGGGAAATTTTTAGGCAACACGCGCGCGACCTTCAAAGATTCCCGGATTGCTACGGTAGTCGTGGCTAAAAATTTTTCTCTGGGGATTATTTGAAAACCCCAGCACGGATCTGACGTCAGTTTATCGATTTTTGGCAGCTTACCGTAGACTATGGTGTGGGCCTCAGATTTGACTAAAAATTTCTATGCGCGGGTTATTCGGGGCGCTGAATACGAATTTGATGTTCATTTGTCGATTTTCAAACTATTGAAGGCAGTGTTCCCAATAAATCTCGTTTTCGAGTTTTCAGTGAGAAACACTATGCTGGAAGGTGCTGGAAGTCGAAGAAAGCAGCTGAAACGGGCCAGAAATCGATAAAAACGGCTGCGAAGTGAAGAAATCGTAAACCCAGTACGCCTGTTTAGCCCGCCCCGCCCCCGTTCTGACGAGCTTGTTTTCGATGACAAATTGCATAGCAACTCCGCCACGTCCAGCCTGGTCGATTTGCGCACATTTCGCCATTAGCGCACTTGCGCAGACTAGCAGGGCGCGCAAACTCGTCCGCGTTCTGAACCTGTACGTACAGTTCTTGGTCTTCGAATGCTACGATTGTTATAATGCGATTGTTTGCTGTAGTTCTGATTTTAGGGAAGGCGGGAAACGTCCGCAACAGACTGGTCAAATGGTTTGTAATCGTTCTCTTGGGTAATGGTGTTCCCTGAATAGAACCACATTTTTGTGTCTCTCTCTCTAACTTCTCACTTCTTTAGCAAGCTCTTCATTAATCGTGAACCTTGCTAGAATTTTTTAATGTTCAAGCCGGCTCCATTCTCCGAAAACCTTCCTGAATGTGTTTTTTTTATTTCAATCTATTCTGTTGAAGTTACTTTTATAATGTTTTTTGATGCTGTTATACTTCCCCTGAGACCTTTTTCCTAAATGTGCCGGGGTCCAATGAAAAGCGGGCCCGCCTGAAGCGAAGAATTGCGGGCATGACCCATAAATAAGGAAAAAGCTTCTCGAGAAGTAAGACGACAAAACACACATCGTAAAAGAAATTCCAACAAAAACAAGATTTAAAACAAAAAACATCTCACACTCAGGAAGTTTTTTTTTCGAAAATTCGGGCCAGCCTAAACAACAAAGGACTTCTGAAAAGGTTCACGATCAAAGAGGAGCTTGCCAGAGCAATCATAATTACAAACACCAAATATGTGTTCTAGTTGGGTTACACCATATAAAAAATTCCAAAAAATTGGCGGACCTGTTAGCTTTCGATGGTTCCCGCGGCTCCTGAAATTAAAGTATTTGCAAACGGGATCATCATAACAAACTTCGCATTCAGTCATGAAGAACAGTTGAATAAGACGTGGAAAATCAGGAAAGCCATGCAAAATCGAGAAAAAAAAACAAATAATGAGCTGATGAGGGGCGGGCGCGGAAGCTAGTACGAAACTGATGCGTCGCGTGTCCGCAGCGCGAGTCCGTAATGGCACACACTAAAATTAGCTCCAAATCAGAGGATAACCCCTGAATTGGCTTATGATAGTAGAGAAGTCCAGCAGAACGCTGAAGAGCGATACTGTTGCGAATCGGTGGCTGTTGCCCCCGGGTTCGACACCAGCCCCGACTGAAATGTCAGTCCCGAGGAATCCGGCCTACAGACTCCCTACAGATAACATAACCGACTGTAGTGATTACTCCGGCTAGCTGTGTACTGTAATAAAGGCATAACCACGATATTACCACATAGCATGCATTGACGCCTGATGCCACCAACTTGAATTTCCCTGGACTAATCAATACAGATCCCGACTGTGTTATTGATATTGCGAAATATACGATCCTCTTGCATACACGACAGAACACAAGCTACATTATGCTAATTTATACTACAAGATAATATGGAGAGAGCTTGGAGGATAGGATAAGAGGAATGAAAATGAGGAACAAATATTGTAAGAAAGGGAAGCACTACTGAAATAGTGATCATGATCAATAATACAAGTCTAGACCTAAAACCTGTTCATTGACAATGCTCTTCGCGAGCCAGCCGCATAACAGGTAGTAGTAATGTTCTAAAGGCCAGAGCCCCCAAAACGAAGCACGACACGGTGAGGAAGAAAAGAGCAGCACGAAGCTGCAGGAAGAAGGACCACGCTTGGTCGCGGCAGGGGCAAAGACTGATGACTCAGACCGCGCCTCCCGAACCAGTCCGACGGCGTATCTACCGTGCTTCGGCATTCGTTGCGGGACCGACCGCGCCCACGTCTCCTTGAGGAGCGATAGCATCGCGCTTTGCGACAGGTATCATCAAAATATACGGTGTAGATGTATAATGAAATGCATTGCATGAGTTTAATTGCACCAAAAAGGTAGTTTTCGAATTCACAATGGTTTGCTGAGATCGAGTTCAGTTGACTGTCGAAATTCTTTATTTGAAATTGTGTACTGAATGCGTACACCCAGCACAGTAAATAGCGCCAAGAGTACGAAAAGCGTAGAAATTATGTGTTCCATTTTGAGTGGTTTTGACTTAAAATATACTTCTGCAAATGCTTTTGCGGCACAGTTTTTGCTGGCCGTGCAAGGAATTCTCTCCCCGGAGAACCGCTGAGCAATCTCTGAATCTATACCAAATTAGAATCCACTACTAGTTTTTTCGTGGACTGTTGCCTCACTATGTGCATGTGTTTTTGTGTCAGGCAGTTGTCAGTGTCATGCTCACGTCGGCGACATCCCCGTCGACAAATTTCGCAGTTGGTAATGAATTCCGGGGTGGTTGTTATTTTCGATGACGTAGCCCTAGACTACTTATTTATGCGAGTATTTTCGGGCTAGGCGCTGCTATCTGATCACGCATAGGACAGTAGTCGCTAAAAATATTCTGAGAATAAAGGACAACTGCTAAGAATATATTTGTGCGTCTGAATCGAATTCGTTCTTGTCCTTTTCTGAGAGCTGTGTGCCTGATTGCTTTCAGTTCTTCCGCAGAATTCAATAGATTCTTATGAGGCTCTCATGGATTGTTATGACTCCACAAAGCGGAAAAATTGAGAAGAAAAGGTGAAAATCATAATTTTCGTGTCATTTTACTCTTCTGAGAGCAAAACTATGTATGTACAACGTTTTTTGACGAACAACGAAACTGCATACTATTAGTCGTCCTGGCCAATCCAAACAAGATGTGCATTTTCCGGACTATTTTTGAGCTTAGTACCCGAATATGTCCATAGGAACTGCCTACGATAGCTTTCAACAAAAGTATAGGCGTTTTTCTTATATTCTCCATCATCGATTGAGTATTTCCGCAGCTGTCCTTTACAATTCCGCCGCCGAGCGCCGCGGATAAGTACAATCCTATAATATCGATCGCGCCCCGCTGCGTGAGATCAATATTATAGGATAGCGCTGTGCGGCGCCGCTCGCGGCGGGAGTATAAACGCACCTAATGTGAACCAAAAGTCTCTGGGATTGTTTGAAGAAAACTTTTCAAATCCTTCCTAAAACTTACATACTCTTAGGGTTATTTGGAATGCTAATCACGAATCTGATATCTGTTTATTGATTTTCGAAAGTCTTCAACATATTTTGTTCAGAGCCTCAGATCGTGGGAAATTTTCAGAGGAAAATGCAGCATTGTTAATTTCTGGAATGCGATGATAGATTCGGCACTAACTTTATATCTGAGAGTAGGGTAGTGCACGAGGTGTGGAGAACATCAATTTTGCTCAGGTCCCTCCCCTTAGGAGCGGAATTTGGTCAGAATTTTAGCGATCTTCTCAGACCTTCCCCCCCAGGGGCGGCATGCATGAACGCTGCGAAGAAAATCGGGGAGCCACTACGCGTACTATGCGAGCAGTGTCAAGCGACGGGACGGCTCCGAAGCGCTGGCGTGTATTGGTGTGTCGTGGACGTAAATGCACTTTCCACTGCAAATAATACGCGCGCATTTTCTGCCATCCCAGTCGCGTTTGCTTCCAATTGTTGAGATGCACGGGATGGCAAAAAAAGTGCCAGAAATCAACTGAGATAACAGAAAATGCCGCTTCGCGTAGAGTTTGCTGCATAGGGTGCATTTACGTCCACGACACACCAATATACATACGTCAGCACTTCGGGCCGTCCCGTGGCTCGACGCTGCGTGCATAGTACGCGGAGCGACTCTCTGACCTTCTTCGCAGCGTTCATAAATGCCGCCCCAGTAGCGTGACTTGGTCACATTTTTTGGCGATTTTCCCAGACCTCTCCCTGGGAGCGTGGCTTGGTCGTTTTTTTTTCGGGAAATTTGAAGAAGAGGAACAACTTAAATGGAGAAAAAGACATTCACGCTCAACTATGTAAATCACTTACGAGAGATTTTCGCGTGGTCATCAAAGTCCTAAACAGCGTATAACCCTCCCCTTGTGGAGCGTCACATCTTTGTCTATACTCGAACTTGGGGCGACTCGAGTTGCCTAACGCGAATTTGAGGTCCGTTTATCGGTTCGATAGATTTTGGTTAGTAGCGGTGGGCTTACGCTAGTTCTTTGAAGGTCGCGAAATTGCTGCAGACCTCCTCTGTAGGGTGTATTTGTGCAGGCGAACACGAAATTTTACGTTAATGTGTCGGTTTTCGAAGTAATTCAGTTGATTTCGCCAACTAACTGACATCTTACTCACCGTAATCTATAGTAGACATAAGAATATCTAGTAGAAGCAATTTTTTGAATCCGTGTTCAGCCCCCAGATTACTCCTATATACAGGTTTCAACAAAATTCGAAAAAAAATTTTAGAACACCCTAAAAATGTCTTGATGGGTACCCTTGAGATGGGGGCTCTCTAAATCCGGAGGGAGGAGTGGGCCCATTTTAGCAGTTCCACACGTCACCCTACTCAATTCAAGCGAAGTGGTCCCGAGCGGAATTAAGGCCGCAGAAGGCGAGACAACTTCTACCTCAGTGTGTAGAGAGCCCCTATCCTGGTACCCTTACCTCACCGAGGAGCTTTGAGGAACGCCTACAGCTTATCTTCAAAGTGACTGCGTCTAGGTAGCTGATTGAACACATCCGGATTCTACGTTTAAAATCAGTTCAGAAAAGGCGCTTTTTACTTGGAATGGCCAGGCTGAACGAGAAAAGGTCACCTTGCAAAAAAAATTTTCAGAATATTGCCAACAGGGCTGGGCACACGTCCCGGCATGACGATTCTGAATACGCACCCCCCTTAGCTCGGTAATTTTTAGGCACCCCCTTATGGGAAATCGAAATCGGCTGTTTTCCGAATAGTTGGACAGCTATGATCCTGACTTCCTGATTTTGATAAACAAGAATATAAAAAAGCACTGAATAGCGAAAATTCCGAAAATGGCAACAAAAAGGGTAGTGTAATTTCTGAACTTCAAAACAGCCCCATGAGGAAAATTTGTTACTAAGACGGTAAGTTATGACAAAAGATAAAACATTTTTCAATACAAAACAATTGAACAATTACCAACAACAGAGCTACTACTATTGCGATAATTAATGTTCTCTGTCGAATGTTTTCATAAACCTATGAAGGATTAGTTAATCTGTGTGTGATTATTCTGATGTGGAAATCAGGACTATTTTGTGTTGTGGAACAATGTTAGGATTCATGTGATTCGTAGGGAGTAGAAAACCCGAGTTTTACCCTCCTAGAATGCCGCTATCCCTTAAAAATCGCCTTTCCGTGCGATACGGTGTTTGTACGCAGCTACACAGCGCACACGGGAATGGACGAGCACACAATATTAATAAAAATGTATTTTATTACAGAACGGGGAGGAGAAAAGGAATGAAGCCGAAGAAAATGGAAGATGGTAAAGGTAGTCTATTCTGGATGTACCCATTTTAGAAATTTAATGTAAATTAACAAAGTTAGAGCGGGTGTAAATATTTAGCCGTGATAAGGTTCATTCAAACGAACCTAGTTGATCAAAACTAGCATTAAACTGAGAGCAAAGGATATTGTTAGAAAGAGGAGAATCTGGCAATTATTTTAGCATCAATGGGACTGGTTTTTAATGCGATTTAAAGACCTTAAATCTCGTCCCGGTTTTACCCCGAAAACCGGGACAAAACTGGGACAAAACCGGGACGAGTTTTAAGGTCCTTAAATCACATTGAATATCAAACCTATTGCTATTAAAATGTTTGCTCGATCCTCCTCTTTCTCTCAATGCTCTTAGTTCTCATGTTTGTGGGTGTTTTTAATCAGGTAGGTTCATTTGAATGAACCTTATCACGTCCAAAAAATTCACTCCGCTCCAACATAATTTGTTTACATTAAATTTCTATACTGGACACATTGAAAGAATCCTATTTCTGCCTCCTTCAATTTACTCCAGTTTCAATCATTTTCTCCGCCCCGTTCTGTAATAAAATACATTTTTTAATCAATATTGCGTGCGCGTCCACTCCAGTGCGCGTTGTGTAGCTGCGGAAAAACGCCCCAAAGCAACATGACGCTACATCAATCCTTACTTGCTACAAGATAACAGAGTGGTGTATTCCTTCATCAAAGCAAACTTTGACAGCAACTATGAATTATTGCGAACACAGCCTGCATTTCTATCAATAATTTGAATTCTTTAAGTGTTCGACTCAAAAAGTGATGAAGAATATATGACAAATTAGAAGAATAGTGCGTATTATTTCTCCCGGAAATTCGACAGAGCTTGCACTTCGTTCTTTTTCTTTTGGTGTTCGGTTTAGGCACCCCCTTTTGCCCTCTCTGCAACGTCTAATATGCACCCCCCTAAAATTAAACGGGACGCGTGCCCAGCCCTGATTGCCAACCTAAAAGGCGCGATTCTAGCTACCAACTGTCCGCCACCATGGTTGCCTGGAGGCAAATTCATCTACGTCAATCTTTCTCTAAAGCATAGGTGATAAACTGCGAGCGGCATTTGGCGTGAAACCCAGTGCTCATTGTTCCGAACAAAAACAAATTTCCTGTGTAATTCGTTTTTCTCCGCCTGGGGCATTCGGCCTGCCGGTATTCATCATCAGTGAGTGGTTTTTCATGAGGAGTCAGCTGGGCAAAACTGGTTTAATACTCGATGCCGCGTGTGCCGCGGCAGTCAGTCAGTCTGCCCTTGACTCCGACTCTTCTTCTCACACCTGTTCAAATGTTGATGAAGATCGCCTTGGCGCTATTATTTCATTACCACTTTTGCCCCTCAAGGGTTGGTTCTCTGGAAAAGAGAGGATCGTTTTCTGGAGTGAAGGCTTCAAAATTAAAAAAAATGTTTGAACCAATGAATCCTTTCCTTTTGTTGCCTGATTCCTATACAAACTCAACTTTCTTATTTCTACCAATTTCTTGAGGTTTGTTGCCTTATATAATCAGAATTTTATTGAAAACTATCTTTGAATTCTTCGGTTTATACATTTATTTTCTAATTTATTAAGTATTGATTTAATTTTTTTTTATTTCCGTTATTTTATTATTTTTTTCATTTCGTTTTTTAGTTGATTCTTTATTCCTTCATTCAGTATACATTTGTGTTTTTTTAGAAACTGCCTATTTTGTTACAGTTGACCGCAATGTTAAAGGACATGGTGCGGTTGCGGACTCGCACTAAAACTACGGTAGAATCTGGCACTTTGCCAGATTTCGTCATCGATCGGCGCCACAGCTGAGATTCTCGTGAGCAAAGAGACGACGGTTGGCGCCGATCGATGACGAAATCTGGCAAAGTGCCAGATTCTACCGTAGTTTTAGTGCGAGTACGCAACCGCACCATGCCCTTTTAACATTGCGGTCAACTGTACCTATCCTGTTTTTTATTCTTTCTAAATTCAAATTCTACATTCAATTCTATTTTTATTTCACACTATTCGTTATTTGTTATCTGGCAGTTGTATGCTCACTGGCATTTGCCTATACGGTTCCTATCTGGGCCGAATTCCGGTCCGCAATTGCGTCTCGACACGCTTTGCGGCCGCAAGCTGCCGAGTCAGAAGAGCTTCCAGCGCCGCAGCCGCCGATCTGCTGACTCTAGGTGGGTTTTGGAAACCGGAAACCAAGAAAAATTGGAGAAATTTGTATAAAAAAGCCACATCGAGTCGGATTTGGCGCTGGAAACCCGGCTGACTCGAGCGCGCGCGGCCGCAAAGCGTGTTGAGACGCATTTGCGGACCGGAATTTGGCCCAGATAAGCACAGTACATATGTACTAATCAAGGATATTTGAATGAATATTTTCAATGATTTGTGAAATGGAAATGTGTAGCTTTTATAGGCCCAGGCGATTCTCTACCTAGAGCACCAGGCAGCGGGTCAGCTTCTGTTGCTGTCCGGGCCACTGCTGTTACAGTCCGGGCTCCTCCATTTCGCCCGAACAGCAGCAGCAGTGGCGATGTCAGGCACATCCGATTTCCGTTTGGTACGACTCGGGGCCGAGAATCGCCTTATGGTTCATAGGCTTACCCCCACATTTTCTTGGGTTTTTCTACGTTTTCACAAGTACAGGCCATAAAACAGCCAATGTCTCACCGTCGACTGCGTACCACGCGCTGCGCGACCGCACGCGCTTCGGAAGCAGACGGGTTTTGGCCGCCGCGCGACGAGTTTTGGCCGCCGCGCGACGTTTCGGCCGCCGCGCGGCGGCCGAAACTCGTCGCGCGGCGGCCAAAACTCGTCTGCTTCCGAAGCGCGTGCGGTCGCGCAGCGCGTGGTACGCAGTCGACGGTGAGACATTGGCCGTTTTATGGCCTGTATTCATAGGTTTCTTCCGCTTCTCTTCATATTTTCGATACCTTTGTATGCTGTTCTCTGTTTTCAAGTCTCGCTCTCTTTCTCGAATTATATTTCTTCGGTTTTTTTTAAGCTACAATTTAAATTATAACTTGTAGTCCACCCCATTTGTCATTGTCATTTAGAATTGGTAGGCTAAAGATCAATATGCATGAAACTGATCGCAGCACAACCACACTCACTCAACCCGTGGTGAACGTGCTGATATGGGATTCATGCATATTGATAGCCAATAAGCCGCTTCTACATCGTTCATGGATGTGCAACTTCTATTGGACTACTGTCGTTCCCTGGGCCAAATTCCGGTCCGCATTTGCGGACTGCGGCTATTGTATTATGCGGCACGTGTAAATCGTGTTGGGACCACTTGGTCCCGGCATGTTTCACCCTTCTCCCAGCGCGATTATCACGTGTCACATGATGCAACAGCCGTAATCCGCAATTGCGGATCGGAACTCGGGCCAGAGAACGGCAGTACACTATATTTGTGGGGGACAGGGGCTCTCTACACACCGAGGGAGGATTTGTCTCGCCGTTTGCGGCTCTAATTCCACTCTGGACCACGTCGCTTGCTTTGAGTAGCGTGACGTTTCGAACTGCAAAAATGGGACAACCCCTTTCTCGGTGTGTAAAGAGCCCCTAACCCTATCCGCGGTATATAAAGGTTTCCAATGTTTTCGGTTCTCAAAAAAAAATAATTAGTCAAATAGTTCTCCAAAAGAGTTCACTTTAATTTCTCTTTTTCAAAAAAAAATCCAAACGTATCCAGAATTCGCATGTTTACTTCCCGAATTTCAAAATAAACAAATGAGTCAAGGTATCGTGCGCCATTTCACTTGGATCAATACGCTATTGATTTTTCCTTCTGGAAAATTGTTAGAATTTTTTGATCAATGCTGGAATGCAGTTGTAAAGCTTTTTCTTGTCGTATACTTCAATACTGAGTCGTTTTATTCAAGAACTTCCGATACCCTGTGAGAATCTCGCCTTGGCATGAGTGAAGAAGGATGGAATTCATTCACTTTGCGAAGATTGAAGACTGTCAATGTCTATGCAGTACATGTCTTGAAATTAAAAATAAAAACAAAAAAATTCGAGAAAAATCCTATTTTGCATTAGTTCTGATTTTCGGAAATTTCTCCAAGAACTCACAGTTTTTCTGTGACTTACAATAGTTCTGAAGTACTTATAGCGGTGGAATGATACTACAAGTTTGAAATTTTCATAGCCATGTTTTGAGGAAAGGACCTACATAAGGCTTATCTGTAAAAATTCTTATTAAATTATGTATCTAAGGTACTTTATCATACTCTATAGCATACTAAACTTTAATCAGGTTTAGCTCAGATGGGGCTGGGATTCTTCCAAAAATAATATTTTGAAAAAGCTAAAAATCCTAGATTTTTTTACGAAATTATATTAAGTTGACACAAACGTTTACGGACTTTTCACGACTTTACATAAAAAACATTTATTTCACAAACAAACATGGCTCACCCAACAAAACAATTTCCATCGCATTCTAGGATCCTTCGCCACCGATGGGGCAGATCATGAATTCCCGACGCGTGGAACTCTGGCTGTTTCAAGCCGAAGAATTCTTCTAGGGCCATTTTGATTTCGTCATCGTTAGTGAACTGCTTAGAAAAATGAAAACAAGTTACTTGTAACACAAAATGCCGACAACAAGTTACTTGTAAAATATCTGAGCAGATGTAAGTTACTTGCGACTTATCTCAGGTCGTCTAAGTTACGCGTAACATACCGACGAGATTCTGCGTGCGGTGCCCCTCCCATATGTTACATGTATCTTGAAAGACCTAATTAAGTCGCAAGTAACTTACATCGGCTCAGTCATGTTACAAGTAACTTGTTTTCATTATTCTGGAAGTGCGCCTCCAATATGTTACGTGTAACTGAAATGGCACAATATATAATATATTTCCAAGGCTGATGTACGACGCACTCGCGGGGTCAGCCATACGACTGGCGTTGCTGTTGGTTCAATTACCCAGGTCTGAGGTACTTGACCTCACAACAGCAGGGAAGGCCCCGCACAGCATTTTTTTTGCATAGTGTGTGGTCTGGGACGCGCTCTCTGTGTCGCGTGTCGTCTGCGTCACGTGATGGCCACCCATAGTGAAAATATAATTGTAAGTTACATGTAACATAAGTGTAGCTTACATGTAATATAAATTTAAGTTACATGTTATATAGATGTATGTTACATGTAATATAAATGTAAGTTACTTGAGACATTCAAGTAAGCTACATTTTTTTGATTTTTCTGAGTGTTTTCCATCCAGGAAGAGTTGCAATGTACGAACAGATTGTATTTGGAAGGTGCAAGATCGGGGCTACTTGGAGGTTGAGGAAGAACTTCCCAGCCCAGGTCCATCTACTGAATGGAAACAGTTCAGTAACGATGACAAAGTCAAAATGGCCCGAGAAGAATACTTCGACTCGAAACAGCCAGAGTTCTACACGTCGGCAATTCATGATCTGCCCAATCGGTGGCGAAGGATCCATGAATATGATGGAAATTATTTTGTTGGGTGAGCTTTGTTTGTTTTTGAAGTAAATGTTTTTTTTCCAAAGTCGTGAAAAGTCCGGAAACTTTTGCATCAACCTGATATGTATAATTCCTGAAAATGTAACACTCCAACACCGGCGCATTTATAAATGTATGCGCATATCTAATATCTAACTGGCGATAGGATCCTTAATATTCATCACCACACAGTAATAAATGATTTGCATAGCATTTATAAAATTTTTGCCAACACAAAATCTCCTCATTGGAACCTTCCCCAGAAAAGTTCTTCGTTTCAAATTGAAAGATTTGGCCATCAGTACTGAATGCTTACATATGGTGTCTCCCTCCAGTCGACCTTTGCCTGAGGGCATTTTTTTCCGTAGTTCCGTCCTAATCACGTATATCGCCGTGTGTCATGTGGCAGGCACATTATTGTAAACTAGTTGAAGCCCAGCTGACTGGCCGGCCATTGGGCTAGCTGCATAGATTCGGCCCCCGTTTTCCCGCCGCCGGCCGCCACCGCCGCGTCCTCCCCGACCATCCCACATCATCATCGATCCCTTGCCTCTCTTCACGCGCTCCCTGCTGTGGCTGGTGTGAGCATCAGCCTCCCTGGGCCAGCCAGCCGCCAGCTACGGCTATCGGCTCCGGCAGTGCCCTGCGGCGTCAGCGGCGGGGAACGCCGGACGGACGCATCGGCTCATTGATTCGGGGCCTGACATTCATCCATCTACATACGCCTGGCATTCCATGAGCGCGCCGATTTCAGCAAGGGTTTTCTTTCTATTGCTTCCATGCTTTGACATGACCGCCTGAGGCCATTTTTCCTGACATCCAGACTTTTCTATGGCTGTGATTCATCCTCATTCATCCTAAAGTTGTCTATCTTCCCCGTGCAATTTCTCAACATCAAGGAGAATGAAACGAATGTTGAAGTACTTTTTCCGCATGTGCTGTTTCCCCATCGATGATTCATTCAGCTAGAAAATTCTCCACTGCTGCCAGCCTGCGACTCTCCCTCTGACTAATGAGAAATTGAAGGGCTTCTGTACATTATTCAGGCAAAAACCCCGATTTCCATTATTCTTGGGAAACGCACTCTCTAAAAACCTAATGAGAATTACGAAGAACTTCCTTCTTATGAATAAGACCATATGAAAATGTGCATTTCCGGAGGCACCTTTTGGGCGTAGAGTGCGAATATGCCGTCCAGAGCTGCCTGAAATTGTTTTTTAAGGAGTTATAGACGTTTTCTCCTACTTACAATCGTTGGTTTAGCATTTATTACAAGGGAACTCCGTTTGGTCAAACGGCCGCTCCAAATTTAATGTACCTTACTAGGACCATTTTTGGACCTGAAATCCGAATATGCTTATCGCAGCTGCCTATGTAGACTCACTTTGAAAGAAGTTATGAGCGTTTTTAAAGCTTCGCGAGAAGGTAAAGGCAGAAGGTAGGCCTATCTCAGAAAGAACGAAAACAAGTTACTTGTAACATAAAAGGTCGAAAGCAAGTTATTTGTAACATATCTAACCCGATGTAAGCTACATGCGACTCATCTCAGGTTATTTAAATTACATGCAACATATCGACAAGGGCATCACCAGACCCGCTGTCGAGCGGCTTTTGTCTCGGAAGGAAAACATGAAATTTTCGGAAATTAAAATTAAATTATATTTTTTGGGAGGGGGGGGCGTTAAAATTTTGGGCCACCAATGAGGATCACTCCCCAAGTCTTGTCAGTAGGGCAAGGATTGTAGTGGTACATAATTGCGAAAAAAATTGGAGTAAAAATTATAAAAATTTTCATCTCTTTAAAAAAAATTTAAGTCTCAAAATTGTCTAAAAATGGCGAACGTAAACAGTTTTAGAATTTTCCAACTTCTTTTTTGTCACAAGGGAAGGGGAACGTTTTTTTTTTCTCAAAAAGGCCGGGACAACGGTCTGCTTGGCCCTGACCATACCGAGCTGCCAGAACTACAGATGAAGCCGTTTTTTTCTGATCGACTATCTCCCAGGTAATCAGAAAAACTCCATATTACCTGTCTGTGTAGTAGGGAAAAAATGTTATAAACCAAAAAGTAAAGAGCCTTGCAGGCATAATGCCATTAAGCTACTGCAGACTGTCCTAATTCTAAGAAAGACAACAAACGGGCCTTAGATTCGTGTTCTGTCCCCCGAACTACACCTAACCTAGACAAAATTGGCTTAAATTTTTTATTCCTCTTGGCACCCCCAATAATGTACCTCAAGGTCAAAATTTTTTTTCTGTCCGAATTTCGCTTAAAGGCAGTGTTTACGATAAAAAACCGCACTCTGATTTTTTGATGATTTTGAGTAGCTAAGTCCATGAAGTAGAGCTCAATAGGGAAAAGTCCCTACAAAACTCTGAAACACCGGAAGAAACTCTTTAAAGAAACCTCTGAAATATTTAATTACACCTGTTTGACGTGTTTCGGGGGCTGCGGACAAAGCGTCAAACCTAACGTCGGAAATGGTTTTGCGCTTCAAGTTTTCTGTTCTTATACCAACAACTTTTTTAATTTCCTCATGCTTTCCACCTTTCTCTATTCGTTAGCACTTTTTTCAGCCTCAGCTGTGGTTATTTTCAAAGCCTCGATTTTTAATTACTAACGACTAACGAGGGTTTTGGCCGGTTGAACGATTAATGACTTACGTTTTACAAAATTTCCATTACGCACATCCCTGGTTGCGAATCTGAGGCTCAATTGCGGACCTTTGAAAATCCTCAACATTATTTTTTAAAGCTACCTTTTACTCTGAAAGTTTTGACCGAGAAGAAGCCGCGAAAAGCCTACTTGCCGCGTAATATCCGCGAAATAGCCGCCAATTAATGTTCGCCGCGAAATAGCCGAGGAATAATGCCCTTCAAGTGGGTATACGGCGCATTCAAGACGCATGATTCAGATGTCAACTCCTCCGTCGGTTCAACTACCCAAATTTGAGCTTTTTGGACCTAGTTCAGCCTCTGGAGGCCCCGCCTAACGGCTGGCGGCCACGGTCGCGTCTTGGTTACTTTTGTTTACTTCTCGTAATTTCTCGGTTATATCTCGGCTATTTATCAGCTACTTCTTGCCCGTTACGTGAAAAGCCGAGAAATCGCTGCGAAATAGCCGGGAAATGGCCTACCAGGAGCCGCTGCGGAGCCTAGTGGGCTATTCCTCGGCCAAAACTCTCAGAGTAGGGTATAATTTTTACGGCCGAACGCGGCTGCTGACGATTTTCGAAGGGCAACAATAAGATTTGATAAAAATTTTTGTTGAAGCTTATATGTGGTGTTTAACAGAAGGCTGAGTTCTTCTCAGAAAAATCAAAACAAGTAATTTAAATGTAACTTAATTGAATGTCTCAAGCAACTTACATTTATATTACATGTAACATTCATTTATATTACATGTAACTTAAATTTATATTACATGTAATTTACACTTATGTTACATGTAACTTACATTTGAATTTTCACTATGGTTGGCCATCACGTAACGCAGACGACACGCGACGCAGAGGGCGCGTCCCAAGCCACACATTACGTCAAAAAAATGCAGTGCAGGGCCCTCCCTGCTGGTATGGGGTCAAGTACCTCAAACCTGGGTAATTGAACCAACATCAACGCCAGTCGTATGGCTGACCCCGCGAGTGCGTCGTATATCAGCCTTGGAAATGTATTCTTGGCCGATTTAAGTTACTTGCAACTTATATTGTGCCATTTAAGTTACATGTAACATATCTGTGGCGCACTGCACGCAGTATTCTCTCAGAAATTGGAAATAATTTACTTGTAACATATCTAAGCTGATGTAAGTTATTTGCGACTTATCTCAAGTCACTTGAGTTATGTACATGTAACATATCGGAGGCGCAGCGCACGCAGTATCCCACCGATATGTTACATGTAACTTAAATGACTTGAGATAAGTCGCAAGTAACTTACATCGGCTCAGATATGTTACAAGCAACTTTTTTTCGGCCTTTCATGTTACAAGTAACTCGTTTTCATTTTTCCGAATTAGGAATTCAACAATTTTGAGTAGGATTTCACGAATCTCTAAAAAACGCCTGAAATTCCGTTCAGAGTAGTTCTAGACGGTTTCCCAGGTCATACTCGAATTTCGCGTCCAAAAAATGGCTCTAGAAATGTACGTCCCTTTTGCTAAAAATAAATTCTGTTGGGAAATTTTCCATCGCTTTTAAGATTATAATCGCCCAGGGCTGTCGAGAGCTAAGCTGAGTGCCCTCGTTGACGCGAGCACGCAGCCATGGTGGCTAGGGGCTATTCCTAGAGCTTCAAGTGCAAACCACTGCCGCCGGGTGGCGTCATTGCGCTGTAAATTGACGTGCGGGGCCAATCAAGAATGACTGGCCTGCCATTCTGAAGCAGTCAGTGTTCGCCGACCCGATGCGGCTGTGATGTCAATAGGAGGGATTTCCCCCAGACACTTATCTCAGACGGGTAGATGAGATTCATAGCACACCAGACATCTCCATTCACCTAGTTTTTAAGATTTTCGCGGATTTTTCGAGGGTAATTTGTAGATGTACTACCCCTTGTCGACCCCCCCCCTTCTTGAAGCTTTCTTCATTTTCAGTCTTATCATGTGATCAGGGAATTCATAGATACGACCCTCGACCGACGAATATCAGTCACCTCTTTTCTCCCTGTTATGTTCTACAGCTTTCCTGGATTACGACCCCCTTGGGCAACTAATCATGCCATCAAATTGTCTTGTTGAGTCAAACACTTTCCACAGACCCCTACAGCTTTTTTCGTATGTAGTGCTTCATTTTATTATATAGCACTGCTTAAACGCATCCTCTGACACACTCCGTCTTTTCGGTCCCAAGTTCCGTCATTTTGCCGGGGTCTTGATGTTACGACCCCCCTCCCGCTTTCGCATGACCAACGTTTTTCTCGTTCTATTTCTGAGGAGCCTTCCTGGAATACGACACCCCCGCCGATTCCACATTCTCTTATAGCTTCCGTATATTCTTGTGAAGCTAATAATTCTGTGAATGCGACCCCTACCTAGGCACCTACTGTGCTTCTCTGGGCCAAATTCCGGTCCACAATTGCGTCTCGACACGCTTTGCCGCCGCGCATTCGATTCGGAAGAGTTTCCAGCGCCGCACGGCTCTAAGTGGGTTTTAGAAACTGGAAAGTAAACATAATTGTATAAACTGTATAAAAAAGCCATATCGAATCGGCTTTGGCGCTGGAAACTCGACTGACTCTAGCGCGTGCGGCCGCAAAGCGTGTCGAGACGCAATTGCGGACCGGAATTCAGCCCAGATGAGCACAGTACATCGTTTTGCATTTGACCCGCTTTTTATTTCTGTTATATTAGGTTGATGCAAAAGTTTCCGGAATTTTTTCGACTTTGAATAAAAAAAACATTTTTTTTCCAAAAACAAACAAGGCTCACCCACCAAAACAATTTCCATCACATTCTAGGATCCTTCGCCACCGATTGGGCAGATCACGAATTCCCGACGCGTAGAACTCTTGCTGTTTCGAGTCGAAGGTATCTTCTAAGGCCATTTTCACTTCGTCATCGTCAGTGAACTGTTTTCCAACCAGGAAGTGCTGCTTCGAGTGGAACCGATGTAGTTGGAAGTGATAAGATCTGGGCTACATGGAGGGTGAGGAAGAACCTCCCAGACCAGGTTCAGGACCCTGGGATGAACACTGTTCGCCTTCTTCATGACAATGGTCGGCCACACGTATATGAGATAACCCGACAGAAACTGCTGGACCTGGGCTGGGAAGTTCTCCCTCACCCTCCTTCTCAGAAACTCAACGGGTCTGACCGCAGATTTCTGTCGGGTCGAACCCCTTTCTGTTTTCGCCCCTCATTTCTTCCAACTGAGACGACGTGGGGGAGAAGTAAAATTTATTCTCTGCCCATGCCTTCTCACTTGGGACTACGTGGAGGAACAATGCTAAAGGATCCGACCAGACAGTGCTCTGGGGATGAACCCCGTTCGAGCTGGGGTCGGACCCGGCGAATGTCTGAGATATAGCCCAGATCATGCCCCTTCCGTCTACCATCTGTTTCGCTCGATGCAGCACTTCCTGGATGGAAAACAGTTTATTGACGATGACGAAGTCAAAGTGGCCTTAGAAGGATACTTCGACTCGAGACAGGTAGAGTTCCACGCGTCGGGAATTCATGATCTGCCCAATCGGTGGCGAAGGATCCTTGATTGTGATGGCAATTGGTTTGTTGGGTGAGCCTCGTTTGTTTTTGAAATAAATGTTTTCAATGCAAAGTCGTGAAAAGTCCGGAAACTTTTGCGTGAACCTAATACTACCCCTCCATCGACCCATACCCACGGTTGGTCGTCAGTTCTCCCCCTGTATTGTTTCGGTGCTTTCCTGGAATGTGACCCATTCTCTGACTTCACATTCTTCACGTCCCATCCTTATGTTCTCGTGGAACCGAAATTATCGAGTACGACCCCTTGCTAGACCCTTACAGTTGTTTCGCATCTAGCGAATTTATCTATTTTAAAACACTCCAACATTTTACTTCACAGTCATCCCCTGACTTCACCGTGACCTCTGAAGTGGCTACCATTTTTTCTCTTTACTCTTGTACTACAGCCCTGAAAAAAGACTCCTTCGCCGACCCCTTATTGCCCTTTTTCTTTCGTCATTCCTTTCTAAACTGAAAATTTCGTAAGTAAGACCCCACATAGACTCCTGTGATTGTATTGCCTGAACGCGACCCCACCTCTGATCCCACATTTGCCCTTCTTTTCGGCTTTCTATGATGTTACCAGTAGTTCCAGAACTGCAGCTACCATAAAAGACTATCTATATTTTTATTTTTATTTCATATTTTTTTATTATATATTTTATCGAGATTCTGGGCTGGATAAAGGCGATTACAGGTATTATACCATCACAGACTTGATATATCACTTCGACTATCATTTACGCAACAGTTACGGTCGATTCGGAGAACTTGTGCTTCAACAGACGAAAGGAGTTCCTCAGGGAGGTAACTTCAGCCCATTGTTAGCCGATATAACAGTTTCCATATTGGAGTATAGGTACTCTGTTAGCGCGAAAATTGAAAATAACGTACTTTTCAAACCTTTTAGATATACGGATGACTTGCTCATAATCCATAATAAAGATGAAACATTTGTGGATAGTCAAATTTCACTAATATACAAGAATGTATTGGAGCTCAAAAAGACGCACAACAATCGCTGTAAATGCAATTACTTAGACATTAGTATAGAAATATTTAATAATAGAATACGCGCAAAATTGTATAAAAAGACAGATGATTTTAATTTCAGAGTTAAAAGATACCCTCATGCTCATTCTGATATCTCTATATAAGTCAAAGCATCCACAATTTACACGGAAGCATTGAGATTAGCTAACATCTGTTCAAATTTAGATTCCTTCACGGAAAAACTCAAAGAAACGAAAACAGTTTTAATTGGAAACCAATATACATCTGAATTCGTAGAAGTAAATATAATAAAATGCATATATAAACAAGAGATGATAGCATATAAGTTCAACCTAAGAGATGATAAGAAAAGTATAACACAATTGGTAAAAAGCATAACATACTTAGTCTTCGCTGTTGATAGGTCGGTCTTCGATACTGTCCAAGATAAGGACTTGTGATCAAATGGACTTCATTCTGATATTGATAGTATACTATAGCTTCTTGCCCTAATACCTCTTTCTAACGTTTCTAACACTACTTCAATCTGCTCGGATTATGCTTTCGTATTGATCCTTCTTTTTCATCGGCTGTTCTGTTCCTCACTGAGGAGCCCCGGCAGAGCTGTTTGATAATGTTCGTCTGAGGCCAGGGGCGAAACGAGCTTTGTCAACTTCTTCTTCATACCTTTCCTTTCCTTGATTTACTTACTTCTAGTATTTTGAAGATTTGGTCAAGTATACAGGCCATAAAACGGCCAATGTCTCACCGTCGACTGCGTACCACGCGCTGCGCGACCGCACGTGCGTCGGAAGCAGACGAGTTTCGGCCGCCGAGCGGCGGCCGAAACGTCGCGCGGCGGCCAAAACTCGTCGCGCGGCGGCTACTGCGTACCACGCGCTGCGCGACCGCACGTGCGTCGGAAGCAGACGAGTTTCGGCCGCCGAGCGGCGGCCGAAACGTCGCGCGGCGGCCAAAACTCGTCGCGCGGCGGCTAAAACTCGTCTGCTTCCGACGCGCGTGCGGTCGCGCAGCGCGTGGTACGCAGTCGACGGTGAGACATTGGCCGTTTTATGGCCTGTAATTAGAAAATGGCAAGTCTTTCATTGCCCGTACTTGTTATATATTCTATACACATGAACTTCACATACGTCGTAGTGTAATTTATTTGTATTGCTTTTGGAATTTTCCGGACTACGACCCCTCCTTCGACCCTCATCATCCTTTCTCATTTAAATGTTGTGAACATGGTCCCTCCGTAGACCCTTACAATTCTTTCGAAATGGCCCTTCATTTCCTTTGAGATATCCCTTAATTGCGACCCCTCAGCCGACCCCTTGTTACACTATCGCCTCCGCCCAGAGATTTCGTAGATACAATCATTCCGCCGACAGCCATTCGCAGTTGGCCATCGTTTTCGCCTTTGTATTGTTTTGGCGCTTCCGTTGCGCTTCCGTATATTCTTGTAAAGTTTTTTTGTGGATACGACCCCCGCAGACCCCTACAGTTGTTCCTCATTTGGGTCTTCTATTTCTCTCATAATATACCTTCACTGTACTTTCGCTTTTGTGTTTAACCAGCTTGTCAGGAATTCTGCAGACACTACCTCACCCACATTTAGGAACCATTTCTGCTTCCTAATTTTTTAGAGGTCTCCTTGAAATACGACCCCTTCCCCGACCAATCACCCAGTCTTTTAACCCTAACCAGTATTCTGAGAAATAATTATCCTCACCTTTCCTACAAAATATAGATGTTATTACAATAATCAGGAAAATTGAGCGCTTGGCAATAAAATGTTAATACATTGACAAGATAAGAAGCCATGAAGCTAATAAAAAACAACTGTATCTAATAATACATGTTCCCCTGTTGCTCAACACCTCACATAAATGTTCGTAACCGTCATACTGCGACGATATCGCCCCTTGCACACCACCCACAGAGGCGTGTTAATTGACTGACAATGAGTGTCAATGTGGGTGGCGGGGAAGGAAGAGAAACGAGTTGAGTCAGAGTCCATCAGTCCGTCCGGTCCTCCACCCACCTCCAACCGATGACACGCGCCACTTACCTCGCCTAGTATGGCGCCGGATCATTTTTCTACGTACCTGTGACATAACAACTCAATATAAAGTAACACAGCGTAGCATAACATAACACACCATAACAGCACATAACACAACATCATGTATCATTACAGCATGAGATAACATAACTTGACGTAACATAACATCACGTATCATAACGTAACGTAAGATGACACTACATGACATGGCATGACATCACGTACCAAAACGTGACGTAAGATGACATAACAACACTTAACACAAAATAGCGCGACGTAATATAACATAACATCACGTATCTATTTTAAACAGGGTTTTTTTCTGACAAGGGAACCACAATAAGTCATAGTTACCGTTCCAAAAGAAATTTACTTTTATATAACCATTTTCGGACGAAAAGTCCGAATATGCCCATCGCAGCTGCCTAGACCCACTCCGAAAGAAACTATAGGCATTTTTTCTCTAATTTTCGTACCTATTGAACCCTCCAAAAAGCGCATTATTTTTACGAGAATCCGGTAACGGACCTCATAATCGTGTTCAGCGCCCAAAACTACTCCACTAAGTTGGGTTGAAGCAACATTTTCCAAACTTTGCGAAGACTAGCAGCGTTTTGGACTTGAACGAATTTTCGGTTGGGCATATATTTACACCAATTAGAGCGTTCTCGTAGCGTTTCAGAAAAATATTCCAGATTTGACTAAAAATTCGCTCTGGGGGTTTATTTGGGGTGCTGATCACGAATCTGAGGTTCTTTTATCGATTTTCCGAAGTTTTCGACTGTATTCGCTCACAGGTTCCCATCGGGGGAGAATTTGATTGCAATTCGTGACTTCTGACGATTTCCGGAGTGCTTCCATAGCATATGCTCAAGTTATTCCTCTGGGGGTTATTTGGAGTGCTGAACACGAATCTGATGTCGGTTTATCGATTTTTGGCAGCTTACGGTAGATTACGGTGGGTATACGGTAGTTTGGTCAAAGTCTCAGATTTGTCTCAGAGTTACTATGTGGGGGTTATTTGGGGTGCTGAATACGAATTTGATGTCCCTTTGTTGATTATCGGAATATTGAGGTAGGTGTTGCCTCCTAAATGGCATGCTACCTACCGTAACCTACAGTAAACCTTAAAATTTGGGCAAGAAAACCCCATATTCGTGTTCAGCACCCTGTTTTGTTTTTTTAAATCTCCCCCACAACCGTAGATGGACTGTTCTTCGAAACTCCAGTTGTTTGAGTTAGGAGTGGTCCCTGGCAAAAGCTTAGACAGAACTGTCACATGCTGTTTCGTTATTAGGGTGCGTCATTTCTCGTAGTTTTTTTTTCTGGGAAAGTCCTGATTTCAGCATGATTTCGTTTCAGGTAATGCTCGGCTCCTATTATTTCTACATCTACACTGTACTGGAATAAGAAGGGCACTTTATTCTGGAAATGAATCCACTGACGATCTGTGCATGCATCTTATTCACAACTATCCGATTGCTGTGTTATTTCTTTAACCTTTACTTTTTCAGTTCGCTGTTCCTTTTCAGTTTCCAGCGCTTTAGAACATTTCTTCATGCGCTCAGCTTCTTCAGCGCCGCAATGTGATTTCCCAATAAATAGTTTTCGGGTTTCTCCAGTCAATGTTCCCGAGGCGAGTCGCAGGCGAAATGTTGTTGTTTTTGTGAAAGAAGTAGCGTGAAATGCCCAACCAGTTGCCGCCGCCGACGCCTTCCGCGACCAACCCCGCGGAGCTGCTCCCTGGGGTATTTTTGCTGGCTTTTTTCGAGACTTCTGCTTGCAAGTCTAACTAGGGAACCGAGTTGAGCTTCTGAGCTTTTGAGAGACTGTGAATGTTTCTCGGTCAACACGGATACGCTCTCTTCGAATCTGAACTCGGATTTTGCTACAGACATCTCTGAACGAAGTTATAGGCGTTTTTGAAGCTTCGTGAAGAGGCAAGGGTACCCATCAGCCAATTTTTAGGGTGTTTGGAAAAACATTTTCGGATTCGGCTCAAAACTTTGAACTGGCTGTTATTAAAGGCGCTGAACGCGAATCTGTGGTCTGTTTGAGGCTAGACTCATGTTTACTGTAGGATACGGTAGGCATAATGCCTTTTAACTGGCTTTACCTACCACAAAAATTCGAAAATCAAAAAATGGACCTCAAATTCGTGTTCGGCGTGCCAAATAGCACCCACAGTGAAATTTTGAGTCAAATCTGAAACTTTGACCAAGCTACCGTATACCCACCGTAACCTACCGTGATCTATCAGAAATCGATAAACGAATTGCAGATTATTGTTTAGCACTGCAAATGACCCCCCAGAGCAACAGCTTGAGTCATATCTATCGTAGCACTCCGGAAATCGGCAAACGTCGCGATTTGCCATCAAATCCCCCCCCCCGATGGGAAACTTCGAGCGAATCATGTCAAAAAGCTCGGGAAATCGTCAAATTAACTATAGACTCGTGATCAGCGCTCCAAATAACCCACCTGGAAGGATTTTGAGTGAAATCTGCAACATTTTTTCAACGCTTTCAGAGGTATAAATATGCGCCCAACCGAAAATCCGCACAAGTCCAAAACGCTAACCGTCTGTGCAAAGTTTGTGCCTTCACTCAAAATTTGCTCAGTGGGGTAGTTTTGGGCGCTGAACACAAGCATGAGGTCCGTATCCGGATTTCGCAAACTCTAATGCGTGTTTTTGATAGAAAAAAATGCGTGAAATACGATTTTTGACCGGCTATAACTTTTTTCGCAGATGTCTGTAGCAAAATCCGAGTTTAGATTCGAAGAGAACGTATCCGAGTTGACCAAGAAACATTCACAGTCTCTCAAAAGCTCATACCTAACCAGCGAGGTTCCCTAGTAAGATCGGCAGTGGTAGTGACATATCCTCCTGACAGGGACAAGTAGGCCGTTATGTAAGACCTCAGTGGACCTATTTCCCCCTTTGGTGGCCAGAATCGATGTTAAAGCGTCCAAAAGCGTGTAAAAGCGTTTTTGGGACTCAAAAAACACTTCATTTTCCTCCTTACTGGCAAGCCTCGAGGAGAATTTTTTTTTCATTTCTGAACCAAAATTTCTACATCCTCCCCTTCCCGGCTTCTTTTTTTTTCGGACATATTCCGCCGGGCAGTAGCCATTCGACTCTGATATATGTGCCCTAAATATTCGGAAGATTTCGCGATTCCTTTCCCGATCATTATACTTGAGCTGAAATTCTCACCACAGCTACCTAAGATTTTAATTTTGAGTTGAAGCTCTGACGACTCCTCTCACCACCAGTTGAGAAGTCACACAGCCACGCATGACCCTGCTTCGTGGTAATTTTAGTGATGTAAGAATTTTTTTCGCAATTACTTCTTTTAGTTTTCTCTCCAGAAATGAGTTTACTTTTGTATACAGCATAATTATTCTTCATTTTTTTTCGTCTGAAATGGACTGTGCATTTGAGTTTTACTCTGACAAAATTTTCCGCATCAGTGCCGGGAAAGTACCGCGACCCTCGACTGTGCCGCGATAGTTCCGCGGTAGTACCGCAGCGGTTCCGCGTTCGAACCGCGTCGGCTCCGCGAGGTAGCAGCAGTGAACCCGCGTGGAGTACGATGCACTATCCTGTGTGGTGAAACGAAGTTGTCGCCCGTTTAATTACCCAAGTGTGAAGTACATTCCTCATTTTCCTTGGGCGCAAAAGCGGCGGTAGCATCGGTCGCTATCAGATAGATGACGTAACGACCGCAGGTGCATATTTTTGTTCTTGACCCGCCCCCTAGTTGTAATATCATTTTTAAATAACTTCATATCAGACACTTAACCGGAGCCGCTGCGGCACTATCGCGGAGCCGAAGCGGCACTTCCGCATCGCCACTCCGGCTCCGCGGTAGTTCCGCCACGGCTCCGCGGTGTGCTGGCGTGGCTCCGCGATAGTGCCGCTTCGGTGCATGTAGGTTCCGAAGCGGCGCTATCGCGGAGCCGCGGCGGCAATTTCTCTCAGAGTAAGAACCAATTGTAACTACAATTTCAAGTGCTCCTCTAACAATCTAACAATGCATGACGCGATCTCGCCACAGAAACCACTCAGAAAAAAAGTTGTCTTCTTTTTATTCTATTCAAAGTCATTTAACTCATAACAGCTCTGTGGATAAGAACTTTATGAACGGTTAATGAGCAAACATTTTTCAGTTGAACCGCCTGTGTACATATAACATTATTCAAAAATATTTACTCAAGCGAATTCATCTATTGAAATCGATTTTGTCAATATCGAAACGTCGAAAATTCTATCAATACAATACACATTATGGACTCTTCGTAGAATCTGTGAGGTCTAGTGAATGGACGGGACTGCGGTGGTAGATCGGTGCGCGCGATCGAAACCGCGCTGTCCGGTGGTGTTGTGAACGTCGCAGTGGTTGCACCTCGTCTACTAGCTGGACTATTTTTTTCGGTAGGGCTTTATATATCCCAGTTATTATCATTGTATATCGATATTTATTTAAAAATTCGTTCACGAAGTTTAGAAAATTTACGCACGAATTGATACACGCTCGGTTGAAGGAGCAAGGCTAGCGACGAAGCTCTAGAAGAAGCGAAGCCGATAGATTCTTAAGGCCTGTACTAGACCGCTTGCGTTGATGGAAACATCAAAAACTTGCGAAAGCGACCTTATTCGAGCAATTGTCTTGGACGAGTTCGCATTTAGGGGCGGGAACTGTGAAAAAAGTGGGCGGAGACTGCATGTTTGCTTCGCTGGCTCAACTATGCTCAAATGCCGTCATTTTGACCCTTTTTTTACGGTTCCGACGGCATTAGCGTTCTATTAAGAGCCATACGACCGCCCCTTCCCCACTATTGCGAGTGTGCATACTGTCCTTAGCAAATGCCTCACATTTACTTCATACTCGTGATTAGGGGACGGAGTTCCTGCCTTTTCTGGTGGCCCACCAGTCCCTGTAGCCCGTTTTGGGTGATTCCAGGACATCTTTTCTCCCATTTTTTCCCTAGTTTTCGCTATATTTCATAAATGTTTGAACGCTAGGGACATCTTTCCAGAGAATTGTCGAGTTTCTGGACGTTACATAGTTTCTACTTTTTTTCACCCTATCCCTGTGTTAAAAGTTGTGGATTTCTCAGCAATTATTCCGGAGATTCATATGACTGTAATTAATCAATGCGTTAATGTAGTTCTCGGGTTGTTTTCTGTGTTACACCAAAAATCTAAGTTCTTCCTGCCGCAGCTGACTGTTACACTTTCGTTCTCGGACCTGCGAAATCAGAAGATTTTTGTGTGGTCTTCCTGGTTAAGAAGACTCGCCATTTTTATCAATCACACTGTGTGAATTTTCGAAGAAATATTCGGCGAGGGGTGTGAAGCTCTTTTGAAGGGTCTGAGCTCCGCATGGGGGGCCAAGTGGATCATTCTTAATGGAGTATACACTAATAAGGATGAGTTTTAACGAAGAAGTCGATAATACCTTCCAATTTGCATAAAATGTTCCTCTTCTAGGATTTTTGCAAAAAAAAAACAGACGAAGTTACGCTCTTGGGGTGTCTGAAAAAATTGTCGAAAATTTAACCAAATCACACTTCTGGGTGTCCGAAAAAATGCTGAAAATCGTACCAAGTCACATTCCTGTGGAGATCCGTTAAAACATCAATAATTTGGCCAAATCACGCCCCTTTGGGGGGGTCGAGGGTCCAGCGAGGGGTTGTGTTTACGACCCCCGCCCCTTCGGTGGCGAAAACTTCAAAAAAAATGCCGCGAATTTCTACGAACCCCCTGTTTTTAGGTGGAGGTTTAATCTTAAATTTTTACGCTCCCTGAAATTTCAAATTTTCCAAATTTTTGCCAAAAAATCTACGACCACCTAATTGCAGCATGCAGCTGCTCAGCGCTGTGTGTACTGTATAACGATCTGGAAATGAATTCTGAAACTTCTTGTTCAATTTCAAGCCTTAGAAATCATTATACACACCGTTGGTTAGCTATCACCACCAGAACACTAAATCTGTTTCCGAATTTCGAAAAAAAAAGTTTTATTCGAGTTATGAATAAAAGGGCGCTAAAATCGCGAAAAAGCGCCGATGGAAGCACTTTGACCAAAACTACGACAGGTATTGTACAGTCGGCATGAATCCTAGTGATACTTTCGAACCCTATTGAAGGTTGGCGCAAACTTGGTGCACCTACTCAGGCAATCGCCGCATTCAATGCGTGTAGAATATGCATTCAACTCGAAGACAAGGTGGTTTCGAGCACAGTCAGGGAACGTGTTGTTAGGGGAGCACGTGCTCCTATTGTGTTTCAAATTACAGCACGTGCCCCAGCAAACATGCTGTCCAATGCGTGCCGCTGGAGGCCTCGTCCAATCGCTGACGGCCCCACGTGGTGCTCGGCGAGCTGGCCGCGTCGCGCTTCGGTGTGCCAGCCGCGTCGCGTCTGCGTGATGCTACGATAGCGCTAGACAACCTTGCAGCACGTACTCCTGCGATTGAGTTTTGCGGCACATGCTCCTGCTATGAAATCTTGCAGCAAGTGCTGCTGTTTGGAGCACGTGCTCCTGTGATAGAGCCTTTCGATGGGTGTGGTCACTCGAGTTGAATGCATATTCGACACGCACTGAATGCGGCGGTTTTCTGAGTATGTAATAAATAGCATATGGCACCGAGTTTGCGCCAACCTTCAAAAGGGAACGCAAATTATCTTTAGGATTCATGTCGACTCTTGTAGACGTGAAAATCATTCCGAAAATCTACAGATTTTTTCGGAAAGTGTTTTTCCCTGGGAAAAAAATCTGATTCTTGGACAATTTTTCATTCGGTCATTCATTCATTCATTTTTCATTCACGAATTCTTTTCGGTAAACTTTAACCATCGTGATGTGTGTGGTACTATTATACATGTATATTCCGTTCAGCGAATTTTTACAATAAACCCGGCGAGAATTTCAATTTTCGTGTAGTTAAAGGACGATTCCGTTTGCGAGATTTCTATTTTCGTCCCCATCTCTGAGAAAATTCGCCGCGTCACTGCCGGGAAAGTACCGCGACCCTCGACTGTACCGCGATAGTTCCGCCATAGTACCGCAGCGGCTCTGTGACCAGACGATTTTGTTGCCGTGTCTTGAGCCTTGAAACCGCCGCGATATTACCGCAGCGACTCCGCGTTAGAACCGCGCCGGCTCTGCGAGGATGCAGCAGTGAACCCGCGTGGAGTACGATGCACTATCTTGTGCGGTGAAACAATGTTATCGCCGGTTCAATTACCCAAGTTCGAGGTACATTCCGTATTCCCCTTGTTCGCAAAAGCGGCGGTAACCTATGTCGCTATCAGACAGATGACGTAACGACCGCAGGTGCGTATTTTTGTTCTTGCCCCCCCCCTAGTTGTATTATCATTTTTATATAACTTCATATCAGACTCTCTCCCGGAGCCGCTGCGGCACTACCGCGGTGCAGAAGCGGCACTTCCGCCTCACCGCTACGGCTCCGCGGTAGTTCCACCACGGCTCCGCGATAGCTCCACTTAGGCGCCTGTCGGCTCCGAAGCGGCACAATCGCGGAGGCGCAGCGGCAATTTCTCTCAGAAATGGGATCTCAATCTGCTTTCCAATTTTGTGGGTGCCAAGCCATTTTCTGCGTAGCTATAAAAATCGTCCTAATGCTTTTTCAGGGTTACATTTCGCAAAGAGGAATAGCAATTTTCTATGCAATTTGGCAAATTTTCGCAAAAAATGCCTCTGTTGAAACTTTTTTTTCGAAAAACTCCCTGAAATCAAAAAAAAAGAACTCGAATCAAAGCCCCAGATCCGTACCTTCCTATGACCAATCGGCTGGCTTATATCTTCACCCATCTGTAACCATGGTTGTCAGGGTTGACTACTCAGGCCGGCGTAGTACCAGAAAATTACCAGAAATTTCCCAGGGATCAGTGGTAAATGTGCAATTACCACCCGATTACGGAAATTTTACCAGAGATTTTATCCTAATCTCTGTTGTTGACAAATTCTGCCAGATTACGAGAAAGTTACCTAAATTTCTCCTTGATTTTCCGGAATCCTCCGTATTCTGTCAGAAAAAATGGCGATTTCTGACAGAATGCGAAATACGGCTTTAGCTTCCGAATTGGCGGTTTTTAGGTCAGTAAAGGATGAGTTCTACGTCAAGACTCTTTCGGGACTCAGGAAGAATGGTGGGGCGGCTTACACTCTAGGAAACTCTTGAGCGAAACGGTTGGGAATACGAGTAAACGGGAAAGTATCTCAGTGATCTATATGGCGCGTGGTGTGCCTGACCAAAGTACGCGTACGCAAGTAGCTCTCCTCCTTCACACACGTGCACACGCAAGCGCGTGCACACCCATACATATGTATGTCCTCACGCGCAAATGCACGCGCTCCCAGAGACTGACATTTACGCATCGCTCATTTAAACACGCTGTATATGCGTGTATACGTGCTCATACTCTCAGTTCGAAGTCAATTTTACTCGGGCCCGTTACGAGCGTGTGATCGCGTATGATGCTTTTTCATATTCCTCACACCACAGGGTGAGGTGAAATCTTGGTTAAATCTTGCAGATGAATTCAATAGATGAATCTTGGTTGCTCACCCCCTGAATTCAGGGGCTCAGGTACTCAGGGCGACGGCCGGCGCCTCATCTCGAGGTGCCGCCAGCGGCGAACCAGGCTGCATGCGACGAGGTGGTCGTCTCGTGGCGCCAGACTGTGAGGAGGGCGGGCAGATCAGTGAGAAAGGCTGTCACACCTATTGGTTGAGGTCTATTTTGGAATCATTAGCGCTACCCGGCCCTTTCCACTGATCTGCCCGCCCTTCTCACTGTCTGGCGCCTCAAGACGACCACCTTATGCGACGCACACGCTGCGCGGATATTGGCTCGCCCTCGAGCCACAAAACACGCCATGCCATCTTCAATTCGGCCCGTTGGAAAGACAATTGATAATGGTCACGAATGATCAGGTCGTAACGTGCTTATCACGTGCACAGCCGGTATAAAAGGTGTCTCATCTCACTAGAGTACTCATTCGGCATTCGAATGCCGGCCCTGGAAGGTGACTTCGAGTCACCCTCCGGAGAGCCAGCATATTTTTGACCTGCTGAGGGGATAGGGGGTATCCCCACGGCTGGGGGGCGCTTTCGCCGCGATCCGCGGAGGAGGGTTTCTTCACCGCAGACTGCGGCGGAACGCGTAGTCTGGCAAAATTTTCCGTACTGTCTCAACCAGAGTACGAAAAATTCCGACAGATTTCGAAAATTTCTGATAGATTTCGGAAAAAATTCTGACAGATTTCGGAAAAATTCTGCCCGAAAACGAGAAAATTTCTGCCAGAAAACGGTAAAATTACCACCAGAGGAGGGCAAAATCGTTCCGTAATCTGGCAGAATTTTCTCGTAATCTGTCAGAATTCTCCGTATTACTCCGGCCTGAGTATGCTCTATGCTGCGGACCGGGGTTTGTTTGAATAATTGCACTTCGAGAGCTTGGATATCGATTCAGTTAATGGGGTTGTTGGCCTTGGCTGTTTCGAAACAGACTCTCCTCCTCCCCCTGAAAACGATATCCTTCCGCTTCAAATTTCACGCTTTTTCTCTACTTCATTAAGGCTTTGTTCTGCCCTGACGGCAGTTTCAAAGTGCTTTTCGCCTCAGCGCGCTATTGATTTGCCTAACACGTCAGTTCCTTCATTCCTTCCTCTTCAAGTGCCTCATGAAATGATTAAATCTTCTCCAGCTGGCGCAGTTTTCGTCACCCCACAAATTTAGTGGACTTTTCATCTTGGGTGGTGACCAGAAACGGGTTTCAGTGTCTGGAAAATTGCGCACCTGACGCGTGACTCCATTCTGTTTCCTCTACGTGTACTGAGTCATGAGGGAGGAGGTAGGGTTGATTACATTGAATGAGGCGCTGACTGAACTTTCGGGTGGTTCTCCCATTCCATCCCAGAGTTTCATCACAAGTGGTGTGATTCAACTGTTGGAAAAATGCTATGTAGGTTTTGTGGTATTGCATATTTGCTCAGGTTTCTTTTGTATGTTTCACTCTGGAAAAAAATTGCCTACATTCTACCGGAATTCTGCCGCCTCGGTGCCAGACCAGTGCCGAAACGCGAGATTCCCGGCAGAATTGCGGTAGAAGCTGGGGCTTGTCTAGGTTTCGTTGAGATCTGCGATAGTTCCGCTTCGGCTCCACTAAGCTGTGTCGAGGCTCCACGATGCGTCACACTAATGGGTCGGCGCGGTTCTATAACGGAATCACTGCGGTACTATCGCAGACACTTCGCGGCGTTTTTGAGGCTCTTGACCCTGCAACAGAATCGTCTAGGCACGGTGATAACCGCAGAGCGCCTGCGAACCGTTTTGGTACTGTTGCGGGGCTCTCGTGGCACAATGAAGAGTCGCGGTGTTTTCTCGGCACTGTCGCGGCAAGTTTCTCCACGTCGTCGCAGTGATGGCAAAGAAATTATTTTGTATACAATCCCAATGTTTCCATCATTTCTCCCGTTTTTTTTTTGAATAATTCCTATCCTACATACTCTTCTTCATTATTGTTGTTCATTTTTCATGCAATAGACGTCGTGAAACGTTGTGATAAGATTCTGAAATATTTTTGCAATAGGTTTTTCACAATTCTCTTGTTCCCTCCATATCTTGTCGAAAATACAAATTAGTGAGTTGTTACAATATTTCTTTTTCTTTCTTTTTTTTCATGTGAGCTCTTTCAGTATTCTCATAGGACCATAGTTATTGATGTTGAGAGACCTTAATTCACTTCGTCAAGGGGTCGTATTTCTAACAGTGAAGGTTGCTCTGAAGGGTGTTAGTCCGCTTTGAAGGAGTCGTATCCCTCTATGATAAGGTATTGTATTTGCAACGCTAAGGAGGTGTTCTAGCTGCCCGTACTCAATAGTATCAGCGTGTCCTACATATCTTGGCATGTGTGAGGGGTCGTTCTATAGGATAGCGGTCCTTTTTTTGGAGGGGTCGTATTCTTCTGTCATAGGTGTCGTATTCCGCAATACCAAGCTGTCATATTCGAACATACCTAACTCCAAGAGATGAGGCTCGTTTGGCAGGGTGAAGAGGTCACACGTTCATATGCTAAGAGGCCGTATGCTATTTGTGAAGGGTGCCCTACTTTTCCTATTTCATGATATTTGAAGATTCACATTCATTAGTGTTGGGGGGTCGCATTTCTTGCTAACCAGGGAACCTCGCTAGTCAGGTATGAGCTTTTGAGAGACTGTGAATGTTTCCTGGTCAACTCGGATACGCTCTCTTCGAATCTGAACTCGGATTTTGCTACGGACATCTGCGAAAAAAGTTATTGCCGGTCAAAGTTCGTATTTCACGCCTTTTCAATCAAAAACGCGCATCAGAGTTTGCGAAATCCGGAAACGGACCTCATGCTTGTGTACAGTCCCCAAAAGTACTTCACTGAGCAAATTCTGAGTGAAGACTCATTTTTCAAACTTTGCACAGACTGATAGCGTTTCGGACAGCGTTTTGGACGCAGATTTTCGGTTGAGCGCTTATTTATACCTCTGAAAGCGTTAAAAAAATGTTGCAGATTTCACTCAAAATCCTTCCAGGTGGGTTATTTGGGGCGCTGATTACGAACCTATGATTTATTTGACGATTTTCTTAGCTTTTTGACTTGATTCGTTCAAAGTTTCCCATCGGGGGGGGGGGGGGGGATTTGATGGCAAATCGCGACGTTTGCCGATTTCCGGAGCGCTACGATAGATATGGCTCAAATTGTTGCTCTGGGGGTTATTTGCAGAGCTTAACAAGAATCTGTGATCCGTTTATCGATTTCTGATAGATTACGGTGGGTATACGGTAGCTTGGTCAAAGTCTCAGATTTGACTCAAAATTTCACTGTGGGTGTTATTTGAGAAGCCGAACACGAATTTGAGGTCCATTTTTTGATTTTCGAAATTTCAAGGTAGGTAAAGTCAGTTAAAAGGCATAATGCCTACCGTAATCTACAGTAACCATAAGTCTAGCGACAAGCAGACCCCAGATTCGCGTGCAGCGCCCTGAATAACCCCCAGTTGAAAGTTTTGAACCGAATCCGAAAATGTTTTTCCAAACACCCTAAAAATTGGCTGATGGGTATCCTTACCTTTTCACGAAGCTTCAAAAACGCTTATAACTTCGTTCAGAGCTGTCCGTAGCAAAATCCGAGTTCAGATTCGAAGAGAGCGTATCCGATTTAACCAAGAAACATTCACAGTCTGTCAAATGCTCATACCTGACTAGCGAGGTTCCCTAGTAAGTAGCAGTACTAAGAAGAGGTATAGCGCAGGTTTGAAGAGTCGTACTATGAATGTTAAAGCATCGTTTGCGCTGAAAACCAATTTCCGTTTTTCAGGCTCAATTTTATGAAAGAACCCTGTAAACCACACTGGTAAACTTTGGTGTGCCAAAAGCGTGGAGTTATGAGGTTGGACGGGGTTAAAGATGGGGATCAGACACCAAATCTCACCGGTCATCTAGCACTTTTTCCGTCGAACAACATGAAAAACAGTTACGGCACAAACTCTACAAGCAAAAATAACTGTGAAAATGGCAGTGAAGAGGCCTCCAAATGCAGAAAAACTTCCAAAACGCGAAATTTGAATTCATATTTACCATGTGTCCGGTTGAGTTTTCTTTACAAATGAAGCTCATTTGAGTAGTAGTGGTGAGGGGTCGGATTTTGTATTGTCAGGTTGTGTGTGGGTGGTCTTATTCCGGTGCAGATGTTTGAAAGTTCCTTCTGCGACTCACTCTTGATTATATGTTTCGATCAGAGATTTTTCAGAATTTTTCGTATTTGAAAATTACTCTTTTCTAATGGACCTCAGAACTGTTCGAAAAATCTGGACTTCTTAGGGGAAAAGTTTTTTTTTGAATGTAAGCCTATCATCCGACTAAATATGAAATGTCTATTAAAAGATTCTTTAATTTGAACCGATTGTTGTGACATTCCTGTGAAATTCTAAGTTGCAGGAACTCTGGTTTTTACCACAATATGTTATTGCTGGCCGGCATCCGCCCAACAAGTGCATTACTGTGTAACCGGTTTCGAAACCAAAAAATTACTGTCTTATGCTGTGTTAGGCCCTAGTTATACACCAGCGTTTCGCCTCCGCTGGCTTTCGCGGCATGTCTGCTATTGGTCAATTTCGAAATCTGACCAATCGCAGACGTCCCGCAAAAGCCAGCGGCACCGAATCGCCGATGTATAACTAGGGCCTTAGTGCTGTGGAATATGTATTTCAGTTTTTGCGTGTGATTTCGAGGTAGGCCAGCGCCTGCTCGATACCCGCGGGCCGCAGCTGGCTGCTGTTAGTCACGTGCAATGGCGCTGATGTGGATATTCTCCAGTTATCATGAATAGACTGCTAATGCATGTGTTCTGAAAAGAAATGAAGAGCATATGACTCAAAGCGTTGGCAGAATCATCAGCACCCCTGTCTGGTGGCCATGGAAACGCTGAAGAAGACGATATTGTTGTATTTTACTAGGGAACCTCGCTAGTCAGGTATGAGCTTTTGAAAGACTGTAAATGTTTCTTGGTCAACTCGGATACGCTCTCTTCGAATCTGAAGTCGTTTTTTTGCAACGGGCATCTTTGCACGAAGTTATAGGCGTTTTTGAAGCTTCGTGAAGAGGCAAGGGTACCCATCAGCCAATTTTTAGGGTGTTTGGAAAAACATTTTCGGATTCGGCTCAAAACTTCCAACTGGGGATTATTCAGGGCGCTGAACGCGAATGTGTGGTCTGTTTGTCGCTAGACTTATGGTTACTGTAGGTTACGGTAGGCATTATGCCTTTTAACTGACTTTACCTGCCTTAAAATTTCGAAAATCAAAAAACGGACTACAAATTCGTGTTCGGCGTCCCAAATATCACCCACAGCGAAATTTAGAGTCAAATCTGAGACTTTGACCAAGCTACCATATACTCACCGTAACCTACCGGAATCTATCAGAAATCGATAAATGGATTGCAGATTCTTGTTTAGTGCTGCAAATAACCCCCAGAGCAACAATCTGAGCCATATATATCGTACCACTCTGGAAATCGGCAAACGTCGCGATTTACCATCAAATTCCCCCCCCCCGCACCCGCTGGGAAGCTTTGAACGAATCATGTCGAAAAGCTTGGAAAATCGTCAAATAAACTATAGATTCCAGATCAGCGCCCCAAATAACCCTCCTGGAAGGATTTTGAGTGACGTTTGCATCATTTTTTAACGCTTTCAGAGGTATAAATAAGCGCCCAACCGAAAATATGCACAAGTCCAAAACGCTATCAGTCTGTGCAAAGTTTGGAAAGTGTGCCTTCACTCAAAATGTGCTCAGTGGGGTAGTTTTGGGGGCTGAACACAAGCATGAGGTCCGTTTCCGGATTTCGCAAACTCTAATGCCCGTTTTTTATAGAAAAAGGCGTGAAATACGAACTTTGACCGGCTATAACTTTTTTCGCAGATGTCCGCAGCAAAATCCGAGTTCAGATTCGAAGAAAGCGTATCCGAGTTGACCAGGAAACATTCACAGTCTCTCAAAAGCTTATACCTGACTAGCGAGGTTCCCTAGTTAAATCAAAACAGCTGAAAAACTAGGAAGTAGCGTGGTGAAAAACGGGCTAGAATTAGAGTTTTAAGGCCCAAAGATGCCAGTTCGGGCACTCGTGCACAGCGCCGACCAAAAAGATCGCAATATCATCGACATTCAGAGGAAGAAATAAATGCAAATTTACCGAATAAAGACAATTGAACAATCAAAGCAAGCACTTCAGTCGATTTTTTGAGTAGATATGTGCATAAATTCGAAGGTTCATCTAATGAAATTCAATTTCAAGCCAGCTGATGTTCTTGATATAAGAGGTCATAGATGCCGATGATGTGGAGTGAGCTCGTTCACCATCAAAGGACAGGAAAGTTCAGACTTCAAATTTGGCCTAAAACAGTGGTTTTTCGCGATTTCTTCTCATAGGTCCTACTACTCGAGACCCAGAATAGGGTTTAGAGAGGAAAAGACGACAAGCATATTCGATCGTGACCACTGCCTTTATCTAGGAATGGTCTCCAGCACGAACTGGAGTTTTGAAATCGTTTTTTGTTGCTTGTTGTGGAGAAGGTAAAAAGAAAAAAATCACAAGGTTTGGTAAATTTCCTTAATGCACATGGACATAGATAAAAAATTCAATTTTTGTATCTCAGAGATTTGAAAAATTTCGGCCCAAACGTCCAGGAGATTATTTGGGGCGCTGAGTACCCCAAATATAAGGTTCATTTTTAGCTGTTCACAAGATAAGGTACAGAAGGAAAAGCATCATTTGTTCACCGTAAGCTTCCGTAATCTTCTAAAAACTAAACATGAACCTTATAGTCGTGTTCATCGCCCTAAATTACGGCTTGTTGATCGAATCCACGCCTCACGGCCGCGTGGATCCCCGCTGTAAGGCGCGCCGCAGTGAATAGAGGGCAGCCATGCACTTTGAGCTGTGGATTTGATCAACTAGCCAATGTTAGAGATAGATAAACAAGACAACTTGAAGTTCGTTAAATTCTCTCAATGCACCTCTGCAGATAAAAAACCATAAAAAACACCATTTTTTCATTTTTGGAAATGCGAACATTTTCAGGCCAGACTTTGCCCAGGGAAGAAATACATAGTTTGGAGCTTACTGATTGAATCCACAGCTCAAAATGCGTGGCTGCCCTCTCATCACTGCGGCGTGCCTCATAGCGGGCATTCACGCCGCCATGAGGCGTGGATTCGACCAACCAGCCCCAACAGTCAACGGATTATTTTTTGAAACCCCAGTTTGCGCTGAGATCAGTCCCTAGTGAGGCTTCGATCAAACTATCGTATACCCACCGTAACATACCGTAATTCATGAGAAATTGATGAACGGACCACAGATTTGTGCTGGTTAATCGGAATAACTGCCTACGGAGGCATTTTCGGGCTGTTTTATCGTAGCATTTTTCAAATCGCCAAAAGTCGCGTTTGGATTACAAAGTTTTCCCTTAAAGGCACAGTCCAACCTCAGAGGTAATTTTTGATATTATGGTCCGGTCGCCGTCTATAGCAACCCTGCCGAACGCGAAATCTCAGTTCGCTCAAATAAGCGAGAAAAAGCTAGGAAAAAGTCGACCACGCATCCTTGAAAGAGAAACTGGGCAACGACCACTGGCAGGTTTCTGATCGCAATTGGGAAGAGACGCGCGAATGATTTTATTCAAAATATATGTTCTTCCTTTTGTTTTCGGTCTGGCTTCATATTGTGACCTTATTCAGGATGATGGCTGCGAATAACGAGAAAATACAGGCTTGAGACAACTCGTCCGCGAACTTCTACCAGTTCAAAATCTAAATTTTTGAGGAGCCGTAACTCAGTTCGTAGTGAGTTCTGAGCGATTCTGGGGACACCGTCGTGATCAGCGTAAAATTGTCTCTAAGATAGGCTGAAATACGAAAAATCGATTCTGATCTTGGACTGTGGCTTTAAGGTCAAAGCGAAAATGTTTTTTCTGACCAATTTTTCCTTCCAAACCCAGCAAAATGTCGTCTGTTGGTGTAATCCGGATGAAATTTGTTTGTTTTGATCGCCTGGCGTCATTCTGAATGACTCAAAACATCGCGGCTGATTAGAGCATATTCATAGACGTCAGAATGTGGGTTGGGCCCACATGGATGGATACATGTGTGAGCCAGCTGGATTAGCAACACTGATACCAGGCCGTTTAATAATTCCTGTCTGAAAATTTTCAAAATTCTATAATTTCCCTTAGAAGTGTTATAATATCAGGCAAGTGTGAGAACCTTCTAGAAGGATCTCTAAAGTTCTACGCTAGGGGTATATAAGGCGCAGTCGCCGCGTCTAGCTACCAGTACAAGCTAAAATGGACCAAGGTCGAATTCGTACGTTCGTGTACTACGAGTGGCTGCTGGGTAACGACAAGGGCACCGCGGTCGCCAACATCTGCAGAGCGTGCAAGGAGGATGCAGTGTCCCAACGCACAGTCAGCCGCTGGTTCAATCGTTTCGAGAGCGGCGACACGAGCCTCGAGGACAGGGAGCACAGCGGGAGGCCTCCTACGGTGGATGATGACGAAGTCCGTCGCTGTATCAAGGAGAAGCCGGAAGCCACCACCCGTGAACTGGCGACGACGCTCGGCTGCAGCAAGTCCACCACTCACAATCGACTCATTTTACTCGGCTACCACAAAGTTCTGGCCCGTTGGATCCCCCACCGTCTGACGGACGCCAACAAGTAGAGCCGCGTGGCCGTCTGCCAGTCCCTCCTCCATCGTCCGCATCGCAAGGAGTTTCTTGAGGACCTGGTCACTGGGGATGAGAGCTGGGTCCTCTACGACAACGTCGCCCGCGGTGCCGTCTGGATCCCGCGCGGAGGAGAGTCGCCGACGACGCCGAAAGCCGACCTGCACCCGCTGAAGATCATGCTCTGCTGCTGGTGGGACACCAAGGGCATGCTGTACTTCGAGCTGCTCCCGCAAGGCAGGACGGTCACCGTCTCCATCTACACCGATCAGCTCGAGAAACTAGCCGCCGCCATCCGATAAAAGCGTCCCCGACGGGCCTCGGTCCACCTGCTGCACGACAACGCGCGCCCCCACGTGGCGAAGGAGACCCAGCAGAAGTTGGCGACGCTCGGCTGGGAGACGGTTGCCCATCCGCCGTATTCCCCGTACCTCGCCCCCTCCGACTACCACTTGTTCCGCCCGCTGAAGCACCATTTGGCCGGAAGAAAATTCACCAACTACGACAACCTCAAATCCGACATTTTGGACTTCTTCGAGTCGCAGCCCCCGGAGTGGGCCACTTTTGCATCGGCGACCTGCCCAATCGATGGGCCACTTTTGTGCATAACTGTGGTGATTATATTGTTGATTAGACTTGTTTTTCAAAAGTTGAAAAAAAATTAAAAATGGTGAAATTTTCGGACAAGAATTATTGGACAACCTGGTACTTTTTGTGCCTGGGGGACGTTGTCCGCTGCGGAATCTCTCACTTTTTATTCTGGACCCACCACTTTTTCCCCATCTACGTGCGTTTCGGAGGTTCTCGAAGCTGTCGCAGAATCCCAAAGGAGTCGAAAAAACTCTGTGTTCGGCACGCCTCGTCCCATTTCTTTTGGGATTTCTGGGTTATTTATCGTGGCTGGCTGGGAGTTACATAGCTTGGACTATTATTCCATACAAGTGCGGCCGTTTTAGTACTCCGTTCAGAGAGATTCTAGGCAACTCTACGGCCAAAAAAAGGTTATAAAATTGTTCGCTGCTGTTAGAACGTCGAATTTTTTCGTAAAACCATTCCTTTTTTGTAGGTTAGCTTCTTAAAACAATCGCTTTCCAATTTTAGATATCTACAGGCCATAAAACGGGCAATGTCTCACCGTCGACTGCGTACGCGCTGCGCGATCCGCACGTGCGTCGGAAGCAGACGGGTTTCGGCCACCGCGCGCCGAGTTTTGGCCGAAACTCGTCGCGCGCCGGCCAAAACTCGTCTGCTTCCGACCCACGTGCGGTCGCGCAGCGCCTGGGACGCAGTCGACGGTGAGACATTGGCCGTTTTATGGCCTGTAAAACAATAAAAAAATGATTTAAATTTATTTAAAATTTAAAAAATTTATAAAAAAAATCAAAATTCCCTATAAATATTTACTGTGCTTGGTACACTTTCACAGCGATATTCAACTTTGTTTTCACTTAGGCTAACTGTGTGCTACTGTTATTTCCTGAGCGTCACAATACTTGTTTTTCCACGCAATTTGTTTTCAATAGAGACTCTAGAGTGGTTTTTGATTTCTTAGCATGTTTGTGGGGGTGTGTATACAAGTCTGTTGGTACCTGCTCGTTGGTGCCCCTGCTTCTACTGAACCCAGCAGACGTTTGAGTGTACACAGGGAACGTTCGAGCGATATAGCGTGCACAACTATATCGCGAAAGTATCCCGCACATTGCATAAAGGTGTCGCCGTCCGGCACACTAAGGCCTCTGGTCCATAACACCTTAGGATCCGTACCTAGGGAGTCATGGAGTCTTTGGCCACAAGCCACAATTTCGCCACCCTGAACTGTCGATCGCTGTCGAGTGATATCCAAAAAACTGCGCTATCCAGACTTCTGAGCTATTTCCATGCACCGTTTGCTGCTTTGCAGGAAACCCGCCTCAAGGATAGACCCGTCATCAGCGTCGGAGAGTACACCATCTACTGCGGTAACGCTGACGATAGGAGAGTGGGAGGCTGTGCAATAGCTGTAAGGAAGGATTTCAATGGTATGGTGAAGGAGTTCGGCTCAACGTCGTGTCGGAATGCATTCGTACGACTGCGGGATCACAGAGGATTCAATCTGTGGATAGTGAGTGCTCATGCGCCCACTGAAACCGCCGAAGACAATTCGAAGGATGCGTTTTATGAGGAACTCAATACTTTGCTGGCCAGGATACCTTGTCAACATGCTGTTGTCGTGGGGATTGACGCAAATGCGAAGATGGGACTTGATCAGGAATCCGAAGTACTCGGTAAATGGTTCTACCCAGTGGAGCAAACATCGGACAATGGCTACCGCCTTGTCGACTTTGTGAACGCAGTGGTCTGATTATTGCATCGACATTCAAGAGGAATCATCGCCGCCATCAGCTTACGTGGCAGGGACCAACCCGGCTATCTCCAGAAGAGCAGCGGAAGCGGAAGATGACAACTTTGAAACTCGAGCTTGCCTGTGTCGCGACGAGGAATTTTCGAGTATCGGACGTTCGAAGATCTAGAGCTGTGTGGGATGTCGCATTCGATTCGGATCACCGTCCTGTTCTGTTGAACTTCACTGCGAGGATTCATAAGAGGAAGCGAGGGGCTCAGCCTCCAGAGGATTGACATGACAAGTCTCAGAGATGAAGAGTGCAGAAGGAATTTCCGACAACGCGTTTCTATTCACATCGGAGTACGGACTAAGAAGAAACTTTGCGACGCGGATTCTTTTGTCAAATGCATCCAGGACGCTTCGAAAGAGGCACTCCCGGTTGTACAGCCTAAGAAGAAGTTCGCCTACGTCTCAGAAGAAACAACATCTACCTACAACAGAGTATGTGCTCTCCGAACTGCAGGAAACTTCGTGGAGGAGAAGCGTCTGAGGAGGAAGTTGCGTCGGCAGCTTCAAAGTGACCGCGAACGAGAGTGGACGTGTAGAGCTAAGGAGTTCGAGAAGGCTTGGGAGGAGAAGAATCCGAGGAAAGCCTACACGTTGCTGCGACAGTATAGCGGGAAGATGAAGAGATGTTCTCCTGTCTTGAACACTACCAATGGAGTTGCAGTTGGTGATGCGACGCTGCCAATATGGAAGGATTACTTCAGTTCACTACTGAATCGTCCAGCGCCATCAGTACCTGAGCTCCCGCATGTTCAGAGAGCACATTACGATGTCAGTGAGGAACCGCCGACTGAGTCTGAAGTTTTGGATTGTGTCCGGAAAATGAAGAATGGAAAGGCAGGTGGAGATGACAACATCACTGCTGAAATGCTGAAAGCTCTTCCTCCGTCTGGGATTCGTGAAATGACCAACACCATCCGTGCCATATGGATGAGCGAAAGGATACCCGATTCGTGGAGACATGCGATCATCGTACCTCTTCACAAGAAGCTATCCGTCACGGATCCTAAGAACTACAGAGGAATCTCTCTACTTCGTGTCATGTACAAGGTTTTAGAACGTATCATTCTCGAGCGACTTATCAAACATCGTGAAGGAACGACCAGAGATGAGCAAGCCGGTTTTCGACCTGGAAGATCGACCATCGACCAAGTGTTCGTCGTGAGAAGAGTAATTGAATCGTGGCAGCGGTTTTCGAAGCCATTACAGCTTGCTTTTTTGGACTTTGAAGCCGCGTTCGACTCTCCTCATCGTGATCGATTGCTCAATGCTCTGCGAGCAGATGGAGTCCCGGAAAAGTATGTTCGGTTAATCGAGGACATGAACAAAGGAACAACAGCAGCAGTTCGTACACCTGTCGGATTTACGTCAGCTTTCGAGGTGAAAACAGGAGTAAGGCAAGGGAGCCGTTGCAGGACCTTTTCTTTTCAACTTCGCCGTTGATGACATCATGCGTAGAGTTGCAGAACAGTTTCCTGCGGATGTGATCCTAACACCATCAGGACGCTCCTTGTCGACCTGGAGTACGCCGACGACATTGTGTTATTCGCTGAAAACAACGCAAAACTGCAAAGGATTGTGAACCTCGTTTCGAAGTATGCCGCAGCCTATGGACTTCGTCTTCGTCCCGACAAATGCAAGCAGATGTGGGTCTCTCAGAGGCCTTCAACTGGAGTTTGTGTGGACGGACAACGTATCGAACTGGTGGACGATTTCTGTTATTTGGGCTGTTTGCTGAAGAACGATGGTAGTTATGCAGCGGATATTCGACAACGATGTGCGAAAGCTACGTCTGCATTCAATTCTCTAACCAAGTGTTTGTGGTCTACCACCATCGCGAAGGAAGTCAAGTTGCGCGTCTACCTATCCGCTATTCGCCCTATCATGATGTACGGATCGGAGACGTGGGCAGCACCGAAAACGCAGATGGAAAGGTTGGATTGCACGGAGAGGAAGCTTTTAGGCGTTTGCTTGGATATTTCTGGCCGCGTGTATGCCATAACGAAGACCTTTACAAGGAAATCGACGCAGTACATCAACGCTTGACACGAGGGAGGTGCCAGCATCTCCTAACGCCATCTCAAGTAGCAATGGAAAGTCGACTTCGACTGCTCGGGCATATACTAAGAAGAACGCCGGATCGTCTCGTACAACACGCTTTAAAATTGCTTCAAATCCTGTCTGAAACGGCCACCTGGGCGTAGGCGAAAGTTCTGGACGGATGTGGTTAAAGAGGATTTAAAGTCACTCGGCATCGAAAGACAGTTCAGGCGCGATGTTTCGTTTCGCAGGAAATGGAATAGTGACAGCTGGATGGAATGTGTTCAAATTGTGGCTGAAGACCGTGAAAAATGGACACGGCTGACTACTAGGACGGCACACCTCGGTGAAGATGCGGAATGACCGCGTCAGGCGAAAGCCAACCGATTAAGTCAAGTCAAGTCAGCATGTTTGTAGATTCTGCCAAGAATTTTAGTTTTTTTTTCACGTCCTAAATTTTTTACGAGAACAAAGACGTATGTGCATTTTATTTTTCCTTGTGAAATGAATTATTAATCATAGCAAATGAAGAACTCAATTCATTGAGGAAGGAAAAGTCAAATTTTCGAAAAATCAATGGGTAATAAATAAATAGAGAAAATAAAGAAAAGAATGCTTAAAGCAAGAAATAGTCATTACTAAAATATGAAAGAATAGAAGAAGGAATCTATTAAGAATTTCAAATGATTGAAAAATAAGGGAACGAAAATTAGAAAAATTAATTCATTCGAAAATTAATTCATTGAATTTTTGATCAATTGAAAATTAAAAATCTAAATTAAATTGAAAGGAAGTCAAGTAAAAATAAACTCATAAATTTAGATGGTTTTTCTTTTTACTCTACTCTTCGGCCAACATTGTTAAAATTTATTCTGAAGATATCTCACACACAAACTCTAGGGTGGTTTTTGATTTTTCAGCATGTTTTTAGATTTTCCCAGGATTTCTAATTTTTTCCATGGGAAGGAATACTTCTTTTTTGAATTTTGTTTTTGCATGTGAAAAGGAATATTATTTGTAGCAATCAAAAAAACTACTACATAAAGAATTGGTAAAGTAAAATTCAGAAAAAATCAAGTAATAATAAATGAATGGGAAAAGTGAAAATTAAAGTGCATAGAATAAAAAAAGCAAAAAATAAAGCACAAAAAAAGTGAAATATTTCGTACATCCTGTCCAATTTCATAGAGAATGATTTTTTTCATAAAATTTCGAATGTGGAAAATCAATGCACTGGAGAAAAGGACATTTTTGAAAAAACGAGAATGTAAAAAGAAATATTAAAATGGTAAGAAGTCAAAAATAACAAAATGCACAAATTTAGCATCCAATTCTCTTCTTCAACCAACAAATGGCTCTGCTCTCAATTTTCTAAAGGTGTCTCATATTGTTCTTCGAACTCAGGCTGTCATAGTTGTGTTCTGGCAGGCCGTTGCCGTTTAGAAGCCAAATTCGTTGCCCCTAAACGTTAGCCATTCATCCCGAAACATCGCTCTTCAGCGCTTTCTTTTACGCCTTGTTTTCTCCGAAACAACCTCTGTTTCACCCGAAACGCCCAGCGTTTGTCCCGAGACAAGCACAAGCAACACCGGCAGGGCCGAACACAACTACGAGTGTTTGGGGAATTATGTTGGAACCCTGAGATTTGTTAAAAAAAGTAAAAATGAAAATTCGATAAAAATCAATATGAAATCCTTGAAATTTGTGCTTGTGAAAGATAATATTCATTCCCAGAGAGGAACTTTCTAGATTCTTTTCTTTTCCAAGACGTACATGTATCCCATTCCAGCAGGCAGTTTCATTACCGAGTATGGGGAGGAGGCGGAAATTGAGATTTTTTTGCTTTCCAAAGGGTTATCTTCTAAGGCTGCACGCATTCTTCTTACCTCGTCGACTGTGAGAAATTCAATTAACAATGGCGCACCCGCTCGGAGCCGCGGAGGGCAGATCCGCTTTCGTTCTTACAAGGTTTTTTCCATTTGCATGAATAGGCAATTTTTTAGGAAGAAAATATTCTGTTCTACATATAGCTCATTGCAGAATGCTTTCCTATATCCTATCTAGAAAAAATGTTCAAATAATCAGTCTCTATTCCGGAGTGAAATTTGCTACCATTGATCGCGTGCGTGTGCGCGCATATTCTGCGCCTCCTCCTCACACACTCTCTCTGTCTTTCCCCTCGCTCCCCGCATAGGCACGCCTAGAATGAGAGTGGATTTCGCTCCGAAATGGAGGTTAGATCTCGTCGAAACATGGTATATGAAAGAACCAAACAGTAGTGAAGGTTTCAAGAAAGGAACGAAAAATTGAAAAAAAGGAGACATCAAGAAGGACAGGAAAAAGTAAAGGATAGATAATTAGCAAACTAAATAGGGACTTGCGCATAACATTTAATTTTACAGTTCCTCAGCTTAAACGGGTCTGATAAGGCACCAAAAACCGAAGTTGTGAATTCACAAAGAGAACCGAAATTGGAAATTGAAAATTCTTAAAAAAAATCAATAATCGCAATCGTCAAAAAGTTCCTGCGAGCTAATTATCTATCATTCCCTTTTTCCTGTCCTTTTCTAATGTTTCTTTATTTTTGTTCTTTCCATTTTTTGTTTAATTGTTGAAATCTTCACTAATGTTTGGTTCTTTAATGTATTATGTTTCGGCGCGTGCTACGGGTGTAGATAATAAATAAATAAATGAATTTTGTCCAAAATCCGATTTTTCTGTCTAAATGATTTTGTCCGCCCAAGCGGTTCTCAGGAATTTTTGAACAAGTTACCTGAGTCTTTGACGCAAGTTGCGTGATGGCTTCACGCCACTTACTTCGAATTTACATGTAACTTGAGACGATGTTACGTGTAACTTGTCGTTATTTGCATTTAAAGTCACGCGTAACTTGCCTCAATATTACATGTAACTTTTACAACATTGCGAGTTACTTGCAATGTCATTATGTAACCTAACACCGACACGCGACGCGGCTGCCACGCAGACACGTGACGTACCCGGCGAACCAGCGCGCAATGCGGCCGGTATGCCGAGCGCCACCTGGGGCCGCCAGGGGTTGGGCGGGGCCTCCAGCTGCTAGGCGGGTCCAAGTACCTCAAACTTGGGTAACTGAACCGACGACGGTCCACACATCTGAGTCCGTGGCTCAGGAAGGCGTCGTATACTTTCCTTGGCGACATCTGCCGCGTGGATAAGTTACATGTGCGATAAAATAACACATTTAAGTTACACGCCAACACTTTATGTCACATGTAAGTCAACTCGCACAGTGCAACATACTCACTGTGTCGAAGACCACATGTAACTTAAAGTTGTAAAGATAAGTCGCAAGTAACATGTGAAGAGTCCTTAATTCTCATGTAACTTAATCAGAGATTCCTGAGTTGGCGTGCGTGTCAAGCGTCTATCGCGAAGGTATTTTCCCAGCGAGAATCGTCACCGCATCAGACATCTGGCTGGGTTTTTCTTCACCTTTCGTATAATATTCCTGCTAATCGATTTACCCGTCCGGAAAATGCATTCGCGACAGCCGCTCAACACGCGCGCCGACCGCCTGAGTGGACAGACTGATTCGGACTCCCTAAGGGGTTCCATTCTTCTGTCAACTTTGGAACCTTTGAAGGAACAAAACCTCTCGATGGCGCTAATTACTGAAGATTGTCACTGAGCTCTAGCACATAAAAAAAGAAAAAGAAAAGAAAAAGAAGAAAAAAAGAGAAAAAAATTAAAAGAAGAACCCAATTGGTTTTTCTCGAAGCTGAAGAAAGCACTAGATAGAAAACGATTTGCGCTACCGGACGGTATACCCTACTTAGCCAAAACACCGACCATAAAAGTTTAAAAAATTGACGGGAAACTATTCCGACAATCTAATAGATCACGGTTTCTGCAAAAAAAGTGCTGATTAGGTTTAAAAATTGAATACGCTGTCATTTTACTGCCCTTAACCGCATAAAGAAGTTTCAAGCAATGGGATTTAGTCAATCTTGGTTTTATTTCGTTGTTTTCGCTTCCCAAGGCCTTTTCCTGCGGAACTGAACTTTTAGCCTCATGAACAAACATGAAGTGCAGATGGAAACTTCCACTTTTCACTTTGATTTCTCATGTGATTATGTCTTCTTCCGAAAATAGCCATCATCTTCATTAAGCTAATTTTATGAGGAAATCCATTTGACCTAAGCTTTCACTGGAAAAATCCTTGATTATGTATGCGAAAGTTCGTCCACCTAATGATCTTAACGCTTAGTCTTACTCTTTTCCCATGGCAGTTTGTCCTGAAAATATGTGCGCGATTCTCACGCAGGAACGCGGTTTTTTTCCCCAAGTTCACCCTTGAGTGCTTGGGTGAAATGAGGCGGAAAATGAGAAAGGGCGTAAGGACTAGAGGATTTCCGTAGAACTGCAGAGGCCAATTTCAGCTAAGGACTACAGCTGACTCACCCACCTGATTACTAGCCTTGATTAATGCTCAGCAGGTGTCTGGTAGCAGCTATTATTCGTATTTAGTGGCAATTGTAATTATTCTGGGAAAAAAGTGACTCAGAATTCAGATTATGACTGCAGTAAAAAAGTATACTCAGAAATTGTTCCTTAGTCCTACTAAGACTTGACTTACCTAACCTCGTATGTACCTTGTTTTAGGCCCTAGTTATACACCAGCGATTCGCAGCCGCTGGCTTCCGCGGCATGTCTGCTATTGGTCAATTTCGAAATCTGACCAATCGCAGACGTCCCGCAAAAACCAGCGACACCGAATCGCCGATGTATAACTAGGGCCTTACCTTCATGTTTTAGCGGACCTATGATGATGTAAGTAAAGTTCTGTGTATCTATAATTCATGTTTGAAATTCACTGAATGCCTCAGGGACCTCCAGAATAAGGTCTTCTCATGGCCTTGCGAAGGAGAAAGTGGTACCCGAAAGGCAATTCTCTAGGGTTTTCAAAAAAGTTGTTTCGGAATTGGTTGATATTTTTTTTCTGAATTTTTTTTTTGCGTATCTGATTGCTGTGCTTATCTGGGCCAAATTCTGGTCCGCAGTTGCGTCTCGATACGCTTTGCGACCGCACGCTCCCGAGTCAGAAGTACTTCCAGCGCCGCAGTCGCCGATCTGCTGACTCTATGTGGGTTTCGGAAACTGGAAACTAAGAAAAATTGGAGAAAATTGTGCAAAAAAGCCAAATCGAGTCGGCTCTGGCGTTGGAAACCCGACTGACTCGAGCGCGTGCAGTTGCAAAGCGTGTCGAGACCCAATTGCGGACCGGATTTTGTCCCAGATAAGCACAGTACGACTCTGAGGTTATTTGTCGATTTTTTCAAGAAAATTTGGGTATTTTTTTTAATAATTTTTTTGGTCTAGAGCTCCCCATGGGGGTAAGTTTTGCTGGCAAAACGCAATTTTGGACGGTTTTCAGAATGATACGACAAAATTGCCCCAAAACTTCTCTATAAGGGTTACTTGGCCTGCTTAACAAATTTCTGTGGTCCCTTTACCGATTTTTTCTGGATCGCGGTATGTTACGGTGGGTATACGGTATACTTCGGCTGCTCGAAAATCGAAAAATGAATTTATTCAAAATTTCGATATTTCAGATGTTCTAATATTCGAGTCTTTGACTGACTCCGTTACACAAAATTTTGAATGACCGAGTTTTCGGCTCACTCGGTTTTTCAAAATTTGTGTTGAGCGAGTTTTCGAATATTTCGATTTTCCAGATTTTTGAATAATCGGGTTTTCGAATTATTCGGTTTTACAGAATTTCCAATAACCAAGTTTTCGTCTAATTCGATTTTTCAACATTTCGAAGTTTTGAGTTTTCGATTACCAAGGCGATTATTGGCCCCGAGCCGCCTGACAGTTCGGCTCGTTTTTCTAATCTGCGAGTCGGCTCCTGTTGCTGTCCGAGCCACTGCTGTTGCTTTCCGGGCTACTGCTGTTGCTGTCCGGGCTATTCCGGTTGGCCCCAGCAGCAACAGCGTTAGCCCGGAGATTGGGAGTAGGAGCCGAACTGTCAGGTCGCTCCGATTCCTGTTCGGTGCGGCTTGGGGCCGGGAAACGCCGGAGTAACTCTATATCAGGCCGAAGTACCAGATTTGGCTCAAAATCTCTCTCTGGGGGCTATTCGGACATCGAACACGAATTTGGGTTTATTTTTTTCAGTTTTCAGAACCATGCCAATTTAAAGGCATTATTCCTATCGTAACCTATAAAAATCTTTGGAGTAGCGACAAATGGACACAGATTCATGTTTATCGCCCTAAATAGGTGATCCCAGTTGGAAGTGTTCAGCCGATTCCGAAAAAAATTGAACATTCTAAAAATTCTCTGACGGGTCCGCTACTACATATTGTGCTTTTGGCCAATACGTAGGTACATACCTTTACATACCTCTCTGCTAAGCAATCAAAATAACCTTTTAGGAATCCCCACGGGGCATTTAGGAGATTTCTTGAGCACGGAATATTCATCCACTGTCACTCACCTACAACAACGAAAACACGAATTTACGAATTTTCAAGACACGGGTGAAATGTCCCTTGGTAAGTGTGCTTTTTAGTGATTTTCTGATCTTTTCTGCGATGTCTGGTCACCATAAATGACGTGTGAAACCCTCTGGTCTTTCGCCCATAACCTCCGGGGAATCATTTATTCCCGGTTTTCTCAGCGATCTTTTCTGAATATTCAGATGGCACTGAAGGCCAATGAAAGGTCCAGAAATCGCCCCGATTTTCTTTTTTACTCTCTTCCATGTAAGTCTAACAGAGGAACGATACTTGGACAAGGTGGCCATTTCAAATCAGATACACGTTTCCAGGACCATTTTCTGACGTAGACTGAGGAACGGTGTTCTGAATGGAGATATAAGCGTTTTCAAGGCATCGGGGTTAGGGTACAAAGATTTTTCGGCGTTCTGAAAAAAAATTCGGATTTAGCTCGGAACTTGCATTTAGGGGTTCCTCAGGTTGCTGAAAACGATTCCGGGGTCTATTTGCCGATATCCTAGGATTCTCTGAAGCTTACGGCTGGTATAATGTCATAAAGCTGGCGCATCCTACCTTATTATTTCGGAAATCCGCAAATGAACGCCACATTCATGTTCACTCCCCCCCCCCAAATTACCTCATCATAGAAGTTTTGAGCCAAATCTGAGACAAAACTACCGTGAACCCATCGTAAACATGCTGATTATTTCTCTATAATGGGACGTCAGATTGGTGTTCAGCACCCCAAAGAACCTTTTCGAAGAAATCTTTATGTTAAGCTGAGACATTTTTCTTGAACGGTTTCAGAACCACTTGATTTCTATAGGGCAGACGCTCAACAATCAAGGAAAAATGAAAGAGAAAAAGCTCATAACTCTGTTTAGGGAACCGTTCCGCAGCTACTGTTCCCTTGTGAATGCTTTGTAGACGATTACCGATTGAATTTTTTGACTTCAGTGGTTATTTTCTCACCGAGGAGGTTTTATCAACTTGTATGTTTTATTGATCGTTTTTTCCTCACTCGTTTCTCACATTGAAGAGCGCGAATTACTATGACAACCGGCCGGGTGGGGGTGTGCATATTATCAGTTTTGAGCCGATGTGTCAATTCAGGGACCTGTCTGTTTTCATCTTCATAGGTTGTGTTGTTGGATCATAGAACCGAAAAAATCCCTCCTCTATAAGGTGTCTAAAAAAATTGGCGATTTTTGGATGGAAATTGCTTGGAGATTATGGGATTATTCGCTTTAAAATCTAGATACATTTTTATGTATTTAGGCCTAAGCTCAGCGGAACCTGATGCAATTTTATTATGCCATGAGCATCACTAGCATGCGTTTGAACTCTAATATCGAATGCAGAGTTTTTTTTTTATTCAAAATCTAACAATTTTATAGTGGCAAATGACATTAGAGTTATTTCGCCTACTTTCTTTGTCAATTCTCAGTGAAGAATCGCCTGGAGCTATCGAGAACCTGCCGCCTCGGTCCGGGACCGGAGCCGAAGCGGCGGAATCGCGGTAGAATCAGGGTAAATCAAGAACTTTCTGGATTCTGTCGAGATCCCAGTACCTGGACTAGGCAGAAGTACGACAAAGCCTGAATTTTGCCGGGAATCTGCCGTGAATTTCATACCAGAGTTTAAACCATCAAGCCTTACTAAATCTGCGTTTCGCAGTCCGACGCTTCATTGCAGTGGTGTCAAGTGATTTGTCGGTGTTAGCGCGGTGCATCCGCGGCAGTTTTCTTCTAGAAACATTCGCGGCATTTTCACGGTATTTTCGCGGCCTTTTCAGGGCATGTTTGCGGTACCCTTTTCTTGTTAATTCTTATTATGAATCCGCGTTATTTTGTCTACTGGCGGTCATTCTGCGTCAATTTCCGACGATAACTACGGAAATTTGCGTAGGACGTCAATAATTCAGACCAAAAAATGAAGTCACTCCCCCATTCCCGTCAGTAGGTCAGGGTAGATTGCAGAAAGTGTAGAGTAGTATTGATTTGAATAAATTCGAAGCTGAATAAATTCGACAAAAAAAATGATGAAAATTTTCAGACCTAAAATTTTGGAAAAAAATTTCATTTTAGGGGCATGTAAAAATTTTCGCCATTTTTCAAGAATTTTGATCACCAGGAGGGGGCGTATCCTCGCTGAGGTCCGCAAAAACGGGGTGCCTGACCCTGCCCGGAGATTTCTCTATAGATTCCAGGAAACCAGTAAATTCTTATCAGAACAGGAGGCATTCTAAACCATTGTACGCTTCTGAAGGGTTGTAAGTTCTAGGCACAGCACATGATTATTCGGGCCGAAAATTTTTCAAAATAGGACTCTACTAAATTCATCTCTGTGGAATAGTTGGTGAATGCATACAATTTGTTTCTTCATTTTGTATGACTATTTTTACCTTGTGGACTTAGAAGTTGCTAGTGTGTTTTTCACCCACAATTTTTTTCATAATTTTTTTCTACACCCTTTTTGTATATCTTTCAACCTTAAATTAAATTTGTAACCTTAAAGTGAATTTGAATATTCGGTATCTTGTCGGCAAGTTCTATCGAAAATGATTCTTGTGGTCTGATTACAGCCTTTGTACATATACCACAAAAAAACGAGATTAATGTACAGGCGAATCGTGGTAGTTTATTTTCTTTTTTTGGTGGTATGTGTTTTTTCTCAGTTTTTCAAATGATTCTGTTAAAACTGTCGTTTTTTTTCAGATTTACTCTCTTTCTATCTTCAATACTATCTACTTTCTTATATACTTTATTTTGTTTTAGTGGTTTGAATTTAGCGCATCGAATTAAAGACAGTGTTCACCATAAAGGCAGTCTTCAAGTTTTTATCGAAAATGGAAAGTTGTCATGCTCAAACTAGCAAAAATGTCCAAAAACGGCTGAAACGAACCATCAAAACTTGAATGTACTATGCCCGCCCCGCCCCTTTCCTTGTTGGTTGTTGAGGAAGTGGGCGGAGCGGGCATAAAACACTCAAGTTTTGGGGCCATATGGAGCCATTTGCTTGTTTCTGGCCGTTTTTTTTTCAGCATTTTCGTTACAAGGGCATAAAAACTTTCGATTTCCGATGCAAGCTCCAAGACTGCTTTTATCGTGAAGACTGCCTTAAGTTTCCGAATTTTTTAGGGGTAGGTCTCTCGAACGTTTCTCGTGGTAGCATGATAACGCTCTCCTCCTTGAATTCTTGATTGTCCGGAACCACTTCTTCGTTTTTCAAACCCAAGCTTCACACTTCTGTACATTTTGTGTCCCCACTCATTTTAAAATGTGATTTTCATGCTGATTTTCCTGAAATTTGCTTTCCTTTTGATGTTTTCAATTGCGTCTATTAGCAGTCGTTTTTCGATTTCCTTCGTATATAGCTTTTCATTTCTGTGTAGGACTACTTGCGTATATTTCGTTGCACATTCTTACAAGGGAACCACAATAATTCATAGTGACCATTCCAAATGAAATGTACTTTTCTAGAACCATTTTTGGACGAAAAGTCCGAATATGCCCATCGCAGCTGCCTAGACCCACTCTGAAAAAAGTTATAGGCATTTTTTTCTCTGATTTTCGTACCTATTCTACCCTCCAAAAAGCGCATTGTTTTTACGAAATTCCGGAAATGGACCTCATTATCGTGCTCAGCACCGAAAACTACTCCCCTGAGCAAAGTTTGGGTGAAGGAACATTTTCCAAACTTTGCGCAGACTGACAGCGTTTTGGACTTTTACGGATTTTAGGTTGGGCATTTATTTATACCAATTAGAGTGTTCTCGAAGCGTTTTAGAAAATTATTTCAGATTTGACTAAAAATTTGCTCTGGGAGGTTATATGGGGTGCTGATCACGAATCTGAGGTTCGTTTATCGATTTTCCGAAGTTTTCGACTGTATTCGTTCACGGATTTCCATCGGGAGAGAATTTGATGGCAAATCGCGACTTTGACGATTTCCGGAGTGCTACTATAGATCATGCTCAAATTATTTCTCTAGGGGTTATTTGGAGTGCTGAACACGAATCTGATGTCAGTTTATCGATTTTTGACAGCTTGCGGTAGATTACGGTTGGTATACGGTAGTTCGGTCAAAGTCTCAGATTTGTCTCAAAGTTTTTGTGTGGGGGTTATTTGTGGTGCCGAATACGAATTCGATGTTCATTTGTCGATTATCGGAATATTGAGGTAGGTTTTGCCTCCTAAATGGCATGCTACCTACCGTGACCTACAGTGAACCTTAGAATTTCGACAAGCAAACCCCAGATCAGGGCTGGGCACACGTCCCGGCATGGCGATTATGAATATGCACCCCCCTTAGCTCGGTAATTTTTAGGCACCCCCTTATGGGACATCGAAATCGGCTGTTTTCCGAATAGTTGGACAGCCATGATCTTGACTTCCTGATTTTGATAAACAAGAATATAAAAACTGATTAGAGAAAATTCCGAAAATAGCAACAAAAAGGGTAGTGTAATTTCTGAACTTCAAAACAACCCCATGAGGAAAATTTGTTAGTAAGACGGTAAGTTATTACAAAAGATAAAACATTTTTCAATACAAAACAATTGAACAATTACCAACAACAGAACTACTACTAATGCGATTATTAATGTTTCCTGTCGAATGTTTTCATAAACCTATAAAGGATTAGTTAATCTGTGTTCGATTGTTCTGATGTGGAAATCAGAACTAATTTGTGTTGTGGAACAATGTTAGGATTCATGTGATTCTTAGGGAGTAGAAAACCCGAGTTTTCGCCTCCTAGAATGCCGCTATCCCTTAAAAAATCGGCTTGCCGTGTGATACGGTGTCAGTACGCAGCAACACAGCGCACACAGGAATGGACGCTCACACAATATTAATAAAAAATGTGTTTTATTACAGAACGGAGAGGAGAAAAGGATTGAAACTGCAGGAAATAGAAGATGGTAAAGGTAGTCTATTCTGGATGTACCCACTTTAGAAATTTAATGTAAATAAACAAAGTTAGAGCGGGTGTAAATATTTAGCCGTGACAAGGTTCATTCAAACGAACCTAGTTGATTAAAACTAGGATTAAACTGAGAGCAAAAGACATTGTGAAAAAGAGGAGAATCTGGCAATTATTTTAGCATCAATGGGACCGGTTTTTAATGTGATTTAAGGACCTTAAATCTCGTCCCGGTTTTACCCCGAAAACCGGGACGAAACCCGGACAAAACCGGGACGAGTTTTAAGGTCCTTAAATCATATTGAATATCAAATCTGTTGCTATTATACTGTTTTCCAGATTCTCCTCTTTCTCGCAATGCTCTTAGTTCTCATGTTTATGGGTGTTTTTAATCAACTAGGTTCATTTGAATGAACCTTATCACGTCCAAAAAATTCACTCCGCTCCAACTAAGTTTGTTTACATTAAATTTCTATACTGTATACATTGAAAGAATCCTATTTCTGCCTGCTTCCATTTACTTCAGTTTCAATCATTTTCTCCGCCCCGTTCTGTAATAAAATACATTTTTTAATTAATATTGCATGCGCGTCCACTCCAGTGCGCGTTGTGTAGCTGCGGACAAACACCAGATCGCACGGCTAGCCTAGTCTATGAGAGATTGCGGCATTCAAGGTGGATAAAACTCGGGTTTCTATGATCAGGGTACTTCTCAATGAGGAGGAAACGGTCATTCGCTTCTTTCATAGTAACTTGCAGTCTTCAATTTTTAAAGTTGGCTCTCTTCATAAGTCACATTCTCATGAATAAAAATCTATTGGCTAGTTGTGATGCTGACTGTGCTATCTGTACTTCTAAACTGTCGAAATAAATCCTAGCCTGCTCGGATGAGTCCGGGCGGAGCAAGCAGCGGAGCGGTCGGTCATGGAAAAATATAACAGTGATAAGAAGATTTTGACATGATAAGCTCAATAAGCCTTGCTTCGACCGGCTCAAAATGAGCGACCCAGGCTATACATCAGTTCGCTAATCTTTTTTTTGAACTTGAATGATAGATTTCCTGAGCGCTGTCTTAGTATCTTTGCCTCGAATCGGTAGCCACCCGCGTAATCAATGAACGTTGCATCAAAGAAACATGACACCACATCAATCCTTACTTGCTACAAGATAACAGAGTAGTGTTTAATCCTTCATCGAAACAAACTTCAACAGCAACTATGAATTATTGCGAACACAACCTGCATCTCTATCAATAGTTTGGATTATTTTCGTGTTCGACTCAGAAAGCGGGGAAGAAGATATGACAAATTAGAAGAATAGTGCGTATTATTTTTGTTCCTGAAATTCGACAAAACATGCACTTCGTTCTTTTTTTGGTGTTCGGTTTAGGCACCCTCCTTTGCCCTCTCTGCAACGTCTAATATGCACCCCCCCTAAGGTTACCCGGGACGCGTGCCCAGCCCTGCCCCAGATACGTGTTCAGCACCCCCAGAATACCCCTACGTACATGTTTTCAGCAAAATCCGAGAAAAGAGTTTGAAAAAACCTTAAAAATTCAATGGGGGCCCTTACCTTGCCGCGAAGCTTTAAAAAACGCTCATAACTTTTTTTCAGAGTGGGTCTAGGCAGCTGCGATGGGTATATTCGGACTTTTCGTCCGAGAATGGTACTAGAAAAATACATTTCATTTGGAATGGTCACTATGAATTATTGTGATACCTTTGTTAGATGCATATAATTTTTTTCAGATTTCGAAACTGTTACTCATCGACGATTAATTCTGATGTCGCCGGTATTCTTTGCTCTTATCCTGTTATAAATTCAACCTGATTAGTGGACTGGATTTCGTCTTTTGAGAGGGAAGTCCAGATTTTTTTTTGGATTCTGTTCATTATTGTATGTAGCGAATTTCGTATTGAATATGAATAATCATTGCCTAATCGTAGTTTTTTCCCATTACATTATTGTTCTTAATTTTGTAACAAATTCTCTGAATTTAGCGGTTTTGGCGAGAAGAGTGCTGTTTTATATTGTTAAAAATTGGGCAAAATTTTTCTAGAAAACGCATTGTTCAGGGAAAATTCGTGTAATCAATCAGGTGTAAATTTGTTGGAATCTTCACAAGTGCAAAAGGCTCGAAAATTGAAGTCGATGTTTATTTAAATGATAACCTTATTTTTTCTATGGTGAGATGTTTATACAGGAAAAATCAGATCCGATAAACGTCCAACAATAAATTATGCTTATGGAAAATGGGTAGTTTTACAAAAAAAAAAGGAAAATGGGTAGAAAACGAATATTTTACTTTTGGCGGAAATTTTTTTGATTGATGATTTTTTTCAAAATCTCGCCCAGTTTTATTGTAATAATTAAGATCGTCTCATCATTTTGTCTAAACTTATGTTCATGGAAGGACAAAAAACATTACCGATGAGAATTTCCATTCTAGACCATTCTCAAATGTTCACAGATTTGAGTGTGTATCAAACTGCAGTTGGAAAAGTTTTCAGACCGGTCACAATAATTTTTGATGATGAGAGACTTCATCAGGGTCAAGCGATTTTTGTTTTGAGCAACAAAAGGAAGAGGTGGAAAAGATTTAAAGAATTTGGAAACTAGGGGTATATTAAAATATTGAGCCAAAAAGTTGAACAATTAAGGAATTTTCAATGAAGACAAACCGAAAAATTAAAATCAGTTTTAAAATTTTCAAAATGTGGGTTACATATCTTTTCTTCTTATATCTTCAATCTCGGAAAAGTTGAAAATTTTTTGACCCAAGGGGCGGTCTGCTCAACGCTGAACTTCAAACTTAAAGTGTTTTTTTTAATTATTTGTATTTTATTTGTATCGAAAAGTGAAAAAAAAACGAATCTGTTCAAACTCTTCGTAGATTTCAAATTGTGGCGATAAAAACGACATCAACAACAAAAACTTCCAACATTTGGGCAAGAACTTTTTAATTTTCATGTTTAGTGAAGAGAGTTGTGTGTCTCCGTTATATTGGCGTGGAATTTATTGAGTTCTGCAATCTGTTTATATCCAAATACATACATAAATTCTGAAAAAGCCATGATGACGTCTAGAAACTACCTTGATGATTTCTACGATCAAGGCTCAAGTTCAGTAGCATTTAAAGTCTATAATTCTTAAGAGAATGAGCGGCAAAAAAATATATATAATTTCGGAAAACGGATTGCGGCAAATTTTTTATACATTTTATTAATCGGAAATTGGCTGTGAAACGTCCATAAGCACAAAAAGGCTGTTTTCGGAATTCGAAAAGATTCTTAGAATATTAACTCTCCGCTTCTACCTCTGTGGACCCTATATTTCCTGGTTCTGCCGTGGTTTTTGAAAGGCGGAATTCCGCTTATTTCTGATTCCAAGGAGAAGCCAAAGTCGACTCTTCTGCAGGAAGAAAATCGATTTTGAAAAAAAAGTCATGATAAAAGTGTTTTTTTAGGAAGAAAATAATTTGCGTTTAATGCTATTACAAAATATTGCTATGCATATTTTTGTGAAAATTACTACATTTGAAAAAAAGATGTCATTTATTATTTAATCTGAATTTAATTCTGCCATTAAATCTTCTTTCGATTATTGGAATTGTCTCTTCTCTTGTTGCTCTCTTTGCGTCATAATTATGTGAAGAATGGAGCTGTTTGGTTTTTGAAGGCGGCAAAATGTGTAATATCTAGCGTGGGATAACCTAGCCCGGCCCAGCTTGCCCTCATCAGCGGGACAATGGCGTTGCCTGATGTGTCCGTTGTGGTCTAGTGGTTAGGATTTGCGGCTCTCACCCGCAAGGCCCGGGTTCGATTCCCGGCAACGGAATAGTTTTTGCATTTTGCGCAATTTGTGGGATTCAGCTGTTCTTTTTGGCCGTAATAGTACTATTTGACTATATCTATAAATTTAAGCACCTAAATGTATCAAAAATGAAAAATTTTCAGGTGAATCTGGCTTTTTTCGCTGTCTGCATTCAACTGAAGAAGTTTGCTGATAGTTTTTTTTTCTTAAATCAGTGTTGCCTTAACATCATCTAAATAGTGGTTTTTGATTAAATTTTTTCTTGATATTTTGTATCTTCTAGCGGAAATCTGTCTGCTGCAGAAAAGTGAAATTCCTTATCATAGACTGCGGCAGCGGGCGGTCGTTTGATGCTATCATTAGACGTTTATCAGCTGAGTCAGAAACTTTTTTTTTGAGCGTCGATCTGTTCGCTTTGAATTGATTGGTTTGGTCTGTGAATTTTCTGGGTTTTCATAATTTTTGTGTGGAACGGTTCCATGTTTATTTAGTAGATCAATAATAGGGTGAGATTGATTTGTGTGTGGTCTTCTCCCGCGATTCACGATATTCTGCGGTCTCTGGGGCATTTCATCGTGGTTGTTTTCGATGACGTGTGTTTCCTTTTTCCTCCTCAACCAGCCAGAATAATGGTGATAGCTCTTCTTTTCCTTTTTCGTTTTGTCTGACATGACATCATCTTCTACAAATAGCTTTTCTTTTTGAGTTTTTCTACAGTCCTTCGACATTTATAATCGATTGACTGTTTTTTTTTCGCATGTGTAGAATGTCATGTTGCGTTCCTCCAGGAAAAAAATGTGCTTCTGAAAATTTAATGCCAAGTAGCCCTATTTTTTAATTTTTTTCAAGTTTTTTTTTGGAATTTTTTTTCTTCAAAGAAAATTCCCAAAAAATTTACGTTTTGAAAAATTCAAGCCAAAAATGAAAACACTTTTTGACTCTTGTCGGTAGGCTAGTGTGGATAGCAGCGTATGTAGTGAAGTAATGATTCCGAAAAAAACTGAATAAAATTATAAAAAATTTGATCGAAAACTTCCAGACTTTTCCCCACATTTTTCAAAAATTTCGCTCACCGAAGAGTGGGACGTATCCTCTGTTCCGGAGGGACATTTGTTTCTGCTAAGTGCGAGCGTCTGCGCGCGTATGCTGCGTCTCCTTCTCCCCACACTTGCTCGCTGCCTCTGCCCTCACTACGCAAAACGCGCCGGGGAACATAGTAAATTTGGCTCGAAACTAGAGAATATGCTACCTCATCGAGGTTCGGGACAGTGCTCTGTCTGACCCTGCTGACTTATCACTTCAACTCGGACAAAACGGATTTCAGTACTTTGGATTTTGTGATACAGTAATTTCTGAATAGCCGCGGGGCGCGTTATTGTACCATGGAACGTATTACAGCGTTCAAACCTCATAGAAAGCTTAAATTGGGCGCTAGGATTTTTTCCTCTTACAATCAGTCATAAAAACAAATATTTAGTGTAGAACTCAGGATTGAGTACAACTTTCGATAGAATAATATCGAGCCCATGATTAGGCTGTTTTCCGATTATGGTTGTGTTAGTACAAGCTTAGGTGTTATGCAGGTCTCATTTTGACCCCATTTTTCCTTAGTTCCTGTGAGTCCATCTCTGTATGGAGTAAATGTTGGACTCATCACCAGTAACATAAAGAGAATTCGAGACTAATTTCCCCGCGAGCTACGGAGGATGACAAGAATAGTGTGCGGCCCAAATGTAAAAATTTTCCTTCTTAAAAGGCAGTGTTCACGAAGATTTTCGTCCAAGAGTTTTTCACATAAAACAGTGCATTGGCCTCTAACAAGGGAAGTATACAAAGCGTAGGTCTGATCTGCCAAAACGACTAGTGTCGTTAGTATCTCTTGTGGCTCAATAGTAAAACTGCGCAGTATCCCGCCGCGAGCCGCAGGTTCCAAGAAGTTACAAGCTTAAAAAGCTCATTTTCTGTGTTTTTTACTTTCCAAAAAGCGCGTTATTCTTCGGAAAATCCGGAAATGGACCTCATAAATGTGTTCAGCGCCCAAAACTACTCTCCTGAGCAAAGTTTGGGTGAAGGCGCATTTTCCATACTTTGTCCAGACTGACAGCGTTTTGGACTTGTACGGATTTCCGGTTGGGCGCTTATTTCTACTAATTGAGGGCTCTGGAAGCGTTTTAGAAAAATGTTCCAGATTTGACTTAAAATTCTCCCAGGGGGTGGAGGTTTTGGGGCGCTGATCACGATTCTGTGATTCATTAGTCGATTTTCAAAAGTTTTCGGCTCATTTCGTTTGAAGCTTCCCAACCGGGGAAAATTTCGAGAGAAAAACGCCACTTTCGAGATTTCCGCTTTTCTACGATAGATATGTCTCAAAATCCTTTGCTGAGAGTTATTTGGAGTGCTTAACACGAATCTGGAGTCCGTTTATCGATTTTCTGCAGATTACGGTAGATTACGGTGGGTATACGGTAGTTTGGTCAAAATCTCAGATTTTACTCAAAATTTGTATACGGGGGTTATTCGGGGTGGAGAATACGAATTTAACGTCCGTTTGTCGATTTTCAAAATACTAAGGTGGGTTTTGACCCCTAAATGACATGTTACTTACCTTAACCTACAGTAAACCTCAAAATTTCGACAAATGGACTCCAGATTCGTGTTCACCACCCTAGATTACCGCTACATACAACTTTTGAGCTAAATCCGAGAAAATTTTTTGAAAATTCAAAAAAAAATGCCTGATGGGTACCCTTGCCTTTTTTCCAGGCTTAAAAAATGCTCATAACTTTTTTGAACCTGCGGCTCGCGGCGGGATACTGCTCATTTTTACTATTGAGCCATAAGAGATACTAACCATACTAGTTGTTTTGGCAAATCCGACCTACGCTTTTTATACTTCCCTTGTAAGTGTTACCGAAATTACGAAGAAACGGCGAGAAAAGCATTAAAACGTCGTATTTCAGTGACATTATTCTATAACATGGACTAGTTGTCCGGTTGGATGAACATGTTCACGGTGGTTGTCACCGGTAAAAATTGAGCTAATCAAAAATGGAAGAATATTTGAGGCAAAACAGGATTAGTTAGGGCCCTAAGGAAAGAACGGAGCAATAGAGAGGTGAGAATTGCAAAGGATGGGTCCACAGAAGATTTCATTGTCACAGCAAACACTTCCTGTGATATTTAAGAGGCGGGGTGATACTTAAGGATCTCGTGATCTTCTGGTGCGTTTTTCTCAATTTCTACGTCATTTTAGTTCTACCCGCCACTTAAACAGTATAGCGAATTATCTGAAAGTTGAAGATTATCGTGAACACTGCCTTTAAAGCCACAGTCCAAGCTCAGAATCGATTTTTCGTATTTCAGCCTATCTTGGAGAAAATTTCACGCTGATCACAATGGTGTCTCCAGAATCGCTCAGAACTCTCTACGAACTGTGTTACGGCTCCTCAAAAATTTTGAATTTGAACTGGTAGTAGTTTGCGGACGAGTTGTCTCGAGCCTGTATTTTCTCGTTATTCGCAGCCATCATTCTGAATAAGGTCACAATATAAAGCCAGACCGAAAACAAAAGGAAGAACATAGATTTTGAACCAAATCATTCGCGCGTCGCTTCCCAATTAAGATCGGAAACCTGCCAGTGGGCGTTGCCTATTCTTTCTTTCAAGGGGGCGTGGCCGACTTTTTCCTAGCCTTTTCTCGCTTATTTGAGCGAATTGAGATTTCGCGCTTGGCAGGGTTGCTATAGACGGCGACCGGACTAAAAGATCAAAAATTACCTCTGAGGTTGGACTGTGCCTTTAAAGGTTTGCAAATCTGTTGGAGCTCTCACATGTACGTCGAATTCCCCACCTACCCAGGGATTTAAGCCCCATACCCAAAATCAATTAGTGTTTCACACTTACGAGGTCGAGTTACTTCACAGTCGGTAGGATATCTAGATCCATTTCTCGAAATTTTGAGATTTGCTGTAGGGTACGGTAGGTAACATGTCATTGAGGGGTCAAAACCCACCTTAGTATTTTGAAAATCGACAAACGGACGTTAAATTCGTATTCTCCACCCCGAATAACCCCCGTATACAAATTTTGAGTAAAATCTGATGTTTTGACCAAATTACCGTATAGCCACCGTAATCTACGGTAATCTGCAAAAAATCGATAAACGGGCTCCGGATTCGTGTTCAGCACTCCAAATAACTCTCAGAGAATAATTTTGAGACATATCTATCGTAGAAATCCGGAAATCTCGCTGTGGCGTTTTTCCCTCGAAACTTTCCCCGGTTGGGAAGCTTCAAACGTTCTTGGAAAATTGACCAATAAACCACAGATTCGTGATCAGCGCCCCAAAAACACCCTCCTGGGAAAATCTCAAGTCAAATCTGGAACTTTTTTTTTTCAAAACGCTTCCAGAGCCCTCTAATCGGTATAAATAAACGGTCAACCGAAAATCCGTACTTTTCCAAAACGCTCCCAGTCTGGACAAAGTATGGAGAGTGTGCATTCACCCAACTTCTGCTCAGTGGGTAGTTTTGGGCGCTGAACACACTTGTGAGGTCCGTTTCCGGATCTTCTAAAGACTAATGCGCTTTTTGGAAGGTGCAAAAACTTGGAAAACCGCCGCATCCAACGCGTGTCAAATATGCATTCAACTCGAGTGACCACACCCATTGAAAGGTTTTTTTTCGCAGGCGCACGTGCTTCAGACAGCAGCACGTGCTGCGAAATTTCAATGCAGCAGCACGTGCTGCGAAAGTTTATAGCAGGGGCACGTGCTGCAGGATATCTCAGCGCTATCGTAGCAGCACACCGTCAAACGACGCGGCCAATTCGCTGAGCACCATCTAGGGCTGCCAGCGGTTGGACGAGGTCTCCAGCGGCTGGGTGTGTCATTCACCTTTGACACACGATAAGAGCACGTGCTCTCCTAGCAGCACGTCCCCTCACTGTGCTCGAAACCGCTTTGTCTTCGAGTTCAATGCATATTAGACACGCATTGAATGCAGCGATTGTGTGAGAAGCACAAAAAACGACCTTTTTAAGCTTGTAACTTCTTGGAACCTGCAGCTCGCGGCTGGATACTGCCCAGTTTCACTATTGAGCCACAAGAGATCCTAACTGTACGATTCGTTTTCGCAGATGCTTTTAACGCTCTAAACACTTCCCTTGTTAGGCGTTGCGCTATCGTTTTTGCTGTTGTTTTCCCTTCAAATCTTCTCACCTTTCCAGATAAAACAAACCCGCTCAGCCGTTATTCACACAGAGTATCGTAGCGTCGTGCGTTCGCAATCTGGCGCCGATCAGCCGCCGTACGTTCGAGCCCGTCGAGATTTGGTGTGGCGCCGGAGGGCGCGAACAGCAACTACTGGCCGGCATCGTGGCGGCTCCGTCGCCATTTTGCTCCAACGGCACCAGCAGCAGCAACAATTGTGGCTCGGCTGCGTACGGTGTCAGCTGCGGCAGCGGCACAATGCGAATCGGTGATCTGAAACGAGCTGTCGAGGATGTCATCCTCAGACCCGATCAGAACAGGCTCAACGATTTGGACAAACGTGACACGATCGCTGCTCTGGATCTTTGCCAGGTAAGAATTTTTATAATCTTCGGGCGCAGCTTCATTTCATTTGAGTTTTTTGATCTATTCATTTTTCATTTTTCTCCTGATTTTTGATAATTTTTTTATTTTCTCCTTTTCAAAATTTTTTGTTCATTTCTTTTTCTTTTTATAGTTTCAGTTAAAATCTGCAAATTTCTCCAAAAAGCATACGGCTTTTTGAACATCCCAATAAAATTTTGAAATCTTAGACCCCCATAACATGCGGCCGATCACGATACCGCACATTTATTCAACTGTCCGGAGAGACCTACCACGCTGACCGTAATGGACTTATGGACAAATCCGTTACTGGTCGCCCAGTTCCTCAACCTATGACAAAACCCTCAATGTGGCTGCAAAGAAGAAGAAGAAGATGCGGCCGATCGGCTATAGCCAGCCCGGTCGATAAGCATGTATATCATGCGAATCTGGTGTAAAAAATTCGCCCGTTGTGGCCGAGCTGAGCCCACCTGAGCCATCTGCGGTTGTTCAGGTCGATATGTATCCAGTATATTGCTCACTCATGTTGAGAAATTCACCCGATTTGACCGTCTTGAGCCCGCCTGATCCGGCTGTGGCCGTCCCGGTGATCTTTGCATTGCTTACTGAGGTGGAAGATCTTCCAGTTGTGGCCATTCGCAGTATGCTCGACTATGGCGTGGTGCATACTTCCCGCGACGCGCGACCGCGTTAGTGCATAACAGCAATGTCGATTCTCGGTCGATATTGATGACATACACTATGTCGCGTTGCTCGTCGCGGGAAGTATATTATAGTTGTACACGAACGAAAAATTTTTTCGTTCGTTCGAAAATTCGTCGAACGAAATTTTTTCAAATTTCGTTCGTTTGAAATTTCGTCGAACGAAAATTTTCCAATTTTCGTTCGTTCGAAATCCGATTTTTCGAAATTATTCCGAAATTCGTTCGTTCGGAATACTTTCGAAGAAATTTCGATAAAAATTGCGAAATTTCCGACAAATTTCGAGAAAAGTTCGAAATTTTCGACGAATTTCAAAAAAATACGAAATTTTGAAAAAATCTAAATTTCGATTAGTTTCGAATTTCGTTCGTTCGACCTGCAAAGTTTCGAGAGTTTTTCGAAAGTCGTTCGTTCGAAATTTTTTCCCACGAAATTTTTTCATTTTTAGTTCGTTCGAACATATTTCGAACGAAAATTTTTCGATTTTCCTTCGTTCAACATTTTTTTTTGAAGTTGTACAACTATAAAGTATATACTAGGCCTATGCCGTGTTGCGATGGGGGGACACGGTTGCAATGCACTATCGATTGGGATGCAGCCGTCCTCTAATGACGGCTCAGGATGGCGTAGTATACAGGACGGCTTTGACCGGCTTTTGGCCGACTATGACGGAGGCCTATAGAATCTTTTTGAGGGCTCCACCAAAATGACGGTCTTCTCATAAACATTTTTTATCATTTTTTTTTTGTGGAGATTTATTCAATTTTTTGAAAGCTTCATGGAACTGACAGGGACTCAGGCAAACCATCGCTCCGAGCGGAACCGGCTCCTCCCAATTATGACGTCATCGCCCGGCCAGCGGCCGAGGGGCCAACTGGCACCGCGGTCCCTGTCCGGTGCCATTTCGCCCCTCGGCCGCTCTCCGGTCGCTCTCGGGGCCACAGCGGTGCCATCGCCAGAGATGGTAAGATGCGGGATTCGTTAATTTTTGAGTGTTAACGTTCGGGCCACGTTATCACCCAAAGAACAACCAATCCTGCGGGTATAAAAGGCGGCTCGCCTCGTGTAGACGGGTAGTTGGTCTTTCGAGGCCACTCTTGAGAGGTGACCTCGAATCACTCTCAGGATGACAATTTTTGGCGGCCGAGGGGATCCCCCATGGACCGCGGTGGGGAAGGCTTCCTCATTGGGGAACATGCTGGGATGGTATCCTTGTTGCGGCCTGTGGCAGGATTAACCTCCTGACCCACAAGCTGTAACAGGTACCTTTTCCTCTTAACAGGTTTAATCCTCTCCAGAAGAGGCGAAAATAAAGAAAAAATAGCAATTAGGAAATTTTTGAAAATCGCCCGAACAGAGACCGCAGTGCCAGTTGGGACCGAAGATCGCTCCGAGCGATACTGCCGTGGCCCGAGTAGATGGCTAATTTTCGCTCGCAGCGGAGAGACAGCGCCGCTCGAGTAGCCCTCCGGTACCGCTCGGAGCGATGGTTTGCCTGAGGAGTTTCAGCCCGCTGCTAATCATTTGGGAGCTCCGTGAAACATTGTGCTCTCTATTTCAGAACGGGATTCAATCGAGTTCCTCGCGTGCGTGCGCGCGCGTATGCTGCTTGTTCTCCTCCGCACTCTCTCCTAGTCCTTCTCCTTGCTCAGCATACCCACGCGAAGGAACTAACTAGAATGGAGGATATGACCTAAAACCTATACCGTCCTCCTCTAGTATTTTGCGCAGAGAGTGAAAACTTTTTTCCAGTTTTGTTCAGGAATTTGCCTTTTTTGCTTGGGAAGAATACGCTTGTAGTTAAGCTTATTCAAACACCTCGACACCTCTTTAGATTTTTCGCATTTTTGTGAGAATTCTAAATAAGTTTTTTTTTTTCAAATATTGTAGAACGATTTGATTCGCCTTATGTTTTTCAATTTCACTTCGGCATTTCCTCTACAACCCTGAAGTCAAAAAGCTGTGTGATTTGCTAAGCTTTTCTCGTTTTTTCGCTATTTTTTGAGAAGTTTCTGAGACTTACCGAATTCTCGCAAGGCTTTTTGAACCCTTCAGGTTTCCGAGAATTAGTATAATCCTAGAACTTTTTGTACAGAAGCTTTTAGAGTTTCCTAGAGGTTTTCAGGAACTCCTATAGGTCACGGAGGGTTTTGAGACATTTGCAAGCTCCAAAAGATCTTCAGATTATTTTCGAAACCTGAGGCTCTCTGGAGCCTTACATAGGATCTCCCAGCTTCGCAGCATCTTCTCAAAAGTTCTCTGAATTCTACAAGTGGTGAGATGGTTTTAGAACTTGCTGGCTACTAACAGGATTTTCCAGAGTTTGAAGATTTTTCCGGACCGTTCAGTTTTTTTTTCCGTTTTCACCCTTACTTAGGGTTTTCGAGCTCTGCAGAACTTTTATACCTTTTAAATCCGTTGGTTTTTAGGAGCTTTTAGCTTTTTAGTTTTTTCTTCAGAAAACTGCTTGAGTTCTCCGAAATTTGTTCAAAACTTTCTGAAACGTTCCAAGAGCAGGAAGGGCTTAGTGGCTTTCTCAGGGAATTCGGAGGCATGTCTAGAATTTTCAATAGAACTTCAGAAATCGGATTTTTCAGGGGACTGTATTGCTAGATTTTTAGGCGTCTCCGCATTTTTTGCGGATTTTAATTTCCAGAATTTCGAAAAACAAAACTTCTTCTAATCGTTTACAGGACGTTTTGGATTTTTTTCCGGGATTCCATCATGCTTCTTTGCCTGTCGAGATCTTATGGATTTCTTCCAAAACGTTCTGATCTGATATTTTTTTTTGATATTTGAAATCAGCGAAAAGATTAAAATTACGGAAATTTGGTAGGACCTAAGCTGCACTGCCATTTCCTACTTTACTATGCCGCGATCAAGTATAAACAGACCTCTATTTCAGCCCGACCCTTCACCTTCACTGCCAGTATGCACCCCCTCTGCCGCCTCAATGAATGCGTGTTCCTGTTCAAGTGAGACGGTGCCAGTGGACGTACCCCGCCCGCCGCCACCGCTCTGCACCAGCACCAGTCTCGACACCATTGTGAGGCTTTCTTCTCTTTGTTGGGCGTTTTGATCAGGTTGCTTGAACTGAGTAGATTATACTACAGGTAAATCGCCCGCAGCCGCTGCTCTATCGGCACTCGGCTGGAGTGTCACGACGTCAGAGTCGAGTATTAGCCACGCTACAGTCAAAGAGGAAACGCAGCAACTCGCTGACAAACTATCAAAAAACGTGAGTGATTTTTAGAAAACGGCACGATCTTAGACGCGGGGGGGGGCACCCAAAATTTTTTTCATAGAAGTGGACAAAAAAAATCTGATAAAAAATTGTTGGTACAGCTAACAATCTTTGTTTTTATTAAAATTCCATAGGAATACGTCGATTCATAGCGCTGCCGGTCGGTGATTCATTTCATTTCTGACCTAAATCCTGGGTGCTCTCCCCCCCCCTTCTAGGATAGAGCCCAGAAAACATGTTCTGTGTTGAGTTGAAAAATCTTCAAAATGGGCTCATTTCAGGCCAGGCACATCAGTCTCACTGCCACCGTCTGCTCGACAGACGCCTATGCGATTTGGGGACGACGACCCTCACAGGTAGGTCGAATAATCTCCGCAAAAAAATTCTAGACAAATTCTAAACAGTTTTTCTGAACACTCTGAATATCGCTTGACGGGTGTGCTCATACCTTAGCGCCCGAGTGAGGAAACCCTAATTACCTGGTTAAGAGAAGTCTTCAGCAACTGCAGACATTGATGGGAAAGCGCCATTGGAAGCACATTAACTGACTCAGACAGTAGCAGGCCCGGAGCGGAACCGATCCCGCCCCTCTCCGCCCACTGCGACCGAAACGCAGAGCAGTTGATATTCGAACTTGCGGTGTGTTTCGGTTGTGATTGCAACGTGCAGTGCGTTCAGGTTGCTCTACGGGCCACATGCGTTGACTGACGCGCGCATTTCGAAATCGGATGAATCAATTGAAACAAGTAAGAGCATCTGGGCTTCCTGCGATTTTTGATCAGGATTCTCACTGTTTCTCTTGTAGAGCTTGTAATTGATTTCGTGTCCTTCGTTTGTGCTCAATATTCGACCATCCTAGAACTCACTATATTCTTCGTATTTATGCAATATTTAAACGATTTTCACTCATACACCTAATTCCCCCACCCTACTGCATTTCCTTGGATTTATGTGACCCTTAATTGTCCCTTTTCTGAGCTAGTGCTGATTATACATAAAATACCTTTCAGCTTAATACACTTTCCTCTGCTTAGAATTTCGATTCCGTCACAACCTCCCTCACAACTTCACCCATTAATCTTCTGAGTTCACCTGATTTTCTCCAACTAATAGGTATATTTCCCCGAAATTATTAGGTATTCATAACAACAGCCCTTTCTAGAGTCCTTCTAATGATCTCGTTGAACGATTCAAAGCTAACAATGGAAAGTATGCATGGCACATATTTATTCCAAACATTTAAGTTTAAATATAATTTCATATATACATTAAAATCAATTTAAATATCCGAGCTATTCATTTCCTCAATTTTTCGAAATGATTAAATAAATCCGAAATATTCCCTCCATGAATATTTGCAAAATGCGTTCGGAAAGCCATGTTAACGTTTCATTTTTTGAATACAATCAATTTCGTCAGTAGGACCCGGAGCGCAACGTATGCGGCCTGGATCGCAACATATGTGGCCCGGAAATTGCCAAATTTGTCACCCTGAGCGCAACATGGACGCGGCTCCGGGTGCATTCGGGGTGGGCTCAGGGCCTGCTATCGTCTGAGGATATAAGTTTCGTAGAAAACTGCGCTTCCAAACAATTGCGGTTTCCTGGTTAGAGAAGACCTCAGGATCAAAATTTTGTGTTGGAAAAAAATCAGACTGGTCCGCGGGGAGCAGCGTAATAGCAGTGTTCACGACGTACATCACACTCGAGTTCGACCCGAAAATAGGGTGGTTTGGTCGTGAAGTAACTGGTAGTGAGGCAACAGCGAAGAAGAAGGTTCAGAATTAGCTAAAATAACGGTTCAGGGCGTTGAAGGGCTTACGGGCCCTGCAAGTTTCCGGAAGTGCGCGCTAATCGCGAAATGTGCGCGAGTCGATCAGGCTGGCCCGGCAGAGTTGGTTGGCAATTTGCCATTGAAAACGTGTGTGGCGCAACAAACTCCTCCGAGTGGGGGCGGACCGGGATGAGCAGGCGTACCGGCGGGATAAGTTTCAAAGCCGTTTTCACCGATTTCTGACCCGTTTTCGCTGCTTTCTTCGACCCTAACCCCTCCAGCATCTACCAGCTCAGTGTTCCACACTGAAACCTCGAGAACGAGATTTATCGTGGACACTGTCTTAGAAAGTCATCTGTACTGTGTATAAAACGGATGTACAGACTCATGGTCCTCCACTGGTCCTCTACTGGCCCTCCGCTACGGTCATTGACGCGTTTTCGGCCGTCACGGGTACGCATAAGTAACCCCGTAAGCATATTGGCCAGTTGGACGGCGGAGTGGCGTGGTGGGTAGGTGAGTGGTCGCAGGGTAATAGCGATCACTTTCAGAGTTGTTCGGAGACGCATAGATGATCGAAGTAGAGGTATGGTGGTCGTCATGTATTTCAGACGCAAGAGAAGTGGGGAAACGGGGGATGAATGGCCCGCGCGATTGGGTGGACGGGAAGGAGAATGCGCGTAATTGGACGGAACACTGACTTTCCGCCGCCGTTTTTGTGGCTGCAAAGCATTACGACCATCACCCGTAGTAGAGGACTAGTGGCGGACCATATAACAACGTCGTTCAAAAAATCTAAAAGTGTTTTGTAATTCTTGAGATTTATTTCTCCGGTAATTTTTTATTGTAGGAGTTCCCTCGGATCGTCTGACTCGCACTCGTCCGTGGCTCGAAGTGAGGACTACTCTCAGGACTACGTGGCTGAAGAGGACGAAACTGTCATTTGTGAGTTTTTTTTGCCATTTTCCAGGTTAAGCGAAGCTAACTTGACGTTGACATCCTCAGTTAAACTTGCGGCCCATCCGCGGTCTGAAACGGACGGTCCGCGGCGCTAGCAGGGCAGTGCTCTAACGGCTTTGGTGGCAAATCATCCGGTCGTCGGCCGCGGAAGGGCCGTGAGCTTTACTGAGTCGCGTCAGTTCAAAACTGTTGCGGGACGTCCTGGGGGTTTCTTAATGTCACTTATTTTTCTCACTAACTCTCTGATTTCAGATCAATATACGGGACCAGACGCGACGGTGCTGCCGTCGACTACGACGCTCACATCTATGCCCGCAGCGAACTTTAATCCCTATCTGTCATATCGTGAGACGAGGGAGGACGAGGCGATGGAATGCGACTGACTGACGGGTGGCTCAATTGTAGTTAGTCAAGTTGTCTATTTGTCCTCAGTTTTTGAAGTATTACCATATCACCATGGAGCTGCTGCAATGTTCTTGATTCAAATGCGCCTTGCGTCCTTCTTATAAGTTGAAGATCATGGAAGTGATTGGGTGTGTTGGTGGTCCGGATCATCGTGATCTCTCCATCAAAAAAGACGTTTGATTGTGTTTTTAAATTTTTTGGTTCGTATCCCCTTCTTGAAAACACATACAGAGCTATGCAAAAGGTCAGCGTCGAGCGGCAGAGCGTACCGGTGAACCTACCACTGTGTGGTGTGAGAGGCGCGTCGCAGAGTCTGTGATTGTGACACTTCTTATAGAATCCTATTGGGGCATGCAGAGTTGAAGTCGCGGCGTTGCTCGCAGCGACTATCAACACTGGGTGGTGCAATATCGATTACTTTGGGAGACGAGGGCGTACCGAAGAGTGTTTTGACGCCGCGACGCCCGGCGTTTCTGCCAGCGAGTAGCAACCAACGCCGCGACTGTAATGTTGCGGAACATTTCAGTCGCCGCGTCACGGCTAAAGGGGTCTGCAGAGTTGCAGAGACTAGCGAAAGGTCGCCGAGCGTCAGCCTTGACGCGGCGGCAAAAATGTTTCAAAAGATTATCGTCGCGGCGTCGGTTGCCGCTCACTGGCAGTGACGCAGGGCCGTCGCGGCGTCAATACACCCTGTGACGCCCCCTCGTCGCCCTTCACGCCGCGTCGGTCGCCCTAGTCGCCGAATGTAATCGATATTGCATCACCTAGCGCTGTTCGTCGCTGCGAGTAACGCTCCGACTTCAACTCTGCAGACCCCTTAACGCTCGGCGACTCTGTACCGGTCGCTGCAACTCTGCAGACACCTTCCTGTAGCTCAATGACGCTGCTTCCATAACATCACGGCGCACTACTCGCTCGCGACTTCGTGGTAGGCTCTCTGAACGAGTTCCGTAGATTTCTGTTCTTTGTTCCTTCCGTTGGTAAAGTGCTATGACGTGGTGGGCAGGAGTGCAGTGCCAGACCGGGCATGACCTCTTGAGTAGCATCTTTTCTGTGGAATCAAAGCCAGTTTCGGCTCCGAGCTTCGCTCCCACCCCCTCTCAGGTCAGACGACTACACCGGGTGCGCCGAGGGGACTGTGATTGGCCGAAGAATACACATGCCGTGATTGAAGCACCAGAATACGTCCGATCGATTTTGGACAAGTCAACGCTCTTCTCCGCTGCTGAATCTCCTACATGAGGTCATAATGCGAACTATCAGATGGGGAATCTGTCGCAGCTCATACTTCAGCCTTGTCCGCGGTCCGCCCGTCATTGCCCCGCCATCAGTCTTGAGAGGCTGTGAGCGCGCCTTCGGCCTGCCCAGTATGTTCCCATTTTCTGACATGCCCAGAAAATGGATGCGACTTTTCCCGCCATCCGCGAGCAGTCTGCTATTAAGTGGCCAGCTGTCCACCCGACAGTGGCCAGCTATCCACCCGATAGTGGCCAGCTATCTGTTTACCCTGGGTGCAGCCTCTGTGCATCATGCTGGATGTCACCTCTCTAGCCTCCGCAATAGGGTGGTCCACATAGGGTTAGGAGAAATGATGTTTGCCTCAAGCTGCAGACCGTGTCAGATCTCATCTTCTGGGAGGATATGCCTGGAATCTACCAAGAACCTGTCGGGAACCTGCCGCCTTGGTGCCGTACCTGTGCCGGCGCGACAGATTCCCATCAGATTTGGGGTAGAATCGAGCCATTGTCTACATAGATTGTGCAGAGATTCCAGTGCCCTGACCAGGCAAAAATGCGGCAATGCCGGAAATCTGCCGCGGTTTTCTTCGCTCCATACCAAGATTCGAACCATTAACCCTTACCAATCCATGGCTTTGTATTCCGCCGCTTTATCGACTGCGTCATCTCCGCTGCTGCACTAGGTTGCAATGATGGCTGCTCAGAAAAATGAAAACAAGTTACTTGTAACATAAAAGGTCGAAAAAAGTTACTTGCAACATATCTAAGCCTATGTAAGTTACTTGCGAACTATTTTAGGCCATCTAAGCTACATGTAGCACATTGACGGTAAAGCGCGTCCGATATGTTGCATGCAACTTACTTGGCTAAAGTAATTCGCAAGTAACTTAAATCGGTCATGAAGGCATTTCCTGCGGGAGTATACGGCGCACTCCTGACATCAGCCTTAGAACAGGCGTTGCTGTCGGTTTAATAACCCAAGTTCGAGGTACTGAACCCCAATTGCAGAGAAAGCCCAGCAGGGTGTTTTCCGCTTGGCGTGGCCTCGTGCGGACGCGTTACCTGCGTCGCGTGTCGTATGCGTTGCGAAAGAGCCGCCCACCCCAGAAGAACGAAAACAAGTACTTGTAACATAAAAGCCCCAGAACAAGTTACTTGTGACATATCTAAGCCGATATAAGTTACTTGCGACTTTTATTCAAGTCGCATGTAACATGTTGGAGGCGCATTGCACGCAGTTTCCTGTCGATATGTTGCATGTAACCTAAATGACTTGGGATAAGTTGCAGGTAACTTTCATCAGTTTAGATATGTTTCAGGTAACTTGTTTTCGATTTCTGAGAGGATACTGCGTGCAGTGTGCCTCCGATATGTTACATGTAACTTAAATGGCACAATATAGGTCGCAAGTAACTTAATTTGGCCAAGAAAATATTCCCAGGGGGGATGTACGACGCACTCGCGTGGTCAGACTTACGGCTGGTGTTGCTGTTGGTTCAATTACCTAAGTTTGAGGTACTTGACCCCACACTAGCAGGGAAGGACCCGCTCAGTATTTTTTGTGTAAAGTGTGGTCTGGGACGCGATTTCTGCGTCGCGTGTCGTCTGCGTCACGTGATGGCCACGAATAGTGAAAATGTAAATGTATGTTACATGTGACATAAGTGTAGCTTACATGTAATATAAATTTAAGTTACATGTAATATAAAGGTATTTTACACGTAATATAAATGAAAGTTGCTTGAGACATTCAAGTAAGTTACATTTATATTACAAGTAACTTGTTTTAATTCTTCTGAGTCTGTTATCGCCGTATTAACGCGGTGATTTCGCGGCAGACTTCTCGGCCAGTCCGCCTCGTTTTACGCGGTAAAATTCCGGTATTTTCGCGGTATTTCTGCGACAGATTATTGGTAAAATACCTATTCGCGGTGAATTATCGGCAAATTTCTGGCGGCTTTTCATGGAATAAGCGGTCGAAGTTATCATCCAACATAAAGAAGGTCCTAGAACTGGACAGCTCCCTAAAAATCGGTCGAAGCACATGTGTGCTCAGACCTTTGACAGTTGTCGAGCTATCTTTATTCATCATCTCAGGAATTTCCCGTCTTATCAAAACCTGGAAAGCTGCGATGCGCCCGCAGTTTGCCCGCTTCTCTCAGGTATTCGCCCAGTCGCGTCTGTGAGCTTCAGAGCTTTGAGAATTTCGCGATCGACTCGGCGATCCAACGAGTGTCTGTGGGACCGGGAAAGTTCTTCAGCAGTGGGAGATCGCCGGCAACTTGCCCGTTGAGGCTAGGATAGGCAGCTACCCTCCCGGCACGATTGTCCGCTAAATTACTGTGGGTTAGATTAGGAAAACCTCATTAAACGTTACTCTAACAGTTTGTTGGTACTTTACGAACAATGCATGTAACATCTGCACAGTCAATCACTTCCACGATGTGTGAGTTCAGACGCGGCTACATGGCGCAATCTGTGCCCATAATGTACCTTTCATGTTCAGGCTATCACAACGATCTTGCGTAAAAAACCGGTGTTGGTGTGGAATGTCCTCCGCGCGGACCGAGGAGCTCTACATCCGTTCCACACAAACTGAACAAAGCGACCCTACGTGTTTGATCTACATTAGATCATCTGATTCGAATATATTATGTACCTACTATATGTATGTAGCAGTGATTTGTGCCCTCATGCATGAACTATGTTGCTGTTTTGCTAGTTGACCCGCATTTTGTGCGAAAATTCTCTCTAAAGCCGTCTCCTCACCGAAAGCTTTATGTGTGGTTGATTAATGAACGCCTTTCTGTGTCAGCGCGCTAGTTTCTGATGTCTGTGGCGCTGTTTTAGGGAATCTATCAATCTGGTAGGTCGTCTAAACCAGTGCCGTTAATTTCTGAAATCGTCTCCGCCCGCCGTCGTGCCATGGCTGCCATGAGAGGCTCGTCGGCTCACATTTTTTGTGTTAAATTTTGTTATATTTTTTCATGTGTTCAGCTTTTTTTATGTATATGAGTGTGTGTTTGTTGGCGAAAAGTCGTGTAATTTTATACATAGAGAATGTGTGAGAAAGATGATCTTAGCCCACCCCCGTATGTGTCAGGAAATCACCGGTTACAGTTGCAGTTGCAGTTGAATTTCACAGATTAGTTAGCAAATTGATCAATGTTTGTACCAGTTTCTTTATAAAAAGATTTAAATATTCACACCACACACTGCATTTCTAGTCCACCACTCTTCTCGTTTTGAGAGCAGTTTTTGTGTCAGTTTTCTTGCCGGTTCGTTCAATAAATATCTGCGTTTTTTTTTCAAGTGAGTTGGTTAGGAGTCGGCGATTCGATCAATTATATACAACTAAAATCTGTTAATTTTTATTAAAATTGTGGTAGCTCTGTAAGAGGAGCACGTGCTGCAGTTGCGCAAGACCTGTCCAAGCCAAGTAGGTATGGCAGTGGCACATCATCCTGTAAGAGAAGCACGTGCAGCAAGTATCCAAAACCTTCCGAAGCCACATAGCTGACGTAGCCGCTCGTCGTCCTTTAGTAGGAGATTGTGCTGCAAAGGCACAAAACTTCTGACCATGCCACATAGTTGTTGCAGCAGCATGTCGTCCTGTTAGAGCACGTGCTGCCAATATCCAAAACCTGCCGACGTCACATACATAATTATCGCAGCAGCACGTCTTCCTGTTAAAGGACCACGTGCTGCAAGAACCTGTCGAAGCCACATAGCTAATGTAACCGCTCGACGTCCTGTAATGGGAGCACGCGCTGCAAATACACAAAACTTATGATGATGCCACATAGTTATCACAGCAGCACGTCGTCCTGTAAGACGATCACGTGCTGCTGAAATCCAAAATCTGGAGAAGCCACGAAGCTGACGTAGCCGCTCGTCTTCATTTAGTAGGAGCACAAGCTGCAACCACGCAAACTTCTGCGGAAGCCACATAATTATTGCAGCAGCACGTGGTCCTGTTGAGGGAGCAGGCGCTGCAAATACACGAAACCTCTGCGGAAGCCACATAGTTATAGCAGCAGCACGTCGTCTTGTTGGAGGAGCAGGTGCTGCAGTTGCGCAAAACTTCTGCCGACCCCACATAGCTATCGTAGCCGCTCGTCGTCCTTTAAGAGGAACACGTGCCGCAAATATCCAAAACTTGCCGAAATCGCATAGCTAACGCAGCAGCACGTCGCCCTGTTAGAGGAGCACGTGCTGTAAATGTCTGAAATCTGCCGAGGTCACATAGCTAACGTAGCCGCTCGTCGTTCTGTAATTTGATCACTCACGTGCTGCAATTACGGAAAAACTCAGCCGAAGCCTCATAGTTATTGTAGCAGCACAGCGTCCTGATAGAGGAGCACGTGCTGCAAGTATCCAACACCTTCCGAAGCCACATAGCTGACGTAGCCGCTCGTCGTCCTGTAGTAGGAGCTTGTGCTGCAAAGGCACAAAACTTCTGACCATGCCACATAGTTATCGCAGCAGCATGTCGTCCTGTTAGAGCACGTGCTGCCAATATCCAAAACCTGCCGACGTCACATACATAATTATCGCAGCAGCACGTCTTCCTGTTAAAGGACCACGTGCTGCAAGAACCTGTCGAAGCCACATAGCTAACGTAACCGCTCGACGTCCTGTAATGGGAGCACGCGCTGCAAATACACAAAACTTATGATGATGCCACATAGTTATCACAGCAGCACGTCGTCCTGTAAGACGATCACGTGCTGCTGAAATCCAAAATCTGGAGAAGCCACGAAGCTGACGTAGCCGCTCGTCTTCATTTAGTAGGAGCACAAGCTGCAACCACGCAAACTTCTGCGGAAGCCACATAATTATTGCAGCAGCACGTGGTCCTGTTGAGGGAGCAGGCGCTGCAAATACACGAAACCTCTGCGGAAGCCACATAGTTATAGCAGCAGCACGTCGTCTTGTTGGAGGAGCAGGTGCTGCAGTTGCGCAAAACTTCTGCCGACCCCACATAGCTATCGTAGCCGCTCGTCGTCCTTTAAGAGGAACACGTGCCGCAAATATCCAAAACTTGCCGAAATCGCATAGCTAACGCAGCAGCACGTCGCCCTGTTAGAGGAGCACGTGCTGTAAATGTCTGAAATCTGCCGAGGTCACATAGCTAACGTAGCCGCTCGTCGTTCTGTAATTTGATCACTCACGTGCTGCAATTACGGAAAAACTCTGCCGAAGCCTCATAGTTATTGTAGCAGCACAGCGTCCTGATAGAGGAGCACGTGCTGCAAGTATCCAGAACCTGTCAAAGCTACATAGGTAACGTAGCCGCTCTTCGTTCTGTAATAAGAGCACGTGCTGCAAGTATCCAAAACCTTTGGAAGCCACATAGTTATCGTAGCAGCACGTGGTCCTGTAATAAGAGCACGAGCTGCAATTATTCAGAACCTACCGTGGCCGCATAGCTTACGTATTCGCTCGTCGTCCTGTTGTGGGAGCACGTGCTGCAAGTACGCAAAACTTCTTCTGAAACCACATAGTTACCACAGCAGCACGTCTTCCTGTTATAGTAGCACTTGCTGCAAATATTCAAAGTCTGCCGAAGCCACATAGCTAACGTAGGCGCTCGTCGTACTCTAACAGGAGCACGTGCTGAAAATACCCAAAAGCTGTCGAAGCCACATAATTATAGTAGCAGCACAGCGTTCTGTAAGAGAATCATGTACTGCAAAGATCCAAAACCTGCCGAGGCCACATAGCTAGCGTAGCCGCTCGTCGTCCAAATACGCAAAACTTCTGCCCCAACAAATTAGTAATCGTAGCAGCACGTCGTCCTGCAAGAAGAGCACGTGCTGCAAATGCACAAAACTTCTGCGGAATCTACATAGCTATCGCAGCAGCACGTCGTCCTGTAAGTGGAGCACGTGCTGCAGTTGAGCAAAACTTTTGCCTCCTCCAGTGGCAAATCATGCGTTTATTTACTTTGTTATTAATGGAGTGCAGAAATATCATACATTTCTCTAAGACCATTGTCTCAGACCGGATTGAATGCTTAAAGGCTATTCCGGTTCCTTTTCAATAGCGTATTATTCTTTGTCTCTTATTCGATTTCTCAAATTCGCTTTACCCATAGGGGTCGAGATCATCCGCGATGAACCCACGATTTAGGATTGAGCTCCATCCCGTAATCCCGGCACTCTTCAATGTTCTATGCCACTATCTCGTCACTGTGACCACCCCTAAACCATGGTTTTTCGCTGATGAATCCTGCTGCAGGGTACACACTCACACGCAGGTGGGTTCAAGTACGACCCCAGTGCGCTTTCCAATCTACCACGCAGTAGTTTGAGGAACAATATGGATACCTGTCCCTACAGTCGAGGTATTTAGCTTTACCGCAATTTACATCCAGCTTGACCACACGACCTTGCGGACGACGATAGGACCACGTGCTCCCCTTAGAATACGTCATTCAATTGTTCCCCGAAGAATCATGGGTTTTTCAGGCACAGAGCAGCTATAACTATAAGGTGTCTCACCTCATGGAGAGCGTAACTGGCCATTTGGCAATAGTCCTAGACGGTGACCTTGAGTCATTCAGTGGAAGATTTTTAACAGCCAAAAATTATGTATGTTCATGCTGGACGACCTTTTTCTACACTACCGTTGTGGTAAAAATGTGGATGTTTTTTTTGACTCACCCAACAGCACGTGCTCCTGCGAAGGGTACTTTCAACTCGACGACGTGCTCGGGTTGAAAGCGTATTGTGCTGGAATTGCATCCCGCCCTGGGGTGAGTATTTGATGATTATCATCTTGTAATCAGGAGTCATCACGAAGCAGCTTCGGTTCAGTGGGCGGCTGTTTAAGTGACAAAACCGGAAACTACAAGTTGTTTCATGAGAGTTTCGATAAGTCCAAATCAGTGGTGTGCGTTTTTCGATTTTTTCGTTTTTAACCCTTTTGTGGCGGAAAAATCGATATCGAAAATAATAAAAAAATTTTCGGTTTTTTTCCGCTCTAAGATTTGGGGTTCTGTTGCAATTCGCAGTCGATCCTTCGCTCTCCACAGACGTCTGCAGCAAGCTTGCACTCGTCGTTCGATTGATTTCAGCATCATGGTATGATCTCTGCCAACGCGTAGCTAGATGCCTCCGAGGGCGCTGCCTGTAACGGCGCCCCATTCCATGTAGCGAGAATTTACGGGTTTTAGCTACGATAGCTAAAACCCGCATATTCTTGCTACGACGGTACAAGGGTGCGAATTTTACGCGTATTCTACGTAAAAACGAAGGCTACATTCGATACGTTGATCTCTCTGTCGCTAAACCCGTATATTCTCGCTATAATTCTGTAGCGAGAATTCCCGGGTTTAGCGACAGCCTGTGTTGAAATGCAATCTTAAACCCGCGCTGGCTACGCGGAACATAGGGATGCCGTTCGTACAGTGTTGGCCCAGTCATCTCACTGAGGCACTCTGTGGCTGGCCGTGGAGGGTGACCCGGTGTCGCTTTCTGGGAGACCATGGTGAGGATAATTTTGACCATTGGGATGCTGCAGGCCGTGGGGAAGAAACGGCGATGCTGTCGATCCTGTCTGGCGATCTTTCTAGTACGGATCAGGACTGGGTGGGTCGATCGACCGAGTGCTGTAACGAGAATTTACGTAGAATATGCGGGCGCTGTTGCTCAAATTTCACCAACTGAGGCTAAACTTTCCGCAATTTACGTAAAATCTCGGGTCGAAATTAGACTAGATGCCTCTGAACCCCTGAGCATCTCCGGTTTCCGTGTGAGGCATCCAGCTACGCGCTGGCAGAGATCTGCCAAATGTATGATCTGCCCCTTGCTCAGCGGTGTTTTTCTGCTATATCAGTTTCAGTGAAAAACTAGACTGATTGGATCAAACTTTATTGGATATCTTGTTTATGTCAGACTAAAACGACTACTCAGAAAAATGAAAACAAGTTACTTGTAACATAAAAGGCCGAAAACAAGTTACTTGTAACATATCTGAACCGATGAAAGTTACTTGCGACTTATCTCAGGTCATTTAAGTTACATGTAACATATCGTTGGGATACTGCGTGCAGTGCGCCTCCGATATGTTACATGTAACTTAAATGGCACAATATAAGTCACAAGTAACTTAAATTGGCCAAGAAGATATTTCCAAGGTTGTTATACGGCGAGGAGTCAGACTAACGACTGGCGTTGCTGTCGGTTCAATAACCCTAGTTTTAGGTAATTGATGCCACAAGAGCAGGGAAGGCCCAGCACAGATTTTTTGCGTAGTGTGTGGTCTGGGACGAGCCCCCTGCGTCGCATGCCGTCTGCGTCACGTGATGGCCACCCATGGTGAAAATTCAAATGTAAGTTACATGTAATATAAATTTAAGTTACATGTAACATAAATGTATGTACATGTAATATAAATGTAAGTTACTAGAGGTATTCAAGTAAGTTACATTTATATTACAAGTAACTTGTTTTGATCTTTCTGAGCTCTGCGTCGCGTGTCGTCTGCGTCACGTGATGGCCATCCATAGTGAAAATTCGAATGTAAGTTACATGTAACATAAATGTAACTTACATGTAATATAAATTTAAGTTACTTGTATTATAAATGTATGTTACATGTAATATTAATGTAAGTTACATATATATTACAAGTAACTTGTTTTGATTTTTCTGAGTACGGCGCATCTTTTCAGCATGGTCATAATTTTCAGGAGTGATCCTCTGAAGAATCAAAAATATAAAATTCGACGGGCGGAAGCATCACCAATCTAATAACGCTGATATCGATTCCGCATAGCTGGTAACCTACATCGGTACTGCGCTTCTCTCGGACAAATTCCGGTTCGCAATTGCGTCTCGACACGCTTTGCGGCCGCACGCGCTCGAGTCAGTCGGGTTCCCAACGCCGGCGCAATGTGGTTTTTTTAAACAATTTTCTTCAATTTTTCTTAGTTTCCAGTTTCCAAAGCCCACCTAGAGTCAGCAGGTCGGCGGCTGCGACGCTGGAGCTCTTCCGACTCGAGAGCGTGCGGCCGCAAAGAGTGTCGAGACGCAATTGCGGACCGGAATTTAGCCCTGATAGCGCAGTACTTTGAGTTCAGAAAAAATTCGTTTCCGTTAATGATGCACATGGAAAAGTCGCTGAAAATTGCTCTTCGGAGACTTATAATTTTCATACGGAAGCTTTTCCTTTGTTAGATAGAGAACCCCAATTATACGGCATAGGAAATACTGAAGAACATCAAAGAAAACTGCCTGATCAGTTGATGTGGGCGGGGCAAGGCAGCTCATAAGGCATCTTTCATACTCATAAAAATCAAAACAAGTTACGTGTAATATAAATGTAACTTACTTGAGTGTCTCGAGTAACTTACATTTATACTACATGTAACTTAAATTTATATTACATGTAAGTTACACTTATGTTACGTGTAACTTAAATTTGAATTTTCGCTATTGGTGGCCGCAGACGACACGCGACGCAGAGGGCGCGTCCCACACCACACACTACGCAAAAAAAATCTGTGCAGGGCCTTTCCTGCTGGTGTGGGGTCAAATAACTCAAACCTGGGGCGGCATGCACGTACGCGGCGGGTTAGGTTAGGGATAGGCAGGGTTTGGGGCGTCGGCGCGTTCGATCATTGCTGTGCGAGTGCTGTAGATAATCAATATTTGGGGTCTCAACGGGGTTCCGGCTGCCCCACCCTCCTACGTAGGGTTTGCGAGGGAACGATTTTTCAGTGCTAGCCTAACCCCCTTTTAGCCCTCGCGCTGCCATCATCAAACGCGCCGACGCTCCAAACCCTGCCTAACCCCAACCTAACCCGCCGCGTACGTGCATGCCGCCCCTGGATAATTGAACCAACAGCGACGCCAGTCGTAAGCCTGACCCCGCCAAGGCGTCGTACATCAACCTTGGAAATAACTTCTTGGCCGATTTAAGTTACTTCCGACTTAAATTGTGTCATTTAAGTTATATGTAACATACCGAAGGCGCACTGCACGCAGTATCCTCTCAGAAATCGAAATTAAGTTTTTTGTAACACATCTAAGCTGATGTAAGTTACTTGCGACTTATCTCAAGTCATTTAATTTACATGTAACATATCGGAGGCGCACCGCACACAGTATCCCACCGATATGTGAACTTAAGTGGCCTGAGATCAGTCACAAGTAACTTACATCGGCTCAGATATGTTACAGGTAACTTGCTTTCGGTCTTTTATGCTACAAGTAACTTGTTTTCATCATTCTGAGAGTGCGCCTGCAATATGTCACGTGTAACTTAAATGGCATATTATAAGTCGCAAGTAGGTAACCTAAATCGGCAAAGAAGATAATTCCACGGTTGATGTACGACGCACTCACGGGGTCAGGCTTGCGACTAGCATTGCTGTTGGTTCACTTGCCCAAGTTTGAGGTACTTGACCCCACACTAGCAGGAAAGGCCCTGCACAGCATTTTTTTTGCGTAGTGTGTGGTCTGAAACGCGCTCTCTGCGTCGCGTGTCTTCTGCGTCACGTGATGGCCACCCATAGTGAACATTCAAATTTGAGCTACATGTAACACAAAGGTAAATTACATGTAATATAAATTTCAGTGACATGTATTATAAATATATGTAACATGTAATATAAATGTAAGTTACTTGAGACATTCAAGTAAGTTACATTTATATTGCAAGTAACTTGTTTTGATTTTTCTGAGTAGTCCTCACTGCAAGCGCGGCACGGGCGGGAAGCGCGGTGGACTATGAAACTTCATACTGCGCGGCACACGTCTACCCGCACCGCCATGGCGGTGCCGCCGGAGATTTCATAGTGGCTTCCAGCTCGTCCCGCGCGTCGTGCGCGGTCAAAAGTTTCATAGTCCACCGCTCGTCCCACGCGCCACGCGCTTGCCGCGCTTGCGGTAAGGACTGTGAAAGATGCCAAAGAGTTGATGCGTTGCGTGTTACAAGCGCGCGTTCACGAATTGCACAAAACAAATTTTGTACGAGTTGGTGGGCCTATTCCGTCATAACCTTTCAGAGTTCGTCGATATACTTGCTGTCTCAAACAGCTCCTTGATGATCTCCTTATAGGCTCCTCAACCTGATATGGGATGATCTATCAGGTCAGCGTTTGTTTAATCAGAAGACGATGACAACTGTTCACGAATTCTCCGCGCTGGTGTGTATAGATCTTCCACCTTCAGGTAAGCACTCCAATTTCTCCAAAATATCGAATATTTCATAATTTTCATGAAAAAATTAAAATTTTTGAGTAGACAGTAGAGTATGTCAACGAATATTTGGGAAACGAATAACCGAATATTCGAATAATTCGAATATTTGGAAAAGTCAATTTTTCGAATAATTCGTTTATTCGAATACTAGGAAAGGTCGATTTTCCGAATATTTCGTTTACTCGAATAATCGAACAGCCCTAAATTCGAATTCTGCCGAATAAACGAATAATTTCAGAAAAATAGGAGGCAGGTGGGGAGCCACTATGGCTGGATGCACTTGGCCCGCCCATTTTACCGTGCCGCACTAAATTTGATCATCACCCCGCGTTTCCCACCCCTGCCGAATTCAGGATTGCAGCACGAAAAAATGTGCGTGGTCAGGTGCGATACAACAGTGCCCTACCCCCTCCTCTTAGATAGCACTCAAAACTGATAAGAAATTCGGATATTGTTGGTATACAGTGCGTTCAGAAATGATAGACTCATTCTTGAAAACCGAGGTTTTCAAAACGCTCCGCTGTTTGGCGATCCATGCTGTTCACTATTGAATTCAGCTGTGCAAAACTTATGCATACTCAATCCTATGAATACTCCACGATTTTTAACAATTTTAAGATAGATTTTCAGATTTTTCACCGTTCAGAAAAGATAGGTCTCTGAGAGTCTTGGCCGAGAAATAGCCGTGATATAGCCGAGAATTGCCTGCTTGCCGCGTAATAGCCGCTAAATAGCCGCCAAATAATGCTCGCCGAGAAATAGCCGCGAAATAGCCGAGAAATAGCCGCTAAATAATGCTCGCCGAGAAATAGCCGCCAAATAATGCTTGCCGCGACATAGCCGAGAGATAGCCGGGAAATAATGCTCTCCCGGTGGATATACGGAGCATTACAGAGGCATGAATCTCATGTCAGCACCTCCGTCGGTTCAATTACCCAAGTTTGAGATACTTGGATCTCGCTTAGCCTCTGGAGGCCCCGCCCAACAGCTGGCGGCCCCAGATGGTAGCTCGGCGAGCCGGTGACGGTTGCGTCTTGATCAATTTTGTTTTCTTCTGAGTATTTCTCGGTTACATCTCGATTATTTCTCGGCTACTTTATGTCCGTTCCGTGAAAAGCCGAGAAATAGCCGGGAAATAGCCCACCAGGAGCCGCTGCGGAGCCTGGTGGGCTATTTCACGGCTATTTCGCGGCCAAAACTCTCAGAGGCTCACCCTGTAAAAATTCAAAATTCTCACTTTGAAAATCTTCCCGTTACAAGTCCATTACATATCATTGCCATGGGTACATCGTACATCGTTGTTGCTAGTATGTGACGTGGTACTGCTCTTACTACTTCTGAACAGGCCCAGCCAGATTCGTGCCCTTGCCTCTGTTGGACTGAGTCAGCGAAGAATAGCGGCCCAAATCGGACGTTCGCAACTTTGTGTTGGGCAGTTTCTTAACATCTGGCTTCTTATGGGAACGCGAAGTCTACCGGACGCCCTAGGAAGGTCTCCAGTCAGGATGCCCGAAGGATCATCCGCCTGTGTTCCAACAGCACGCTGTCGCTGAATCAAGTCAGGTCTGAATTATCGATTGATGTTTCGAAAACAACTGTCTTTAGCACCTTAAACGGCAATGAAAACATCGTCCGCCAAGTTATGAAGAAGGCCCCGTCAATGTCCGCCAACCATGAAGAAGCTCGACGGGAATTTGCAAGAAAGAACATGGCAACCGACTGGACAAAGGTAAGGTGATAACCCATAAGCCAAGAAAACTTGAAAAATGAGCTTAAAATTGTTCAGGTTATTTTCTCCGACGAGAAAAATTTAATCTTCATGGTCCTGATGGAGCTCGGTACCACTGGAGGGATCTCGCAAGGATCCGTCAATCGTTAGCAGGAGGAATTTTGGTGGCGGCGCTCTGATGTTTTGTGGAGCATTCTGCAGCGAAGGTGTTTTGGAGATGGCCTTCACTTCCTGTCGGATGAACTCGGGGGAATACCAGGAAACTCTGAGGACTTATATGCTGCCGTTCTTTTCTGGAATACGACGTCAGCGCTTCACTTTCCAGCAGGATAACGCTGCAGTACATGTGTCGAGGTCTACAGAATCCTGGTTGGAGCAGCAGCGAATTCGTGTGATGGAATGGCCTGCGTGCAGCCCTGATTGCAACCCCATAGAGAATATCTGGGGCATAATTGTGCGCCAGGTTTATGCGAACAACAAACCGTATGGCACTGTAGATGAGCTTAAAGCTGTTGTTCTCGAAGCCTGGACCAACCTTGATAAGAATGTCATATCAAATTTGATCCTTTCTATGCCTAAAAATTTTTTTAGGTCATTGCTAACGGTGGCAGACCTATATCATACTAGATTTTATTGTTTGTTCACGTTCTTTTCAATAAATATTTGTTTTCGCAGACTGAGCCTATTATTTCTGAACGGTAAAATACCGAAAATTTACCTTAGAATTGTTTAAAATCGTGGAGTATTTATAAGATTGAGTAAGCACAGGTTTTTTGCACAGCTGAATTCAATGGTAAACAGTATGGATCGCCAAACTGTGAAGCGTTTTGAAAACCTTGATTTTTGAGGGTAAGCCTATCATTTCTGAGCACTTTGTATATTGTTTAGAGAAACCAGGGAGTTTTATCGTATCGCTTAACAACTACCCATAGACAGTGATAAATGTTGGATTGAATACTCTTATGATATAATGTAAATGTATATTTTTCGTGGAAGTACATTGGCATAGCTTTGATCTATAGAATACCATACAAAAAAAGGTCAAGAAAGTTTGTGCAGACAGCTCAGGTCCCCAATCGGTCCCAAAGTGGGTATCGTGTATTATTTAGAAAACGAGATAGCTCCACACACGCGCCACTGCGGGCGACGGGGTTATCCCAGATCGGATCGGCCGCTCCTCACCAAATCAAATCACCGTCGCCGTCCTATTATGTGATCAGAAGGCGAAAAGTGGTGGTTGTGACTGTGGTCGGATCTGATCGTTCTGTGAACTGATCCTCACGAATCCCACGTGCGCATGCGATGGCGACATTCACAGTCACTAGGGAGATGAGAAATTCGCTCTTTGCAACAGAATCCGTCTTGTGAATTGCGCATGTCGGTGATCATGAACATGCGCGGCAGTGATTTGAGTTGACATTCGACTAAATCCGAAACTTTTCCTAACGCCACAGATACGGCTTATCGATTTTATCTTATCACGCTTTTCACTGGACTAGGAGTGGTAAAGAGGGAAGCTTTTGAAAACTTCATATCAAAATTTGTTAGGAAAGAAAAATAAATAAAGGAATAAACAGAATGAAATTGGATAAAACAAAAATCAAGTATATAATTTCAGAACAATCAATTAATTAAATAATCAAAAATTAATAAATAAATCAATGGAAAATAAAAATTCATTCAAAAAGTAATAATATTATTAATTATAATAATAAGAAAACACGTAAACATATTACTAAAATTCAACTAATTTTATGTAGAACCCCTGAAGGCATCACAAATCACTACTGCTTCGTAGAATTTTATGGGAGGATTCATCACAGAGAACCCATTGGTTGAAGATGAGTTTTTTTCTCGTATTTCATGCATTACCCCATAGTAAGTGCCTGCACCTAACCATCCATATGGCCGTATTCATGAAACTACGGGAGCCTTCCGGGAGGGTTTTTGGAACCATCCGATGTATGCGGTGGGCGGCCTTCCGGGAGGCTGCCGTAGTTCCTCGAATACGGCTACTGTGGTTACCGTTAACCCTATTCTCCATGCTGATCACGGCAGTCGTCTCCAGTTGCGTTCCTTGGTCTAATCCGAATAGGATATCAAGCGATAGCGATCATCTTTCTCTCCTTCGCACGTGCGCATCCGAGTTATTAGTTTGTGTAATGGCCTTACCCGGAATGGAGGATAGAGAACAGTGCATGCAACATCTCCATAGTGAACTTTGTTAGATCGAAACTTTCGAACCATATTATTTTTATAATTCCTTACGGCTAAGTTGATACAACAGCATGCATAAGTAGCATCAATTGATGAAAAATGGCAAATATCCCTAGTCGATTATAAGTTCCAAAGGTTAGTGATTTGCCACCGCAGTTAATTACCCGAATTTCAACACGTTCACAGTTTTTCGCACGTTTTTGAATTTTACCTACAGATCCATAACTGCTGTAATTTTTTTTGTACTGACATGTCAAAACAGGAAATCTGGTGCGAACTTGTTATACTCTGTTTATCTTGAATTGCGCAAAACACGGTCCGCCAACCAATAGTCCTCTAATTGGCCCGCTAGTACCGTAGTGTACGTCCACGACGCGTTCTCGGCAGACTCGGGTGTGCACCCGGTGGCCGAGTGACGGCATTGACGAATCGATCGCTCTGCACACCGGGTGCACACCCGGGTCTGCCGAGAACGCGTCGTGGACGTACACTACGGTACTAGCGGGCCAATTAGATTTTGAACTATTATTCGGACGAGGCGAGCCGTGTTTTGTGCAATTCAAGATGAACAGAGTATAAAACACTAGTATTTCTCGGCGATGGCAGAACACTAACCTTCAGAACTTCAATCAATCGAGTGATACCCCTTCTCGAGGTCTATCACTGTTAACTGATTAGTTCAGGGCTGGGATCTACGAAACAGTAGCCACATTTTAACGATTGTTCGGAGTTGCACTGAGTGCACTTAAAGGCACGGTTCTCGATAAAACCGGTTATTATGCTATTCTCATGAAAAGGTAGATATAGCCATCACAAAAGTGAAAATAAAAAGTGAAAATAAATAAAAAACTGGAGAAAAAACGCTCAAGAACAAGTTACTGCTCGGTGTCCTCCCGCCCCCCAAGTATCGAGATTTCTATAAATGCCTGTTTTGTCAACTTTTATTTTGCTTGTAAAGTAATTTCTGAGCATTTACAGGGACTAATGACTACTTTAGCAGCAAAATAAAAGGCGGATAAGCAAGCATCAATGAAGATCTCGTTAATTAGGGGGCCGGCAGACACCGGCAATTAGCAATTATACCTTGTTTTCGAGCGTTTTTTTCAGCGTCTTTCCGGATTTTTTCACTTATTTCCACTTTTGTGATGAAGAAACTAACTACATTCTCATGGAGAGAATTTAAAAGTCTGTTTTATCACGAACCCTGCCTTTAACCACGGTTAGGCTATCCATGGCTACAGCGTGGTTAACGTTTCATGAATCCCAGCCCAGGTCGTTCCTGGGGGGGGGGGGTTGTCAGTCTTGACGGTTATTACCGGTGGGATTTCTAGAAGAAAGTGTTTATTTTCTTGGCGGAATTTTCTAGCCAACATTCTAACTTTGGCACACCATTGGATGGCTCTCGTTAGGAGAAAACCCGAAAAAGTTTCCAATTATTCTCAAAGAAAAGGTTCCTTATTTCCGAAACGAGTTGTGTTCAAATGCTGCGAGGATTGGAGCCCATAGGAGGACTACATTGTTGAATAGTGATTTCTAACAACCCGGGCGATTCTCGGTCTCGAGCCACCTGACAGTCCGGTCCTCCCAATCTGCGGGTCGGCTTCTGCTGCTGTCCGAGCCACTGTTGTTGCTTTCCGTGCCATCGCGAGGACTCCTTCAGTTGGCCCGTACAGCAACAACTGTGGCCCATACTATGCTTCTCTGGGCCAAATCCCGGTCCGTAATTGCGTCTCGACACGCTTTGCAGCCCGCGCTTTCGAGTCGGAAGAGTTTCCAGCGCCACAGCCGCCGATCTCTTGACTCTGTGTGGGTTTTAGAAACGGGAAACTAAACAAAGTTGGAGAAAATTTATAAAAAACCATGTCGAGTCGGCTTTGGAGCTGGGAACTCGACGGACTCGAGCGCGTGCGGCCGCAAAGCGTGTCGAGACGCAATTGCGGACCGAAATTCAAGCCAGTGAAGCACAGTAGATTAGGAGAACGAGCCGAAATGTCAAGCTGCTACAATTTCTGTTCGGTGCGGCTCGGGGCCGAGAATCGCCTGAGAACTTTTGGGATTCTACAAGTGTTTCTTTTTCGGTTCTGTAATTCCACATCGTGGGTGTGTATATTGCTGGCGTAAGCTCAGTTTTGGGTTAACCGAGAGTTTTGACGTTTCGAGGGTACAGGTTTCTGAACCTGCTACTCCATTCTCTGACAGTTGGAAGCTAGTAGCCTAACAGGCTGCTTCTTGTCTTGCCCAGATCAGGCTTGTGTTGCTTTGGCCCCGAATTCCAAAAAGCAACATCTTTATGGTCATCCTGCAGCAGGTGTTGGGTTTCTCTTCGGCTAATGCCCCCGTCATAGTCGGCCGAGCTGCTGTGGCCAGCCCGGTCAATAAGCATCTACAAACTGCTAAATGGGTGTAAAAATCTACCCATTGTGGCCGGACTGAGCCCGCCTGCGCTGTTTGTGGCCGTATCGGTTGATACATATGCAAGGCGTTGCTTACTGAGATGGAACCCCTTACCCTGTTGTGGCCGGACTGAGCCGGCCGCAGAGCGCTCAAGTACGCCTGCGTAATCGGCACGTGTCTAGGGGCGAATCAGAACGCAGTGGATCACTAGGAGTGGGAGAGGACGGCTCAGTCCGGCCTACGGCTGACTAGGGCGGGGTCTGTCGTGACTTCCGTCTGACTTAGTCATCTAAAGGCCGCCGCCCGGCCGCCCGTTACTGGTCCCGCCACGATCGCTACCTGAGGAATTTTCATCATGCAGGGACGCAGAGGGCGCGTCACCCCAGCCGCCTGGCAATTCAGACCGCCAGTGTCAACACCGCTGCCAACGTCAGTGCCGCTCCTCGTGCGTTCGCGTCACATGCCTGTAACGTCCTGCTTCCTTTGGATCGTCGTCAGTCCTGCCAGCTGTCCTGGTGGTTCCGCGTACGGAGGAGGGTCCACCGCGCGGAGTTGTCCTGCCCGCACCTCCTCTGCTCCCGTCATTGCCTGATGGTCGAGCGGGGGCCTGGTCAATATCCTGCCCCCACTGCCCATGCGTCCAGCTTCCTCCCATGCCTGGGAGTTCGTTAGGTAGTAGAAGTTTGTCTTGTCCCCGTTCGCAGCTGGGCAAGGTCCGTCCCTGACTCGTAGGCGGAATTGTATTTTAACATATGTATATAATTGCTGCCGCGTTCATTAGTTTAGTCCCTGAAGGGTAAACGCATACTTAATACTTGTGTCCTGTTGTGTAGCAATATCGTTTCGTACAGACGGTTCATACTTGGTTCGGTGACATATGTTATGTTTTATGTGTACCGCGCAACGGCGGTTGTAGTTGGTTTAGACCTATCCCGGAGTTGGCCCTGGTTTGGTGGTAAGGGCGTGTAAACAGCGTAGTGTGCGACCGGAGGCTGTAGGGCCTAACACACATGTAGTATTCCCATATACTCGGTTCCCGCGTGGCAGGCATAAGCAAGGGGCACGCCGCAAGTCCTCTGGTTCATTCGTGTCGGACTAGCGGCCGACCCCCTCCGTGATAACCCAGACTGTGTTTCCGTCCATGCAGCATCGGAGTGGAGGACGGCAATCGTCGCGACAGGGTCTAAGTACTGGGGCATTTCTGAAGAGCTCGTCGCTTAAACGCTCTCTTTCTCTCGAACAGCTGTGGAATAGAATAGTAGCAGCAGTGGCTACGGAACTTTGGAATTTCGGGAGGTAGCCGAATGATGGACTACAAGGCTACTGATGCCTACCTGTTTGGCTACTAGTCTCTCATCGCCAGTGCCCCAAACATTCTCAAGACCTCAAATCGTTGTTATTCCTCCTAGATTTGCTCGGACCCGTGCACCACACCTTGTGTTGGATCCTTCTGTCAGAATCGTCACCGTCACCTTTGAAAGTCCGAGATGATCGAAGTTAAAAACCCCATCGACCTTATTCTTAAGTTTTTTCTATCCTGAACAAACCAAATTGCAGCAGCCGGTTCAGTCATTGTGTGTCCCTTCAACAATGTCTCTTAGTGATTATGTTTCTATCAGAGACGACTTCTTATCCTACTGTTCATTAGAATGTGGCGATCCGGTTCCATTCAGGATGTGCTAGGTTGCAAGACTATGCACTCTTGGCATTGTCCAGTTTTTTGGGTAGTTGTTGTTGGCGCCTCTGCGATTCTGACAACCCTATTGCAAGTTCCTTTCACCTAACCGAAGTATTCTTTACTCTGTCTGTCGGCATTCACAAAAGCGCTGCGCTTAGGGTGAACCATGTTTAGGATGACATGTTATTACCCTATCCAGCTAGTTGAGCTAGCTAGTTTCGCCAACACCCATTGCGCATCTCCCATTGCCCAGGCAATGAAATTATCGCTGATTCATGACCTCATGTGAATTCACTAGCGTTCCGGTTCAGATACCCCATCTACAGGCTCATTTTCCGCTTTTTCTGGGGAGCCTTTTCGTCTTCATTCAGCCGCAAGGGCATTCACTTCCCACTGCTCCGTCCTTACCTGCTGCTCCTCAATTGGCGCTTAGGTTACACTATGCTCGATTTGATGCTTGTACCTTGAAATCGTGATGTCTCAATTTGATCCCGTCTTGAAATTGTCATAAAACAGAGTTGCTATGGCCATCAACTAACGACTGGAAGGTAAAGGACTTTATACGTCTTAGGCTGGAATTGAACTCAACTACTGTTTGCGGCGAGCGTGGCGCCTCTCACCACTGCGCTATTCGCTATCAAGTATCAAGCTGTTATCAAAGTCCTGCACCAATAGTGTGTCAGAGAATTTTTCCTTGATGAAGTGTGGTAAACATACAATTTGAAAGCGTTTGTGGCTACTCATTTAAATCGATTAGCTTTGAATTTTGTATCGAAACGTAAAAAAGTTTAAAGTCCTAAAAATCTTTGAAGGCAGTGGTCACGATAAGATACCGTATTGCAGTTGGCGAAGTTTTTAGTAGCAAAGTCCACGAAGTATAGGTTATTAGGGAAAAGTAACCTCAAAACTATTAATTACCACAGAAAAACATCCAAAACAAATCTCCAAGATATTTGATTCCGCCTGTTTGATGTGTTCTGTGTTCTGCGGACAAAACGTCGAACTAAGCGTCGGAAATGGCTTTGCATTCCGAAATTTTTAGCTGGTTGACTTTGTTTTCTGTTTCTCGTGACAAAAACTATTTCAAAATATGATGATACAATGCACATGCTGGGATGTTGGGAGCTTCGGGATCCGAAATATTCAAAAATTCTGGAACTGTTCCCCTAGTCGAATGAGCGGTGGACAACTGTTATTTGAAGTAGGCGGTGTGATCCAATAAGTCGGCTGGTTCACAGAATTTTCGCCCGTTTCCGGGTCGTTTTTCGTTGTACTTCCGTCTTCACTGTTCTTACTAGCGAAACTTGCTACCCATGTATCGGCTTTTGAAAATCTGTCAGTGTTTCGTGGTCAATTCGGACACGCTCTTTCCGATTCTGTTATTGGATTTTGCTACGGATCTCATGTTAACAAGTTATTACTCGTTAAATTTACTACCTTGTAATCTGCTATTTCGCTATCAATTTGAGGGTTATTATACAATTCATGCAATATTGGTAGGTATATTTATGTTGAGCACATCATATCCAGCAAGAAACAACTCTCAAGTGGAGGTCTGTGCTTATGGCGATGAGTCATTGCCTCGAAGTCTTCACCGCTATATCGCGCCATCACGCCATAGGATGGAGCAGCACGTAAGGAGCAGGGGTTATAGGCATACGGTCAGGGGTTCGAATCCCTTCACTCACGATATACTCGGAAACTTTTGCAAAAATGGATATAACAATATATTTCCATGAATGGGTTCTAAAAAAGATTGATTTGCTTCATTTTGCAGCTCTCTTCACAAATGATCAGAACATTCAAAAATTGAGTACTTTTCAAGGTTTTTTTCTTTTATATCAAACCATCCTTGAAGTTGTTCTACTATCAGTATTTTATTTTTAGAGTACTTAATTGACATATGTCTTTTTGAGGTTATATAGCGAGTTTACCGCATGTTTTGTGCTCCTCGGTTCGTCAACTTCCTGAAGTACTCGCGGCGCAAAGCTGAATACGTTGACCGCCATCCCGGATCTTTTATCAGTTCGGCAGATTACCTTTTCGGGGTCGAGACTGTCAACTGCTGTGGAAAGGATTGCCAGGAACCAGCCTGCATCAACTGTGCAGTGTGTGAATCTCATACCTGTTCCGTTCAATTCTTTGAAATGTGCCATCAGCGCTCAATAGAGGACTTATTATCCTGAAATTTGTATACTTTTTCCATATGAAGGTTATCACCGCGGCTATCTCGAGCAGTTCTCGTTAAATCCGGGGGTCATATTCGCCAACAACCCGCCGAGGGAAGTCGAAGGGAAGCGGAAGGGATGATACCGCGCGCGGCAGAGGAGCAGATCAACCCATCTTACACCATGTAAGATGGAAATGCAAACTGTGTTACGTATCGATATCACTGTTAAAAGATAAAGATTTCATCGCGATGCGGCCACTCTTCAGCTATGCGATTCCAAAAATTCCGGCGGTCGCAAGGTAAGCCAAGGGAGGCGAGAGGTGGCCGTGGAGCGCGCATTTCGCACTGAAATTTCACCTCATCTACCCTTCGACTCCCCGGCGGGTCATGGCGAATACGACCCTTGGTGTGGATCGACAAGAAGATGTTTTTTCGAAGCGACTTTTAAACGAGATTGCCCTGGTTCAAATCCCAGAAAAAAAATTCGACATTTTCCATGTGGTACCCCCCCCCAATGCAATTTTTGTGTTCGGGGACGAAATTTTTTCTCGTATTTTGGGCTTAAAATGTTTTCAGTGTCTTTCTCATCAAGAAAAATAGCCCTATAGGGTGTTTGGAGTTTTTTAGAAGATTTTTTTGACTGTTTGAAAATGCCACATTTCAGCAAGCATTCTCAAAAAGAGCGCCCGCTAAGCCCTGCCCATTTTTGTTATGGGGACCGCAGCGCTCGGATTCTGTAAGCCTGAGTAACATTTCTGTTCTTGTCACTGTTGTTCTGCTATTCAAATCACTAAGCACTCGTTCGATACTCGAAAATCACAGAAAAATTGTGAATTTCAAAGTAGCAGCTTTAACCATTAACCATAACTTGTTAACTTGAGGTCCGTAGTAAAATCCAAGGAAAGATTTGGAAAGGTTGTATCCGAGTTGACCAAGAAACATTCACAGTCTCTCAAAATCCCATGCATGGCTAGCGAGCAGGAATGAGCGGTATTCCGATTTCCGAGTTCCGATTTCCGGTGGTTTTGGGCCTTCCGATTTCCGAATTCCGATTTCCGAAAAAAAAGCCTGAAAATGTGGAAGAAATCGGAAATATTGACTAGATTAGAAATTTTTACACTTTTCCTGTCAACATCCCTAGGGGGTTATTTCGGGCGCTGAATTCGAATTTGAAGTCCGTTTTATTTTTTCACAAAGCCAGAGGTAACTGTTTTCGCATGAAAATTTTCATTAAAGAAGGACAAGTGCAAGTTTTTTTGGTACGCACAGTCACCAGGGGAGGGTTAAGAATTTCGCTGCACATTTTTCCGATTTCCGATTTCCGAAGTTCAGAAAAAAAAATTTGCCTATCCCTGCTAGCGAGGTTCCCTAATTAAAATAGCCTAAAGCTTACGTTTGTGCGAAACAAAACCAGCCACTTCTTTATCGTGAACACTGCCTTTGACTGCCCCTCGTTCTCTTCTTCGTGTTCCGAACCGAAAAATTTCGAAAAATGACATTTATAATCATAATTTATTTATCTAGCAACTTCAGAGCATCAAACTCCGCAGTTGAGCTATAGAGGGGGACAATGTCTTATCTCAAAACATTGTTTTGTTAATTATCTACAATATTTCTAAAATCTTTTTTTAGTTATTTTTAAAATTTTAAGAAATTAGCCGATTATTCACAAAAGATCTATCACGAAACCTGACTATGATGTTTGGCTCCCTAAAATCGTGGGATATTGAAGATATCGTCATTTTCTGGAAGTTTCCTGGAAATGCGAGTTTCGTCTGGCTGAAACGATTTCGACGCTATAATCAAGCTCCTAAAGAAGCTAAATGCTCAGTAAACTAATACAGTCCGAATGTCCAGAAGGAAGAGAACGAGGGGTGTTCAAAAGTTATTTGGACACTAAATATTTCTTCATTTTTATGTAAAATTTTAGGCGATTCTAAATTTTTTGAGTACTTTTCAACATCATTAGATAGTTGCGTTGTGACGTGTGTACTACTCACCACAGATGTACTTGTGTTTCTGAATGGTATACCACACCTAACCATATGATCGCAGACGATCCAGGGGAAATTACCAACATTTTCATTTTCGGATTTTCTCAAAAGACTAACGAATGACTTGTTGGATAAGCGATCTATTGCAACAATATTGTCTAGAAAACGCCGAAAAACAGATTATAAATAGCCCCTTACTCTCTTAAATCTTGGAAGTGCTACATATGCCCGCCCCACCCCTTCATTGCTGGTTACAAGTGGGCGGGGCGGGCGTAGAACATTAAAATTTTCGTTTTGTATGAAGGTTTCGCGATTTTTTTCAAGCCGTTTTTTCGACACTGTTGTCTTAGTAGACCCCAGAACTTCCAGTGAAACGTCGAAAAAAGTTTTTTATCGTGAACACTGCGCTTAAAAAATCGATGGTAACTTTAGGAAAGAAAACGGATGATAATGGATCTCATGCATGCAGATGATATTCGACACATGAGTAGTGTTTTGAGATTAGTCACAGACAGAGGGTCACTGACGGTGAATCATCTGTGCTACAGAATTTCTAAGGAATTTTAATTAGCATCTATGTACTTATAAAAGTTGTGCTTTTCTGCAAAATGCTCTGTAATATCGTTGTTCTCATTTTCTCCTTCTGTGGTCTCCTAGTCTACGAGGATTGCGTAGGATCATTTATAAGTTCTAGTCGATAGAGAATTGCCACCGTAGTAGACTTCTGGTGTTTCTTCAGGTTATTGGTACACAGGCCATGTTTTGACACGACCTCGGCACTATTTCAAATCCTAACTTGTCTAATCCGGTGTCAAGTCCTGTACTTTAACAGGATTTGACCGGATACAATTGCCTTGAAATAGCATGTCAACGTGTCAAAACGTGATATTTGGCGTGATAGTTAGTGGTGGCAACTTCCTATTCAGTGAAACTTTCCATTGAGTGGTGGCAGCTTCCTATTCACTGAAACTTTCTATTAAGTTTTTGTGTGGTAGTCAATTGGTGGTTTTTTATTCCAAAACCAAAACTAGATACAAATTTGTACCCATTCAGGGCCAAAATTTATCATTACATATCTAATGTTCTAGAAGACAGTCCAATGATCTCTTACAACAATTCCAAACAAAGTTTCATTGCGAATGGCGGAAGTTCTAATTTGGCGCGAGCGGACGCGTCGCCGCAAAATTTGACCAACAGCAGATTGCCCATCTTCGAAAAATGGTCGGCATTTTGGCTTCCACAACGAGATCTGTTACACTAAATGATGGTGGACGTCATCATTCATGCCATGAACGTTTAAGCTTCCCACCCCCCAACGACTTCTCGCTCAAGGTGTCATAACAGAAGTTTCATTTTTTCTTCATCAGGGGATGTACTGGAGTTCTGAAAAACTATTTCCTCAAGGTCGAGAGGAGAATGAAAAGAAGCAGTTTTGAGTTTCGAGTTTCTCTTAATACCCCATGAGGTAGATCAAAAGCGATCAAAAGGTTCATTTTGCCCATTTCAAAAATTGGGGAACTCTCTATGCAAGATTCATTCATCCTGGGGAGGAGGGGGTTATTTCAGGTACTATGTACAAGAATGGGTTTGTTTTTAATTTTTCCGGGTAACTGCCCTAGTTTAAACAAGGTACAAATGTCCTTTACCTACATACAGTACCCTTGCGAGATCTCCCGAAAATTGAAAAATTGACCTTATGTTCGCGTTGAGTGTTCCATACAGCCCGAATGCTCAGGCAGTAACAGCGGTCGGATCGCGGGTGCATGGCGGGCCGAACGACACCTCCTTGATCCGACCACCATCGTCCCGGGGTCAGACCTCAGGCAGAAAATGGTCACTCAACCGGTCACTTTTTGGGTGCAATTCAGTGCAAATCATAGTGACCGGTTGTGTCCCCGACAAGTTTTGGGGGCAGAGCTCGGTTTTCACCACCCGGTCAGCCTAATCCAGATACGAAACACAGTTCCTTGTGACCCGGGCAACCTCTAGCCACTGCACATTGTATCCCCAACCAAACCCGCGCCGTATACGGCGCACAATCTTGCATAGGGTAACTGCGCCGCCGGCTCGAGTGGCCAAAAGGACTTGCACTCGCTCAAGTCCTTGGATCATGAAAGCGACGGGTTCCCATGTGAATCGATAGAGTATGGAAGGAACACACGCTGGATCTCTATCCATAGCTCAATTTTTGTGAGAGGGATCACACTCTTACCGGGTGATGGACCCGAATTAGACTCTAAGTAATCGATAGAGCCCACCCAAGTAGAGGAGGGAGCAGAATCGGGCGCGTTGACACGTCATCACTGGTCTGAGCACCCTCGCACCTCGTCGTCACTGGCCCCCGCTTTTATGCTATTGGTGAGTGACTATGACGTTGCCCAGTTGGGTTCCCATTTCTGCCTCAGACCTTCATGGAGGTATTGCCGGTCTGATCCCAGGACGATTGCGGTCGAACCGCATGGTGAATGCTGTTTGGCCTACCGTTTGCCCGCTGTCCAACTGGCGTTAGATGACGTTTATACTTCCGCCGCCGAGCGGCGCGGCACAGTGTAATTCTGTAATAATGATAGCGATCGATATTATAGGATTGCACAGGGCCGCACCGCTCTGTGGCGGAAGTACAAACAATCTCTCGTAAGTAATATGCGTGTACGAGTTATTATACGCTTACGCAAAAATAGGGCACTAGCGCCCATTCGCCCCCCTGTTCGTTTGCAACACAGAGGACATCAGCGCTAGAGCACCAGGCTAATTGACCTTTAGAACGCTTGGAATGCAACAAATCGTGCGTGGTATATGTCGCGAGTTAGCAGACGTTTAGAACGTGTACGGCTTCATTCGCGAGATCACACTACGGCGTTCACATAGTCCCGGCAAGCCATACTTAGGCGATTCTCGGTCCCGCTCACAAAAATGAAAACGAGTTACTTGTAACATAAAAGGCCGAAAACAAGTTACTTGTAACATATCTGAACCGATGTAAGTTGCTTGCGACTTTTCTCAGGTCATTTAAGTTACATGTAACATATCGGCGAGATATTGCGTGTGGTGCGCATCCCATACGTTACATGTATCTTAAATGGCCTGAGATAAGTCGCTAGTAACTTACATCGGCTCAGATATGTTACAAGGAATTTGTTTTCAATTTCTGAGAGGATACTGTGTGCAGTGCGTCTCCGATATGTTACATGTAACTTAAATGGCACAATATAAGTCGCAAGTAACTTAAATTAGCCGAGAAGATATTTCCAAGGGGGATGTACGACGCACTCGCGGGATCATGCTTACGACTTGCGTTGCTGTTGGTTCAATTACCCAAGTTTGAGGTACTTGATCTCAAACCAGCAGGGAGTTCCCCACACAACATTTTTTTGCTTAGTGTGTGGTCTGAGACGCGCGCTCTGCGTCGCGTGTCGTCCGCGTCACGTGATGGCCACCCATAGTGAAAATATATATGTAAGTTACATGTAACATAAGTGTAACTTACATGCAATATAAATTTAAGTTACATGTAATATAAATGTATGTTACATGTAATATAAATGTAAGTTACTTGAGACATTCAAGTAAGTTACATTTATATTACTAGTAACTTGTTTTGATTTTTCTGAGCGAGCCGCTCCGAATAGGAACTGGAGCTGCCTGACAGTTCGGCTCGTTCTCCCAATCTCCGGGTCACTGCAGTTGCTGTTCGGGCGAACTGGAGCAGCCCGGACAGCAACAGCAGTGGCCCGGAAAACAAGAGCAGTGGCCCGGATAGCAACAGAAGCCGACTCGCAGATTGGGAACACGAGCCGAACTGTCAAGCGGCTCGGGGTCGCTTATCGCCTGAGTACTATACTTGTTATCCGAAGATAAATTTTCGGATAATGCCGATTTAAATTTTCCGGATATTGGTTCGATTCAGATAATGCGTTTTTTCAAATTTTCGGACAATGGATCGCTTCAGATAATGCCATTTTTCTAATGATTCGGATTCGGATATCCGGTCGGATAATTTCAGATAACTTTGGATATTTTCGGAACAAAGTTAAGGAACGGTGAAAAATAAATCAGGTATTCATGGCAAGCATTTGAAAACATCCATAATTGAGCAAACAGTAATACCTCATTGCATTTGCAGCATGTTAACATAAAAAATTCAAGCTTCATATATGTATATTAATAAAAATATGAAAACAACTTTTCGATTACTGTGCTTATCTGGGCCAAATTCCGGTCCACAATTGCGTCTCGACACGCTTTGCGGCCGCACGCGCTCGAGTCAGTCGAGTTTCCAGCGTCAAAGCCTACTCGATATGGCTTTTTTATACAGTTTTCTCCGATTTTGTTTACTTTCCAGTTTCTAAAACCCACCTAGAGTCAACAGATTTGCGGCTGCGGCGCTGGAAACTCTTCCGACTCGAATGCGCGCGGCCGCAAAGCGTGTCGAGACGCAATTGCGGACCGGAATTCGACCCAGATAAGTACAGTACTTTGTCGTCGTTGGAAGGCACAGTATTATCCATGTACTTTTTTTTCAGGACAACTAGCAAATAAAAAGTATGCAAAGCGACTATACAAAAAACATCTACACTGAATAACTAGTCACTTGGTCATATCACTTGACCACGCCCATCTTTCGGCGCCGTAACGGCTCTTCCGATTTTGGAAGGAGGAGGAAAATCCTGGGTTGATGTACTAAACAGAAGGCGGTATGGAAAATTTGCTTGGCCCGTGCAATTTTCACCGATTCTATCCAAAAATTATCCGATTTTATCCGAAACTTTTCCCGACTTTTATCCGATTTTATCCGAAATTTATCCGAATTTTCGACCCTTCGGATAATAGCTCGATTCAGATAATGCCGATTTTAAATTTCCCGGATATTGGTTCGATTCAGATAATGCGTTTTTTTTGATTTTTCGGATATCGGATTATCCGAATCTCGGATATCCGGTCGGATATCCGAAAAGGAGTGCTTCGGATATTCAGTATACTGGGTACGCCTACCGCCTTCCTCCCGAGATCATGAGAGTTTTTTAGCGCTGTCGATTTCACCGATCTCTGAAAGGGAAACAATTGTGGATAATTTTTGTCCTTTTTTTGAGTTTGAACTTTTACTTATCTACCCAGGTGCAATGAGTTATCTTTCAGAATTTCAAATACTTTTTTTTAATTTTCGGCCCAGAGCCTCCGCCTGACAGCTCGGCTCGTTCTCGCCATCTGCGGGTCGGCTTCTGTTGCCGTCCGGGCTCCTACAATTGGCTCGAACAACAACAGCAGTGGCCCGAAGATTGCGAGAACGAGCCGGAGTGTCAGGCGGCTCACAATCCTGTTCGGTGCGCCTCTGGCCCGAGAATCGCCTGAACGTCCCTCCGACAACCCTGAAAAGACCGATTTTTTAAAATTCAGTTTGTGTTTAGGATATTCTTTTGTTAGAGAGTTCGTGGTCAAGAATGGGACTTTCTCCGCACCGCTAGTAAAACGCATCCTTATCGAGTGTAATATATGGACTCTGTGGTTTTTTTTTCTGCACTTCCATGGTAATTTGGGCCCTGTATAGAGCTGGAGACAGTTTTTTTTGGTTTTAAGTGTAATGAAGTTTTGAAAATGCACATATTATTGAAAAAGGGAGTGGTCCCGTAGAGAAACTCATTCATTTAATTGAAACTACGTTGATTCTGTTGTTGTTTAGTTCATCTAAAGATGCAATTAGCATGCGATTGCCGAAGGATATCCAGTAAACAGGAAAACAGGGTAATGGACAGACGTTGGAAACGGATGAATGGAAGATAAGGAAATCACCTACTTAGATTTTTAATTAATTTCAGGCGTGATTTTTTTTTGTTTAAATACTAAAAATACGGTATTTTTCTGAACTCCCCCCCCCCACAGAGAAGGATTAGATCTACTGCCGTAGAAGCACGAAGAACGGGTTTGTCCGCCTCCGCCCACCTCGAGGTGATCGCTATCATCCCAAGGTCATCGTCATCCGTATGTGTGTCCACGAAAAATCTCCCTACATCCATGCATAGAGGAGACATTCACCATATCAGACACACGCACTTATTGCGAAAATGGGCGTGTGTCAACCCGCGGCGGACCAGTGGGCGCGCCCGCCGCAAAATGGGTTCTGTGGCAGATTCCTCTTTATTTCCAACCACTCTCATGGAACCCTATCAATTTTTTTTTCTGAAATTGATATTTTTGATAAGAGATTAATAATAGCAGTTTTTCTCTGTTTTCATTGCTGTGAACAATCATTGACTTCGCTCCTTCCCTGTTCGCTGAATAACCTCCTAAACCGCCCGTTTTTCCTGATTCTACTCGCCGAAGGATGTAGTGTGATGGAGATTCTGAGAGCCATGGTCCAGGTGAGAGGTTCAAATAGTGGGAATATCTCCTGCACTGCAATTTTTTCTCAAAGCCGTCTAAGATTCTTCCGTCTTTATTAAACCTTCCTCGTGCTTCCGTCCTGTTTAGGCTCAGAGCGTTCGCTCACCCTGATCTGCTGAACCATGTCTTACAAGGGAACTGTCTATGGTTAGTGTGCCCATTCCAAATAAAAAATTATTTTTCTAGTATTGTTTTAATAACGTACACATATTGCGAATATACCCTCCTCAGCTGAGTAGCATTACTCTGAAAGGAGTCATAGACGTTTTCCTACTTTATGCGGCACGATAAGGGTACCCACCAGGCAATCCCAGGAAAATGAAAACAAGTTACTTGTAACATAAAAGGTCAAAAACAAGTTACCTGTAGCATATCTAAGCCGATGTAAGTTACTTAAGACTTATCTCAGATCATTTAAGTTACATGCAACATATCGACGGGATACCGCGAGCAGTGCATCTCCGTTATGTTGCAGGTAACATACTTGGCCAAGATAACTCGCAAGTCACTTAAATCGGCTAAGAAGGCGTTCACAAGATGTTTTCCACTTAGTGTTTGTTTTGGGACGCGTGCGGACGCGTTCGCTGATGGCCACCCATGATGAATACACAAATGTAAGTTACAAGTATGGTTAGGTCCGTGGCTTCCTCCCTCTGGAAAAAAAACATTCAAATCTAAACCGCGGCTGGCGCGGGCGGTTTAAGTCTCACCTACGGCTGGCTGTTAATTCCCAATAAACAGCAATAACCAGGTAATTACCAGTCAGCCGCCGGAGAGATTTCAACCGCCAGCGCCACCTGCGGTTTAGGTTTGAATGTTTTTTTCTTAAGGTAACAAGCCACGGACCTAACCATAACATAAGTATAACTTACATGTTATAATAATGTAAGTTACTTGAGACATCCAAGGGAGATACATTTATATTACGAGTAACTTGTTTCCATTTTTTCTGAGATTTTTGGCTTGCTCCGGAATTTTTTTTCTATTTTGTATGTAGGGGTAACTAAGGGAGCTGAACACGAATACAAGATTCATTTGTAGATTTTCTCAAGTTTGGTGAAGATTATGTTGGGCAAGTTACCTTTTTCGATGGCGAAACCTACACGACGAAGACAATGCCCGTTTTTTGGCAAAAAGGTAAGCTTTGGGTCCCTCTAAGAAGACTAAGAACGGAAGTAGGACGAAAAACGGCCAGGCAGTGGGTGAAAAACTCGTGGATTAGCCGACCCATTGGATCAACCCGCGGTCGCCAGAGTTGCCAAAAACCCGAATTTTATTCTCTCGAGCCTGTCACGGTCTCCGAGGACCATAAAATCCATTTTAAGCCCATCTGAACGTTGTTATATTGAGCTACGTTTGTATTTTCCATGAATGGTTGTGCCTTTTTTTATAGATTTTCTGTCGGTTGTTCTCATGAGTAATCCGTGAAGTGCATTTTTTACCTTCTTTGACGAAATGACTGTTCTATTAAAACTGATTTTCCACACAACATTGTCTTCTGAAGAAGTCTCTCTCTCTCTCTTACTTTTTCGTTCATTTCCCGTGTCCTTGCGGTGTTACGGTAGGTTTACGATAATTGGTTTAAATTTCCCGAGTTAGTTTTTTTTCAATCTGTAGTCGTTTTGGTCATATAAAAAGTAGTTGTCCCCGAGTCTACGCTGTGCATTGGCCGAATTCAAGGTATATGCAGAATTACCGTACACTTACCGTAGCTTAAAGGCATCGTACGCGCAGAAAACCGTATATTACTTTTTCATGTTTTTGTGTAGCTTGGCCCCTCTAGTGAACGAAAATGTCGAAGGGACCCATGAAAACTTTCAATTGTAAAGAAAAGTCAATAGGAACACATTGTAAATACGAATTTGAATTTCGCGCCAAAATCATTTTTGAGGTTTTTCTGCTTCTGGAGGCCTCGTCACTATCATTTTCGGAGTTTTTCTGCATGTGGAGTTCGTGCCGTAACTATTTTTCATCTTGCCTTACGGTCGCACCAATGTTCTAGGAAAAAGTGCTAGATGACTGGTGAGAACTGGTGGCGGATCTTCATCTTTGACGCCTTTCAACCTCATTGCGCAACGTTTTTGACGCGCCAAAGTTTACCAGTGTGGTCTACCGGGCTCAGTCATCAAATTGAGCTTGAAAAATGAAAATTGATTTTCAGTGCGAACGATGCATTTAACCTCTCCCACCAACCCGTTGGGTAGTACTAAATTCGGTAAGACAAATAGTATTTCCGGGTTACAAGAAATCGAAGAGAAAAGTTGCTCAAAAAGTCGGTGGCAAGAAATTGAAAATAGACAAAATAAAAAGTGCTGAGAAGAAATTCGAAAAATAATTAAAAGCCAGTCGTGACACAGGACTTTTGACGAACAAAAGGTTTCGTCGGATAAGCCTAAGTACCCTAAAAGTCTGGCTCGTTCTCTCAATCTGCGGTTCGGTTTCCGTTGCTGTCCGGGCCACTGCTGTTGTAGTGTTATGTAACTATCCTTCCCCTGTGAAAGCTGTTTTGGTGGGAGCCTCAGATCATTTTGGTATATTATCCGTTAACGTCCAAATATTGGATTCCATTACAGCTAATTGCTATGAATAATCATTTATCTGTCTATTTATTTCTGAAACTAGTGCATTTCAGTATATTTTTCTCGAATGGACCAAACTACTAGAGTGCGAAGTTCATTGGGGCAGCAACAGACTGCTTCCGCCTCTGAGCGTCAATTAAAACTATAGCATGCCTGAGGCGATTTAATGGAATTTCTCATTATCCATCATCGAGGAACGAAAAAAAGTTGGCTGCTGTATAGTTTTCCAATTCGAAATATGATGATACAACAATAGCATAAAAGTTTACCGCATATGCAGTATGTTCAGCTAAAATTTGAGGAATGTACTATTTCAATCGGATGAATATCACTGTAACACGAACGAAAGGGCTATGAAAACCTACCTATGGAATTTCCCACAGAATTGAGGCCACCGTAAAATGGACTTAGCCGCAGCCTTGACCCGGACGAGAAATTAACATCAGTCATGTTTCTGGTTAGCGCACTGAGAAATGATTAGACAGCCGTCATATTTCGAGGAAATTTTTCGGGGTTTTGCTTGCAAATGCAGTTTTTAGGGTTATTAGTGAATCTACAAAAGCGATTGGCATTGTTAGTATCTCTTAGTCTTCCATAGTGACACTGTGTACTAGCTCGTCCCAAAGTGGTATTTTGTCATAGGTTGAGGAACTGGGCGGGCATTACAGGATTGATCCAAAGGTTCTTGGTGGTTAAGGAAGTAGGGCTCGTCGGGCACATGAATAAGTGCGCCGTGTCGTGTCCGGGACTACCACAGTCCGGGCATGCGTCTGGTCGGCTACTGTCGATCTTGTTGGCGTACTCAGACAAAAAGGAGCTCGACGCCTACTCCGATCCACCCATTTTCCCAGAGACACGCGATAGGCTTGTGCTCGCCCTCCTGACACGAGAGCGTGCTTATCACGGGCGAAGCGTGCTCCCAAAAAAGGCTCGACGCCCAAGACGTTAACTTCCCACTAAAGAATACGACGCGCTTTCCAGCCAGGACTCAGATAACTGCAGTGCCGTCGGTTCAATAACCTAGGTTTGAGGTGCTCGACCTCGCGTGGACGCTGAGGGCCTCGCTCAACCGCTGGCGGCCCCGTTTGGGGCTCGGCGCACTGGCCGCGTTGCGTATTGGCGCTCCGGCCGCGTTGCCTGTCAGTGTGCCGACCGCGCCGCGTGTTGGTGTGCCACCCGCGTTGCGCACTGGTGCGTGTGTATTTTTTGGGAAGAAAAGTATACTCAGAGGAGCTTTTAGCTCGGGCACGAAGCAGCTCCTCGCCCACTATAGTCACTACCGCGCGTGGAGGCCACTGCCGCAGGCGACAAAACTTCGGATTTTGGGCTCCACAGCCACTATCCCGCTGGCGACGCCGGCTTTTCAGCGGGGCGTGGAGCGGGTTTTTGTATAAGTAAGACATAAGCAGAATAGAGTGACCACAGCTCATCGAGGCAAAAGCACTTCTGGCTCGCCTGCCGATTTTAGACTCGGACTTGCAAACCCGAGGTGGCACTTCTCCCAGAATAGGATTCATAGCCGCCTTCTCAAGATATCCTTGAACCAACTGGGTGTGCTCCTCACTCTGAAGACGAAGCCTTTCCATGTTGGAGTCGGCCCATCTCTGTACTGAACCACTCTAAAAAAGTCATAGGCGTTTCCCAAAGCCTTGCGGCGAGGTAAGGATACCCCCATCAGGAAATTTAAGGGTGTTTCGATTTTATTCGGATTTGCTCACTACTTGTATATAAGGGTAATCTAGGATGCTGAACACGAATCTGGAGAGCGGTTGTCGAGAGTCTGGGGTTCACTGTAGGTGTCATTCCATTACGGTGCAAAACCTAACACAATATTTCGAAAATCGGGAAATGTACATCAAATTCGGTATCAGCACCTCGAATAACCTCCGCATAGAAATTTTGAGTAAAATCCGAAACCTTGATCAAACTACCGTATGCCCACCGTAATATACCGCAAGCTGCCGGAAAACGATAAACGGACGTCAGATTTGTGTTGAGCACTCCAAGTGACCTTCAGGGGTCTTTTATACTTCCGCCGCCGAGCGGCGCGGCGAAGTGCAATCCTACAATATCGACCGTGCCGCGCCGCGTGATCAATATTACAAAAATGCACTTCACCGCGCCGCTCGGCAGCGGAAGTATTAACGACCCTTCAGAGAAAAATTTTGAGCAACATCTATCTACCGTAGCATTCACGGAATCGTCGTAAGTCGCGTTTTGGCCTGAAAATGTCCTCCGATGGAAAGCTGTGAACGAAATGAGTCTAACACGTTGAAAAACCGACAAGTAAACCTGCGATTTGTGATCGCCAACACCTCTTCATCTTCCCTCTATACTGTCTCAACAACGTGTATGCCTTCCTCGGATTCTCCTCCTCCCAAGCCTTCTCAAGCGGCGATTCTCATTCGCGGTCACTTCGAAGCTGCCGACGCAACTTCCTCCTCAAACGCTTCTGCTCCACGAAGTTTCCTGCAGTTCGGAGAGCATATACCGTGTTGTAAGTGGACGTTGTTTTCTCTTAGACGTAGGCGAACTTCTTCTTGGGCTGTAAAACCGGGGGTGTCTCTTTCGAAGCGTCGTGGATGCACTTGACAAAAGAATCCGCGTCGCAAAGTTCTCAGAAAATCGCCGCATTCAATGCGTGTTGAATATGCATTCAACTCGAGTGACCACACGCATCGAAAGGTTCTATCGCAGGGGCGCGTGCTTCAAAGAGCAGCACGTACTGCAAAAATTTGATTGCAGGAGCACGTGCCGCAGAATTTATTCGCAGGAGTGTGTGCTGCGAGGTAGTCCAGCGCTATCGTAGCAGCGCACCGACACGCGAGGCGGCCTGCCCAGCGATATGCGACGCGGCCAGCTCGCCGAGCACTATCTGGGGTCGCCAGCGCTTTGCCGAGGCCAACTGAGGCTGTACGGGTCAAGTACTACAAATTTGGGTAATTAAACCGGCGACGCTCCCAACATCTTAGTTGCTCCTCAAGAGTGCGTCGTATACTTTTTTTTTGATCGTTTTGCCTTTGTGTTCAATGTATATCATGCACGTATTGAACGCCTTATTTGTTGGAGCACGTGCTCTAATTCGAAGCACAATAGGAGCACGTGCTCCTCTAGCAGCACGTTCCTGAGTGTGCTCGAAACAGCCTTGTCTTCGAGTTGAATGCATATTCGACACGCATTGAATGCAGTGATTGCCTGAGTTTCTTCTTAGTCCGTACTCCAATAGGAATAGAAACGCGTTGTCGGAATTTCTGTCTGCATTTTTCATCTATGAGGCTTGCCATGTTCTCTAAAAAACTGAGTTCCTCGCTTCTCTTACCTCTGTACAGCCGGCATACTTTGAGTAGGTTTCTAGGGTTCTGCTTAGGCTAGATGTTGAAAAATCTTTTTTTTTTCAAAGGGTGTTTTCTTTGCTTTCATGATAGTACAGAAAAGCGGAAACCCCGTCTTCTTATTAGACGGGAGCTGCTTTAACTTGCCGGTTTGCACGCTGCACTTGGTTATCTACAAGCTTGACGAGTTTATTTGAAAGTGTTCATTAGGCTACGATAGCTGCACAGAAATTCGATCTCCTCCTACCTGAGACATACAAATTGTGCAGGATTATTTGAGTAACATCGCAATTAGACGTGCTCATACTGGCGAGGGATGGCTTCTTTTTTCTGTATACGTTCTTCAAGCTTCGAGATATCTAGTTTTCCAGCTGACGTTCCAAGTTCTGTCCGATAAACTGTCGACCCACGCGGTCGGCGTGCGTGCCGCGACCTTAAAGGCAGTGTTCACGATAGAAGTCGTTATTCTGTTTTTCCGCCTATCTTGAAAACGGTCCCATGCTGATTTTATTGATGTCCCTGGAATTGTACAAGACCCCTTGGAAACGGAGTTATGGGCTCTCAAAGTTCAGCTAAGGAAGCATTGTGGACGTGTTGTCCGAGGCTTGTAACTCCCGTTTTTTGCAGCCTATGTGAGCTAGCTGACCTAAGTAAACAGAGACGTTGAGAATGAAGGGAAGAACGGGGCTTTTGATCGGAAACCATCGCTCATCTAACCACGAATTAACGGCAACTGTTACAGGACGAGGGCGGAGTGGCCCAATGGGTTGACTGGCCCACGAGATTTTCACCCACTTACCGGCCGTTTTTCGTCGCACTTCCGTATTAATCTTCTTAGAGGGACCGAAAGCTTACGCGTTAGCCAAAAAAACGTGCAACCTTTTTCTTCGTGAACACTGCGCCTTTTCACCACCAGCCTCCTCACGGCTGCATACAGCTGACTGGGATATTGTTTACTTTTCGTTCAATTTAACTCCAATATTCTTACTGTTCGACTCACAAGCTTGAAAAACGCCCTTGCGACAGCTGCTCGGCACGCACGCTGACCGCGTGAGCGGACAGTCTCATTCGAACGGACATTACCCATGGTGTTAGTTGACGGAAGACATTAGGTTATAGTAACTGTTCAGTAATGTGACCTGTCCTCAAATCAGTCGTCAAATCAGATTCGGAGGCTACTACACATGGTTGTGTGACCAATTCAATCAAACGGGTCTGAAAAACGAATCGGAATTTCAAGCTGGTTATCGTACAACTACCGTAACACGCCGGAAATGCGCAGTGTGCGGAAAAAAGATCGCCTGGAGAGATTTTCCCACTGCAAGGTTAGAAAAAGCTTTGCAATATTTCTTAGTGAAACTTTTTCTCCTATGTCACACACTCTTCGCTAAGTTCCTGCTCCGGTCAAGATGTTTGCGAGCGAAGTCGCGGTAACAGACCACCATATTCCTACCGCAATATTTTGTGTGGGTTCTGGGAAGAAAACTCGAGAAACCCATATGCACGGGTCTGTGTGTCGGTTGTGGCACCATATTGTCGATCTGCAATATGCTGGCGCAGACTCGGTGCATAAGACACAAGCTACGTGCACCAAGTTTGCGTCAGCATATTGTGCAACGACGAAATGAAACCACAGCTGACCGTGTTGAGTTTACGTAAGAAAGTATTCTTCCGTAACGAAGTTCCCCAGCGGTTTTTAACACTTAATGAGACCGCGTGTCCACACTGCGCACCCACGCCATAAAACTTCTAATATTTTTTATATTCCTATGGCGTGGAGTCTTTCTTAGTTACGGATAGGTTCTCTATAATGTAACCTATTTACACTCACAGTAGTCAAGCACTTTGAATGTTCCTAGTAATTTTGCAAGCATCTTCGGAACTGGCTTTTTTCGATTTTTCGAGCTTCTTTGGCCGGATAGAAATTGTTTCAAACTTGGCTAAGAAGGGTTATCAATGATGCTCATTACGGAACTGATGTTCTACAGTTGATTGTCGAAGTAGTAGTGCCACCTATTTGAGATAACTGTAGTAGGTCATCGTTTCAAATTTCGCTGCCTTGACCCCGAGTGTTATTCGAGTTGCTGCACAAGATTCTGGTGTTTACTCTTCAATTTTTAATGAAATTTCTTTCAAGTGCGGTATATTAGCCATCGGTCAACTTTGTTTAAAATTTCGCTAATCTTCGAGTGGAGGGTAATTTGGGGACTACGGGGTATATTTGGAGGCGCTGAACAATGAAGCGGTGTTAGTTTCACAGTTTTTCGCAGTTTTCTAAAGCTTCGCTGGCGTCTGCCATTCGTTATCCGTTTGCAAACGTTTCAGGTTTTGGTGCGACTTCGCTCGTGTGGTCATTGGGGTGGAGGAGGGGTGCTGATCATGAATCTGATTCCCATTTTGAGATTTCTGATAAAATTTCTGTCGGTCGCATCAGACAACTTCGAAGATCAAAGTATCTGAGTCCGTCGAAAGTTCTACAATTTCAAATTTTCAATACTCTGGATCGGCCTAGCACGGCTCAATCCTAACCATTAGCTGTTTTTGAAGAAAATTCTAGGAGTCGACACACAAACGCTTATTTCCTTACCAGCCTTGTGCATGTAAAGCTGAAATAGCTTTCAAAATAAAAAAAGCACGTCCGCCAAAAAGCGGTGGGTCATTGCTTCACCATGGCCTTACCTCAGATCTCTGTGGAGCGACATACTCTCAGGTGGAGTGGAAACGGAAAACCGGTTGTCTAAGTAAGAAAGCCTGCTCCGATCAAAATGGTTCCCAGCGGACCGCGTGTCCACACTTTTCACCCACGGAAACGATTAGCCGTGGAGCGCGCCGGTCGGCTGTGGAAATTCGCCGTGGAGCAGGCGGTCTCTTCAGTGTTATCAAGTCAGTCGCGATGCGGCCGTACCCTAACCGTAGTCGTTCGTAGGCTGACGTCGTCAATGGCCTCGCGCTCTTTTCTAAAGGTTCCTAACATCTAACATTGAAATATTCCGTATCCGTGCTTACATATCTCCAGATATCCTAATATCCTTTCCAGCCCAAATCATTAACAGTCCGTGACGCTTTCAGAATTAATTAAATTGTTGAAAGAACGTCTAAAGAACGACACCAAAGCTTCTTGATGAGAAAAAAGTAAGAAAGTTTCTCACACATACTGCATCTTTGAACCCGAATTTTTTTCTTGAATCTCGGACCCGCACTTCAATTGAACCCCGGTTGTTTTTAACCGTGAGTGTATAATAACTCATAGGCGCGTATTACTCGTGATGCCGGTCGGACCGAGGGCAAAAGGCGGGCCGAACAGCACCTACAGCTCGATTCGACCGCCATCGTCCCGGAATCAGCTCGGCATAATGTATCTCCATGGCGGGATGATCACGGGACAATGGCGGTTGATAGGTACATTGGTGGGTGTTGTTCGGGCCGGAACGGTGTTACTGTCTGACAAGGGAACCACAATAAGTCATAGTGGCCATTCAAATGAAATTTACTTTTCTAGGATCATTTTCGGACGAAAAGCCCAAATATTCCTATCGCAGCTGCCTAGACCCACTCTGAGAAAAGTTATGAGCGTTTTTTTTGAAGCTTCGCGGCAAAGTAAGGGTACGTACCCCCATGAAATTTTTAAGGTGTTTTCAAATTTGTCTTCGGATTCTGCTAAAAACATGTGTCTAGAGGTAATCTGGGGTGCGAAACACGATTCTGGGGTTCTCTTGCCCAAATTTCAAGGTTTACTGTAGGTTACGGTAGGTAACATGCCATTTAGGAGGCAAAACCTACCTCATTATTACGATAATTGACAAATGAACATCAAATTCGTATTCAGCACCACAAATAACCCCCACATTGAAAATTTGAGACAAATCTAAGACTTTGACCAAACTACCGTATACCTACCGTAATCTACCGTAAGCTGCCAAAAATCGATAAACCGACATCAGATTCGTGTTCAGCACTCCAAATAACTTTCAGAGAAACAATTTGAGCATATTCTATAGAAGCACTCCGGAAATCATCAAAAGCCGCGATTTGCCATCAGATTCCCCCCCGATGGGAATCTGTGAACGAATACAGCCGAAAACTTCGGAAAAACGATAAGTGAACCTCAGATTTGTGATCAGCACCCCAAATAACCTTCCAGAGCGAATTTTTAGTGAGATCTGGAATATTTTTCTAAAACGCTTCGAGAGCCCTCTAATTGGTATGAATAAACGCCCAACCGAAAATACGTACAAGTCCAAAACGCTGTTACTCTGCGCAAAGTTTGGAAAATGTTCCTTCAACCTAACTTTGCTTAGTGGGGTAGTTTTGGGCGCTGAACACGATTATGAGGTCCGCTTCCGGATTTTCTTGAAAAGTAATGCGCTTTTTGGAGGGTACAATAGGTACGAAAATGAGAGAAAAGGTACCTATAACTCTCTTCAGAGTGGGTCTAGGCAGCTGCGATGGGCATATTCGGCCTTTTCGTCTGAAAATGGTACTAGAAAAGTACATTCCGATTGGATTGGTCACTATGACTTATTGTGGTTCCCTTGTGAGTCGGACCCATTCCCTTTCCCAATATTTTGTTTCTAGATCAGGATTTTAATTATTCCCTCTGCGGATTTACATTTTCTGCGAAATTCTCACCTACCCCCTAATGTCGCTGTACAAAGGCCACGTGACCATGCTTGGCTGTTCACATGTCAGAATCCCTGGGAAGGATGTGATCGTGGGCAACCCCCGGGGGCAAGTTTTCTCCCGGCAACTATTAATAGAGTAAATGAGTGATTATTTTGTGATTGTTTTGTTTTGTTATGCTTTGAAGGGCGTTCCGAAACCAGTTGGTCACGCCACTGTATGGCACATAGATCACTTTACATTGTTTTGTTATGAGGAGTAAACATTGACTTATGGCGACACATAACTTGTATACTGATATAGTAGTAAACAGTAGTGATTCGAGATTTTGTCACCGTAGATCCTGACCCCTTCACCGCCATCCAGTCTACTACTGGGTGCGCTATCAATCACTTTACATACATCTGAAAGTTCTCCCAGGAATTCCCGCAAATCGAGCGATGGACAAACCCAAGGTCGTTAAGTCGCCAGAATTTATCGAATTCCGGTGAAAAACACTAGAGGTTTTTCCCTGATGATTTGAATTATCACTGGAAGACAGGTTTCGTTACACAACATCATCTGTGCGAATGGGCTGTTTTGGAAGTTTCCGCAATTAAGAAGGTTTTGAAAACTCCCACTCACAAAGGAGTGTGCAGATCGGGTCTTCAAAAATACTCAGGAAAAATGAAAACAAGTGACTTGCAATATAAATGCGAGTTACTTTAATGTCCCAAGTAACTTGCTTTGCGGGTATATTACATGTAAAATACATTTACAATACATGGAAGCTACTTTTATATCCCACGTAACTTGATTTTATATAACATGTAAGTTACACCAAAGTATTCACCATGGGTGGTCATCACGCAACGTGTCCACGCGCGGCCCTGCCAAAACGCAAAGCAAGAAACGCTCTTTGGGGTTTTCTCTGACATTCCGGTTTCCAGTACCGCAGACTTGGGTAATTGAGCCGACAGCGACGCTTGTTCTAAGACTGATCTCAGAAGTGCGTCGTACACTCTCCTGGGAAATGCCTTCTCGGCCGGTTTAGTTTACTTGCGAATTATCTTGGACAAGCAACTTACATGCAACGTATCGGAGGCACGCTGCACGCGGCATCTCGTCTATATGTTTTACGTAACTTAAATGGGCTTATACAAGTCGCAAGTAGCTTACATCGGTTTAGATGTGTTACAAGTAACTTGTTTTCGGCCATTTGTGTTACAAGTAGCTTGTTTTCTCTATTTTCAGTACCCATATGACCATGTTTTTATGATCCACTCTACAGAAAAATCAAAACAAGCTGCGTTAAGCATAAAAGGCCGAAAACAAGTTACATCTAAGCCGATGTAAGTTACTTGCAACTTATCTAAAGTCCTTTAAGTTACACGCAACATATCGACGGGATACCATGTGCAGTGCGCCTCCGATATGTTACATGTAACATAAATGGCACGGAATAAGTCGCAAGTAACTTAAATTGGACAGGAGGCATTTCCAAGGTTGGTATTCGACGCACTTTCGGGGTCAGTCCTAGGACTGGCGATTACTATCTGTTCAAATACCCTTGAGGTCCTTGACCCCACACTAACAGGGAAGACCCCTACTGCGTTATTCGCGTAGCATGTGGTGTGGGAAACGTGCGGATGTGTTCTATGCGTCGCGTGTCGTCTGCGTCGCGTGATGGCCACCCATGGTGAATTTATAAATGTAAGTTACATGTAACATGGGTGTAACTTGTATGTAATATAAATTCAAGTTACATGTTATATAAATGTAAGTTACTTGAGACATTGAAGTTAGTTGCATTTATATTGCAAGTATTTTTTTCATTTTTCTGAGATACTCCTTCAAAAATGCCTTCCCTCAACTTGAGCTAACTTTAAAACCGTGCAAAACAAGGTGCTTGTGACGTATCTTGGCCGAATCAAGTCACTTGCGAGATATCTCGGCCAAGTGAGTTACCGGAGATGCACTGCATGCTGTATCCCGTCGATATGTTGCATGTTACTTAAATGATCTGGTATAAGTTGCAAATAGCTCACATCGGCTTAGGTGTGTTACAAGCAACTTGTTTTCGGACTTTTATGTTACAAGTAACTTATATGTTACAAGTGACCATGTTTCTATGATCCACTGCCTCCCAGGTATTCGTGAAGCTGTACTTAGACGTTTCAAAAATGTCAACTGCAATGCAGCAATTATGAAACGCTGAAAAAAACCTGTCAAATTTTGCCCCAAAAAGTATCAAGGCTTGCAAACGAAGGATGTTAGTGACGCCGTCGGTATCGATCGCGCCGTAAATCATGGTGTGACGCGGTAAATTGTACGTAATTGCGCCCGTTACATGCGGTCAAGAAGATTGACTCATATGATGGGCATGAGATCAGCTGAAATTACTCAGTGCAGGGTAGGATTTTTAAGAGAGCTGCTACGTTAAAATAACCTAGTAACGAATCGCCGGAAAGTATTGAATGTGGTTTGTTTTTGGTGCAGTATTTGGAGTCCTTCCGTGCCGGTATTTGGGAAACTCAAATCAGCATACCCTTTAAAAGACTACTAATTCACCAAAATTCACTATCTATCCATCTAGGAGGGAGGGTTCGTAACGATTTTCCACACCTTTGGAAAGTTTTGGTTACGAATCGAAATGGAGGTCAGATACATCGCCCGCTGGACCCGAGTCAAAATTCATGCAACTACTCGGGCGATTCTCGGCTCCGAGCCGCTCACCGCACAGGAATCGGAGCCGCCGGACAGCCCGGATCGTTGTCCCGATCTCCGCGCCGCTCTTGTTGCTGTTTGGGTGGACTGGAGCAGCCCTGACAGCAACAGCAGTGGTTCGGTCAGCAACAGAAGCCGACCCGGTGATGGGGAGAACGAGCCGGATTGTCAGGCTGCTTGAGGCTGAGAATCGCCTCAGAAGTTTTCGAAAGACCCGTTTTTGGTTGCACTTGCGGATATTTCGAAAGGACGCAGCGAAAAGGACAGGACCACTGCCACTATCGGGGGTCCACACTGTGTTGCAACACCCCAAATGGAACAGCTGTATTGGAAAAGTGCTGAAGAAAGTCGCGCCAAGAGTCGTATTGCAGGACCGAACCGGGTAAGCTCTGGCAAAGCCCACCAGCTGAGCCATTTCCTGGCCGGAACTCGCCAAAGCACCACACAGATAAGAAAAAACATGAATCATTATTAGAAGGAGGTGAGGGTTAGAGGAGGGCTGTAGGGGAGGTTTTGATAGGAGAATAAACCAGCGGCAAGCCACCAGCCTTTCATTGTGTTGGTTGACCCTGTACACGAAAAAACACGAGTCTCGAACCAGTTTTGCCTACAAGACGTGACGCGCGCGACGGAAATCCGCTACATTTGCGTGGCTGGTCTCTTCAGGAAGCCTAAGGTGATAACGCTCCAGCGACCACCTGAACAAGGCCGACTCGTCCGCGGCCCTTCCTTTTTCGTGTACTGGGACCACAAGCCGTATTTTGAGTGTATCCAAAGTTCCAGTCCGCACCAAGGTGTCGTACTCAAAACTGCGTACGTTCATGAAACACACCGCGAATCGCTTAAAATTTTTGAGCCGTCGGAGGGTAGCGATGCTCCTATGGTGGCAGAATCTTTGAGTCAATCTTGGTGGAAAGCCAGGGTCAAGTACAGCGTTGATTCTGCTTCCTCAGAAGTTAAAATCCATTCACAAAAGCTTTTTTGCTGTTGCTAACCCCTCCCCGTCTGCCAGTCGGCTATTACCCACTCAGGCGATTTGCAACTCTGAACCGCACCGAAGAGGAATCGAAGCCGGCTGACAGTTTGGCTCGTTTTCCCAATCTCCGGGCCACTGCTGTTGCTGTCCGGGCGAACTGTGGAAGCTCGGACAGCAGCAGCGGTGGGCCGGACAGCAACAAAAGCACACTTCAAGATTGGGAGAACGAGAAGAACTGTCAAACGGCTTCTCTGAGAGTTTTGGTCGGAAATAGCCGCGAAATAGCCGCGAAATGCCTGCTTGCCGCGTAATAGCCGCGAAATAGCCGCCAAACAACACTCGCCACGAAATAGCCGAAAAGTAACGTTCTCCAGCTAAGAATACGAGACATTCCAAAGGCATGATTCAGATGTCAGCTCCTCCGACGATTCATTCACCCAAGCTTGAGGTACGTGGACCTCGCTAAGCCTCTGGAGACCCCGCGCACCGCTGTCGGCCCTGGATGGCGGCTCGGCGATCCGGCGACGGTCGCGTCTTGGCTACTTTTGGTTACTTCTCGTTATTTCTCGGCTAATCTCGGCCATTCCTTGTCCGTTCTGTGGAAAGCCGACAAATAGCCGCGAGAGAGTCGAGAAATAGCCCACCAGGAGCCACTGCGGAGCCTGGTGGGCTATTTCTCGGCTTTTTCGCGGTTATTTCTCGGCTAAAATATTTAGAGTTGGGGCTGAAATTCACTTGATCAGTTTACCATATGGGCCAGCATAAAATCTAATAGAATTTGTCAAAAAACATACTTAGACGATTCTCGGCCTTGAGCCTCCCCGAACAGGAATCGGAGCCGCATGGCAGTTTGGTTTAATTCTCCATCTCCGGGCCACGGCTACTGCTGTCCACGCTTCTCCGTTTTGGCTGAACAGCAACAGCATCGGCTCGGACAGCAACAGGACCGGGTTAGCAGATTGGCAGAACGAGCCGAACTGTCAGGCGGCTTGGGGCTGAGAATCGCCTCAGTATAGGCCTCTGCTTAGTCTGGCGGCAACCGTCGCGCCGCTACGCTAAGGATTAAAGGGCGATCATGGAGCTGCGTAGCCGCCCTCTACCCTTTATCGTGGCGGCGCGACTTTTGTCGCTCGACTATGTATAGAACGTATGGCTACAATTCGCCATAGCCTTTTTGAACAAAAAAAAGCAGCGAATTCATTTTGCCTCCCTTCCGGCTCTGGAACCACCTATGGAAAGGGAAGTTTGCCCAGTTGCCTGGAACTATCGCGAGTTTCCTAAGCAGTAAGTCATATGATTGCCCACTGCTATGACCATCAATAGGATATTCGACCTTCAGAAGGGCAAATGCACCCACTGTTGACAGACATGTAGTTCAGACACGGAACTGGAGCGAAGAATGCACTAGCGGCTATAAGTGCCAGTCACACATAACCATCAGTACGGTATTCGACGAACCATTTTGGTCTTGTATGGACATACAGTGCGTTCCGAAATGATAGGCTCACCCTTGAAAACCGAGGTTTTCAAAACGCTTCACAGTTTGGCGATCCACACTGCTCACTATTGGATTCAGCAGTGCAAGAAACTTGTGTATACTCAACCTCATGAATACTCCACGATTTTGGACAATTTTAAGATAAATTTTCGGTTCAGAAATGATAGGCTCACCCTGTAAAAATTCAAACTTCTTACTTCGAAAAATTTCCCGTTGCAAGTTCATTACATATAATTGACGTAGGTACATGGTACATTGTTGTTGCTACTATGGGACGTGGTACTGCTCTTACTACTTCTGAAGAACCCCAGATTCGTGCTCTCGCCTCTGTTGGACGGAGTCAGCGAAGAATAGCGGCCCAAATCGGACGTTCGCAACACTGTGTCGGGCAGTTTCTTAGAGATCCGGCTTCTTATGGAAGGGCGAAGTCTACCGGACGCCCTAAGAAGGTCACCAGTCAGGCTGCCCGAAGGATCAGTCGCCTATGTTCCAACAGAACGCTGTCGCTGAATCAAGTCAGGTCTGAATTACCGCTTGATGTTTGGAAAACAACTGTCTGGGACACCTTAAACGGCAATGAAAACATCGTCCGCCAAGTTATGAAGGAAGCCCCATCAGTGTCCGCCATTCATAAAGAAGCTCGACTGGAATTTGCAAGAAAGAACAAGGCAACCGATTGGACAAAGGTAAGGCGATCTCCCATAAGCCAAGAAAACTTGAAAAATGAGCTTAAAATTGTTTAGGTTATTTTCTACGACGGGAAAAAAATTTAATCTTGATGGTCCTTATGTAGCTCGGTACTACTGGAGGGTTCTCCGTAAGAATCCGTTGATCTTTAGCAGGAGGAATTTAGGTGGCGGCTCGCTGATGTGTTGGGGATCATTCTGCAGCGAAGGTGTTTTGGAGATGGCCTTCACTTCCTGTCGGATGAACTCGGAGGAATACCAGGAAACTCTAAGGACACATCTACTGCCGTTCTTTTCTGGAATACGTCGTCAGCGCTTCACTTTCCAGCAGGATAACACTGCAGTACATGTGTCGAGGTCTAAAAAATCCTGGTCGGAGCAGCAGCGAATTCGTGTGATGGAATGGCCTGCGTGCAGTCTGATACCCCATAGAGAATACCCGGGGCATAATTGTATGCCAGGTTTATGTGAACAACAAACAGTATGGCACTGTAGATGAGCTTAAAGCTGCTGTTCTCAAAGCCAGGACCAACCTTGATGAGAATGTCATATCAAATTTGATCCTTTTTATGCATAAGAGAATTTTCGAGGTCATCGCTAACGGTGGTAGATCTAGTTATATCATACTAGATTTTATGATTTGTTCACGTTTTGTTCAATAAATATTTGTTTTGGCAGGGTGAGCCTATCATTTCTGAGCCGTGAAATAACCGAAAAATCACCTTCAAACTGTTCAAAATCGTGGAGTACTCAAAAGGCCGAGTAAACACAGGTTTTTCGCACTGCTGAATTCAATGGTAAACAGTATGGATCGCCAAACTGTGAAGCGTTTAGAAAACCTTGATTTTCAAGGGTGAGCCTATCTTTTCTGAACGCACTGTATCAGGCAATCAAGCATGAAGTGGTCGTTAATATGGCTCAATTAGTTCCTTTAGACAGATTTGGGTGATTCAGCTTGTCCCCAAAGTCACCTGAACTGTTGCTTTCTCGGCCAATTCTCCGAATCATGCCGCTGGTGACGCTCGGTTTAGCGAACTGTTGTCTCCATGTGTAAAGCGGTTCAAGTGATTCACCATATCGCTCCACCCACAGTATGATGATGTTCCAGGGGTTTTCCGTTGACTGGACTGCTTCCGACTTCTACCTACATATATGTATATCGCAGAGCCGGCGATGCGTCTCTACTTTTCCGCTATCATCAACCAAGTCGAGGATTTTGTTTCCGCAAAAGGACACCTTGATTGGAAATGAGACATCGCATTAATCACGTCTTGTACTCGGCCGCAGCCACTCATCTAGTTTGCACGTAGACCAAATTTTGCGCACGCCTACGAATCTCGATTTTGCAGGAGTTTATTGCCTCCATAAACGTTCCAGACCTGTTTGGGGGAGGACCAGACCCAAAAGTGTCCTTTTGTGTGCACTTTTCAGAATGCAGTTCCCTTAGTTTGTGCTCAGTTGCAGATCAGGTGCAACTTCCGATTGTGATGCTCATTCTTGCTTTCAGCTGTAGTACATATATGTAGAATTAGGGATGAATTTGTTTTGACTGCCCAGATTGTGAAACAATTGCTCAACTTTCAGGGTAACTTCCACAAAATCACACTTTCCATGCTGTCAACAGCAGGATCCCAACTTTCATGTTTAGGTCCACGTTACCTACGCGATATCCGAAATTCGATCAATTTTCGTGTTGGGGTTTAGCCGTCAGCCCTACTCTGTTTCTATGCGCGTAGTCGAAACGGTTCCTGCCCTCGGTCGGTACTACTCTTAGAGAAAGTGCCGCTGCGGCACTATCACGGAGCCGTAGCGGCACCATCGTGGAGCCACTGCGTCTCTATCACGAAGCCGTAGCGGCACTATCGCGGAGCCGCCGCGGGACTACCGCGGAGCCGTAGCGGCGAAGTATCTCATATCAAGCTATTTTGGACTTATAGTACAACTAGGGGGGGGGGCTAACAGCAAAAATATGGATCTGCGGTTGTTACGTCTTCTGTCTGATAAGGATAGAGCTTACCATCGTTTTCGCGCCCGAGGAGAAACTTCAAACTTGGGTAGTTAAACCAGCGAGGTTTTCGTTTCACCACACAGGACAGTACATCTTACTGAAGGCGGGTCCGCTGCTGCATCTTCGTGGAGCAGGCGCGGTTCTAACACGGAGCCGCCGCGGTACTATCGCGGCACACTCTGGGCTCGCAAATTTTCTCAGAGTAAGGGCAAAAACTTGCGCGCGGTCAGTCCTATTTTCTGTCCGAGTTGTGAGGGCCAAACGCGACTTTTGACGATTTCCGGCTCGCTGGAATAGACGTGGCTCCAATTTATTCTGTGGATCTAATCGGAGTAACCTGTTTATCGATTTTTGATAGATTACTGTAGGTTACGGTGGGTATTATGTACGTCCGGATCGCACCGCCGTTCAGTCCGTAAAGTGCGCGCTGATTGCGAATCCGTGCTGCGGCGCGGTTGCGAGTATCCTCAGACAGGGATGTGGGACCCGGGCACCAAAGGCGAAAAGCGCCCGGGTGGTGCCCCATCCTTGGCTGAGGATGCTCGCAACCGCGCCGCAGCACGATTTCGCAATCAGCGTGCTCTTTGCGGACTGAAAGGCAGTGCGGAGGTGAACTCTACGTGCATAATACCCACCGTAACCTACTGTAATCTATAAAAAATCGATAAACAGGTCACTCCGACTAGCTCCACAGAATAATTTTGGGCCACGTCTATTCCAGCGAGCCGGAAATCGTCGAAAGTCGCGTTTGGCCCTCACAACTCGTATAGGAAATAGGACTGATTTCTGATATATTACGTAGGATGTGACAGTTATTCGGTGGAATACCCACTGTTCTCTTTAGTCAACCTCAGAATCTTGACAAACGGACCCCAGATTCATGTTCAGCACCTTAAATTACTCCTCATCCCCACATGTTTTGGGGCCAGCTTTGAAATATTCTTTCCTGGGCACCCTAGAATTCCGACTTTTGCGAAGCCGCGTAGCTTTGGCAACGCCTATAACCCCGTCTAAGGCTGGTTATATGACTGCTAAACCGGGGATATCAGCAGGGTTTGGTTGGAAACGTTTGCGAACCAGCGATTCATCATCACTATGTTTGGTCAGGACTGGGCTAGACCTGGGTCCCATGTAACCGCACCTCCGAGGTGGTGGTTAGATTCGGTTCGGTCCCAGCTGGGGCAGCTAACCAAACCAAACCCTGCCGGGACGCACTCAGAAAAATCAAAACAAGTTACTTGTGATATAAATGTAACTTACTTGAATGTCTCAACTAACTTACATTTATATTACATGTAACATACATTTATATTGCATGTAACTCTAACTTATATTACATGTAAATTACACTTATGTTACATGTAAGTTACATTTGAATTTTCACTATAAGTGGCTATCACGTGACGCAGACGACACGCGACGCAGAGAGCGCGCCCCAGACCACACACTACGCAAAAATATGCTGTGCAGGGCCTTCTCTGCTGATGTGGGGTCAAGTACTTCAAACTTGGGTAACTGAACCAACAGCAACGCCACTCTTAAAGCTGACCCCGCGAGTGCGTCGTACATCAGCCTTGGAAATATCTTCTTGGCCGATTTAAGTTACTTGCGACTTATATTGTGCCATTTAGGTTACATGTAACCTCGCCGATATGTTACATGTAACCTAAATGACCTGAGATAAGTCGCAAGTAACTTACATCGGCTCAGATATGTTACAAGTAACGTGTTTTCGGCCTTTTATGTTACAAGTAACTTGTTTTCATTTTTCTGAGTATACTCTCAGAAAATGAAAACAAGTTACTTGCAACATATCTAACCTGATGTAAGTTACTTGCGACTTAACTCAAGTCATTTAAGTTACATGTAACATATCGAAGGCGCAGCGCGCGCAGTATCCCACCGATATGTTACATGTAACTTAAATGACCTGAGATAAGTCGCAAGTAACTTACATCGGCTCGGATATGTTACAAGTAACTTGTTTTCATTTTTCTGTGCAATGCGTTCACGAATCCCAGACCAGAGTGATTCCATGCAGAACCGGGTGAATATTCGGATCTAACGTTCAATATTAGTTCTAGAAATATAGTTGTTCTGGACTAACCCCTATCGCCAAAGTAATTTACCTTATTAGCGTCACCCGGTTGACTTTAGTACAAGCATATACCCATTGACTAACTCATCGGCTAAATCTCGTTTCCCATCCAGATTGGTCGCTTTGATTTGCACGTGGGTGAGTTACGGCCCACATGTGCCACATTTCATTTTGCAGGATTTTAATGTTCTCTAAAAGTCTGCCATTTGTTCACCACAATAACAAACTGCCTGATGCTCGTCATCAGACGTCCGCTTCTCGAGCTCCCCCCACTGTGCCTCAGATTGAGATTCATATCGCAAACATCAAAGTCAAGTCACCTCAAAATGCATCCTATTTCATTTTTTGCCATTTTTTTCTGTTTTCTGTTTTCTGTAAAAATAGGCGAAAATTGTACAGAAAACAGAAAAAACGTGTTCCGCGATTTGCAGCTGGACTGTTTTTTTGGATTTTTCGAAGCTAAGCCGAAAGGGTGAGGATGTACTTCACCCAGGCTCTCTGCAGTTGTACCACGCTAGACACTTTTATCTCTCTGTAGTGGTTATCCATTAGGGCACGTTTGGCGTGGTGGGAAGGAACGGTGCTGTTCGCTGTACACGGTCGGGTTCGATCCTCGCCGAGGTGAACCAAACCAACCAACCCTCAGGGATCCTTCAATTTGGAACAGATTTATGTAGGGAGATGAAGGCACTCATTGGGAAGTCGGCTGGCCCCCTCCACCCACTAAATAGGCACGAAACCCATTCCTGTGAAAAAATGTGCCGCGTCAGTGCCGGCAAAGTACCGCGATCCACGACTGTGCCGCGATAGTGCTGCAGCGGCTCCATGATTAGACGATTCTGCTACCGTGCCTTGAGCCTCGACATCGCGGCGATTTTACCGCAGCAGCTCCGCGTTAGAACGTCAGGCTCCGCGAGGATGCAGCAATGAACCCGCGTGGAGTACGATGCACTGTCCTGTGTGGTAAAAAGAATTTGTCGCCGGTTCAATATACCCGAGTTCGAAGTAGATTCCGTGTTTCCTTGTGCGCGAAAGCGGCAGTAACCTCTGTCCTTATCAGACAAAGGACGTACGACCGCAGGTGCGAATTTTCGTTCTTACATTTAGACCCCTTCTAGTTGTCTTATAATTCTTAAATCACTTCATATCAGACACTCTCCCAAAGTCACTGCGGCGTTATCGCGGAGCCAAAGCGGTACTGTCGGGTCCCTGCTATAGCTCCGCGGTAGTGCCGCCGCGGCTCCGCGATAGTGCCGCTTCGGTGCCTGCACGCGCCAAAGCGGCACTATCGCGGAGCCGCAGCGGCAATTTCTCTGAGAGTCAGGCCTGTACGAATACCCGCTCCCTAACGTACCCGCTTTGATGGTGCGGGGTAATGTTGGCCCCAACTATATCATGCACGCAAAACTCTAACTACGTGTTTTAATTCACTGCAACGCAGATGGCACAGAATTCAGTTAAGATGAAATGCCAAGAAATTGATGGTGAGCCTATGAGGCAGATGATAATTCTGCCACAGAGGTACGAGAGGCTCTCAACGGTGGAGCGAACGGCGCGTCTGGTCATTTATACTCTAACGGCACAGGCACGCGGTACGGGCGTGGCTTTCAGCTCTGAGGAGTAGTACAGTGTTCAAACCAGCAGTTATCCCGCAATAAGTGTCAAAATATGTACACTCAGGAACGGAAAGCTGGCTCCGACTTCAATACGTACTCCTTGTGCAGACATATGTATTGAGCTTCTAATAAATAATCGAGCTTTTATTGCCTCGGAAAAGGAAGGTTTGATGAACATTTGTCACCTCATCGCACTCATAATCTGCAATTCTTGAGCGTCTATACTTTTTGCTCTGGCCAACTGCAACGTTTTGAAAATACAATGAAAGAAGCATAGATCACTCAAAGAATGTATAAAAAAGCTCAATGTTTTGAAAATTTTCGTTTAGTGTACGCTGAACACGCTTTATTGATTTTTGAAAATTTCCTGTTTTCTGTTTTCTGCCCATTTTTGGAGGTTTTTTTTTCTGTTTTCTGTTTTCTGTCAAACTAGATTTTCGGTTCTCTGTTTCCAAAAATATTTTTTCCGCACATCGCTGGTTAGAAAATAGCCACCACAATAAAAATTGAGGTGTTTTACACGTTCACACAGCAGATTGTATGTTTTGACAGGTTCAGACTGCAGGTCTTGGAAGTATGTTGTCAACATGATAACACACACACAACCTGTCACGAACGTGTTTATACACATGAGTCTTACTGTGGTGGCATTTTTCTAACAACTAGAATTTCAAAACCTTATTCAGCCTATGGTCTGTCTCGGAATGATGCAGTAACATATCAGCATGCACATGCACCACCATGACTATCATCTGTGTCTGTGCGAGCTTTTTTCTCATCTGACAAACTGGTTTTGGCGCTGTGGCGCGTTGTTCCTTCAGATACACAACAGTATGCAGATAATTGCGGCATTATCATTCGCCTAATAATCACCTTGATTTTCTGGCTTTTTCGAGCATCCGTACGACTGGAATGTTCCTTTTCGCTGAAAACTCATAATAAGTTTACTGTTTTATTCTCTGAGAATTTTTCGTGAATCTTCCTTCGATAGGGGAATTCTTGTGAATCTGTTGTGCTCTGGTAAAATATGCAGGGTTGTGGAAGTAAAATTTCTTGGACATCATCATATATTTGACTTAGCTTTATCCCTCCTTCTGTTTTGTGAAATTCTTTTCACCTATTCCTCCAATCAATATACCATACTCTGTCTATAACGGAGTGAACAATTCATGGTCCGCCACTGGTCCTCTACTGGCCCTCTACTATCGTGATCGACGCGTTCTCGGCTGATATCGTAATCGATCGATACACTCCACTGCCGCCACTCAAAACTCACCAGCTGAATGGCGGGCTTGCGTGGTGGATGGGTGAGTGGCGGCAGTGATCGCTTACTCTAAGAGTTTTGGCCGCGAAATAGCCGGGAAATAGCCCACCAGGCTCCGCAGCGGCTCCTGGTGGGCCAGTTCCCGGCTATTTCCCGGCTATTTCTCTGCTCCTCACGGAACGGACAAGAAGAAGCCTAGAAATAGCCGAGGTACAACCGAGAAATATTTAGAAGTAAACAAAACTAACCAAGACGCAATCGTCGCCGGTTCGCCGAGCCACCATCTGATGCCGCCAGCGGTTAAGCGGGACCTCCAGAGGCTTAACGAGATTCAAGTACCTCAAACTTGGGTAATTGAACCGACGGAGTTGCTGACGTCTCAATCATGGCTCTGGAATGCTCCGTATAGCTCCCTGGAGAGCATTATTTCTCGGCTATTTCGCGGCAAGCATTATTTGGCGACTATTTTGCGGCGAGCATTATTTAGCGGCTATTTCTCATCTACTTCGCGGCTATTTCGCGGCTAGCATAATTTGGCGTCTATTTTGCGGCTATTTGGCGGCTATTACGCGGCAAGAAGGCATTTAGCAGCTATTTCGCGGCTATTTCTCGGTCAAAACTCTAAGAATACGGGGTCGTTGATGCATATCGGGGCCGGCCGATTACGCGTTGATTACCGTGGTAGAGGTTCAGTGGAGGACCAATGGCGGACCATGAGTCGTTGCACTCCGTGGCATGGATTCTGCTAGTTTTTTCTTCTCTTTGTATGAGGTGTCCATGCGATACTCGAGTTCTTTCCACCAATTATTAAGAATCGAATTATTGATAATCATAAGGCAGTATGGATGGGGACGAGGTTATAAATTTTGGTTGTTAGCAAGGAGCCACCACCTGTAGTAGAGCTCAGGTGGTCAAACACGTGTGCCAAAGAGTGCATGTATTGACTCGTATAGCCTAGCCCCCTCATTTTGAGCCGGTTGAAAGAAGGCTGATCGGGCTTATCATGCCAGAATCTCCTTATCACTGTTATATTTTGCCATGAACCGACCGCTACACTGCTTGCCACTCCCGGGGTCGTATTCGCCAACAACCCGCCGAGGGTAGTCGAAGGAAGCGGAAGGGATGATACCGCGCGCGGCAGAGGAGCAGATCAACCCATCTTACACCATGTAAGATGGAAATGCAAACTGTGGTACGGATCGATATCACTGCAAAAAGATAAAGATTCCATCGCAAAGCGGCCATTCTTCAGCTATGCAATTCGAAAAATTCCGGCGGTCGCGAGGGAAGCCAAGGGAGGCGAGAGGTGGCCGTGGAGCGCGCGTTTTGTACTGAAATTTCACCTCATTTACCCTTCGACTACCCGGCGGGTACCCGGCGGGTTATTGGCGAATACGACCCCCGGACTCATCCTAGCGAGATTGGAGCTACAGTCGGCATGGATCCTAGTGATACTTTACGTTTCCCATTGGAGGTTGGCGCAAACTTGGTGCACCTATGTTATAGCATTGGTGAACGAGTTGGCGCCGACCTCCAATACGGAATGCATAGTAGCTTCAGGATCAATGCCGGCTAAGCATTTCAAAGCAGTAATCTCTGTTCGAACCTATAAAATATCTGTCTTGTTAATGCGCGTTAAGACAGCCCAACTTTACTGGGATGACTATTTTCTAACAACTAGAATTTATGAACTTTTTGGAACGCGGTCAGTGACTCAGATCATGTTGTCGAAAATTGCGCCGTGCACAGGTGTCTGGAGTTCAAAGTTGTGGGACTGATTGGTTGTGCATCGATCATAGGCATAGCAATTTTTACTTTGGAAGGTAATACAAGGTTGTCCAATAATTCTTGTCCGAAAATTTCACCATTTACAATTTTTTTCAACTTTATTGAAAAACAAGTCTAATCAACAATATAATCACCACAGTTTTCCACAACAGTGGCTCATCGATTGGGCAGGTCGCCGATGTCCTTCGCCCAGTACTCCGGGGACTGCGACTCGAAGAAGTCCGCGATGTCGGATCTGAGGTTGTCGTAGTTGGTGAATTTTCTTCCGGTCAAATGGTGCTTCAGCAGGCGGAACAAGTGGTAGTCGGAGGGGGCGAGGTCCGGGGAATACGGCGGATGGGCAACCGTCTCCCATCCTAGCGTCGCCAACTTCTGCTGGGTCTCCTTCGCCACGTGGGGGCGCGCGTTTTCGTGCAGCAGGTGGACCGAGGCCCGTCGGGGACGCTTTTCTCGGATGGCGGCGGCTAGTTTCTCGAGCTGATCGGTGTAGATGGAGGCGGTGACCGTCCTGCCTTGCGGGATCAGCTCGAAGTACAGCATGCCCTTGGTGTCCCACCAGAAGCAGAGCAAGATCTTCAGCGGGTGCAGGTCGGCTTTCGGCGTCGTCGGCGGCTCTTCTCCGCGCGGGATCCAGACGCCACGGTGGGCGACGTTGTCGTAGAGGACCCAGCTCTCATTCCCAGTGACCACGTCCTTGAGAAACTCCTTGCGATGCGGACGAAGTAGGAGGGACTGGCAGACGGCCACGCGGCGCTGCTTGTTGGCGTCCGTCAGACGATGGGGGATCCAACGGGCCAGAACTTTGTGGTAGCCGAGTAAGTTGAGTCGATTGTGGATGGTGAACTTGCTGCAGCCGAGCGTCGTCGCCAGTCCACATGTGGTGGCTTCCGGCTTCACCTTGATACAGCGACGGACTTCGTCACGAGGCTCGTGTCGCCGCTCTCGAAACGATTGAACCAGCGGCTGACTGTGCGTTGGGACACTGCATCCTCCTTGCACGCTCTGCAGATGTTGGCGACCGCGGTGCCCGTGTCGTTGCCCAGCAGCCACTCGTAGTACACGAACGTACGAATTCGAACTTGGTCCATTTTAGCTTGTACTGGTAGCTAGACGCGGCGACTGCGCCTTAAATACCCCTAGCGTAGAACATTGTTGAACCTTCTAGAAGGTTCTTACACTTGCCTGATATTATAACACTTCTAAGGAAAATTATAGAATTTCGAAAATTTTCGGACAGGAATTATTGGACGGCCTGGTACAAAGAGCTCTTAATGTATAATTACATTTTAGAGAAGACTTTTGATGGCATTGATGTGACTCTGTTCTACAGTAGTCTCAGGCGGTTATCAGCCGCGAGCCGCGTGACAGTTCGACTAGTTCTCGTAATATGCGGGTCGGCTTCTGTTGCTGTTCAGGCCACTGCTGGTGCTTTCCGTAGTGCCATTTTGGAATGTTCTACTATTTCACGCCTTTTTTATCAAGCTCATGGAACTCTAGGCTGCTTCTTGATAGTAAAATTTGATGATCACTCAGAAAGTGTAATTCGAAGTCTCTACTTTTTCGAAGAATTTCCAGTGGATCGATCGAGATCCTGAAGAAATTGACAAGGGTTGATGGTCAGTGGGCTGGTGAGGATCAGCCGCCGTGAGGCTATGGTGATCTCTGATGGATCAATGCACGCGACTGACCCCCATGCGCCCATGCCCTTGTGTGACCTGTTGTTATTGTGAAATCGCGCAGTGAACATGGACGATTTCGACTAACCCGATACAGTCGCATCTGAAATTTCGGTTCGACCAGCCAAAAGTCGCCCCCCCCCACGCAAAAATAAGCGCTCGACCGTCGCCATCCATCGAGAATCGATAGCCGGCGGCCAGAAGCACAGCCAGCGCACCGCGGCAGCCTATAGCGAGCTACACTAATTTTCCCGAAGCGACTGTAGTAGCGACCGACGGATCAATTTTTTTCTCGCGATTCGTCTGTCATCGGCCCGGGATCAGTTCTGTTTAGAGGCGTACAGGGGTGATTCCTGATGGATAGATCTCTTCCGGATAGAAAACTTCGGATTGAAAGCCGAGACTGAAATGGCCATCCATGATTAGAGCTTGATAAGTCCGCGAATCGACCGATAAAGTTTCGAAATAATAAAAGTTGCCGCCCAGTCTCACTAATTGAGACTCGACTATAAGTTTCAGTGGGTTAGCGAATTGCCACCGCAGTGATGTACAAAATTTTTATCGCGTTCAACTAATTGTGGTGAGCGCGAAGCGCTCACCAGATTTGGCTTTGATTTGACATCGCGCAACCCCCTGATCTCAGTATCAGGGTCCAGAGTGAACGTAGGAATTCCGTTCATTTTGCATTTGATATACTTTAGAAAGGTGAATGACTGTTCAAAAAATGGTCCGGAATGGTAACCTGGGATTCGAGAAAAAGTGTCAAAACCACGTCATTTTGGTCGAAAAAATGTTCATCTCCTTTTCTTTTTTTCAGTTGGCGTTCACGATCTTGTTGGAACACTTATCGTTGAGCTAGACAGCTCATTTTTGACCAGGGAGCTGGTTTTGTTTGCACCTAGCTCCTGTCAAAATTTGAAGTTGGTTGCTCAATTTTTGTGGAACCTCAAAATTGAGGGTCAGGAAAGACAAAAACACGTAAACATGTTATTATAAACCATCCGACGTTTACTTATTCGTAAAAATAAACTAGTGAAATGAACGCCGTTACTGATAGGCTTTTGCTCAGGATTTGACGGGGCAACGCTTCAATCAATACGGCGGGATCTCGGAAGTACTTTTTGAAACGCCGCACGGTGTGACTCAGAAGTGCGCCACAGAACGCCGTAGATACTGTGCGGGACCCCAGAAGGAGTGCGAAAGACGCCGTAGAACGTGTGGGACCTAAATGGGTGTGCGCAGAACGCCGTAGAAAGTGTGCGGGACCCTAGTGGGAGTGCGCCGGATGCCGTAGAAAGTGTGCAAGACCCAAATGGGTGTGCGCAGAACGCCCTAGAAAGTGTGTGGGACCCAAATGAGAGTGCGTTGATCACCGTAGGAAGTGCCGGACTCAAATGGGTGTGCGCAGAACGCCGTAGAAAGTGTGCAGGACATCAGTGGGAGTGTGCAAGATGTAACAGAATGTGCGCAGGACATTAGTGGGAGCGTGCAGGACGTCAAAAAAAGTGTGCAGGCCATCAGTTGGAGTGCGCACGACGTCACAGAAGGGGGGGGGGCAGGACATCAGTGGGTTTACTTTCATCTAACACCACCAGGCATAAATCATGTTAGAAAGGAAGCTTTAGGAAAAATAGATGAAATTCCTGAAATTTTAGGTTCCTGGCAAAAGTAAAGATTTGGCATGGTCATAGAAATATACTCAGTTAAAAAGGGAAAATAAAGAAAAATGAAAAAAGGTTTTGAAATATTCCTTCAAACGATTTGGCGTAGAATAATTTGTTTTTCAGGAAATGAAGTGAAATAGTTGAAAGCATGATTTTGCAGTCGAGTTTGAACCAACTATTGATAAGAGTTGTGCAAAACGAGAGATCGCCTTGTCTGTGCTTATCCGTAGAACATATCAAAGCGAAATCACGCGTGTTGATTTTACTTCACCTAATACGTGAAGACCGCCGCATTACAGCTCCCGAAAAAGTTTTGATGTTTCCCATTTCACGCGTGACTTCGCTTTGATATGTTCTACGGATAAGCTCATACAATGCGATCTCTCGTTCCGCACAACTCATTGCAAATAGTTGGTTCGAACTCGACTGCCAAATCATGCTTTCAACTATTTCACTTCATTTCCCGAAAAACAAATTATTCTACGCCAAATCGTTCTCAGGAATATTTCAAAACCTTTTTTCATTTTTCTTTATTTTCCCTTTTTAACTGAGTATATTTCTAAGGCCATGCCAAATCTTTAATTTTGCCCGGAACCTAAACTTTCAGGAATTTGGGCATGTTTTTGACACGTTTTCAGTTTTCGGTGCAGATAACCGACTTGTCTTACCAGGCAGTGTGGTGCAGACGTGTTAAAAAGCTAGTGGCTCACTGCGGTTGCAATTCGCTAACCACTGGAACCTCCAGACGTGCCTACATGCGCATGTGCATAGTAAAATTTTCTTCTACCATTAGATAGGTTTCGTTAAAAGGGTATCAGAAATTCTTCAGAAAACGCAATTCAATCTCTTTGCATTATGCCACTACTATCTTTTTAGTGAAAAGCTGATCATAAAAAAGCCCTCTGACAAATTTGTTATCGGAAAACCTTGGATCTGTTGAGATCTGTTAGCTGTCCCGATCTGCGCGTGAAAAATGGAAAAAATCAAGCTTGTCAATATCCCTAAGTGCCTAATCCTAAGCCCGCTCAGAGTTAATTATCCGCAGCTAAATCTGGTCACGCCATGCTAAAAAATAAAGGTTGCCTGTGGGTGTTGAGCTAGAGAAGTCTGTCTTCTATCTGATGAGATATCCCATGTCTTATCTAATCAATACCGATTTGATAAGTCCTTGTAAATATGGGTTCATTTCTAGCCTCTAACCTTCTTCAAACCGGTGGTTGGTTGCGTTCTAATCGTCTTTCCCATGCCGAGAAGCTCACATTTTTTACACTTTTGCTACACCCCACGGGGATTCACCCTACCCCAAAAATTACAGATCAGTGTTCAAGGCCTGCTGTAGAGTGCTTGCGCGTGCGTGGATTCGTCACGTATGCGGGGAAACTCGTCTGACATAGCAGCGGCCACGCCCACCGATGTCTTCGTTTTTAATCAGAGTTGATTTGTGTTGTCAGGAAGTTGTCTGCTGCGCGTCACCGGTCATGTGTACTGCGATTGGTGGTCACCTTGTCGGGAACCTCCGTCACCCTTCTGAAATTTCATTCGAAATGTTAATAGATAAGATGGCAACGTCGATTGTGTTCCTATTAGCTGTCGCTCACTGTCGCTCAATGTCGCCAACTTTTTGTTAGGTAAAGCTGGGATTGTCTTCTTTACAGATTGTTGTTTTTTTATGTTTCGTGCAGCTGTAATCGCTACTGGTCTAACGTAGTCTTGCTCACCGTTGTCGACTATCGGCCAATGTCGCTCATGTCGCTCATTGTCGCCAACTGTGGCATAGGCAGACCTGTTGTCGTTTATTTCGAGTTCTCTATTCCTAATATATCGTGGTGGAAATTTGATTCCTTGCAATCGTGGTTCATAGTAGCAGACTACTTCCGGCTGTTGCCAGATGTCGTCCAATATCGCTCATTGTCGCCCACTGTCGCCTAGGTTAACTGTGGTTGTCGTCTTCCCAAACTGTTATTTTTGATATTTTGTGGGAGCCAATGCTGCTAATCGTTTAACGTAGTTCTGCTCACCTTATTCGTTTAGTCTAGGCCGTATTGGCCAATGCTGCTCCTGTCGCTCATTGTCGCCAGCTGTCGCCTAGTTTTTCCTCTCATCGTATTTTTCGAATTCCTTATTCTTTGTATTATGTGGTGCAAATTAATTCCTTCAATCGTCATATGTAGGCTGTTCATAGTTCAACTTTATCCAGCTGTTGCCCTAGGAGTCGTTTATGCTCCCGCCGCCGAGCGACGCGGCACAGTGCATTTCTGTAATATTGATCGGTGCGGCACGATCGATGCGGCAAGATTGCACTTCGCCGCGCCGCTCGGCAGCTGAAGTATAAACGACGCCCTACGTCATTGAGTGTCGCTCATTGTCGCCAATTGTCGCCTAGGTAATCCTGTAGCCGTGTTCTCCTCCAACTCTCTATTTTAGAGGTTTGTGCGGAAAAATTCATTCATGCCAATTATCTAGTAGAGTCCAATTCAGATGAGTTCGACTACGGCCGGCTGTCGCTCAATGTCGCTTGTTGGCGCTCGTTGTCGCTAACTGTCGCCTAGACGCAATTCCGTCGTGATAATCAAATCTCTGTAGTGGATGATATACCATGGAAACACTCATTTTTGCTGATTTTTGGATATAGTTTTGGTCACTATGTCTAACAACAGACAGCTATCTCCCAGTGACGCTCGTTATCGCTCAGTGTCGCTAACTGTCGCCCATTTCCTTCCGTTATGGTTCCGCAAGCAGTGATTTGCGAAAACACCGATTGCTGCTCATCGTCGAGTATAGTCTAATCCGCTATCGCCGAATACGTCCGACTATCATTCAGAGTCGCTCCTTCTCGCTCATTAACGCGCACTGTCCTCTAGGTAAGCCTGTCGCCACCTTGTTTAACAGTCACTTGTCTCCACTATACTCAACTATTCCCCATGTTTTCTTATCGTCTTTTTCTTTCTGAAAGTTTCTTTTTTTAGGCGTTTTGTGAAAAATCTTCTGGCTAAATGCTGAAAACAGTCGTTGCTGTAGTTTGTGTTCGACTATAGGTCTATGCTTAGTTCGGCGGCAGAAGTCGCGCGACAACGATGGGGAATAAGGAGCAGCTGCGTAACTGCGTTGCCGCCCTCTATCCTTCAACACTGCAGTGTGACCTTTGCCGTTCGACTGTTGGTCTGTCATTATTTGCCGCCAGTTGTCGCTCATTCCCGACAAGTGTCGCCTGCGTTAGCTTGCCGTCGTTTTCTGTTCTAATTTACTATTTTTATTGTTTTGCAAGCAGCTTTTTTTCTTATAGTTGTCAAACATTGACTCTGGCCATAGTCGACTACGTCTGGATGTCGCTTGTTCTTTTTCGCTAGCTGTCGAGTATAGCATGGTTGAGCACCGTAGCAGCTTGCCTCTTTTTGTTGGTTATTGTCGCACTTTGTGGCACCCGCGTTAACTTATAGCTCTTTTTTTCGATCCAACTATTCTCGTTTCTCAGGAAAACGCGCATTTTTTGTTAGTTGAAGTGTCGCCTATTGTCGCCGATTGTCGCTCGTTGTCGCTCGCTCATTTTTGATTCTTCTCTGATTTTCTACTGTCAGTGTGCTTTGGTAGAATTTTATGATCATCGCATTTAAAGGTGCGAAACCTACTTATCTGCTTTTTGTTACTGAGAGTACTTAGTTGTCGCATGGTGTCGCCCATTTTCGTACACAATCGCTAGTTGTTACTCATTCGAATTTGCTTTTACTATCAGTGTTGTCAATTGAAATCACTTCTTCATCATCGCTTGATGTCGCTTTCTGCCGCCCCATGCAAAACTTCGTCTCAGACTGTCGTTCGTCTGGCTAGCATCGCTGAAAGTGGTGATTTTGAAGCGCTGTCGCCTAATGTCGCTCACTGTCGCCTGGTGTAGCATAGATGCAGTTCAGCTGAGAACACTTATTTTCAGATCGTTTCCGTCAAAAATGCTCCTTTTTGACATTAGGTCGACGAGACTAAGCCATTGTCGTACATTGTCGCCCATTGTCGTACACAATCGCTAGTTGTTACTCATTCGAATTTGCACTTACTATCAGTGTTGTCACTGTTGTCACTTGAAATCAGTTACTCTTTGACGCTTGATGTCGCTTTCTGTCGCCCAATGTCGACAACTTTGTCTCAGACTGTCGTTTCTCTCGCTAGCGTCGCTGAAAAATGGTGACGTCGGCGCGCTGTCGCCTAGTGTCGCTCACTGTCGCCTGGTGTCGCATAGATGCAGTTCAGCCGAGAACACTCATTTTTAAAATCATTTCCGTCGAAAATGCTCCTTTTAGACATTAGGTCGACGAGACTAAGCCATTGTCGTACAATGTCGCCCATTGTCGTACACAATCGCTAGTTGTTACTCATTCGAATTTGCTCTTACTATCAGTGTTGTCACTTGAAATCACTTACTCTTTGTCGCCTGATGTCGCTTTCTGTCGCCCATTTAAACAACTTTGTCTCAGACTGCCGTTCTTCTAACTAGCATAGCTGAAATATGGTGATTTCCGCGCGCTGTCGTCTAGTGTCGCTCATTGTCGCCTGGTGTCGCATAGATGTAGTTCTGCTGAAAACACCTATTTTTCAGATCGTTTCTGTCAAAAACGCTCCTTTCAGACGTTACGGCGACAGAGTGCGACACCTAGCCTGATTTTCGTTTTTTTTTTGTTTCCAAGCCTTGCCAGATATATAAATTCATGGAATCCATCTCTGCCTTCTCCTTGCGAGCATGGATGATCTCGGGTACAAGGGGAGATCAAAGTACGGGGCGGGGTTTATCCTGCCGAAGGCCAATCGGCGGAGGTCGGTCTCTTTATCCACCAAGTTGTTGCCGATTGGCTGCTGAAGAGAATCATATGCCTTGTACTCCGATTTTCCCTGTACCTGATTTTGGTTCTACTCTCCGCCATAAGTGCAGCGTGTGAAGTGTCACGCTTTTTCCTAAAGCTGAGTTCCACTACATGTAACTTTTTGAAGCCTTTTTGCTGTTCAATATTGATCACGTCCTAGCTGCAATTCTGATGAATCTTCTCAGTCTTTCATCTCTCCGTTTTTCTCTCGACGTGCCGCTCAGTGTCGCGCTCACATTAGCTAACACTCTGGCTCGGCAAGTAGGTTTACCTTTAGTAGAGTTCGTGCTTTCTGAGCCAGCTCTTACCCTCAGACAAGGTATTTGATCGTTATTACAGCTGCCGCGCTTGCTGTGCGTTCATACTCTCTTCTAGTGTGGCACGTTTCGTCTTTTAGTGTCGTTGAGTGTCGCTCACTGTCGCTACCTCTCGCCTATTTTCACATAAGGTCGCTCGCATTGCCACGTTCTGTCGCCTACTGATTTATGTTAATGCACATTATTCTCTTGCAAAAGAATCGATCCGAATGCTCGTTTTTAGGTATATTTATAGTTTCACGCCTGATATGGCTCACTACCGCTCGCTCGCGCGGATGATCGTCCTATACACCTACCTCACTCACTATGAATTTGTGGCCAGAAGTCGTTTTGTCAAACGCGGCCTGTTACTTAGTATTGTTTGTACATGCATCCCTTTTCCCGCCTAAGGTGTCGCTCACCAGGGGTGTGCGTTAATGAAATTTTATTTTTTCGTTAACCGTTAATCGTTAATTTTTGAAAAAAAAAACCGCGTTAATCCGTTAATGCGTTTACACGTTAATTTTGCATTTCGTTAACAATTTTGAAAACATTACCTGACCACCACGAAAATCGATAAATAACCAGACGTCCCAAAAAGAACATGAAACACGTTCCATACCAAACACCGCAGTCCGTGCACTCCAAGCTTGGAAATCATCTTCATGGATTATTAATACTATCAGCCAGAACAATAAACGAATACTCTTCAAGAATAGAAATCCTGACATGCAAAAAAGCATAGATGGATGGAACATTAACGAAATAAAAATTAACGTGATTTCAAGACTTTTTCGTTAACCGTTAATCGTTAATTTTTGAAAAAAACCGCGTTAACCCGTTAATGCGTTAACACGTTAACGTTATTAACGCACAGCCCTGTCGCTCACTGTCGCCAATGATCGTCCGCTTGCATCCGCTTCACAATCTGCAGATCCGTGCCACAAACGTCTTTGTGGAATATGCCCTGATGCCCAGTGTCGTTTATAACCTCTTCATTTCGCGGCTTGTCGCCCAATGTCGCTTGATGTCTCCAGTGGTGGTCCACCTACCCCTGTTTCACTTTTCGGAAATCTGCGCGCTGTTTTTCCACATTTCAAAGCGTTTTATTGCAACGCGTTGACTCTAATTGCTTCTTAGGGTGAGATGCCGCCTAGTGTCGCTCATTGTCGCCAATGATCGTCTGCCTCCACCTGTTTAACAGCCTGCAGATCCGTGCCATGAGCTTCTTAAAGTTAGGTAGAATTAGATTTCTTGTTCAGTGTCGTTTATAGATGCTCCATTTTGCATAGTGTCGCCTGGTGTCGCTGATTGTCGCTTGCTCTCGCCTCCCATAGCCCGCTTTGTGTACCGTTTATTTTCCTCTCATTGTTTCACTTTATGTTTTTCCATCACATAATTGAGGCATATTTGTCCTTATTACACTTCCCATCTAATGTCGCCTAGTATCGCTTGTTATGGCTATCATCATCGTCCAACTATACATTTCCTTACTAGAGACTAGCGCTTTAAAAGGTGGTAGTAACGTGTCCAGAAATGCAATCTGTCCCAAACATGCTGAAACACATAAATTTAACTGTGGTGGATGTTTCCTAATGACTTGAACTTCCAGTCTTGCTTGCATTTCATGTTGCTGAACTCTGACACCGCCGTAGTAGACCACGCGATAGAGCCCCACCGGTGGCGTGCGGTCACGCCGCGTGCTCACTTGTGCTATACTCTGTTTATCTTAAATTGCACAAAACACGGTCCGCCAATTGTCCTCTAATTGGCGCGCTAGTACCGTAGTGTACGTCCACGACGCGTTCTCGGCAGACCCGGGTGTGCATCCGGTGTGCAGAGCAATCGATTCGTCAATGCCGTCACCCGGCCACCCACCCTGCCACCCGGGTCTGCCGAGAACGCGTCGTGGACGTACACTACGGTACTAGAGGACCAATTAGAGGACTATTGGCGGACCGTGTTTTGTGCTATTCAAGATAAACAGAGTATAGATAGTCTGCGCTAGAACCAATAATCAAAAGTCGAAGAATACTAGGAATATTCGGAGTATGCATCTGAGATAAGATATATTATATATCGCAGGCTATCTCGCAGAAGTGAGCACGCAACGCGACCGCACGCAGCCAGCGAAGCTCGATCGCGTAGCCCATTACGGCGGTGTCAGAGTTTACTGAACGTTCCATCGGTACGCACTGCTAGCTGTCGCTTAGTGTCGCTTGCATGACTTTCCAAAGTTTTTTAGTATACAACTGCTTCGTGATGCTGCTTTTTTGTGACGAAAAGGGCGTTTTCATGTATATGTATCGACCCCATAGGTGTACATACAATATGTGTCTGAAATTGTCTGATCTTAGAATTTTTTCGATTGCGGTTGAAAGTTATTCCTTATTACAAAGATCACAGCGCACTATGCGCACGCGTAACACATATTTTACGTCATTGCCCAGAAAACGGGTTTTAGAGTGAAATTCCAGCGGTTCCACGCGTTCCACCGCCCAATTTAGCCGCACACAAACGTATGACAACTTCTAAAGATTCTCATCGAGGGGCGGAGCGTGCGTGTGTGTGATAGTGAAATGATGAATAGTAGTCATTCCGCTTTGCGGCAGAGAGCTGCGCGCAGCATCGCGTAAACGCGCATAAAGCAGTTCCGCGTCACGCGTCAGTCATCTCTCCTTGCTTATGGAAAACTTTTCATTACTTTTCACCAGCACCACCTTCCCCGATCTACGCTTATTCACACTTTCGCGCGCTGCTGTTCAGGGTCTTGCTCTGAGACTGCGCGAGTTTTTTTTTATTTTGAAAGCTTTTATGCAGCTGTTTGATTTGCGAGAATGTAAATATTCCAGTTGTTAGTAAATTGCCATCACAGTATGATTCGGGTGTCTCAACATGTTCAGGGCAGATTTCGTGTCTTGACAGGTCCGAATCAAGACTACTGAACAACGTGTCAAAGGATACTGTCTGTTGTGAACAAGGCCAAAAAAAAACCTGATTTTCCACTTTGGTGAATATTTTCTAACAACTAGAATTATTGATGGGCTTATGTTAGAAGATGTTGTTGATGTCATAATGAACTTCTTAAAATCTCTTCTTATACCTGGATTTTTCGGATGAAAAAAATCATTTTTCCAGGAAATTAATTTTTAGTGCGATTTGGTGAATCAAGGTTGCCTCAGGCGATTTCTGTGATAATCTTTGAAGTGAAAGTTTTGATTTTAGAATTCTTTCGTTCAATTTTCCATTATGACATCGGTGTCTTCGAGTATGTATGTTGATGTTGTATTTCGATCCTGATAAGGAATGTTGTGTTTCTGATTCATTTTCTATCCCCAGAATCTCCCAAACCTCCAGCTTTTCCAGATTACACATGGTTACGACGAGATCCATACGAAAAGCGGGGGAGATTGTGTCGAATTCGGTTCGGCGGACGTTTTCCACGAAGAAGTGGGAACATCGGGAACAATTGCACTCGCTGGTTGAAGAAGTGGGTTCTTATCTTTAAATGTTTTTTTTTCAAATTCGATATTATATTGCACATGTTAGATTTGTGAAAGTGAAGTCTGTTTTACTGGGACTGTCCGCCGACGCGGTCCGCGTGCGTGTCGAGCGGCCATCAAAAAGGCATTGTTTTGAATGAGCCTGACCACTGAATGCAAAGGCTGATTGGGATAATATTCATCATTAGTCTAGTATTTCTACTAATAGATTTCCTAGTGCGAAAAAGGCCTGTGCGACAGCTGCTCGACACGCACGCCGACCGCGTGGGAGGACAGTCTCTTTCGGATAGACTTTATGTGTCTTCGTTTTGTGTTCTTGAACATTTGAATAAATATTTTATCTTAGATATCAAATACATAATCGTGAGGCTTGTTTTCTGTTTTTTGCAAAATTATGTATGGAACAAAAAATTATCATTTTTAAATAATTTTTGAATAACAGGAAATCAATATTTTTGTCACCCTTCATGATTTATACCTAACAAACTCTCCCAGTTTTTCGCGAAAATTCTTTTTATATTATTTATAACTCCCAGACCATCCTGCGATTTTTTTATTGTTTTACCTTTTAATTTTTGGCTATTTTGGCCACTTCCTAACTATTCAGTATTTCGGCTATCCTAGCCCCAAGGGTTTTCACTCCTGAATGGTTTACGTCATTTACCGAGTACTTTAGGGTTCAACCTAATTTTGGTCGTCCCGTCTGAGCTTCAATCGATTTTATGGGGTTACCGGGTCACCCCTGGCTTTTTTCTGTTTTTTTTGTATGTCATGTCGGTTGTGGTCCCAGCGCATAGAAATGGGGGGAGTTAACCCATCTTTTGCAATTCGATTTCCACCCGAGACCACTTTGCTTAAAGGGTCGAGCCAATTGTTTCGCATCGCAAAAGACGGATCAACTCTTCCATTTTTGTGTACTTGGACCACAACCCCTAAGGCGGTCGAAGTTGTGTTCCGCCAGACCGCTGTTGTTTCTGCTTGTTTCGGGGCAAATGTCAAGTGTTTTAGGTGAAACAGAGGGTGTTTCGGAGAAAACCAAACATCAAAGAAAGCGCTGAAGAGCGACTCAGGCGATTTTGAGCACCGAGCCGCCTGACAGTTCGGCTTGTCTTTCCTTAATCTCCGGTACCACTGCTGTTGCTGTTTGGGCCACCGCTGTTGTTATCCGAGCTCCTCCAGTTCGCCCGGACGGCAACAGCAGTGGCTCGGATAGCAACAGCAGTGGCCCGGAAAATGTAACAACACGAGCCGAACTGTCAGGCGGCTTGGGGACACAAATCGCCTGGGGATGTCTCTGGATAAACGCCAACGTTACGAGACAACGAATCCAACTTTTATACGGCAGTGGTCTGGCGGAACACAACTAAAAGAGTCTGAATCTTTGAGTCATATCCATCTACGAGTAATGCTAGATTTTGACTATCTTTGGTCACTCCCGTCACTTCTAGGTTTTAGCTGCCTCGGATCACCCTCAGATTGTCCGCTGTTGTTGTCTGGGCTACGGTGTTTGCCGTCCAGGCCACAGCTGTTGCTTTCCGGGCCGTTCGAGCGAGCTGGAGGAGCCCGGACAGGAACAGCAGTGGCCCGAAGGTTGACAGATCGAGCCGAACTGTCTAGCGGCTTCTAGTCCTGTTCGGTGCGGCTCGGAGCCGAAAATTGCGTAAAATCATATTTATTGAAATCACTCAGACCGTAGTTGTTGCTACAGTATCCCGGGTGACGCGCAGCCGTTCTTTAATTTCAACTCTATTCGCACGGGTCTTCCCTCCCCATGTACCCATTTGGACTTTGTTTTTCTGCGCGTTTGTTACAGTAAAACATGGGGAGAGGGGGAATTCGGTTTGTCCGTTCAATCTTTGATTGATACGCAGCGGACGGGTGGATGATTCCGCGTTATCACCGCGTGCGTGTCTGTGAGTGATTGGTGATTTGCATTACACCGCTCCCTTATTTGGCAAATGTTCGTTGTCATCGTTCTGACCCTTTGTTCGTTCAGCGATTGTTCTCTGAGCGGGTGAACGGAAAAAAATCATTAATCAAATGTCATTCTCACTACATTTACTACGGTAGAACTGGTCTTTAGGATTCACATGTCAGCAGGTTTTTCTACAGGAAGGTGACCAGAGGAGACCGTGATGGTCATATGAGAGACCATGAGTTTTTTCAAAAAAAAAAAGTTCAATTTTCAACAAAATCTAACTTTGGTGATTTGTATATCAATTTTTATTTATTTATTTATTTATTTATTTATTTATTTATTTATTTATTTATTTATTTATCTATTTATTTATTTATTTATTTATTTATTTATTTATTTATTTATTTATTTATTTATTTATTTATTTATTTATTTATTTATTTATTTATTTATTTATTTATTTATTTATCTATTTATTTATCTATTTATTTATTTGTCTTCTAGGGTAAAAAAAGGAAAATCTCAGAAAAACACACGTTGAAGTGGAATATTTTTAGGATCGCTTCTTCCTGAAGAAGGTCCGATGGCAGATCTCCATTCTGGCACATATTGGATTTGCGATTGCGTTCGGAATTCGGGCGAACTTCGGGGTGGCGAAAAATCGTATGATCAGCAACTTCACCGATGCCTGGGGCGATATGCATGTGAGTTAAACTACCATCTTCTCATTTTTTCATATAATTTACCCTCAGGTGGCCCCAACTTCTACCATTTTATTCACTCAATCAAGTGCAAATGATTAGATTATTGTTTTCGCTCGATGAGTCACGCATACCAACGTCTATCGGCGACAGGAACGGGTCCTGTGTGGAAATTCCTGTTTTTTTTTGTAGCGTCGCGTAAAGAAATTTAATCAGCCGTCACAAGCATGTCCTGATCGAACTAATTCGCGGAAAATCTTGGCTGCTAACGATTATACTTTGGCTTGTTTCTTTGGGCACTGAAAATTTGATATAAATGTGATCACAACTCAGGCGATTCTCCGCCCCGAGCCACACCGAATAGGAATCGGAGCCGCCTGACAGTTCGGCTCGTTCTCCCAATCTCCGGGCTACAGCTGTTGCTGTTCGGGCCGAGCGGAATAGCCCGGACAGCAGCAGCAGTGGCCCGGAAAGCAACAGCAGTGGCCCGGACAGCAACAGGAGCCGACTCGCAGATTGGAAAAACGGGCCGAACTGTCAGGCGGCTCGGGGCCGATAATCGCCTGAGAATAGAACCATCCTTGCGACAGATCCCTGCCACACTACCATTGGCGACAGTGAGCGACAATACACGACAAGAGCGAAGGTGTACTATTGGGAGAACCTATTATAACACAGGGAAAATAGCGACTCTAAGCGATAATAGGCGACATTCGGCGAGAGTAAGAGACGCTCGGCAGCATTGTGCAATTGTGAAGGTTCATACTTTGCGAGAGAAGCATTGGGAGCGATTTTCGATGACCATTAGCAAAGTTAAAACAACTTCGATAAAAAAGGAAAAGGTCTGCAAACAGCTGAGGACGACATCATGCTACAGCTGGCGACAGTTGGCGGCTGTACAAAAGTGTCGCCTCTCATCGAGCACAAAAAGTGCTCCAGCAATAGTGCGAAACAAATTTTCAAAGGCAGACATCAGACTGTATACGGCGACACCAGGCGACATCAGACGGTCTAGAGCGACACAAGGCGACAGTTACCGGCGATAGGCCAGTGTGCGAATGGCGTGCATTATAACCATATAGGATGGAATTCGACGCCAGGCGATATTAGACGACATCAGATGGCGTAAGGCGACACAAGGCGACAGCGGTGATATGTCACTGTGCGAGTAACTTGTGTTAACATAGTGTAGAATCATGAAATGCGACACCAGGCGACATTAGCCGACATCAGACCTTATAAGGCAACAGACAGCGACGATAGGCCACTGTACGAGTGACGTGCGTTATCACAGTATGAATCGATGGAGTGCGAAATCAGGCTACGTTAGGCGGCATCAGACGGTATACAGCGACACAAGGCGACAGTCGGCGACGATAGGCCACTATGCGCGTGACGTGTGAACGTGAGACGAGCTTGGGCGATAATAGACGACTTCGAGGAACATCGCGAAAGAGGGACAGCGAGCGGCAGCTGTACGAACGGTTCGCTTGCACAGTGTAAAAGAAATACGGATGACTCTTTTTGACATCACAGGACAGTATACCACGTTGAGCTACATAGAGCGACAGTAGGCGACATTAGACGACACAGAGCGTTAGCTGGTCACAGAATGTGACGTAAGGAATCAAACGCTCTGATCGGACGACAGTTGGCGATAACGGACTATATAGAGCGAGTATTGACGACAGTCACCGTAATGAGGCGACCAGTAGAACGACTTCTCTAAACAGCATATAAAGTTCTAGTGGAAATGGTCGACGCCAAGCGACTGTAGGCAACGTCGGGCGATATAGAGCGACATCAGTTTATAATAGACTACCTTGGACGTCGCTATTCATACTCCCAAACGACAGTGCGTCACGCGCTCGTGGAGACTATGAATGCTATAGCGGCGATGCTAGGGTGGGGCAGATTAATGTTCAAAAAGTCGTTACGGTCATCGCCGGTGTGGCGGAGCGGGCGTCCTGCGCGTGCCCTGCGGGCGTGGCGTCGGGTAATTATACTCTGACGCCACTTCCGCACGTCATGCGCGTCACGCTCTGGCAATGAGGAGTGTGAATAGCTGCTTATAGTGGTCCTAGAGTCTCCAGCAATCGTTGACTGTCAGCGGCGGAAGACCGCTTCATGATTTTTTTGTCTACACACTGTAAGAGAAAAGCTAGCAACAGTAAACGGCTTCAAGCGAAGTTCGATAGCATAGAGTGACAGCTGGTTACAGTAGACGATTGATGGGGACTCTAGGAACAGCATACATGCAGAGTCTGAGCGACAGCGGGCGGCGTGAGGCGACATTACGCGATACTAAGCAGCACTATATTTTTAGGAGCCAGAATTCTCATGGACCGCCACAGAGTTGGGCATGATGGAGAGCTCGTTCTTCTATGGTTACGCTGTGTCACAGATTCCGGCTGGTATTTTAGCTGCGAAATTCGCCCCGAACAAGTTGGTTACATCATATAAATTGTAAAATATCGATTTTATTTGTTGTATATTCTAGATTGTTCTGTTTTGGCGTGACGATAGCTAGTATTTTGAACATCATCGTTGCGTTCGCGTTCCAATACCATCCATTCACTGACGTGGCGGTGATGGTGATGCAAGTCATACAGGGCCTAGCATTGGTGAGTTTATGCTCGAGTAATGTTCCAGATGTGTGTCCCAATGCGAATATTCAGGGCGTCACCTACCCGGCGATGCATGGCGTCTGGCGTCATTGGGCGCCTCCACTAGAGCGTTCGAAATTGGCCACAACCACCTTCACCGGTAGCTATGTGGGTGTGATGGTGGCCTTGCCACTTTCTGCGGCTCTCGTCAGCTATTTCACGTGGTCTGCTCCATTCTATGTCTACGGTAGGTGGTCGGGCGATTACGGTATGATTAGTACCGTACCTATACAGTTTTTCTTCTAGGATGTTCGGGTATCCTCTGGGCGATGTGCTGGTGGTACGTCTCCGCGGCAACTCCTAACGATCACACCTACATCACCGAAGAGGAGAGAACCTTCATCACGGAGAAGGTCGGCAAGGTGGCCACCGGGAATATGACTGTGAGTCTGAATTTTCACCATTTTTTTGTCTGAACTTTCATGTTCATTGGACAAAATATCCTTTTTTAGCTGACAACTGTGCCGTGGAAGACCATCCTCCTCTCCCTACCCGTATGGGCTATCACGATCTGCAACTTCTGCCGATCGTGGACATTCTTCCTACTCCTTGGAAATCAACTTACGTACATGAGGGACGTCCTCCATCTTGACATTCGACATGTGAGTCTCCGAGAAATTTTTTTCACTTTTTTGAATATAATAATTTTTTTTCTATTTTTTCAAAAATTGTTTCGAATTTCTCTGTATTTTTTTAAGAGCGGGCTGATCTCAATGTTGCCTCAGCTGATGATGGCCATAGTGGTGCTTATTTCGGGGCAAGTAGCCGATTGGCTGCGGTCCACCGGCAAAATGAACACCGGTCCTGTGAGGAAAATGTTCAACACTCTAGGTGAGTCCGCCAAAAAAATTATATCATTATTGCTAGTGTAATGGTTACACTTTGCCCGGAAGGCGATGCGATGCGGGTTCGATTCCTGCCTGACACCTAAGTTTTGTATTCAACTCAGTGACCTTGTGATTTTATTATTATTATTACTATTATTATTATTATTATTATTATTATTATTATTATTATTATTATTATTATTATTATTATTATTATTATTATTATTATTATTATTATTATTATTATTATTATTATTATTATTTTTATTATTATTATTATTGTTATTATTATTATTATTATTATTATTATTTTTATTATTGTTAATATTATTATTGCTATTATTATTATTATTATTATTATTATTATTATTATTATTATTATTATTATTATTATTATTATTATTATTATTATTATTATTATTATTATTATTATTATTATTATTATTATTATTATTATTATTATTATTATTATTATTATTATTATTATTATTATTATTATTATTATTATTATTATTATTATTGTTATCATTATTATTACTATTATTATTATTGTTATTAATATTACTATTATTAATATTATTATTATTATTATTATTATTATTATTATTATTATTATTATTATTATTATTATTATTATTATTATTATTATTATTATTATTATTATTATTATTATTATTATTATTATTATTATTATTATTATTACTATTATTATTATTATTATTATTATTATTATTACTATTATTATTATTATTATTATTATTATTATTATTATTATTATTATTATTATTATTATTATCATTATTATTATTATTTTTTTATTTTTTATCATAAGATGTCACAAGGTAGCTGAATTGAACGCAAAATTGAGATGTCAGGCAGGACTCGAACCTGCAATGCACGCTTTCCGGGCGAAAGTGTTACCACTACACCACAGAACACTCTCATCCGGAAAGCGTGCAATGCAGGTTGGAGTCCTGCCTGTCATCTGGGTGATTACTATTAATACTTTTTCTGAATTTTTCAATTTTTTTTTCAAAAAAATCGATTTCTTATAACATTTTTTTAGAAAATTAGTTCTCACTATTTATTGTTTTTCTAGGATTCACTGGAGAGGCGATTTTCCTGGCCCTTTTGGCGTTTATTCACGATCCAACGTTGGCGGTTACGTGTTTAGTGAGTGCAGCTACGCTCAGTGGAATGAATGTGGCTGGTGAGCGGTTTTGAATCGATATATCGATTGCCACAGAGAATCGAATCATCGATTTTTCAGGGTTCAATGTGAATCACTTTGATATTGCACCGCGTTACGCGTCCATACTTATGGGTCTGTCGAATGGTTTCGGTGCGTTGGCCGGTCTGGGCGGATTCATTACGCAGCATCTTACGATTAATGTAAGTTTCATTCATATAGTTATATGTTGGTGTAATTCGAAAATATCGATTGATTCGAACTTGGTGGATTTAAAGGATTGTTTGCACAATTTTGTGGAGGTCGCTGCGCAACCGCACGCGTTCACTTCTTCTGAGTTGAAGGAGGTCTTCTCTGAGACATTGTTCTTGAGTATAGAAGGGATAAGAGTAAAAATCTTTTTTGAAAAACTTACCCTAGACATTGATTGATATTTTACAATATCGATTTTTCATACAAAATTATCGCAGACTGCGGAATTGTCGCAGCATGAAGATTTTTTATCTTGTTTTAATTTCTGATGACAAAAGTATTGATTTCCAAAATTGGCTGTCCATCGATGCCGCGCTGCGCCCGCGAGCGTCTAGGTTTAACCGCAAAAGTACCATTGTTCCAACTCTGCGAGTCCTTTAAATATAAACCATGGGGGAAAAACCAAAATAACTGCTAAAATAGAGGTATTTTGAAGATGCTATGTAGTAATTAATTTAATTTCTGTTGATAAAAGTATTGATTTTTTTTTGGTCTGACTAGTGCTTCCGCGCCGCGTCCGCACGCTTCTAAGCTCCAGCGCAAAAAAAACACATTTCAGAATCCATGTCTTCACTAGGAAAAATTGTGGCTCATGCAAAAAAAAATAATCATGAAAAGCAAGAATTTGTGACAATTTCAAATATTAAGGAAGTTTCGATGGAAGATGTATCGATTTTTCTTGTAAACAGCCTAGCCGTGTAGCGACCGCACGCGCCCAACCTTGCCTGCGTTAAAGCCATACTTTTTTTATCTCAATCTCTTTTTGAAAAGAAAACTGTGAAATCAAATTGTTTGCTATTTTCCAAATCTATTGGTTGTAAACATTTTATGAGGTGTTTTCCTGAAAAGTGATCGAAAATCCGAAATCTCTCAATTACAGAACCCAGCCGGTTGGAAATATTGCTTCCTGCTGGCAATGTCTGTGGATATCTTTGGCATCATCTTCTTCCTACTGTTTGCAGAAGGAGAGGTCCAGGTGAGTAAAATCGCCTTTATTATTAGATTAATATTTGTTGATTGACTCATTAATTTATTAATAAATTTATTTGAAGGATTAATTTACCTGTTTGTCTCCTATTTATTTTTTAAATATTATTTACTTACTTTTTTATTTAATTTGTTTATTTTTTGTTTTGGCAATTACTTCTTCATGAATTCATTTATCTATTTATTTATTTGTTGAGCCAGTAACTTTTTTTGCTGGCTTGTTCATTCATCTACGGTGGACGGCATGGTGTGATTTAGCAGTTTCCATACTAAATTTATTTACTCAATAATTCACTTATGTATTCATTTAATTTTTGCTAGTTAATTATTTATGTGCTTTTTACCTGTTCATTCATTTATTTATTTATTTATTTATTTATTTATTTATTTATTTATTTATTTATTTATTTATTTATTTATTTATTTTTATTTATTTATCTTTATCTATTTTTTTATTTTTATTTCTCTATTTGTTTATTTGTTTATTTGTTTATTTATTTATTTATTTAATTATTTATTTTATTATTTATCTATTCATTTACTTATTTAGTTATTTTATTACTTGTTTACTTATTATTTATTTATTTATTTGTATTGGTAGTTTTCTATGTATACCTTTATTTAATCAATTATTTGTTTGCTAGTTCTTTATCTATGTATTTATTTTTTTCTTCGTTCAAATATTTTTTGTTGCTTAAGTAATCCATTTATATTTGTTTATTTATTTATTTATTTATTTATTTATTCTTTCATTTTTTTATTGATTTATTTATCTGAACGGATTTGAAAATAAGTATCTTTAAGGAGTGGGCCCGTGAAGCGGAGCCAGAGGAGACACTGGGCGAATTCGTCCGACGAATTTGTGAGTTTCTAGGAATCTGAAGGATTCAACCTTATAATTATGGTAGTTAGTCAATTCCGTAATGTTTGCAGCAACGCTAGTCCGCAATATGTCGTCAAGGAGGCGATCTTCAAATGGTTCAGGGAACGGCGGCACACAAATAGACTACGCTAGGTCAGTTTTGCCTTTTTTAGTGGAGGTAGTCTAAGTCCCGCCTCCAGCAATAGGACATCAACAGCAGTTGCCAATGGGATTGGCGCTGCGTTTGTGTCTGTGACGAAGTATAAACATTGTATATTTCAGAATGGAAGAGGAGCGAAACAACTCGTCTGAAATGGAGCCGCGTAGTTCACCGGTGGAGTTGGCTCCACCGCCGAAGGTGCAGGATGAGTCCAGCAGGAGAACCGACCGACCGGAAGTCTAACCTCCTGCTGCTCCGACTAATAGTCGCGGATCTCTGTCTCCCTTTCTAATCAAGTACATATAGTCCTTTCGCCAAATTTAGTCTAGTGAGTCAACGGTGCCGCAATCGCCTGTTCTTAACCTCGACTAGATTTAGCGAAAGGCGTGTATGTACAGGCAGCTCTTTGTAGATTTAGCTGTTTTTCTAGCCAATTGTTCATACTCATCTCTCTGAAATCGGGTACTCCGAATATGAAAGCCCAAGCACTTTCCGTTCATATTATAACATTAGTTTCTTCTACTCTTAATTATGTGATTCTTGGATTCAATCATTTTTTTCTCCTTGCGCGTAATCTATTAAATTTCGTGGTATGTTCATAGTTTCCCGCCGTGTGGTTCATAGATATCGATTAGATTGCGAATGGCGGTATGACGGTAGAGTATGGACCTATCGTTCCAATTCAAGACGGCTGAGCTTATGTTAAGCGTGTAAAATAATATTTTTGTGATTTGTTCTTTATCTGTCTCCAGCATTGTTACTAGTCCCTCAGGGATATCCTATATATGTATTATTTCGCGATGATGATTTTTTTTTACTTTTCGGACGGGAGATTCTTGTTTTAGGATCCCAGATATAGACATTGTGCGCTTATGTGCGAATTTTCTCTTGACTTTGTAGTGATTTTAAATCACATTTTACTTGCTGTATTAGCGAGTTTTCCTATTCGGTCTTGCACATATTTCTTTCGACATGTCGTGACATTTGTCGTGACTAATAAAAATTTTAATAAGAACAAAATTTCTGTTAATGTTACGTCTGCGAATCCTAGTTTCGCTGGAATACTTTTGTATATGAAAATTTTTTGGGATATGCAACTTACAGTCGGCACGGATTGCAGGGATACTTTGCGAATCCTTCTGTGCATTGGCGCAAACTTAGTGCGAGTATAACGTTTACGCACGGAGATTGCGTCAACGTACCACAAGGAACGCAAAGTATCACTGCAATCCGTGCCGACTGCAGTGAGGAGTTTTTTTTTGGATCACCCAACCGTTTACAACAAAATATATACTACTTAGGTGCAGTTCCGAGAGTATCTCCAAGTTTAAGATTGCACCAGGGCGCGTGTGGTGTAGTGGCAGGATGCGCTGCTTTCGCTGTACGCGGTCGGGTTCGATCTTCATCAAAGGCCATGCTAGCTTTTATCCCTCCGGGGTCGGTAAATTGGGACCAGATTCATGTGAAAAGATAAGAGTGTTGACCTAAGTTAAGCGCGCGGTGTTACGGTCCTAGCGTGGGTAAAGAGGGGGGGGGGATCGCAGCCTTTAGCGCGTAGGCGGATGGGGGCCGCAGGCCTCCCGCTACCCAGAAACTACTTTTTCTACAATCCAAGGCACGAAGAGTCGCTGAATATTACGACTTTGCTAATCATGTGTGTTGTATTCGGGAGAATATGACACAAAAAGACGTTATTGGATAAAATTATTGTTCTACAGTTTTAGGATTCCAAAACTTTTCCATAGAGCGATTCTTAGGGTTTTAAGAAAAAATTTTCTCAATTCGGCCAAAAGTTTTCTCTTTTTTTTGGGAGTAATTCGTTGTCCTGATTGCGAATACATACAATACCGTGCAAAAGTCTATTCGCGTGGCATTTCCGTGATTAGTGAACGCGGAGGAGATGCGGGGCTGTCGCGGGGGAATCGAGAGTCGCGGAGGAGTTGCGGGGCAGTCGCGGAAGAGTCGCGGCAATATTTCTCAGAGTAACATACTGAACTTTCATCAAGTTTCGCTGAGGGCAAGCCAAGATATGTATAAAAACATTCTTCGCGGAAATGCTACGCGAATAGACTTTTGCACGGTACTGTATGTGGTACGTTTCTCGATATTCTGAGTAATACTGAAGGTTATGGTATATATAATGCCATTTAGCGGGCGTAAAGCTTCTTAGTAATTAGGAGATCCATAAATATACCAGGTTGTTCCATGAGTTTTGTCGTTCGATAAGAGAGGGCGTTGCTACTAGCCCAAAATTTTTCGTTTTGTTGGTACACTCTTCATATGAAGTTTCATTTCAATGTGTCAATTAATTCATTGTTTACAAGCCATTTAGTGTCGCCGTGTCACAGCAATGGAAAAAAATTGAATATCGTGCAGTGATAAAATTCTTTTTTTTTTCAAGGTGTAGCATCAAAAGAAATGCACTAACGAATGTTAAGTGTGTATAATGATTGTTCACCTACAATTAGAACAGTAGAAAGATGGGTTGCTGAATTTAAACGTGGTCGTACAAGCCTTGAAGACGATCCACGTGAAGGACGTCCAAAAAGCGCATGAACATTAGAAATCATAACCAAAATACAGGATATGGTTTTGGAAGATCGTCGATTGACTGAGACTCATTAGACAGTGTGAGCCACATTTTGGGTGAAATTTTGGGTTTTAGAAAGCTGTGTGCACAATGGGTACCGCATTCGCTAACATTGGAACAAAAACACATTCGAATGCAACTTTCTCAGCAATATTTAGAGCGTTTTAAAAATGTTACAGTGAATTTTGTGCGTCGATTCATCACTATGAATGAGACTTGGATTTTTTTTTGGTTTTTTATTTCATTTTTTATTTTGGTTTTTTTTTCGTGTATTAGTGTTCAGGGAGATTATGCTGAACAATAGAGCGCATTTTGAACCATAAAATTGTGTTTTCTTATTGTCATGAATTCCATTCATGATATTTTTAGCCACCTAACCTCTGCGGTGTTCAAGGGTATAATAGCGCCCACATCCCTAAGCAGTATGAAAGCAAACTTTTAGGATCGCCGGGGGCGAGGCATGGCGGGGCGATACGCACATAGTTTACAGCAATGTTTGTAGAACCTGGTGAGGTTGCGGACTCATGCTAAAACTACGGTAGAATCTGGCACTTTGCCAGATTTCGTCAGCGATCGGCGCCAACCGTCGTCTCTCTGCGCACGAGAATATCAGCTGTGGCGCTGATCGATGACGAAATCTGGCAAAGTGCCAGACTCTAACGTAGTTTTAGTGCGAGTCCGCAACCGCACCATGTCCTTTTAACATTGCGGTCAACTGTACGAGTAATCAAGATGAGGTGACTCGCCGACTACACGTATAAGGTACAAAACTACAAGAGAGAACACATGACAATTACAGGATAGCTACAGGATACACAAATAGTACAGCTCATTAACGAAGACTTAACAGTTGAGATCATTTGTAGCCTGTAGGTAATCGGTTAGATAAATAATGTGTTCGATAAAGTTCAAGTCCAGAGTAGAAGGAACAAGAGTTAAATAGATGGACCACCAAATCCCAACTGGAAAGTGATGCAGTCCAGTTACTTATCGAACGACGAGACGTATTAAACATTTTCAATTTCGTGTTCAGCACCCCAAATAACCCCCACAAAAAAGTTTTCAGCTTCATCTGAGACTTTTATCCCACTACCGAATATCCACCGTAGCCCACCGTAATATATCGAAAATCAATAAACGGGTCTCAGATTCGTGTTCGGCACCCCAAATAACCCCTGCCGAGATGTTTCCAGGCGAATCTTATCTGAAGCGTCCAAGAAGTCATCAAGGGTCACAGTCCGCCCCCAAAAATTTGCTCAATTGGGAGCAGGTATGATAGGAATTCCGTTCTTTAAATTCCGATTTCCGCAGGCTTTTTCGCCGTCGGAATTCCGCTTTCTGACTTCTCAAAAAAAGGAAGCCGGAACAAAATGTGGAACTGACGTCGAACTTTTTCCTTCGATGTTAATCCTTTCAGCATGTACTCTAGCGATTCTGAGCCCCGAGCCGCCTGACAGTTCGGCTCGCGTTTCCTTAATCTCCGGCCCATTGATGTTGCTGTCCGGGCCACAGCTGTTGCTGTCCGGGCTCCTCCAGTTCGCCCGGACGGCACTGGCAGTGGCTCGGACAGAAACAGCAGTGGCCCCGAAAGTGCGGAAACGAGAGCCGAACTGTCAGGCGGCTCGAAGCCGCGAATCGCCTGAGTAATAGGACCTATGGTCTCGTCACCAGATTTAGTCCAGTGGATGGAGCTGGCGCGATCTTTGCGACTGTACTTGCGGCGTTGGTGACACCATTGGTCAACGGGGTTGCAATCGCGCGCGGCTATGTACAGTTGACCGCAATGCTAAAAGGACATGGTGATGTTGCGGATTCGCACCAGAACTACGGTAGAATCTGGCACTTTGCCAGATTTCGTCATCGATCGGCGCCACAGCTGATATTCTCGTGAGCAGAGAGACGACGGTTGGCGCCGATCGATGACGAAATCTGGCAAAGTGTCAGATTCTACCGTAGTTTTAGTGCGAGTCCGCAACCGCACCATGTCCTTTTAGCATTGCGGTCAACTGTACCTTTGGTAGATCGCCGCTGGCGATCGAAACAGCGTTTGCCGGCGATGCCGCTAACACCACCCGGCCAGCTGCCTCATCCATGCGTCAGACTAAATATAATACGGAAACCATACAAACTAAGATTCAGAAACACTCTTAGAAGTACGCCTGGTAAGAATATATTTCCTTGAAAACGGTTTAATCGCCTAATTCTGATTCCCTTGTTAGAGGTTTCGGTTTGACCGTTTATTCTCATTGTTTCCTACGATTCTGCACTCAAAAAGTAGGATTTTAAATGCTCTCTGGCCAACGAGCCACCAAGGTTCACAAGATAAGGCCCAATGCCTTGCCTTCCGAAAGGCGATTATCTTGAAAAAAAAAGAAAATCTCCGGCGGATTTTCCTGATTGCATCAGAGGCATAAGAGTACAAATTGAAACGACAACACTTGGAGGTAGAGATTGGAAAAGCATGGAATTAATCCACGGTCGACTCAATATTAGACTTTTCCTCTGACTCCACCTCATTCTGTGACTAATGCGAGTTCTTTGTCGTTCGATTCCTTTCCACTGAATGTATTGATAGTCGAAAATTGATTTTTTTTCGAAATTTTCAACAGAGTATAAACATAGAACATTGTGCTCCCTACCGAAATGGTCTTCACACAATCTAATTTGGAGCGCATTATGAATGAAGAACTGGGTTTTCGGCGTACATCCATCCCTCTGGAAATTCGCCACACATTCGACTTCCATTCAGAATCGTGGAGGCTTCTAAATGTGTATTGGGCCTATCCACGAACTTGCGGGGGCCAGCCGATGCCCAAGTCATTGTTCTTAATTCGCCAGTTGCTTAACAGTTGGGTGACAGCTGGCATTTAGCTGGCCAATGGCAATCACGAGGCCGACAGTTGGCATACACTCGTCATGTCATTTAATGCCAGCGGCGGACGGCTGGCGAATATGCGCCAGTTGCCTAACAGCTGGATGATTACTGGTATTTAGCTGGCAATCGGCAATTACGAGGCCGACAGCTGGCTCATACTTGGCATCTGAATTAGTGCGAGCGGCGGACCGCTGGCGAAAATGTGCCAGCTGCCTGAAAGCTGCGTGATAACTTGCATTCAGCTGACAAGGGCGATCACACCTCGAAGCTATCCACCAATCGGCACTCGGCTGGCGCTTAACCGCCCAGTAGCCTTCGCTTGGCGCTGAGTCGTCACATGACTGGCACTCGAGAGAGCACGTTTGCACATGTTATAGTTTGATCTCTGACTTCATTGATAAGCTCAGACAGTATATAAGGCGATTCAGTGCTATGAGTGCTCACTCGGCACTTTGATGCCGGCCCTGGAAGGTGACCTGAAGTCACTCTACAGAGGCTAGCATATTTTTGGCAGCTGAGGGCAAATTCCCCACGGCTAGGGGGGAGGTGGGGTGGGTGCCTTACTCAGAGAGTCAGGGGGTCCTATTCGGCCACGATAGGCTTTCTATTCGGGTACCTAGTCGAGTTGAAAGGAACTTTTGCAGCAGCACGTGCTGCTCCGAGGAGCACGTGGCCTGTTCGATAGGACTACGTGGCGCAGAGAGACAAAACCCTTGCTGCACCCCCATTTCCCACGCGGCAGCACGTGGCCTGTTCAATAGGAGCACGTGGCCCAGACATAAAAAACCTTCTCCGAACACCGTTTCCCACGCAGCAGCACGTGGCCTGTTCGATATGAGCACGTGGCGCTAGGAGCGGGCTCCCACCCCTTCGATGGAAGCGGGTCTTCCCCAACAAGGATACGGACCAAGCCACGGACCGCAACAGAGGATCACTCCCACAGCAGTCCGTGACAGGCACATCACCCTCACCACGATCGACAGCTAGGAAGCTTTCCTCGCAGAGGTCCGTGGGGGAGACCCCTTAGCGGTTCAAATATCGTCCAGAAAGTGACTCGTAGTCACCTTCCAGGAGCGGCCCGAAAGGCGCACTGCGCTCTCTTCGGGATCGAGCCCCTTATATACGTGCTGCGCGGCTGACATGCGCCAGGACGGTTCTGAAGCGACCGATCAACGTGTTCAATCATGGGCATTGTGGCTCGTTCGTCGTCCAAACTCATCGTAGTCGAATCGAAAGCGTATCGTGGCCGAGTGGAACGGCTATGATTGTCGCCACGTGCTTCTCACTTGGACGACGATTAGGCCACGTGGCGCAAGGAATCTACGTGGCCACATCGTCGTCCAACCGCTTTGTAGTCGAGTCTAAAGCCAATCGTGGCCGAATAGAACCCCCTGACTCCCTGAGTACCTCAGACCGTAGCGTAGGCAATCTCCTACGCAACGATCTTAGGTGAGGGACCCACCCCAATTCATCGGTCTGCCAAGAGACTGGCGGAGAGCTGGCATATGCTGCTCAACAGCGGGCTCCCAGGCAATATCCAAGAGACTGCCAGCGGTTGGCCAGCATCCTGGCGGACCGCTGGCTGGGTTTTGGCGGACCGCCGTCTAATGGCTGCCCGACACCGGGTATGGTTTTGTTCGCCAGGTAAATGCCGGCGGTCCGCCAATCCCAATGTTTGTGTTACAGGGGCCGCAAATGCTCACCGGGGTCTCACCGGAACGCACTATATAAAGCCTCTCCGAATAAGACTGTCCGCCCACGCGCTCGGCGTGCGTGTCAAGCGCCATCACAAAGGCATCTTGCCGACGAGCCTTTTCACGTCTGCGAACTGCTGACTGGCATAACATTCATTCTTTGACTAATATTCCTGCTAATCGATTAGAAATTCCCAAAAACTCCTTCGCGACAGACTTTATTTGAATGAGGTGCAGTTAAGCCTCCTTCCAAGTCCTTAGGCTATTTTGAAACTTAAGAAAGGTCGTGTTCTAAAAGTTCATCTGTGCATAGAACTATTGATTCATCCAAAAAGTAGCGTTAGATGCTCAAGTCTACTGCATGTTGTTTCCAAAAACTGGGAAGACAAGTGACTGGCAGGATTAGTGATATGATGCGATTTCTCCCCATTTTTTTTCATGTGTCTCAACATTCTTATCTAAACACGCAAGCGCTCTAATACATACCTTCTCTCCATTTTGATATAATAATCCGATAGAGAGGCTGATTACTGGATAAATTACGGACCCGGAACGAATGTTCTTAGTGTCCGTAAGGCGAAATCGAGGAGACATGGTGAGAGCCCTTCTCTTTGGATTCGTAGGGTGTTCTTCATCTCTCTAGAAGTGCATCGTCTTATCTCTTTCCTCTTTCCGACTGAAATGTTTTCAGTGAAGTATTTCAAAGAATGTTCAGGACTTTTTTTCAGAAGTTTGCACTGTTCTTGCTATGCGTATCCTCCATATCAGCCATTGATGTCGACATTCTTAGTAAGCATTTTTCTGATCGTCTCATTTCGACATTGAAACGGACGGATCACAGGCGATTGCCGGGCGGATAGAGCAGATGTCGAACCTTCTGCCAATAGCCAGCGATCTGCCTACCAGTGGCCAGCTATCCATCAGTTATTACCTGCCAGCGATAAGATTGTCGGGTGCGACCCATGTACCCATCTTAAACGAGCAACCTACACCTGTGAGTAGGTGCGTGCACGTAGCTGCTTGCTGGCAAGCGAACCGACGACCTTACCAGCTATCCGCCCGCCAGTAGCTCGCTAGCCTACCGCAATTAGTCAGGGATCCGCGCGAAAGCAGTAGCCTGAAATCCACCCACTATTAGCCACTGATCCGCCCGCTACCGGCCGATTGCCAACGCGCCATTTACCACTTGCCGTTGATCCACCCTCCACTTGTTAGTGATCCACCCGCTGCCTGCCAGCGATCGAACCGCAATCTGCCAGCGATACACCCGCCTTTCGCTGGTAACCTGCCTCGAAACTACCAGAGATTGTCCCGCCGATTCTGAGAGTTTTGGCCGAGAAATCGGCGAGAAATGGCCGGCTAGGCTCCGCAGCGGCTCCTGGTAGGCTATTTCGCGGCTATTTTGCGGCTATTCCGCGGCTATTTCTCTGCTTTTTACGAAACAAACAAGAAAAAGCCGGAAAATAACCGGAAAATAACGAGAAGTAGCCAAAAGTAACCAAGACGCTATAATTACCTGGAGAGCACTATTTGGCGGCTATTTCGCGGCTATTGCGCGGCCAGCAGGCATTTCACGGCTATTTTGCGGCTACTTCTCGGTCAAAACTTTTAGAAGAAGCCGCGGTAAGCGGCGGTCTGCCCGCATATATTATCGGAGCAGCTAGCGACCATTATCTGCCTAGGGTCCGTCCTCTATCTGTCAGTGGTCCGCGTGTTAACTGCTAATTAGAAAAATCAGCTACTAAGGCGATTTTCGGCCCCGAGCCGCACCGAATAGGAATCGGAGCTGACTGACAGTTCGGCTCGTTCTCCCAATCTCCGGGCTACCGCTGTTGCTGTTCGGGCCAACCGGAATAGCCCAGACAGCAACAGCAATGGCCCGGAAAGCAACAGCAGTGGCTCGGACAGCAACAGGAGCCGACTCGCAGATTGGAAAAACGAGCCGAACTGTCAGGCGGCTCTGGGCCGATAATCGCCTGAGTAATTTCAAGCATCTCTCAAAGTTGAGTAGGTCTGCGACTTGGCTCAACGGGGTTCTCAAAAATTTTTAAAATAAAAAAAATGAAAGTTTGGAGGGGCTCGTAAAATTTCTGAAGAATCGTAAAATTTTCAAAGATTGATGGCAATTTTCTCTATACCATTTGGCGAAGTAAATTGAGGTAGGAATAGGAAAATCGTCTTTTTTAAGCACAATTTTGATTTTTTCCCAAGTTTTTCACTCAAAAAAAGCTAAAGCAAAATTTTCATCTCGAGAGGGGAATCGTATAAAAATTTACGATTTTTTCGAAATTTTGCTCAACGAAAGAAAACTGGCCCAAAGGAATGTTGAACCTTGGTATGCCTACCCTGAGCTTCCGTTTGTCGAGAATACGATTTGGTACTTTTTGTAAATCCTGATATGATTACCTGCGAACTCCAAGTGTTTGTTTTTCCAACTGTGAATTTTGGTCTTCAAGCTCGTAACTTGAAGGATTTAGTGTACATATTCTCTGTAAAACGCTGTAATTGTCACGATTCAAGGCGCAAGCGGCGCGGGAGTTTCTGCTCCCTCCGTCTGTCATGCGCTCTCACACTGTCTCTAACCGCAGCTCCGCACCAGCACGCGTAGAAACCATGAGAATTTCGCGGTTTTATGGCCTTTACAGGGGGTTTTCTTAGCAAATAAATCTGTGTACTCAGGTAAAACTAGTTGTCGAGAATCGGACGAAAAGTTGTCTTGCAGGCGTACGAATGCAGGACAACTTCCGCAGACTCTAGAGAATACTGGACAACTTTTCGCCCAATTCTCGACAATTCCCGACAACTTCTCGACCAATTCCCGACAACTCCTTGCCCGATTCTCGACAGTTAACATACAGTTATGCACATGTACAACTGTATGAACATACCAAAAATTGGGGCTCCTGCCCAACCGATGATTACAACGTTCGGTGAAGTGCACGTGTGGCTTCACACTGGTCCGTTTGACGAATTTCCAACTTCTCAGGTAAAACTAGTTGTCGAGAATTGGACGAAAAGTTGTCCTGCAGGCGTACGAATGCTGGACAACTTTCGCAGACTCTAGAGATTTCTGGACAACTTTTCGCCAAATTCTCGACAATGCCCGACTTCTTCTCGACCAATTCCCGACAACTCCTTGCCCGACTCTCGACAGTTACCCCGCATTTTTACACATGTGCAATTGTCTGCACTTAACCAAGAATTGGAGCTCGTGCTCAACCGATGATTACAGCGGTCGGCGAAGCTTACGAAGATGGTTTCACCTCACTCAGTTTGCCGGATTCCCAACTTGGCAACTCGACGTTTGGCAGAGGCAAACTGTGCATCGTATATGCTGTGGGTCTACAAAATCGTTCAACATGGGCCGCTATTGGCCTTGCCCAGCACCAGTGCGCCATCAGTGTAGTGGTCTTCGGAAATACTCTACGACGGTGAAAGTTTGAGTAGAGAGTAAATTGACCAGGCTGGACTCAACTATCCTACTCTCGTGGCTCCTAGTTTTCAAAATTGTCGACTTCCGGTGAGACCACACCTGAGAAAGGTGTGAACCATTATACTGTAGCGGGGTTCAGCCGTCATCTTAGGTGGTGGAAGTTTGTATGGAAGGTAAATAGACCTCGATGAACTCGAATATCCGGGACAGGGGCTCTCTACACACCGAGGGAGGAGTTGTCTCGCGTTTCGCGGCCCTAATTCCACTCGGGACCACTTCGCTTGCATTGAGTCGCGTGACATGTCGAACTGAAAAAATGGTACAACTCCTCCCTTTGTATGTAGAGAGCCCCTATCCCCGAATATTCTACTCTCGTGACCCATACTTTGCAAAATGTGGACTTTCAGCGGGCCAAACCGCTGGCTTCAGGTGTGGACCCGCCGGAAGTCCACATATTGTACATTAATGTAATGATAAACAACCAATTCGTCGTTATTTCGCAGGAGCGAGATATTGCGCTGAGTGAAGCATCTCTTTCGGATACATCTATCTATACTTTAACATCCAAACATCAGCACAAACGCGACTGTAAGAACTTAGAAGGAACGATGAAAAGGATTCTCAGCCCAAAGTTGGATAAAAGCGCTCTAGCCCAACTTATGCCAAATCACGCTAGCACGCCTACGTACTACCAACTCGTCAAGACACAAAAACTGGTCAGAGACGGAAACGACAACCATTGGGACACTAACACCATTAAAACCAGGCCGATAGTCTCATCCTGTGGGGGTCCATCGGACAGAATTAGTTGGCTGCTGCAGAAACTGCTGTCTCCGCTACTCACTTATGTTCCGGCACATCTAAGAAACGTGCAACAATGTCTTCAACAAATTTGAGAGTGCAGTAGACGAAATCGAGGAACTTTTGCGGAGCGTTGTTGAAATGAATGTATTTCGGTTCCGAAATGTGTACTACAAACAGGTACGAGGCCTCGCAATGGGAAGCAGGTTGGCTCCATTATTAGCCATTTTATTCATGGACCATTTGGAGCAGTCTGCCTTGTCGTCGGGACTGTTATTTTATGGACGATACATTGACGACATTCTTGTAATTGGGAAGTCCCGACTATCATTACGGCAGACGTTTTCAAACTTGAATTCGGCATGTTCTTCAATAAGTTTGACTTTGGAAGAACCGGCAGAAAATGGATTCCTCCCTTTCCTGAACACGCAAGTGAAAATATCGGATGGACAGTTGAGTACTATGTGGTATAGGAAGCCGGCTTCTCATAACATCATTATTCATGCGCGGAGTTGCCACCCTATGTATATGAAGCAAAATGTTGTTCGTCATACAATTACTACATGTGCACTACTTACTTCCGTGAACCAGACCCAAGTTGATGAAGAAATCAACGATATTCTGCGAATGAACGGATATGGACTACAACAAAGTCGCTGCTGGCGACCCCATCGTCCACCAGGTGGAACTACACTTGTCCTGCCATTCATCACTGACTCATTCGCAATGGATGCGAATCGTATCGTGAAGCGTTCGAAACTCCCAATATGCTTGGTGTTCAGACCACCTCCTTCACTACGGCACATCCTTACGTCATCTCGTCAATATGAAAGTCTGTGTGACCGCGTAAGCTGTAGCATCTGCCATGGACATGCTGGAGTATGCGAAATGAAGTATGTTGTGTATAAGGTGGTCTGCCTTTCGTGTAACGAATTCTACATAGGAGAGACCGCTAGACCTCTACGCAAAAGGATAGAGGAACACATTCGAGCTCTGCGCCGACCACAGAGCTATCCGGACAATCCTTTTTCGCGGCACCGCACTCTACGGCATACACTCGAACCTGCCCCTCAGCTGAACGTAACGATACTTCACAGAAATTTGTGTGATCCGGTGGAAAGGAAAATTAAGGAAGTTCCAGAAATTCAACAATGGAAACCGCCAATAAACATCAGAGAAGAAATGAGGGCGGCCATGAGACTTATCACGTTGGAGTGATTTGAGGTTTCTAGCTGATGTGAAGTGATACATGCGAGATTCACGAATGAAACGTTTTCATCACCCACCCGACCTCACCCTTCATTTTTGGCCAGCCGACCGTTTCTAGAGGTAGGATAACTACCATAATAGGTTGACAGCCTATCATCATCATCATTTCTAGAACACCTCGCGGCAGAGCCCTTTTCATTGCTGGTTTAGCGCCACCCCTGATTGATAAGGTTGGTGCTCCTCATTGTTCGCGCTGTGTAACTGATTGTTTTGTGATTATTTCAGTCGGCCTGAAGACGATATTATATATCGAAACGTTGCCAATGAACTCATAAAGAGTCTTCATCCTCACAACAAATAAGCGAAATATTATGAAGCTCAGGGAACGATCTATCTTAAACCATTGCAAGGTTTAGAGTTGCGAATTTCGGTCAGAACTGAATCATTCGAGATTTATTAGAATTACCTATCCTAATTTAAACGTTGTTCTGATACTTCTTGGGTAACTTCTCGAATATTATATCTTAAATCCGACTGCCGCAACTACCGGTCATGGAAAAAAGATCAGTACTTGTAAGCTCGTAAACTTTCAGATTTCTTTAACTAGAAAATCCCATGTTTTGGTAAGTTCGCTATTTTGAGAAGATGAAAATTTGAAAAAGAAGCGAGTTTGATGTTCAAGAAGTCGGTGAAATATATTATAATTGATAACCAGCTAGAAGAATGGAGAAAAAAAGAAAAAAAACCACAGAGGGCCCACATGAAAAGAGAAGAACAAAAACCGCAGTCGCAATAATTGAAGAAAGTGGTGTAAAGAGGGTTGTGAAGTGATGTTCTGAATTCTTGCGAAATTTTCGACATATTCGAAACATATTCTCAATTTCGGAAGGAGGTATCGAGAAATCCATCCGAATTCTCGGCAAACACTCGTTCCCCCGGATTCTCGGCGACTCTCTCTGAAATTCTGAGCAGATCGGCCGCAATTCTCGACAAGTACTGCGAATCTCAGAATTCTCGACAACTTAATCAACTTTCTGGACAACTTCTCAATTGTCGACCGATTCTCAACAACTATTCGTACGATTCTGGACAGCTAGTTATACCTGAGTTGGATTATTTCGTCGACGTTTGGCAGAGCCAAACTGTGCATCGTATATGCTGTGGGTCTACAAAATCGTTCAACATGGGCCGCTATTGGCCTTGCCGAGCACCAGTGCGCTATCAGTGTAGTGGTCTTCGGAAGTACTCTAAGACGGTCAAAGTTAGAGTAGAGAGCAATTTGACCCGTCTGGACTCAAATACCCTACTCTCGTGGCTCCTAGTTTTTAAAATTGTCGACTTCCGGCGGGACCACACCTGGGAAAGGTGTGAACCACTATACTGTAGCGGAGTTCAGCCTTCATCTAAGGCGGTGGAAGTTTGTATGGAAGGTAAGTAGACCCCGATAAACTCAAATATCCTACTCACGTGACCCAGACTTTGCAAAATGTGAACTTTCAGCGGGTCCGCACCTGCAGCCAGCGACCAAACCGCTGGCTTCAGGTGTGGACCCGCCGGAATTCCATATATTGTACATTAAAGGCAGTGCTCACGATAATCTCCAATTTTGAGATTATTCGCTATATCGATTGAGTGGAGTCCGGGTAGAACTAAAATGACGGAGAAATTGTCGAAAAAAGCATCAGAACTACGCGAAATCCTTTACTCTCACCCCGCTTCTTTACTCTCACTGGAACTGTTTGTTATGACATTGAAATCTTTTGTGGACCCGTCCTATGCAATTTTCTACTCTTTATTGTTCCGTTCTCTCCTTAGGATCCTAACTAATCCTGCTTTGCATAAAATATTCTTCTATTTTCGATTGACCCAATTTCTCACCGGTGACAACCACCTTGAACATGTTTATCCAACCGGACAACTAGTCCGTGTTGTAGAGTAATGTCACTGAATTACGACGTTTTAATGCGTTTCTCGCCGTTTCTTCGCAATTTTGGTAATACTTGGAGGCCGACGCATTCTTTCATGGGAAAACTCGGGGACGAAAATCATCGTGAACAATGCCTTTAATGTAATGATAAACAACCATTGCAAGGTTTATAGTTGCAAATTTCGGTCAGAACTGAATAATTCGAGATTCATTAGAATTAACAATCTTAATTTCGAACGTTGTTCTGATACTTTTTGGGTAACTTCTTGAATATTATATTTTGAATCCGACTGCTGCAACTACCGATCATGGAAAAAAGATCAGTGCTTGAAAGCTCGTAAACTTTCAAAATTCCTTAACTAGAAAATCCCATGTTTTGGTATGTTAGCTATTTTGAGAACATGAAAATTTAAAAAAGAAGCGAGTTTGATATTCAAGAAGTCGGTGAAATATATTACAATTGATAACCAGCTAGAAGAATGGAGATAAAAAAGAAAAAAAACACAGAGGACCCACATGAAAAGAAAAAAACAAAAACAGCAGTCGCAATAATTGAAAAAAGTGGTGTAAAGAGGGTTCTGAAGTGATGTCCTGAATTCTTGGGAAATTTTCGACACATTCGAAACATATTCTCAATTTCGGAAGGAGTTGTCGAGAAATCTGTCCGAATTCTCGGCAAACACTCGTTCCCCCGGATTCTCGGCAACTCTCCCTGAAATTCTGAACAAATCGGCCGCAATTCTCGACAAATACTGCAAATCTCAGAATTCTCGACAACTTCTATCAACTTTCTGGACAACTTCTCGATTGTCGACTGATTCTCGACAACTATTCGTCCGATTCTGGACAACTAGTTTTACCTGAGTAGCCTCAGACTAGTCGAATTGGAGGACCAATTGATTTTTACTGACATTTCAGCTGAAATCAACAACCAGAAAATTCCTCTTGAGGCACAGGTGCTAAGTGGTGATCGACTCGTGGAGTATGTCAACAAAAAGCAGAAACTATTCGTGGTGAGACTAGTTATTGGCCCTAAATAATTTGTATTTTCTGTGAGAGTTTTCCTGTTTGCAGGCAGAAGGCGGTGAAGACAAGCAGAAATACTACACCAAAGTCATGGACTTGAAATATGTGGACCAGAACCAGAGAGAACCCCCACCACGCCGATTCGGTTGGAGAAAGGACAGTGACATTCCCGAGAAGTAACTGATAGTTTTGTTCAGATTATCATGAACATTTAAACCAACATCCAAATCGGTTGCACCTCCGGCTTTTCCAATTTTGTTGTGAAGACTCTAGTATCTGAGTTTCCTGCATCCGACGCAGGGGTGTGCGTTTTTCGTTTTTCGATTTTTCGGTTTTTTCGTTTTTCGCCCTTTTTGGCAAAAAAAATCAATATCGAAAAAAACGAAAAAGTTTAAATTTTTTCCGGTTTTTTTCGGTCTGAAATTTGCGGTTCTGATGCGACTTGCAGTCGATCCTTCGCTGCTTACAGATGTCTCCAGCAAGTTTGCACACGTCTCTGACTTTATTCCAGAATCAAGCAGAAGCAAACGTATGATCTGCACCTTGCACGACGGTTCCTTCTACTACATCACTTTCGATTAAAAATTACATTGATGGAGCCGAAATTTTTTGAATTTCCTGTTTTTCAGCAGACTAAAACGACTCGGCGCATCTTTTGAGCATGGCCATAACTTTCAGGAATAATTCTCCGAAAAACCAAAAATACACATTTCGACAGGCGGAAACATCACCAATATAATAACGCTAATCGATTCCGCATAGCAGATAACCTGCATCGGTAATTCGAAGGCAGCGTTCACGATAATCATTCTCGATGACTTTCCGCAGTGAAATGATAGGCGAGAAGAATTCTTTGCTCTCAGTGACGAAAAAATGGTTTAAAAGAGCTAGGAATGGCTAAATAATGGATGCAAACAGGCGTTCTGAGGTCACCGAAACTCCTCATGTCGCCTTTCCGCCCCTAGAACCTCGAGGTTGTGATAACATGAAGTACTCAAGTCAAGGAAATACTGATGAGCGAGCTAAACCGCTTGATTATCACTGTTATAACTTTGACTTTAACTTTATTACGCGCCCTTGCAGAAGTGTAGAAACATAGAAAAGGCAGAAAAAATCATCGAAAACATCAAGGAATTTAAAAATGACAAGTTTCAAAAGGAAAACGTAAAACAATTAATAGATCCTTGCTCGACAATGTAGGTAATCTTTGACAAGTGTTTTGAATTTAACAAGTTGATCGGTATCTGAACAGTATGACTCATCTTCAAGTATTCCATGCCGGCTCTGAAGGTGAAGAAGCCGCGCCACAAAGAGGTGCGCGGCTGACGGAATTTAAGCTTGAACCTTTCTCTCCTAGTATTTGTTATATTTTGCTATGACTGAGCGCTCCGCTCTTTACTCCGCCTGGACTCATCCGAGCAAGATAAGCTTTAGCATCCTTCGTAGCGGCTGATTCCTCCACGCTCAAACGCTCAAAAGTCAACTTAATAAAGTGTGGCCCTCTTTTAGCAACAAAACACGGTTTCCGCGTTTTCTTCAAGCATGCCCTGCTGTATAGGGCACCAGAATTCCGGTAAACGAAAGAGATATCAAAAGTGCAATCTATTGTGAACACTGCTTTAAGTTCAGGAAAATTCGTTTTCGTTCAAGGTGTTCATGGAAAAGACGTGGAGAATCGCTCTTTGGAGGCCCATAATTTTCAAGCGGAAGTCAACCTAAATTTTCCTGCTCCTCTATCGATCTATACCAAAAAAGTGCGAATAAAAACTTTCTAGGCGAATGGCATCAAGTACAGATCCATCAAGCGAAACTGATTGAACGTAACCCCTATGTAGACACCGCGACTCAATGCATGTGGTTGCGTCGCGGCCATTACCGTCCAATAGCGCCGAGAGACTAAGCTACTGGTCAGTGTTGACCACGACGCAATCGCTCACACTGAAATTCAACATGACAGCACAAAAATTCACGCAAGAGTGTGCTATCCATCAAGAACTATTGATGTTCGTCTCTGTACAACGTTTGTTCCGTTTTGATCTATGACTTGCCCACGACTTTCAACTTCTGCGAATTCGGTATTTTTTCATGAAATTGGGGACGACCTTCGAGCCCACAGTTTAGATCAAAAACGTGAAAAAACGTGGATGTGATCGTTCAGAGAACCACCGCAGTTTTAAAACAAGAAGTTCACCACAAGAATTTAAGAAGGTGTTCAGCGCTAAAATTTTGCCAGGATTCGACGCTGCAACAAGGGTAAAATTCCTTACATTGATACGCTGATTGGGTATGCTTTTGTGTCACCAAGAAAACATAATTTTGTCATTATTCAAAGCACTTCGATTACGTTGCCTTGTTTTTCCAGTCCAAAATATGCAATTACGAAAATAAAATGTTTCAAAAGACAAAAAATTTTTCGGTTTTTTTCGGAATTTTTCGAATTCAAAACCGAAAATTTTTCGTTTTTCGGTTTTTTCGGTTTCGAAGTTTTTCGCACATGCCTGATCCGACGAGGGTTAATGACAAGAAAATGTGGAATTTCCGATTGAGAAGCATGTATAAGGATAGGTCTGAGCCCATTCGCAGAACATATAGAAATTTGAAGTGCCAACATCAATAGTGACCCATTTAATGACCGTCCGAAATTCGTACTGTTATGATCATTTGAAATTCGCATATGGGGCCAGCATTGGACCCTTGGTGCAGTGGTAAGTGTCTCGCTTCATGTCACGATGATCCAAGGTTCGAGTCCCGGACTTTCGTTTTTTTTGCTTCTGTCTTCATTGCTCTAATAATTCATGAGGTTTTCTCGTAATATTTCTTCGGTCAGTTTCTAGCCATACTACAGTTTTCATATTTTAAATCCTTTTGCTCAAAAAATCCCTGAAATACCCTAGAAAAATGTTTGTGTAGAGCGGAGGGTGTGAACATTCGTTGCGCAGAAATCGATACCGGGATCGTTACGAAATGAAGAAAAGATACTAACCACTGCACCAATGGTCTCGTGGAAGTCAAGGATAGGCTCGTCTGGAGTCGCTTTACAGCCAGCTCAATGCGAGCTTCAACTTGAAAATGCACGGTTTTGATGATTTTTTTCTTTTGATTCCCAGAAAACGCTTCGAAATTTGAGAGAAATATCCACAAAAATATAAAATTTTTCACTTGTGCCTTTTTTCGGTATCTCTAGCGTTTCTATGGTTGATTCCTGACATCAGATTAGTCGTTTCGTTTTCCGATTTCCGAAACTTTCAAAAAAATCTGCCAATTTTTTCGTGTAAAGCCTTACTTTATGTACCTCGTTTTCCTTTAAAGGTTCGATGCTCGCGAAAAATGGCCCTATTGCTCGTCCATCTCTGAGATCCGTGACCAGTCAAATTGTGGTAAGGTTTTCTAAACGCTCTATAACTCCTAGGACAGGGTCATACTTCCCGCGACTAGTGGGCGACTCGACGCGATCTGTATAAGTTCGGGATTATACCTCCCGCCACCAGCGATGCGACGCAACATTTTCCATGATTATCGACCGAAAATTGGTATTCGTGAAATGCACTGGCGCGTTTCGGGAATCTCTGGTCGCGAGAAGTATGAATCCGGCCTAAACAATAGCGACCGATAATCGATATCCCTGAGAAGAATTGCTGCGCGTCACGGGAAGCATGAAGCCAGCCTTGAACTTTTGTGCTAAGGCAGCTTTTCAGGCTCATGCTGGGCAGTGTCGTCGTCCTCTGCAATGTCCGATCGTATCTGTATTGCTACCAAGGGCAAAAAGAATGTACGTTCTCTCAGACCCTTTTTATACTTCTACCGCTGTTCATGGGAACAACAGGATATTCTTATTGATCAGAATCTCATCGCACGTCGATTCGCTTTTTAAGCTTGCTGTCATGCCGCGCAATTGTAGAACTATTAAAACGACTTTATACATCATCTGTTTGTAAAACTACCGGTATGTATTCTGATTGTCGCTCAAACTATCAGTTTCGCGGCTGTCGATAAAAGTTCGCTGACTATAAACTCTAGCCGAATGGCGTGCGTATCGCGCGATCCACACGAATACATTTTCGGACGAGCCTTTGCGCGGTTGCAGTGAGCTACCTGGAATATGATCCCGTATTTGTCGAACATTCCTGCCAACCGTCCGCTAAACACGCACGCTGACCGCGTGAGCGGACAGTGTCTTTCGAAGGAACTTCATACTCACCTTCTTGTTCATTTCAGGTTGAACTCTCAGCGATTGATCTCGTCTCGTGCTGCTATGAATGTGGTAAAGGGTAAGTGACTAGTTTTATTTGTGCTTTATGTGTCTAATGAAACTCACTATTACCGCTCTCATGATTTTCTTTTGAGATTTTGAGCTCAAGCGCATTTGTGCAAAACGACGAGAAACCTAAACTCACATTATCGGAGATGGGCGTTATGCCTTGCGAACTCCCTGAGTATGGCGAGGTATCTATAGTACATAGAAAGTTATTGATGATGAAATGATGTAGGTGCCAAGGCGGTTGGACATACAAGGCATGGAAGTACTTTGCCACGTCCGGTGTATGCACAGGAGGCAACTACGACTCAAAGGTCAGTATATCATATGTTTCATATCGTCTACGTCAGTGGTAGTGTAAGCCGCACCCAAAAATCAAACATCACGAAAAAAGACACTAGCACAGAAGGCCATTTCAGCGTAGTCCGAGGGTAACAAAACGAGGTGCATAATGAGAATGTTCATGCTGCGAGTAGTAAAAATTGTGAGTGACCTCGGGCTAAACCTAAATTTGAGAAAGTTATAAGCTCCAAACCATAGATTGTTGCAATAAAATGGCGTTCTAATGTGATTCTACCTAAAATCCGAAAACCGGAAACTCTGAGAGAAATTTCCGCTGCGGCTCCGCGACAGTGCCGCTCTGGATCCTACAGGCGTCATCGCGGAACCGCGCCGGCACTACCGCGGAAGCGCGACGGAACTACCGCGGAGCCGTAGCGGCGATGCGGCAGTGCCGCTTCGGCTCCGCGCTAGTGCCGCAGCGGCTCCGGGAGAGTATCTGATATGAAGTTGTCTAAGAATGAAAATACAACTAGGGGGGCCTAAGAACAAAAATACGCACCTGCGGTCGTTACGTCCTCTGAGGTTTCCCCTACCCTATTAGCTTTTGGGTCCAGGGAAATACGGAATGTCCCTCAAAACACGGTTAGTTGAACCTGCGACGATTTCGTTTTACCACACAGGATAGTACATGGTACTCCACGCGGGTTCACTGCTGCATCCTCGCGGAGCCGACACGGTTCTAACGCGGAGTCGCTGCGGTACTATCGCGGCGATGTCGAGGCTCAAGACACGGCAACAAAATCATTTGATCACGGAGCCGCCGCGGTACTATCGCGGAACTATCGCGGCACAGTCGAGGGGCGCGGTACTTTCCCGGCACTGACGCGGCGATTTTTCTCAGAGTACGGTCCTCACACCTGTGTTCAGCACCCCACAATTTTTCCTGCGCGCTGTTGGGAAGGGGAAAGAATACGGATTTATGGACTCTCAGAAGTGAGAATGAGCTACATTTGTACCTGATTGAGGTTTCGGAAGTCCAGAGCCTAGTTTTTTGTCAAAAACTTTTTTCATGAAATTTTTTCGGGTGCTGAACACAAAAAAAAGATGTCCGTCAGTTTTCCCAACGATCAAGGTGGGTTAAGGTGGCCTTATAACTACCGTGAGGCGCTCTAATCTCCCGGAAATAAATTAAAACTGGCTCTTATTTTTGTGTTCAGCACCCCAAATAGCCTCTCTGAACTTATCGGAATGTTTGAAATTTTGGAGTTTGAGAGATTGGGGCGAGCATGCGCGATAACCGGCTAGGGACATACTTCGCTAGGCTGCGGCTGCCTTAGATGGAACACATCGATTTTTGATCGATGGTTGCACGTGGCTAATAGCGAGGTGCTGACTATATTACACAGAATGATTAAAGTCCGTGTTCACGTGAATATCATATTCAAAGTCAACCTCAGGATAGGGTTGCCTGTGCATGAGTTAACCTATAGCGGAGAAACATCGTCGAGAAACGTCCAGTATAAGCTAAAGTAACGGTGTCTAACGTACATACAGGTTCATGGCGCGGACGAGCTTCCGCGCCATTCAAGTTCTCGCGAGTGCGCGCTATTGGCAAAATGTGCGAGGATCGACCAGGGTGGACGTGGGGGAACTACTTCACAATTTGCCATCGATGACAACCGAGCGCAGCAACCTCGTCAGAACGGAGGCGTGGCGGGCAAAGCAGGTGCACCGGGTTCACGAAATCTCTACTACGTGGTTGTCTTTCTCTATTTCTGGCCCGTTTTCTATGCTTTCTTCGACCCTGTCCCCTCGAGCACCAGCCAGCATAGTGTTTCACACCAGAAATTCGAGAAAGAGATTTATCGTGAACAGTGCCTTCAAAATCACATGACGCATTGTTATTTCTAAGAGAAGTATGCAAGTTGTCTAAATCTGCAAGGGAATTCAAACTGAGGAACACAATCTTCAACTTCATATTTTGATCTACGTCCCTAACGGTAAGAACAAGTTAATACTGAGCTGAAAAATGTTCAGATACGGCTTAGGATGTGATTTCAGGGCTAAATATGGAAGTTCAGTATAATACTAAAATCCTGTTGTGGAGAGGATTTGAACCCTAGTGTCACGCCTGCGAGCCTACGCGCACCACCACTACACCCTGCGTGCTGCTTCAGCTCCAGATAGAGGGGTCAGGACCAGAGATGTGCGGCAATTGCCGTTTGCCGTTTGCCGTTTGCCATTTGTCGTTTGTCGTTTGCCGGCCATTTTTGGGACTTTTTTGCCGTTTGTCGTTTGCCGAACTTTGTGATTATTTTCCGGCAAAACTCGGCAAAACATTGGAAGGGAACGCCGTCTATGCTCGCGGCTATGTGGGCACTAGGGGTAATCCGATTATCCGTTGTTCGTTCAACCGTTATCCGAGGTTTTGAGTTATCTGGGGTGGTAGTAAATCTGTTTGAAAACGCGAGGTAGCTGGCGGTAAGTTCGCGGTAAGTTCGCGGTAAACTGCAGCTAAACGCGAGCTTTTTGTTTGAAGATTACCAGGAAAGGTACCGGACATTGATAAAACTACATACTCGCATGCCACAGACACCAGATACGCATATTGTAAAAGATTTCCCTCCAAAAAATGATTCATTCTCTCTTCTCTAGAAAAGGTATTGATTAAGAAAAAAATTTCTAAAGCTTTTTTGAACATATTTCAGTTCGCAGTAAGTTCGCGCAAAACTTCAACTTGAAGGCAGTGTCCACGATAAAAACTATGTCTGATTCTTTGGTGGAGATCGGCAGCTGCGGGGCCTAGCGCAACCCTAACGGTGAAAAAACTAAGGAAAATGAGCTCGGAACGGTTCCCCACGGCCCCAAAGTTGCACACCCGTCAGCTCGTCACACCCAGATGCACTTTCCACGCCCACCGACGTGAACAAATGAATGCTCGGGTGTGAGATGAGCAATGGTTTCCGATTAATAGCCCCGTTCTTCCCTTCATTCTCAACTTCTCTCTTTACTCAGGTCAGCTCGCATACATCGGCTGCAAAAGACGGAAGTTACGAGCCTCGGACAACTCGTCCACCATGCTTCCCTAGCTCAATTTTTGAGGGACCATAACTCCGTTCCTAGAAGGTCTTGTACGATTCCAAAAACATCATTGGAATCAGCATGGGACCGTCTTCAAGATAGGCGGAAAAGCACAAAAACTATTCTAATCGTGAACACTGCCTTTAACGCGAGCTGACAGAGAAATCGGAACTAGTGTGTGTATGAGGAGAAAGATGGATAGTTTTTGAACAAGTCCTCCGGAAAACGTTTTGTAAAGGTATTCATTTTTTGCTTCATTCATAATCTATTTCTATTTTCTCTGTCAGCTCGCGTTATGCTGCAGTTTTGAACTTAACGTGAGATCACCACCTAGTTGTATTATGACTCATTTCATGTGAGTTTTGTCAGAGCGCGGCTACCGATCGCGGAGCCGCAGGGGCACTACCGCGGAGTCGCAGCAGCAAAAACTTTTATTCCCATGAGGTCCGTCTATGTATTGTTTTTGTTCATCTGATGGCTTGAAATGAATCTACTCCCTTGAATCAGAATTACTAGAATGTTGACATAAGTATTGGAAAAAAGGAAAAAAAGAAGAGCGGCACATGTGAAAAACTTTTGGGCCAATCTAAGGGATAAGGTTTCTGGCCGTTTGCCGTTCGCCCGCCGTTTTTGGGATTTTCTTGCCGATTGCCGTTTGCCGAAATCTCAAAACCGTTTGCCGCACATGCCTAGTCAGGACCTCTCTGACCGCCGAGGGTTTCGTGCATACCTGTAGCTCGAACTCCTATAATTCACTGAAATGTCGTCAGGTGGGCAACTTGGGGCGCTAAACACGAATCTGAGGTCCATTTGCGGGGATTTAGACCTTAATGGTAAGGTACACTAGAAAGAACATCATGTTGATAGTGTATCCTATCGTTAGGAGCTTATAGCTTTTTCAGATCTATGATTAGGCTGGAGTTTTTCTCAATTGTTACCACTCGTGGCGTGAGCCTTCTCGCCATGTACATCATTTTACTCAACGCGCACAGCGCTAAAATGGTTTCTCTTGTTTTATAACCACAACATATGTAGCAGTGGAATACCGCTATAATGACTGTAGAATAGCGCACGGAAAGCAGTGATTTTCCGACCACAAGCTATGTATTTTTCCTGAATTCCTAAGGTGCTGAGCAGAGTTGCTCCGCGGCGCAGCGTGATCTAATGATAGGCTGCCGTATTGATAGTTCACCGCTATCGATCAATATGGCAGCCAATCATTAGGTCGCGCTGCGATGCAACTCTGCACCACCCTAAGGGGTCGTTTATACTTCCGCCGCCGAGCGGCGCGGCGAGATGCAGTACAGCCGTATCGATCAAGCGGCGCCGCCTCGCGGCGCCGCCAGGCGTTTAGAGTTTTTCTGCTCAAAATCTTCCAACGGCTCCGCACGCGGCCGCCGCCTGGTTGCTGCCGAGTCGCCCGGGGAGTGGAGGCGGGGCGGCGGCCGCGTGCGATCCTCTTTGACATCACATGCTTTTTGGCTGATATTTCATATGCATTCTCAATTTGCTTCCTCTGATTGATCGCTAAATTTTCTTCCGAGGTCCTGGAAGTTGTTTAGAGTATGCTGGGTTGTGAGTTCTTTTTTTTCGCTCTTAAAATGATTTTTCTATAGAAAAAAGTTCTCAGAAGACTCTATCTGCTTTCGAGTGCGGTGTTATGAGACGAAAGATTATAAATGTTTCTTTTGCAGAAAAAATCACTCATTACAATCGACCTTGTGCTATCTCAGAGCTACTCCAGGCAGTGTTTAGCGTAGTTCTGCGACTTCACCGCGTCAGTTCGTCGCAGCTCGATTATACATCAATAGTGACGCAAATTTCACGCGGCGCGGCGCGCCGCGCCGCCTCACTTTTCACCGCGCCGCTCCGCGGCGGAAGTATAAACGACCCCTAAGACGACGTTCAGAAATTTCGCGGAGCGACGCGATGGCACATGTCAGTGCGACGCGAAAACCCCGTGACGCAGGTATTCAAGTGTGAACGCTGCGCGTACTTTGGGCAAATTCTCGTAAACAAGCAACGGCAATTTTCTTTTAGCAATACCAACAGTTTTCCATATTCTTTTGGATGCATGATCCTGGACATAATTGTTTTACTCCTTCCATTGTTAGATGTGGTTGTATGGAAAAGAAACTGAAGAAAATCGGCTACCAGTTTGACATCGCGCGACGTGTATCGCGTCGCGTTGCGATGCTATGAAAGTCGCGCCAAGGCGAATTGCGCGTCATTTCTAATGTAGCGCGCCGCATCACTGTGAACACCCAGCGACAGCGCGACGCGATGTCGCTTGACCGATACGTAGGCTGATTATAACATCGCGTCGCGTCGCGAAAGAACTCTGAACGCCACCTAAGGCCGGGATCATATTTCCAGCGACGAGCGACGTGACTCAATTTTCACCATCCACATATATCGACCGAAAATCGATACGCCTGACGTGCAATGTCGCCGTCGCTGGTCGCGGGAAGTATGACCCCGGCCTAACGCGCGAGTGCCGGAGTAATGGTCGACCAATTTTTTCTTGATGGCGTCACGTTTTCAAATCGATGCGACGTAAGGATTAGGGCACGCCGCAACTTGACGCTCGGCGTGAGCACAGCGGTTTTTCATTTGTGCGGACTCATTTCAAACATACTTTTAGACTAAGGTAGCAGTCTTCTGCTGTTAGAAATTTGCATTAGTCCATAAGAGCCAACATAGACACTATCACGCTAATGGCAGAGCAGGCTTCTCCCAGTCCCGCCCAGTTCAACGCAATAGCAACATCTGTTGAAAATTTGACTCCTGTTTGCTATCGTCCCTAAATTTCGATAAACTGCACTATGCTGATGAGGTCTGATTTTCTAGCAACAGCTGTCGGGTTTTGGTTCGGCTACTAGCTACTTGAACAATATTCTTTCTTTTAGCTACTGGCCGAATAGCTGTGGCGAAAATAGCGACAGAAGTGGCCAGGAAGAGAATGGGGGATTTCGGGAAAAGGCCGAACAACCACGAGGCTACTGTTGCTATTCTGTTCGGCTACTAGCGCGAGATTGTCTGAGGATGTTTCATCTAGCTACCTTTCATAAAACACAGATTTCAGATTGGTTGCAAACCCTATCCCATAGAACCATGCAGACACCATTGGATCCCATGGTTCGACAGTTGTAAGAAGGAAGCTGAAACACCCCGGTGTCAAGCCGCGTGCGTAGATGAATATTTCTCCCCGTACCTTCACGACAAGATCAAAGGTGCGTGTACTGTGCTTCTCTGGGCCAAATTCCGGTCCGCAATTGCGTCGCGACACGCTTTGCGGCCGCACGCGCTCGAGTCAGTCGAGTTTCCAGCGCTAAGGCCGACTCGATGTGGTTTTTTATACAGTTTTCTCCACCTTCGTCTAGTTTTCAGCTTCTAGAACCCAGCTGTAGTCAAGAGATCGGCGGCTGTGGCCCTGGAAACCCTTCCGACTCAAAAGCGCGCGGCCGCGTAGCGTGTCGAGATTGCGGAATTGCGGACCTGAATTTGGCCCAGAGAAGCACAGTATCTCTGTAGGACGAATAAGGCGGGATAGACTTTGATTAGAGACTCAATTCAGGAAATAGTTCCTACTACGTAGACTATGATGTGCAGGAAATTCAAAGGGAAATCATGACGCATGGACCAGTTGTCGCCTCCTATCGCGTCTATTCGGACATGCCACTTTACAAGGAAGGAATTTACAAGGTTATCAATCCTCCGTGGGGACATCATTATTGCGATCCTCAAGTAAACCTCTACCCCTTGCAGCACACTGCTGGCTATCCAACTGGTGGACATGCGGTCCGGATCATTGGATGGGGCACTGAGAAAGGAGTGCCTTACTGGACAATTGCCAATTCATGGGGAGAGAAGTGGGGAGAGAACGGTTTGTGTTTTGTTCCCACTAAGGTCTGTCCGAAATGGATTGTCCGCCCACGCGGTCGGTGTGCGTGTCGAGCGGCCATCGCGGAGGCATTTTTTTCAAACCTGTATATCGATCAGCGGGAATAATTGGCAAATTCAAGTGTAATATCCTAGCCAGCCGTTTGCAGCCGTAGTAAGTCTCATCCGAACGAAATGCTTTCGCAACGGCCTATCGACACGCACGCCGGCCGCGTGAGCGGACAGTCTCATTCGGACACCTTTTTTGCGATCAACTCAGCACCTTGTGTGAACATACCTTAACATGCACTGCGACGTTAAACTGCAGTTACGGCAAAAAAACATCGAAAAAAAACCTTTTATAAGGTTCAATGTATATGCTCAGGCGATTCACGGCCCCGAGCCGCACCGAACAGGAATCGGAGCCGCCTCGTTCTCCCAATGTCCGGGCCACTGCTGTTGCTGTTCGTGCCAACCGGAGCAGCCCGGACAGCAACAGCAGTGGCCCGGAGAGCAACAGCAGTGGCCCTGACAGCAACAGAAGCCGACTCGCAGATTGGGAACACGAGCCAAACTGTCAGGTGGCTCCGGGCCTAGAATTGCCTCAGTGGGATGTCGGATAATATAGAAGCGCCTCAGGCACGTTCCGCATAATTCGTGGCATCAACGACTGTGGCATCGAACAAGATGTAGTGGCTGGACTGTACGTACCTAAATGATCATGACATCTGTGTCGCTGACTGATTTACAGTTATATACTGATAGCGTGAGCTTTTTCAAAGACAGAATAAAGTTTTTTTTTCTCAAAAAAGTGTTGGTACAATTAGCGTTTTTCTGAAAATCCGCAGATCACACCTCTTCCTCGAATGAGCGGGAGACAGAGTGCACGCCTGAAACAGTTTTCGAGTTTTCACCGAAAATCGAATGGTTTGCGTCCCATTGAATTACTGATGCGAATCTCGGCCCCGAGCCGCACCGTACAGGAGCCGTAGCCGTCTAACAGTTCAACTCGCTCTCCCAGTCTCCGGATCACTGTTGTTGGTGTCCGGGCTAAATGGGGGAACCCGGACTTTAGCAGCAGTGGCCCGGACAGCAACAGATGCGGAACCGCAGGTTGGTTGAACGAGCCGGACTGTCAGGCAGATCTGGGCCGCGACTCTGATTGTTTTAGCCGAGAAATAGCCTCGAATTAGCCGAGAAACAGCCCACCTGGCTTCGCAACGGCTCCTGGTGGGCTAATTCGCGGCTATTTCTCGGCTTTTCACGAAACGGGCAAGAAAACAAGAATGAGTCGGGAAATCGCCGCGAAATAACGAGAAGTAAACGAACGTAACCAAGACGCAAAAGACGCAGACCTCTAGAGGCTGGAGCGGGATCCAAGTTCCTTTAACTCCGGTAATCGGATAGTCGAAGGTGTTGACATCTGAATTGTGCCTCTGGTATGCTTAGCAATACTTCTCGGCTATTGGGCGGCGAGCAGTATCTGGCGGCTACTTTGCCGCGAGCATTATTTAGTGGCTATTTCTCGGCTATTTCACGGCCCTTTCGCAGCGAGCAGTAAATGGCGGCTATTTTGCGGCTACTACGCGGCAAGCAGGCATTTCGCGGCTATTTCGCGACTACTTCTCGGCTAAAACTCTCAGAGGAGTCGTCTGAGTATGTTCTCTCGAAAGTTCCCCGCATCTTTACTTCGACGATTATTAAAACTTCCAGCTACAGTGCCTATGTGGGCCGAATTCCGGTCCGCAATTGCGTCTCGACACGCTTTGCTGCCGCACGCTCCCGATTCAGAGGAGCTTCCAGCGCCGCAGCTGCCGATCTGCTGACTCTAGGTGAGTTTTGGAGACTAGAAACTAAGAAAAATCGGAGAAAATTGTGTAAAAAAGCCACATCGAGTCGGCTTTGGCGCTGGAAACCCGACTGAGTCGAGCGCGTGCGGCTGCAAAGCGTGTCGAGACGCAATTGCGGACCGGAATTTGGCTCAGATAAGCACAGTATGTTACTTTCGCTCATGATGAGCATCCTTGCGTGTTTCTATTTCCTTGATGTGGCGAAAGGCGATGGGATACCTGACAAGCCACATAAGAAGTATGTAGTTGACTGCTTTTGTGGAAAATCTCGATGGAGCGCAATTATTGATTTCTTTTTTAGAATTTTGTGAATTTGCAACTTCGGTCCTCTCTGGCGATAAATTCGCGGCAGACGTCTAGGTGAATACTCATCATTTTATGCGGTAATTTTCCGATATTTCCGCTGTCAATCCGCAATATTTTGTGATGAATTTGCGTATAACACCTCTCAATAAATCCACGTTAGCTTTTCGCGGCTCGCGGCATTTTCGCGTCAGAATCTCGGTTAGATTCAGGTTCGCGGTGAATTCGCGGAGAATTTCAGGAAATTACTTAAAGGCAGTGGTCACGATGAAAAACGTTAACGAAAAAACTACAAAAATCAGCTTAGAATGAAAACAGCTGAAAAACTATGAAGGTAGCGCGGTGAAAAACGGCCTAGAATTAGGGCTTTTAAGGCCCAAAGTTGCCAGTTCGTGCACACGTGCACAGCGCTGCTGAAAAAGATCGCTGTCTCATGCCGAGCAGTCAAAAATCATCGACATTCAGAGGGAGAAACAAATGCAAATTTACCCAATAAGAACGGTTGAGCAATGAAAGAAAGCACTCCAGTCAATGTTTTTGACTAGATGTTTCATTCGAGGGTTCATTGATTGAAATTCAATCTCAAGCCATCTGATGTTCTTGATATAAGAGGTCATCGATGCCGATGATTATGAGTGGGCTCGTCCACCATCAAAAGACAAGAAAGTTCAGGCTTCAAATTTGGCCCAAGACAGTGGTTTTTTCGCGATTTTTTCTCATAGGTCCTACTACTCGAGACCCAGAAAAGGGTTTAGAGGGAAAAAGACGACAACCATATTTGATCGCGACCACTGCCTTTAAAGATGTTGCTGCAACAGAATGTCCTCATTGCAATAATGGTGCTTCCGCGGTAATTCCGCGTAAAACTTGCGGCTGCGATTGCTCGGCAGTTTCCTGGTTGACTCACGTAATTTTCTTGGTATTTTTCTGGCAGGCGGTGATTTCGCGTCCAATTCTCAGCAATATCCTGGTCCGCGTTGAATTCTCGGTAAGTTTCGGGCAATATTTTTTCTCCAGTGACAGCAGCTTAACCATGGATCCTGTGACTTCATTAGCATTAAAATTTTTTAACTTAGATCTGACCCTTCCATTGCATTTGGATCGCATGCGAGCCTTCCTGTTCTGAAAGAATTTGCCTGAAATCTACAAATATCCTGCCGGTAACCTATCTTTTCGGTGTCTGACCGGAGCCGACGCTACAGATCCTCTGCAGATTCGCGGTAGAAAAGTCCTTATCAATCCATTGCTTTGCAGTCCACCAGGTTGACGAATGGGCCTTTTCGGTTGCTCCACTAGAAGGCTCTCATCACTATGATGACTGTGTTATCGCGGTATTTTCGCGGCCGACTTCTCGGTAATATTGCGCCATTTCTGCGGTATGTTCCCGGTGATTTTGAGGGTAAATTTGCGGTATGTTTGCGGTAAATTCGCGGCAGAGACCTCCCGGTGAACTTGCGTTATTTTCAAGGTATTTTTTCTGGGGTGCGTTCTAAGAAGATGTCCATGGGAGGAAATCGTGCTTGATAGTGATACCAACCAATGATGGTTTATGGACCGCATGGAATGGACCTATCTTCAGCCTATCATTCGTTATATCTTATCAGACCCTTTTTTCCCCCGTGCAAATCTTCTTGGAACGCACCCATCCTCGCGGTAATTTCTTGGAAAAGCAGGTTTTTTGTGACTTCTCGGTAGATTCCAGCAGACTTCCTTAGAACCTCCGAGAAACCTTTATATGTCAGATGGTTTAGGGGCTTGGGTAGGCCTTCCGCCTAGGTTCATCAACGCATCCATGCCACTTGGGGTTGAATGATTACCACGGCTGAGCTTGACCTCTTCCAAGTCACCCCTGCTATTTAATTTCCCAGTACGAACACAACAACTATTGACTGTGCAGACACCGTAAGCTATACTCTTTATTACAATAATTAACGACAAACACAGGATAACAACTATGGAAGCACGCCCAGTGCTACTTCTGACTAATCTGCAAGCCCTATGCCTAGGTGCGCGACTTTCCGTTCTTGTCGACGGAACCCGTCTGCTAGGTGTGTGCGTGGACCTTCCGTTTCTCACGACGGAATCCGTCTGCTTGGTGTGTGTGTGCGGACTTTCCGTCTCTCACGACGGAACCCGTGTGCTATGGGTGCATGCGGACTTTCCGTCCCTCACGACGGAACCCGTCTGCCAACTCCTTCCCGAACCTAGGGAGTTTAACCCTTACACTGGCGTAAATAGTAATATGGAATCGCGGGTGGATCCTCAGTTCTTTTGCATCACTGCCACTATCGACACATCAGACCAGCGATCGACCAGACACCAGAATGCCATACACCAGCCACGAGACACCAGCCAGCCAGACACCAGACCGCCAGACACCAAACCGCCAGACACCAGACCGCCAGACACCAGACCGTTAGACACCAGACCACCAGACACCAGACCGTTAGACACCAGACCACCAGACACCAGACCGCTAGACACCAAACCGCCAGACACCAGCCACCAGACACCAGAGCCGCCAACCACCAGATCAACCAGACATCAGCACAAGCCGCCGGCACACGCCCGAAGACCAATTCGCTCCGAAACGGCGCCTTATGTACGCTGTGGCGGGGTCTCGCGGGGCCTGCCCCGCCCACTGGCGCGTGAGGGCTTCCCCGCCCACTAGCCAGCGGGGGCAGCCCCGCCTCATTGAATCGCCTCTGGTCGGTGGCTTTTCCGACACTTCGGCAAAGGACAACAACAAACAAGCCAAAAACAACAATATAGGCTAACTCACAATACTTTACAATGTCATACAATTACTACTAAGCTATAAACAATACAATTACAACAATGGAGCTCTATAGATCACTGACACGTCCCTCCTCCACAAATTGGGTTGTTCCACTCAACCCCACTCCTCCCCCAGATGTCGTCGGCACCTCGCCTTCACGTCCAACACGAATGCAGGAACCATCGCATCTATCCGGGAGACCACAATTGACACGTTCATCGAAGCCATCGCATCTACCGCGTTCAGCTCGTCCGTTGGAACCATCGTATCTACAGCGTTCAGCTCGTCCATTGGAACCATCGCATCTACCGCGTTCAGCTTGTCCGTTGGAACAACCGCATCTACCGCGTTCAGCTCGTACTTCAGAACCATCGCATCTAATGACGGAGTAACGTTCAGCTCGTCCAGAGAGACCATAGCGTCGACCACGTCGACTGCATTCGTCTCGATCATCGCAAGCACCACCTTGACGTCTAATGAAATCATGGCGTCGACCACATTCATAACGTCTACCGGTGCAGCTACTATCGTCTTCGCAAGGTACACCACCTATAGCGCGTCCTTCAGCACGAATCACATCCGGCCATCGTTGGGATTTGGCACACCGCCGCATCTCCTCATGGTCAGCACTGACCCCAGAACAGCGTGTCCAACAACGCTTGACTGCTATCTTATCAGGTGGTCGTCCTCTGCGCCTTCGACTAGTGTTTCTCATAACCGGGGATTCAATCATCACAGCCGGTATCTTCACTAGCTCACCGTTTTGTTCACAAACTGGCTCCAGTTTCTTTGCAAAAGGTCTTACAAGTGCAAGTTTCGCACATGCTTTCGCAACATGGAGTGAACCACACGAGTCCATCGCTTGCTCAGGGTGAGAGGATTTTCCCCGCTTTGCAGGTACTCTAGCATCAACTCGATCACCCTTGCCACAAACTTCGGACTCCTGTGCATTCTCTTGTCCTTCGCAACCGACAGGACACATGTGAGTGGGTTCTGCCTTGCAAGCAGTGAACACCTCGCTGTAGTTGCTTGTGCCAAGTTCCGGGAGCTCAGCGGGTTGCTTTGTCAACCTCTGTGACCTGTTCAACTCCGCTTTTTTTCTCCTCCGTCTGCACCCTGTCCACCCAATGCAACTGCTGCATATCCTCGGGTATGTTAGCCATCCCTGGGTTGCACCCACGGTACACCGACCGTTCGCTGGGTCCGTCTCCATCACGGATAACCCTCGGCTCAACATCTCTATTTACGCAGGTACACAACCGGAACCATCCCACACACGGCGAACTCCTAACTCCAGACTGTCGTTGCTCGACAAGACATCGCTCTTGGCCGCGGCCACTTCTCCTGACGACGAAGACTCTCCGACAGCCTCAGAGGATGGCGGGATCGCAGCCCGTCTTCGCGCCCCTCTCACTACCTTCGTGATGGCGCTGCTAGGTCTGCTACCCTCCGCCTGCTGAACTCTCTCGGTCTATCTAATTGTCGATGCTGGGATCAATCTGACCTCTATCCTTAACGCAGCCAATACGTTAGTCTCCAGCAAGACAGTGTCGTCACAGGAGTGCATGACATGCAACGCAGCCATGGCTTCCTGGGCCCCCTTCACCTTGATGTCCAGTGCAACCCGCCCTGGAAGTCCTTTGGGTCTACTGGATGTGCCCGCGGCAGCTCTGTGCTCTCTATCGTCATGCCGACTCATTGGTTCGACTAGCGGTGCTAACTGGGGCGGAGTACATGATGACAGCAGTGCTTGCAAAGAACACAATTGTGATAGCAGCAAAGCAATCTGCTCCTCCTTTTCCCTAAGTAACGACTGGGTATAGAACATTCGATGTGCACTCTGCTCCAGCGTGGAATCGATCGTAGCAACTGCTGCATCGACTGTCGTTTGCACTAAAGAACGTACAGTACCGCGCTTCTCTTCAGATACCCCCTTCATCTGTTCTTGAAGTTTATCATCGACCTGTCTGGGAATACAGGTGATGAGTGTCTTCCATTAACTCCTTCCAGTCGCGACTGTTCCGCGTTCCGCGTCGACTTCCACTGCGTTGTTGATCATGTTCGCGTTGTGAGTGCTGCGGATGTCCGCAATCAATAGATGTTGTGGTGGCTTGGCCCCCATGTCAGATGGTTTAGGGGCTTGGGTAGGCCTTCCGCCTAGGTTCATCAACGCATCCATGCCACTTGGGGTTGAATGATTACCACGGCTGAGCTTGACCTCTTCCAAGTCACCCCTGCTATTTAATTTCCCAGTACGAACACAACAACTATTGACTGTGCAGACACCGTAAGCTATACTCTTTATTGCAATAAATAACAACAAACACAGGATAACAACTATGGAAGCACGCCCAGTGCTACTTCTGACTAATCTGCAAGCCCTATGCTTAGGTGCGCGACTTTCCGTTCTTGTCGACGGAACCCGTCTGCTAGGTGTGTGCGTGGACCTTCCGTTTCTCACGACGGAATCCGTCTGCTTGGTGTGCGTGTGCGGACTTTCCGTCTCTCACGACGGAACCCGTGTGCTATGGGTGCATGCGGACTTTCCGTCCCTCACGACGGAACCCGTCTGCCAACTCCTTCCCGAACCTAGGGAGTTTAACCCTTACACTGGCGTAAATAGTAATATGGAATCGCGGGTGGATCCTCAGTTCTTTTGCATCACTGCCACTATCGACACATCAGACCAGCGATCGACCAGACACCAGAATGCCATACACCAGCCACGAGACACCAGCCAGCCAGACACCAGACCGCCAGACACCAAACCGCCAGACACCGGTTCGCCAGACACCAGACCGTTAGACACCAGACCACCAGACACCAGACCGTTAGACACCAGACCACCAGACACCAGACCGCTAGACACCAAACCGCCAGACACCAGCCACCAGAGCCGCCAACCACCAGGGGAGGCATTCATGAACGCGTTCGGTCTGGTTTGGTTAGGGTTTGTCTCGGGGGGATTGCAAACCAGTGATTCATCAACCTCCGGTTTGGTTATCTCTGGGTCACGAGTGGGCTAGAATCCAACCCACCTCGGAGCGGCTGGTCAGCAGGGGGCTAGGTGCGGTTAGCCAGCCAGACGTGCAATTACGTGCAGATTGTGCAATTTCACTAAATGTTTAATGTGACGCCATGTTTTTTTTTCAACCCCAGGGGCGCCGATGCCTCAGCAAATAGTCGGCGGCGGAACTCCCCCCCCCTTTCTGAGCCGTTGACAACCATTTGCCGAGAAGTCACCGAAAATGATTGTCAGTGGAGCGCGTTAACTACACCCACACCATTTTCGTCGAGCGCGTCACGGCGACAGCGGCATTCGCATTGGAGCGCACTAGACGTTTTTTCACCGCTTTGACTGCGATCCTTCTTTTTTTCCTATTCTTGTTTTTCGGAAACTTACATGGAGCTGCAAACTTGCTTCGATTTTTTCCATAAATGCCCTTTATAGTTGTACAATTTCGAAAAAAATGTCGAACGAACGAAAAATGAAAATTTTTCGTTCGAAACATATTCGAACGAACGAAATTTGAAAAAAATTCGTTCGACAAAATTTCGAACGAACGAAATTTGAAAAAAAATTTCGTTCGACGTAATTTCGAACGAACGAAAGCGAACGAAAAAAATTTCGAAAAATCTTTCGAAAATTTTTCGAAAATCTCGTTCGTGTAGAACTATGTCCTTACTGTGCTTATCTGGGCCAAATTCCGGTCCGCAATTGCGTCTCGACACGCTTTGCGACCGCACGTTTCCGAGTCAGAAGCGCTTCCAGAGCCGCAGCCGACGATCTGCTGACTCTAGGTGGGTTTTGGAAACTGGAAACTAAGAAAAATTGCAGGAAATTGTATAAAAAAGCCAAATCGAGTCGTCTTTGGCGCTGGAAACTCGATTGATTCGAGCGCGTGCGGCTGCAAAGCGTGTCGAGACGCGATTGCGGACCGGAATTTGGCCCAGATAAGCACAGTATCTCGCCCTAAGTCACCGCAACAGAGACATTGCAAGTACTTATTGATCTTATAACAGCAATTTCACTCTAAACAACGGTGAAAAAATCAAGCAGTTCGTTAATAACTCTGACCATGAGATCAGTTGAATTTTCATGAACTATATTATAAAACTTTTCACAGTGATTAATCAGGAAAAGCATCAAGAATGAAAAAGACGAACACTGAAGCCGACAGAATTGATTAGCTGGCATCGATTTACCAACTTCAAACACGTTTTGACACCCGGTTTGCAAACCAAGCCGGCGAAAACATTCATGAATCGCTGGTTAGCGCGGGTAAGTGGTTTGGTCACGCGTGGGCTTGCAAACCAAACCAAACCCTAGCCAAACCAAACCAACGAATGTGCGTTCATGAATCGCACCCCAGATCAACCAGACAGCACAAGCCGCCGGCACACGCCCGAAGACCAATTCGCTCCGAAACGGCGCCTTATGTACGCTGTGGCGGGGTCTCGCGGGGCCTGCCCCGCCCACTGACGCGTGAGGGCTTCCCCGCCCACTAGCCAGCGGGGGCAGCCCCGCCTCATTGAATCGCCTCTGGTCGGTGGCTTTTCCGACACTTCGGCAAAGGACAACAACAAACAAGCCAAAAACAACAATATAAGCTAAATCACAATACTTTACAATGTCATACAATTACTACTAAGCTATAAACAATACAATTACAACAATGGAGCTCTATAGATCACTGACATATACTCTGGAAGGAATCGCCTATAATTTACCATGACTTCACCAACAAGTTTGGGTTTTACCGAGAATTTGACGCAAAAATACCTCGAGCCGCGAAAATACCGGGAAATCTTCGCAAAAATAATATTGCGATCTTACCGAGAAGTCTGGCTCGAAAATACCGCTATAAGGGGTCGTTTATACTCCCGCCAACGAGCGGCGCGGCACAATGCATTTTCACAATGTTGATCACGCTGCGCGGCACGATCGATATTGCAGAATTGCACTTCGCCGTGCCGCTCGGCGGCGGAAGTATAAACGACCCCTAACACAGCCATCATAGCGATGAGAGCGTCAAGGGAGATAGCTCAGTCGATAACGCGGTGGCTCACGATGTGATGGGTTACTAAGGTCTGATGGCTCGAATCTTGGTATTCAGTGGCGACAATCACGGCAGGTTCGCGGCAGAATACCGGAATCACCGCATTTTTGCCTGGTCGAGTAAGTGGGATCTTCTTCCGGAGTATATCGCGTCCCATATTGTGTATTATTAAGGATGATCTCGTGATCTGATACGATATTGCTACCAGAGGCATCATCATACTCACAGCTGTTCTAGTATAATGATACATATCCGGCCCGACATGATTGCGCTACTGCTCTAGTGTCACTTCCTAAGGATACATCACTTTCTGTGATTGAGTGTGAAGGGCGGACCTAACAGAAGAAGGTCAATACGATACGGAGCCGGTGCCGAGAAACGTTACCATTTTTTCAAAATTGTTTTCAACTATTAAATCTACAATTTTCAATCTGAAAACATCAGTCAGCCTACGATAAATCTTTATGATATCGCGGCGTTTTCGCGGGAAACTCGCGGAAGATCGAGTTTCTCGACGTTTTCCTGGTAAATGCGTGTCATTTTCCTGGTTTTTTTCCCGATTCGGGGTCTTCTCTAAATCCCGGCTTTTCGGATGTGGTCAAATTTCGCGGAGTTCTGGGTAACTTACATTTGGAAAAATTTGAGCATTAGACTTTTCAGATATTTCTAAACCTTTGATTATACTCGATAACTGAACGTTTCTCATATCTGACTTTCCGAGTATGTTTCTGATTCTGGCATTGATTTTTCGAGACCAGTGGGATAAAAGGCTCTAGTATAGGTTACTTTTGATATGCCTATAATGGCTGTGTTATCACGGTATTCTCGCGGTGATTTCGCGGAAGACTTCTATCAAAATCGCCAGATTTTCGCGGATCGCGGTACTTTCACGTCAAGCTCCCGGTAAATTCCAGGCAAGTCCTTCCAGGGTAATCTCCAACTTCTCAAATAGTAAATATAGTTAGACTCGATATCTAACTTCTCGGAGATGTATCCTCTGGTTCGTAGCCAAATTTACTCTATTCTCTCGGGCGCTTGTGCGGAGCGAGGGTAGAGACAGCGAGAAAGTATGGGAAGAAGGAGACGCAGCGTACGCGCACAGACGCACGCGATGAACGGAAATAAATTTCACTTGAAATAGAGGACCTAATGGGTAGGCCCGTGGCCTGTTCCCTCAAGAAAAACATTTAAATTCAAACCGCGGCTGGCGCTGCGATTCAAATCTTATGAGCGGCTGGTTGGTAATTATCAGACAGCCGCTGGTGAGATTTAAGCCACCGTGCCAGCCGCGGTTTGAATTTAAATATTTTTTCTTGAGGAAATGAGCCACAGTCCTCACTATACTTGTTCCGAATCGAATAATCAGATGAGTATCCCACTGTTTCAGTCGGATAAAAAAGTCGACTTTTTATTCGACAAGTCGGTTATTCGAAAAAGTGCGATATCCGACTACAGTCGAAAAGTCGAATATTCGAAAAAGTGCGATATCCGACTACAGTCGAAAAGTCGAATATTCGAAAAAGTGCCATATCCGACTACAGTCGAAAAGTCGAATATTCGAAAAAGGGCGATATCCGACTACAGTCGAAAAGTCGAATATTCGAAAAAGGGCGATATCCGACTACAGTCGAAAAGTCGAATATTCGAAAAAGGGCGATATCCGACTACAGTCGAAAAGTCGAATATTCGAAAAAGGGCGATATCCGACTACAGTCGAAAAGTCGAATATTCGAAAAAGTGTGATATCCGACTACAGTCGAAAAGTCGAATATTCGAAAATGTGCAATATCCGACTATAGTCGAAAAGTCGGATATTCGAAATAAATTCCATCTGGAACAAGTATAGTCCTCACTAGACCTATTTGGATACTGGAATTTCAGCTGTCTGGCTTAATTCGAATTTCCGAATATAGTCGAATATTGGCCCTTTTTTGAACATCCAGTTTTTTAATGAAATAGGATAAAGATTTCTCAGAATGCTCTTTCGAATATGAGCGGACTTCGGTGTTTTCGGAAATCCGCTTCTTCCAAGTATAGTCAAATTTTAGCCTTCAAAGTATAGTCGGGTATTGAAATCTTCCGAGCGTCCATCTATCCAAATCGATTATTGATTTTTCGGATATTCGAGTCTTATAATGTGGTTGAATACTGATCACATCTGCTGTTCGACTTTCTGAATATGTTGTATCGAATGAATAGTGGAGTTGTGTTGTCCGAATTTTCTAATCCAGCCAGACATTGAACTCTTCGAGTATCCGAATTCTCGGATATTGTCGAATATTGTACTTTTCGAACATCCAGTTTTTGAGTGCAACAGACTCTTCAATTTCTCAGAAATGCTCTTTTGAGCATAATAGGATTTCGGTCGTTTCGGAAATCCGCTTTCAAGTAAGACTTCCGAGTGTCCACCTTTCCGAATCTATAATTCAATTTACGAATACCCGACGCTTACCATGGAGTCGAGTATTGATTGCTTTTCCGATCCGGCTTTCCCAATATGGTTCAACTTTTCGGATATCCAGTTTTCAAGAGCTAAGGAACTTTTGACTTTTCGGATATCTTACATTTGAAAAATTGGAGGAAATCAGAGTTTTCAGAAATCCGGGTTTTTCAAGTACATATATTTGGTCGAATTTTAAACCTATCGATTACAGTCGAATATTCCACATTTTCGGATGTCGAACCTCCCAGATGCTTAATGTCGAATATTGAGCTTCCCGGCATCCGAATTTTCGAATATAAGTAATAATGGTAGTCAGACGTCGGTTTTTTTCAACGAAAATTTCCTATGCGTCGAACTTTAAAGACACAGTCCAACCTCAGAATCGATTTTCGGTTTTTCTGCCTATCTTGGAAAAAATTTCACGCTGATCACAACGGTGTCTCCAGAATCGCTCAAAACTCACTACGAACGGAGTTACGGCTCCTCAAAAATTTCGATTTTGAACTGCTCGAAGCTCGCGAACGAGTTGTCTCGAGCCCGTATTTTCTCGTTATTCGCAGCCATCGTTCTGGAACAGGTCACAATATAAAGCCAGACCGAAAACGAATCGAAGAACATAGGTTTTGAATAAAATCATTCGCGCGTCTCTTCCCTATTGAGGTCGGAAACCTGGCAGTGGGCGTTACCCATTTTTTCTTTCAAGGGGGCGTGGACGACTTTTCCCTGGCTTTTTCTCGCTTATTTGAGCGAACTGAGATTTCGCGCTTGGCGGGGTTGCTATAGGCGGCGACCGAACCATAATATCAAAAATTACATCTGAGGCTGGACTGTGCCCTTTGGTCAGGGTTGTTTGTTCGAATCATGGTATGCAGTGGTGAAAAACGCAGCAGAATCCTGACTTTGCTTGGTGGAGGCATAGGGACGTCGGCAGAATCTGGGATATGCCTTGATTCTACCGCGAATTCGCCGAGAACTGCAGCTTCGGCTCCGGTCTGGCACCGGAGCGGCAGGTTCCCGACATGCTCTCGGTAGAATCCAGGCAATCTTTCCCTGAGTATTTGCTCCAAATGTGATACGCACTTATTTTCTCCTTTCCCATTCCACCACTTTCCACCAAAGTTTTGTGATATCTGGAAAGTCCTTGGTATGAAGGCGTCAGTCAGCTTCCAGGGTATAAAATCACTAATAAATTCACCAATCTTTAGGAGAACTGGGGCACTCGGCTGCTGTACATAGAAAGCGGTGGGTATCTCTAGTATATCCTATATTATACTGGAACCCCAATCAAACAACTCCTCACATCCTTCAGCGATTACTCCATCAGCTTTTATGCTTTTTTAGGCCTTAAACGCAGCGCGCGCGCTCCCAGACGCGTAGACGTGGGGTCCAGTGTCTCCAGGGTGGTTGCAGACAACACTTTATAAATAACGCTCGTCATAATTTTGCGACGCTTTTTGAAAAATAATTTTTTTATGCCTGAAATCAATGTTTTTGTATCTTTCCCTCTCTTGTTCTGTGCTCTTGCAATAATTTCTGGTATTTTTAGTTGATTGTGAATAAGATTTTTCCGGTTTACATAGCACGGCGTTCACAGAAAACAAATATTGTGAGGCGGCACAAATATAGGGAAATTAAATAGGATTAGTCGGATTGTAATACCTAAGTAGTGTTTTGATTCTCAGCAACATTTTGCGCTGTATTTGTATTATGTTGGACTAGCATTTAATCTTATGTCCAGCGATAAGTATATAGTATATAGTATATAAGTATATAAGTATGTCCAGCGATAAGTATATATTTCTCTAATATGAAATCGAAAAGTTGTCAAGAATATTAGGCCCCGATTTTGCAGCTGCGCTGAACAGTTGTAATTCTTATTTTTCTGTAAATCTGTTTCAAAAATGGTAGCGAAAATGGGTGGTCCAGTGTAACCGTTCCAATATCTAGGTCAAGGACAAACATATGCGAATATCCACTGTTGCCTATTTGTATACGATCTTATTCATAAATAGCTATAAGTATTATAACTTGAAATAATATTGATTCAGGCTTCAGTTTCTGTTCCATCGGAGAAAAAAAAACAGGTTCTCAGCATAAGATTGTTTTCGTTTCTTGTTCCACTTTTCCCTCTAGTGATCCTGGGCAAAGTCTAAGTCAAATCTATTTTAGCTTTGTGCAATAAAGGGGTCGCTGGGGGGTGGCGTAGTACAATTTCCCACTGAGAAAGGAAGTTTTGTAAGTCTGGGAAGGGCTTGCTAAAAAATATAGGTGTAGATTCAAACAAAAGTTTCATCCTAAATCGGGTCTCGCAACAGTCTGTCTTCGGCATATTTCGAAAATTTTAGTCAACAGGGGGTCGTAGGCCGCAAAACTTAGCTGGACTGTGCTCAATACTAATTATTGGCTTGATGCATATTTATGGAACGTTTCTATTGACACTTTTCTCTTTATTAAAAATATCGTTTCGTCCTCAGTATTCATATAAAAATAATAATACTCAGTATTTAGTTTAAAAAAATGCGTCTCGAAAATCGCACTCATATTCGTCATATTATGCTCTACCACTACGAGAATGGATGGATGTGGCCGATAAGAAGAAGAAGAAGAATGGATGGACCGCAGCCCAGTCATTTCGCTGTCTCAAAGAGCTTTTTGGCGAAGGAACAATTACTGATTGTGCAGTACGGAAGTGTTTTATTCGCTTCAAATCAGGTGACACCAGTTCGGAGGATAAGGCGTCATTCATAGTCCCCACCGCACGCGCGGGAAGAGCGGAGGACTATGAAACTTTTCACCGCGCGGGACGAGCGGAAAGCCACTATGAAATCTCCGGCAGCACCGCCATGGCGGTGCGGGTGAAAGTCGGGCCTCTACTGTGACATGCACAGAAATTCCTGGCTTGCATTCGCTAATGCGGTAGCGCAGGATAGTCCCAGAGTTATATGTGTTGGAGTAGATTCAAATCGAGAAGCAAGTATCGATTGAAACGCGCCACGGCGGTTTGGGCGACGCCGCCAAGGCGGCGCTGGTGGACTATGAAAGTTCTTACCGCGCGGGAAAAGGTTTCATAGTCCACCGCTCGTCCCGCGCGTGCCGCGCTTGCGGTGAGGACTATGAATGACCCCAAAGAAGGAAGAGGTCGGCCATCGGATTCTGATGATCAAGCACTTCTGGCAGCCGTGGAGGAGGACGAAAGCCTGACAACGCGAACGCTGGCTGAAGACTCCAATGTCAATCAATCAACGATCGCTCGACGTCTGAAGAGGCTTGGAAAGGTATGGAAATTGGCTGGATGGGTGCCCCACGAGCTCTCCGACGACAACAAAGCTGAACGCTTTTGAATTTTCAACTATTTACTGCAGCGAAACGAACAAACACCATTTTTGCAGAATCTTGTCACTGGGGATGAGTCACGGCTTCTCTTCATAAGTGTTGAAAGAAAAAAAAGATATGCGTTTTGCCAGGTGTTCCCTCAGAGGAATACCAAAAGACGTACTGTGTAAGAAGGCTTTGTGGTGTGTGTGGTCTGACAGAAGCGGAATCGTGCATAGGGAAATCATTTCACATGGCATTTGTTATTGGTTCAACGACGCAGATGAAAGGCGAAAATGGAGAAATCCGGACAGAAATGGCAAGCGGCGGTTCAACATCAACAGCGACGTCTATTTGGCTCAGCTTGATCGCCTTAACGCTGCAATCGAGGGGAAAAGACCGCGCGAAACCCGCATCGTGTTTCATCACGATAGCTCCCGTCCACATGTTGCGCGCCGTGTAATCGAATCCATACCGAGAGTTGCAGAACAGTTTCCTGCGGATGTGATCTTAACACCATCAGGACGCTCCCTTGTCGACCTGGAGTACGCCGACGACATTGTGTTATTCGCTGAAAACAACGCAAAACTGCAAAGGATTGTGAACCTCGTTTCGAAGTATGCCGCAGCCTATGGACTTCGTCTTCGTCCTGACAAATGCAAGCAGATGTGGGTCTCTCAGAGGCCTTCAACGGGAGTTTGTGTGGACGGACAACGTATCGAACTGGTGGACGATTTCTGTTATTTGGGCTGTTTGCTGAAGAACGATGGTAGTTATGCAGCGGATATTCGACAACGATGTGCGAAAGCTACGTCTGCATTTAATTCTCTAACCAAGTGTTTGTGGTCTACCACCATCGCGAAGGAAGTCAAGTTGCGCGTCTACCTATCCGCTATTCGCCCTATCATGATGTACGGATCGGAGACGTGGGCAGCACCGAAGACGCAGATGGAAGGGTTGGATTGCACGGAGAGGAAGCTTTTTAGGCGTTTGCTTGGATATTTCTGGCCGCGTGTATGCCTTAACGAAGACCTTTACAAGGAAATCGACGCAGTACATCAACGCTTGACACGAGGGGGATGCCAGCATCTCCTAACGCCATCTCAAGCAGCAATGGAAAGTCGACTTCGACTGCTCGGGCATATACTAAGAAGAACGCCGGATCGTATCGTGCAACACGCTTTAAGAATGCTTCCAAATCCTGTCTGGAAACGGCCACCTGGGCGTAGGCGAAAGTTCTGGACGGATGTGGTTAAAGAGGATTTAAAGTCACTCGGCATCGAAAGACAGTTCAGGCGCGATGTTTCGTTTCGCAGGAAATGGAATAGTGACAGCTGGATGGAATGTGTTCAAATTGCTGCTGAAGACCGTGAAAAATGGACACGGCTGACTACTAGAACGGCACACCTCGGTGAAGATGCGGAATGACCGCGTCAGGCGAAAGCCAACCGATTAAGTCAAGTAAGTCAGCCAGTAAGGGATGGGATCTGCTCCCACATTTGCCGTACTCACCGGCAGAAGCATCAACGGACTATCATGTCAATCGCTCTTTGGGAAACTGGCAGACAAACAAAGTCTACGACGATGTGGTTCACTTGGTGGCTGATGTCAAAGCGTGGATTGCCTCTAAGAATCGTGACCTCTTCGCACGTGGACTGCCAAGAAAATGGGAAGCAGTTCTGGAAGTGAATGGTGACTACGCCCTCGAATGATCATAAACATGTGTGGCTTGTGGCCAAAGACTCCATGAACTCCCTAGGTACGGATCCTAAGGTGTTCTGGGCCAGAGGCCTTAGTGTGCCGGACGGCGACACATTCGTGCAATGTGCGGAATACTTTCGCGATGTAGTTGTACACGCTATATCGCTCGAATGTTCCCTGTGTACACTCAAATGTCTGCTGGGTTCACTAGAAGCAGGGGCACCAACGAGCAGGTACCAACAGACTTGTATACATACCCCATTTAAACATGTTTCGATTAAATATTGCTATTTTTTTCGTTGAATAAAAATATTTTTAAAAACATTCCATAGTTATACATCAACCCAATAGTTTTTTTTTCGACTTAGTTCTGCCGTTTCGCAGCAGGGCTGTCATTTTTCATTTCAGAAATGTTACTACCGCTGGTATTACGTTCAATATCTCGCTATCTGTCAACACAGTATGTGTTGAGGCCATTGTGCCTCCCGAGGAGTTACGCGCATATGAGGATGCTTTCTGCTCAGGCAGCTAAGGATCCACCGCGGTGAGTTATAGTTTCGAAAGTTGTCCCTTCAAAGTTGAAAAAAGTGGATTTTCCGGCTTCATGACATTGCTCAACTGCGTGCGTACGCGTTACGGTCCGGTGAGTGTCGCGCGCGCGGCGAACGCGGCAAAATGGCCATCGTGTGGAAGTGTCATCAGCACCCTATACTGCAAAACGGTTATCGTTAGTGACATAAAATGAATGCAGCAAGCTGAAAAATGCTCCGGAACATGCCAGTTTACATGATTTCACTTAAGTGACCCTTTTCGCCGCGCGCGACGCTCACGGGCCGCGACGCAGAACGCTCGGTTGAGCATTGATCGCTCCCCCAATTTTCCGAAGTTCTGAGGATACCTTTAGGGTCAAGCGGTTCATTTGGGTCGTAAACTTTTGGCACAACCAAAGAAAGTTTCATAAATTTGTTATGGGGATCGTCAAAATCTTAGACAAATTTCGATCTGGGAAAGGAGGTCCGTGATTTTTTTATAGAAATTTTCAAGAAAGTCTGGTGGTGCTATCGTAGCGGGGGGGACACTGTTGTATGAAATTTAGTCACACCCATTTTCCCGTGCCGCGACGACTTTCTTGATTTTGGCAGTGGAGGGAAACCCGGGAAGGTGCTCGAATTCAGCGCGGCACAGTAAAATGTACGTGGCCAATTTCATCGCACCATAGCCCCCCCCCTTTAAGATAGCACCAATTTGGTTAGGGAAGTCGTAGGGTCCCACTGCATCGAGGTCAGCCACAGCACCATGCTGGACGCTCACCCAGCATCCAGCAGGGTGTTGTGGCAAGCGTAGAGGGAGCTACACCCCCCTCTTTCGGCTGACAAATTTTCGGAAAAATTTCCGAATGTTTCGCGGGCCCCGTCTCTAGGTGAAAATTTTGTATTAATTCTTTATGATCCCTTGCTCAAATCTACGAAAGTGCCTTTATTTGAGCCAAAAGTTTTACGACCCCCCCCCATCCACCCTCGTTGCGTCTGGACTCAACCCCGCCAAGGTCAAGCGGGGCGTTTCGGAATCGGAACGGTCCCCCCCCCATCAATTTTTTTTCCAGAATGCTGAATTTTTGCGCGATTCTCGGCCTGTTCCTTTTTTTTTCAGAAAAAAACACTTTTGTAAGTTTTGTATTCATTTACCAATCACTTCGTGAAATTTTCAGTTTAAAATTTTTGCGATCCCCTCTAACCTTCAATTTTGGGAGAATTTTTTCGCGACCCCTCCCCTACCCCTGTTGAGAAATTCCGCAACCCTGCTTGACCCTGAACTCCGTTGGACCGTGGTAGGACATCGGCGAATTCGGAAATTTTTGCGACCTCTCCCAGTTTTCGATTTTATCCCGAAATTCTTAAGATTCCCACCCGTAATCTACATTTGAATTAATTTTTTATACTTTACCCCTCACCGGCCGTTGAGTACACAACCGCGCTGTCCCTGGCCGCTCAAAGCCCCCGTGTTAAAATTATACAAGATTTTCGAATTGCCTTATTAATAGCTATGTGTTGATCTGTTCAGCGATGAAATAGCGGAAGAAAATCGAGTGGATCAAAAAGAAGTTGACTACGAGGCGCAGGTCCAGGCATTGATGCCATCCGAAAAGGTGTGGCATGTGACGCCATTCAAACATCACAAAAAGCTCAAGGAGGTCATCAAAGAGTTGGAGGTATGAATCTATAGAAAGATTTCAGAGGCCACCTATTTTGATTTATCAGGTTTCTCACCTCCCGCCTAGTGTAAGGTTTAAAATTCGACTGACCGGTCAGGGCTTGGGTGATGTTATGCGCCATAGCAGGGTGGGAGCCTGAGAGCTCGGAGAAGGGGTCCTTATCAACGGGGTGAAGCTATGATGGTCCGCAGCTCCATGTAGGGCAGAAATGACACTCCCGGATACCGTAGTGCATTTCGACTGCTAACAACTGGGGCGGCATGCATGAACGCTGCGAAGAAGGTCAGGGAGCCCTCCGCGTTCTCCGTGCGAAGCGTCGAGCCGGAGGTGGTCCGAAAAACATGCCGTCGGCTTGACGTTGGGACGCAAACTCATTACCCACAGCAACCCCACGCCTAACACCTGTGTTTTGATTTGGTCCTTATCTAGAACGACTTTATTTCTGTGAAACTTTAGAGCGAAACGGGAAAATCATTCAAAAAATAATTAACAATAAAGAAGAAATCAAAAAAGACCGAAGGTAAACACGACTAAAATTCAAAGCAAGAACAGTTAGGCGGGGAGTTCACCGTGCGTGGCGAGGTTGCGTCCTTACGCAAAGAAGAAGGCATGTTTTTCGGGTCACATATGGCTCGACGCTTGGCACGGAGGACGCGGAGCGGCTTCCTGACCTTTTTCGCAGCGTCCATGCATGCCGCCCCTGAAGTTCGCAGTGGTTAGCAGCGCTTGGAACGACGTTTGGTGGGTCAGTTATGGCACAGCTCTGAAAGTCGTCGAAATCAAACGGACGCTGGTTGGGCAATCTCTTCAAAGGGTCGTTGTTTAGAACACAAAATGCAAAACTTACGGGGGGCCTGGTCTTGTCAATAAAGAAGAGAGCGCTTGTGCGGAAAAAGGCTACGTAGCGGAATCCCTCTTCAGTATAGTCTGGACCCTTTGCAAACACCTCTGCTTTAAAAACGTTCAAGCTGTTGTGCTGCGCTTCTTTTTCGCTGTAGGTTTTCACCGCGATATAGCGTGCACAACTATATCGCGAAAGTATCCCGCACATTGCATAAAGGTGTCGCCGTCCGGCACACTAAGGCCTCCGGTCCATAACACCTTAGGATCCGTACCTAGGGAGTCATGGAGTCTTTGGCCACAAGCCACAGGTTTTCACCTATAATTTTGAAAGGCATGTTGTAGGACCGCTCGTTACTGGCGATGTTCTCCGAAATTCCCATTGAGCAAGCCGCGACGCAGATTCATGGATCACGGTTCACTCCTTGAAGAACGCGGACCATACTGTTTTTTGGCCAGGGTCCAACGGGGCGTTGTGACCGATTTTGATACATGGAGCTACAACCTCCTTCCCGCGTTATTGAAATTTCCAAATTGTCCGAAACTGTGTTTTTACGATTCTCTGCCCAAATTCAAGAGTTTGGTTTTTGGGTCAAAATTTCTGCTACCTTTCCCCCAGGTACCCCTCTGCTCCTGCTAGATCCTGATTCAGGGTGGGTCATATTTGGTTGCATGATTCTCTGGATCAATTGTAGGGGTCATATCCTCATACACTGGAGGGGACTAGCGCAGCTCTTCAGGGGGCAACCCTTCGGGCACCGGCGGTAGCCTGCCCCCTCCCCCAATTGGGGGGGGGGGCTACCGCCGAAGTAACACTTAGCCTTGATCGGCGCCCCCCCCCCCGTCACTGCCTTGACTCCCCCTGTCATTTCCCTTGAAGCCCCCTGTCACTGCCCTGAAGCCCCCCTCTGACTACCACGTAGCACTGATGTCACGGCCCCGGAGCACTGATGTCACGGCCTTGGAGCAGTGACGTCACGGCCCCGGAGCAGTGACGTCACTTTCCCCCTGGAAAGCGTCCCCGCTTTCTCTCAAAAATATCCCTTTCTGACAGGGACTCGAAGTCCCCGTCCAGGGCCGGCCCTGTTGGGCCGAATGCGGCTCTCTATGAGGTGAGGCGCCTTTTATACCGGTTGAGCACGTGATAGATCACTGGAGAAATCACGTCGAATCGGGACAAAACGACGTGAATGACGATGTGTGCGTTTGGCCTACTATGCCTTCTCTGGCCTCTATTTTGTGAACCACCTTCCACGACCTCTTCCCATCTTTTCCCTCTCTTCCTATCGGGTGGGTGGGCAAGCGCCGGAGGAGAGCAGGGGCCTCCCCTGAATCCCCCCTCGGGGGAGGCCTCTGCTGTCGCTCCTCCAAGTCGAAAACGGGCTCTATTGTCCGGCGCTTGCCCCCCCCCTCCCCGCAGAGTCTGAGTCAGGTGCGTTTGGAATGCACTTCACCATACTGAGGGTGATGCGGTGAAATATGTCTGGCGTAGGTGAAACCTCATTCAAAAATGGAGGGGCATTGAACGCTTGTGCTAAATTCCATTTTTAGTCTCATAGCTTCTTGGAGAAAGCGAAAACATTCGCGTTAGGTACGATTGCGGAGGCTCCCTGTCAGAAAATTGTTTTTTTTGTACAATAATGTATTGGCTTTTCAGATTTTCGCCTATATGGGAACATTTGTGCCGAAGACGCTCTCGGATGACGATTGGTACCGGTATGTTGTTCTAGAAATTCCCCTGGTTCACCATTTTTCTTTTCATGTTTCATTCAAAAAAAATCGTAAGAAGTGCGGTGGCGAACGGGGCTGATCTGCAAACTACAGTTTCCGAGGCACGATTTGGCTGCGAAGGCTTGAGGACTGGGCCAAGGTTCTGACTAGATGCAGATTCATGCGGATATCAACATGTTTTCCCGGATATACTCCAAGTCAAACTTCAATTTTCTTCCTTGCGCAAGGCTATGAGCGGGAGGGGTCGTTTTGGGGCGACTGGACTGTCAGTGTAGGGGGCGAATGGATCAAGGTGAAGGGCTAAGCATCGCTATCATAGACGAGGTCTGCTGCTATCGATCTTATGTAGATATGACATGAGCAAAGGAGAGTGCACACAGCGGAACGGGGCAAGGGCGCACCTGGCACGCCTACCGAGTTCCATCTCGGTTTCGTTAACCTCAGGCGGCACGACTCCAAGAATGGAGTTTACGGCGGCCCTGCACAAGTGATTCTTGACGAATTGGGTATGCTCCGCACGTGAGAGATGGAGGCGTTCTTGTTGTGCGTTGGTCATCCTTTTATATTGATTTTAGTGGTAGCCTCAGCACACGGCTCCCTTATACATCTCTCTCCCTCTCTCTCTCTCTCTCTCTCTCTCTCTCTCTCTCTCTTTCTCTCTCTCTCTCTCTCTCTCTCTTTCTCTCACGGGGTCTGATACTCTTCGCGGCGGAGGATTTGGTTGCTTCAGAATGCTTATGTACAACTGCTGTGCCTGGAGTTGGCAACGGTCTCTAACTGGCAGGATGCGAGCTTCGGTGTGTAAGTGCTCTACTGGAGAGCCTTCAGAGCAGCCTGTTGCGATTCGCAGTGCTCCATTTTGGATGAGCTGCATACTCCAGGGCGGGCTGTACTCGGTCAGGATCGTTTCTTTACTTAAACTCCAGGACGTTCCACCGAGAGCGCGTAGGACGTTGAGTCTTGTTTTCACTGTGGCTTGCTTCTGCTCACAAAGGAACCATCATAAGTCATAGTAACCATTCCAAATGAAATGTACTTTTTTAGAATTGTTGTGGGACGAAGAGTCCGATTATGCCTATCGCAGCTGCCTAGACCCACTTTGAAAGAAGTTATTAGTGTTTTTAAAGCTTCGCGGCTACGTAAGGCCATTGTCATACCCCACGACAGGCCTGTCGCGGTCGCAGAATACTGCGACTTCACTGTCGCTGAGGGCCAGCTGTCGCTCAGGGCCAAGAAACACCCGGCAGGGTACTGGATTCGGCTGGGTCGCTGTCGCTGACAACCTTCGCAGTGCACTGCACGGACAGCTGCGACGGACAGCCGCGACAGCGACCGATTACCGCACGGTTTCCACATTTCAGGCATAACATCCCCTTTCGAGCCAGCGACCGCGACAGGTGCTGCAAACTGTTCCTGCGACAGCATTTTTCTACTGTGTGGGCCCGGTCCCGACACGATTTGTAACAGTTGTCCGCTCCTGTAGCGGTCGCAAACTTTTGGTATAACAATGGCCTAAGGGTACACCATCCCCCGTGGAATTCTTAGGGTGTTTCCATTTTTTTTCTGGATTTCGCTAAAAACATGTATGTAGCGGTAATCTGGGGTGTTGAACACGAATCTGGGGTTCGCTTGTCGGAATTTCAAGGATTACTGTAGGTGAGACGGTAGGTAACATGCCATTAGGAGGCAAAGCCTACCTTAATAATACGAGAATCGACAAATGGACGTCGAATTCGTATTCAGCACCCCAAATAACCCTTACATAGAAACTTTGAGACAAATCTGAGACTTTGACCAGCTACCGTATGACTTACTTGACTTAATCGGTTGGCTTTCGCCTGACGCGGTCATTCCGCATCTTCACCGAGGTGTGCCGTCCTAGTAGTCAGCCGTGTCCATTTTTCACGGTCTTCAGCCACAATTTGAACACATTCCATCCAGCTGTCACTATTCCATTTCCTGCGAAACGAAACATCGCGCCTGAACTGTCTTTCGATGCCGAGTGACTTTAAATCCTCTTTAACCACATCCGTCCAGAACTTTCGCCTACGCCCAGGTGGCCGTTTCCAGACAGGATTTGGAAGCATTTTTAAAGCGTGTTGTACGAGACGATCCGGCGTTCTTCTTAGTATATGCCCGAGCAGTCGAAGTCGACTTTCCATTGCTGCTTGAGATGGCGTTAGGAGATGCTGGCACCTCCCTCGTGTCAAGCGTTGATGTACTGCGTCGATTTCCTTGTAAAGGTCTTCGTTATGGCATACACGCGGCCAGAAATATCCAAGCAAACGCCTAAAAAGCTTCTCTCCGTGCAATCCAACCTTTCCATCTGCGTTTTCGGTGCTGCCCACGTCTCCGATCCGTACATCATGATAGGGCGAATAGCGGATAGGTAGACGCGCAACTTGACTTCCTTCGCGATGGTGGTAGACCACAAACGCGGTTAGAGGAATTGAATGCAGACGTAGCTTTCGCACATCGTTGTCGAATATCCGCTGCATAACTACCATCGTTCTTCAGCAAACAGCCCAAATAACAGAAATCGTCCACCAGTTCGATACGTTGTCCGTCCACACAAACTCCAGTTGAAGGCCTCTGAGAGACCCACATCTGCTTGCATTTGTCGGGACGAAGACGAAGTCCATAGGCTGCGGCATACTTCGAAACGAGGTTCACAATCCTTTGCAGTTTTGCGTTGTTTTCAGCGAATAACACAATGTCGTCGGCGTACTCCAGGTCGACAAGGAGCGTCCTGATGGTGTTAGGATCACATCCGCAGGAATTACTGTTCTGCAACTCTTCGCATGATGTCATCAACGGCGAAGTTGAAAGAAAGGTCCTGCATCGGCTCCTTGCCTTACTCCTGTTTTCACCTCGAAAGCTGACGTAAATCCGACAGGTGTACGAACTGCTGCTGTTGTTCCTTTGTTCATGTCCTCGATTAACCGAACATACTTTTCTGGGACTCCATCTGCTCGCAGAGCATTGAGCAATCGATCACGATGAGGAGAGTAGAACGCGGCTTCAAAGTCCAAAAAGCAAGCTGTAATGGCTTCGGAAAACCGCTGCCACGATTCAATTACTCTTCTCACGACGAACACTTGGTCGATGGTCGATCTTCCAGGTCGAAAACCGGCTTGCTCATCTCTGGTCGTTCCTTCACGATGTTTGATAAGTCGCTCGAGAATGATACGTTCTAAAACCTTGTACATGACATTTGGAAGTAGAGATTCCTCTGTAGTTCTTAGGATCCATGACGGATAGCTTCTTGTGAAGAGGTACGATGATCGCATGTCTCCACGAATCGGGTATCCTTTCGCTCATCCATATGGCACGGATGGTGTTCGTCCCATTTCACGTCTCATGACGGAGGAAGAGCTTTCATGCATTTCAGCAGTGATGTTGTCATCTCCACCTGCCTTTCCATTCTTCATTTTCCGGACACAATCCAAAACTTCAGACTCAGTCGGCGGTTCCTCACTGACATCGTAATGTGCTCTCTGAACATGCGGGAGCTCAGGTACTGACGGCGCTGGACGATTCAGTAGTGAACTGAAGTAATCCTTCCATATTGGCAGCGTCGCATCACCAACTGCAACTCCATTGGTAGTGTTCAAGACAGGAGAACATCTCTTCATCTTCCCGCTATACTGTCGCAGCAACGTGTAGGCTTTCTTCGGATTCTTCTCCTCCCAAGCCTTTTCGAACTCCTTAGCTCTACACGTCCACTCTCGTTCGCGGTCACTTTGAAGCTGCCGACGCAACTTCTTTCTGCAGAATATCGCAAATCATTTGAATGTGATTTAGCATTTTAAATACGACTGAGACGGTCGGCGATCGTGTGTCCTTCCTCGAATATCTTGCAATAAAACAGCGGAGGGAAGAAAAAGACAGAAAAAGAAGGAGCTTGAAGCACGAGGAGGTGACAGCTATGCTCAATGACGAGGTTTGTGTTTTTTCCTAACCGAAATCGTGGTTGATTGCTACTGAATTCAATGTTTTTTCAGAAGGAAAAATTCGATAAAGGTGAGATGGGATACGGACCGGACCTCTATCAGTTGGTTCACAATCCATTGAGGAATAGAAAGAGTAAGTATTTTTTTCTTCCAAAATGTTTCGTCTTATTGGCTGTATTTTAAAGTTGTGCTTATTGTAGAGATTAATCTCGCTCAAGGGGCGAGGGTAGCCTCTGCTTTACGGTGTGATGAGACTCCAAAAATCGCTTTTGATCTGCAGTACATGTTTAATGAGAAACATCGTATTCAGTCCGAGCTTGGCAATCAGATGCAGTATGTGATCAGTGTGGGTTTTTTTTTCTGGAAAATTTTTTTTCTTCAAAAAATTAAGCTACAGGGAGGCTATGTCGTTTAAGTGTGCTACATTTTCAAATTATCCACCGCTATTCCGGGACATTTTCAAGACGCAGAATTCGAATATCCTCGAAAGCAGCCAACATTTTCCTTGAACGAGTTTGTTGACGCTTTCAGAGATACGGAAGATTAGGTCTATTCGCCCCATCAGACAATTTTGAGTTTGATCCAGAAAATCGCTCTGAATTTTGCCCAAAACCCGTCAATGTAGGGTATTCATGGTGCTGAACACAATCCGCTGGTCTATTCGCCTATGTTCTGTGTTTAGTCTCGGTTTCGGTATATATGGTGCCACTTAGCTGGCGTGGCCACCTTACAAAGGAAGTATACAAAGCGTAGGTTGGATCTGCAGGAACGAATTGTGTTGTCAGTATCTGTTGAGCATCTATACCAGGTTGTTCAATGAGTTTTGTCGTTCGACATTGCTACTATTCCAAATTTTTTCGTTTTGTTGGTACACTCTTCATATGAACGTATGTGAAGTTTCACTTCAATCTGTCAATTCATTCTTTGTTTACAAGCAATTCAGGGTCGCCGTGTCACAGCAATTGAAAAAATGAATATCGTGCTGTGATAAGATTCTTATTTTTGGAAGGTGTAGCACCAACAGAAATTCCCGAACGAATGTTAAAAGTGTATAATGATTGTTCACCTACAATTAGAACCTTAGACAGATGGGTTGCTGAATTTAAACGTGGTCGTACAAGCCTTGAAGACTGTCCACGTGAAGGACGTCCAAAAAGCGCATCAACACCAGAAATCATAGCCGAAATACAGGATATGGTTTTGAAGATCGTCGATTGACTGAAAGGGATTTAGTAGAGGCCCTACGCATCTCATTAGGCAGTGTGAGCTATATTTTAAGTGAATTTTTTGGTTTTAGAAAGCTGTGTGCACCATGGGTGCCGCATTCGCTAACAATGGAACAAAAACACATTCGAATGCAACTTTCTCAGCAACATTTGGAGCGTTTTGAAAAGGATAAAGAGGATTTTGTGCGTCGATTCATCACTATGGATGAGACTTGGGTCTATCACCATGATCCTCCTTAAAGGCACAGTACACCCTCAGATATGAATTTTGAGATTTTCATGTAATTGTGTAGAAGACCCCTCCTGTATAACACGTGCCAAATGCGAGATCTCAATTCCTCCAAATAAGCGAGATATAAGCGACCACCACAGGCCCGGCCCCCTTCGCTCACCGCCACAGGCCCGACCCCCTACCAGATTTCCGAACTCGATAGCGGCTCGATGGATGGATGAATTCCGAAAAGTCGTCGTTATTCAGTTCATTACCCGACTGTCTCCTTATCCTGGCTTTCTCTCACGCAACGATTGCGAATGAAGAGAAATACAGGCCTGAGACAACTCGTACACAAATTTCTCACCCTCAAAATCTGGGCATCTTTGAAGAGCCATAAATGTGTTCGATTTTTTGCAGAGCATTATGACAATGGCTAAAATCCATGATTCAAAGTTCGAATTGTTGGAGCATCCAACGAATTCACCAGATTTGGCCCCCAGCGACTTCCATTTATTTCCAAAACTCAAAACATTTATGCATGGCAAGAATTTTTCATCAAATGAAGAGGTCATAACGGCTGTTGAAGCGTATTTTGCAGACGTTCCGGATTCTCACTTCAGGGATGGGATCTTTAGATTGGAGGATCGTTGGAGCAAGTGGATTAATGTTCAGGGAAATTGTACTGAATAATAAAGTGTATTTTGAAGCATAAAATTGTGTTTTTCCTATCGAACGACAAAACTTCTTGGACAACCTGGTAGTAAAACTTTGAAGTACCCCGCCCCAAGCAGCTGGTTCCAGAAAGTGGTAAGCGTTTTTCAAGCTTCGTGAAAAGACAAGGGTACCTATCAGGCATTTTTTTCGCGAGTTTCAAAACATTTTCTCGGATTTTGCATAAAAGTTGTATGTAGGGGTAATCTAGGGTGCTGAAAACGAATTTGGGGCCTGTTTTTCTTAGTTCTGAGGTTCACTGTAGGTTAAAGTCGGTAATATGTCTTTGGGGGGGGGGGGCAAAACCTGCCTTAATAGTTTAAAAATCGGCAAATGGACATCAAATTCGTGTTCAGCACCCCGAATAACCCTAGTGTAGGATCTTAAAGGAGCTAGGACCCCTCCTCTTTGAGTTGAACAATTTCGTAAGTGTTTACGACCTCGTCCCCAAATGTTAGCTGTTGAACCGAAATTTCAACGATTCCTAGACGGAATTTTCATCTTTGGGCTGAGATGCTTACCATCCCCCTCACCACATGTTTAGAAATTTCAGAGCCGCGCTTGACTCTCACAATAGGTACAGAAAAAGACTGCCTTATGCTTTGAACATCTCGGGACGCGATACTCTGAAGTTTTACAATTGAGGCCCAAGAGATACTGGACACTATACAATTTGTTTAACGTTCGAGACACTTCACTTGTGAGAAAGTTGTGAATTTTCACATCCAAAGCAACATGAGATCTGGCAATTTTGTATTGAAATCTCGTCCAGTTTTTTTTTTTCGGGAAAGAAAATATACATTTCCTTCTGTGATTTGTCGTGATTTTGATTTGCAGCTCATTTTTACAGGAGAATCTAGACTCTAGACTGCCGTTCCATCTCAGCTTTGTGAATTTTCCCAGCACCGAGGAGGCAGAGAAATGGCTTCACAAGTGAGTTTTCCGCCTTGATGGTTTGAAACTTTGTGCACGTAGCGTCATAATCTGAGGCACACAAGTGGATACCCGTTCTAAACCGGAATCGAGTTTGTGAGCAAGCAGAAAAAATGGAAATCATTGGTAAAAATTACCTTCTATTCGTAAAAATAACCCTGACTTTTGGGTGTGCTGAACCAGTTTTTTGATCCTTTGTGTTTAATAAGTTATAGCGGAGAAGCCTAAAGGGGAAGTGTCTAGAGCACTGGAAGCGTCTGCATAAACGGATTGTTCTGCTGATATATATTGGAACTCTAGTCAAACTGCGGTTCATCCCGTTTCGAGATGTATTCAAGAAGTTGTGAGCTCATCCCGCTCGTTTTCTGTACCTATTGTCTTCTTCTTCTCTGCAGCCACTGAGATGGTTTTGCCACAAGTTGAGGAACTGGGCGACCAGCACTGGATTTGTCCACAAGTCCATTGTGCCTTGAGCGTTGTTGGTTTCTTCGGACAATCAAATAGGTGCTTAGCGTCGTGGCCTTGGTTTTTACAGTCGGGGCTTTTGTCAGGCTAGCTATTGTCGATCCTGTGCAGGTAAGACATGAGCAATGGAGAATGTCCGCAGCGTAACGAAGCGAGGATACACCCGGCTCGCTTTCGAGCTCGGACTCGGTATCACATACCCTAGGTGGCACACCACCGAGAATGGAGTTGACAGCCGATTTAGCGAGATGATCCTTCGCGATCTGGGTGTGCTCCGCACGCAACAGAAGAAGCCGTTCTTGATTCGAGTCGGTTCATCTCATTAATGATTATCTGCTGAGCCTGGAGCTGACAATGCTCTTTCACTGGCAAGATACCTCGACGAGACCTCGTCGTGAAGGTTCTCATTCGGAGAGCCTATCGTACATACAGCTTTTTGCACATCCGTACCTATTGTGCTTTTTGAAATGAGCATTGATCTCTCAGAAATATGGAAACGGACCTCGTATACGTGTTCAGCTCCCAAATTAATCGCCTGGTCGAAGTTTGGGTGAAAACACATTTTTCAAACTCGAAACAGAGAGTTCGGGGGGTCCGATTCGGTCACGATAGGCTTTCTAATCGGGTACCTAGTCGAGTCGAAAGGAACTTTCGCAGCAGCACGTGCTGCTTCGAGGAGCGCGTGGCCTGTTCGATAGGACTACGTGGCGCAGAGATCCAAAGCCTTTGCCGCTCTCCTGTTTTCCACGCTAAAGCACGTAGCCTGTTCGATAGAACTACGTGGCGTACACAGGCAAAGCTTTTGCCTCACCCCCGTTTCCCACGCGACAGCACGTCGTCCTATAGGACAAGTGCGTGGTGCTGGGGGCAGGGTCACACCCCTTCCGTGGTAGCGGGTCTCCCCCAATAAGGATAGGTCCAAGTCACGGCCCGCAGCAGAGGGTCACCCCCACAGCAGTCTGCGACAACGACATCACCCTCGTCACGGTTGACAGCGGGGGAGCTTCCCACGCTGAGGGCCGTGGGGAAGACCCCTTAGCGGTTCAAAAATCGTCCAGAAAGTGGCTCGTAGTCACCCTCCAGGAGCGGCCCCGAAAGGCGGACCGCGCTCTCTATAGGATGAGGCCCCTTATATACGTGCTGTGCGGCTGATATGCGCCTGGCCATTTGCTCAGAGAGTCGGGGGGGGGGTCGTATTCGGCCACGATAGGCTTCCGATTCGACTACAAAGCGGTTGGACGACGATACGGCCACGTACTTTCCGAGCGCCACGTGGCCCTGTCGTCTTCTAAGTGAGAAGCACGTGCCGCTAATCATAGCCGTTTCATTCGGCCACGATACGCTTTTGATTCGACTACCATGAGTTTGGACGACGAACGAGCCACAATGCTCATGATTGAACCCGTTGATCGATCGCTTCAGAACTGACCCGGCGAATATCAGACGCACGTATATCAGGGACACGATCCCAAGGAGAGCGCAGTCCGTCTTTTGAGCCGCTCCTGGAAGGTGACCACTAGTCACTTTCTGGACGATTTTTGAACCGCTAAGGGGTCTTCCCCACGGTTCTTAGTGGGTGGAGCTCCCTCGCTGTCGACCGTGGCAAGGGTGATGTCCCTGTCGCGGACTGCGATGGGGGTGATTCCCCACTGCGGTCCGTGACTTGGACCGTATCCTTGTTGGGGGGAGACCCGCTCCCATCGAAGGGGTGGGAGCCCGCCCCCAGCGCCACGTAGTCCTATCGAACAGGCTACGTGCTCCTCCGAGTAGCACGTGCTGCTGCAAAAGTTTCTTTCAACTCGACTAGGTACCCGATTAGAAAGCCTATCGTGGCCGAATCGCCCCCCCCCCGACTCTCTGAGTGTGAAGTGATCGATCAATGTGTTCAATCATGGTAATTGTGGCTCGTTCGTCGTCCGAACCACATCGTAGTCGAATTGGGAGCGTGTCGTGGCCGAGTGGAACGGCTATGATTGGCGGCAGGTGCTTTTCACTTGGACGACGATTAGGCCACGTGGCGCACAGAAAGTACGTGGCCGTTTCGTCTTCCAACCGCTTTGTAGTCGAATTGAAAGCCTATTGTGGCCGAATAGGACCCTCCGGCTCTCTGATAACGTTTTCCTCTTGTACCGACTGGTTTGTGCGCGTTCATAAGCGTTCACTCTTATCAATCGCGTGGCTTGAAAGCGTTCATGAAAATCGTTCAAACTTTCACTCACAAGTTTGCTCATGTGGGGTTTTTTGGTGTGCTAATCTCGAATCTGAAGTTTATTTGTCGATTGTCCAAAGGTATCGACATTATTCGTTCCAAGCTTTCCATCGGAGGAAATTCCGAATGCAAAATGCGACTTTTGATGATTCCGGAATGCTGCGATAGATGAAGCATGTTTTTTGAGAGTCATCTAAAGTGCTCATTACGAACTTGAGGTTCATTTCCGATTTAAGAGATTACGGTGGGTTCACGGTAGTTTGTCTCAGACTTCGCCCAGAATTTTTCTGCGGGAGTTATTCGTGGCGATGAATACGAATTTGATGTTAATTTCTCGATTTTCGAAATATTAAAGCAGGTTTCGCCACCTAACTGGCAGGATGCCCATCGTAGCCTACAGTAAACCTCAGGATTTCTGAACTCGTGTTCGCTTTCAGCACCTAAATAATCCCAACTCAAGTTTGAGGCAAATCTGAGAAAAAAGTTTAAAGGCAGTGTCCAAGATAAATTTCGTCCTCGGTTTTCCGCCGGAAATCGAAAGTACAGGTCTAATTGGAGCACTGGGGTCGAAAGAACGAACGAAAACGAGCCCGAAAGAGCTCCGTACGGCTCCGAAGTTCGCTCGCGCTACGCTTCCGCTCGCGGTCGTGTTTTCTGAGGAACAGTTTGGTCCGCCTCTACATTAGCATTGCAGAGCGAGCGCGGCTGAGTTTTAGCATTGGGGCGCATTTTCGCACGCTGTCTACTTTAGGCTCGTGCCCGTGCAACTCATCCACCGTTGAAATGTGGCTTTCATGAAGAAGAGGTGATTTTGGACGTTTCGCTGCGTTTTTCGTGATTCTCTTTTTCACTGATGAAACAGCCAGACTTCGAACCTTCGTTTTCTGGTGGAAACTCTAAAACGATTTTTATCGTGGACACTGCCTTGAAAAATCTGCACGATGTGTACCCTCAACTTTCCGCGGAGCTTTAAAGCGCGAGAGACTACTTTGATCCGGCAGTTGCGTAAGGGTCAACAGTTTTACTGAAGAGGCCTAAGAGTTACCAAAAATGTAATTCGTTTTCGTAGGCGCGTTTAGGGCTCTAAACGCTTTTTTTGTAAGCGTCGCAGTAATAATCTGTCCTAGATGTGTTGGATTCTATGGTGGACAGTATACGCACCAGACGGTTCTGCCAGATTTCACTGAAAAGGGAGTTAGGGAGACATTCCCGGATGAGGAAATCGTCTACATATCAAAGTATGTCATTGTTTTGCTCTTCTATTTGTTTAGCTCTACAGAGTCTTTTTGCTAGCTACTATTGTTTGCATTCATTCCCTTTCTAGGCATGCAAGAGACACACTGGATGGTCCGTTCAATGTGGGAGCGATTGCACTGTGTGTGTCCATGGATACCGCAAGAGAGGCCCTAGGGGCGGCTCGACGAGGCCGAATACGCGCTGTCCGCCTTCCCATAAAGAAATATGTGAAGTGAGTGTTTTTTTTTATTTGTTTTGCAGACACATCAGAAGTTTACATAGCTTTCGGGTGATCAGGAATGTGGTAATCCGTCAACAATACGGATAATGGTTCTTATTCCCGATGTTTTGGGCCTTAAATTTCTGTCCTTCCCTGATAGGGGCTTTAAAGGCAGTGGTTGCGACAAGAACGGTCGTTGAGCGCTATATGGCCCACAAACATGGTTACGCTATGCCCGCTCGCCCAGAGATTTGAATGCAGACGTAGCTTTCGCACATCGTTGTTGAGTATCCGCTGCATCGTTCTTCAGCAAACAGCCCAAATAACAGAAATCTTCCACCAGTTCGATACGCTGTCCGTCCACACAAACTCCCGTTGAAGGCCTCTGAGAGACCCACATCTGCTTGCATTTGTCGGGACGAAGACGAAGTCCATAGGCTGCCGCATACTTCGAAACGAATTCAGAGAATAACACAATGTCGTCGGCGTACTCCAGGTCGACAAGGGAGCGTCCTGATGGTGTTAGGATCATATCCGCAGGAAACTGTTCTGCAACTCTACGCATGATGTCATCAACGGCGAAGTTGAAAAGAAAAGGTCCTGCTACGGCTCCTTGCCTTACTCCTGTTTTCACCTCGAAAGCTGACGTAAATCCGACAGGTGTACGAACTGCTGCTGTTGTTCCTCTGTTCATGTCCTCGATTTGTCGAACATACTTTTCCGGGACTCCATCTGCTCGCAGAGCGTTGAGCAATCGATCACGATGAAGAGAGTCGAATGCGGCTTCAAAGTAAAAAAAAAGCAAGCTGTAATGATTCGAATACCGCTGCAGCGGTTCAATTACTCTTCTTGCGACAAACACTTGGTCGCTGGTCGATCTTCCAGGTCGAAAACCGGCTTGCTCATCTCTGGTCGTTTCCTGTCGATGAGTCGCCCGAGAATGATACATTCCAAAACCTTCTACCAGGTTGTCCAATAATTCTTGTCCGAAAATATCACCGTTTTTAATTTTTTTCAACTTTATTGAAAAACAAGTCTAATCAACAATATAATCACCACAGTTATCCACAACAGTGGCCCATCGATTGGGCAGGTCGCCGATGCCCTTCGCCCAGAACTCCGGGGACTGCGACTCGAAGAAGTCCGCGATGTCGGATTAGAGGTTGTCGTAGTTGGTGGATTTTCTTCCGGCCAAATGGTGCTTCAGTTGGCGGAACAAGTGGTAGTCGGAGGGGGCGAGGTCCGGGGAATACGGCGGATGGGCAACCGTCTCCCAGCCGAGCGTCGCCAACTTCTGCTGGGTCTCCTCCTCCACGTGGGGGCGCGCGCTGTCGTGCAGCAGGTGGACCGAGGCCCGTCGGGGACGCTTTTCTCGGATGGCGGCGGCTAGTTTCTCGAGCTGATCGGTGTAGATGGAGGCGGTGACCGTCCTGTCTGCGGGAGCAGCTCGAAGTACAGCATGCCCTTGGTGTCCCACCAGCAGCAGAGCATGATCTTCAGCTGGTGCAGGTCGACTTTCGGCGTCGTCGGCGGCTCTTCTCCGCGCGGGATCCAGACGGCACGGTGGGCGACGTTGTCGTAGAGGACGCAGCTCTCATCCCCAGTGACCAGGTCCTCGAGAAACTCCTTGCGATGCGGACGAAGGAGGAGGGACCCACGCGGCTTTGCTTGTTGGCGTCCGTCAGACGGTGGGGGATCCAACGAGCCAGAACTATGTGGTAGCCGAGTAAGTTGAGTCGATTGTGGATGGTGGACTTGCTGCAGCCGAGCGTCGTCGCCAGTTCACGGGTGGTGGCTTCCAGCTTCTCCTTGATACAGCGACGGACTTCGTCATCATCCACCGTAGAAGGCCTCCCGCTGTGCTCCCTGTACTCGAGGCTCGTGTTGCCGCTCTCGAAAAGACTGAACCAGCGGCTGACTGTGCGTTGAGACACTGCATCCTCCTTGCACGCTCTGCAGATGTTGGCGACCGCGGTGCCCGTGTCGTAGCCAAGCAGCCACTCGTAGTACACGAACGTACGAATTCGACCTTGCTCCATTTTAGCTTGTACTGGTAGCTAGACGCGACGACTGCGCCTTATATACCCCTAGCGTAGAACTTTGGAGAACCTTCTAGAAGGTTCTTACACTTGCCTGATATTATAATACTTCTAAGGAAAATTATAGAATTTTGAAAATTTTCGGACAGGAATTATTGGACGGCCTGGTACATGACATGCTGTAGAGAATCTCCCTATAGTTCTTGGGTTCCATGACGGATAACTTGGTATGTGGCAATTTTTATCAATATTCATATATTTCTAGATAAGGAAATCCATAAAAAAATTTTAAATGTGGTCTCTTGGAAATTCCTGAATTCATCAGTTTGTTCGGAAACAGCCTTCAAATTTTCGCTTTCCATATTTGCGAATCGTTTAACATATTAGAAAAAATTAGCCATGTGCTTCAGTAGAGTAATCGGGTAATTTTTTAGATCAATATTCGATTTTCAAAAGGTAGCTGCTAGGATATCCGAATAATCTTCCAATGTACTAAGGGATCAGTAATCTCTTGTCCAAATATTCCAGTCGCGTCGTGTGAAGTATGGCGGAATTTCGAATATTTTGGAATTTCACTAAATAGGCCGATTATTCAAAAATTCCGAATAGTTTGTTTATCCGGATCGAGATGAAATTCAATCTCCCGGTGGGTCGAATATCCGAGGATTCGAGCGCAGATTTCCAGAAAGTTCGAGTATTGAGAATTTTCCATTGGTCGGGTTCATCAACGATGAAATCACGGTCTGGGATTATGTTTTACCCCGTGGCCGGATTTGTCAACCATTATACCTCGGGAATGAGGGATAATCAGTGTATAATTTTCTTCATTTTTCAAGAGAGTGCGAAAGATTATACCCTTTGCGCCCTTATACTCGGGTATAATCGTGGAAAAATGCGGCCTTTGGGCTCTCTGCACCCTCAATGATCTATGTCACTCTTTAACCACACCTGTCATTCTTTAACCACGGTTTCCTCGTCAACGAATCCGGACCCAGGTGTGAGCCTAATCCGGACTTCCGTGCTTGCGTTCCGAATTTTGGTTTCGCAAATGCCCAAAACTATGAGATCATGAAGAGTGATTGATCTCGATTAAAATTTAAGAATATTCTCTTGATACATTATTAAAGTTTTTAAAATGTTTTCGGACTAGAAATTTCCGTTTTCTGGTTTTCGACCCCCCGATTCCCGGCGGTTTCGACCTTTAGACTTGTTGAATTTTCTGAAAAAAAACCCCTTTCTGATCCCATGATTATCAGTGATAATCCAGTTCAGAAATTGGACAGTTCGTTCCGAGGTCCAAAATTTCCAGAAAAAAAGTCTGGTTCGAGATGTATATTTGCCAGTGCGGTGAAAAAGCAGAGCTCCACCCTAATGTTCTCATTCAAGAGACCAAGCGTTAGATTTCGAAATACGAGAATAGCACCAATGGATTCAGGAGTGCTGAAAATACTTGTAGACAATGTTCCAGAACAATCAATTCATTGGTTAAGAGGTACTGCTTGTTTTGAGAAAAAGTGCCCATCTTAAGCGGTGCAAAAGTATAGGTCCACCTTTGAAAATAATCATTCATCCAAACTTCAGCAGCAAATAAAACACACCTATTAGTCAATGGGGCCTCCTTTATTAACACAAACATCAAAAATCCTATTAGGCATACTTTTATCTAGATTATCGATCACTGTTTGGTCTACACTCGACCATGCATCTAGAACGGCAACCTCCAGATCAGAAATCGAGGAAAAGGTGGTGCCATTCTGATACACCTTCCGCACAAGAACTCCCCACAAGTTCTCCATTGGAATCAGATCGGGAGAAAATGCGGGCCATTCCATAACGATCACGTTGTGCGCCTCTAGCCATGTAGAAGTTGATTGCGACGCGTGGATTGACGCATTGTCATGTTGAAAAACAAGATCTAGTCGTCGATATCTTCGGAGATATGGCAGTAGATGGTCACGAAGCACCTTTTGGTAGTCCAGGCTGTTCATCCTGTACGAAACGAAGCCAAGTGCAACACGTCCGTCACCACAGAAAGCAGCCCAGACCACCAGACTGCCGCCTCCAAAATTGCGCTTCGAGAATAACCGTTTTTCTTTCCGTAGATCCCTCCAGTAGTGGGTCCTACCACTGGGCCATCCAAATTCCATTTTTTCTCGTCAGAAAATACGACCTGGAATGCAGAAGTAGTAACTTTTCAAACTTCCCGACCAAGGCTGTGGCAACCTACCTCTCTCCATTTCGTGGCCATGTTGGTGCGAGCAAAACGCAACCTCGCCGACTTGTAAAAGGGTGTTAGGCGGGGTGCAGGTCTCAGAACTTCACGGATAATGTGCGGGCAGCGGTGGAGAGACCGGAGTACCGTCCATTTCGAGACCGGAAGATCCAAATTCCCTCGGATGTCGTTTGCGGACTGCATGCTTCTTCTTCTTCTGCTTTGCAGCCGCAGGAAGGTTTTTGTCAAAGGGTTAAGAAACGGGCGACTGAAACCGGTTTCGTCCACAAATCCATTGTTGTAAGAGTGGTAGGCCTCTTTGGGCATTCGAATAGGTGTTCAGTTGTGTGACCACGGCTACCGCAGTCCGGGCACTCGTCCGGCTTACTGCGATCGATCTTATGCAAGTATGACATCTGCATAGGGGAATGACCGCAGCGTAACGAGGCAAGGGTACTTCTAGCCCGCCTACCGAGTTCCATCTCGGTGTCGCTGACTATGGGTGGTTCGACCCCCAATATGGGATTGACGGTCATCCTACTCAAGTGATCCCTGACGAACTTGGTGTGCTCCGCACGTAAAAGACGCAGACGATCCAGTTGGGAGTCCGTCCATCTTTGTACATTAACTTTCTCGGGAGCATCCGCAAAAGGCCTTCTGATATGTCTCTCTCTCACGGGATTCATGATCCTTCTTAATGGGTGGTCAGGCTGCTTGACAATGTTAATAACCAGTTGCTGCGCTTGGAGTTGGCAGTGCTCCTTAACTGGCAGAATTCGGGCTTCAGCATGGAGATGTTCCACTGGGGTGCTTTTAGCACAACCTGTGGCAATCCGAGAGCAGCATTTTGGACTCGCTGCATCTTTGTCCACGATGAATCCGATATCATGTGCTGCCATACCGGTGCAGCGTACTCCAACGCCGGCTGCAATATTGCCTTGTAGGTAGTCAAAATTGTCTCGTTGCTACTTCCCCACGACGTTCCTCCCAGAGCTCGTAGGACGTTGAGCTTTGCTTTCACTGTAGCCTGTTTCTGCTCAGTATTCTTCTGGAACCTCAACGAAGGATCCAATACTAGGCCGAGCAGCTTAGGGAAACGTGCGGCAGGCAGACGATCGTCTTCCCAATTCACAACGGGGTGAGCGCAACGTTCCGTAGGGTCAGTGGAGAAAACTGATACAGATGATTTAGCGGCAGAAACAGTGAGCATCATATCATCGAGAAAGCTCTTCAGAACGATGAGGTAGCTATTGATCTTGCGTCAGGCGATATAACTCCTCCTTGAGGGACACCGGCAGCGATCTGGATGCTATTAGAGACATGTCCCTGGAACAGCACTTTTGCTCGGCGCCCTTTGATGAGTGCAGTAATCCATCGCTTCTGCCAAGGCGGGATGGTGGACCTCAATAGCTTCGCAGACAGTATGCCCAAGTTGACAGTGTCAAACGCCTTCGTGAGGTCCAGGGCTACTCCAACAGTGCGTTGAGGCTTGGTGGCGTTGAAGCCATCCAAAACATAGCTCACAATCTCCAGCAGCGCCGTGGTGGTAGAGTGTAATTTGCGGAATCCATGCCGGTGCTGCTGATTGTTATTATGCTCGGCAAGCTCCTTGACGACCAGTTTCTCAGCGACCTTTGCGATTGGTGATGACAGACTTATTGGCCTGTATCCCTTAGCCGTCGATGGTGATTTACCTGCCTTAGGCAACGGAACGACGCTTGCCATTTTCCAGTCTTGGGACTGCATGCTGTTCGATACTTCACGAGCAATATGCATCTCCTCGCGCCTCTAAAGCTTTCTCGGTTGACCAGCTTCTTTCTTCTCCTTGTACTGCATCGGATTCTTCAAGTATCTATTGATCCAGTTGTGCGGTCTTCCCATTTGCGGCGCAATCCTTCTGTTGGGGATATGTGCTTCATTTAGGGCGTCCACTTGAGCCTTCTCAGCAGCAGAAAGCTTCATCCCCCTCGGCATGACTTGGAACAATCGTAGAAAATGTCTCTATGTCACCAGGTGACAAACTTATACCTAAATTAAAACGGGAAAATTTGTTGAAGTAAAAAAGATTGGGGTGGGCCTATACTTTTGCACCGCTTAAGATGGGCACTTTTCCCCAAAACAGGCAGTATTTCTTAACCAATTAACCGATTGTTCTGGAACACTGCCTACAATGGTTTTCAGCACTCCTGAATCCATTGGTACTGTTCTCGTAATGCGAAGTCTAGGGCTTGGTCTCTTGAATGCAAAATTCAAGGTGGGCCTATACTTTTGCACCGCACTGTATGAGGTCAGAATTGGCATTCATAGAGTTGGGTTTGTGACATTCATAGAGCAGAGTTATGTAAGAATTTTCCTAGGTGGCAAAAAGGACCCATGTACCTTCCGTTCCCCAATATTTTGCGAATCTTCCGTGAGGTCCATTTGAGTGGCGGAGACTGGGAGAGCGCGTTACTGAACAACATTAGCAAGTGAGTTGATGATTTTTTGGACTTTTCAGATGATTGAATTGTAATCTATTCATTTTCCAGACGCCATCTGGTAACTCCAGAAGAACAAGAGACTGAACAACATGTGGAAAGAATGAATAGGCGAAAGACGAGACAGCGGGAGAAGGACGAACTCATCAGAACGATCCAGGAAGCCACTGGTCATCTTTGAATTTGTTGTATTCTGTTAACTAGAATATTAAATTATGTTGGACCCGCCAGTATTATTTCGTAATAGACTTTTTCCTTACGTTATATTATGTAAACCGGGTTCTGAGTTGTTTTAGTTGTTATTTTTTGGCATTCGACTGTCCATAGTTGAGTGGTTTTGTGACTGATGACCTCGTCTGACCGCCTCAGGATAACCGGAAATTACGAACACCGCTATATTTATTTGTAGTCAGCAAATTGCTCTGACTGTTTTGTGTATGTACATAGATGATCAGTAGTATTAATAGTAATAATGTTTGCTAGCAATACGTTTATTACCGTGTGTAGCGTGAGTTATTAATTAATAAATATGTACTGGTAGTTTGTTGTGAAAATCATTCAGGGTGAAGTATGCATTCTTTGTGGAGATATTTTTGGGAAGAACTCGATATATCCATTCAAGAGGTGTTCACACTTTCGCCGCGTCGCGCGACAGCTGAAGTGTAAAGGACCCCCAAGACCATACGCGTACTGATTATAGCGACGCAAACGCTTCCACAAAATCGCTCTCCCAATCTCCTGAGCGTTCCCGTGACGGCTCTTTTTCTCCGCTGGTTCCTGTTGAGTTCGCTCCCTCTCATCCTGCTATTTCTCTGTTTCTCTTCTCATTTTTTTCTCTCATCTATCTGTCTAACCAGGTATTTGCCTCTCGTCTTCCCATCTTTCTTCCTCTATCTCCTTCCCTGCCCTATCACTCTGTCCCTTTCTGCCTGCGCCTCTCTCTCTCTCTCTCTCTCTCTCTCTCTCTCTCTCTCTCTTCTCCTTCTTGCTTTCTCTACCACATGTTACCCGCCTTCTCCCTCCGCATATATCTCTGTCCTTCTTTCTCTCGCATCCTCCACCACATTTCTCCTGCTCTCGCTTGCTGTTTCTGATTTCTTCGCTTTCTCCCTTTCCCCTTTTCACCGTATCTATCTTTTTCTCGCGTTCACCTATGCTTTCTCTTGCCTCCATCTATATCATTTTTCTTTTTTTCTTTCTCTCTCTCTTTCTTTCTTTCGCGTTCACGTTCATCCTTTTCCTATTTTTCGATCCCCCGCCCCGTCCATCTCCCCCTCACCTTCTTCCCCTTTCTCTCTCTCTTTCCCCAATATATCTCCCGCCCTTTCTTCTCATCTCTCTCTCTTCCTCGATTTCTTCCCTTTAGCTTTTTTTCTTCTCTCCACCCCTCTCCCCTTTCGCTCTATTCCCTTCCCCTCTTTCTCGTCCCTATCTCTCCCTCGCTTTCACGTGCACTACCTCTCTCGTCTCTATCTCTGTCGTTCTTCTTTTTTCTCTCTATTTCTTTCGCATTGTGTTCCTCCTATCCCTATTTCTCTTTTTCCTATCGTTCTCTCTCTCTCTTCCCTCTCACCTCGCCCTTCTTGGCTACCTTCACACCTCTCTTTCCCTACCCCCCTTTCGCTCTTTCTCTTTATTTTTCCGGCGCTGTATCTCCCGCCCTTACTCACGGTTTCTCTTCTCTTTCGCTCTCAATTTCTCCCCTTCCCTCTTTTTCTCATCTCTGCCTTCATCTTCTGTCTCATTTCTCTCTCTCTCTCTCTCTCTCTCTCTCTCTCTCTCTCTCTCGAGCTCCTTCCCTGTCCACGCATCATATTTCTATCTTCCTCTCGCTCTTCCGCTCTAGTGTGTCTCTTGTTCTTTGTTTCTCTCTCTCTCTTTCTCTCTATACCTTCTGCGATTCCTCCCTTTTCGCTCATCATCTCACTTTCGCTCTCGTTTCCTTTCCATCTCTCTCCCTCTTTCGCTCTGCTTCGCTTTCTTTTGTTTTTTTTCTCGTTCGTCCTCGTTTTCATCTTTTTTCCCTTCCTCTTCATTTTCTCTTCTCTTCTCCCTTACCCTTCTGAATTACTCTTTTTGTTTGATGAATATCAAACGGACCCATCGTCCTCTATCCTGCGGCATATACTCCTCACGCTGCCGCATCAGATTTGCTAAACCCTGCTCAACGTCACCCGTCGTACTGCCAGAGCGGTGAACAGCTGCCGCTTCGTGATAGGCTCACTGAAGCACTTCGAATCTAGAACATGGCCTTGAGCGATTCTCTCAGAGCACTGATTCCCGCCGTATCATTTCCGTGTTACCCGGATTTGTGTAGATTGTTTCGCAGTTGAGTTCAGGAGATGTTGGCCGAGTCGGTGAAATTCGCCGATTTGTGCGTGGTTCTGTCAAAGCTTCGCGATGCAAAGGGCGAAAATGCGTCCGCGATCAGAAAGAAGACTTTCGAGAAGTTCCTGGAGAAGTGTCGCGACAAATGTGCCGACGCTGAGGATTTTGATGAGGCTATACATCCGGTAAGGAGGAGGTTCAGGTTTTTTGAAGCGTGCGATCGCTCTACAGGATGAGTTGTTCTTCAGGTACTTAGGCTCCTGCTGAGTTCGCTGGACAATAGAAGTCTCAATATCAGAGAGGTGGGAGGTTGAACATTCTCTTCTGGATCCTAAGGCTGCTGTCTGTGAGTGAGGGGAAGGCGGACAATGCTCACCCGTGCGTGCTGCGTCGCGGTCGGCGAGCGATGAGGTTTGCGGAGACGCGACATTCCCGCTTTAGGTGAAATCAGGTAAACTGGCGTGTCCTGGAGCGTTATTAGCTTTCCTGCGTTTATTTCTTGTCATATTCGATAGCCATTTACTCGTATGGAGCGTTGAAGACTTTTCGAAATGGTTGTGTGTTTTCAGCGTTCGCCGCGCGCGTGACACTCACCGAACCGCAACTCGTACGCACGCGGGTAAACAATGTCATGGAGCCATCCGTGAGGATTCATGAACTTGTAACGGTGTGTCAAATGCCAAGATTGCGCCGTGTACTTGTGTATGAAATTGTATATCGTCTACATGATTGATTGCGCTCAAGTCGAATGCATGGGACTTGGCGACCAAAAGTTGTTCTAGCAAACGCTACTCTGCTTTGGAAGCCACGATCAGATCAATTATCCTGAAATAAAAAGGATTACTTACTCGAGTTTTTCCACAAAAAATGAGCCTAGGGGTGTTCTAATTTTCAGACGAGCTTATGACGTTATTCAAGAACTGTTTTTTTTCTATCCTAGATAAGCCTTTCGATATTTCCTGGTTGTCCCTAGGGTATTACGACTGTATAAAGAATATGCCCATTTTTGACTCTGCTCCATATCCAAATCTGAAAATCTTTGCAGAAAAAGCTGGTGGACCGGGTCTGCAAAGCACTAGCCATAAGCTCCGCCGACTTATCAAATGTGAATGTACCGGTCAGTAATCGGTTTCCTATATCCGTCCTATTGCTCGGTTCAGAGAAAGGTCATTGCGCACTAATAGTAAGGTATGAGCTTCCAGAATGCTGCTAAAGTGTGTAAGGGGCTTGCGGCTGAAGTTTCAAATCGGCTAGCCCCGGAGGACTTTGAGTGCCTTTCGATTGCTGAAATTAACGAAAAACTGGATGACATGAGTGAAAATTCAGGTAATTATGACCTAGAACGAAGTGCTGTGCTTCTCTAGGCCAAATCCCGGCCGCAATGACGTCTTGGGACGCTTTGCGTCCGCATGCGCTCGAGTCGGTCGAGTTTCTAGCGCCGAGGGATCCGCTGACTCGAGGTGGCTTTTTCATTCCGTTTCCTTTTTTTTCGTTTTCAGATTCTAAAACCCACCTAAAATCTACAGAGCAGCCTTTGTGAAGCTGAAGAGTCGTCGGACAGGGGAGCGTGCGGCGACAAAGCGTGTCGAAACGCATCTGCGGACCGGAATTGGGCTCAGAGAAGCACAGTATATATTTTTGAATAAATTGTTAACTTTCGATTTCAGGATCTAATGATCTGCAGTTTCTGTTCAAAAACTGCTCGGAAGAGGAGTTGTTCTGGCTATTTAGTGTCATGATCAAAAATGTTGAGGTCAGTTCGGATAGTGATTTTAGTGCAATTGCGGGCTGTTGCAAATGAGGGCGATTTCAGTCGACGATTGGTGTGGCGACGAATGTGATCTTGTCGTGGCTGGGACCTGAAGCTCATAATAGGTGGAATATTGCCAGAGATCTCAGTGAAGTCGCAGCTCCGTCAGCCAGCGTGGATTCGCCTTTGGGCGCGAATTTTCGTCCAATGCTGCTTGCACGTCTGCCTAAAGACGGCTGGTGGGAAGTGGTGGGTACTAGAAGAATATTGTTGATTTCAATAGGAGTTGGAATTTTCAGGAGGGAAGCATTGGTCATCCAGCGAATGTGCAAATAAGAAATTTTTGCTCTGAACATTTTAAAATTCTTCGTATCGTCCTTGTTCGTGCACAGCTGACTGCCCGCAGCACGCTTGCTTGTGACGTCATTCGTTGACCTTGCCCGTATCGATCGATGGAGCTGAAAGGCGAGCTGCTGCGCGCAGAAGTAGTTACGCACGGACTCTCTCAAAGCCCTATTGCCTAGTTTAGGGTGGAAGCGGCGAGGTCGAGAAGGTCAAGGCAGTTTTGACCTACGGTTTCTCTCGAGTGCTCGAGTTAGGGGCTCTCTACACACAGAGGGAGGAAATGTCCTGTTTTCGCAGTTCGACACCTCGCGCTAATCAATTCCAGCGAAGTGGTCTCGAGTGGAATTAGAACCGCAGAGGGCGAGACAACTCCTCCCTCGGTGTGTAGAGCCCTTATTCCCGAGTGCTCAACTCTGAGAGCTCTAACTTCAGAATAGTAGCAATATCCTAGAAAGTACTTGAAAAAATTTTGGCATTGCGTTCAAGTGATCGGCTCAGTGCTCAAGTACCCAAAAGGCTGAAGTCTGGGACGAGTCCTCTGTAAGGCTTTCTCATTCGGGATCCGATTCCAGTGGAGTCATTTAGCGATCCATTGACGACTTTACCTTTGGAGGATGTATGGTGTATGCCATTCAAGTAGGAATCTACGACGCTGCTTGGCGGGAAAACAGCGAGAATATGGCTGCTCAGACTATAAAAGCGGTCGGATCGCGGGCGGGCGCTCGGCGGGCCGAACAACATTCAACCAGCGATCCGACCGCCATCGTCCTAGAATGAACCCTTTGTGCAAATTCTGCTCCAAGGGGTCTGCAGAGTTGAAGTTGCAGCGTTGCTCGCAGCGACGAGCAGAGCTAGGTAATGCAGTATCGATCACATCTTGCGATGAGAGCGATCGACGCGGCGTGAAGGGCGACGAGGGCGCACCGCAGTGTCGTAAACCCGCGACGGCCCTGCGTCATTTCCAGCGAGCAGCAACCGACGCGGCGACGATATGTTTGGAAACACTTTTGTTGCCGCGTCAAGGCTGGCGCTCGGCGGTCAGTCGCCGGTAGGTGCAACCCTGCAGGTCCCTCTAGTGCTGCCCGCGATCCGACTGACGAACTACGCATGGGCTTGCGATTCGACCGAAACTTCAATGGCTGTCGTCGGTCTGAGTGGCGCCCTGACATCCTTCCGCCATCAACCCGTCGAGCCTTCTGCTTGCCGCCGTTCTCCCTTCTTGCTCAGGCCATCAGCCCGTAAAGGACTCTCAGCGCCATCGGTTTGACCGGTTTCACTGTTTGAGGGTCGATCGAATGACCTTGCGCCAATTCGCTGAGTGCGGCTTCTTGATTGACTGACCCTGACGATATGAGCGAAAGGGCCTAACGATGTCCTCGTTTGAAACTCCTACATTTTTGTGTACTCAGGCGCAGAGCCGTGTTCTCGGAGGTGAAGAGCGGGATTATTACTCATATCAGTTTGAATATTATCGATATTTTCTCTGTTTTTTTTTGTTTTCGTAGAGGATGCTTCATGAGAAGTCAATAAAGTTGCGTAATTGTCTAGAGTGAGGTACTGGTATGCAGGCTACTTCTGCATGAGGTTGCTATTTCTGCAAAATATTTGTAGATATTTTTCGCTGGTCTACAGAGTCTACCACTACGTGGCGGCTACCGCGTCGGAAATGCCAGGATGCATAGCCGCGTGGTTTCCTGCCACTCGTCGTTGCTCGGAATCATTGTCACAATCTTCACTAATTAAAGGCAGTGCTCACGATGAATATCACTTCCGATTTCGACTCAAAAAGGAGTTTCTTCGGTCGTGACTAACGAATAGTGAAGAAGCCGCGAAGAAAAGCGCTTAGAATAAGCTAACACAACGGTTCCTAACGTACGTACAGGTTTAGGCCGCAGACGAGCTTACGCACCCTGCTAGTTTCCGCAAGCGCGCGCTAATGAAGAAATGTGCTAGTGTTGATCAGGCTGTATGTGGCAGAGTTGCTTGGCAATTTGTCGTCGAAAAGGTCCGCGGCACCACAAGCTCGTCAGAACGGCGGGCTGATCGGGCGTCTGGGCCAACGAAAGCTTTGCTTCACGGCTTTTTTGTCGATTTCTGGCCCGTTTTCGCTGCTCTCTTTGACCCTATCCCCTCTAGCATCAGCCAGCGTAGTGTTTCGCGCGGAAAACGAGATTGGTAGTGAACACTGCCTTTGAGGGATAGTTATAGTGAGTTGGACAGAAATTATTGATTTTTATTTTAAAACGTTTAAAAAAATTCCATTGGAATTTGTTATTCTATGCGGTGGAGAGGGAATAAAAGTAAGCACTTCTAGGAATACTGCAAATTTCAATCTTTATACGAATTCAGAAACACAAAAAAAAAGAAAAAAATATAGAAGTCAGATTCTTTTGGGACCAGAATACGTGAACTGTGTGGATTTATTAACGTTTTTCTCTAATGTACCCTCTATAAAACGTCGTAATTCACATCATTCGTCGCGCGAGCGGCACGCGCGACGTCTGGGCCTCCGTCTGCCCTCCGCTCTCCCACTGTCTCTAACCTCCGCTCCGCACCAGCACGCGTAGGAACCATGTGAATTTTCCGTTTTGTAGTCTGTACGTTCAATTTCTTGTTTTCCTGGTGGTAAAAGTTTTGAAGATATGTTCTTGTATCTATCTTTTATATTTTTTTTCGAATTCAAACTGAAATGTCTTACAGATGAGAGAAAACTGTGGTGAAGAGTTCTTCGTGGAGACGAAGTATGATGGTGAACATGTGTTGCTGCATAAAATCTCGGGCGATCAGTATAAATGGTTTACGAGGAATGGAAAAGACTTCACTAAGGTATTGCTTTGGTCTACAGATTATATATACTGTCGTTCTCGGAGCCAAATTCCGGTCCGTATTTGCGGACTAAGGCTGTTGCATCACGTGACACCATGGCGATCTCGCTGAGACCATATGGCCCCGGCACGATTATCATCGTGACGCGTGATGCAACAGCCAGTCCGCAAATGAGGGCCGGCATTTGGTTCCGAGAGCGACAGTATTTAGAAGATTTTTTGAATAATAGTGTACCTACTATAAATGTCGTAGTTCACATCATTCGAGGCGCCAGCGACGCGTGCGACCCCTGGGCCTCCGTCTGCTCTCGGCTCTCTTACTTTCTCTAACCTCCGCTCCGCACCAGCACGCGTAGGAACCATGTGAATTTCGCCTTTATATAGCCTGTAACTTTTGTTAATGTGCGGGGAATCTGGACAGCCAACGATGAGTTTTGGTGAAGACTGCGCTACACGGCTGTCTGTATATTCAAAATCGTGCACCATTGACTGTGCAGAAGTCATTAGTCATTTGTTAAAAGGTTGATATTGTAATGTAAAGGCTGTAAAACCGCGAAATTCTCATGGTTTCTTTGCGCGCTGGTGCGGAGTGGAGTTTAGAGACAGTGAGAGAACGCTTGACAGGCGGAGGGAGCAGAATCGCGCGCGCACCGCTCGCGCCTTCAGTCGTGGGAATTACGACGTTTCACAAAGGATACATGACTTTGTTCTCAAATGAGGGCATCTTTATCGAGCTGGAGCCAAATTTCGGATACAAATGTGTAGCGAACGTTCGTGCCCTTCGTCCTTTGTTTGCACCCTTCCTTATTCGGATTGCTTTACAGATAAGAATGTTCTATAATTTAGAGTACATGAACAATGTCCTAGAACTCTTTGTGTTTAGAGGCTTGTAAATATTGATTTTTGTGCAGCAAAATCTAATTCTGTAGGATTACGGTGGATCCTCTTCTCTATCTGATCTGGTGTCTGGACGAATTCATCCGTTTTTCCGGACCACGGTCAATGACTGCATTCTGGACTGTGAACTGATGCTCTGGGACAAGAAATTGGGAAAACTGTGTGAGTAGTTTATAAGGGTGCTGGGCATTTGGCTTTTGTTTTTATTGCGATATGTATTGTCCATATCTAGGTCGTCGACAGTTCAAGTCGCAGAATTCCGAGCACAGAAGTCATTCATTCCGTCATATCGACCCGACGGATAAGGTTCAGCTGGGTAAGGTGCAGCTGTTTTTTAGAATTTACAGGATTATGATGTTTTCCGGACCAAAAACGATGTTGAAATTACTTAATTCACAAGGGAACCTTTACAATTTGTAGTAACCATTCCAAATAAAATGTACTTTTCTAGAACCTTTTTCGGGCGTAAAGTCCGAATATGCCCATCGCAGCTGCCTAGACCCACTCTGAAAGAAGTTATGAGCGTTTTCAAAGCTTCGCGGCAAGGTCAGGGTGCCCCCTTATGGCATTTTTAGGTTTTTCTTGAATTGTTTTCCAGGTTTTGCGAAAAACATGTATGTAGGGGTAATCTGGGATGCTGAACACGAATCTGGGGTTCGCTTGCAAAATCTTGAGGTTTACTGTATTTTACGGTAGATAACATGCCATTAAGGAGGCAAAACCTACCTTAATAATTCGGGAATCGACAAATGGACATCGATTTCCTATTCAGCACCCCAAATAACCCCCAGTTATAGAAACTTTGAGACGAATCTGAGACTTTCACCAAACTACCGTATACCCACCGTAATCTACCGTAAGCTGTCAAAAATCGATAGACTGACGTCAGATTCGTTTTGAACACTCCAAATAACCTTCCAGGGCGAATTTTATGTCAAATCTGGAATATTTGATAACGCTCTGAGGGCCTTCTAATTGGTATAGCAAAACGTCCGACCGGAAATCCGAGTCCAAAGCGCTGTCAGTCTGCGTAAAGTTTGAAAAATGTGCCTTCACCCAAAATTGGCCCAGCGGGGTAGATTTGGCCGCTGAACACAATCATGAGGTCCGTTTCCCGATTTTCGTAAAATTAGTGCGTTTTTTTGGAGGGTACAATAGGTACTAAAATCAGAGAAAAAACGCCTATACCTTCTTTCATAGTGGGTCTAGGCAGCTGCAATGGGCATATTCGGACTTTTCGTCCGAATATTATTCTAGAAAAGTACATTTCATTTGGAAGGGTTATTATGACTTATAGTGGTTCCCTTGTCAGATGCCAAGAAGGTTTTTCTCACAGTGATGTCTGTCGAAGCTGGCCTTTTCTCCTAAAAGTTCTCTTTAGACCACGCTATAGATTTTATAACCGTAGTCTGGGAATTTGTAAAACATTGTGATATACGATTGCCAAATACTCCTTATACTGCCTTGATTACAGCCGTTGTGGTGTTTGATCTCCTGTATCTGAATGGAAAGTCAATAATGAATGCTCCGCTGCATCAACGACTCCGAGCTCTGGATGCTGGTGTCCTGAAGGAAAATCGTGTCGAGACGATTTCGATAGCTCCCAGAAGGACTGTCACCACGAGGTGAGAAAACCTAAACAGGCAGCAGCGACTGTTTATCCATACGTGTTTCATCTCATTGTTCTGCCAGTGGGAATGCCCTACGAGTTTCAACAAGTTTCAACATGCCAACTTACTGCGTATTCAGTGCTTAAAACGATGTGGATAAACGGTCGCTGCTGCCTGTTTAGGAGGCCCCCACGAGGTTGGATGAGGCTCGGAAATGCTCGAAGTTTTCCGGCATGAATCAAAAGGTTGGAACTCTTAGTTTTGAGAGCTGACGAGAAAACCCGAAGAAATTGATGCAAATAAAGGAGTAACGGGTTGTTTTCTGTTGGATTGGAAGTGGGTACACATTTGGTTGAGATAGCAGAACTTATAGACCCGCACGTCCTGTGTTGGATTGCTTGCGCCGTTGGAAGCATCAAAAACGAGTCAAAATGGCCGTATTTGAAATTGTTCGATCTGAGGGCGGAGTTTGGCAAAGATTAGGCCGGGCCGCGATGCCTTGTTGGTTTTATGTGTCTGGAAGACGGCCCTCTTGGCTCGTTTTTGACGCCTCCAACGGCGTAAGCGTGCTAGAACAGGCCGCATGAAGTCTAATATTACCATGGCTATCTCAGACTGGGGATGTACCTGTGACTGCACCCCGCTCATGAGCACGGCCGAAGCGTTCACTACGACGCAAGTTGAGAAGGTTATAAAAGATATGCGGAATTCAAAAGCGGTTAGCCCAGACGGGATATGTCGTGCTGTCTTGAAGAAGATACCGAATGAAATCCTTCCGCTTCTCACTGATTTGATAAACACCTCGTTCACTTCATGCGTTATCCCGCAAAATTGGAAAACAGCTAACGTCCTGCCGCTGCCCAAGCCTGACAAGCTCTAAGCTTCAGTCAAGGGATATCGCCCCATTAGTTTGCTGTCCTCATTTGCGAAAGTAGCCGAAAAGTTGATTGTGAAGGACCTTACAGAGCACAATGATAAACAGGTGTCTCAGCACGGATTCAGAAAGCTGCATTCCACCACGACAGCTCTGCTGGAAATTACTAGCTTTGCCATTGATGGGTTCAATGCCGAGAAGCCAAAGAGAACTGTGGCTGTAGCCTTAGATCTCACCAAGGCATTCGGCTCAGTAAACCATGGAGTCCTGTCAAGCAACTTACTGGAATCATCAATACCGCCGTGGCAGAAACGCTGGATATCGGCATTCATTAAGGGCATACGAGTCAGAGTTATGTTACAGAACCATGTCTCCAATAGTATTCCTATTGCAGCTGGAGCATGCCCGCTCCTGCCCAGGATATCAAGCTGGTCGCCTATGCCGATCATATGACAATAATATGTCGGGATCGGGTATACATGTGGTCGCCTCCACGATCAATGAGTACCTGGTCACACTGAAAAGCTTTTTCGACCTCAAAATGCTAAAGATCTCTGCATCCAAATCGTCGGTATCCGTACTCACAACGGTTCCATCGGAGCACAGCGCCCTCCCGCATGCCGAGTGAGACGGAGATCGATTGCCTGCTTCTCGCTTTCCCAAACTGCTCGGTCTGGTGCTCAATCCAACGCTCAAGTTTTATAAGAACACCGAGCAGAAGTAGGCCGTCGTCAAAGCGAAGCTTAATGTGCTCACAGCCCTGGGCGGTACATCATGGGGCAGTAGCAAGGAAACTATTATCAGGACATACAAGGCCATACTTCGGAACGCTCTGGAGTACGCTGCACCGGTGCGGCAGCACTTGGTATCAGAAACCTCCTGGACCAAGATGCAGCGTGTACAGAATGCCGCACTTCGTATAGCTACCGGATGTGCAAGACGTTCCCCAGTCGAGCACTTGCATGCGGATACACGATTATTACCAGTATAAGAGCACTGTCAGCTCCAGGCCCAACAATTTTTCATCAGTATCATAAAGCAACCCAACCACCCCTCATGGAGTGCTGAACCCCGTCAGGGAGAGAGGCATCAGAAAGCCATTCGCCAATGCTCCAAGCGAAGTCAATCTGCAAAGATGACACGATTCACAACAAGAACGACTATGTCTGTTGCGCGAGGAGCACACACAGATCGTACGGTGTCATCCGGAAAAGGCTGCGGTAAATCCCATCCTGGGAGTGGTGCTGCACATCCGAGTCTCAACTCGGAAGGAGGGCCAGATGCAGCCTGACATCGCTGCGCTGTGGTCTTTCTACTATGCTTATGGCCTACGTCAGCAAAATTGATAGCAGCAAATCGGACTTTTGCCCGGACTGTGGATGCCACGGCCACGATACGGCACATTTGTTTCATTGTCCGGGGAGACCAACCACAATGGAGCTATCGACGAATCCATTACTGGTCTCCCAGTTCCTCAACATCTGCCAGAACCCTCGACGTGGCTGCAAGGAGAATAAGAGGACTTGAAGGCAAACTCATTCGAAGTGGTGTTTGATTCAGACTGCCAGGGAAAAGTCCAGAAAGCTTTCAGAAGTACCGAATAGATCTCTGAGTTGTTGCCATGACTGATTAGGAGACTGAGGATAGTTCTAGTGTGTTTTAATGGGCTAGGGGAAATTAGAATGGAAGTCTGAATCATAGGGAGTGCAAGGAATACGTGTAAAGCTTCCCCTGAACCGTCAGTGAAACGTTGATGAATCTCTTTCTGGAACGTTTGTGTAAGTTTGGAGCCTTACTGTCCGTGGTTAACCCTATTTTCATCCAAAACAGGGTTTTAGTGAATCGTTTTGTGCTAATTAATTTAGCAACCCTAATTGACTCCAGGGAAGAAGTTGAAGAGCTGTTCTCACAAGCTCTGAAAGCTGGAGAAGAAGGGATTGTTGTGAAAAGGAAAGATGTGACATATCAGGCCGGTACAAGGTAGGCTAGTTCTAACAATGTTCTCGGTCCAGATTTAGAGGAAAATAATCTTCTTTTTTTAAAGAATGACGAAAAATGGCTGGTTCAAGCTGAAAGCATATTTGGGAGATAACGAGATGGATGTGGCTGTGGTGGCAATAATGCCCGAGAAAGGAAAAGATGGCCAGGTGGCTTATCAGCTGGCAGTAAGGGACGGTGGGTTTGTTGGCTCAAGTGTTACCTTCCGAAAAGGCTATAGCTCGATGAAATATTCGAAACTCTACATATCTACTGTGCTTAGCTGAGCCAAATTTCGGTTTGCAATTGCGTCTCGACACGCTTTGTGGCCGCACGCTACCGGGTCAGAAGAGTTTCCAGCGCCGCAGCAGGCGATATGCGGACTCTAGGTGGGTTTGGAAACTGGAAACTAAGAAAAATTGGAGAAAATTGTATAAAAAGCCACATCGAGTCGGCTTTGGCGCTGGAAACCCGATTGAATCGAGCGCGTGCGGCCGCAAAGCGTGTAGAGACGCAATCGCGGACCGGAATTTGGCCCAGATAAGCACAGTATATTGAGATTGATTTTGCGATGGGTCGAACGCTTTAAAGATGGGTAAACTCAGCAAAGTAATTCTGTGTGCTTATTAGTTATATTCAGGCGATACTTATCGGACCATAACCACCTGCTCGTCCGGGTTGAGTCGGGTGGATAGGAACTACATCTACGACCTGTCGTCTAGAGCTGACGGACCCCTGCTAAAGGTTGTTTACCTTTGAATTCCAATGCGAAAAGATATCGAAAAATGCTCGTATTTAGGAGCCTCCACCTGAATTACGCGGATGGAATATCACAGACGCGAAGGGCGGATTCATAAGGAGGGAGCACTGGCTTGTTAGCGATTTTTTCATTGAAATTGACTCATCAAGGAAGATTGCGTTGCACTGCTTGTTCGCAACATGCGCCCTTGTTTTTGGCAAGTTCTGCGCAACCTGGGCGTTACACTGATTGTGTGCAACTTTCGCCCCATTTATGCTTGGAATTCGCGTTTTCTGTATGCAGGTTTGGCGCAAGTTTTGCGCAATTGGTTCCCATCTCGGATCACTGAGAGTTTCTTGCTCAAGTTTTACGCGACGTGTGCGTAACCTGCGCCTGCATATTTCTGATGCGGAACACCTGCGCTTGCACTCTGATTATGCGCGCACTATATGCAACTTACTCACTTGCACATCACTCGTGCTCAACCTATGCGTAACTCGTAGAAGTGAACGTTTTGTGTGCTTAACGTGTGCGCTGATTGTGCTTTTACCTACTTTTTATCTACAACCTGTGCGCGATTTGTACTTTTGCACGTCATTTGTGCGCGAGCTGTGCACAATTTGTACACTCCCGTATAACTTGCGCGCAACCTGTGCGTAACTTGCTGACCTCCAGATTGTTCGTATCTAATCCAGCTTAAATTCTGCTTTTTCGCTGTTTGCGACGTGTGCTGTTTCGCACTACTTGTGCTCAACCTGTGCGCGATTCTCACCAACCTGTGAACAATTTTTGCGCTTCCACCCCACCTGTGCCTAACCTATGCGTAACTTGTTCTTTTGCTAACTATTTGTGCACAACTTGTGCGCAACTTTTGCACTTTCCTACCAATCGTGCTCAACTCGTACGTAACTTGTGCTTTTGCGCACTACTTGTGCGCGGCCTTTGCGTATACTGTGCGCTTTCTCACCCTATCTTGTGCAACTTGAGCTTAACTTATGCCCTTGCACAGTGCTTGTGCACAACACGTGCGTACACTGTGCGCTTTCGTGCGAAAAAAATTTGGCGTGTAGATTGTACTCAAACTACTTGTGCGCAACCCGTGAGAAGCTTGTGCCCTTGCACACTACTTGTGCGCAACCTGTACCTAACTTGTGATTTTGTATATCTTAATTGCACAAAATGTGCCTAACTCGTGTTTTACGGTGAGCAACATCCGCTTCTGCATGTTACTTGAGCGCAATGTGCGTAAATTTGGTGCTTACTCACCACTTGTGCGGAATTTAAGCGTAACCTATGCACTTATACACTACTCACGGGTAATTTGCGCATTCGAGCGCTAGTTTTGGGCAGGTTTCGAACAAGGTGTAGACAGCCTGCGCGAAACTTTTTCGTTCATTCAGTTATATGCAGGTTGTGGAAATGACAGCAGCTGGGGTTCGTGATGGTAAATTCATAGATCCGGTAATGCGACGAATTCGTCATGACAAGGACGTAGAAGAAGTGGACACGATGGCGACGTTCCGCGAGTATGAACAGGTACTGAAGTGGTTTTTCTGTGATTCTGTGTTTAAGATTCCTCAACGAGCTGTCCATTTTTTTCGCTAATGACTTTTTGGTAGAATATCCAGAATGCAAAGGTGTTCTTTGCGTAGGTTATTTGCTTTTCTGTGTAATTCTATATCTGTTGGGATTTCAGATGCTGGCGGGCAGCAAGCTGTCTGCGAAAGGCCCTGCGAAGGAGAAGGCGAAAAAAGTGACGAAGAGAATGCTTGCTGAAGCTAGTGAGTTCGATGTTCTCAAGCCTGACCTACTCAAACGGTCAAAGTCCTACAGCCTCCCGGCAAGTACCCTCCCATTTGGGGTTTTCGCTCCATAAGGAACGGCGACCACCCCATCAGTGTGCAAAGACGTTACTTTCTCTCTAAAATGCAGTATTTTTGAAACGAATGTTTTTGCTTGAGAATTTTCCGCAACCGCAATTTTTTCAACACTGCTTGAAAATGGTTTAGGTTTAAGATATACCAGGCCGTCCAATAATTCCTGTCCGAAAATTTTCAAAATTCTATAATTTTCCTTAGAAGTGTTATAATATCAGGCAAGTGTAAGAACCTTCTAGAAGGTTCTCCAAAGTTTTACGCTAGGGGTATATAAGGCGCAGTCGCCGCGTCTAGCTACCAGTACAAGCTAAAATGGACCAAGGTCGAATTTGTACGTTCGTGTACTACGAGTGGCTGCTGGGCAACGACACGGGCACCGCGGTCGCCAACATCTGCAGAGCGTGCAAGGAGGATGCAGTGTCCCAACGCACAGTCAGCCGCTGGTTCAATCGTTTCGAGAGCGGCGATACGAGCCTCGAGGAGAGGGAGCACAGCGGGAGGCCTTCTACGCTGGATGATGACGAAGTCCGTCGCTGTATCGAGGAGAAGCCGGAAGCCACCACCTGTGAACTGGCGACGACGCTCGGCTGCAGCAAGTCCACCATCCACAATCGACTCAACTTACTGGGCTACCACAAAGTTCTGGCCCGTTGGATCCCCCACCGTCTGACGGACGCCAACAAGCAGAGCCGCGTGGCCGTCTGCCAGTCCCTCCTCCTTCGTCCGCATCGCAAGGAATTTCTCGAGGACCTGGTCACTGGGGATGAGAGCTGGGTCCTCTACGACAACTTCGCCCGCCGTGCCGTCTGGATCCCGCGCGAAGAAGACCCGCCGACGACGCCGAAAGCCGACCTGCACCCGCTGAAGATCATGCTCTGCTGCTGGTGGGACACCAAGGGCATGCTGTACTTCGAGCTGCTCACGCAAGGCAGGGCGGTCACCGCCTCCATCTACACCGATCAGCTCGAGAAACTAGCAGCCGCCATCCGATAAAAGTGTCCCCGACGGGCCTCGGTCCACCTGCTGCACGACAACGCGCGTGCTCACGTGGCGAAGGAGACCCAGCAGAAGTTGGCGACGCTCGGCTTGGAGACGGTTGCCCATCCGCCGTATTCCCCGGACCTCGCCCCCTCCGACTACCACTTGTTCCGCCCGCTGAAGCACCATTTGGCCGTAAGAAAATTCACCAACTACGACAACCTCAAATCCGACATCGCGGACTTCTTTGAGTCGCAGCCCTCGGAGTTCTGGGCAAAGGGCATCGGCGACCTGCACAATCGATGGGCCACTGTTGTGGATAACTGTGGTGATTATATTGCTGATTAGACTTGTTTTTCAATAAAGTTGAAAAAAATTAAAAATGGTGAAATTTTCGGACAAGAATTATTGGACAACCTGGTAGTAATATATGTTCTTATTATCGTATACAACGAGTTTTCTAAAATTGCGACAATTTTTTTCTCTAAAAAAAATTCCTCCCGACTCGTAATTTTTTATTATGATCCCCGTATTTTTTCTCTCCCAAGAATATATACGACTCTCCGTTGACAAGCGGGTGCGTAGCGTTATTTCTGATGTGCTGTTAATTTAGTTCTAGCTTCAAAACACACATGAGAACTTCACCTGAAATCTCCTGAATACTCCAGTAAATTTAGCTTTTCTAACAAGTTAACCGTTGACGGATCTTAACAGATCGCATGTAACGCTTCGCAACTGGTGGCAAGCTATCCAGTCCTGGGGTGCGTTCCAAGAACATTCCCATGGCGAAACGCGTCCATGGAAACGAAGCCACGGCTACGCGGGAGCAATTTTCAGTTATAATTCGCTTCCATGGAAAGCAAATTTGTCCATGTTGAGGTTGTTTTCCTCCCACGGCGTCGTGGGAATGTTCTTGGAACGCACCCCAGCTCGACACTGCAGGTGGTAAGGCCTCATTCGCACTCCTCAACGCCAACGCGTCACGTGCGTGACGCGCGGGTGTGGCGTTGGAGTATGAATGGTCTTACGCCACGCCCGCGCGTCGTACCCGCTCCCCCACGGCGGTGACAACCGTAACGACTTTTTTATCATTTTCATTATTAGCCCATCATCAGTTTTATTCCTTGTCATAATACTCAAATCCACTACTATCCTCTGCTATCATGGGGTAAAATTGTGTGCAGATTTTGTTTGTTTGGAGAAGTTGAGGTCCACTTTCTTCCGCCTCGCCATGGCGAATACCCTGGAGTATTCATAGTCTCCACAAGTGCGTGACGCGCGTGTGGAAGTATTCGTATTCCAACGCAACGCGACGCGCTTGCGTTGAGGAGTATGAATAGCGCCAATTGGCGTGCGTGCCGAGGCGATGGACCACATCATACCCATTTCACGAATCGTCCCGGCAACGGCATATGAAAAGTTGTCTTCGGAAGAGGGCCGTTGCGCCAAATTTCGGAGCAGCTACAACCCTCCTCCGTGTTGACAGAAGTTTTGGAAAAAAAAGTAGTTGTTTTTGCTATCACCCCTTCGATAAATAGGCATCAAATTCGTACTCTGCACAGCGAATTATCTCTGGATAGAAATTTTGATCGAGATCTGATGCTTCCCCGAAATACCGTATACATACCGTAATCTATCGCACGCAAGCTGTCGAAAATGAAAAAACTGACCTCTGATTCGTCTCAAGTACGCCAAATAACTCCTAAAGAATGATTTTGAGCCAAACCTATAGTAAATTCCGGGTAATCGTCAAAAGTCCCGTTCCAGCCCTTAAGTTGTCCCTCCTGATGGCAAAAACCCTCTTCTCTTAAAAAAGGCCGCCCAGTTCCTCAACCTATGACAAAAACCACTTTGAGGCTGCAGAAGAAGAAGAAGTCCCTCCTGATGGAAAGTTTTGAATGAATCCAGTGGAAAAGTGAAAAACACAAAATAAATCAGAGAAAAGACTTTGAAAACCCGCAAATACTAAATAAATATAATAAATAGAGAAACCGATAACAACCTAATGAATCTAAAAATATTAAACAATAATTGAAAAGGTTTGGCGGAAATTCCTTTCTTTCTCCGAAAATTTAACGAGCCCGCCCCCAAATTTTGATTTTTTTCCGAAAAATTTCCTTCATTTTTACATGCCCCGTTTCGTCGGGTCGCAACCCTGCTCAACCCTGCTGGGGAATGAATTTGATCTTTCCGTGTTTTTTTTTCTGTTTAAATAATGTATTAGTTAGATTGCTGTTGTTAACAGGGAGACAGTTTCTCTTTCTTTGAAAAATTCGAACCTTTAATGTGTGCAATTCACCTGAGTTTCGCATTCCATGGTTTTGGTTTTTTACTCTGTTTCCTTAAAATCACTTTTTCGACCTCTATTCTTATTTCCTCTCACAGGTGCTGTTCCCGAGGTTGACGCTAAATGTGTAAGGAGTGAAACCCCGCTGGCGGGTCAGACTATTTGCGTTCTGTTCGGGACTGATGAGCGCTTGCGGAAAAGGCTCATGGAAACCCTGAAGAGATTTGGAGCCAATGTGGTTGCCAACCCTGGTTGGAACATTTGCTAAAGGTTTTTTTTGCTGTCGATTTTGAATTTTAGAAGCTTTTCCTTTCAGTGGATGAAATGAGCCTTGTGGTGGCGACAACCGATAAGCATATGAAGACGCGAGCTCAGATAGAGGCCGGAAAAGCAACCGTGGTTCGGGCGAAATGGGTGTTGAGGTGTGAGGACGAAGGAGCGGTGGTGCCTTGGTGAGAATTTCGAAATTCAACCTGTTACTAGGACAGGACAAAACTCATAAAATTAGGTGGTGTGAGGAACTGCTTCTGAAATGTTAGACTTTCTGGACCTTTCAGAAGTCCCTAACAAGGGAACCACAATAAGTCATAGTGACCATTCCAAATGAAATGTACTTTTCTAGAACCATTTTCGGACGAAAAGTCCGAATATGCCTATCGCAGCTGCCTAGACCCACTCTGAAAAAAGTTATAGGCAATTTTTCTCCGATTTTCGTACCTATTGTACCCTCCAAAAAGCGCATTATTTTTACGAAAATCTGGAAACGGACCTCATGATCGTGTTCAGCGCCCGAAACTACCCCCCCTAGGCGGAGTTTTGGTGACGGAACATTTTCCAAGCTTTGCGCAGACCGACAGCGTTTTGGACTTGTGCGGATTTTCGGTTGGGCGCTTATTTATGCTAATTAGAGGGCTCTCGAAGCGTTATAGAAAAACATTCCAGATTTGACTAAAAATTCGCTCTGGGGGGTTATTTGGGGTGCTGATCACGAATCTGAGGTTCATTTATCGATTTTCCGATGTTTTCGACTGTATTCGCTCACAGATTTCTGAAAATTTAGCTTCCTGGCATAAGTAGCGATTTGGCAATGTCATTTAGAAGTCAAAAAAAATTTAAAAAGTATCTTGAAATATCTTTTGAAAATGATTTGGCGTAAAATAGTTTGGAGCAATAAAAAAGTTAGGAAATGAAGTGAAATAACCAAAAATACGATTTGGTGGTCGATCATTTCACAAGCTTCTCCGTTAAATTTATCAAAACGAAATCAAGCGCGTTATGGAATGGAGCGTTGCCTTCACCCAGCATAACATATGCTGATTTCCTTATTACAGCTTTCAGAAATGGCTTAATGTTTCCGTTACGCACTTGATTTCGTTTTGATAAGTTTAACGGAGAAGTTTGTGAAATGAGCGACCACCAAATCGTATTTTTTGGTTATTCCACTTCATTTCCTAGCTTTTTTATTACTCCAGGCTATTTTACGCGAAATCACTTTTTAGAGATATTTCAAGATACTTTTTAAATTTTTTTGACTTCTTAATGACATTGCCAAATCGCTACTTTTGCCAGGATGCTAAATTTTCAGAAATTTCACATATTTTTCCCAAAGGTTCCCTTTCTGACTTCAATTTTGCTCCACGATTTCCATTTTGGAATGATGAAACATCTATCAGACGATATTGTTGTAGGAGCAAAATTTCTGAAACCTATGACTTACAACCATAAAAAACAAAAATCATTGCCGCATTTGGTGCGAAATTTGAAAAATCGATATTATTGATCATTAATATTTGATCTTGCATGATGAGCAGAATTTCCCAAACAAATAACTTAGAGCCATCAAAAATCATTGCGGCATTCTGTGCAACAGGCGAAAAAATCAATATTATTGATCGGTATTTATCGATAATGACTGATGAGCAAAATTCCTCAACCAGCAAAACCAATCCCAGAAGCAATCATCACTGTTCGCCACATTTTGTGCAAAAAGCACGAAAATCGATAATATTGATTATCGATCGATGACGTGTCATGAGTACGAATTCTGACAAGTTCAGTACTCATCTTTGACGACCTGTGTTAATTGGCTGCAGATTCACCCACACACCTCGGTCTCCACAGTCGTAGCAGAAAGAAGCAGTTTTCGTGCTCCACGACTAATTTAGTATGAAAACCCACGATTTTGAGGTACCCTTCAAAGTTAAGGTATCGAGTTCAAATTGCAATAGGAGCGACCTGCATCCATTTCCAGCCTCCTATCCGAAAATGAGCTCCCTAGCTCAATTTTATCTGGTAGCACAAGATCGTGAACGCCGTCTGAAAAAAAAGGAGATTAACAGAGAAAACTTGCGGTTTTTCAAAATTTGCTCAAATTCTAGGAAACCATTACAAACCATTTTTGGGCACTATATACAACTTTTTGCGCTCTTTTCAATGCAATTTAGTGTTAATTTTCACCTTCAGCCTGAACTTAGATTTCGAAAAACGGGTTGCGCGCGTGGCCGATTCGAAACCAAATCTGGTCCGCGCTTCGCGCGCACCTCAATTCCCATCGAGGGAGATTTTTATGGCAAATCGCGACTTTTGAAGATTTCCGGTGTGCTACTATAGATCATGCTCAAATTATTTTTTGGGGTTATTTGGAGTGCTGAACACGAATCTGATGTCAGTTTATCGATTTTTGACAGCTTACGGTAGATTACGGTGGGCATACGGTAGTTTGGTCGAAGTCTCAGATTTGTCTCAAAATTTCTATGTGGGGGTTATTTGGGGTGCTGAATACGAATTCGATGTCCATTTGTCGATTATCGGAATATTGAGGTAGGTTTTGCCTCCTAGATGGCATGTTACCTACCGTAACCTACAGTAAACCTTAAAATTTCCACAAACAAACCCCATATTCGTGGTCAGCACCCAGATTACCCCTACATACATTTTTTTTAGCAAAATCCGAGAAAAAATTTAAAAACACCCTGAAAGTTTCATGGGGGTTGTACCCTTTTACCTTGCCGCGAAGCTTCAAAAAACGCTCATAACTTTTTTCAGAGTAAGTCTAGGCAGCCGCGATGGGCATATTCGGACTTTTCGTCCGAAAATGGTTCTAGAAAAGTACATTTCATTTGGAATGGTCACTATGACTTATTGTGCTTCCCTTGTAAGAAGGATTCTGCTGGTTTGTGGTAGCAGCAAGAGGACCGACGACAGTTGTTAGTTATTGTTGCGGCGCGTAAATCAAAATGGTGACCCGCGTTGGGACATATAGCGATTATCTTTACGACGTGTATATCGCAGATATATCGCCTCAGCGATAGTGAAAGAGACAAAGGCTCCAGGATTCGGCTTCGGTGTAAATTTCTGGTCTAGTTTCGAATATTCCCCCCACAGATGAGATAAATCAGCTAAAGCTTTTTTTTGTGCCAGCAAAAGTTGATTTTAGCTGACTGAATTGTGAATGTTGACCCCATTTTCATCAAATTTTTCCCTGCTGAGTTACTGTTGAAGATTTATGCTGGGAAGTGCATTCTGGAGCCCGGCAGAAAGCTTCCGGCTAATCGTTTTTTTCAGCAACTTAACTTTGGCCGGGCGAACACCGGACAATTTAGATAAGGAGGATAAATGTATGATAAAGTTCCGGGTTATTCCGAAATTGACGTTTTCGCTGTGTGATTAGGAAGGATAAGAAGTAGTGTGCACGCGCACAGGTTCCACACAAGCTGAGCGAAAGTTGCACCCAGGTTGCAAACATGTTGCGCGAAAGTTGTGTACAAGAGCACAAGCTGCGCGCAGGTTTCTCATGGCTTGCGCATGAATAGGAAGCTGTCTTCGGTGATTTATTATAGGAAACGTACTTCTGGTTTGAAGAAAAAAAATCTGGCGTTATCGAAAGTGGCGCACAAGTAGCGTTAAAGAGCGCTAGTTGCGCACAAGTTTCTTACAAATCGCGCGTGAGTAACGGGTTGCTGCTGCTGATTTGTCGTAGGAAACATTCTACTGATCTGAAGAAAAAAATCTCAGATAATCTAAACGGCGCCCAAGCAGCAGTCAGGTTAGGTTGTGAACTACTGCTGGCGATTTAGTGTAAAAGCAGACAAGTTATGAGCAGCTTGCGCACAACTATTGCGAAGGCTGCTCACAAGTTGCACGAAAGCTGCGGACAAGTAGTGTGAGAGCGCACAACTTCCGAGCAATTCACGCATTTACGCCCAAGTTTAGCATAAGCGAACAAATCGGGCAAAAATTTACGAAAAGGGGCGTACGAGTAGTTTGGAAGCACACAAGATCAGGTTACGCACGACTAGTGCGAAGGCGGCGAACAAGTTGAGCACAGCCTGCTCCAAGGTGGCAACTTGCTTGTAGGTTGTGGATTATTGTTGGTGATTTGTTCCAGGAAGTGTGCATTGCGCTTCAATACAAAGTCTAAGGATAAGCGTATTTTTGAGTAACTCTTTTCTTTTCTTTTTAGTAACACTTGACAATTTCAGAATCATCCTCATGGGCGAGTTGAAGGATTGGGTCAAAAATGATAATGTATTTCTACTTATTTTCCCAGAAAATCTCGTTTTTGGAGAATCAGTGATGAGCAGAAATGTTCAAAAAATTCGATAATCAAAAATTGGAGCTCGAAAATCGATTGGGAAATGTTAAAAAGTGTATTTTTTTCAGGTATTTCCAATTTCTTTCCTATTTTATCCCTGACTGCAGTACGGTCACTCGATTTGTATATCCGACTGCATCTCTAAAGTGGTGGATAATATCCGGCTGGATACGCACCTCGGAAAAAATCTCATCTCGGTACTGGTCAAGGGAGCCTACCATAACGCCGCGCGACGGACGCGACGTCGCGGTAGATTCCTAGATTTCCTACGACAGGTGTGATTATTCGATAACCACTCCAACCGTATCGAGAGGTTGGTGTTGGTCCCCAGCTCATGAAATCGCTATCGTGGTCGTGATTCCGCCGTTATGTCGACGAACTCGCAAATCTTCTTCAGCCGGCACTCGTGTGACACATGGTGCGCTCGACGAGAGATTTATGTATTTGCTGGTCGGCCCCTCAGGCTTCCATCACCAAACTCTTCACAAATCCCCCTTCTGCATTCCCCGAGGCTTCGTCTTTATCGATTCTGTGATGGTGACCTGTCAGTTGGTTGAAATATTGTAGTGGCAGAGGCCGAGGATTTCGCCTCCTGAATCTGCCCAGATTCGAAAATTCCTGCTGGGCTCTGATTGGCTGACTACCTCAGTGACAGTATGATGCTGAGGTTTTAGATTAGTCGAGTCTTCCATTGCGTCGGAAGGTTACGAAACAAGGGCGTGGCAATGAGTTTTAGAGACTGTGGATGCTCTTTTCATGATCACAATGGTCGCTCACTGGCTGGCGTTAGTCATATGATTTTTCCATCGTTGGAGCTTGCACTGCAAGTCAACTTTGGTCAAATCACAGAAAACTAGGCTTGGAGAGGAGTTCTGGATAATTGCTCTGTTCCCTCACCCTCCCCAGTTGAATTTCGCTGAAAATTTCAAGGTTTTCTGAAACTCAAACACAGCTCTACCTAAAAATGCATTTAGGATTTCTAGAAATCCCTTAAAGAAATCTGGGTTAGCGCGCTAATTACATACAACTTACGCTTAGTAAAGAAGAATCCCGCAGAATTCGTGCTTAGATTCTCACACAGGGCGAGATCTGTCCAGATTCCGCACAAATTGTGCTCAAGCGGCGTCCATGTGGCTGCCATTTGCACAGGTTCAAGTAGTGAGCAAGCGCACAAGTCACAAAAGAACACGAAAGTTGGTGACAAGTAGTGTGGAGCGTACAACTTCCGCGCGATTCGCGTCCGAGTTCTACGTAAGCGAGCAAGTTGTGGAAAACTTGACGAAAAGTTGCTTACAAGTAGTGTGGAAGCACAAAAGCTACGAGCAGGTTGCGCACAACTAGTGCGAAAGTTGCGCATGAGTTTCGCATACCGTGAACAAAAGTTGCTCACGAGTAGTTTGGAATTGCACCACTTCCGCGCAATTCGCGTCCGAGTTCTACGTAAGCGAGCAAGTTGCGCAGAACTGAACGAAACGTTGTGTACAAGTAGTGTGGAAGCACACAAGTTATGAGCAGAGTGCGCAAAACTAGTGCGAAGGTTGCGCAAAAGCAGCACACAGCTTGCACGAGAGATGCAGACAAGTATTGTGGGAGCGCGAACTTTTTCCCAAGTTGCGCACAAGTGCCCCTTAAGCGAACAATTCGCGCAAAACGTTACGGAATGTTGCGTACAAGTAATGTGGAAGCTCGCTAGTTTTATGCAAGTTGCGCACATTTTGCGCGCAATTTCACGGAAAGTTGCGTACACGCAGCGTAGAAGCGCATAAGTTCGATGAAAGTTGCGTACTAGATCCGCACGAGCGAACAATTGTTGCACAACTTGTGCGAATGTTGCGCGTAAGTAGGAAGCAAGTGCATGTTGGACACAACTTGCGCACAGGTTGTGTACAAGCGCACGTCGCGCGAAAGTTTTGAAATTGTTCTTGAGTGAAGTAGTCGGTAGGACGTCTGTTCTATATATTAATAACATGAACGTTTCGACTTATCTGCTTTTAGAATATTTGGAGGGTCACCTTTTTTTTCGAATTATAGAATCGATTCAATAATCATCGTCTTTTGAAGATCGACTTTTAGCATGTTTCGAGAATTCATGTTTATTTGAAAGTTTAGAATGACGTTCACTGGAAGTGTAAACATAATTTGAGTAAATCAGAGGGTTCGAAAGTCATGGATAGATCCGTAAAATCTAGGCGCGCGCATATCACGGAGATAACTGCGACGCGAGCGCTTATGTGGGAACCTGCGCCTGTAATGCTACCAGATATCACGCAGGGGATTGTGATTAGTTCAACACAAGTAGCGTAGAATATCGCAAAACGCTGGGCTTCGAGTGAGATTGTACCAGCATTATCCCTTTCCTAGGAAGCGCCTTGATTCATTCGACCACCGAAGCTTTGACGCAGCTCTCACTCAGTTGCTGTGTCTTCATTCACCCATTTAAAGGCAGTGTTTGCGAAGAAAAAGTGGCACGTTTTTTTGGCTAAAACGTAAATTTTGGGTCCCTTTAAGAAGACTAAGAACGGAAGTGCGACGAAAAACGGCCGGTAAGTGGGTGAAAATCTCGTGGGCCAGCCAACCCATAGGGCCACTCCGCCCACGCCCTATAACAGTTCCCTTGAATTTGTGGTTAAATGAGCGATGGTTTCCGATCAAAAACCCCGTTCTTCCCTTCATTCTCATCGTCTTTCTTTACTCAGGTCAGCTCGCACACATCGTCTGCGAAAAACGGGAGTTACAAGCCTCGGACAACTCGTCCACAATGCTTCCCTAGCGGAATTTTGAGGGGCCATAACTCCGTTTCCAGGGTGTCTTGTACGATTTTAGAGACATCATTGGAATCAGAGTGGGACCGTGTCCAAGATAGGTGAAAAAACAAGGAAGGGATTTTCATCGTGAACACTGCCTTCAATTTAGACTAATATAGTAGATATTACAAATATTGTGATCCTGAGATTGTTCTTTTTTTCAGGACACCGGATGAGGTTCTAAACGAGGTCGAGGGCGGGTTCTCGATTGAGTAGGGCAGGAATGAGATGTGTTTAGCTTTGAAAAGTGATAAAATATTCACTTTTTCCGATTTGGCTAGTGTCTCAAATTCGATCTGAAGCTGCATGAAGGAATGGTTGTCAATATCGTGTAATAAGTTTTTTCATGGACTATGTAATAACCTCTACCTCATATCATTCCTCATTTTTTTCTCTTGTAATTTATTCACCTTACTAGGGAACCTCGCTAGTCATGTATGAGCTTTCGAGAGACTGATTATGTTTCTTGGTCAACTCGGATACGCTCCCTTCGAATCTGAACTCGGATTTTGCTGCGAACATCTGCGAAAAAGTTATAGCCGGTCAAAGTTCGTATTTCACGCCGTTTTTCTGTCAAAAACGCGCATAAGAGTTTGTGAAATCAAAACCTCATGCTTGTGTTCAGTCTCCAAAACTACCCCAATGAGGAAATTTCGGGTGAATGCACATTTTCCAAACATTGCACAGACTGATATGTAGCGTTTTGGACTGGGTTGGGCGCTAATTTATACCTCTGAAAGCGTTTGAAAAAAATTGTTGCAGGCTTCACTCAAAATCCTTCCAGGTGGGTTATTTGGGGCGCTGATCACGAATCTATGGCTTATTTGACGATTTTCCGAGCTTTTCGACATGATTCGTTCAAAGCTTCCCATTGGGGGGAATTCGATGGCAAATGGCGACGTTTGCCGATATCCGGAGTGCTACGATAGATGTGGCTCAAAGTGTTGATCTGGGGGTGGTTTGCAGTGCTAAACAAGAATCTGCATTCCGTTTATCGATTTCTGATAGATTACGGTAGGTTACGGAGGGAACACGGTAGCTTGTTCAAAGTCTCAGATTTGACTCAAAATTTCACTGTGGGTATTATTTGGGACGCCGAACACGAATTTGAGGTCCATTTTTTGATTTTCGAAATTTTAGGGCAGGTCAAGTCAGTTAAAAGGCGCAATGCCTACCGTTACCTACAGTAACCATAAGTTTAGCGACAAACAGACCCCAGATTCGCGTTCAGCGCCCTGAATAACCCCCAGTTAAAAGTTTTGAGCCGAATCCGAAAATGTTTTTCCAAACACCCTAAAAATTGACTGATGAAGACCTTGACCTATTACCTTTTCCCGAAGCTCCAAAAACGCTTACAACTTCGTTCAGAGATGTCCGTAGCAAAATCCGAGTTCAGATTCAAAGCGAGCGTATCCGAGTTGACCAAGAAACATTCACAGTCTCTGAAAAGCTCATACCTGACTAGCGAGGTTCCCTAATTAGTATTTTTATCCCAGTAATTGTCTATTTCCTTCGAGTTTTTCTGTGTGGTTTTCATCCTTTCTTCCTTTCATCACCCCGAAAACTTAATGTGCATATATCTACAATACCGCTCATAGGATTTGGTCAGAAATCAAGCGAGGTCGGATTTTCGCGTCTTTTTCGTCTTTTTTGTATAACTCGCTTCAATGTCAACTTCGAGCGAAACTAGGGACATATTCATGATCCAGGTGTTGAGGGCTATCCAATGGTGTGGCTATTGTAAGGATTTCGTTGAGAACCATGGAAATTTCGCAATCAACCTGCTCTCTATATACGGTAGACACAGGGAAACGCAGGCGGAGACGGTAGCGCACCATCCATCACGGTACCGTAATCACAAACCTGGGTGATTGCGAAACTTCTGTAGTTCTCAATGTAATCACCACAAGGGCTAAACCATTGGGTAGCCCTCAACGAGAGGATCACGAATATCTCCCTAGTTTCGCTCAAATTTGACTTTGAAGCGAGTTATACAAAAAAGACGAAAAAGACGCGAAAACCCGACCTCGCTCGCTTTCTGACCAAATCCTACGAGCGGTATTGTACTTTTCGTTTTGTATTTAAAGTGTGAACTCCTTCTTTTTTAATGTGTTTGTTGGCAAACATTTTTACGTTTGTTCATTTTCTCCAGATTTTGTGTTTAGCAACGGTTTTTATTGAAATCTCAACTTGGCCTTGCTTTCTTTTCATATTGACACCCAATTTTTTCCGGTGATCTTGTAGCCAGTGATTTTTTTGTTGAAAACTGTAGTTGGGTAGGTTTCTAACTGCTGTGAAATTGAATAAACAGCTTCGTGCTAGCTTTAAAAGTATGGTTTTTCGTTTTTCGTATGACGAGGATGTCCTCACCTACTTGAATCCTGACAGGAGCTGGCTCATATGCTCGCTCATCGATCTTCACCACCCAGAGAGCTCCACCATCGTCCCTAAACCCATAGATAATCAGCGGCTGGTGATCTGTCGCAGGCGATTTACGACCCGCTCCGATATGCTGCGGCTCCTTTAATTTACGACATCCAACGATATTTCACATACCTTTTATCGGACACCGATATCACGACACTTGGCACACACCTGAACCCTACATACTTACGTTGTAGCCGATTTCGAGGAGTCTTTCGAGCGAAAAATAGTTTCCTAGGAGCCGGGGAAACTTTTGTGGTTTAGTGGATGAGAAGTGCATCTTCCCACCAAAAAGGATACCAGCTATTAGTTCTGTCACGTCCGCCACATGGCAGATCCTAGAATTCAATTGGCAGTTCTGAAATCTTGCAGTTTTACGACGTCGTTAAGCTGTAGACCACATTGATTTTCAATCGGGATGGTGGAGACGAATACTGTGAACCACTGGGAACAGGATTGTTCGGTCAGTGGTTCGTAAATTACGCAGTAGGAAGCGACAAAAAGGGGCAAAAGGCAAAAGTGACCATATTTCAGCCGTCTTGGGTCATCAAAGCATTGGAGCTCCGCCCATTTTTTCGCCAAACTCCGCCCCTTAACGACATTCCAACGTCAAGAACGAAATCTGATATTTCCACATAGTTGTGAAGTAGACACCCCCCCCCCCGATATAACACCTGCCATGTGAGAGCTCTCAGTTCCTCCGAATAAGCGAGATATAGGACGAGTCACACTGGCGCGCCCACAGCTAGAAGCCACTTTGTCACGCCCCCTTTTAGAACCTCTTGAACGCATCAGGCAAGAGATGAGCGATCGTTTTCGATCAATAACCCGTTCTTCCCTTCAGTCTCGGCCTCACTCTTTGATCCAATCCGGTCGCATACCAGGTTGTTCAAAAAGTTTTATCGCTCGATAAGAAAAACATAATTTTATGGTTCAAAATACATTTTCTTATCCAGTACCCTGCACATTAAAGGCAGTGTTCACGTTAAAAGTCGTTTTTCTGTTTTTCCACCTATCTTGAAAACGATCCCATGCTGATTTCAATGATGTCCCTGGAATAGTACAAGACCCCTTGGAAACGGAGTTATGGCCCCTCGAAATTTAGCAAGGGAAAATTGTGGACGAGTTGTCCGAGGCTTGTAACTCCCGTTTTTTGCAGCCGATGTGTGCGAGCTAACCTGAGTAAAGAGAGACGTTGAGAATGAAGGAAAGAACGGGGCTTTTGAACGGAAACCATCGCTCATTTAACCACAAATTCAGGGGAACTGTTATAGGACGTGGGCGGAGTGGCCCAATGGGTCGGCTGGCCCACGAGATTTTCACCCACTTACCGGCCGTTTTAGGTCGCACTTCCGTTCTTAATCTTCTTATAGGGACCCAAAGCTTACGTTTCAGCCAAAAAAAGGGAAACTTTTTCTTCGTGAACACTGCCTTTAATACACTTGCTCCAACGATCCTCCAATCTATGGATCCCATCCCTGAAAAGAGAATCTGGAAGGTCTGCAAAATACGCTTCGAAAGCCGTTATGACCTCTTCATTTGATGAAAAACGCTTGCCACGCATAAATTTTTTGAGTTCTGGAAACAAATGGAGGTCGCTGGGGGCCAAATCTGGTGAATACGGTGGATGCTCCAACAATTCGAACTTTAATTCATGTATTTTAGCCATTGTCGAAATGCTCTTGTGAAACGGTGCATTGTCCTGATGGAAAAGGATTTTTCTTCTGAAAACCGTATTAATTTCACGAATTTTTCCCTTCAACTGGTCCAAAAGGTTGCAATAATATTCAGGATTAATTCTTTAACCAGTTTGCAAGTAATCCAGAGACAAAATTCCTTTCGCATCCCAAAAAACTGATGCCATAACCTTCTTGGCCGATTTCCGGACACGAACTCGTTTCGAAGCCGAACAACCAGGTTCACACCACTCTTTAACCTCTTGTTTTGATTCAGAATCATGGCGATAGACCCAGTAATGCATCGACGCACAGAATCCACTTTATCCTTTTTAAAACGCTCCAAATGTTGCTGAGAAAGTTGCATTCGAACGTGTTTTTGTTCCATTGTTAGAGAATGCGGCACCAATTGTGCACACAGCTTTCTAAAACCCAAAATTTCACTTAAAATGTGGCTCAAACTGCCTAATGAGGTGTGTAGAGCCCCCACCAAATCTCTCTCAGTCATTCGACGATCTTCCAAAACCATATCCTGTATTTTGGCTATGTTTTCTGGTGTTGATGCGCTTTTTGGACGTCCTTCACGTGGATCGTCTTCAAGGCTTGTACGACCACGTTTAAATTCAGCGACCTATCTTTCTACTGTTCTAATTGTAGGTTAACAATCATTATACACTTTAAACATTCGTTCGTGAATTTCTTTTGGCGCTGCACCCTCCAAAAATAAGAATTTTATCACAGCACGATATTCAATTTTCTCCATTGCTGTGACACGGCGACACTAAATGGCTTGTCAACAAAGAATGAATCGACAGATTGAAATGAAACTTCACATACGTTCATATGAAAAGTGTACCAACAAAACAAAAAAATTCGGTTTGTAGCCACGCCCTCTCTTATCGAACGACAAAACTTATTGAACAACCTGGTATATCGGTTGCGAATGACGGAAATTACTGGTCTAGGACAACTCATCCACCATTCTTTTTTTGCTGATTTCCAGGCGATTTTCGAGGGGCCTTAGTTTCGTTCCCAGGGGATCTTGTACGATTCCACAGACATCATTGGAAACAGCGTCTTCTTTAGAGACATTTCCATATTGTACCTTTGAGAAGAAACACTCTCAAATGTTTACGGTCAGTTGATGCAGAACACTGCACATGTTGAAACATTTTCGGGTTTTAAGCGTTTTGCTGAAGCGAGGTTGCTCAGCAGTTAGTGTTACGTGGTTCACAGATTTCTCAGAAAGCAAATAATTGGAACGGATTTTTTCACTCGGCATTTCCCTATTGCATTTCGTGTGATCCTTTCGCGGTTGCTTAGTTCATATTATTGTAATTTTGTTTCCTTTTTCTTTTTTTTTCTCACGACGTCTCATATGTCGTAATAAGTCTAATCTAATCTAATTTACATAGATTGCTCGAATACGATAATTTTGGCTAGCTTTTTATGCTTCCAAAGGCGAAATAAACGTATCGATGCAGCCCGCTCAACTCGCTATCTCAACCTTTTATGCGAACGTTCATGCTGTCCGCAATTTTCACGCCGGCTGCGGTTTGCAACTCGTCCAAACATCTGTTCGCCCATGTGAATCCTGCGCGCAAGTGATAAATGATAATCCGATGGGTTAAGCTCAAGTCTCACTCACAAGGGAACCACAATAAGTCATAGTGACCATTCCAAATGAAATGTATTTTTCTAGAACCATTCTCGGACGAAAAGTCCGAATATGCCTATCGCAGCTGCCTAGACCCACTTTGAAAAAAGTTATAGGCATTTTTTCTCTAATTTTCGTGCCTATTGTACCCTCCAAAAAGCGCGTTATTTTTACGAAAATCCAGAAACGGACCTCATATTTGTCTTCAGCGCCGAAAGCTACCCCTCTAGGCAAAGTTTAGGAGGAGGAACATTTTCCAAACTTTGCGCAGACTGATAGCGTTTCGGAGTTTTACGGATTTTCTGTTAGGAGTTTATTTCCACCAATTAGAGGGCTCTCAAAGCATTTTAGAAAAATATTCCAGATTTGACTTAAAATTCACTCTGGGGGATTATTTGGGGTGCTGATCACGAATCTGAGGTTCATTTATCGATTTTCCAAAGTTTTCGACTGTATTCGTTCATATATTCCCATCGGGGGAGAATTTGATGGCAAATCGCGACTTTTGACGATTTCCGGAGTGCTATTATAGATTATGCTCAAATTATTTCTCTGAGAGTTATTTAGAGTGCTGAACACGAATCTGATGTCAGTTTATCGATTTTTAACCGCTTACGGTAGACTACGGTGGGTATACGGTAGTTTAGTCAAAGTCTCAGATTTGTCTCAAAGTTTCTATGTGGGGGTTATTTGGGGTGCTGAATACGAATTCGATGTCCATTTGTCGATTATCGGAATATTAAGGTAGGTTTTGCCTCTTAAGTGGCATGTTATCTACCGTAACCTACAGTAAACCTTAAAATTTCGACAAGCGAACGCCAGATTCGTGTTCAGCACTCCAGATTACCCCCACATATATGTTTTTAGCAAAATCCGGAGAAAAATTCAAAAACACTCTAAAAATTCCATGGGGGGTACACTTACTATCACCAGTTTCTAACAGAAAAGCCGGCAACAACATGTTTTCAAACGAGTTTGTTTAGTTCATTTAATACCCATCGATTCCCTGTCAGGTGAGGGCTCCTTTTCCTTTCACCGGAACATTGAGCATACGGCCCCAGTGGTGTGCGCTGATGAAAAAAAATTCGTTAAGCGTTGCTGCGTAACTTCAAAAAAAAAACCGCGTTAAGCCTTCAGTACGTTAACCCGTTGATTTTGTGTTTTGTTGAAATTTTGAAAAACATTACTTGACCACAGCGAAAATCCGTAAATTATAATTCTTGAAAGTCCTGAAATCACGATAATTCAGTTCGTTAATTGTAGTGGAATAATGGCACTGGTTGATATGGGACCTCTGATGATTATCAGAGGTCCCATATCAACCAGTGCCATTATTCCACTATAATTAACGAACTGAATTATCGTGATTTCAAGACTTTTTTGTCAAGCTTCAAAGGCACAGTCCAAGCTCGTGAGTAAAATTTGATTGTATGGTCTAGCCGGTGTGTGCAGCAACCCAGCAAAACGCGGAATCTCAAGACTTCCGAATTTGCTAGAAAAATCGAGCACCCGTTCCCTCCGCTCTCAAATCAGCACCAGGGATGTGCGTAATTACGACTAACGACTAACGACTAACGAATTTAACGACTAACGGGCTTTTTGGGTGTTACGACTAACGACTAACGAAATTTAACCCATTCACGACCGCGTGTCCCACCGGTGGGACACGCGTTGACTACCACTTCGGACCGCGTGTCCCACCGGTGGAACACTCTTTTCGAAAATCGTTTTCTCCACCACGTGAAGGAATTCCTAAACCTATTTATGGTCAATGTATTTACCTATTCTAGAGTCGACTACAAACTTCGTGGTCCGCTGGCAGCTTCACCACTACAATATATCTGACCCTTCGAATGCAGCAAGGTCGAAAACCGCAATTATGAGTACAGATCGCATTTTTACAAGCACTTAATGGAGAATTTTATTTTTCTCCCATTACTCGGGAAACAATCCTTACTTCTAAGAGTGGTCAGATCGTATACCACTATTTATAAATATCACAGAAGTATGATTACTGATACTGCGCACCATTCCCGCGTAGAGAATCGGCTTTTCTTTCGCCCGTATTTTGTTCACATAATTTATTTTATGCAAAGATCACTAATGTTGAGATCATTGGGGCCTTTTTTGAAAAGCCTGCTTGGTTACGGTTGGTGTACCATCGTAGGCCGGGGCTCAAACTTCGGTGAAAACTACCTTGGAGAGGAGCGGACGAGAAAAATGGGACGTGCCAGAGCAGAAAACGAGTGAAAACTTATAAAACGGTAATTGCACTAATCATTCTTAGTCAATTTGTAATAATAGAACTATTTTATACGTTTGAATGCAAAAAACGCATATATTTTTTTCACAAAAAATCTCTTCCTAGAAGGCGCCGAACCGGAGGGTTGAGGGGGTGGCCGAGAAAAAATGGCGAAGATCTAAAAAAGTCATTTCCATCAGCATCAAAAGTTATTATTAAAATTGAGGAGTCTTTTCTACGTCTAGATGTCAAAAAGAATGCTAAAAATGTTTACTACAAAAAAAAACTCGCGTCGGAATGCGATAGACCGCAAGAGCGAGGGAGTAGCTAAAGCAAAATTAGTGCAAATCTGACAAAATATCATTTCACTAAGCATTTCCTGTCAATTGAAGAACACAAGAATGTCTATCATGGTAATCTACGTTATTTAATGTTTCAAACCGCTAGAATTCAACGAACTCACGTGATTTTGTAGATGGTCTTATCTACACAGTTGAAAATTTAGGAGGCCATTTCTCTGGAAGGAAAGAGTTATGGAAGCTGAAACTTTGGCATCATGATTTTGACGTCGACAGCCGTAGAATAAGCAAAAAAAACCAAAATCGATTTTTTGGTGGCGTGCCATTCGAGCAAAAGTGGCCCACCGGTGGGACACTGTATACGGTGACGCAAACCTGCACGCGGTCCGAACGTGCAGCCACCCAAAATTAGGCGTGGTCGTGAATGGGTTAAAATATTTTCGTAAGCAATCCCAAAATTCGTTAGAAAGTCAATAGTCATTCAAATCGCGCTCCAACCCAAGGCTAACGCCAGGATGAATACATATTGCCCTGTTGGTTGTTCTAGGTGAGTGGTACAAAATAACAATAGCCTCCACTATTCTTTATTTCTACTGACACTGCTTCGCAGTTCTGGAACCCCCCACATTATGACACCACCGAACGTTGCGCAAGGTTAGGCGCGGCGTTTATTCGACTCGCGCGACTTTATGGTAGGCTCACTGAACCGAATCCGGCACTGTCCGGCTCCAGCGGAGATTTTCGCAGAGGACACTATCAGAGGTGATAATATGGAGCTGTACCTGCAGGCCACAACTGCCCAACGATGGTAGCTGAATCCGGTGATTAGATTGTTAAAGGTGCCGTCCTCAGATTTTCAGTCATAAATTCGAGGTATAGGGTTTCTATAAAGTGGGGCTGGGACCTCTTAGGGGTAAAATTTTTGCTTGGGTGCTAAGTTCTTCCGACCTTTCCCTATTATGTGAGGAAGCTTGGAACCAGGCATGCACTCAACGCGCGACGCTGGGAAGAGAACAATCAGTGCAGAATCGGTGCAGTTCTCCGTGTTGTCACCATGAAGAAAATCTCTGATAACATCATATATCGCAGAATGGCGAGTTTTGCAGTGGAAAAAGAGCAGAATTCAAGAAATCATACGTTTCCCTTTTTTTTCTCATTGAAAAAATGACAAAATTCGATAAACAAATACTCTCGAGTATTAGGCTTTCGTGCATATTTTTAATTATGTAGAATTATGTGCACGTTTGCAGTTTGAACTAGGTTCTCTAACAAGGAGTGATTTGTGTCTTTAATCGCTATGAATGTTTTGGAAAACATACATCTCTTCATGCCTTCCTTTTTTCTATTCATGAGGGCTTTTTTGCCTCAACTGTGCTTGTTTTCAAAGCCTAGATTTTTAACGACTAACGACTAACGAGGGTTTTGGCCAGTTGAACGACTAACGACTAACGAATTACAAAACTTCTATTACGCACATCCCTGATCGGCACCCATTCGTCTTCCACTTGAGGGGTTTCGGTCTCAATAAGGACGAGACACGCCATGGATTTTGATCAGAACCTACGTTCTTCTATTTCTTATCGGTCCAGCTTTGTAGTTTGGTGCGCTCCAAAGCGACGGCTGCTAAAGATGAGAAAAATAGGCCCGTTACAACTCGTCCACGAATTTGTCACCGTCCAAGTTCACAATTTTTGAGGGGCCATAACTTTGTGCGAAGTGGGTTCTCAGCGATTCCAAAAACACCATTGTGATCAGCGTGAAATTATCTCCAAACTGAGTAGAAAAACTTTGAAACGATATGGAGGTTGGACTGTGCCTTTGATCGTTGATAAAAAAAACGCGTTGACCCGCTAATGCGTTAACACGTTAAAGACACAGTCGAACCTCAGAATTGAATTTTCGTTTTTCCGCTCATCTTAGAGAAAATTTTACGCTGATCACAGAAGTCCAGAAGCGCTTAGAACTCACTACGAACGGAGTTATGGTCCCTCAAAGATTCTGAATTTGAACGGCGAAAAGTTTGCGGACGAGTTGTCTCGAGCCTGTTTTTTCGTTATTCGCAGCTATCGTTCCGAAGTTGACCAAAATACAAAGCCAGACCAAAAACAGATAGAAGAACATAGATTTTGAGCAAATTCGATCGCGCTTCTCTTCAGTATTGAGACCGGAAGCTTGTCGGTGGGCGTTACCGATTTTTTTCTTCCATGGGGGCGGGGTCGACTATTCCTTGCTTTTTCTCGCTTATTTGAGCGAATTGAGATTTTGCGCCTGGCAGGGTTGCTATACACGGCGGCCGGAGTATAATATCAAAGATTACCCCTGAGCTTGGACTGTAAAGTTATAACGTACAGCCCTGCTACACATCTTCCTCTTATCATCTTTGTAAAACACGTAACACAGCCACAACTAGACGGCTGTTGACCACTATTGACGAAACACATTTTTTTAGAAATTTAGTTTTTATCATAATTTTCAGAAAATCAAAAGAAAGCCCCCCCGCTCATCCATTGGTCATGTACATACTCTTCGACCTATCACCCAATAAACCCAGCTAATAATAGCTGTTGTTATTGTCGTTGACCTTTGATCATATCCGGGATAATAAATAGCGCTCTCGATTTCACAATTAGCTCCAGCAATCGATAGCGACTGTAAATCTAGCTGCGATCGCATGAGATCGACGTCTGCGATAAGATACGGTGGATACGGTAGCCGGCGACGAAATGTCGCCGCCGTGAAGATGATACTGCAGGTGGCTGGTGTGGTGGCTGAAACTGGCTTTGACCTGCATATTTGATTTTTTTCCTGATGCTTATTTAATCTTTTTCAGTGTCATTTGTGTGTAGTGCGTAGTTTTCGGGTAACAATGTTGTTCCTTGTCAGAAAATAATAATAATAAGTAAATAATAAATCCTTTAAGGAAGTGAAAATAATGTTCTAGGAATCAGAATCCCATATGAAATCTCTGAAGAGAAAATAGTTTTTAGGAAATTTCACACATTTCTTCATTCAGTTCTTGGTCTTTTACAACTCCGCATTCACATTCACATTGACATATTAGGGTGTTGAGTAAGTCCTGCACAAATGTTTTCTTTTGTCCATCTGTGATCTTTTGACTCAAACTATACCATTGGGAAGCTCACAAGGGAGCCACAAAAAGCCATAAAGACCATTCCAAATGAAATGTACTTTCCTGGAACCGTTTTCGGTTCGGACGAAAAGTCCGTGCATGCCCATCGCAGCTGTTTAGACCCACTCTGAAAAAAGTTATAGGCATTTTTTCTCTGATTTTCGTACCTATTATACCCTCAAAAAAGCGCATTATTTTTACGAAACTCCGGAAACGGACCTCATAATCGTGTTCAGCGTCCAAAACTACCCCACTAAGCAAAGTTAGGTTGAAGGAACACTTTCCAAACTTTGCGCAGACTAACAGCGTTTTGGACTTGTACGGATTTTAGGTTGGGCGTTAATTTGTACCAATTAGAGGGCTCTCGAAGCGTTTTAGAAAAATATTCCAGATTTCACTAAAAATTCGCTCTGGGGGGGGTTATCTGGGGTGCTGATCACAAATCTGAGGTTTATCGACTTTCCGATGTTTTCGACTGTATTCGTTCACAGATTCCCATCGGGGGAGAATTTTATGGCAAATCGCAACTTTTGACGATTTCCGGAGTGCTACTATAGATCATGCTAAGATTATTTCTCTGGGGGTTATTTGGAGTGCTGAACACGAATCTGATGTCGGTTTATCAATTTTTGACAGCTTAAGGTAGATTACGGTGGGCATACGGTAGTTTGGTCAAAGTCTCAAATTTGGGTCAAAAACGGAAATTTTGGGGTGGCTGTTCTAACAAGGGAACCACCATAAGTCATTGTAACCATTCCAAATGAAATGTACTTCTCTACAACCGCTTACGGACGAAAAGTCCGAATATGCCCATCGCAGCTGTCTAGACCCACTCTGAAAGAAGTTGTGAGTAAGTAAGGTAACTTCGCGGCAAGTAAGGGTACCACCCCCACCCCATGGAATTTTTATGGTGTTTTTAAATTTTCTTCCGGATTATGCTAAAAGCATGTATGTAGGGGTAATCTGGGGTGCTGAACATGAAGCTGGGGTTCGCTTGTCTAAACTGTAAGGTTTGCTGTAGGTTGCTGTTGGTAACATGCCATTTAGGAGGCAAAACCTACCTAAATAATTTGAGAATCGACAAATGGACATCGAGTTTGTATTCAGCACCACAAATAACCCCCACATATAAACTTTGAGACAAATCTGAGACTTTCAGCAAACTACCGTATACCCACCGTAACCTACCGTGAGCTGTCAAAACTCGATAAACTGACATCAGATTCGTGTTGAGCACTCCAAATAACCCCCAGAAGAACGATTTGAGCCACATTTGTCGTCACATTCCGTAAATCGTCAAAAGTCGATTTTGTCGTCAATTTTTTTCTGCCGGTGGGATGCTCTGGACGAATCTAGTCGAAAACTTTGAAAAAACGACAAACAAACCTCAGATTCGTGATCAGCATCTCAAATAACCCCCAGGGCGGATTCTGAGTCAAATCTGGAATATTTTTCGAAAACGCTTCGAGAGCCCTCTAATTGGTATGAATAAACGCCCAACCGAAAATCCGTTCGAGTCCAAAACGCTGTCAGTCTGCGCAAATTTTGGAATCCTTCACCCAAACTTTTGCATAGGTGAGTAGTTTTGGGCGCTGAACACGATTATGAGGTCCGTTTCCGAATTTTCGTAAAAATAATGCGCTTTTTGGAGGAAACAATAGGTACGAAAATCAAAGAAAAAACGCCTATAACTTCTTTTAGAGTGGGTATAGGCAGCTGCGATGGGTATACTCGGACTTTTCGTCCGAAATGGTTTTAGAAAAGTACATTTCATTTGGAATGGTTACTATGACTCATAGTGGTTCCCTTGTTAGCGTCCTCTTCTCAATCCAGTGTAGGGTTTGAAGCAAGTGGAGATAGTTGGGAAAGCTCGTTACCTCAATGTTACGTTCAAATCATACAGTAGGCCCGTAAGAACTGCTATGTGGTCTGAAAAGGCGTTTTCCCAGCTGATATTTTTGCACGAAGAACAGAAGCCCCGCGACAATTTAAGGCAATTCATAAATCGTGGCTTTTAATTTCGGGTGATCCTCGCATTCAAACGTGTATGCTAAAAGCATCTTATTTTCAGTGTGTTCGACAATAGAAAGCCAAAAAAAAAATCAATAAACTTAAGGAATTTAAGGTACAATACCCTCGCTTAGTTTCGTAAAAACGGGGAGCATCTGGCAAACTTGGCAAAAAAGCGTCCGACGCATGTAACTTTTTTGAACGAAGACTTTTTTGAAATCTGAAAACGCTATCATATTCACAGCTTGAATTCCTACCTAATTATGTGAAGTACGTGCCAAAGTTCCCTAAAATCGATTTGTTTTCGAAGGAAATAGTCTTTGCAATAGTTTTTCAAAAACGTCGCGCGCGGCGAAGTGCGGCGGAACTTTGAGCAGTAATTGTACAAGTAATGGAGCAGTAATCTGTAAGCTTTCTTCATAAGTTAGGTGCAGGTGAAAGAATCTCACGGTTTATGTTGGTTGGATTTTCGAAATCCTTCATTAAACACGCCTGGGAACTACCTGAAATGTCGGAGTTTTGTTGCGAAAGCCCCGGATTCTTAAATGAAGGACTTCGAAAATTCAAGCTTAGCAAACCTTGAGATGCTCTTAGCTGCAACTAATTTATGAAGAAAGCATACAGATTGCTCCTCCATTACTTGTACAATTACTGCTCCAAGTTTCGCCGCACTTCGCCGCGCGCGACATTCTTGAAAAACGATTGCAAAACTATTTCCTTCAAAAACAAAGCGGTTTTGGGGAACTTCGGTCCACAAGTCACACAATTAGGTAGCGATTTGATCTGTGAATATGATAGAGTCTTCAGAACTTGGAAAAGTCTTCATTCAAAAAAGTTACATGCATAGGATGCTTTTTTGCCGAGTTTGCCAGATGCTCCCCGTTTTTACAAAACTTAGCGCGGGAATTGTATCTCTCGGGCATCCATAGTAAAAGTGCTTAGTATTCCATCCCAAGCTGCTGGTACAAAAAAGGTATAAGCTCAAAACGGTCCTTTTCTGTACCTATTGTATGTACATACCATTCAGAACGCATAGTAATATTTCCAAAATAGGAAACGGACCTTATAATCGTGTTCAGCGCCCAAAATAACAGCCCCCCTGGACGAAGTTCGGGTGAAGGCGCTTTCCTGGAACTTACTATTACCACAGAGAAATGGCGTTTTCCTGTTTACCGAATGTTGGTTGAGTTTCTACTTATATCACTTAAGGGGTTATGAAAGTCTTTAGGAACATTTTACCAGATTTGACTTCAAATTAACTTAGTAGGTTATTAGGGGCGCTGATCGCGAATCTGAGGTTTATTTGTTGATTTTCCAGAGTTTTCGACTAAATTTGTTCAAATTTTCCCATCGGGAGCAAAATTAGAGGGCAAAACGCGACTTTTGACGATTCCCGGATTGCTACAAAAGATGTTGCTTAAATGGTTTTTCAGAGGGTTATTTGGAGTGCCTAACACGAATCTAAGGTTTTTGCATCGATTTTTGACGGTTTAAGGTAGATTCCGGTGGGTACACGGTAGTTTGGTAACATCCCAGGCTTGACCCAACTGAATACGATTTTGATGTTCATTTGGCGATTTTCGAAATATTAAGGTAACGTTTGCCCCCTAGTTGGCCTGACGCCTACCGTAACGCGCGCTTAACCTCATAATTTCGATAAGAGGACCACAGAATTGTTTTAAGCCCACTGCTTTCAACCCACCTCTTAAATACGAGCTCCTAGGCGAATCAAAAAATTCTACTAAACACCCAAAAAATGTTTGTTGGGTACCCTTTTCTTTTGGCAAGGCTTGGAAAACGCTCACAGTTTTTTGGAGGCTCAAGAAATACTAACAATGCGATTGGTTTTCGCAGGTGCGTTTAATGCACTGAACTCTTTCGTTGTTAATGTATCGGAATTCGACAAATCAACCCCAGAATCGTCCTTATCACCCCGTCTCCCATCGAAGAGCCAATCCGGCCGGATCTGAATCTTAATGCAAACTACCGTATACCCACCGAAACCCACCATAATCTAGCGAAAACCTATAAGTTGGTCTCAGTTTCGTGTCAAGAACTCCAAATAATATCAACAGAAAAATTGTGAGCGAAGTTTATCCTAGCATTTCGGGAATTGTTGGTGGTAGTCGAGTTCTGCCACAGAATCTCCTCATAGTGATAAGCTTTTATTCGAACCTATTTGGAATGCTTCACAGTCGATAATTGGACCTCAAATTTTGCGATCAACATCCCAAACAACCTTCATTTGAAATTTTTAAACCAGATATGGAGTGTTTGTTGTTTTAATGACTTAAGAGGCTCAAATGCGTGGCTTAAAAATTTGAGTACCAGCATGATCCCTTTTGCGGGGAGCCCCTCATCGCACTGCACCGCCGAAGGCTGGTTCAATCTCACCCAAGGCCAAGCGACTTGCCATCAACTCAGCACCTTGTGTAAACATATGTACCTTAACGTGTGCTGCGGCCTGAAACTGCTGTTGGGCGAAAAAAAAACGCTCGAGATAGTTTAAAATTTAAAGGCAGGGTCCGGGCAGAACTTCGATTTTGAGATTTCCCGCTGAATAAGTGCTCTTGCTACAGGTAGTCCCAAGGAACATGCGAAAACTGCGTTAATACCGGTCATCTTCAGGTAATTCCAGCAGCTTCCGTCAACCGCTGTGTCAGAAAGTCAGAAATGTGTGACCATCGTCTATATTTTAGCGGTCGTCCACGAATTCTTTAAAACTGCAGTGTAAATATCGGTCATTCCAGCCATGATTATCATGCTGTGCTGTAAATACCGTAATCCCTGACTTTGAGGCTGTTTTCTCCACAACTAAGGACTCGGAGTTCGTGAAACGTTCAGACGATGTTCAGCTAGGCCAGCCCAATCTATTTGATCCAAATTTCAGTAGTAGCAAAATTTGACCGGACCTTGCCTTTAAGAATCACCTGTTTGATATAAGGTAGACAGCCAACTAAAGTAAGGTACCAGACTCTGTCAGCCTGCACTCCATGGACTTCTTCTTCCAATGTCAAGCATCCTATTTTACACTCGCGACTAGCGCGTGAGACAGACCTCGGAAGCAGTTTTGAGTAATATCTACCCAAATTTCACAACTTTGACATCCAACTCACCGAAGAATCTTAATAGGGAACAACCGCCTTTAGTTTCGTTCAGGGTAAATAAGTACGGCTCAGGGAGGTACGTATATTAGGATTCTACGTCAAAAAGTGGTTTTAGGAAGGCACTTTTCTTCCTAATATGCGCTATCACTGGTAAGACCTTCGTTGTCAGGCTCTAATCGGTGGCCTCCCTCATAAGAAGGCAAGTTGTCTGCACCCGACCAGTGGTGGTCTCGACAAGCTACAAATCCCTAAACCCTAGTTAAAAGTCTGAATCTCGTCTGAGCAGTCGTCGAGTCAATCCTCGCCCTCGCCATCCTGCACTCCCGCGGCCGCCGCGGGGTGAATCGCGCCATAAATCGTGTTGTATCGACAAATGTTGTTAATAAATCAGTGCTATGGTACGGCGGCGGCCGGCTGCTACATGCGGCGGCGGCGGCACCGCGCGTGTGCGTCAGCCGCTCATTCTCGTCGTCCGCGCGCGCCCTCGGCGATTTATGACCGCCCGACGCGATTCCATTTTTTTGCCTTCGCTCGTTATATATTGGTCGTAAATCAATAATGTGATAGGACTGGTGCGAAAAATCTCGGGTGGCATGAAATTGTGAATTCTAGTTGTTAGAAAATAGCCACCACAGCGCGATTGATGTTTTTGACATGTCCTTGGCTGATTGTATGTTTTGACAGGTTTGGACCTGTGATTACATACTTCTTTTAGATGAGATGTGAACGTGTCAGAACGTATAACTTGGCGCGAATGGGTGAAACACCTGCATTTCACTGTGGTGGCTATATTCTAACAACTAGAATTTATGATCTAGTGTAACTAAGAAAGCACTTTTGGTAGATCTGGTCAATGAGGGCTACTCCTACAGATGTCATTAAGTTTAAGTTTGCAGCTGCAACAGAGATTTTCGAAGCAGAATGCAGATGTTTTCTCTTTCAGTCGAGCAAAAAGTAAAGAATGTGTGCTTATCAGGTGATTTTTAGAATAATCCAAAATTTTTTTCTCCGAATCTGGCCCAGAAGGTCTTTTTTCTAGAGGTTTTCCAGTGTCCTAAGTACAAGTCAGAGGTCCGTCTCTCGATATGTTCGCGGTAGATGAAGCACCATATATGTACATAGTTGCCGTAATCTACACAAGCATTCCGAAAATCGTTAGGTAAATTTTAAATTTATGTTAAACAACTCAGATAACCCCACTAAGATTTTCGAGCGAGATCTGAAACTTCGACCAAACTACCGTATACCCACCGTGACATATCGTAATCTATCTAAAATCGACAAACTGATTTCAGTTCCGTGTTGATCGCTCCGATTTAACCCTACAGAAAAGGTTCTAAAGCGAAATTTATTTATTTATTTATTTATTTATTTATTTATAGATACGTCGTAAACGACGCGACAAAACGTCGAATGAACAGATCTGGTGTACAAATTCAACATACGAAACGAAAAGAATTCAGATAGAATGTACCCAAGTTTTGCGCATTGGGGGAGTTTGTGATGCTATTCCTAGCGATAACCTTTTCAATAGGGGAGGTCAATGGCGGAGACGCATAAAGTATATATCAGTAATAAATTAGCATCAAATCATTGGATCGATAGCTTGTCCGGTATTCAAATATGAAAAGCGCATTACTGCGCTAACCGTTGCTATTATATAAGGAGCCCTACCCACCTGTGTCCCTAGGCGATAGTTCGATCCTCCCACCATGGACAGGTATCTGGGCCGAATTCTTTATAGTGGGGCAAGTGGCGAATGGGTAAGTAAGCCCTACCAACATGGGTTCCTAGGAGTGCGTTGTTTAATTTGTGGTTGCGTTTCAGATACATATCATATTAAAGGCGCACTTTCAGACATGAATTTTGTGATTTTTATTTGATTGTGTAGGAGACCCCTCCTTTAACACGTGCCAGGTGTTCAACAAATCGTCGTTCTTCAGTCCATGGCCGGACTGTCTCCATCTCGTGGCTCGTTCTGGCGTAACGATTGTGAATGAAGGAAGATACAGGCCTGACAAGGGAAGTATGCAAAGCGTAGGTCGGATCTGCCAAAACGACTAGCGTCGTTAGTATCTCTTGTGGCTCAATAGTAAAACTGCGCAGTATATCCCGCCCCGAGCTACAGGATACAAGAAGTTACAAACTCAAAAAGTCATTTTTTGTGCTTTTTGTACCCTCCAAAAAGCGCATTAGTCTTCGGAAAATCCCGAAATGGACCTCATAAATGTGCTCGGCACCCAAAACTACCCCCTTGAGCAAAATTTGGGTGAAGGCACATTTTCCATACTTTGTCCAGACTGACAGCGTTTTAGACTTGTACGGATTTTCGTTTGAGCGTTTATTTACACCGATTGAGGGCTCTGGAAGCGTTTTAGAAAAATGTTCCAGATTTTACTTAGAATTCTCCCAGGGTGGTTTTTTGGCGCGCTGATCACGAATCTGAGGTTTATTAGTCGATTTTCTAAAGTTTTCGGCTGATTTCGTTTGAAGCTTCCTAACCGGGGAAAATTCCGAGGGAAAAACACCACTTTCGAGATTTCCGGATTTCTACGATGGATATGTCTCAAAATCATTCTCTGAGGGTTATTCGGAGTGCTGAACACGAATCTGGAGTCCATTCATCGATTTTTTGCAGATTACGGTAGATTAAGGTGGGTACGGTAGTTTGGTCAAAATCTCGGATTTCACTCAAAGTTTGTATACGGGGGTAATTCGTGGTGGAGAATACGAATTACACGTCCGTTTGTCGATTTTCGAAATACTAAGGTGGGTGTTGATCCCTAAAGGACATGTTACTCACCGTAACCTATAGTAAACCTCAAAATTTCGACAAATGGACTCCAGATTCGTGTTCGCCACTCTATATTACCCCTACATACAACTTTTGAGCTAAATCCGAGAAAATTTTTTGAAACTCCAAAAAAATGCCTGTCGTTTTTGCAGATCCGACCTACGCTTTTTGTACTTCCCTTGTGAGACAACTCGTCCACCAATTTTTCACCCTCAAAATATGGTCATCTTCAGGAAGCCATAGCTCTGTTCATAGGGGGTCTTGGACGATTTCGGAGATACCCCTGTAATCAGGGTGTGACTCTCTTTAAGATCAGCATAAAACCTAAAAAAAAGCAATTCTCTGGGCTTTCTATGCCTTCGAGTCGTATTTCGCCCCCAAAAAATTGCTCCTGTGGGAGGCTTTGAACCAAACCTGTCGAAGCTCACAGGACTTGGACAGATGGTCTTCAATTCCCAGTTCAGTAACCAAAACAATCTCCGGACACCAAATTCATCACTGTGCTAACCTTGATTTTGCTGAATCGGGTAGGGTTTTGGAACGAGCACATCCGCTTTGCGCGCTGAACCCAACCCAAATCGAGGCCAAAGTCGAAACTTTTTTTCACGAACACCCTGAAATTGTTCCAGATTAAAGGCAGGGTTCGCGATAAAAATAAATTTTGAGCTCTCTTTATGAGAATGTAGATTTGGTCGTCACAAAAGTAAACATAAGTGAAAAAACCGGGAAATTTATGGGAGAAACGCTCAAAAACAAAGTATAACGGCTAATTACTGGTGTCGGCCGGCCCCCTAATTAACGAGATTTTCTTTAATGCTTGCTTATCCGACATTTATTTTGCTGTTAAAGTAGTCAGTAGTCTTCAGAAATGCTCAGAAGTTACTTTGAAAGCAAAATAAAAGTTTAAAAAACAGGCTTTTACACAAATTTCGATAAATGGGGGCAGGAGGACACCAAGCAATAACTTGATCCTTGGCGTTTTCTCTCCAATTTTTCACTTATTTTCACTTTTTTTATTGACCAGATCTACCATTCCAAGGGGGTAGCACAACAACCGATTTTATCGAGAACCCTGCCTTTAAAGTGCACCGCAACGGGAAAAGACAGCGGTGGTGCGATCGCGCCTTTTCCTCAGGCATGCTGTGGTCGTGGCCGGCTCGTATCCAAGTTTGCCCTTAATCGAACAAAAAACAAATGATTTTTTTTCTGGGTTATGATTTTTTTGTGTTTATCCTGCGTGTATTTGTAGTAAAGACCTCGGGTATGGTGAGATTGTGTATAAGGGAGAAGTTTACCTTTTTTTGACATTTCCGATGCTTTTTTTCTTTCCAAATTTAGAGAAAATCGAAAACTTGCGGTCGAGTGTAGCGGGGCGTCCTCAGAGGCGCACACGAACACCCACCCTAGTCGACGAAGATTTTTCGATTTCCCCCAATTTTGGGGGAAAAATTGCCTGAAACGTAAAGAAAGATAAGTTTTACCCTACACCCACAATGCCAACACACCTGAGGTCGTTATTACAGATAAATACACGCAAGATTAACACAAAAAAAAGAAAGAAACAGAAAACCGTGGCTCAGAGAAAAAACTAGCTGTTTCCCCACATAAATGGCAAACTTGGAACCGAGCCAGATGTGGCCACAGTATGCTTATTTAACCTCAGCACCGACTTTTCCTGTTGCCGTGAACTGTAAATGTCCTGACGCCGCACGGATCGATGATGACATAGATTTCGGACCTTTTTCGGAAGTGCACCTGATTAGATTTTTTTGTTGGAAACGGTCGGATCGTCTAATACCACATATGAACTTCACTTGTAACAGACATTTATGTTCTTTACATACCTATAACACTATGTTAAGATGTATAGGATGTAACACTATGTATGTACAGCAGTATACAAAAAGATCAACTATAATACTATGTAACACGATTTTTGTTCCTGGCTTCTAAGTGTTATGTATATTTCAATTGCTTATGTCCAAAGTATGTGAAAAAATGACTTTATTGAGAACAGACTTCGCTTACACTACAGCAGCACGAAGAAAACTGTTTTTTTTGTGCAAATGTAATACCCGCGCTAAGTTTTGTAAAAACGGGGATCATTTGCCAAACTTGGCAAAAAAGCGTCCGATGCATGTAACTTTTTTGAACGAAGACGTTTTTGGATTCTGAAAGCGCTATCATATTCACAGCTCGAATTCCTACATAACAACATGCATTGTGGACCGAAGTTCCCTAGAATAGCTTTGTTTCTGAGTAAAACTGTTTTTGCGGTCGTTTCAGTGTAAAAGGCTCGCGCTCGGCAAAGTATGAGTAGTAATTGTACGAGTAATAAAGGAGCAATCTTTGTGTTTTCTTCGTGTTGGATAAGAGTGCGGCTATCTCGAGATCTGTGCAGAATGAACTTTCGAAATCCTTCTCGAAACACTTTCGGGAGCTTCCTGAAAAGTCGAACTCTCGTTGGAAAGCCCCAGACCGACAAATGGAGGATTTCGAAAATTCATTCTGCACAGATCTCGAGATAGCCCCACTCTCATCCAAATCACGAAGAAAACATAGAGGTTGTTCTTTTATTACTCGTACAATTATTACTCAAAGTTTCGTCGCACTTTGCCGCGCGCGACGTTTTTGTGAAACGACAGCAAAAACAATTTTACTCAAAAACAAAGCTATTTTAGGGAACTTTGGTCCACAAGGCACATTATTATGTTGAAATTCGAGCTTTGAATATGACGGCGTTTTCATAATCCAAAAACGTCTTCGTTCAAAAAAGTTACATGCATCGAACGCATTTTCGCCAAGTTTGGCAAATGCTCCTAGTTTTTGCAAAACTTAGCGCTGGTATGGTAGAAAGATTTTTATTCATTTTCGCCATTATGAACAGGTAAAAACAAAAAATGCACAGGCAATAGACAAACACAGTCGGAAAACACTCAAAAAGGTTCAGAAATGTGTAGATTTTCTTGATTTACGATTGTACTGCGAATCACTCTCTCGAAGTTGCACCCAAATGTGGTCTCATCATGTTCCGTTACATTGTCATTGGTAACCAGGGCTGTGCGGAACTCTTTTTCAATGTTTTCGGAAACGGAAGAAAAATGATCAAAAAACGCCGGAAACGGAAACGGAAGAGACCAAGAAATTATGGGTGTCTTCGGCATTCCACGATTTCGATTTTTTTGTCTTTCTCATGTTTCGTCGCTGCTTATTCCTTACAGGTCTCATTCGAAAACCTACAGTTTCAGTCAGTAAACTAATAATTATTCAAACTACATAAAATCCTTATGAGGCATTTCACGATTTCGAATCCTCGCTCTTGAAAAATCGAAAATTCAGTTTCAAAAATTACTCAGTATATGCACATGTATCATCTGGTTCCGAGCCAAATTTACTGTTTCCTCGCGCGCTTGTGCGGAGTGAGGGTAGAGACAGCGAGAAAGTGTTGGGAGAAGGAGACGCAGCGCACGCGCGCAGGCGCATGCGATGAACGGAATTAAATTTCACTCGGAAACAGAGGATAGCTGCCCCTTCGAAGCAGTGTACATCCTAGCACCCAGGAGGTGATCCAGGCTGTCGTAGGTGCAGATGAAGAGGGCGCCCGCGTTGCGTGCTGAAGGCTGATTAGAAGTCAATCTTCAGATTCTCACTGAAGATTTTATTTCAAACCTTAGTTACCTACCGGAACTACATACCACACGATCAAATTCAATAACATACCATATCTCAGCGAGAATAGGAAAATTCACTTGTGATCTGCATCAAACGCGTGGTGCCGCTGCCCGTGGCCACCTCCACCTCCCTCCACCCAGACTCCTTCCTGAAGGCCAGCCTATACGTTCAAAAAACCGTGTCTCGATTCAGTCTCCAACTTCTCCTGTCTTGCAACCTCGGCATGATTCGTTTATCCTGTTTTTTATACTTCTGTATGCCTTCGAGGTTTTTAGGTGGTACGCTTTATTTTCTGGCCTTACGTTTCGACACGGTCGTCGTCATCAGAGGCCTAAATGTGAGTGAAGGCTTAAACCGGCAGTTCTACACCACCAAACACCTCCACTGCTCTAGCGTTTTCGACGTTCTGCTCCAGAGCACAACGCGAAAAATGCACACTGATTGACGTAGAAAACTCACGCGTCAAACCAATTAAACGAGCAGCGTGGCCCGCCCCGAACGAAACCAGTAGACCGAATGAATTATACAGCTGGGTGATGCCGTTATTAGGGAGGAATCGACTCATCACCCAGCCCACTGATCATATTAGAGGTCGCAACGGGATATAAACGGCAAAAAGGTCATTTGTCACAGATGGACTTCTGAAATATTGTTCATGCGTGGATTTCTCGAAAATATCCAGAAGGTTTCTAACGCTTTACGCGCTGAGATGTCCACCTCCACTGCCAGGGAATGGTGCAATCCGATGACATCAAAATCTTCGCCGTTATGTTCTTCAACTCTATGTCTTTGCTAGCTAGATGTTCTTTCATCGTCCTACGAAACGCGCAGTCCTACGAAATATGCTCCGTACAGCCACGGGTATGTGCACAGGCGGGAACGAACGTCTGGAATCCAAAGAGCTGGCTATTAAAATAGCGCGTAGCACGGCTACACCTTCGTTTCCTCATCGGTACAGAGGTGAGGCAAATACGCGAGATCATGTTTTGCGCCAAAACAAAATACCCCTGTGCATACTCTTTCATTTCTGATCGAGGTGCACACTATCAAACGCAGCATCGTGAGAGCACAGCTTGATGACGAGGTTGTACTGGTGAGCATACCTGAATAATAACATCAAACGGCAATTAGTTTCGAATAGACTGTATGATACTGATTGTGTGTCAGAGAGTTGTGTTGTTTGCCCGAATGGCAGAGTTGGAGAATGTGCAAAACTGGTGTAATCTATAAGATCGAATGCCAGTCAGTGCAACGCTATCTATATAGGAGAAACTGGAAGCGATGCTGGAGCACAGTCGGATGAAAGTGAACATCTAGCCAGCAAAAGACGCAGCGTCATAGCCACAATTCTAGGAAGACATAGAGTTGAAGAACATAACGGCGAAGATTTTGATGTCAGTTGTAATCTATTCTAGCAGTGGAGGTGGATATCCCAGCACAAAGCGTTAGGAAGCCTTCTGGATATTTTCGAGAAATCCACTACGAACAACTGCTCTCGAGAGTCCATCTGTAATAAATGACCTTTTTGCCGTTTATACCTCCTCGCTGCGACCCCTCTAATATGATCAGTGGGCTGGGTGATGAGTCGATTCCTCCCTTTAATAACGGCGCTCTGCGCCTGTATGATTCATTCGGTCTACTGGTTTCGTTCGAGTGCAGGCCACGCGCTGCTCGTTTGGTGGTTTGACGCGTGAGTTTTCACGACAAACAAGTGTGCATTTTCGCGTTGTGCTCTGAGCAGAACGTCGAAAACGCTTAGAGCGGTGGAGGTGTTTGCGGTGTAGAACGCAGGTTAAAACTCTTCGCTCACCACATTTAGGGCCTCTGATGACGACGACGACCGTCGAAACGTAAGGCCAGAAAATAGCAACACCTTAAAAACCTCTGAAGGCATACAGAAGTATAAAAACGTGTCTCGATTCTGATTCTCCGAGAAAGAGCTGTTTAGAAAATTCGCCAAAAAGCGGTCAGAGTTCTGTTACAACTATTTTGCGTCACCATTTTATGGAGCGCAATTTAGGAACCCCCAACTTCGTAGAGAATCTCAGCCAGGCGCAGATATTCGACTGAAGACAAGAGGTCGAAGGTGCTTCTCAGCCTTCTCATGATGCCTGCACAACACCCTTGCCAAGACCCATTACCATTAACCGTGTAACACTATTTTCTTCCGTTTCCGGGCACAGGAAGTCGGAAACGGAAGCGGAACGGAACAGCCCTAAAACACCGGAAATACGGAAACGGAATCGGAGACGGAACAGTTCCGCACAGCCCTGTTGCAACGACTGTGTCCGAGGCTAAGGTCAGGGTTGGTTTGGTTTGGGTTTTGGTTTGACCACATATCAAGAGGATCATAAAATGTGAGCATCTCAAAGCTGTTGAACATGACGGAGAGAACGGCTTAGGGGTACTGCTGCAGCCGTGTTGTTCACGGCTTCCTAGGTGAACGCAAAGCTGAAAGCTATGTGGAGTTAGTGCAGACTCTCATAAAAATTTAAGCCAAAATGGGATGCAGAATGTCTCTGAAAGTTAATATAAGTGATTTGCATCTTGACAAATTAAACAAGCAAGGCGAGTCCTAACACCAAGATATATTGGACTTTGAACGTCGTTAACTAGGACAGTATAGCGAAAGGGACAGGGGCTGTCTACACACCGAGGGAGGAGTTGTCCCGTTTTCGCAGTTTGAAACGTCATGCGCTTCAACGCGAGCGAAGCGGTCCCGAGTGGAATTAGAGCCGCCAAAAGCGGGAAAACTCCTCGCTCGGTGTATATAGAGTATACTGAGTATCCGAATCACTCCATTTCGGATATCCGACCGGATATCCGAGATTCGGATAATCCGATATTCGAAAATTTGAAAACACGCATTATCTGAATCGAACCAATATCCGGGAAATTCAAAATCGGCATTATCTGAATCGAACCATTATCCGAAGGGTCAAAAATTCGGATAAAATCGGATAAAAACGGATAAAACGGATAAAAATCGGACAAAAGCCGGATAAAAACGGATAAAATTTGCGTGCAAATCGGATAAAATCGATAATGGACGGATAAAATTTGGATAAAAACTGGACGATAAAACGGATAAAATCATGGAATCGGATAAAACGGATAAAACGGATAAAAATCTGTTCCTTTTAGGGGTTAAAATGTAGCAGAGTGTGTGTGTGTGTATGTGTATGTGTGTGTATGTGTGTATGTGTACGTGTGTATGTGTGTACGTGTGTATGTGTGTATGTGTGTATGTGTGTACGTGTGTATGTGTGTACGTGTGTATGTGTGTATGTGTGTACGTGTGTATGTGTGTATGTGTGTGTATGTGTGTACGTGTGTATGTGTGTATGTGTGTGTTTGTGTGTTGCCTGAGGTTTGTTCCGATAATATCCGAAATTTATCCGAACATTCGACGGATATCCGTATCCGAAACATTGGAAAAATGGTATTATCTGAATCGATCCAATATCCGGAAAATTTGAGAAAACGCATTATCTGAATCGAACCAATATCCGGTAAATTTAAAATGGCATTATCTGAATCGATCCATTATCCGAGGAATTACCTTCGGATAACAAGTATAGTATAGAGCCCCAGTTCCTAGCGACACCATGAGTGGGTACTACATTTCGGTGCAACTTCGAGAGAATGATTCACAGTACAATTGTAAATCCAGAAAATCAACAGATTTCTGAACCTTGTTCAGTGGTTTCCGACTGTGTTTGTCCATTCCTTGTGCATTTTTTGTTTTTACCTGATCATAGTGCCGACAATGAATAAAAATCTTTCTAATTTCACAAAAAAATTGAGTTTTCTTCGTTCTGTCGTCGTGTGAGCAAAGTTTGTGCCAAATGAATTCATTTTTCGCATACATTAGGCATAAACAATTGAAATATAACACTTAGAAGCCAGGAGCAAAAATAGTCTTACGTAAATATGCGATTTTCCAAGTCACAAAAGCGAAGTTTTCCTGGGATAACAGCGATTCCCTGCCTCTTCTAGACCTAACGGAATGGGAAAACACAATCTCAACTCAGGAACAGAAAAAAAAGTTAAAATTTGTTACATAGTGTAATTGATTGGAAAGGAACATCTCAAAACGTCTACATTCCGATTTCTTCCTCAACTTGATTGACTTGACAATATCAGAAAATAAACCCCCAAAACTCTTCCTCGACCACATTTTTCCATGTGGAAGTGAGACAAATGTGTGGGTGTGCACCTGCAGCTAGAATATCTCAAGTCGGCAGCGACAGGATATAATGGGGTGAGCGTTTTGAATGGCGGCCATATGTTATTTTTCGCGTCGACAATCGTTTGGTATAAATCACAAACTGGGCTGGGCGATGTAGACTGAGCGCTGGTGCAGGCGGAGGGCGCCTGCCTCATGTCACCGTGCCGATTTATCGCCGTCGGCCTGGAATCTATCCTCCGTGACGAATTTCGGCTATGGAAATTGAGTTTGTATGGCTCTGTGAGTTACAAGGATTCAGTAGGGGAGAAAATTGAGGGCAGAGAACCTTAGTTTCGCGCAGTTTTCCGTAGGATGAACTTTTTTGCACTTTAACCCTGAAGCTCTGAATGCTTTGACGGATATATGGCGTACTCAGGAATTTTAAATTGACAGACCGGAAGTCCCGCGAACCCTCCTCAACCTTTCGTTTTTTGACCGAGATTCTTTCGGTTATCGCTCAAAATTTGTCATTCTTGGGTTGAAATTTTTATGACTGTCCAACTTCCCGTCGAGTCTTTGAGGAGTCACACATCCTTACTTGGCTCTGGGCGTGTTTAAGATTGTGACTAAGGCACATGTGATGGCAACCAATGGACTATTCGGTGGCTGCGGACTTGAAAATGGAAGAACTCCAGATTATAAATGATTCCTTTCCTTACCAGCTATCCAAGTTCAAAATGGCCTGATCAAAATGGCTTAAGCGGGTAATCCCTATGCTCGTATAATGGATATTCCACTCCTTCCTGAGTTGGTAGGGTATGTAAAGTTCGTGTGAGAATGTGAGTAGGTCGCTGTTCAGGCAGGAGGTCACATCAACATGAATAATATCCGGAAAGGTGTGAGAAGAAAATCAGTTTGTCACTGACAAGGGAACCACTATAGGTCATACATAGTAGCCATTCCAAATGAAATGTACTTTTCTAGAACCATTTTCGGACGAAAAGCCTGATCATTCCCATCGCAGCTGCCTAGACCCACTCTAAAAGAAGTTATGAGCGGTTTTTAAAGCTTCGCGGCAAGGTAAGGGCCATGGTAATTTTTAGGGTGTTTTTAATTTTTTTTCGGATTCTGCTAAAAACATGTATATAGGGTTGATCTGGGGTGTTGAACACGAATCTGGAGTTCGCTTGTCGAAATTTCAAAGTTTACTGTAGGTTACGGTGGGAAAGATGGCATTTAAGAGGCAAAACCTACTTTATTAATTCGAGAATCGACAAATGGACATCGAATTTGTATTCAGCACCCCAAATAACCCCCATATAGCAACTTTGAGAGAAATCTGAGACTTTGACCAAACTACCGTATACCCACCGTAATCTACCGTAAGCTGTCAAAAATCGATAAACCGACATCAGATTCGTGTTGAGAACTCCAAATAACTCCCAGAAGAACGATTTGAGCCACATCTATCGCCACCCTCCGGAAATCGTCAAAAGTCGATTTTGCCGTCAATTTCTTGTGCCGTTGGGAAGCTTCGAACAAATTGAGTCGAAAACTCTGGAAAAACGACAACTGAACCTCAGATTCGTGATCAGCACCCCAACTAACCCCCCCAGGGCGAATTTTACGTCAAATCTGGAATATTTTTCTACAACGCTTTCTGGACCCCGTAATTGATATAATTAACGCTGAACCGAAAATTCGTACAAGTCCAAAGCGCTTTTAGCCTGCGCAAAGTTTTGAAAATGTTCCTCCACCCAAACTTTGCCTTGGGAGGTAGTTTTGGGCGCTGAACACGATTATCAGGTCCGTTTCCGAATTGTCGTAAAAACAGTGCGCTTTTTGGATTGTACAGGCCATAAAACGGCCAATGTCTCACCGTCGACTGCGTACCACGCGCTGCGCGACCGCACGCGCGTCGGAAGCAGACGGGTTTTGGCCGCCGCGCGACGAGTTTTGCCGCCGCGCGACGAGTTTTGCCGCCGCGCGACGAGTTTTTGCCGCCGCGCGACGTTTCGGTCGCCGCGCGGCGGGCCAAACTCGTCGCGCGGCGGCCAAAACTCGGCTGCTTCCGACGCACGTGCGGTCGCGCAGCGCGTGGTCCGCAGTCGACGGGGAGACATTGGCCGGGTTTATGGCCTGTACAATAGGTACGAAAAACAGAGAAAAAACGCCTATAACTTCTTTCAGAGAGGGTCTAGGCAGCTGCGATGGGCATATTCGGACTTTTCGTCCGACAATGGTTTTAGAAAAGTACATTTCATTTGGAACGGTCACTATGACTTATTGTGGTTCCCTTGTAAGAAGAAGTTCAAATGCGACTTGTCGAGGCTAAACATTGTAGTACCATCTTCAAAGATACAAATAAAATTTGACAAAAGTTATAAAAATCTGATTTTCAAAATAATATGAGTACCTACTTAAATTGCCCTTCAAGATCTGTTTTCAGTTTGGGAACGCCGGATCATTCGGATTTTTCAAGAATTCGGTTACCAAGCTCCGTAGAGGTACAGGATTACGGCTTGCTTGAGCCTGGTTTATGATTACTTCTGAATATTTCATTGTTGCTAAATCTGATTTATTATTATATGCATGATCTCGTGATTCTGTCTTCCCGTCCGTATTGATTTTTCATTTGATTTGTTGTCTCATATGATTTTTTATAGCGCGTTATACAGTAGTGGACAAAAATCTATTGGCATTGCCTTTTTTTCATTATATCTTTGCTCCCTTTGGGGCTATCGAGTTCATATTTTGATACGATATTTTAGGTCTTAATGCCGATATAATAAAGTATGCTGCAGAACTATAGCGCAAATATTCATAGGCGAGGAAGACAATCTCAGGCGATTATCGGCCCCGAGCCGCACCGAATAGGAATAGGAGCCGCCTGACAGTTCGGCTCGTTCTCCCAATCTCCGGGCTAGTGCCGTTGTTGTTCGGGCCAACCGGAATAGCCCGGACAGCAACAGCAGTGGCTCGGAAAGCAAAAGCAGTGGCCCGGACAGCAACAGGAGCCGACTCGCAGATTGGAAAAACGAGCCGAACTGTCAGGCAGCTCGGGGCCGATAATCGCCTGAGATTTTCGAAATTCGCCATTTGCGACTTTTTGTTTCTTCTTCAACTCGATCGGTTTCTTCGTCGTTTTCGATATTCTTTTGGTGACTTCTGTATTTTGTAGGATTGTTCTTTCGGTAGCAAGTAAAATTTTCACAAATAGTGGCCGAAAATCTGTCATACGAGATTTTAAAATGGATCCATCAGGAGCCGTTCCCCGATGTCTGCTCGGGATCACAATACAAGCCATTCAAGAAATTCTGAAGGTTGGCGTTAGACACCTATTGAGGCCGGAAGCTCGGGGAAGACATCATGAGACAAGAGCAGTACCGGATGGTGCCATAACACGCACCTTACGCGACATTCCGAGGCTCAATGCTAAGGACATCAGGGGAAAACTTTCAGGAATTTCATGAATCGCAGGCCATCTCCAGGTTCTATTCCTGTGGAGATTCCATTCGGAGGTGTCTCAGATATCTGTCGATGCTGTCAAACGTCGACACCGTGGTTGTGAAGCTCTCGGACGTCGTCCCAGCAAATGGCTATTGATGAGAATAAGGCATCAGAAGGCAAGACTAGCGTGGGCGACGGAGCATCATCACTAGGGTTAACATCAGAGTAAAAAAGTTGTCTTTTCAGTTGAATCTACGTTTCGTTGGCTTAGAGCACTAGATCGAGCTGAAAAAGAGCTTTTTCACATTGCTGTTGACTCTAGTGATGAAGCTCCATCGCCCACGCTAGTCTTGCCTTCTGATGCCTTACTGTCATCAATAGCCATTTGCTGGGACGACGCCCCAGAGCTTCACAGCCACGGTGTAGACGTTTCGCAACATTGACAGATACCTAAGAAACTCTTGAATGGAATCCCGGAGAAATCAAACCTGGAAATCTCTTGCGATTCATGGAACTTGTGGAGTTCTCCTCTGACGCCCTGAGCATTGAGCCTTGGAATGTCGCGTAAGGTGCGTATTATGGCACCGTCCAGTAATGCTTTTGTCTCCCGATGTATTCTTCAAGCTTCCGGTCTCAATAGGTGTCTAACGCCAACCTTGAGAATTTTTTGAATGGCTTGTATTGTGATCGCGAGCAGACTTCGGGAAACGGCTCCTGATGAGCCCATTTTAAAGTCTCGGATGACAGATCTTCGGTCACTATCTGTGAAAATTTCACTTGCTACCGAACGAACAATCCTACAAAATACAAAAATCACCAGGAGAATCTCGAAAACGACAAAGAAATCGATCGACTTGAAGAGGAGACAAAAATCGGAAATTGCGGATTTTGAAAATTGTCCTCCTCATCGATGAATATTTGCGCTATAATCCTGTAGCCTACTTTATTACATCGACATTATGAGCGAATATGTCATATCAAAAGATGAAATTGATAGTCCCAAAAGGAGCAAGGATATTTACACAAAAGGCGATGTCAATAGATTTCTGTCCACTACTGTATATCATGTATATGTATGCATTTGTAAACCTACCTTCCTTACTGAGGAGTTCCGGGGTAGGTTTACGCGTTTTCTATTTATTTCAACTTATGTATTTCTAGTTCTCGAAATCACTTGCAATAGTCTAAGGGCAGGAACGAAACTATTGCATAACACCATATTTCTGTAAATAACCCCAGATGTCAGTCCCCCAAAATATCGGTGGCGTGCCGTACACCGTGGCACCCACGTCGACGGCTGGTCGTCCATCACCCTGCGCCCCGCCCGCTGCGGCTGTGATTGGTCGACGCTCAATTACCGTAATCGATTCTCAAGCACCACAACGACATTCAACCAAACGAATGCTGATACTTGCAAGGTTTTCTTCTACTCCTAAGACGCGCAGCTGTCATTGATCACTGCCTAGATAATTGCCAAACATCAAAATCTACCTGTTTTTCGAAAATTCCACCTGATATTTGGTTACGCTCAGAGTCCAATGATGAACCAGTGAAGGGTTCCTACTTTTTTCTGGACAGTTTGAAGTGCTCCACTTAGTCAGCATTACAGAGAGAATTTGGGGAGAGAGAGAGAGAGATTGAGGAAGTAGCTGCCACGCAGGTCGTTTTCTCTATTGAGTTTACTGTAACAATTTATGACTGGGCCGACGTCGGCACGGCCTTGGGTAACTCGAACTCGCGAAGAAAACCTGCGAGCGGAACGTTTTGGATGATGGCACTTTTTTGGATGTCAATTGTTGCGTTTAGGAGCACTGAGAAGGTTTAGAGACTAATATTCCTGGCAAAAGTAGCGATTTGGTGATAGCGAAAAAAAAACTTTAAAAATATCTTGAAATATGTTAAAAATGATTTGGCGTGAAATAACCTGGAAAAATATAAAAGCTGGGAAATGAAGTGAAATAACCGAAAATGCGATTTGGTGGTCGATCATTTCAAAAGCTTCTCCGTTAAACTTATCAAAACGAATTCAAGCGCGCAACGGAAACACGAAGCCATTTTTGAAAGCTGTAATAAGGGAATCAGCTTAGGTCAAGCTAGGTGAAGTCCATTCCATATCGTGCTTGATTTCGTTTTGATAAGTTTAACGGAGAAGCTTGGGAAATGATCGATAACCAAATCGCATTTTAGGTTATTTCATTTCATTTCCTAGCTTTTTTATTTTTCCAGGTTATCTCAATAATCATTTTTAAGATATTTTAAGATATTTTTTAAAATTTTTTTACCATTGCCAAATCGTCACTTTTACCAGGAAGCTGAATTTCCAGAAATTTCACATAGTTTTCCCGAAGGTTCCCTTTCTCACTTCAATTTTGCTCAGTGATTTCCATTTCGGAATGATGAAACATCTAACAACGAGATTGTCGAATGAGTACAATTTTTGAAACTTATTACCCAAAACCATAATCATACCACTCATTGCCGCATTTTGTGCAACATGTGAGAACTCGATATTATTGATCATTAATATTTGAATTTGCATGATGAGAAGGATTTCCCAAATAAGTGACTTATAGCCATCAACAATCTGAAATCATTGCGGCATTTTGTGCAACAGGCCTAACAATAGATATTATTGATTGGTATTTATCGATAATGACTTGTGAGCGAAAATCCCCTACCAAGAAAACCAATCCCACCAGCAATCACCACTCCTCGCCGCATTTTGTGCAAAAAGCGCGAAAATCGATAATATTGATTATCGATCGATGACATGTCATGAGTGAGAATTCTGACGAGCTCAGTACTTACCTCCGACGACCTGTCCTGATTGGCTGAAGATTCACCCACACACCCCGGTCTCCACAGCCGTAGCAGAAAAAAAGCAGTTTTCGTGCTCCACGGCTAATTTATTGCATAAACCCACGATTTTGAGGTACCCTTCAAAGTTAAGGTATCAAGTTCAAATTGGACTAGGAGCGACCTGCATCCATTTCCAGCCTCCTGTCCAAAAATGAGCTTCATAGCTCAATTTTTAGTGTACCAACAAGATCGTGTACGCCGTCTGAAAAAAAGGAGATTAACAGAGAAAACTTGCGGTTTTTCAAAATTTGCTAAAATCCTAGGAAACCATTCTAGACCATTTTTGGGCATTATATACAACTTTTTGCGTTCTTTTCAATGCAAGTTAGAGCTAATTTCCACCTTCACCCTGAACTTAGATTTCGAAAAAAGGGTTGCGCGCGTGGCCGATTTAAAACCTAATCTTGTGCGCGCTTCGCGCGTACCACAATTCCTGGCCTAGGCCAGATTTTTTTTCTGGCAGGAAATCAATTCTTGTGATCGAGGTCCTCCTGTAGAGAAACTGATGGAATTGTGTTTTGAAAGATTCCAGTGCCGATTTTACACAGAAATCGGGAAAGATTTCATAAGATTGCGGTAGTTCCGGAGATTCCATAGTTTGATATGATGAATTTCTTATGAATCGAAATTCGAATCCAAGTAGTTCCGCGCTGCTGAAATCTGCAAATTTGTCAAAAAAAATCAGTTTAGGCGGGAAAACCCAGTTTTTGACGGCCGATGTTGTCCTAGGTAAGTTTGGCAGTCTGAGAGCCCCTGGCGGACAGCGTAGAGTAAACTGAAGCGGAGCCGCAGGTGGTTCAAAGCTATCTACCTAGGGAACCTCGCTAGTCAGGTATGAGCTTTTGATAGGCTGTGAATGTATCCTGGTCAACTCGGATACGCTCTCTTCGAATCTGAAGTCGGATTTTGCTACGGATATCTGCGAAAAAAGTTATAGCCGGTCAAAGATCGTATTTCCCGCCTTTTTTCCTATAAAAAACGCGCATAAGGTGTTTGCGAAATCCAGAAACAGACCTCATGCTTGTGTTCAGCGCCCAAAACTACCCCACTAAGGAAATTTTGGGTGAAGACACATTTCCCAAACTTTGCACAGACTGAAAGCGTTTTTCGGTTGGGCGCTTTTTTATACATCTGAGAGCGTAAAAAATGTTTCAGATTTCACTCAAAATCCTTCCAGGTGGGTTATATGGGGCGCTGATCACGAATCTATAGTTTATTTGACGATTTTCCGAACTTTTCGACACGATTCGTTCAAAGCTTCCCATCGGGGGGGGGAATTTGATGGCAAATCGCGACCTTTGCCGATTTCCGGAGTGCTACGATAGATATGGCTCAAATTGTTGCTCTGGGGGTTATTTGCAGTGCTAAACAAGAATATGCAATTCGTTTGTCGATTTCTGATAGATTACGGTAGGTTACTATGGGTATACGGTAGCTTGGTCAAAGTCTCAGATTTGACTCAAAATTTCACTGTGGGTGTTATTTGGGACGCCGAACACGAATCTGAGGTCCACTTTTTGGTTTTCGAAATTTAAAGTAGGTAAAGTCTGTTAAAAGGCATAATGCCTACCGTAATCTACAGTAACTATAAGTCTAGCGACAAACAGACCCCAGATTCGCGTTCAGCGCCCTGAATAACCCCCAGTTGAAAGTTTTGAGCCAAATCCGAAAATGTGTTTCCAAACACCCTTAAAATGCTGATGGGTACCCTCACTTCAAAAACGCCTATAACTTCGTTCAGAGATGTCCGTAGCAAAATCCAAGTTCAGATTCGGAGAGAGCGTATCCGAGTTGACCGAAAAACATTCACAGTCTCTCAAAAGCTCTTACCTGACTAGCGAGGTTCCCTGGTGAGCTCCAACTGCAGTTTCGGAAAACGGCATATTGAGGGCTGTGGGTGAAGACGAAAAATAGCAATTTGAACTTAAAAAACTTAATTCAGTGCAACTGAGTAGATCAAAAACGAGCAGGAAGTTCGCTTCTCAAATGTCAGAAATTTGAACATTCTCAGTTAGACCAAAGCTCGTTCAAGAAGGTTATTTGTAGAGTGTTTAACCGAATGAAATCGATTTTTCAATTAACTCTTATATTTTCTCAGAGACGAGATGGTTTTAACTGCCCTTGGTATCGAACATTACGTGAGGTGCAAGGTTTCCATAATTGATGAAAAAGTGACTTTCTGTCCAATCACAGAATTGCTATAACCATTTATTCGATTATTCGAATATTCGAATAAAAACTTAATTAATTGGCTGTGGCATGTTAACGAATAGACGAAACCCCACGTTTTCATCAAATATGAGAACCATAAAAAGCGCTGTTGAAACCATTCCGACCATGACGAGAAAACTAGATTTATTCGGAAAAATCGATATTATTCGTTTGATATACTCTAGTTATTTGGTGCACTGCACACGAGACGAGGTCCATTTTCAATCTTTCGAAAGACTGCGTTTGGTTAGAGGAGGTATAATAGCAACCTACCTTGATCTATCGGAAGACCAAGAACGGATCTCATTTTCGTACTCTGCGCTCTAAATAACCCACTGAACAAACTTTGGGCCAAGAATGTTTCAGTTTTTGAAATCTAACAAAATAGGATTTTTGGTCCCTTCTTGATTTACTGTGCTTATCTGGGCCAAACTCCGGTCCGCAATTGCGTCTCGACACGATTTGCGGATCGGAATTTGGCCCAGATAAGCACAGTACCCGAGTGCTTTGAAGGAAATTTTCGAACTTCAAAATGTTTTTCCTTTCTTCCGTTTAACCCTCACTAAAAGGGTTGTCGAAACTTCAGTTCGCGATCAGGGTGGTCCCTAGTTAGGACGGCCACGGGATGGTCGTGTACGAACTCTTCCAGTTTTCTGAATTCGGCCTACAAATCCATCCGCAGAGGTAGGCAATATACATATGTAGCGACTTTGATGGACGTTTAGGGTCAGTGTCGCAAGCTTCAAACTGGAGCTTAAAGACACAGTCCAACCTCAGAATCGATTTTTAGTTTTTTCGCCTATCTTGGATAAAATTTCACGCTGATCACAATGGTGTCTCCAGAGTCGCTCAGAACTCACTACGAACGGAGTTACGGCTCCTCAAAATTTTAAAATTTTAACGGCTAGGAGTTCGCGGACGAGTTGTCTCGAACCTGAATTTTCTCGTTATTTGCAGCCATCGTTCTGAAGCAGGCCACAATTCAGAGCCAGACCAAAAACAAATCGAAGAACATAGGTTTTGAATAAAATCAATCGCGCGTCCCTTCCCTCATGAGGTCGGAAACCTGGCAGTGGGCGTTACCCATTTTTTCTTTCAAGGGGCGTGGCCGACTTTTTCCTGGCTTTTTCTCGCTTATTTGAGCGAATTGAGATTTCGCGCTTGGCAGGGTTGCTGTAGGCGGTGACCGGACCATAATATCAAAAATTATCTCTGAGGTTGGACTGTGCCTTTAAAGGCACTGTTCACAATAAACATCATCCTCGAATTTTCCATAAAAAACGCTTCTTTAGGCTCCCAGAAGCAGAACAGCGTCAAAAAAACGGGACGAGAAGCTAACCAGGAGCCGCAAAACGGTTGAGAAAAGTGGGCAAACTCCGCCTCCTTGAGCAAGTCCGGCCCCTTTCCGCCCCTTGACGTGAACAATGAAACACTCGAGATCGTGAGATGAGCTATTGTTTCCGATCAAAAGCCCCGTTCTTCCCAACATTCTCAACTTCTCTCTCTACTCAGGTTAGCTCGCATACATTGGCTTCAAAAGACGTAAGTTACAAGCCTCGGACAACTCGTCCACCATGCTTCCCTAGCTCAATTTCTGAGGGAGCTTACCTCCGTTCCCAGAAGGTCTTGTACGATTCCAGGGACATCATTGGAATCAGAATAGGACCGCTTTTAAGATAGGCAAAAAACAGAAAAGGGATTTTATCGTGAACACTGCCTCAACGTAATCGTATCCAAGCAATTCTGAACCTCCAAGCCGTAGAAACCCGCCCACTTTCTTGCGAATCCCGCCTCGGAGCATGCTCGAACTGATCGCTCAAACACGATCTTTTTGGCTTATTTCTTCAACGCTTCCCACGACGTAGCAAAACCATTACAATTCTTCCACAGTCGTCTGCGGCTGACTAGGGTACTTTGATCTGAGTAAAGGTCGTGGATTGTCAAAAAAAATCAATTTTCTGAGTCTTGGGCGATCTCTCAAACCAGCTTTGGTCCCGGAAATTTGTATTTTCGAGAGCCCTCAGATGGCTGTAGGGGATCAATCTTGCATCTGACAGTTTGGCTCGTTCTCCCAATCTGCGGGTCCGCTTTTCTCCGGTGCCACTGCTGTTGCTGTGCGGCTCGCCCAATTAGCCCGGACACCAACAGCAGTGGCCCTGAGTTCAAAGGCAGTGTTCACGATAAAATTCCTTTTGTTTTTGCCTATCTTGAAAACGGTCCCATTCTGACTCCAATGATTTCTCTAGAGTCGTACAGGACCTTCTGGGAACGATGTTATGGTCCTTCGAAAATTGAGCTAGAAAACGATGGTGGACGAGTTGTCCGAGGCTTGTAACTTCCGTCTTTTGCAGCTGATGTATGCAAGCTGACCTGAGTAAAGAGAGAAGTTGAGAATGAATGGAAGAACAGGGCTTTTGATCGGAAACCATCGCTCATCTCACGATCCCGAGTGTTCCATTGTGCACATCGAGGGGCGGAAAGGGGCCGGACTTGCCCACGGCGGCGGGGTTTGCCCACTCTTCTAAGCCGTTTTGCGGCTCCTGGGTAGCTTTTCGTACCGTTTTTTCGACGCTGTTCTGCTTCTGAGAGCCACGAGAACCGTTTGTCATGAAAAATTCAAGGATGAAATTTATCGTGAACAGTGCCTTCAAGAGAACGAGTCGAATTGTTGGGCGGCTCGGATTCCTGTTCGGTGCTACTCGGGGCCGAGAATCGAATGGGGACGGAGTATTCGTGAATTAGGGGAATTGAGGCGAAAATTGACGAAACATCGCAAAGTATCGCAGATATTTAATAAAAATGGTGGAAAAGCGCGAACTCCTTGTTGGAATGGGCCGTCACTTGTCAACTTTTCTTGGGAAGTAGTCAAAATTCTCGAGAATCGTGATGAGACATTCACAAAGTTCTCTCAAAATCTGGTGAAGTCGATCACAATAAATGTTTCAGGAACATGCAGAATCTGGTATAAGGATTTCGCGGACCATTCTCGTAAAGAAATTGGGTTTAGCGCAGTTCGGTTGAATGTTCCCAACTCTGAATCGAATTTGAGAATCAGTCCTGCGAATTAGACGTCGTTTATACTCCCGTCGCCGAGCGGCGCGGCACAGAGTATTTCTGTGAAAGGCCGCTTATGGTTCCGCCGCCGAGCGGCGCAGCGGAGTGCATTCCTATAATATCGATCCTGAAGCGCCGCGTAATCAGTATTGCAAATTGAACTGCGCCGCATTGATCGGCGGTGGGAGTATAAACGACGCCTTGTGGAAGAAATCACGCAAATTTCTTCAGCAAGGCAAACAAATCGGGAACTCCTTGTTGTTTCTTGCCGTTTTTCGCCACTCTCAATTTCGTTTAACTCCCACCAAGTCTCGTTGAAATTCGATTAGTTATTGGTGAATTAGTGCCAATTTCGCGCAGGTTAAGAGCTAAATTTTGATGATTTTGGATAAATTACGGGATTCAGATTTCAGATTTCAGAACATTCGAGATTCTCTAAGCTTTTCTCGAAGACCTCAGTTCGCTTGCCGCCAGTTTTCGACAATTTTTTCGGATTTTGAGCAAATTTGCCCTAGTTCCGGGCTCATTAATGCGAACTTTAGACCGAGTTCCATTAGTTCTTGTTAAATTTTTCAAAAATCAGGCCATGACTTCTGTGTCACGGACTCCATTTTCTAATTTCTGCAAGTCTTTGTCCAAATTTTGTTGATTTTTGGTTAATAATTGTTGATTTTACGAAAAAGGACTCTGTCTTGAGCTCAAAATGTGCACTTTTCGTTGACGGATTCTAAAGTTTCCGAATTCAGTGGTTGAATTTCACAGATTTTGAGGCGATCTGTTATCTAATTTTAACTGCATTTTAAATTTGGGCTCATTCTGTTTTCCGGCAAGTTCAGCGTCTCAGATTCCATTGATGTGTTTAGTTTTTGGTGATAATCCGAACATTTGCTTCAATTAAATGCCAGTTTTCGGCGAAGTTGTGGCGTTTTGGGCAAGGTTCCCTTAGTTCATGTTGAACCCAAGAGAATGTTTCCGTGAATTTTTGTTCTAGGATGTTTTTCTTAATTCTGTACTTGCAGTTTTGCTTTGCGAGGACATTTGAAAAACTTCGAATTCATTGTCATGAAGTTCGGGATAAATTTAGTGAATGCAGTCAAATTTTGGATGTATCGCATGATTTCGACTAAAGTTTTTAAAATTTCGGACAAGTAGCTGAATTTGCGTCGATTCCTGAAAAGTCTCGGATAATTATTTGTTCAATACGATCCGTTTCTTGTCTAAACAACTGGGCCTGTGGTATGTGTATGACAGACGAGGCCTGATGAAGTCGTCCGAGTTGGCTCAGTGGTATGTTTCGCTGTTCAGATCAGAACTATGCAGGTTCAAATTCGGAAACAGGATAGTTTTTGGTATTAGAGTGAAGTTTCTTTAGTGGTCGCGTGGTCGGGAAGGGTTATCAGGGCAGTGAGTGTCGCCCACGAATGTGGTTGGCGTGGTGTAGTGCCATGTGCGGTGCTCTCTGCCGTGGCGGTCAGAGGTTCGAATCCCATGCATGACCATAGTTTTGCAAAGTGTGAAAGATAACGAATGACGGCCATGTGAGAGCAAGACTAATGTTAAACACCGACAGCAAACCTGTCCCACATACGATGACTGCTTGAGTGTTGGCGTAATGTTGAACAAGAATGTACACCCGTCCCACATACGAGGAATCCCTGAGCTAGGCTGGGATTAATTGGGACGGAGGGTCGGTGGGAAAGGTTAAAGAAACGTCCAGTGAAAAACCAGGGGTCAAACCCCAGTCCGGTCAACCATGGCCCGAACGGCGGTGACCGCACGCCCAACCACCATAGGCCCGGGATCTCCCCTTGGCAGCCAGATCCTTGAACGGAACTGTGCTCAAATTCCAGCGGAATTTCCAGTTACACTCTCCCGATTTTCAGAGGAGAAAGCTGAGGGAAGAGAGGAAAGGTAACACACGGTAACCCGTTGGCGAAATTTCGTCAACTTAGGGCTGGTTTTTCTGCAAATTGTGTCAAATTTTAAGTGAAAAACCAGGGGTCAAACCCCAGTCCGGTCAACCATGGCCCGAACGGCGGTGACCGCACGCCCAACCACCATAGGCCCGGGATCTCCCCTTGGCAGCCAGATCCTTGAACGGAACTGTGCTCAAATTCCAGCGGAATTTCCAGTTACACTCTTCCGATTTTGAGAGGAGAAAGCTGAGGGAAGAGAGGAAAGGTAACACACCGTTGGCGAAATTTCGTCAACTTAGGGCTGGTCTTTCTGCAAATTGTGTCAAATTTAGCTAGATCATTGTCGGTTTTTACTATTTCAGGTTACATATGGTCAAATAGTTCTACATATATTAAGGAAATTCCAGCCGGTTTAGAGAGGGACTGGATTGATTTTCAAACTGGGCTTAATCATTTCATTTTTTCATTTTTTTTCCCGAATAATTTTAATAAACCTTGGGTTTGAGGACATTCAGTATCAAGTCTTAGCATGAATGCTATAATGAACTTCGATTGAAAACTCTTTCCGTCAAGCACTAAACTGGAGGTGAAGAAAACAATAAGTTTTTCCAGTTTCCCAGAATTATTCCGATTTATTGTTAACTAGGAACCACTCTGAACTCAGAATAAAGTTCCGAAAAAATTGTTGGTAAAGATATAAAGAGAGCCAATGAGTTCACTTTTTTGATTCCAGAATTTTGGACATTTAACGCACGTTTCGGGGACGGATACGGAAGTTTCTGGAAACTACAGGTTGATTTTCACAAATTTCGAGGCCATCTGTCATATATTTCCAACTGCGTTTCGAAAATTTTGGCTTTTCTGTTTTTTCGGCGAACTCCGTGGTCTCAATCTTTCATAATGTGTTTGAGTTTTTGCTGACAATTTGAACGTTTGGCTCAAACCCACCGCTAGTTCTCGGCGAAGTTATTTCGTTTTGGGCAAGTTTCCGTTAGTTTTAACTGAACTCAAGTGAATGTTTTCGTGTATTTCCATTTTAATTTGTTTCCCTTCATTTTTTACTTGAAGCTTTTTGTTTTGCGGTTAAATTTGAAAAACTTCGAATTCATTGTCGTGGAACTCGGGATAAATTTAGTGAGTGTAGTCAAATTTTAGATTTATCGTATGACGTCGACTGAAGTTTTTCAAATTTCGGACAATTAGCTGAATTTGCGTCGATTCCTGAAAAGTCTCGGATAATTATTTGTTCAATCCGATCCGTTTCTTGTCTAAACAACCGCGCCTGTGGTATGTGTATGGCAGACGAGGCCTGATGAAGTCGCCCAAGCTGGCTCAGTGGTATGTTTCGCTGTTCAGATCGGAACGATGGAGGTTCAAATTCGGAAACACGGTAGTTTTTGTTATTCGAGTGAAGTTTCTTTAGTGGTCGCGTGGTCGAGAAAGGGTTATCAGGGCAGTGAGTGGCTCCCTACCAATGTGGTCCACGTGGCATAGTGCCATGTGGGGCGCGCTCTGGCGTGATGGTCAGAGGTACGAATCCCATGCATGACCATAGTTTTGCAAAGTGTGAAAGATAACGAATGACGGCCATGTGAGAGCAAGACTAATGTTAAACACCGATAGCAAACCCGTCCCACATACGATGACTGCTTGAGTGTTGAAGTAATGTTGAACAAGAATGTACACCCGTCCCACATACGGAGCATCCCTGAACTAGGCTTGATGTTATTGGGACGGAGGGTGGGTGGGAAAGGTAAAAAAAAACGTCCAATGAAGAGCTAGGGGTCCAACACGAGCCCGCCCGCCAACCCCCAGTCTGGGCAACCATGGCCCGAACGGCGGTGACCGGACGCCCAACCACCACAAGCCCGGGTGTCCCCCTGGCAGCCAGGGCCTTGAACGGAACTATGCTCAAATTCCATTCGAAATTTCCAGTCACACTCTTCCGGTTTCGAGAGGAAAAAAGCGAAGGGAGGAGAAGAGAGGTGACACACGGTGAGCGGTTGGCCGAATTTCGTCAACTTTACTTACTTATTCGTTGCTGCTTTATAGGTCTACCCTCCTTACTGATGAGTTCCGGGGTAGCTCTATATTTATTTCACTCTAGACAAATTTTATAATTCACGTAACACTAACAGTTAATTTGTACACAGTCTAAGGGCAGGAACGAAACTGTGTTGTTTCATTAACATTCAACTTACACCTTTTGCCCTCTACTAATATTTAACCATAGTATTCTTTCCTTTTATTTTATGGTAGATTTTGTTGCAAATAGTGTCAAATTTAGCATTTTCTAATCGATTCATTCGATTTCCAGCTTAACTCAATCTTTCTATTTTCTGATTCGACTGTGTGATTTTTGATTTTTTCAATATCCGACAGCAGTCGGAATATCGGATATTCAAAAAAAGTACTATATTTGACTACAGTCGAACAGTCGGATAATCAAGGAAAAAGACATGAGAACAAGTATACTTACTACTTGTACGCAAACTATTTAACCATATGTAACTTAAAACAGTAAAAACTCATTCAAGGAAGATTACGCCGATTTCGTGCTAAGTTCAGCAATCACACCGTCGTATCATAAAACGAAAAAAATTAAGTTAACTGGAAATTGGAATAGATTGATTGGAAAATGCTAAATTTGACACCATTTGCAGCAAAATCTACTATAAGTTGACGAAATTCGGCCAACCGTTCACCATGTGCCACCTTTCTTCTCCTCCCTTCGCTTTTTCCTCGCGAAATCGGGACAGTGTGACTCGAAATTTCGAATGGTGAGCATAGTTCCGTTCAAGGTCCTGGCTGCCAGGGGGAAAACCCGGGCTTGTGGTGGTTGGGCGTCCGGTCACCGCCGTTCGGGCCATGGTTGCCCAGACTGGTGGTTGACGGGCGGGCTCTTGGTGGACCCCTAGCTCTTCACTGGAAGTTTTTTCACCTTTCCCACCCACCCTCCGTCCCAATAACATCAAGCCTAACTCAGGGATTCCTCGTATGTGGGACGGGTGTACAATCTTGTTCAACATTACTTCAACACTCAAGCAGTCATCGTATGTGGGACGGGTTTGCTATCGGTGTTTAACATTAGTCTTGCTCTCACAAGGCCGTCATTCGTTATCTTTCACACTTTGCAAAACGGTGGTTATGCATGGGATTCGAACCCCTGACCTCCACGGCAGAGAGCACCGCACATGGCACTACACCACGCCAACCACATTCGTCGTCGACACTCACAGCCCTGATAACCCTTCTCGACCACTCGACCACTAAAGAAACTTCACCCTAATAACAAAAACTATCCTGTTTCCGGATTTGAACCTGCATCTTTCTGATCTAACCAGCGAAACATACCTTTGAGCCAACATATACAGTTCGATGAGACTTCGTCTATCATGCACATACGATAGACATAGCAATTTTGACATGAAGCGCACCGAATTGAACAAAATATAATCCGAAATACTCGAAGAGAAACCAGAAATTCGGCTATTTGTTTGAAATTCGAATAACTCCGGTCGAAATAATGCGAAAAATCTAAAATTTGTCAATATTCACTAAATTTAACCCGAATTTCATGACAGTGAACTCGACGTTTTTGTAATTTTACCGCAGAGCAAAACCGCATGTAAAAAGTGATGGAAAACAACTTCAAATCGAAATTCATGGAAACATTCGAAGAAACCCTAGGTTTTCAGCAAGTAGCAAAAACGTTACCTTTTTATGCACTCAAAATCTATAGAATTTCTTCGAAAACTCCATAATTAGCCACAATTCAGCGCTAAAGTAGCCCAACGTCCCGCAACGTTCTGTTTGCTTAATGGTACTCGTCTCCGTTTAGATCACAGGTTCAGATCCGAAAACAGTTTAGTTTTGTTATTAGAGTGAAGTTTCTTTAGTGGTCGAGTGGTCGAGAAGGGTTATCAGGGCTGTGAGTGTCGACCACGAATGTGGTTGGCGTGGTGTAGTGCCATGTGTGGTGCTCTCTGCCGTGGAGGTCGGGGGTTTGAATCCCATGCATGACCGTAGTTTTGCAAAGTGTGAAAGATAACTAATGACGGCCATGTGAGAGCAAGACTAATGTTAAACACTGATAGCAAACCCGTCCCACATACGATGACTGCTTGAGTGTTGAAGTAATGTTGAACAAGAATGTACACCCGTCCCACATACGAGGAATCCCTGAGTTAGGCTTGATGTTATTGGGACGGAGGGTGGGTGGGAAAGGTAAAAAAAAACGTCCAGTGAAGAGCTAGGGGTCCACCACAAGCCCGTCCGCCAACCCCCAGTCTGGGCAACCATGGCCCGAACGGCGGTGACCGGACGCCCAACCACCACAAGCCCGGGTGTCCCCCTGGCAGCCAGGGCCTTGAACGGAACTATGCTCAAATTCCATTCGAAATTTCCAGTCACACTCTTCCGGTTTCGAGAGGAAAAAAGCGAAGGGAGGAGAAGAAAGGTGACACACGGTGAGCGGTTGGCCGAATTTCGTCAACTTTACTTACTTATTCGTTGCTGCTTTATAGGGCTACCCTCCTTACTGATGAGTTCCGGGGTAGCTCTATATTTATTTCACTCTAGACAAATTTTATAATTCACGTAACACTAACAGTTAATTTGTACACAGTCTAAGGGCAGGAACGAAACTGTGTTGTTTCATTAACATTTAACTTACACCTTTTGCCCTCTACTAATATTTAACCATAGTATTCTTTCCTTTTATTTTATAGTAGATTTTGCTGCAAATGGTGTCAAATTTAGCATTTTCTAATCGATTAGTTCGATTTCCAGTTCTCAATCGTTCTATTTTCTGATTCGACTGTGTGATTTTTGATTTTTTCAATATCCGACAGCAGTCGGAATATCGGATATTCAAAAAAAGTACTATATTTGACTACAGTCGAACAGTCGGATAATCAAGGAAAAAGACATGAGAACAAGTATACACATTACTTGTACGCAAACTTTTTAACCATATGTAACCTAAAATAGTAAAAACTCAATCAAAAAAGATTACGCCGATTTTGTGCTAAGTTCAGCAATCACACCGTCGTATCATAAAACGAAAACATTAAGTTAACTGGAAATTGGAATAGATTGATTGGAAAATGCTAAATTTGACCCCATTTGCAGCAAAATCTACCATAAGTTGACGAAATTCGGCCAATCGCTCACCGTGTATCACCTTTCTTCTCCTCCCTTCGCTTTTTCCTCTCGAAGGACAGTGGGACTCGAAATCCCGAATGGAATTTGAGCATAATTCCGTTCAAGGCCCTGGCTGCCAGGGGGACACCCGGGCTTGTGGTGGTTGAGCGTCCGGTCACCGCCGTTCGGGCCATGGTTGCCCAGACTGGGGGTTCACGGGCGAGCTCGTGCTTGACCCTTGGTTCTTCACTGGACGTTTCTTTTACCTTTCCCATCCACCCTCCGTCCCAATTATTCCAAGCCTAACTCAGGGATTCCTCGTATGTGGGACGGGTGTACATTCTTGTTCAACATTACGCCAACACCCAAGCAGTCATCGTATGTGGGACGGGTTTGCTATTGGTGTTTAACATTAGTCTTGCTCTCACATGGCCGTCATTCGTTATCTTTCACACTTTGCAAAACTACTGGTTTCCCTAGGATTCGAAACCCTGACCACCACGCCAGAGTGCGCCCCACATAGCACTACACCACGCCAACCACATTCGTGGGGCGACACTCACTGCCCTGATAACCCTTCCCGACCACGCGACCACTAAAGAAACTTCACTCTAATAACAAAAACTATCCTGTTTTCGGATTTGAACCTCCATCGTTCTGATCTGAACAGCGAAACATACCACTGAGCCAACTTGGACGACTTCATCAGGCCTCGTCTGTCATACACATACCACAGGCGCAGTTGTTTAGACAAGAATCCAATAACAAAAACTACACTGTTTCCGGATTTGAACCTCCATCGTTCTGATCTGAACGGCGAAACATACCAGTGAACCAACCTGAACAACTTCATCGTGGCTCGTCTGTCATACACATACCACAGGTGCAGTTGTTTGGACAAGAATCGGACCGAATCGAAGAAAATATAACCCAAAATATACAGAGAATCAACAGAAAAATGGCAATTTGTCCGAAATTTGAATAACTTCCGTCGAAGTCATGCGATAAATCTAAAATTTGACTACATTCACTAAATTTATACCGAATTTCATTGCAATGAATTTAAAGTTTTTCAAATGTCCTCGCAAAGCAAAACTGCAGGTATAGAATTAAGGAAAACATTCTAAAACCAAAATTCGCGGAAGCATTCAAATGTGGCAAGCAAGAAAATAACCTAAGTTTTCGAAATCTAGTTATTAATTCCACCTTTTTGTGCACTCAAAATCTACAGAATTTCTTCTGGTTGCCTAATTAGTTCCATAAATCGATAAAACTCGAAAAACTCGGCACATTTTTTCTGTTGTCCCAAAATGCCACGGAATTCGTCCAAAAAACAGGGAATCTTATGGGATTGATCTTCATATGTGCTTTGTTCAAAACTAGTCTTTAGAGTGCTATGGAACTCATCTATACTGAACCGATATTATTGGAATTGGCCCTTGAATCTGGAAAACTCAACAAAATCAACCAAAAGGACCGTTTGGAACTATTACTAAGATCTTGTGGGGTTTCTACTGATAGATTCGTGGCTAAAACTCATCATTCTTGAGCCATTTTATACATTTTTCATGTGAAACCCTGGCTTGGTGATCGAGTACACAAAAATGGAGGAGCCATGGACGACTTTCTGCTGATCTGGCGTCGTGGCAAGAGCGCAATAATCCTGGGTCCATGAAGAGACCAACGATTCGCACGTGGCGAATTTTCGCTGCTTGCGTCGCGTCTAGGCGGTCAATTCTTCCGCAGATTCTTTTTTTTTCGTGTACTGGGTCCACAACCCAAAAACTGGTCATTTTTGAGCAGAATATGTACTTAAAATTTGTGACTTTCTGATAAGGTTTCGTAATTTACTGGCTGGGTTTTCTTTCAGGGTTTCTAGTAAAAAATTCTCTCTCTGAATACTTCACATACATGGAATATCGACCCAAGTTCGTCGATTGCCTGATGGATTTGAGCTAAAATAATGCATTTTTGGTAATGATCCTCGATTTTCGAGAATTTCGTCGCAGTTTTTGGGCGACTTTTCTAGTAGAAAAGGTACCTGAAAGGTAACTTCTGGGGTGTTTAGGGGATTCGCTCCGGAATGGGCTCAAAATTTTTATTAAAGAAGTTTTTGAATTTGAGTCAAGTTTTGAGTGCCAATTACCCAAACACTATTTCCGGCGATTTCGTGAATACTACATAAAGTCTATCCGAATGAGACTGTCCTTCAACGCGGTCGACGTGCGTGTCAAGCGGTCGTCGGGAAGGCATTTTCCGGACTTGTAAATTGATTACCAGGAATATAAGGCGCATTATGAATAGTACTCCAGTCAGCCGTTTGCAGTAGTGCAAGGGCTCGTTCAAAAAATACCTTCGCGAAGGCCGCTCGACACGCACGTCGACCGCGTGGGCGGACACACACAGTCGGACGGATATCAGCATTAAATTGTCTCAGGCATTCTCGATTGAGGTCATTTGTACTGCTCAAAAATAGGCCTGTGATCAATTTATCCATTATTTTTGGATTACGTATGCAACGACACGTAGGGCATTCTCGAAGAGCTCCGCATTCTGCAGTTTTCAACACGAGCGAGCGTGTCTTTTTTGTCTGGACATCGAGATCAGCAGTTATCTTTCGCCGCGATGGACGCCCTCCACTTGTCAACGGCCAGAATGTAGAGCTCTTTAGAAATGCCTCAGAGTTTAGCCAATGATTCTGTATAGTTGCACACAAAATCTTCATAATTTATTCTCTGATACACTGACGATAAAGAACGCGGTTGGAAGGAAAATCACAATAAAATAAAGAAAAAAAAATGAAATGTGAGAAAATGAGACACAGACGAGCAGACATAGAAAGAAGGAACAGACAGGCGAGCATACAACCGGCGAAATAGTGTCTATCAAGCAGACGGAGCAGAGAAGAGTAGCAATAGGGCAGAGGCGATGGACGCGGCAGATCTGTGCGTCTGGGCTATACGGTTTGTGAAAGAACTTGGTCAGAGCGCTAAAATTGTGAGGTTGGTCCCCAAATCTGCAAAACAGTGTACTCAGGGAATCTCTTATAACTCTGCTCATGCAGGAGTTCTGCAGTTTTATACCACAGGTTCAAATTCAGCGTTGAAAAATGGACTTGGTTGTCGACATTCCGTTAACACCGCCGCTTCGACCTGCTTGTGAAAATTATTGATTGAGGAAGCTGACGCGCGCGTCTTGAGTGAAGTGTGCAAGACCAAAGCGTACGACTGCTAGGAGATATGCAGCGTCCAAATATACTTACTTCTGATGCCACAATCGAATTGTGCTTCCAAAACTGCAAATTGAGCCACGTACGAAGCTGCCCATTTAGAGAGCAGCTTCGCAGATATGGGCACCGCTTTCAAATTCAGCATCAAAAATGTCTCTAGGGGCCTGCATTTTGCTGCATTACGTCACTTTGACCTACTTGTGAAGCATGTCGATTGATGCAGTTAACGCGCCCGCCTCAAAAAAGGTGTGCTAGGTCAAAGTGGCTATCCGGGATGAAATCCATGGCGTTAAATTAAGTTTTTGACGCTGATTTCGGAAATGCTCACAAAATTTGCTAAACTGCCTAATGAACCCAGCTACCAGCTGTTTACCTCCGCTAGCAAAAGACAACATTGTGCTTAAGTCCACTCGGGGAGCTGTTTAGCAGTTCTGGAGAATGAATTCAAATTCAGCATCCAATTCAGCATGATGCACACCTTGTCGTTTGCCGCCACTTTGACCTACTTGTGAAAAGTATTGATCGGAAAAAAATGACGCGCACACCTCAAGAGAAGGTCGATGTGACGGTTTATGACCAGATGTAGATCATCTGAATCGGTATTCGGCGCTGAATTCCAGAATGACTCTCAAACTTGCAAAACGATGTTCCGAATGGAGCTGTAATTGATTTTACCCAGGGGACAGTAGATCAAAAGCGCGAAAATATCGGCTACATTCACTTTCAACTCTCCTGTTGATGGTTAACGCGCAACGACATGATCAAACAAGTTCTCCTTTTAACAGGTTCTGATAAGCGAGAAAAGAGCCCCAGAAACCGTGTCGCTCTGCCGCGCCGCATGCAGGCCAAATAGACTAACCAAAAATTCACGAAGACCAAATATCATAACTTTGGAAAAAATGTCTGCAATCTCTATATAAGTTCGGCTATGTATACATACATGCATGCATATGCGAGTACAAGAAAATACCCTGTGGAAAGAAAAAGAAGAAAAAAAACCAATAAATCAATACAATAATCAATACCTTGTTTTCGTGACGTGGAAATACCTTGTTTGCATGTTGGAGAACACCTTGTTTGAAATACACCCTGTGGGTTGGATCAGAGAAATAAAGATGAACAGACAGAGAATGACAAATAGACAAACAAACACACAGACACACAGACAAAGACGATGGATGACAACGGTGAAAATAATGATAATCTACACACGAAAAAAAAAAACGAAAACGTGATTAAAGCTGCTGTGTAAGCACACCATGGAATGACAAATTATACATATTTATATTTTGTATAATGTATGTGAATATAGATAGAATATATAGTAGTAGTAAAAGCGAGTACACGTGTGGAGGAAGGATCTCCGTCTCTGATTGGGGACTATAGTAAGAGAATATGAGAAGCAGATGGAAAACACAGACAAAATAAAAGTAACCGGACGCCTAATTGCGGAAAATTGTCCCGCCAAACGGGAGATTAGAATTGATTGGACAGGAGGAAATTACGCGGGAAACCCAGATGCGCAAACGGCAACGGTCCCGTCGGGAACGGCATCATCTGCGGCGTGAGTGGCTTGTCCTGAAAATCGATATTTGAATAATATTGATTTGAAAGTCGAGTGATCAATGAAAAATTCTAACAAAAAAAGTTTTTCAATCTCCGGCACACTCCCTCATCTGGCCTGGATCTCTTTTGAGTCCGCGGGCGGTTCGCGGTGCCGGTACACCAAAAGCGATGTTTGAGTAATATTGATTTGAAAATCAAGTGATCAATGGAAAATTCTAACAAAAAAAGGTTTTTCAATCTCCAGCGCACTCCCTCATCTGGCCTGGATCTCTTTTAGGTCCGCGGACGGGTCGCGGTGCCAGTACACGAAAAGCAGAGCCCGCGGACGAGTTAGCCGCCCATGCGCGACGCGCGCATCGGTAACCTTCCCAGTTCATGTTGCCTACTTCTTCATGAGCCTACTTTAAATGCGCTCCAAGCACAACAACGCCGTGTACGTCGCATCTAGGTGGGTAACTTGTCCGCCGCAGCCTCTCCTTTTTTGTGTACTGGGACCACAACAGCGGCAAATGGATCCGGAAACTTGAATTGTTCAAAATGTCGCGTCTAGCCCAGGTAAGCTCAGTCGTCTACAGTTCATGGGAACGGAGAAAGGCGGTGGTGCAGTTGCATATTTTCACCAAGCATACTGTAGCCATGGCAGGCTCGGCTCCAAAAATCGATAATTAACAGCTTATATGGTTTTTTTGCTTTTCTAATTTTTTGGTGCTGTTTTCGTGAAGTTGAGTAATGAAATCAAATTTCGCCAACGGTTAGAGTGTTTTGCGCCTCTCCGGACGTTGCCCCATAATCGTCGACAAACTTTTATTTTTCATCGCACTAATACATCTTAATTATTTACTTTAGATACGCGCAAGAATAACACTAAAAGTCGAGAGACATACTCAGGCGACTCGCGGCCCCGAGCCGCACCGAACAGGAATCGGAGCCGCCTGACAGTTCGGCTCGTTCTAGCCTTCTCCGGGCCACTGCTGTTGCAAATTGGGGCAAATGGAGTAGCCCGGATAGCAACAGCAGTGGCCCTAAAAGCAATAACAGCGGCCCGGACAGCAACAGGAGCCGACCAGCAGATTGGGAGAAGAAGCCAAACTGCCAGGCGGCTGGGGCCGAGAATCGCCTGAGTAGAGAAGACGATAACCCAGAAAAAATATCAGCTGTTCATTATCGATTTTGAAACCGAGTCAGCCATGGCTACAGTATGTGTGATGAAAATACGCAACTGCACCACCGGATTTTTCCGTTCCCGTGATCTGTAAAAGCTGCGAATGCTTTGGAAAGATGGGCTCTTTCGAGATCGCGGGTAGCTAGTGGACTTCTCTAAAGATCGCCAATAGCCCTGGGAAGCTCAACTCATAGAAGGCCGCGGTTGGCCGTGAAAGAATAAACCTTACAGGTGCGTGTAATATTTACTGTCTTTTTGTAAATGAAACATATAAATAATAAAGGCCATGAGTGGTCAGGGAGATCCGAAGAGCGCTTTGGAAATGGAAATGCTAAGTTGTCCTAAGACCGCGGGTGACCTTGTTAATACATTTTGGACCGCGGGTGGCCAGGAAAGTTGAGCTATTCCAAAGGTGCGCTCGACCCGAGAAACTCAGGCGATTATCGGCCCCGAGCCGCGTGACAGTTCGGCTCGTTTTTCCAATCTGCGAGTCGGCTCCTGTTGCTGCCCGGGTCACTGCTGTTGCTTTCCGGGCCACTGCTTTTGCTGTTCGGGCTATTCCGGTTGGCCCGAACAGCAACAGCATCAGCCCGGAGATTGGGAAAACGAGCCGAACTGTCAGGCGGCTCCGATTCCTATTCGGTGCGGCTCGGGGCCGAGAATCGCTTGAGAAGCTAGAATAAGGGCGGCGGGTGGCAGGGATAAGGCCGAAATTTCGAAATCAGTGTGGCAAAAATTTAACTGCTTCAGTGTCGCGGGCAATCCGGAAAGCTCTATCTTCTGAAGGCCGCAGTGATCAGAGGTGTGCAGGCTTATCAAAGGCCGCAAATGACTCGAGAATGCTATCTCCATCAGAGGTTGCGTGTGGCCATGTAGGGAAACCCTCTGAAGCCTTGGGTGGTCCTTAAAAAACCTTGCAAACAGAATATGGTTTTTAAAACCACATATATGCTGCACGTATGTACGAAAGGCGGGCGACTTGCCCTGGGCCTACTTGCTGTCCGGTCTTTTGCAACCGACAGCAAACCAGAATGGGTAGCGATGCTGATAAAAAACGGAAAATTGTTTATATTAACTGAAATCCATCATCCGGGAAGGGTTTTCTCTTAATCTGGAACTTAATAGATGTTATATGAAATGAAATAGGAATATTATAAGAATTTTTTGAAAAGAAATTTAGTCTGGAGAAAGGAGCGATTGCGGAAGTAGAAGGTCGCGCGCGATCGAAACTGGCTTGCGGTGTCGCGAACGCGGCGCGACTCCCCTCAACGATTGCACCGTTTTAATTCGCCAGCTTGGGTACTCTTTCGGAATAGACGATCCACTAGAGAAATTTCATGAGAAATGTTCATCCCACTAGAGCGGTCGAATGACTTATTCTTTTTCATACACACTGAAATGTTTGATGTGACCAACCGAGCGGTCGGTCAAACCCTAACAATCGCTAATTTCATAGTATTCTTTAGTGGGTCGTCTATTCCGAAGGAGCGCCCCAGCTTGATTCTTACAAGGAGACCATAATAGCGGGTGGCCCCGGATAGCTAAACTCAAGCTAACTGATCTAAAGGCCGCGGGTGATCAAGAGAAAACAATTTCCCAGAGGCTGCGAATGATCCTGGCATATGGAACTATTTTCAGGCCACGATTGGCCACGAAAGATGAAGTCTTTAGAAGCCCTGGATGGCTCTGGAACACTAAAATCTTTGAAACTCACTTTTTATAAGGATGGATGAGGAGGAAAAAAAGGAAGGCGCCGAATGAACACGAATAAAATCAAAATTTAGGGTGGAGTTCGTTCAAACTCTGGGAAGGATTGCCTGACTTCTACCTAGAACTGGCCAGGAACCTGCTCACTCGGTGCCGGACAGGAACCGAAGCCACCGATCACCGTCAGATTCGCGGTGGAATCGAGGCACTGCCTTGATCCTCTTGAGATCCTGCGGCTTCTATCAGGCAAAAATGCGGCAATGCCCGGATTCTGCCGTGATTTTCGCCACTGCTTAGCAAGATTTGAACCATCAACCCTTAATAATCCTCCACTTTGTAGTCCGCCGCGTAATCGACTGAGCTATCTACGCTGCTGCATTAGGGCGTTGTATGCAAAGTTGATTGTGCGATCGCGGTGATTCAGCGGTAATTTTGCGGTCTAATCACGGCGGACACCTCTCGGTTTATCCCATTATTTCCGCAATATTTTCGCATCTAATTCTTGGTAAGATCCCTGTTCGCGGTGAATTCTCGTTAGATTCCAGGCAATCCCCCCTAGAGCAGTGGTAAACCCTCGAGCCTTAAAGGCATCGTACACGATGAAAACCATATTTGGGTTTTTGATGTTTTCGTGTTGTACTATCCCTATAGTGACTAACGGTAGCAAAACGCCCCCTCAAAAACGTCAACTTTTTGAGAAAAACCATTCTTAGAAAGTTCATAGCAAATTTGAATTTCGCGGCGGCATCAACTTGGTGGATAGTTGCGCAGAGAATGCAAGGAACAGTTTTACGCTTTGTTCCTTGGCGCAGCGTTGGAAGCAATTCACCGAGGATGCCGCTCAACTACGACTTCAGCTGAATTAAAATGGGCTACCCACCTGATGCGTCCAGTGCTGCCGGCTGCTTTCGATCGATGCCGAATTCGAAATTGACTGGCGTGTGTATTGCGCCCTACGACGCGTCAAGGCACGCCCGCCGTCAGCAACCCAGGAGCTTTGTTCCTTGTAACAACGGATCGACCCCAAGGCCGGCCCCCCAAACCCAGGAAGCCAATTTGAGGTAAGCGAATCTTCACTCAGAGACGGTTTTGTAACTCCAAACTTTCTGAGTGACATTGTCATGGCCCTCTAGTCCGAATGAACACATAAACCCAAATTCGGTTTTCATCGTGGACGATGCCTTTAAGCGTTGACGAGAGAGGCTGGAAGATCTTTTTCCAGGTGTTAAAATCTATTTAAAAAAAGAGAACTTCCGCGATTTCAAGCTCAACAATGTCGTCTGGGTATTCAACTGAGGTCACCATAATGTCTCTGAGTTCTAATCTGAACACGAAGTATTCTAGTCCTTCACACTAACGAACACTCACTTTTTTTGGTTAAGAACATAAGGACCTGAGGACGGGGCATAACTAAGACCCTTGAAAACCCAATATTCCCTTTATTACCATTCATCAACGCCATGTCTTACCACCACATATGTCGCAGTCGCAGTCCAGGACGGACAGAGGGAATGTCGCTCACAACGTTCTCGCAACATCTGTGCGACAAGTTTTTCAGCGACCCTACCAGATTTTTGAGTGAAGATTTATGGAGCGCGTTCGCCGCTGCAAATGTGGTGCAAATGATTTGAAATTGATTTTCTAGATGCATTAGGGGTAACTAAAAAACGGAAAAACTGAATTAGCGGCAAAAATATGTAGTGATAGGGCAGACCACATTAACAATTTTTCCTGTACACATCTGCAGTTGAATTGTGGAAACTCGAAAAAAAATTTCAGCAAATTTTAAAATAAGAATTCAAGTAAGACCCACCTTATTCTCCTTTTTGTGTTTCATCCGCCTATTTTGGAACCATATCTTCACCTGAAAGTTGGAATGATTAGATTTAACCGGAAGGGTTGAGATTATGTAAAGTGTGTCCGAATGAGACTGTCCACCCACGCGGTTGGCGTGCGTGTCGAGCGGCCGTCCCTACGGCACCAGCCTTAACACGACTCGGATAAAGCTGTCTGGGTAATATTCACTTGCCGTCTGGTAATCGTGCAAATCAAGTCACAGATCCGAAAATCGCTTCACAACGCCCGATCAACACGCTCGCGCACCGCGTGGGCAGACAGTCTCATTTGCAAGGGGGCTGAAATATACATACCTGCCGTTCCGTGAGCATCAGGGAGTGGGCGATTTCGATGCGCCTTTTCCTCGTTAAGTACTTGTTGAAGTGGAATTCCTTAAAATTCGAAAAAAATATTCATAATTTTTACATGTCTATGGGAAAGATCTTAAAGATTTCGCTACCTTTTCCAATTCCAAGACTTGATTTCGTGTGTAGGCTGTTCGCTGCCGTTTCTCTCCCCGTGATCCACCTGGAAATACACTATTGAAGGGTATAATAATTGTGAAAGAGCTTTCAATATTTGGGACTGTCAGAAGTGAAAAATCTGAATTTTCATACACAAAAATTGATGAAAAAAAAAAGAAAAAATTGAAATAGCAGGGAAATATTGTTTTTTTCCATGACTTTGGCTATTCGAATCCGAGAAATTATTTCGTCATTCCATTTTTCAAAGTTTTAAATAAACAAGATCACATCAGGTGAACGACTGCGATCTTTCAACAATCACAATATCAATAACTAAGAATTTATCTGTTTTCTTTTTATGAAAAGAGTGATTTCAAGAATAGGGTCGATTATTTTGTTCTACATATAGAAATAGTTTAGTCAGACTATACAGAACATGTCCCTTCTACGAAGTGAATTGAGAGTTCAATGTAAGGAAAACAGAAAAAGCAAGAAAAAATATATAAAATAATATCTCTGATCAACACATGGCATCTTTGACTCAAAATTAGGTTAGGGAACCTTCAAAAATCACCTAAACATGTTTCAGAAAAATTGAGAAAGACTGGAACACCAAAGTCATTCAAAAATGAGCTACATAAATTCTGTTTAAAAAAAAACTTTCTGCCCACGCGGTCGGCGTGCGTGTCGAGCGGCCGAAACGAAGGTTTTTTTAAGACAAGCCGTTCCACGACTTGGATACAGCAGACTGGGATCTTATTTATCTTTCTTTTGATACTCCTGCTGATCGATTCACAGGTCCGAGAAATGTCTTCGCGACGGCCGACAAACACGCTCGCAGGGCCGCGTGGGCGGACAGTCTCATTCAAACAGGCATTACTCTCCTAAAGATATGCAGCCGAAATTTTCCTCTCAAAAACATGATTAACCGAATAATTATGGACGTCACATTGATGACATTATTATCAGTCCCATCTGAATGAATCGTGCATGCTCTGGGCAACTGAACAGGCGACAGCGAGCCGATTGGTTGCCACCTTATAAACCACTTCCTGTCGAAAACCAAACTGAAGTTCATTCAAATGAAACTGTCGGTTCATGCGGTCGGCGTGCGTGTCGGACGGTCGCCTCGTACCAGGTTGTGTAATAAGTTTTGTCGTTCGATAAGAGAGGGCGTTGTTACTAGCCCAATTGTTTTTTGTACTGTTGGTACACTCTTCATATGAACGTATGTGAAGTTTCATTTCAATCTGTCAATTTCTGAAAATATAGCTTCCTGGCAAAAGTAACGATTTGGTAATGATGAAAAAAAGTTTTGAAAATGTCTTGAAATATCTAAAAAGTGATTTGGCGTAAAATAGCCTGGAAAATAAAAAAGCTAGGAAATGAAGTGAAATAACCAAAAAGTGATTTGGTGGTCGATCATTTCACAAGCTTCTCCGTTAAACGTATCAAAACTAAATCAAGCACGATATGGAATGGAGCCTTGCGTTCACCTAGCTTGACCTATGCTAATTCCCTTATTACAGCTTTCAAAAACGGCTTAATGTTTCCGCTTGATTTCGTTTTGATAAGTTTAACGGAGAAGCTTGTGAAATGATCGACCACCAAATCACTTTTTTGGTTATTTCACTTCATTTCCTAGCTTTTTTATTTTCCAGGCTATTTTACGCCAAATCACTTTTTAGGATATTTCAAGACATTTTTAAAACTTTTTTTATCATTACCAAATCGTTACTTTTGCCAGGAAGCTATATTTTCAGAAAATCCACGTATTTTTCCCAAAGGTTCCCTTTCTCACTTCAATTTTGCTAAACGATTTCCATTTTGGAATGATGAAACATCTAACAACGAGATTGTCGAATGAGTACAATTTTTGCAACTTATTACCCAAAACCATAAAAAATACCACTCATTGCCGCATTTTGTGCAACATGGGAAAAATCGATATCATTGATCGATAATGTTAGGTTTTGCATGATGAGAAGAATTTCCCAAACAAGTGACTTAATGTTAGAGCCATCAACAATCGAAAATCATTGCGGCATTTTGTGCAAAAGGCGAAAAAATCGATATTATTGATTGGTATTCATCGATAATGACTGATGAGTAAAATTGAACAACCAAGAAAACCAATCCCATCAGCAATCACCACTTCCGGGAGCATTTTCTGCAGAAAGCGCGAAAATCGATAATATTGATTATCGATCGATGACGTGTCATGAGTACGAATTCTGACAAGTTCAGTACCTACCTTCAACGACCTGTATTGAGTGGCTGCAGATTCACCCACACACCCCGGTCTCCACAGCCGTAGCAGAAAAAAGCAGTTTTCGTGCTCCACGGCTAATTCAGATATAAACCCAAGATTTTGAGGTACCCTTCAAAGTTAAGGTATCGAGTTCCAATTGGAATAGGAGCGACCTGCATCCATTTCCAGCCTCCTGTCCGAAAATGAGCTCCCTAGCTCAATTTTAAGTGTACCAACAAGATCGTGTACGCCGTCTGAAAAAAAAGGAGATTAACAACAAAAACGAGCGGTCTTTCACTTTTTACTCGAAAACCAGTGAACCATTCCAAACTATTTTTGGGGGATCTTACCCAACTTTTTGCGCTCTTTCCGATGCAATTTAGCCCTAATCTCTACGTTCACTCTGAACTGAGATTTCGAAAAAGGGGTTGCGCGCGGGGCCGATTCAAAACCAAATCTGGTGCGCGCTTCGCGCGCACCACAATTAATTATTTGTTTAGAAGTCATTTAGTGTCGCCGTGTCACAGCAATGGATAAAATTGAATATCGTCCAGTGATAAAATTCTTATTTTTGGAAGGTGTAGCACCAAAAGAAATTTACGAACGAATGTTAGAAGTGTATAATGATCGTTCAACCACAATTAGAACAGTAGAAAGATGGGTTGCTGAATATAAACGTGATCGTACAAGCCTTGAAGGCGATCCACGTGAAGGACGTATGTACAAAAAGCGCATTAACACCAGAAATCATAGCCAAAATACAGGATATGGTTTTGGAAGATCGTCGATTGACTAACAAGGGAAGTATAAAAAGCGTAGGTCGGATCTGCCGAAACGACTAGTATGGTTAGTATCTCTTCTGGCTCAATAGTAAAAATGCGCAGTATCCCGCCGCGAGCCGCAGGCTTAAAAAAGTTATGAGCATTTTTTAAGCCTGTCGAAAAGGCAAGGGCATCAGGCATTTTTTTTGGAGTTTCAAAAAATTTTCTCGGATTTAGCTCAAAAGTTGTATGTAGGGGTAATCTAGGGTGGTGAACACGAATCTGGAGTCCATTTGTCGAAATTTTGAGGTTTACTGTAGGTTACGGTGGGTAACATGTCATTTAGGGGTCAAAACCCACCTTAGTATTTTGAAAATCGACAAACGGACGTTAAATTCGTATTCTCCACCCCGAATAACCCCCGTATACGAATTTTGAGTAAAATCTGAAATTTTTACCAAACTACCGTATACCCACCGTAATCTACCGTAATTTGCAAAAGATCGATAAACGGACTCCAGATTCGTGTTTAGCACTCCAAATAACCCTCAGAGAATGATTTTGAGATATATCTGTCGTAGAAAACCGGAAATCTCGGAAGTGGCGTTTTTCCCTCGAAATTTTCCCCGGTTGAGAAGCTTCAAACGAAATTAGCTAAAAACATGGGAAAATCGACTAACTAACCACAGATTCGTGATCAGCGCCCCGAAAAACACTCCTGGGAGAATTTTAAGTCAAATCTGGATAATTTTTCTAAAACGCTTCCAGAGCCCTCAATTGGTAGAAATAAACGCCCAACCGAAAATCCGTACAAGTCCAAAACGCTGTTAGTCTGGACAAAGTACGGAAAATGTGCCTTCACCCGAACTTTGCTCAGGGGGGTAGTTTTTGACGCTGAACACATTTATGAGGTCCGTTTCCGGATTTTCCGAAGACTAACGCGCTTTTTGGAAGGTACAAAAAGCACAAAAAATGAGCTTTTTAAGCTTGTAACTTCTTGGAACCTGCGGCTCGGGGCGGGATACTGAGCAGTTTTACTATTGAGCCACAAGAGATACTAACGACACTAGTCGATTTGGCAGACCCGACCTATGCTTTGTATACTTCCCTTGTAAGAGAGATTTAGTTGAGGCTCTACACATCTCATTAGGCAGTGTGAGCCATATTTTGGGTGAAATTTTGGGTTTTAGAAAGCTGTGTGCACAATGGGTACCGCATTCGCTAACAATGGAACATAAACACATTCAAATGCGACTTTCTCAGCAACATTTGGAGCGTTTTAAAAAGGATAAAGTACATTTTGTTTGTTGGTCCATCACTATGGATGAGACTCTATTTTTTTCCGGATTTTTTAAAGTGTATTAATGTCTGGGGAGATTATACCGAATAATAAAGTGTATTTTGAACCATAAATTTGTGTTTTTCTCATCGAACGACAAAACTCTTTGAACAACCTGTTACATAATTTCTGGACTTGTTAACCGATTAGCAGAAATAGTATGCGAATAGCAAATAATCATACTCTCAGCCGCTTGCAGCCGCAGGAAGGTGAAACGCTCGACACGCACGCCGACCGGCGGAGAGATTCTTTCGGGCAGACATTCAGCAGGGAAATCTTGGGTTGGTCCAGGTTTCAGTTCAATTCAATCCGAAAATCAAAAATTTTATTCCGCTAATCCCTCGCATCGCTAGAGCCCGCTGTTCTATAATTTTTGCGATTTTCACTGCACATAACCCGAGCGAAATGGGAATTTCGACCGAACCTCGCCTTTTAAAGGTAAACTCCTTAGATTGATTTCACGGAAAACCCCAGCTTCTCCGTTGAATTCCTGGTAATAGCTTTCAAAATCAGATATCGCTCAAGCGACTTATCCACAGGATAACAGCAGCAGCTGTAAATCAAACGGCTTGGAGGCCACCCACCCAGATAGATCCATGCGTCAAGCGCTGGCTGACTGCCTCCAGATTTATTTCACCCACCATAAATAGTTCTGCCACCCACTGCCATCTACATATATTCCGATCTAGCAGAGCGGCTTCAAAGAACCAAAGATTGTCATAGTCCCATCCCAAAAACTCTAGGAACTTACAGATTTTCTCAAAATTGGCGGCAAAGTCTTTACTAGGCCTGGGGCCAAATCATGTATAGTTGACTTTTCATGTAAGTCGGTTTTCTATTCACTGAAAAGAGAAACAAACCAACAATTTGCTATAGGATTTTGAGGCTCAGACCCTTCCTTAACCGTACAATAGGGTGATAGGCAGCGTTGGGCTTCCTTCGAGATACCCTTAGAACAGATTTCACACAGTCATCAATGAGCGTTTTGATTCCGATGACGAATGAGATCGCCGGAATGCAAATTTATCACGGAAGTCTGTGGGAATCTGCTGCAAACGCTACGCGGCCGGCGGAGGGTCTCCTCCTTGGGCTGCAGATGTTCACCGGCAAACATCTGACCGGGATGATGCTCTTGAGAGAAGCCGTCTTCTCCACAAAATCGAAAATTCTAGTTAATAGCAAATTGCCACCGCAGTAAAAATTCAGGTCTTTTAACTTGTTCATGACAGTTTCCATGTGTTAACACGTTTACACAATCTCTCAAACCTGTCAAAACAACCATGAACATGTTAAAACACCAGAATATTACACTATAGTGGCAATTCGCTAACAACTAGAATACATAATCTTGTCTTTACCCTAGTATTGTCAATGACCCTTCTTGTTCGTCACAGGGCCCCTCTTTGTCCTCCCGGGTTTCCCCAGTCTGTCCATTGCGACATACGAATTTCACCCGCTCCTTTTGTGCTAAGACGCGTGTGAGGGATGGCCGAGCGGTAATAATACGTGGTGTAAAAACATGAATTAATGGATTTCCTGACAGCAGGATAAATCGGCCGACCGCCGCCATGACAAGGAATTAATCGCAGCGCTGCTCTGCACCTGCTATTCCATGTAGCAATGTCGTTTTGGGTCAAATCTGAAAATTTGCCATTTGAAATTTCCCAATTGGCCAGATGGACAGGTGAACGGTGAGATCACTCAGCCCTGTGTTTCTGGCGCATAGCATGTTCAGAACTCTGGAGGTTTGTGGAAAGCAGAGGCCTTCCCGGTTTCTGTGATAGATTCCGCTCAGCGGGGGAGGTGTTTTGGGCACAGGAAGATATTGACGGACAGGAGGAAAACAGCCGGTTTTGTGTCTCCACAATAAGGAAAATGCAGTAAAAGAATCAATTTTTGAGACAATTTTCAGTTTCTGAAGTCACACAATTTATCAGGAGGTTATGAGAAATCCTAAAAGCCGATGAGATTGATTTTTGAATTCTTATATCAAAACTAACAAAAAGAATAGAGTTAAAAACTCCAGAGAAAAACAAACGATATTTAAGCAATATTTAAGCCAGTTTTACACGATATAGAGACCCTAGACTTCCGCCAAACGCTTAACAGGAACTTCCTAAACGGTTTTAAAGGCAGCGTTCACGATCAAAACTTGCCCAATCTCTGGCGGAAACGTAAGCTGTGGGTCCCTCTAAGAAGAATAAGGACAAAAACTTGACGAAAAAAGCCCAAGAAGAGAATGAAACTTTTGTTGACAATCATTCCTATTATACCACCCCACCCACATCATGTAACAGTTGTCCTGCGTTCGTCTCAGCAAAGGAACAGTTCACGATCTCTGAATAACCTCCAGCCCGCAAGATTCTAACATCTAAGCATGTACACTGATACCCTCCTTTTTTGATGAGTTTCCGGTACAAGGAATAGAGAACAAAGTCATTTACTGAGCTTATCTGGCCAAATTCCGGTCCGCAATTGCGTCTCGAAACGCTTTGCGGCCGCACGCGCTTGAGTCAGTCGGGTTTCCAGCGCCAAAGCCGACTCGATGTGGCTTTTTTATTCAATTTTTTTTAATTTTTCTTAGTTTCCAGTTTCCAAAACCCACCTAGAGTCAGCAGATCGGCAGCTGCGGCGGTGGAAGCTCTTCTGACCCGGGAGCGTGCGGCCGCAAAGCTAGACAGACGCAATTGCGGACCGGAATTTGGCCCAGATAAGCACAGCACTTAAAGGCAGTGTTCACGATAATCTTCGATTCTGAGATTAATCGTTCAATCGATTGTTTGGCCCCGAGTAGGACTGAAATGACGGAGAAACCGAGAAAAACGCATGGAAAGGGCACGAAATCGTCTACTCTCACCCCGCTTCATTACTCTCAGTGGAACTGTTTGTTGTGACAATGAAATCGTTTGTGGACCCGTCTTTTGTTATTCTCTATTTCGTGTTGCTCCGTTCTTTCCTTCGGACCCTAACTAATACTGTTTTGCCTAAAATATTCTTTCATTTTTGACTAGCCCCATTTTTCACCGGTGACAACCACCGTGAACATGTTCATCCAATCGGACAACTAGTCCAGGCCGGGAAAGAATGTCACTGAAATAAGACGCTTTAGTGCGTTTTTCGCCGTTTCGTCGTAATTTTGGTAACACTTGGTTCCCAACGCAATGTTTTGAGTGGAAAACTCGAAAACGAAAATCATCGTGAACACAGCCTTTAAGAAGCTTGAGGCACGAAACAAATTCCGACGTTAGGATTGTCGAAAGTCCGTAGCGCGCCAAACACACAAAACAGGCGTATACTGAGTATTTCAGAGATTTACTGAGCATTTTCCACCGGCATTTGAGAGTTTTGTGAGGACGTTTCTCTTTTATCCTCTCTTTCATGGATCTTGTCTACTCAAAAGCGTGGAAAACTAAAATACGGTTTCCATCGTGAATGCTGCTTTCAACGATGTCAAGAAAACCCCAAGAATTTGACAAATCTGAGCTGAATGTGATCGCTAAGCATCATCGATGTGTGCGCTATTTTTCCTCTATGATTCCCAGAAGGTCTATCCAGAAATTTTTTTTAGTTCAGAGATCCTAGTGGGACTACTCCGAAATCACTGAAGCTCCCTGTTCGTACTCTGTTTCGGGTATGAAGATGTTCCCCAAAGTTTTTTTGTATTTAAGGGTCCTCACCAAGATTGCACACAGGTCTATAGAAGCCTTTCTGAAATTTTCATGATATTTTAGTAGCAGTTATTTGGGGATCATGAATTTTTGCCACGACCCCTTACCTATGGCTGGAAGGTTAAGTTTGCTAGGAGTCCTCTCTGAATAAGGACTTCCTAAAGCTGCTTAACAAATTTGCCGAGATTTTTAGCAAAATTTTCGTCCTCCCAAAATTCCAAGAGGTTTCCAGCGGATTTCTAGGGGGTTGCCTGCTCTGTTTTGTATCCATGGTTTCGTGACTGATGAGTACGGGCTCAGTTTGCCTCCAATACGTTTTTCTCCATGGATTCTGAGATTTCTAGAGGATCCAGAAAAAGGTTAAAGGCACAGGACACCTAGGAAAGCAATTTTCAGATTTTACGTTTATCTTGTAGAGAATCAAACGCTGATCACAATGGTATCTCTGAAATCGTCCAAGACCCCCTAAAAACGGAGTGAGTGATGGCTTCTCGGAAATGCCTCTATTTTTAGTGCAAACATTTAGTGGACGAGTTGTCTCGGATCTGTATTTCTCTTCTTTCGCAGTCGCGGCACGAGAGTAAAACAGGATGAGGAGATTGATCGCAAAGGGAGTGGAGAATGACGACGCGGTCGTAATTCATCCATCCAGCCAACATTGAGTTCGAAAATCAGGAAGGGGGTGTGGCCCGTGGTGGTGAATGAAGGAGGTCGGGCCCGTGGTGGTCGCTCATATCTCGCTTATTTGAACAATTCATGATCTCACCTTTGGCACCTGTTATACAGGAGGGGTCTGCTACACAATGAAATGAAAGTCACAATATTCATGTCTGAGGGTGTACGGTGCCTTTAAAGGCACAGTTCATCCTCAGAATTATTTTTCTGTTTTTCTGCCTATTTTGAAATCGGTCTCACGCTGATTCCACTGATTTCTCTGGAATCGCACAAGACCCCCTAGGAACGAAGTTATGGCCCCTCAAAAATTGTGCTACGGAAGCATGGTGGACGAGTTGTCCGAGGCTCGTAACTTTCGTCATTTGCAACCGATGTTTGCGAACCGACTTGAGTACATAGAGAGGCTGAGATTGAAGGAAAGAACGGGGCTACTGGTTGGAAGCCATCACTCATTTCGCCGCTGTTGAGCTCGAAAAACCGTAAAAGGGGTGTGCCAAAGTGGCTTCCTGGTATGGGCTCCTCAGGATGGATTCCCCCCTATATCTCGCTTATTCGAAGGAATTGAGAGCTCGCATTTGGCAAAGGCTATATAGGATGGGTCTACCTCACAATTATGTGGAAATCTCAGATTTCGTCCCTGAGCTTGGACTGCGCCTTTAAGTCTCTTTCGGTGCATCTACGAGGATGTTCTGAAAATTACTTTCTGTTCCAGTAAGAGTCCTACCGTAGTTTATCTCTCAGATCCGTCCATGAACTTTTTTGTACAGCCAAATGGCCACCAAAACTTCTTCCAGGTTTTTCTAGGCGTATCTGACTAAGAAATGTCGCTTGGGGAAAGTGGCTCTCCGGAACGAAATGCAACTGCTTAGGATCAATTTTCGAGAAAAAAAAGCGAATTTAACGTTTTTAGCTGCGCTATGTTTCTCTGAACGGAGTTTTAAGTGATTTGTTGCGATGGGTTAATGTCATTACCGTACCCTAACCTAGCGAAGGAGCCTGAAAACGGGAAAAATGACCTTATATTCGTGTTCAGCACATCAAATAACCCCTCAGTACGATATCTAAGTGGGATTTCATTTTTCGCAACGTCTAAAGTCCCATTGAAAGACTTTTCGACTTTGTGAACTTCTGAAGCGCTGGAAATTGAAAGAAATCAAAAAGTCTCCCAATGTTTGCCCCGAGGGTTATTCCGCGCATTGAACACGATTACAGGGCCCATTGACACTTTTAAGAAAGATTGACGCGGGTTTCGGTAAGCATAATGGCAATTAACTATGGTAACCCATGAGTGGGGGTGTGTATACAAGTCTGTTGGTACCTGCTCGTTGGTGCCCCTGCTTCTACTGAACCCAGCAGACGTTTGAGTGTACACAGGGAACGTTCGAGCGATATAGCGTGCACAACTATATCGCGAAAGTATCCCGCACATTGCATAAAGGTGTCGCCGGCCGGCACACTAAGGCCTCTGGTCCATAACACCTTAGGATCCGTACCTAGGAGTCATGGAGTCTTTGGCCACAAGCCACAATTTCGCCACCCTGAACTGTCGATCGCTGTCGAGTGATATCCAAAAACTGCGCTATCCAGACTTCTGAGCTATTTCCATGCACCGTTTGCTGCTTTGCAGTGAAACCCGCCTCAGAGATAGACCCCGTCATCAGCGTGGGAGAGTACACCATCTACTGCGGCAACGCTGACGATAGGAGAGTGGGAGGCTGTGCAATAGCTGTAAGGAAGGATTTCAATGGTATGGTCAAGGAGTTCGGCTCAACGTCGTGTCGGAATGCATTCGTACGACTGCGGGATCACAGAGGATTCAATCTGTGGATAGTGAGTGCTCATGCGCCCACCGAAACCGCCGAAGACAATTCGAAGGATGCGTTTTATGAGGAACTCAATACGTTGCTGGCCAGGATACCTTGTCAACATGCTGTTGTCGTGGGGATTGACGCAAATGCGAAGATGGGACTTGATCAGGAATCCGAAGTACTCGGTAAATGGTTCTACCCAGTGGAGCAAACATCGGACAATGGCTACCGCCTTGTCGACTTTTTGTGAACGCAGTGGTCTGATTATTGCATCGACATTCAAGAGGAATCATCGCCGCCATCAGCTTACGTGGCAGGGACCAACCCGGCTATCTCCAGAAGAGCAGCGGAAGCGGAAGATGACAACTTTGAAACTACAGCTTGACTATGTCCTGACGAGGAATATTCCAGTATCGGACATTCGAAGATCTAGAGCTGTGTGGGATGTCGCATTCGATTCGGATCACCGTCCTGTTCTGTTGAACTTCACTGCGAGGATTCATAAGAGGAAGCGAGGGGCTCAGCCTCTCCAGAGGATTGACATGACAAGTCTCAGAGATGAAGAGTGCAGAAGGAATTTCCGACAACGCGTTTCTTTTCACATCGGAGTACGGACTAAGAAAAAGGTTTGCGACGCGGATTCTTTTGTTAAATGCATCTAGGACGCTTCGAAAGAAGCACTCCCGGTTGTACAGCCTAAGAAGAAGTTCGCCCACGTCTCAGAAAAAAACAACATTTACCTACAACAGAGTGTTTGCTCTCCGAACTGCAGGAAACTTCGCGGAGGAGAAGGAGGAGAAGCGTCTGAAGGAGGAAGTTGCGTCGGCAGCTTCAAAGTGACCGCGAACGAGAGTGGACGTGTAGAGCTAAGGAGTTCGAGAACGCTTGGGAGGAGAAGAATCCGAGGAAAGCCTACACGTTGCTGCGACAGTATGGCGGGAAGATGAAGAGATGTTCTCCTGTCTTGAACACTACCAATGGAGTTGCAGTTGGTGATGCGACGCTGCCAATATGGAAGGATTACTTCCAGTTCACTACTGAATCGTCCAGCGCCATCAGTACCTGAGCTCCCGCATGTTCAGAGAGCACATTACGATGTCAGTGAGGAACCGCCGACTGAGTCTGAAGTTTTGGATTGTGTCCGGAAAATGAAGAATGGAAGGCAGGTGGAGATGACAACATCACTGCTGAAATGCTGAAAGCTCTTCCTCCGTCTGGGATTCGTGAAATGACCAACACCATCCGTGCCATATGGATGAGCGAAAGGATACCCGATTCGTGGAGACATGCGATCATCATGCCTCTTCACACAGAAGCTATCCGTCACGGATCCTAAGAACTACAGAGGAATCTCTACTTCGTGTCATGTACAAGGTTTTAGAACGTATCATTCTCGAGCGACTTATCAAACATCGTGAAGGAACGACCAGAGATGAGCAAGCCGGTTTTCGACCTGGAAGATCGACCATCGACCAAGTGTTCGTCGTGAGAAGAAGTAATTGAATCGTGGCAGCGGTTTTCGAAGCCATTACAGCTTGCTTGGACTTTGAAGCCGCGTTCGACTCTCATCATCGTGATCGATTGCTCAATGCTCTGCGAGCAGATGGAGTCCCGGAAAAGTATGTTCGGTTAATCGGAGGACATGAACAAAGGAACAACAGCAGCAGTTCGTACACCTGTCGGATTTACGTCAGCTTTCGAGGTGAAAACAGAGTAAGGCAGGGAGCCGTTGCAGGACCTTTTCTTTTCAACTTCGCCGTTGATGACATCATGCGTAGAGTTGCAGAACAGTTTCCTGCGGATGTGATCCTAACACCATCAGGACGCTCCTTGTCGACCTGGAGTACGCCGACGACATTGTGTTATTCGCTGAAAACAACGCAAACTGCAAAGGATTGTGAACCTCGTTTCGAAGTATGCCGCAGCCTATGGACTTCGTCTTCGTCCCGACAAATGCAAGCAGATGTGGGTCTCTCAGAGGCCTTCAACTGGAGTTTGTGTGGACGGACAACGTATCGAACTGGTGGACGATTTCTGTTATTTGGGCTGTTTGCTGAAGAACGATGGTAGTTATGCAGCGGATATTCGACAACGATGTGCGAAAGCTACGTCTGCATTCAATTCTCTAACCAAGTGTTTGTGGTCTACCACCATCGCGAAGGAAGTCAAGTTGCGCGTCTACCTATCCGCTATTCGCCCTATCATGATGTACGGATCGGAGACGTGGGCAGCACCGAAAACGCAGATGGAAAGGTTGGATTGCACGGAGAGGAAGCTTTTTAGGCGTTTGCTTGGATATTTCTGGCCGCGTGTATGCCATAACGAAGACCTTTACAAGGAAATCGACGCAGTACATCAACGCTTGACACTAGGGAGGTGCCAGCATCTCCTTACGCCATCTCAAGCAGCAATGGAAAGTCGACTTCGACTGCTCGGGCATATGCTAAGAAGAACGCCGGATCGTCTCGTACAACACGCTTTAAAAATGCTTCCAAATCCTGTCTGGAAACGGCCACCTGGGCGTAGGCGAAAGTTCTGGACGGATGTGGTTAAAGAGGATTTAAAGTCACTCGGCATCGAAAGACAGTTCAGGCGCGATGTTTCGTTTCGCAGGAAATGGAATAGTGACAGCTGGATGGAATGTGTTCAAATTGTGGCTGAAGACCGTGAAAAATGGACACGGCTGACTACTAGGACGGCACACCTCGGTGAAGATGCGGAATGACCGCGTCAGGCGAAAGCCAACCGATTAAGTCAAGTAAGTCAACCCATGAGTAAAACTCTATATCTCTGTTCAGAGAAACAGAGCGCAGCTATAAAGGTCAAATTCGGATTTCGCGTCAAAAATCCATCTTGAAAAGTTGCATTTTGTTCCAACGACTGATCTTCCCAGTCGATTTTAAGTTCAAAAGGTTAATGTTTTGCCACTGCGGTGAATTCCTCGACTTCAAACAGATTCACTGTTTCTCACATGTTTTTGACACGTTCCGCCCGCAGATAACTCCTGTAAAATGTTGTGCCAACGTGTCAGAATAGAAAATTTTGTGCGAACGTGTTCAAACACCAGTGTTCCTCGGCGGTGGAAAAGAACTAACCTCTTGAATTTATAATCGAGTGGCCTACCCTTGTGAGTCACGCATAGGGTTTTTCTTCAACACTGCCGATATTTCTTAGGGTTTACACACATTTCAGGCCCTGCCGTAAGCTTTGGCAACAACTCAAAAAAGATATCTGTTAGGATTTTCCAAGCTTAAATTCGTTTTCTAAACAGTCCTAGGCCTATTTAAGACCTGAACAGCAAACAGACTTTTCTCTTAGGCGGTGCCCATGACCCTACTCTAGGCCAATTAGAAAAGCGCTAAATCTTGTCGGCAGTCATTTAACTCACACCCACCCGCATGTGTGAGATGTTTGTCAATATCTCTCGTGGGTAATTTGCCGGGTTACGCGCGCACGCGGCTCATCGCATTGCGCTACACAACGCCGCGGCGTTCTCATCGATCATTCGTTTACAACCAACCGTACACGATCGAGGTCGGGACCTTTGCCGCAAAGGTCCCGCCGCCGACTGACAGTTCACAGACTGATCGACCTGCGCTCAATGTTGTGACACTTCGACATACACCTCACCTCACCTCAGCCACCCACCTACCGTAAACCTATTAACGAGACAGTTGACCGGCTAACTGCCCTGGTTGGTGCGGAAAAGCTAATTTTTATTGGTTTAGGGGTGGAGAAAAGCCCGTATGGGTCGTTTTACGCAACGTCGGTCATATATTGGTCCAATTCTGAAATTCTCTGAATGCATTTTTCTGCATAGAGTCAGTTTTATCTAGGAGTCTACCAGCTGACAAACTTACTAGGGACTGATCCCAGTACAACCTGGAATTTTGTAAAATGGTCTGTTGAGAGTTGTAGGGAAGGTGAAAAGAAACAATCTAAAGTTAAGTAAATTTCCTTCACGATAAAAAATGTATTCTAGTTTTCGATGTTTTTAGGCAGGTAAGTCCATGAGGTAGAGAATAGTAGGAAAAGGTCCACACACAACACTCAAACACTGAAGAAAACGGCTCAAAGAAATTTCAGAAATAGTCAATTATGCCTGTTTTGTGCGTTTTAGGAGACTGCAAACAGAGCGTCAAACCCAACGTTGGAAATTGTTTTGCGCTTCAAAACTCTTACAAGGGAACCACAATTAGTCATAGTGACCATTCCAAATGAAATGTACTTTTCTAGAGCCATTTTCGGACGAGAAGTCCGAAAATGCCCATCGCAGCTGCCTAGACCCACTCTGAAAAAAGTTATAGGCATTTTTTCTTCGATTCTCGTACTTATTGTACCCTCCGAAAAGCGCATTATTTTTACGAAAATCCGGAAACTGACCTCATAATCGTGTTCAGCGCCCAAAACTACCCCGCTAAGCAAAGCTAGGTTGAAGGAACATTTTCCAAACTTTGCGCAGACTAACATCGGGGACTTGTACGGATTTTCGGTTGGGCGTTTATTTATACCAATTAGAGACATAAAATTCGCTCTGGGGGGTTATTTGGCGTGCTGATCACGAATCTAAGGTTCGTTTATCGATTTTCCAAAGTTTTCAACTATATTCGTTCACAGATTCCCATCGAGGGAGAATTTGATGACAAATCGCGACGATTTCCGGAATGTGACGACAGCTGTGGCTCAAATCGTTCTGCTGGGGGTTATTTGGAGTGCTGAAGACGAATCTGATGTCGGTTTATCGATTTTTGGCAGCTTACGGTAGATTACGGTGGGGATACGGTAGTTTGGTCAAAGTCACAGATTTGTCTCAAAGTTTCTATGTGGGGGTTATTTGGGGCGCTGAATACGAATTTGATGTCCATTTGTCGACTATCGGAATATTGAGGTAGGTTTTGTCTCCTAAATGGCATGATACCTGCCGTAACCTACAGTAAACCTTAAAATTTGGGCAAGCATACCCCAGATTCGTGTTCAGCATCCCAGATTACCCCTACATACATGTTTATAGCGAAATCAGGAGAAAAATTTAAAAACACCCTAAAAATTCCATGGGGTACCCTTACCTTGCCGCGAAGCTTTAAAAAACGCTCATAACTTTTTTCAGAGTGGGTCTAGGCAGCTGCGATGGGCATATTCGGACTTTTCGTCCAAAATGGTTCAAGAAAAATACATTTAATTTGGAATGGTCACTATGACTTATTGTGGTTCCCTTGTTAGATACAGTTCATCTCCGCAATCGCGTTCAGTCCGCAAAGCGCACGCTGATGGCGACAGCGTGTTGCGGCGCGGTCTCGTTGCCCCTCAGACAGAAATGTCGGATCACCCGGGCGGTTCCCGCCTTTTCAAAGCGGCAAAAAACTCCCGGTTGTTCCGACATCCCTGTCTGAAGATCCTCGAAACCGCGCCGCAACACGCTCTCGCCATCAGCGTGCACTTTCCGGACTGAATGCGATTGCGTAGATGATTTTTGAGTGACTTTTTGAATAATGGGCCAATGCACATTAAAAATATCCGGAAAGTAGGCAACTGTCCCTTCAGTAAAACGAACGCAGGACAAATGTTATATGAAGCGGGCGGGGTGATCCAATGGGTCGGCTGGTCCACGAAATTTTCACCCACTTTCTTGCCGTTTTCCGTCGCTCTTTCGGTATCACTCTTTTTCAGAAGGATTCAAAGCCTACGTTTCTGCCAAAAACTGGCAACATTTTCATCGTGAACACTGCCTTGTGTGTAGATCAATTTCTACGAAAAATGCAACTTTTGGATTCCGAAAATTTGAACAATTTCAGCCCAAACTTTGTCCAGGAGAGTTATTCGGGGCGCTGAACACGAATATAAGGTCGATTTTCAGTTTCTTGGAAGATTGCTGCAAGTTACAAAAGGAGAAGTATACATCATTTGTCTCCACGGACTTACCGCAATATTTCGAAAAACTGAAAACGAACCTCACATACCGTATTTACTCTAATAGAAGTACACCTCTATTTGAAGTACACCTCTAATAGGAATACACCTAAAAGGGAAGGCTTAGTATTAGAAGAACACCCTCTATTTGAAGTACACCTCTTTTAGAAGTACACCTCTATTTGAAGTACACCTCTAATAGGAATACACCTAAAAGGGAAGGCTTAGTATTAGAAGAACACCCTCTATTTGAAGTACACCTCTTTTAGAAGTACACCTCTTTTCGGAGTGAAGCCCCGGTACTTGGGTAAAAGATTGGCAACACGAATGTGGCATTTGAGAGAAACCAGTTTGCCCGAGATTTTTTTCAATAATGTGAGGTTTGAATATTCACAAAGAAAACTGTCGGCCATCCCTTTCTTGGTCAAAGATTGCTTGTATGGGACAACTTACGATCAAACCTCGGCGAACTTTAAATGACCAGGAAAGAACGCAGAGCTAAAGTTCGACATTGGTGTTATCCGCGGCGAAAGCACGGAATTTGTTTGGGTTCCTTACAAATATTTTTGTTTGATTGGGTTTTAGTCGATCAAAGTCGACTTGTTTTGGCCCTAGACGTTGACTTTAGCGGTGCTTGAAAAACCAAGATTCCCCAGCGTTACGAAGATTGGATCATTTACGTATAGAAACCGCTTATCAGAAACCACCAATTGTAGACTTTCCCTATAGTGGATTGTGGACGCAAAGAACTCGCTTCTGGAAAAGCTGTTGTCAGGTCGTTCAAGAACCGCACTTTTCAATCGCTCTGGACGGCTCGAAAGGCGATCAGTTAAAGGCAGTGTTCACAATAAATACCACTTCCGATATCACCCCGGTGTGCGGAAGGTTTGGTGCCCTGTATAGCAAGGCATGCTTAAAAACCACGCGAAAGACGCGTTTTTGAGCCAAATTAGGCCCTCCCTTTTTTACGCTGATTTTTGAGCGTGGAGGAATTGACCGCTATGAAGGATGATGCTTATCAGTGCAATGAAGCAAGCAGCTCATCTATCAGTACTTCCTTGACTTGATTATCGCTGTAATCTGAGTGTTCATTTGTTCACCTCGATGGGGCGGAAGTGGAGCACCGGGCAGTTATAAGACACCAAAACGCTTGTTTGCAGCTGTTATTTTGCTACTCCTGGCTCGTTTTTTACCGTTTTTCGACACTGGGAGCCTAGAACCCTCCTCGACTATCATTTCACTGTGGAAAGTCACCGATGATGTTCATCGTGAACGCTGCCTTCAAATTGTATTTAAGCATAACAAGTTGAAGAAGCACGTGTCAACACAATCGAAACCGAACTTATACATTTTTTGGAAGAGATTAACTTTGGAAAGGTGTGAATGTATGATATCAGAGATAGTGTAAGCATCAATTCAATTGAGCCTAGTCTGAAATTTTATTAAATACAAGTTTTTGGTGTTATACAGGAAATCAAGAAATGTGAAGAGTCTTCCACTGGAAATTCAAAAAATTGTGCCGAATAATAGAAGTACACCCTCTGTTAGAAGTACACCTCTAATAGAAGTACATCAAAAAGAGAGGGCTGAGAATTAGAAGTACAGCCTCTATTTAAAATACACCTCTAATAAAGGTACATATAAAATAGGGGTCTGAGTATTAGAAGTACATGTACTTCTAAAAGAGAAAATTTTGTATTTGTGTTTAGCGCCCCAAAGTACCCCTTGAACAGAGTTTGGACTGGAAGTGTTCGAATTTTTTCAATACATCAAAAAATCATGTTTTTTGTCGTTTTTGATCTACCCGGGTGTATGAGGACATTTGACGAACTTCAAGTTGTTTTTTTCAACTCCCCACACCACTCAACAGATCATTTTTCGAAACTCCAGTTCGCGCTGGAATCTCTTCCCAGTAGGTTTTGTTGAAAGAGCGAAGAAAAAACGCGTAAAATCGCTTTTTCCGTCTTCTGATTATGTATACTGTGCTTATCTGGGCCAAATTCCGGTCCGAAATTGCGTCTCGACACGCTTTGCGGCCGCACGCGCTCGAGTCAGTCGGGTTTCCAGCGCCAAAGCCGACTCGATGTGGCTTTTTTATACAATTTTCTTCAATTTGTCTTAGTTTCCAGTTTCCAAAACCCACCTACAGTCAGCAGATCTGCGGCTGCGGCGCTGGAAGCTCTTCTGACTCGGGAGCGTGTGGCCGCAAAGCGTGTCGAGACGCATATGCGGACCGGAATTTGGCCCAGATAAGCACATTAACTCGCTTCGAAGTGGATGTTTTCCAAGTTTGAAGATGTCTAGGGAAACAGCATTGCGTACCCTTTCTTTCTGATCTTCACATGGCTTATTCTCAAACGAGGCAAATAGGGTACCACAATCAATCGAGTGGGTGTGAAATGGGACAATATCAGATGCTTGCCTTTGCTTCTTCTGTGATTCACTTTTCAAATAAGCACTGCAGCAGCCCAAGCCGGAAAACTCAATTTAACCACCTTCAGATGTGAGAACGGACCTAGAGCATCTGAAGCAGGAGTGAGCGAAAAATTTTCTAAACCGAAAAACGAAAATTCTCTGGTCAAAAATCCGTAGAAGACTTCGCTACACTATGCTACGCTGCAAAACTACCTTCCTTTCAATTTTTTGTTTTTTTCTTTGAAAATCAATACCGAAAAAAAACGAAAATTTGCAGAAAATTGATCCAAATGGTCAACCTGCGCTAGAAAATTAGGTCTCGGCACGAGAACCTTCATTTTTCGATTACGAGCTTTCGAAAAAAAAATCGCATATCCCTGATCTGCAGGTAGTCATAATATAGTTCTCCGGTCTGCGCTTCAACAGTTCTTATTTGCAAGAGGATCTTAAAAAAAAGGTATTGGCCGTGTCCCAGATCAATCGGTCCCGTCTTAGGCATCTTTCATAGTCCTCACCGCAAGCGCGGCACGCGCGTGACGCGCGGGACGAGCGATGGACTATGAAACTTTTCACCGCGCGGCACGCGCGGGACGAGCGGAAAGCTACTATGGAATCTCCAGCGGTACCGCTCTGGCGGCGCGGGTAAAAGTCGGGACTCAACTGGGACTTGTACAGAAATTCCTGGCTTGCATTTGCGTATGCGGTGGCGCAGGATAGTCCCAGAATTATTTATGTCGGAGTGGACTCAAATCGAAAAGCAATGATTGATTGAAACGGTAAAACCGCCACGGCGGTTCGGGAGGCGCCGCTATGGCGGTGCTGATGGACTATGAAAGTTCTTACCGCGCGTCCCGCGCGTGCCGCGCGGTAAGAACTTTCATAGTTCACCGCCCCTTCCGCGCGTCACGCGCGTGCCGCGCTTGCGGTGAGGACTATGAAAGATGCCTTAGCCGAAAACGGGACGTCGGCAACTTGGGGTCGTATTTCAGCCTAAACCACCGAGTCGCTGCTCGGCGGTGAATGCTTCCAGACCGGTTGTTCATGCTCTAAATCAGTCCACACTAAGCGTAGTTTTGATCGCGTGCCCTTTGGGAAAGCAGCGCTTGAGGACCACACAAAAAGCGAAAGAAAGCAAGCATCTCATATTGTCCCACTTCACACCCACTCTATTGATTGTGTTAACCCTATATGCCTTATTTGACAATAAACCACGTATGAATCTAGAGGAAAGATTTCTCGAAGCTGATTCCATAAATGTCTTCAAATTTGAAAAACCTGCATTTTGAAGCGAGTTATGATCAAAAGACGAAAAAAAGCGGCTTTCGACGAAAAATTTTTAGCCTTTTTGACAAAACCTAGGATGGGTAGTTTAAGACCTCCATGGGCGCACCCATGGGAATATTTACGACCTGAAGTGACATATGGGTAAAGTTCATTCCTCGTGGAAGGCTAGCTATCAACTCAAAACCCCCATAGCTAATCATTCTGAGAGAGGTGCTGAGTTTTCTAACCAAATCTGCCACCTATCCTAATCACCATTGCACTCTCTAAGGCTGTCAGCAGAGATGCTGTCAACGTGTTCCATCCACAGCCAGAAGATTGCAGCGTGCTGTCCTTCTCCCCAACTCTCTCTCTCCCAACGGCTTGACACTGGTAATCCATCAGAAAAGTGAGGAGGAGAAGGAGAAAAGCGGCAGGCAGCTTTTACCTCAAAGAGGCCGAGATTGATCACATTGTTCTCTGTTGTGACAGCTCTACACCGATGCAGACTCTTCAGCCTATTACACTGTCAAAACTCTGGGACACAGACACGGCTTGTACACCCAACCCAACGTTGTCGCGTGGGACAGTGACCCGCTCACCCTTGCAGAGACTCTGCAAGTTTTTCAACCGCAGTTCGACCAATCATGGAGTTTGTGAGCGCGGTCAAAACGCGGATGATCCCCTAAAATGCCGCTTGGGATGTTGAACGCGGGTAAGTTTCCAATTTTTTGAAGGCAGGGATCGCGATAAAAATGTTTGCCATGACATCCTCATGAGAAGGCAGATCTGACCATCAGAAAAGAGAAAATGATTGAAAAATTGGAGAAAAAACGCTAAAGAACAAGGTATTGTTTGGTGTCCGCCCGCCCACAATTATCGAGATTTCTGTGAATGCCTAAATTGCCATCTTTTATTCTTGCTTCTGAAGTGATTTTTGAGCACTTCTCAAGACCACTGACTAGTGTAAACGCAAAATAAAAGACAAATAAACAAATATTCATGAAAATCCCGTTAATTGAGGGGCGTGCAGACACCTATAATGAGCCGTTTTTTCTTGTTTTTGTGCGTTTTTCACACAAATTTTCTTTTTTTTTCAATTTTTTATTTTTTGTGATGACCAAATCTACATCATTCCCATAAAGAAAGCTCAAAAATCGTTGTTATCGCAAATCCTACCCTTGAGGCCGGGATCATACTTCCAGCGACCAGCGACAGCGACAGTGCATATCAGGCATACATATTGATTTTCGGTTAACATGGATAGTGAATATTGCGTCGCGTCGCCCGTCGCCGGAGGTATGATCCCGGGCTAAGATGCCGTCCCATAACACTCTGAGGACGTTCCCGTAAGAGGTGTGCGTCATCGGAAAATATTTTTTCCCTTAAATTTTAGTTTAGTTGACACTTTCCAAAAAAAAACGCGTTAACCCGTTAGTGCGTCAACGCGTTAATTTTGCATTTCGTTAAAAAATGTTGAAACGTTACCTGACATCAGCAAAAATTAATAAATTATCAGAGGCCCCTTATCAATCAGTGCCATAATTTGAGCACAATCAAAGAAATAATTTAAGGTGATTCCAGCACTTTTTAGTTGAGCGTTGATCGTCTATTCTCGAAAAAAAATCACATATCGTCTATTTTCGAAAAAAAAACCCACATAACCAGTTGATGGGTAAATACGTTAGCCTTACATTTCGTTAATCGTTAAAAATTCAAAAAAAACATAACCTGACCACGGCAGCAATCAATTAATCACCACAGGTTCCATATAAATTGGTGCTATGATTCCACCACAATAAACGAACCTAATTAACGTGATTTGAAGACTTTTTCACTAAGCGTTTGTCGTAAATTTTCAAAAAAACCGCGTTAACTAATTAATTCGTTAACACGTTAACGATATAACGCACAGCCCTGCTCCCCACCACAAAATTAGGTTATTTTTATGTTCCTAATGGCTTCTAGGTACTCAGATTTTTTCGTGACAGTGACCAGTGGTCTTGGTAGTATTATCGGGGAAACTTTTCTGAAATTCGAAGCTCTTTCAAGATTTCGAGGCCGTCTTAAATATCATCTGAAGAAATTATTCTTAAACCAGATCAATTGTTTCCTAAGTTGCCTTTAGACTTTGAACTGTCCTGGAGCCTAACTAAAGACTGATTCTCAGCAAAAATTGGAGTTTTGAAGAATGGTCTATTGGTTGTCGTGGGGAAGGTTAAAAGAAACAGTTTAAAGTTTGTAACTTTGCCGCAATTCTAATGGGTAGATCAAAAACCGCAAAAAATTACGCAATTTTAGGATTTTAGAAATTTGAACATTATCAGTTCAAACTTTGTCCAAGGCGGTTATTCGGGGCGCTGAGGACGAATATAAGATCCAATTTTGGTTTCTCAGAAGGTTATCGTAAGGCATAGTAGGAAAAGTATCATTTGTCCACAGTAACCTACAGTAATCTCACAAAAATCAGAAGATGGGTCTTATACTGTGCTTTGTTGGGCCGAATTCCGGTCCGCCATTGCGTCTCGACACGCTTTGCGGCCGCGCGCTTCCAAGTCGAAAGAGTTTCCAGCGCCGCAGCCGCCGATCTGTTGACTCCAGGTGGGTTTTGTGAACTGGAAACTTTGAAAAATCGGAGAAAACTGTATAAAAAAGCCACATCGAGTCGGCCGCTGGAAATTCAACTGACTCGGGCGCGTGCGGCCGCAAAGCGTGTCCGGAATCGCGGACCGGAATTTGGTCCTACGAAGCACAGTATTTGCGCTCAACGCCCCTAAAAAGCCCCTGAACAAAGTTTAGGCTAAAAGTGTTCAACCGTCTAGGATTCAGATTTTTGCCGTTTTTGATCTACCCAGAAGCATTAAGAGAATTTTGCGAACTTCAAATTATTTTTGTTGATCTCCCCCCCCCGCAACATTGACCAGATAATTTTTGAAAATCCAGTTTGGGCTGAGATCGGCCTCAGAGTTTTGGGACAGCATTCGGAGCAAGATGGGACTTCACACGAGATCTGGGTCCGTATGCATGAACGACTTACCCGCGAGGTAAGGGCAAATGTTACTCGGGATCTCTGCATTTCCTGTGCTCTATGCGTCTGTCTCGCTTCTCCGCAGAAAAGCGAGACAGACGCATAGAGCACAGGGAATGCAGAGATTCCGAGTAACATTTACCATTACCTCACGGGTAAGTCGTTCATGCATACGGGCCCTGAACGGCTCCATGGAATCCCTGAACAAGTACAATTCCTTTAGCTGGGTACAGTATTTCTCCGTCCTTCTGACCCATTTCTGCACTCTTTAGGCCGAAGAAAGCACAGACAGAAACCCATAAATAACCCCGTATTGGGAAAAAACACGGTTGCGCTCCGCAGTCACGGCCCGCTGGAAGGTAATTGCCGAAAATCGCAACATTCCGACCGCAAAAACCTCAGCGCGGTGCGTAGCAGATTTATTGCGACTCTTCGCCGCCATAAATATGGGGGGAAGAATTCAAAGGGCAATTTAAACATCCTATCGGGAGCTGGGCGCAGTCGCGTCAACACATAAATCGACGATTAGCTGTGAAGCCGACCGGGATTGCCATTTGGCACGCGACGCGGATTACGGTTGGTGGTTGGGCTCAGCCGGAACTCGCACTCGCCACAGTGGTGTTTGTGCATAATTAGAGTATAATATAATCGTAAGCCTAAGCCTAAGCCTCTTCCTGGACAGAATCGATGTGTGTATCCCTTGAAGATAAGATCGATGGCGAGCGCGCGGCGCGACCGGTTGTGCGGCGTCGCGCGCGGCGACTCGTCCTTGGTGGATTACGGTAGGCGGACGAGAGCAGCGGAGGGCGCAGAGTGCTAGAGCGATACCCGATCCGTGATTGCAGCCGTGTGCACGCCTTGAGACGAACCAAAAAGCCATGATTACGTGATAATTGTTAAGTCGCAACTTCCGGGTTCACCATTCGGCGGCGAACGGCAACGGCAGTGGAACAGTTGGAATTAATCTATAAAAAGCGCGCATGGTTGCAGCCTGCAAATTCTCTTGAAAAACCACATCAGAATAGCTCTGTAGAATTTGAAAGCTTTTTACTGTGCTTATCTGGGCCAAATTTCGGTCCGCAATTGCGTCTCGACACGCTTTGCGGCCGCACGCTCCCGAGTCAGAAGAGCTTCCAGCGCCGCAGCCACCGATGTGCTGACTCTAGGTGGGTTTTGGAAACTGGAAACTAAGAAAAATTGGAGAACATTGTATGAAAAAGCCACATCGAGTCGGCTTTGACCCTGGAAACCCGACTGGCTCGAACACGTGCGGCCGCAAAGCGTGTCGAGACGCAATTGGGGACCGGAATTTGGCCCAGAGAAGCACAGTACTCCTCAGAAGCGATGATGAAAATTCAAAAATTGATATCAAGTACGGCAACAAGAAAAAAAAACAGAAAATGTTTCTTAAGAAAGTATTGCAGAAATTGAGCCAAAAATCAATAAAATGACCCTAAATTGGGTGCAGTATATGAAAAAAAAGAAAAACCCTGGTAATCGTGAGTTTCCTCTGAAGACTGGAGCATTTAACAAGGGGAAACGTTGGAGTTTACTGATATCTTAAGGCGATTATCAACCCCGATCCTCTTGACGGTTCGGCTCGTTGTCCCAATCTGCGGGTCCGCTTCTGTTGCTGTCCGGGCCACTGCTGCAGGTGTCCGGACTCCTCCAGCCCGCCCGTAGACAACAACAGGGGCCGGGAGATTTGGAGAACGGGCCGAACTGTCAAACGGCTCCGATTCCTGTTCGGTGCCGCTCGGGGCCGACAAAGGCTTGAGATGGACAGATGGTGGGCGTCGCTAACATTGAGTCTTGCTAGAGCAAATCAATTTTTTTCAAATGATCCAGGTTCGGATTATCCTAGAATCGCTATTTTTTGAGTGATCGATATTCGAAACAGTTCAAAAATTACGCTTTCTCATAAGGGGAAGTTTTTGAATTTTTCGAATATCGAGTTTTTTCGAATAATCAAGGTTTCGAATTTTCCAAATACCATGCTCTATCGAATTACCGAAATCCCGATTTCCGGCGGAAGTAATTCTTTGTCGAATGACCGACTCTTCGATTTATTCGAAAACAGAGAAGCTATTTATTGAATATTAAAAAAATCCTTAATCGAAATTTGAACTATTATATCTGACTTCTCCAATCGACTTCGAAAGCCGTCGATCGAAGTCGAAGTAGTTAGCGATTTGAGCGGTATTCGAAGACGTAAGACAGGCTAACGAAGTTTTTCGCTACCACAACAGCTCCCTAGCAAGGAAGATCTACCTTAGCCCGGAGTTAGCCAAAAACCAAAAGAAATGAACCAACGCGAAAATGGGGTGCCTTGCAAGGATGCCTATGCCACCAGTAGTAAAAATTGTGAGTAAACTCGAATCTAAACCGATATCTCAGAAGTGCAACTTCAAAACTGTACATACGTGGATTCTAAAGATTAAAACTTTTCTCTTATGACACCGAACTTGGCCTAACCTAAAGTTGGGAACGAGAAGTATCACTAGGATCCATGCCGACTGTACGTGATAATTATTTGCGGTCAAAGACATGGTGAGCGCAGAAAACCATATTTTATTTTTACATGTTTTTGTAATGCTTGGCCTCCTTAGTGAAAGAAAATGTCGGAAGAGCCCCTGAAGAACTTTCGACCATAAAGAAAAACCAGTTTGACTACACTGTAATAATTGATTTGATCTTCACTCCAAATTCGTTTTTGAGGTTTTTCTGCATTCGGAGGCCTCGTCATTGCCATTTTTGAAGTTTTCTTCATGTGAGGTTTGCGCCATAATTGTTTCCCCTCTTGTTTGATGGTCGCATCGACATTCTATGAAAAAGTACTAGATGACCGACCCAGAAGTGCTAGATGATCGACCCCAAAGCAGGGCGCATTTTCAGAGCCTCAAGTTTCGTGCGTGATGTCAGCTAGACCAAACTGTTTGATTGAACCAAAAAGCGATTTCCAGCGCGCATGATGCCTTACGGGAAATGATTGACTGAAACAGAAAAAATCGATGATTTTGGGATCTGGGCAGGGACGTAGAGCTTGTGAAAAAAAAAGACCGTTTAACAAAATGTAACTTACGAGAACGTTAAATACTACACTTTTTCCTTTTCAGGTGATAGATTTTTCGAATAATTCGAAAATCACACTTTTTTGAATGATCCAACAATCGCGTTTATCGGATGATTGACTCTTTTGATCTATTCGGAACTTTTCAAATAATCGAGTACTGTGCTTATCTGAGCCAAATTCCGGTCCGCAATTGCGTCTCGACACGCTTTGCGGCCGCACGCTTCAAAATCGGAAAAGCTTCCAGCGCCGCAGACGCCGATCTGCTGACTCTAGGTGAGTTTTGAAAACTGGAAACTACGGGAACTCGGAGAAAGTTGTATAAAAAAGCAACAACGAGTTGACTTTGGCGCTGAAAACTCGACCGAGTCGAGCGAGTGCGACCGCAAAGCGTGTCGAGACGCATTTGCGGACCGGAATTTGGCCCAGAGAAGCACAGTAGCTTGGCCTCTGTAGGGGACGAAACTGTTAGAAGAGCCGCTGAAAACCTCGATTCATGAAGGAAAACCAGTTTGAATACATTGTTGAATTGGATTTGAATTTCGCGCCTAAATCGTTTCCAAAGTTTTTTTTTGCGTTCGGAGGTCTGGTCATTGTCATTTTTGACGTTTTCCTGCACGAGGAGTTCGTCCCACAAATGTCTTCTATGTTGTTGAACGGTAGCACCAACATTCAATGAAAAAGTGCTAGATGGTCGACCCAGAAGTGCTAGATGCTCGACCCCAGAGCAGTTTTCAGATGGCCATAACTTCTAAGGTGCGCATTTTCAGAACCTCAAGTTTCGTGCGTGATGTCAGCTAGCCCGAAATGTTTGATTGAACTCGAAAAAAATTGAAGCAACTTTCAGCGCGCACGATGCCTTAAGGCAATCGACAATTGACTGAAACAGAAAAAATCGATGATTTTGGGATCTGGGCCCAGCGGTTACTGCACAGCGAGACAACGGCGGGGACGTAGAACTTGTGAAAAAGGAAGTTTGGCGGTTGGGACTACAAAAAAATAAATCGGTGATGCTATTCTTAGAAGTTTTCCTGAGGCAACCGTTGAACGAAATCTAACCTACAAGAACGTTGAAATTTACTTTTTTTTTCTTCTCAGGTGATAGATTTTTCGAATAAGTCGAAAATCACACTTTCTCGAATGATCCAAAAATCGCGTTTATAGGATGATTGACTCTTTTGATCTATTTGGAACTTTTTAAATAATCGAGTACTGCGCTTATCTGAGCCAAATTCCGGTCCGCAATTGCGTCTCGACACGCTTTGCGGCCGCACGCTCCCGAGTCGGAAAAGCTTCCAGCGCCGCAGCCGCCAATCTGCTGACTCTAGGTGGGTTTTGGAAACTGAAAAATACGGGAAATTGAAGAAAATTGTATAAAAAAGCCATACCGAGTCGTGCGGCCGCAAAGCGTGTCGAGACTCAATTGCGGACCGGAATTTAGCCCAGAGAAGCACAGTAAATCATTTTCGCTGAAGTCGACTTGTTTCAATCGGATGATGATCCGATCATTCGATTCGTCTCAAGTATTCCACATACCAAGATGTTACGCGGCCGATGCAAAGTCGCGAGTGACATAAAGACCTGGGAATTCCACGGTTTTACTGGTTTTATCCGATTTGGTACTCTCTTACTGCATAGAAGATTCGCCTTAGTAGGTTCCCCGTCTCCCCAACTTCCTTGTCTGCGTAGACCCGATCTACATATCTTTAAGATGCAATTAGAGCGTCTGCAAATTCATTCGCCATTTTAGTGCAAAGTGTCGACAGTTTCGTGACGGAGGTTTGTGAAAGTGGCTGTGAGAACAGATTGCTGTCGCGCCACTAAATGACACTCTATGATGGATTAGCAGGACTGTGAATAGTTCACAATTCTGTATCGGACTTGACAAACACCCAAAACGCCATATCGCTGTCTAAAAATAGAAACCAACAAACGGAAGGGCAAAGATTATTGTACCGTCGGCATGGATCCTGAAGAGACTTTGCGTTCCCCATTGGCGGTTGGCGCCGATTCGGTGCACCCATGTTAGAGCATGTGGCACCAAGTTTGCGCCAACCTTCAATGATAAACGCAAAGTCTCATTAGGATCCATGGCGACTGTGGATTCACAGGGATCTTTTCGAGTTCTCAGCACTTCATTCGGGGTCATATGAGTGAACACTTTAGGGTGAAGTTGTTCGAAGAGTGAGGGGTCGTAGATCAAAAAAGAACTTCCAAGGATGTGTCGCGCAAACTGTTTTATGGCGTTTTGTTGAAGTATAGGGACAGCAGACCTCTATAGAAAATCCCAGAACAGCAGTTCAGGCATAGAGGGCGAGCAAGTTTCGGAAGTGAACATTACGCGTACATACTAGACCACATGAGGGGTCATAGAGCGTCGTTGGGTGAGGTCGTATAACATTTCCAAGTGACAGACTCCCTAATCATTTTAAAGGAAGGGGTCACATGTCCTGGTTAGATTGGTCGCATTCACCAACCGAAGGGGTCGTATGCAGTGGTTGAAGGGTCATATAAACAGTTGGGAGGGGTCGCATCTACAGGTCATAACTCCAGGCTTAGAAACGCTGGCTAAATGGGTAGCGTGCCTCGCCGAAACCAGTTGTGCGCGGGGGTTGAAGGGGTCGCACGCGCCGGCTGGATAGGTCACGAAAGCAATTAATAAAGGAATTTTACTAACTTGTTGGGGGGGTCGCACACAATCGTTCAACGCGTCTATCAATGTCACTAAGGGGCCGAATAGACTCCCGCCGCTGGAAGGCGCGGCGGCACGCAATGGGGGGAATCGATCGCGCGGCGGCGAATTATCGATTCTGCCCCATTGTATGCTGCCGCGCCTTTCAGCGGCGGGAGTCTATTCGGTTCCTAAAAGGGGTCGCATGAACTGGCCGAAAGGGTGACGTAGTCACCGAAGTGGTCCTATATACAGAGTAGGGTTTGCATATGCGGATTGAATGAGTCGCCTACTTTGGCTGAAGGGGTCACAACCAATGGATGGATGAGGTCACATATCCTCGGGTTTCAAGCTAAATTTAGTCTGTTCTCTCGGGCGCTTGTGCGGAACGAGGGTAGAGACAGCGAGAAAGTGTGGGTAGAAGGAGACGCAGCGTACGCGCTCAGACGCACGCGATGAACGGAAATAAATTTCACTCGAAAACAGAGGATACCTTGGCCGAAGGGTTTGCCTACACTGGCTTAGGGGATTACACGCTTCCTTTGACAGGGCAACATGTAATGCCCGAAAAGGTCGAGGTCTTAATGATTGATGGTCGCATGCACAGGCAGAAGGGTCACATGCAGTGACTGAAGGGGTCGCATGTAGTGGTTGTAGGGATCGCGTGCACAGAGCAAAATTGTAGCATTGGGATCTCATGCATTGAATCAATGAAGGGATAATGTGATGCGCTCAAGAAAGGGTCGTACTATAACTCTATTAAGTGTATTCACAGAAGTCGCCTGATATGGCTAGGGGGGTCGTGAAAATTTGGCAAAAAACAATATGTCACATGCGTCAGGCGGCGTTCAGTGTTTTCGCGAAGTTACGCAATGGCACATGCCAGTGCGGCGCGAAAATCGCGCAGCGAAAGTATTCAGGTGTGAACGCTGGGCGACTACACGCAATTGCGTACGTACGCAATTTTTCGTGAACAAGCAACGACAATTTCTTTGTAGCAGTACCAACAGGCTTTTCGTGTTCTTTTCAAGTGCGCGTGTTCCTGGATATGGTTACTTTATTTCTTTCATTGTTAGATTTGGTTGTGGTAGCGAAAAAATACCGAAGAAAAACAGTAACGAGTTTGCCATCGCGAGGCGTCCATCGCGTTGCGTTGCATTGCAAGGCGACGCGATGGTCGCAGCGCGAAGGCCATTTGCGCGTCAGTTCGCATGTATCGCGACTCTTCGCTGTAAGGCGTCGTTTATAGTTCCGCCACCGAGCGGCGCGGCAAAGTGCAATTGTATAGTATCAATCGTGCCGCGCCGCGTGACCAATTACAGAAATGCACTGCGCTGCGCTGCTCAGCGGCGGAAATATGAACGACCCCTAAACACCCGCGACGATGCGACGCGACGTCGCGTGATCGCTAAGTAGACTAATTGTAACGTTGCGTCGCGCCGCGAATGAACTCTGAACGCCGCCTCATATACCGAAGCGAAAATGGAAATGAACGATTGCAAAGGTAATGCATACATATGAACTCCCTGAATCTAGGGAATGGGTCGTATTTCCGCATAATGACCTCTTACGACCCTCCACACTCCGAAATGAGATTATTTTTAGGAATGAACAAGCCTAGAAGGGGTCGTACTAAAAAATCCTCAGAATCACCCTTTCCCTGGCTCTTGAAGCCGTTCACAAAGCTACATCTTTCTACAGCACCGCCCCCAAAAAGGCAAATCTTTTCAGGGGAGGGGTCGCAGAATCCGACATATTTCACACATTATCGATCGATTTCGAAGTAAACAACGAGCGCTATTGTCATCTATTTATCACATGTGCTTGCGCCCAGACACAGAAAGATAGTTTGCGTGCAGCTTTGATTGATGGCTTAGGCTGCACGGCTCATTGTCAGTCAGAGACGGTGGTAGTGAGGCTCTCGAAATCAACAGAGCGTCATCAAGAATAGCATGGCCAAGTAGTTGGGGCTAACCTTAAGGTTAAGGTCTGTAGCCTGCAGACTAGGTACCTTAGACCTCTGAAAAGGGCTAACTTTTGTTCACCCTGAGGGGTCATGCGCCTGGACCCTAGTGCTTTTTAGAGGGGCTAATAATCGGATTCACCGAGAATCAATAGAGTGTCCCCTGTTATCTGGAAAATGCATCTCCATTGAAGGGGCGAGAGAGAAAGAAAGAGCGCAGTGTATCGAATTTCACGACGAGCGGCTAGGACTACGGTAGCAGCAGGGCCAGCAGCAGAGATGGGTCGACTACCATTCGAGAGTCGTAGTAAAATTTGATATTGCTGCTGTGTTTTGTCCGCAATTACGGAGCTATCCAGCCACAAGCAGGCCAGCTACTAGAGGGCAAAGGATAGTGGATTGTTGGGTATGATATAACAAGGGATAAGACCCAGTAAATTAAGTGTGGCCATGTTGTGAGGCGGTAATATTCTATTATGGGGCACATCATGGACATTATGGAGCGATTGGCGGGCCTCCTCACTCAGGATCCTATTCTCGCTCAGGGTCAGGAATTTTAGGGGGGAGGGGAAAGAAAGCATAAATTTTTATACAGTTTTTCACTTCAAATTCTGTCAGGAAAATTTTCAGAACTAGAGGGGTCGTAAAATTTCGGACGTTTTTTTTTCAAAAAAAAATTAAGCACTAAGGGAGAGACGCAGCTTGGTCGAGGTCCAGGACAGCGATAGGCTTAACCTTGTTCTTGCCTCATAATCGCCCCTAAAAATCCGTCGTTGCCCTGCAAAGACCCTATTATTCACATTATCCGGAAATCGCCATATCCTATGGATAAAGAGCAGGGTGTTTGTAGGGGGAAAGGGGGATTTGTTGGGACGATTGTGGGGCAAAATCAGGAAGTTGGCTAGTTCCTAGCGCCTATCGCCCCCTAATATCCTTAACTGTGCCCCACAATGGCAGGTAATCGCTCAGTTGTTGAAGAGCTTCACGTGAACCTTGTCAGAGACGGTGAATTTCAGATGTTTTCACACACCGCCCACGACAGACTGCATGCTTTGACTAGTTTGGACTGGATCATAGAGTGTTTTGGAATGCGGTGTCAACGCATCAACACATGCGATTCTCGCCTCACAATCGCCCCAAGAAATTCTGTTGTGTCTCACAAAGTCTCAGTGATCTCCATCATCCGGAATTCATAATATCCAACTAAGAAGGATCAGGTCGTTTGAAGGAGGCAAAGCAGGATTTATTGGGACGATTGAGGGGCAAAATTAGGAAGTCGGGTAATTCCTAGCGCCTATCGCCCCCTAATATCCTTAATTGTGCCCCGCATTAGCAGGTAATCGCTCAGTTGTATTCCCATACCTAACACCTCTAAATGTACGAAGCGCACACTATCAGTCTCCCATTAGTAGTGTCGAGCAAGCCGTTGCCTAAGACTCTGGCCAACCTGCGACCCTGATGTTCACAAAAGTGGTCGAGATAGGGATCTCAACTGTGTCGTACGGCTCTCAATGAAGCGCTAACACCGTTGGAAGCGTCAAAAACAAGTCAAAATGACCGTATTTGAGCCTTATTGAGCCCGCAAAACGTGCAGTCTCCCCCCATTTTCTTTACATTTCCCGCCCCTATATACAAACTCGTCCAAATCGATTGGTCGAATACGGTCAGTTTTGATGTTTTCAACGACGTAGACGTTCTAACACAGGAAACGCGTTCACAAAATTTTGGAGTTAGCGACGCATATAGACTCGTACATCCACTAGAAGAACGCCAACGCCGTTGTAAGCTTAAAACTTGTCCAAAAATTACTGTATTCAGGCCATCGATTTGAGGGTTTTTGTATTCAAGGGGCGGAGCTTGGCGAAAAAATGGGCGGAGCTCCAACGTTTAGATTGCCGATGATAGCTTATATACGGTTTTGGTAGTGTGTGATGCTCCTAATGACGTAAGAAAGGCTATAACAGTTTACTGGCCTTGCTAGCTCAATCACTTTGTCGCTAGTTTCGCTATTTTAAACGAGCGTGTGCGTCGCGGTGTAACTCGTCCACTTCAATTCCCATACAACATTTCTTCAGTTAAAATGCGTTTTCGTAGGGTCCCTAAGTTTAAAAATAGTACCGCACCCAAAACTATATGAGATCGGTATCGCCTTTGAGCGTGTACAGTCTGTCCAAAAGGTAATGTCCGTCTATGCGGTTGGCGTGCGTGTCGGGCGGCCAATGCGAAGGCATTTTGCCGGACGAGCGTGCCCACCGCGGCAAAAAATCTGACCGAGGCATTGTTTAGGATTAGTTTAACTAACCTGCTAATCGATTAACATGTTTAAAACATGCCTCCATGACAACCGCTCGACAGGCACGCCGACCGCGTGTGCGGACACTCTCACTCGGACAGACTTTATTCTGCAGATAAAATCGCACAGCATCGCCCACTGAACCACCGCCTACACTTTGTTTGTTCTGAACCATTAAACGAGGTTATAAATTCTAGTGATTAGAAAATAGCCAAAACAGTAAAATACACGTCTTTGACTTGTTCGTGACAGTTTCCATGTTTTGACACGTTAAGACGACATTGTGTGGGAGTGATCCACCTTTCTGGTCTAAACCTGTCAACACATGCAATCCGCCGTGAACGTGTCTAAACACCTGAAATTCTACTGTGGTGGGCCATTTCTAACAACTAGAATGTGTATTCTTGACACGAATTTATTTTTGCTTGCGACTGAAAAACAAAATTACAGAATACAAATTATAGTCATATTGTGGTAAGACACAATTTCTTAAAATTTCATTTGCAAAAAAAAATATTTTCTGATCTATGAAATTATGCACATAAAGCTGGCTACAGTAAGCTACTGAATAATAGAACCGAGGAAAAAAGTGGATTGTATTGGAGGAAACAAAAGAAAAAAATCTTAAGAAAAAAATAGAAAAAAAAACAATGTGTAAACGGACCTTCACCGGAGCTGGAGTGTACCCGTGTCATCCATGGATAGACAGCTGCAACGCCCGGCTTCTCTTCGTCACCGCTGCCGCCATCTTTCTTCTCACCTTTGTCATCTTTTGTCCAATCTACCGATTGCTGAGGGTAGCAGAGACTCTGAAACAACGACACAATATCGATTAATTGATTTTTCCCCTTGGTTATTTTGACAAAATTGGTACTAAAAATAGTCACACACATACAAAAATACTAGGATTCTTCACACAAGGTATACTCTGTTTGAACTGGCGCAGTTCAAAATGTATGGTCCGCCATTGATCCTCATCTGACCCTCTACTACGGTAATCGACGCTCGACGGCCCCGTGAGCGACCGATAAGTCACTGCAGCCAACCACCCTACCCACTACGCCATCCCGCCGTGCAGTTCAGCTGGTGGGTAACGCATCGATCGATTGCTTACGGGGTCGGCCGAGAACGCTTCAATTACCGTAGTAGACTGCCAGTGCAGGCAGGATCAGTGGCGGACCATGAGTTTGTGCGCTCCGTTGCAAACAGGGTATACAAACTTGAGGGTGATTCTAAAAACTTACAATGTTTTTAATATATTTTTCAAAAATCGAAATTCTACAGAAATAAAAAAAAACAAGGTAAGTTTCAAATTTCAAGTGAACACAAAGTTTGTAAACAGACAGCAGTAAATACTACGCCGGAAGGACCGAGGATCTATGGCGGGCCAGTCAACAACCAAAACACAAACTGAAGGTTATTTCAGGGGATCAGCATCGCCTCTTCTGTAACTCCACACCAAAAGATCACGGCGGCTTTTCTCAGTTGAGAAAAAAAAAGAAATATTCGGGGTCCTGAACACGATTCTAGGGTCTTTTTCTTCATATTTTGAGACCTGCTACAGGTTTAGGTAGATACGGTGCTACTCAGACGGCGCAAACCCTCTTATTAATCCAGAAATTGATAAATGGAGCCCAAATTCGTGATCAGCACTCCAAATAACCCCCACAGAGGAGTTTTGAGCCAAATCTGAGACATTGGCCTGACTATTGTATACCCACCGTAACCTACCGTTATCTATCAAAAATCAATAAATAGACCTCAGATTCGTGACAAACGCTACAAATCACATCTAAGTGAAGTTTCCAGGCAGATGAATGGTAGTGTTTTGAAAACCATCATAGGTCGCATTTTGCCCCGAAAATTCACCCCGTTGAGAGGTTCGGAGCCAAACCTGCTGAAAAGGGACAAATGGACATTATTTTTGTGTTTGTACCTCTAAATAATCTACAGAATTAATGTTTGAGCCAAATTCGAAACATTTTCTCTGAACGCCCTACATATCGCCTGATGAATGGCCTTACCTTAGCGCCCAACTGAGGAGAAACCCCCATAGCCCGGTTCACATAAATTTTCAGAATCGGAAAACATAGATTTGAAAACGACATCGGGAGCACATTGAATGGTATAAAATTTGTTGGAAACGGCGTTTTGAACTTGTTGTCATATCCTAAGGAGATTTACCCACACAGGAAAACCGCGTTGGTTACTGAAAGGGTTAGGATTGGGTAGGGCTCCTCGCTTGTTACTGTTGGAGCAACGATGAAATCGTTGGAGCCTGGGGGGCAAGATGTGCGGAGGGTTGAGTAAGGTTTTTCCTAAGAACTCCAGATTCTGAGGGTAGTTCGCCTATTTGTTGTGGTGCTGCTCTATGGGGCTAAAGAAGTTCTGAGACGATTTTTGGCTCCGAGCCGCACCGGACAGGAATCAGAGCCGCCTGGCAGATTAGTGCGTTTTCTGGAATTCAGTTGGTCTCCTAGCCACTGCTGCTGCTGTCCAGATTCTTCCAGATTGGTTCATTCACGTTTAAGAGCCGACTGGTGGAGCCCGGACAGCAACAACAGTAACTCGGAGCCTGATTATACTCGGCAGCACGAGCCGAAGTGCCCGGCGGCTTCGATTGCCGCTCGGGATGGGTGGTTGGGGTCAATCTGGGTATAGAATCAAGCTCCCTTCAAGCTAGCGAGGGATCACCAGAATGGATCATGCCAGGTAAGGACAGCCAGACACAGAGAGGCGTTTTGGCCGACGGAGCCTAATAAACTTGAAGCGACATTTGTAGGAAAGCGCCCAAGACACTTGAGCAGCCTCCACTAGCCGAAGCTGAAGACGCGGAAGAACATCCTCGCACGCCTTCTGACCAAATGCTACAAGCGGTATTGTGCATAAAGTTGATCTGAGTAAGACTGTCCGCCTAAGCGGTCGGCGTGCGTGCCAAGCGACCGTCGCGAAGGCATGGGCCTTGACCCCTAGCACGATTATATGTATGACAACATCACATTGAGGACGAGGTGGTGTTAGACCTCAGTTGGCTGTAGACCAGTACCCGTAGAGAGCTTCCCCAACATGAAAAACACCAATATTAGGCATGATGATGCAAGAGACGACAAGGTGTGACCGCTGGATAGGTCCATGGAACAAGAACGGAGAAAGGTTCATGTCCGTCGGTCGGGGTTGGTTGGTTTGGTGATGGCTGGCAGTGGTGGTGGTGGCGGTGGAAGAGTCGTAAATCTAGGAGCAGCGCGGCCCGGTGATTAATACGCTCGGCGCTCCTCGTGTGTGCGTCTGCACCATCACCATCTGATCGTCGTCAGTCGTCAGTGTCCAACCATTGAAGAGCCGTAAATCATCATGGAAATCTGCTACTGCACTAGCGCACTTTAGGGCAGTGTTTCCAAAACGTCGATTTTCAAGAGGATTGTTGGGTTGGCCGGGTACTTTTCTACCATTGGTGGACACTTGGTAGCAAGCGGCACCTGTCTAAAGAACTCAACTACTTCGAATTGTATAGAATAGGTCGCTCATTTTGAGCCGGTCGAAGCAAGGCTCTCCTTATCACAGCTATATTTTGCCATCACCGATGGCTCCGCTGCTTACTCCGCCCGAACTCATCCTACCAACCTAAGCTATACCATAGTGTCACTATTAGAGAGGTAAGGCTAGACTTTAAGCGGTGTAAAGTCACGTCGGAAGGATAACGGCCAAGTGTTGATCACTCCGGCAAATCAACATGCACCATTGATCTATCGATCGCGCGCGCAAATGGGGCATAAATAGGCAGTTGCGCCACACAGAGCTCATTCTACTTACTGCCTGCACTCGAATTCCTGCGTTCAATCTCGGGTGAAGACAGGGCCGAAACAATTCATATCTAAAACTGTTTTATGCCTCTTATCAACCAACTGGACAAGTTGATAAGTTATTATCGTGAGCAAACACCCGCATCTATTAGTACACGCTGGAAGCTCATTTCGGTGTGTTCTGCAAGTCGCCGAATGTATGGAAATGAGTTTCCTTCATGTTTCCAATATGTTCTAAAAGATCACAATACAGTTGTTGTGTCTCTCAGCTCCAAAAATGTGAGCATTTGCTCGTGATTGTAATTTAGAATCGTCAACCAACTGACGGGTACATGCACAAGGTCCGCTCGAATGGGATTGATCGTCCTGCGGTAGGCGTGCGTGTCGAGCGGCCGTCGAAAAGGCATTTTTGGGACTTGTAAGTGTATTAGCAGGAACATTAGACAAACAGTGAGTAATATCCCTGCTAGCTGTTTGTAGGTGTGGGGGGGGCTCGTTTGAGAAAATGATTTTGCAAGTGCAGTCTCATTCGAGCAGACTTTGAATAATTTAATTTTATGTCAAACTTTGAAGGACAAACTCGCTTGTCTCTGACACATGATTATAAGTTCAAAAAAGTAGCAAAGTAACATATCGGTAAACCGAATGGATTTGCCCTATTCTGCACGTTTTGACATGTTTGTAGGACGCTATCGATCTGGAACACGTTTCCACCACTCACAATCGTTGTAACCTGTGGTCTCAACGTTTCAGAACGTGCTGCCTAGTGTAAACGTGTTTAAGCGTCCGCTACTTACCGTGGTGTAACTCTGCTACACATTTGAAAATTATAACAGTTTACAAGAGTACAGCGACTGCGACAGGGTGTAATGCCTTTGTAACTGGAATATGAGCCACACCAAACATGGGTGTTTGGGTAGGGTCAAGGATAATTAATGGCTACCATTCGATATTAAGGGTTCAGATGACTGCACGCATCCTGTGCTTTACCACAAACAATACCACACCCAGTTGCCTAATTTAGCGTATTGGAGAGATATACCTGCTAGAGAAGGCCTCTTAAAGGACACAGATCAAGGGTAACCAGGCTGACAATATGGAGATTTTGGGCTTGAAGAAACCCACTTTGAACTCATGGGTTTAGCTTTGATGATATCCGCCCTGTGGAGAGGAGGCTGCTACCAGCTTACCACTTACGAGCACGCCTGCCCAACCTTAGTTCAGCCCAATCAGGTTAATTGTGCCGGTGGGTATAGTCAGGGTTAACTTGGGCCGAGCGTGTGATTTTCTCAATGAGTAGGTTGATACAACGACTCCTCTTCATTCTAGATTAAGCTCTACTTTTATGGCTCCGAATCACAACAATAAGTCCGTGAGCTATGGGTGAGCTTTACCCGGTTTCTCTGCTCTTAACTATGGTCAGCACCCCCACTTTGGTAACGCGGCAACCATTACCCATGGCTCCGTGATGACTGCCAACCTGAATAGGCAGACGCTTAAGCTCCGAATGAAGTTTTAGAGAACGGTTTTCAGGAGGTTGTTGGGGAGTAGAGAAAAATTGGATTTCAAATTTTCCCTGAATGCACCTGGGTAGATCGAAATTGGCATAAGTTTTCATTTTGGGGTTTCAGAAATTTAGACATATTCAACCCAAATTCTGCCCAGGAGGCTATTCGGGGCTCTGAACACAATAATGAGGTCCGTTTTCAGTTTTTCGAATGACTAAGGTAGGCTACCGGTCTACCCGGATCATGAAAGGTAGTACCACGGCAGCAGGTCAGATTTAGGTGAGGTTCATGATGCATATCGAATTCCTGCAAATGATACCATTCAGAATACGGTGATGACAGTACCCTTAGTATGGCCGAAAACTTTTCAGGGAGAACCACAAAAAAACCTCTTGGGCAAAGTCTTATCTAGAACCAGTTCTCATTTGACATCACGGTTCTCTAAACTGAAACTTTGGAATTCAGTAAGTTTGTAAGTTTACAAGGGGTATTACTAGGGTAACATTGATCATGTATGAGAACTACTACCTACTAGCCCACCAATTCAAAATTGTTTATGGGTTAACACATTTCTCAAGGCGGGCGGGTGCAAAAAATAGATTGACTAATGGAGTGCGTGAAGGAGGAGACGGGAAAATTGATTGAGAGAATCTCCCGACTGGATCCGGCCGTCTGTCTCCTTCTCACACAACCACATACAGATAAATCGCTGTACAAGGGTTTTTGTGGACGGTGAATTTTGGATATGATGGTTAGGTTAACGGTCCGATCTCTAACCTTGGCTGCATAGAGCGAACCTAATCTTTATGGGTACATTCTTGGATCGCCTACGGGCCTCCAGAGATGCACTCCTGAGGTTTGAGATATAGCCATCAGGGACCAATTTTTTCGACGGTAAAACCATAGGTCCAAGGTGAGTTTAGCCCAGATTACCTACACCTGACGTCGGCATGGATCCTGAAGAGACTTCGCGTTCATTGTTGAAGGTTGACGCAAACTCGGTGCCATATGCTATAACATAGGTGCACCGAGTTAGCGCCAACCTCCAACGGGGAACGCAAAGTCTCTTCAGGATCCATGCCAATGTTACCTACACCGTCATTTCGCCTCAATAGTCACTTGTAATCCAAGGGTCTATTGTTGATAGATGCGGTCCCAGGTAACGTCAAAGCCACTGTTAACCCAGGGTCAACTGGTTACTGTCCGGCAGTACAACGGTGGGAATCCAAAGAAAAAATTCTAAAGAGTATAAATTCTGGGGATAGCGCAAAAGTATTCGATCGCAAATGAGAATAACTGGAATAGGCTTCTGATAGAAATAACATTAAATTTTTCTGAGGCTGTTCAGTGAGGAGCGTAAAGTTAATCACAGAAAAGTTACTTTAATTTTTTTTTGTGAGAATTTCAACTCCAATAATTGTTGAAAAGCTTCATCCAGGAAAATATTTGAAATTTTTTATTAATTTTGGTCATCCTAGGGGGTGGTCGTATCTTTCTCGATGTAGGGGACAACGGTCTGCTTGACCCTGTGTTAACCCATGTTTCCGAAGTTTACTAAGCCGAAGCTCCAAATCCATGGGGCCACAGCCCACAAAGACCATCCTAGAGAATCGGAATAGCACTTGAGCCTAACGAGGTTAACAAGAGTCATACAAGCCAAGTATGCTTAGGCAAGGGCAAGGTCCAGCGGCGTCGTGGCCTGAGGCAACGGGAAAGAAGGGGGGTCGAAGAAATTTTGAAATCAAAAACACGGATTTTTTTTTTGAAATTGGGAGGATGCCGTCTAAATTTTAGGTCAAATTTTCCCGTTGGAGTGAACAGGAGAGGAGGAACGTGAATAATTTCGCCATTTTTTTTTCGAAAATTTCGGTCACCAAGGGAGGGGGTCGTAGCTCTGCTGAGATCGCTCGCAACGCCCCGCTGGACCCTGTGAAAGAGAGAGGAGGTAAGGGAACATAAAATATTGAATTTCAGGAATTTTTTTGACTTAGCAACGTCTAGAAGGCTTCCTTTTTCCCTGTAGAGCTTCTAAATATATTGAAAAAAGCATACATTCTACGAAACTTCATCCGAAAAAGTTCATTCGGCTCGAAATTGAAAGACAAGATTAGGAAAGCCTTATAAAGTTCGTCTCGCTCCCAAACGGGTGAATCATTTCAAAGTTTAATTTGACAAATTTCAGATCCACTAGTTTTTTCAAATGGAATTTTATCGGAGATTTATAAAGCCCTCCAGAGGTCAGATTTGAATTTTTTCGACAAAAAAAGCATAAACCTTGTGAATTTTAGAAATTTAACTGTAGGGAAAGGCTTTCGAAACCTTTCTGAAGCATTTAAAATAGAAATTTCACTCAAAGGGTGTACCAAAATTCGAATAAATTCTATTTAGACTCTATTTCAGAATTTTTTTCTGCATTTCTTTTCGCGGGCCGAATTCATATACAACGATAAACCCAGGGGTTGAGGCGATCTAGGAGCAAAATTGAGAAATCAGGAGTTCAAGATAAAAAAAGAAAAAATACAGAAGCTCAAAAATGAAGTGTAAGTGGTTTGAGGTCACATTAATCCTGAGAAAAATAAAAAGTACAGGATTTCTATCAGAATTCAGCGCAAGAAAAAAAAAGTTACAGAAAAAAGTCAGGCTTTAATGTACACTTATGGACATATAAAAGTAGATTTCAATGAAAAAAAAAGAAAAGTGAAACAAAAATGAATCGAAAACCTGAAAAAAGATAACTTACCGGATCCTGGCCGGACTGCGCGGAACTGAAACCGGCTGTGGGAGCAGCGGAAGCGGCCCCGATGGCCGCAGCCGAGGCCGGAAAATATGCCGCAGGTGTCGATTGTTGTGGTTGTGAATCGTAGTAGAATACGCCTAGACCGTTTAGGCCGTGCGCAGGGCCACCAGCAAACTCCGATGACGTCATAGGCGGCGCACACTTAACAAATCGCAGCTCATTAAGCGGACTGTGGGACGGCGCGGGCTGGGGCGTGGCCACGAGGCGATTTCCGCCGCCGGCGATTGGCTGGATTCGTGAGGCGGGCGGGGCCCAGCCTGCCGCCGCCCTCCGCTGGAGACGGCCGCTTCGTCGCCACGGCCCGCCGGCCTCATCGAAAAATGACGAGCAAGTGGCTACGGTAGCGAGGGCGAAAAAGCTCGTGAATACAATACATAGCGAGTGAGAATGAGAATCGGAACATACAAGGAATATACATACATCGAGTGCTTCAGCTGGTTAAGGAAAATCGAAGAAATATCGGAGATATATGTTTGCTATGAAAAATCGGAGATAAATATTCCGAAAATAAAAATTCATAGGAAAAATCATCATGAGGTCGATTTTAAGGTGTTGCAAAACAGCTATACGGCTCTATTACCAAAGCTGGAAGACGATTATAAATTGCCACCAGGGGCCGAATTCATGAACGCGTGTGGTTAGGGTAGGGGTAAAGGCGTCGGCACATTTGATGACTACCCGCAAGGGCGAACGGTCTCGTAGCCGAGCAGTGTCTCACATGCCCCTACCTCTTAGCTGGCTTAGAACATGGACACGATTGGTTAGCGATCCCCCGCTTGCACAGGGTAATCATCAGAAGTGCCGACGCCTTCACCGCTACCCTAACCCCATGCTATGATGAATTCGGCCCCAGCACACAATTCCCACGGTAAAGAAAACTGATGATACCCAATTGATAAAGGGTAGGGTATACAGTGCGTTTAAAAACTATAAAGGCACCCCATTTTCTTGATATTCTCAAATTCACAATCCGTATAGAGAAGATCCTAGTTCAGTATTCGAGTACTCTCCGTACACGTACAGGCCATAAAACGGCCAAAGTCTCACCCATCGACTGCGTACCACGCGCTGCGGGACCGCACGCGCGTCGGAAGCAGACGAGTTTTAGCCGCCGCGCGACGAGTTTCGGCCGCCGCGCGGAGGCCAAAACGTCGCGCGGCGGCCGAAACTCGTCTGCTTGCGGCGCGCGTGCGCTCGCGCAGCGCGTGGTACGCAGTCGACGGTGAGACTTTGGCCGTTTTATGGCCTGTACTCTGCCATAACCATAACTTTCCTTTTAGTTTCTAGTATAAAGATTTTTTTGAAGCTTTTTTGATTTTACGTTGTTTCAAAACTATAAAGTCACTAAGGACATAGTTGTTGTTTTTGATGATTTCGTCAGAGTCGCTCACCCATTCGTCACTGGAGCATGTGTTATTCCTATTTACTATAGTTTACCGTGAACTGATGCTGTCTACCAATGACGAAGGTCAAGTGGAGGTGTTGCAAGAGCCTGGGCACAAGGGATGTGCGTAATTACGACTAACGACTAACGAATTTAACGACTAACGGGCTTTTTGGGTGTTACGACGAACGACTAACGACTAACGAGAATGAAAATATTTTCGTAAGCAATCCCAATATTCGTTAGAAAGCCAATGGTCATTCAAATCGCGCTCCAACCGGAGCCTTAAACCAGGATTGATACCCTGTTGGTTGTTTTAGGTGAATGGTACAAAATAGCCATAGCCGTCAGTATTTATTAGATCTACTAACACTGCTTCGCAGTTCTAGAACCCCCACATTAAAGCCCCACTCGAACTTTACGCAAGGTTAGGCGCAGCGTTTATGCGTCTTCGCGTCGGTCTCGCTACTTTATGGTAGGCTCACTGAACCGGTTCCGACACTGACCGGCTCCAGCGGACATTTTCGCAGAGGACATTATCAGAGGTGATAATATGGAGCAAAGCCTGCAGGCAACAACTGCCCAACGACGAAAACTGTATCTGATGATTGGATTGTAAAGGGTGCCGTCCTTCGACTTTCAGTCATAAATTCGAGATATGGGGTTTCCATAAAGTGGTGCTGGGACCTCTCAGGGGTAAAATTTTAACTTGGGTGCTAACTTCTTCCGACCTTTCCCCATTATGGGAACAAGCTCTAAGCCACGCAAGCGCTCGGCTCGCGACGCTGAACAAAGAAGAATTAGTTCAGAGTCGGTTCAATTCTTCGTGTTGTCACCACCAGGTAGATCGCAAATAACGTCATATAACGCAGAAAGGAAAGTTAAGCGCTGAAAAAAAGCAGAGTTAAAGTTTTCCTCGGTTTCCCATAGCTTCTTTTCTTACCAAAAAAATGACAGAAATCGATAAACACACTCTCTCGAGAATTAGGCTTTCGTGCATATTTTGAATTATGTATACGTGGGTCTGCAGTTTGTTGTAGGTTCTCTAACAAGGAATGATTTGTGTCTTTAATTGCCATGAATGTTTTGGAAAACATACATTTCTTCATGCTTTTCTTTTTTTTTATTCATAAGGACTTTTTTTGCCTCAGCTGTGCTTGTTTTCAGAGCCTAGACTTTTAACGACTAACGACTAACGACTAACGAGGGTTTTGGCCGGTTGAACGACTAACGACTAACGAATTACAAAATTTTTATTACGCACATCCCTGCTGGGCACCCTATTCGAAAAACCGCTGCGTAATTGAGATTCTCCGCCAATTGCATCGTTACACTTGTATATTCTCAGACTACATGTAGGACCAAGAGTACTACAGGAATGCCGAAAATGTTGAAATCTGGGAGAAAACGGTGGATATGGTCAAAGTTGTCAAGTAGCTCGAACAACTTCGCGCAGGTCCGTGTCAATCTCTAGCCGAATTTACCCACGGCGACTATCTGAAGGTGAATCAGACAAATCGGAAACATTGCCAGAGATACTAGAAGGAGGCCTGCACTGTCGGAAGGACTGCTCAGGTGCTCACTACCAAGAAGGATCTTGGCAGTTAAATTGGTGAAGACGTCATCCCTGAACCTGCCCTCCCCTCGATCATTGCTGGACACTTAATCGTCTCCATGGTGTGTATTTCGACTGAATTAGTGATGATGATGTAGACGACTTCCATGACTTCTCCTATTCCCGACGCCACTTGAAGAAGATGCCGTTCTTGTCCCTCTGTCAAATTTTTGGTGCACGCTCGATGACGGTTTGTAGACCTCACTAGCTTTATGGGATGGTCTCAAAAACCCCTACGTTGAACTGGATGGTAGCTCACGGTGTCGTAGTTTCTAAAAACACATGCCGACTCAAATTTGCGGAGTCATCAAAGTTGGGAGTGGATGATCACCTCATATGGACATCTTTCTGTCCATATGAGCCTCTTTCGTTTCGCTTGAATCCAAGGTTGTAATATTCAATTTCTTGGCCAGCTGGCACATATTCTGAACATTATTTCCATTAAAGCTATCTGAGGTGTGCTATTCAGAGAGATTCATCCAGGTTAAAGACACTACAGAAACGTTGATGAGCTCTAAGGTGCAATTCTTGACTTATGAAAGGGAAGCAGGCCAACGCTGGTATGGAAGTTGTGCAATTCCATGTGTAACCTTGTTTTTAAAGTTGAATTTCACTGGGGAAATTCCGATACACTTTGATTCGCAATGAAGGATCACTTATTTGCTGTTGTACAATCGTTTAGACAAGTGCCTTTATGGTTTTGAAACAGCGAAAAAACAATTTTTTTTCTAGAAAAATTGCTAAAAATATATCTTGCGGGGGAATTTGTTGTGGACTAGTGTATCCGGAAGGAAACGAGTCGCCAAATGCGCAAAAGGGTGCCCGCAACTATCTATCGGTCTAGTTATCCATAGAAAATAGGGTGACTTCATAGTTATGAAACGCACTGTAGAAGACATGGAGAGCGGTGTGTCTTCATTCGCGCATCGTCCTCCTTCAGGGGAGAGTAGTTGAGGTCCTACACGCACTATAATTTAGGAAAACAGCTCGACCGGTTCACGGGATCAGGCTGTAAATATGGAGAACTCTTGAAAGAAAAACCATTCCACTTCCGTGAGAATTTTGTGCCGGTGGCAAATCACAAACTTGTAAAACCGAATGATGCATACAGCACCAGCCAATATTGTGTGTGATAACCCTTTTCTCCAGGGGTCGTATTCGCCAACAACCCGCCGAGGGTAGTCGAAGGGAAGCGGAAGGGATGATACCGCGCGCGGCAGAGGAACAGACCGACCCATCTTACACGCTGTAAGATGGAAATGAACGTATTGATCGATTACCCTTCGAATTCCCGTGGACTTCCCTTCGAGAATATTGTGTAATTTTCTATTTTTTGTTCGATTCTTTCACATTTTTAGACTTGTTTCTAGAAACAGAATATTGAAAACTAATTTCCTTTGCTGCAGAACAATAGTATAGCATGTTTTACTGGGTTTTATTCGTATTTCTAGTAAATCGGCGCTCTTAAAGCTCGTGTTCTGATTTTATAACTTTATAATTCAAGTATTATGGACAGTGGCTCATCAAATGAGACTTCTTTTACCACAAATGGATCGGTCTTTCAAATTCAATATTCACATTTAAAAAAAATGAAACCTGGCAGAATAAAGATCGTTATTTCGCACACTGTTTATAATACTTGGACATAAAGATGAGAGCCCACAGCTCTCTGGATGATTAAGATGTGGCATAAATCGCTCTTCAATTTTTTTTCGGTAAAATTTCAATGAAACGTGCGAAAAAAAAACAGCAAAAAATGAATATTCACAGTCAAAAATGTATAATTGTAACGAAAAAAAGGATCTGAGTAACCAATGAAAAGGAAACAAAAGACAGAATCGCACGGAAATTGAGAAAATGAGGGTTTAAGAAATCAAAATGAATGAATCTAACGTCTCTTCCGTGCAATTTGCAATAAATTTCGTCGCGATGCGGCCAATTTTCCCGAGAAGCGATGCAAAAACTTCCGGCGGTCGCGAGGGAAGCCAAGGGAGGCGAGAGGTAGCCGTGGAGCGCGCGTTTTGTACTGAAATTTCACTTCACTTACCCTTCGACTACCCGGCGGGTACCCGGCGGGTTATTGGCGAATACGACCCCAGAAATTCGGGTTTTGGCAGTATCTAAGCCGAGGCTCAACAAAACTTGATAAACCGCTGATAGCTTTAGGACATCACAAATAACTCCCGACTTATTGGTCTTCAAAAGAAAAATCACAGAAAAATCAGATAGAGTGTGTTCATTTTTTGGAAATTCGTCTCTCTCAATTCGCACGCACAGAGCCCTTCCGAGAAATGCACTGTACTGGGCTTCCCTGGACCGAATTCCGGTCCGCAATTGCGTCTCGACACGCTTTGCGGCCGCACGCGCTCGAGTCAGTCGAGTTTCCAACGCCAAGGCCGACTCGATATGACTTTTTCATACAGTTTTCTTCAATTTTGTTTAGTTTCGAGTTTCTAAAACGCACCTAGAGTCAACAGATCGGCGGATGCGGCGCTGGAAACTCTTTCAATTCGAGAGCGCGCGGCCGCAAAGCGTGTCGAGAGGCAATTGCGGACCGGAATTTGACCCAGATAAGCACAGTACACTTGTAGTTGTACCATTTCAAAAAAAAAGTCAAACAAACGAAAACTAAAAAATTTACATTCGAAACATTTTTGAACGGACGAAAATAGAAAAAAAATTGTACGAAAGTAATTCAAACGAATAAATTTCGAAACTATTCGAAATTTCGTATTTTTCCTCGAAATTCTTCCAAAAATTTTTGACCGAAAGAAAACGAACGCAAAAAATTTCAAAAAATCGTTCGAGAAATTTTCGAAAATTCCGTTCGTGTTCAATTATAATGCACTAGATAAATAGATTAACAGGCAGTGGCGATGTTCAACAGGCCCATAGGTTTCGCTTTTTGTGGGCACGTCGAAGCGAGGTAATAATCAGGTGCCAAATATCCTATACTCACTTCGACTTCATTTTTAGTTTTTTCGCGAAGATTTTACTTCCTTGCAACTATACATTCGAACCGACTGACTCATTTTCGCTCAGGTAATTCTCGGCCCCGAGCCGCACCAAACAGGAATCGGAGCCGCCTGACAGTTCGGCTCGTTCTTTCAATCTCCGGGCCACTGTTGTTGCTGCTCGGGCGAACCGGAGCAGCCCGGACAGCAATAGCAGTGGCCCGGAAAGCAACAGCAGTGGCCCGAACATCAACAGAAGCCGACTTGCAGATTGGAAACACGAGCCGAACTGTCAGGCTGCTCGGGGCCGCTTATCGCCTGAGCGGATATCTATCCGAATGGATCGGAATTTTCATGACTCAAAATCCGATTCACCGGAAGAGCATCAAAATCCGAGTGATCTAAAATCCCTCAGGCGAATATCGGCCCCGAGCCGCCTGACAGTTCGGCTCGTTTTTCCAATCTGCGAGGCGGCTCCTGTTGCTGTCCGGGCCACTGGTGTTGCTTTCCGGGCGTCTGCTATTGCTGTCCGGGCTATTACGGTTGGCCCGGACAGCAACAGCAGTAGCCCGGAGATTAGGAGAACGAGCCGAACTATCAGGCGGCTCCGATTCCTATTCGGTGCGGCTCGGGGCCCAGAATCGCCTGAGCCGATTCAGCGAAAAACGTCACGATCCGTTTGATTAAAAATCTGAATCACCGAAAAGTGCCATGCGTCGGATGATGATTCGGACACCGAATATCTAAAATATGTCATGCTTCGGATCAGATAATGAGTCGGATATCAGTAGATTCGGCATGTCCTGTTGCTCAAAAAAGCGCATCTGATGTCTACACTGTGTGTAGCTACACTGCAGACGTCCGAATGGCGCGCAAAGCAAATTTCACGCCGCATTTTCTGAGCATCATCAACGCAGATTTGCCCATAATTGACATTGATCCCCTTCATTTGATTTGGCTGTGCGAGTATAGGGCCTTTCAGAGTGGCGTCGCTGCGAGTTTCGCGGCGTCGCTCCCCGGAGCGAGAGAAAGTGGGCGTGGCCATAACTTGTCGCCGCATCGTATTTCTGTCTCTGCGTCTCCTATCTCATTCGCCGCCGTTACTTCGATCAAAAGATCGACTGATTAGATAAATAGGCGGAATAAATGTTTTCATGGGGACCAGTTTAGCCATTTATTTAGGAAATTTTGTCTTGAATTTCTGTAGGATGTAAACTACGTTTTGCCGAGTAATTTTACGCATAGATTCGACCTTTTTCAGACTCCGAAGACGGCGAGACCGCCAAAACGTTCTCAGGCGATTATCGGCCCCGAGCCGCCTGACAGTTCGGCTCGTTTTTCCAATCTGCGAGTCGGCTCCTGTTGCTGTCCGGGCCACTACTGTTGCTTTCCGTGCCACTGCTGTTGCTGTCCGTGCTATCCCAACTGGCCTGAACAGCAACAGCAGTAGCCCGAAGATTGGGAGAACGGGCCGAACTGTCAGGCGGCTCCGATTCCTATTCGTTTCGGCTCGGGGCCGAGAATCGCCTGAGTAGTCTGCCAATAAAGCCATGCTGCCTCGTGCCTGCTACAACCAGTCCAAGAATCAACATTTCATAGAGGGTTGATGGGCAGATATGTAGTAACAAAGGAAGACACACAATTAGGGAGGATCTACAGCGGTGCGGCAGCGACAGCGACAAAAATGGTCTAAACCATTTTCATCGCGCGACGTTGCTGCCGCCGCCGCTAGCTCGCGGCGAGTCTCGCTCAGCTCGCGCACTCTTAGAGCGCGGCGGTCGCGCCTGTCTCGCGGCACAGTTAGCTCTGCATAGCAGCCCCCCATTACTTACACCGTCTTCGCAACAGCGAGTTTCGCTGCGACGGGCCCTTGTGGCGCACTGAGGGTACAGTTGGCTCTCAAAACCATGTGTATTAATGTGTATCCGACCTGATATCCGACTCATATATTCGAATTCCGACTCACAGAAAAAGGTTAAAATTCGAATCCCTGAAAAGGGACGAAACCCGAATGATCCAAATTCCGAATCACCGAGAAAAACGTAATTTTCGGATAGATCCGACTATCCGTTCAGCGTCCCTATCCGAATGACTCGAATTATCCGATGTTGTTATTTTGAATCTATCCGTTTGAGGCGTATATCTGCGACCTTCGATTTTTGAGTTATAAAAAACCGAGTGCCTGAAATTTCCCATTCGGATCCAATGTGTACTTACAATGACATGCATTTAATTGTGAAGGCCCTACAATGGCGAACAACTCATATAAAGTTACAATTTCTATGACCATATTCCTAGAGATTAGGCTTAGTTTGTTATGCTACAGCAAAATCTTTATTACTTTCAATATTACACAAACTGTGTATTCAAGATTGCACTTTGAGTATGTTTCAGGTGTGATTTGTGGTGCCCTATAACATATTGAAGTTTCATCAAATTTCGTTAAAGGCACTGTTCGCGATAAGCTTCATCCTCGAATTTTTCACGACAAACGCCTCTTGTGACTCTCAGAAGCAGAACAGCCTCGAAAAAACGGGACGAAAAGCTACCCAGGAGCCGCAAAACGGCTTCGAAAAGTGGGCAAACCCTGCCGCTGTGGGCAAGTCCCGCCCCTCTCCGTCCCTCGACGTGAACAAAGGAACACTCGAGATCGTGAGATGAGCGATAGTTTCCGATCATATGCCCCGTTCTTCCCTCCATTCTCAACTTCTCTCTTTACTCAGGTCAGCTCGCATACATTGGCTGCAAAAGACGGAAGTTACAAGCCTCGGACAACTCGTCCACCATGCTTAACTAGCTCAATTTTTGAGGGACCATAACTCCGTTTCTAAAAGGTCTTGTACGATTCCAGAAGCATCGTTGGAATCAGAATGGGAAAAAATCAGAAAAGATAGGCAGAAGAACAGAAAAGCGATTTTCATCGCGAACAGTGCCTTTAAGCCTCAGCCGAGAAACGTTTGGAACAGGGATGTGCGCAAAAGAAATTTTGTAATTCGTCAGTCGGTAGTCGTTCAACCGGCCAAAACCCTTGTTAGTCGTTAGTCGTTAATCGTTAGTCGTCAGAAATCTAGGCTCTGAGAATAAGCACAGTTGAGGCAGAAAAAAACCCTCATAAATAGAAAAAGAGGGAAGGCATGAAGGAATGTATGTTCTCCAAAACGTTCATGGATATTAAACCCATTAAAAATTCATCGTCAGATAACCTAGTATAATCTGCTAACCCACATATACATAAATAAAAATGTGACAGAAGGTACTCGAGAGAGTGTGTTTGACGATTTTGTCATTCTTCTTATATAAAAGAAGCAATATAGACAGCCAAAAAAACCTTGAGCTCTCCGCTTTTTTTTCAGTGCAAAATTTGCCATTCTGAGCTCTGGGATGTGATATGAGATCTGCCCCTAGGGGACTTCACCCACTGAGAGGTCCCAGCATAACTTTATCGAACTCCCATATCTCGAAATTATGACTGAAAATCGGAGGACGAATCATTTACAATCCAATCATCGAATACAGTTCCCGTCGGTGCGCAGTTGTGGCCTGCAGGCACCGCTCCATATTATCACCTCTGACAGAGCCCTCTGTGAAAATTTCCGCTAGAGCCGGTCGGTGCCGGAACTGGTTGAGTCAGCCTTGCATGAAGTCGCGCGACCGACATGAAGTTGCATAAGTGCTTCGCCTCACCTTTCGCAACGTTCGGTTGGGGTCATGATGTGAGGGGTTCCAGAACTGCGAAATAGTGTCAGTAGAGATAATAAACACTGATGAAGGCTATGATCATTTTGTACCACCAACCGCGAACAACCAACAGGGAGCAATGTATCATTCCTGATGTAATTCTTGGGTTGGAGCGTGATGGGAATGACTAATGATTTTCTAACGATTTTTGGGACTGCTTACGAGAATATTTTTCATTTCGTTAGTCGTTAGTCGTTAGACCTAACACCCATAAAAGCCCGTTAGTCGTCAAATTCGCTAGTCGTTAGCCGTAAATACGCACATCCCTGGTTTGGAAACACTATCTCTGGAGAAATTGTGGTCACACACGTTTGACCGGCTCTGTATATTATAAAAATGATTTGTAGAACTGAGAAATTATCTATTTTTTTCGATTAATTCTTGAAACAAGTATTGGGGATCGGGTAGAAGTTCAGGATAAGTGGTCCTCAGTCGCTTACGAAGTGTGTCGTGCAATTGAGTGGAATATTTTTCATTGAAGGCAGTGTTCACGATGATTTTCGTCCCCGAGTTTTCCACATAAAACAATGCGTTGGCCTCCAAGTGCTACCGAAATCACGAAAAAACGGCGATAAACGCATTAAAACGTATTTAAGTGCCATTTTTCAATAACATGGTGTAGTTGCCCGGTTGGATGAACATGTTCATGGTGGCTGTCACCGGTGGAAAATTGGGTCAATCGAAGATAGAAGAATATTTTATGCAAAGCAGGATTAGCTGAGGCCCTAAGGAGAGAATGGAGTATTAGAGAGTAGAGAATTGCAAACGACGGGTCCACAAAAGATTCCGTTGTCACAACAAACTCTTCCTGTGATACTTAAAGGCACTGTTCGCGATAGAAATCGCTTTTCTGTTTTTTGGCCTATCTTGGAACCGGTCCTATTCTGATTCCCATGATGCTTCTGGAATCGTACAAGACCTTCTGGGAATGGAGTTATGGTCCCTCGAAAATTGAGCTAGGGAAAATGGTGGACGAGTTGTCCGAGGCTTGTAACTTCCGTCTTTTGCAACCTATGTATGCGAGCTGACCTGAGTAAAGAGAGGAGTTGAGAATGAAGGGAAGAACGGGGCTTTTGATCGTAAACCATCGCTCAACTTACGATTTCGAGTGTTCCTTTGTTCACGTCGAGGGGCGGGAAGAGGCGGGGCTTGCCCACAATGGTGGGGTTTTCCCACTTTTCTAAGCCGTTTTGCGGCTTCTGGGTAGACTTTCGTCCCGTTTCTTCAACGCTGCTCTGGTTCTGAGAGCCACGAGAAGCGTTTGTCATGAAAAATTCGAGAATGAAGTTCATCGCGAACAGTGCCTTTAAGAGGCGGGGTGATACTTAAGGATTTCGTGTACTTCTGGTGCGTTTTCATCAAATTCTACGTTATTTTGGTTCTACCCGGGGGCCCTGAACCAATAGAGTGAATAATCTTAAAATTGAAGATTGTCGTGAACACTGCCTTTAAAGGCAGCAGACACGCTCAAAAATGATATCATTTTTATGGAATAAATTGAAGGTCTAAAGCTGTTAGTATTCAGAAATAACGAAAAAGACGAAAACAAATCGACGGAAATCAAGATATAACGGTACGTTCTATATTGGCCCAGAAATGGACGAGTTGTACGGCACCGGCCGAAATAGCGGAGCTAGCAACAAATTTGTTGGTATAACGACGCTAATGCACTCGTACTGCCCTTTCTGGAACGCTCACGCCGCTAGAGGCCTAAAAAGTAATCTAAAGTGGCCGCAATCGAGCATTGAATACCTATATGGAGGGGCGGAGCCCGTATCGATGGGCGGAGCAAGGATGATTTCGTGACTGACTACGGCTAAAATACGGCCATTTGGACTCGTTTTTAACGCTTGCAACTTCATGAGGGCTCTTCTAGGGCCTGCACGACCCCACTAATCTAGTTATCCCAACAAATTTTTCGAGCGTGTCTGCTGCCTTTAAAGGCACAGTCCAAGCTCAGGGACGAAATCTGATATTTCCACACAATTTAGAAGTAGACCCACCCTATATAACACCTGCCAAGTGTGAGCTCTCAATTCTTCCGAATAAGCGAGATATCGGAGGAAGCCACCATAGAGCTCCCACATCCGGAAGCCACTTTGGCACGCCCCTTTTGCGATCTTTCGAGCTAAACAAGGGCGAGATGAGCGATGGCTTCCGATCAATAGCCCCGTTCTTCCCTTCATTCCCACCCTCCCTCTTTATTCAGGTCGGCTCGCATCCATCGGTTTCAAATGAAGAAAGTTACAAGCCTCGGACAACTCGTCCACCATGCTTTCGCAGCTCAATTTTTGAGGGGCCATAATTCCGTTCCCAGGGGGTCCTGTACGATTCCAGCGGTATCGTTGGTATAAGCATGGGACCGTCTTCAAGATAGGCAGAAAAACAGAAAAACGATTCTGAGGTTGGACTGTGCCTCTAAGTAAATGACGGAAGCGTTTCTGGGACAAGGCTTTCCGCTACTCGCATATATGTAGCTGCCTGGGATGTTATGCACTATTCGTCTGATATTTCTGGTTAGCGATTCGCAGGTCCTGAAATGCTTCCGCGACGGCCGGTTAACACGCTCGCGGACCGTGTGGGCGGACAGTCTCATTCAGACAGTGGATACCAAGGATGTCATAACTTATGAAAAAACCTTGTTCTCAAAAAATTTACTAGGTATCACCTTGAACTCGAACTGAAGTTCCAAAAAACGGTCTGTTAAGGGTTCTGGGGAGACGGAAAGGAGCACTGCAGGATTCTGGAATTTCACTCAATCCTCAAGGATAGATGAAAAGAGAGCAAAAAAATTGGATTGGGAGAACACTGAACAAGTATGACCATGCAGGAGCTTTAAGTTTATCTGATAATGCTCTTCAGAGAGTCTCAAGACGAAACCACGTGGGGGGGGGTTATTCGCGGGTGACCAACACAAAGTTGAGGCCCGTTTTCACTTTTTAGAACTATTATTGTAGGTTACTGTGACGCAAAATGGCATTTTACCTAACGCACTCTACCGTAGTCATTCGAGAATCAAAAAAGAAGGTCATATTCGTGTTCAGCGCCTCAGATAACACCAGAGAGCAAGGTTTGGTTTCAGAGCTCAAAAAAAAATTGGAAACTCGTAGTCTCACGTTGTGGGTGGGTAGGTAAACCTAAATCTCCCTTTTGGGAGTTCAGAGATCCAATTTTTTTCCTTCCAAACTCCGTCCAGTATGTATTTTGGGGCGCTGGACACGAATATGAGGTCCACTTTGGCTGTGTTAGGTACCACCGTAAAATCAGTACCCATGTCGTGTGCGATTGCGGACAGTGCACTTTACGCGTCTCTGTGGCTTCATAGTCATGCAAATCTTTGATATTCTCAGAAGCGCAGTTCTTTGCCAGTTTTTGTTTTTCTCACCTAAAGGATGGTTGGTGGGGAGCTGTAGACGATACGATCCAATCATGAAAACGCCCTGTCGCATTTGTCTATAACAGAGATCACTGCACTCGACAAGTCTTCTTCTTCTTCTTAAGCTTCCCATTCGCTTCAAAATGCAGTTTAAGGGCTTCCGACTGGAAGGATTGCTATGTCTGCGGATCTAAGAATATGGAGATGACCCAGAGAAGAGCTTCCATTCCGGGGCAGTAGAGATCCTTAAAAAATGGTCTTCTGTGAAGGGTTGGGTACCAGTGGTGTGCGGAAATTTCTGTTTTCTGTTTTCTGGTCGTTTTGGCCTTTCTGTTTTCTGAAAATCTTGCAAAAATCAGAAAAAAATCAGCAAAAAAAACCAGGTCTGTTGGACAGTGCAGCTTGTTTAGTCGATCATATGGTTTTCCTCTTACTTGTGCTAAATTGTGCGATTGCTGCTAAAGGTAGGGTTCGCCATAAGAAACGGTTGTTATGGTATCCTCATGAAAAGGTAGACATGATCATCACAAAAGTGAAAATAGGTGAAAACCCAGAGGAAAAACGCTCAGGAAAAAATATTGCTGGTTGTCACCTTGCCCACAATTAACTAAATTTCTATGTATGTTTGTTTTGCCTTCTTCCGCCTTGCTGTTACACCCTATTCATACTTTTGCGAAGCGGCAAATGCTGCGGATTTTCAAAAGAAAATGAGAAATCAGATGCTCTGTAACGGTATCAAACACCTCATTACTCATTTTCCTACTGATATTGCGCGGCATTTGTCGCTTCCGCAAAAGCATGAATAGGTTGCAAAACGAGAAAACCAGCACTTATATGAATCGTGTTAGTTGGGGCGTGCGCACAACCACCAATTAGCTGTTTTAAGCTGTTTTTGTGCGTCTCTCCTGGAACTTTTCGCTTTTCTCACTTTTGAGATGGTGAAACCTGCATTCTCAGGAAGAGAACTCAGCAACTGATTTATCGCAAACCCTGCTCACCTACTCAGTACTTCGGCACAATAGGGTTTGCATCCCAGGGCAAATATAGAGTGCGAACCTTCGCTGTCAGCAGCAGCTGCTACTGTGCTGGCGTGCTGGCGTTCTCTGAGGAATTCACCCGATCAATAGCCAATAAATAGCCAAGAAAAACCTGCTTTCTGCGTGATAACCGGAAAATGGTCGGGAAGTAGCTGGTTGCCGCGTAATAGCCTAGAAATAACCGCCAAAAAATGTTCCGCGAAATGGACGCCAAATAATGCTCTTCAAGGGATGTGCTCTCCAACTCCGCGTTGCCGTTCAGTCCGCAAAGTGCACGCTGATTGCGAAGGCGTGCTGCGGCGCGGTTGCGAGTAGCCTCAGACAGCGATGTGGGATCACCTGGGCACTAAAGGCAAAACCGCACGGGTAACCCTACATCCCTGTCTGAGAATCCTCGCAACCGCGCCACAGCACGCTTCCGCAATCGGCGCGCACTTTGCGGACTGAACAGCGATGCGGAGTTGAACTGTACACGACGCATTCCTGAGGCTTGATTTGGATGTCAACACCGCGGTCGGTTCAACTATCCACGCTTTCAGTACTTGAACCCCGCCTAGCACCAGGGCTGGGATTCATGAACGCAGCCGGCTAGGTTTGGGTTTGGTTAGGGCAGCAACCCCAGCGGTAGCCAAACCGCGAACCGGCTTTGACAACCGCCCCATCGCGGTTGGGTGGCTAACCATTCCGCGGCCACGTACTTGCCACTCAATTGACGCCGCGAATCTCGATTGGAGAAAATCAATATTGGCACTCGGCTCGGAATTTCCCTATCCCGTCACAGTTTTTGTTGCACATGATTGCTAATTTTGCTTGCTTTTTGAATTCTTATTTTTGTCTACCTTGTGCTTTACCTTCTTCAATGGATCGCAGGCATTTAAAGGGATTTTCCTCAACTTGGAGATGTTTTTTCCATTTTAAGTTTTTCATTTTTTCCTTTTTTTGAAAAATCCTTTTTGGTTTTTTGAAAGTGCATAAAGTGATGCTGCTCTCTCACGATGAGCCGCAATCCTGCTGGTGAAATTTTAACCCAAAATTTAGCTTTTTTCTCGCATTACTAGCCTTTTCAACTTCTTCTTTTTTTCGAAACGCCCCTCTAATTTTTTGTGTGTTTCACATGGCTTAGGTGTTGCTGCAGGGATCATCATCGTCCTTTCGATGAGTTTTCGGCTTCAAGTTCTCCGTTCGTCGTTTGAGTTCCGAGTTTTTTCCATCTCTTTTTTTTGTCTAAGAATCCCTTTTTTGTTTTTTTTCTCTTTGTCATTCTCACACAAGCTTATTGTCGCTCACAACAGGATAAAACTAAAAGGACTTCTTAGGAAAATTCTATGGAAAAAGCTCAAAGTGCAAGGGAAAAACAAGTTTGAACTAAAAACATCGAGAAAACCCAGGTTGATCACAGAACCATGTAAAAAACATTAACATTTGAAATCCAAGTGGGCGCTTCAGAAAAAAAGTAGAAGAAAACGTTGTAAATGCGAAAAAAACCAAATCATGCATCACAGTATCAAACCAAGTTAGGGTTTTCCAACAGAAAAATAACGAAAGCGTGTACGAAAACTGTTGGAAAAAAATTCTGAGGGAAAAAATGAGGGAATTCGGAGCCGAAATGGGAAAGAAACCCCAGCGAAGAGCCTGTGACTGCTCGGTAAATGGTCAGCGCACGGAAGACAAGAATTAGGAACAAAAAGTGGAGGCAAAAAGAACAACGATGTGCTATAAAATAAAGAAGAGAGCGAGAGTAGGGAGGACAGGCATAATGATTTTAGTTAGCCATGGACAACGTACATAAAACTTACAGATGAGGTTGATGATTCTGAGAATTTTCGTTGTTATGTAGAGGAACACATTATGGCTAGAGGGCCTATAATGTGGAAGTCAATAACGGCGGCATTCCTGTATTTTCAGCTTGCCTTGAAGATATCAAGTTTTTATGCGTATTCGCAAAAGGTGCGTTTCCTCAGTGTTGTGCACTAATACAACACACCATCAATTCGACGACTAAGCCGCGAAACCGCTGCTAACCGCGGTTAACCGCAGCTCCGAGGTGTGGTTACGCGTATCCCAATCGTAGCCCAGCCGTAACCAAACCGGATTTTTCGTTAATGCCGGTCACCTCCGCTAGCCCAGCCGTAACCGTGGATTGCCTTTCATGAATCCCAGCCCAGGAGGCCCCGCCGAGCGGCAAGAGGTCAAGGCGGCTGCTCGGCGAGCTGGGAAAGGCCGCGTCGCGTGTTGGTGTGCCTGCCACGTATTGGTTATTTCTCGGTTATTGCTCGGCTACTTCTAGGCTATTTCGTGAACAACATGATCTTAGACGTCTAATGATCGAGAAACAATCCAGAAATATCCGAGAAATAGCACATCAAGAACCGCTGTGAAGCCTGATGGGCTATTTCTCGGCTAAAACTCAAAAACAAAACTGAGTGAGTGCCTTTAAAGATGATTCACCTGTCTTTGACGTGCCATCGCTACTATCAATGTCTTATTAGCTATTTGTCCAGTCTCGTAGATATTGTATTACAGATAGAGAAAAGATGTTCAGAATTACACTCTCTTTCCTCTTGAAAAAAAAAGTTAAAATACAATGAGTACTTTTTCCTGAAAATTTTCTGTTTTCTGATTTCTGTTTTCTGACAAACTCGATTTTCTGTTTTCTGAAATTTTTTAAAAAATTTCCGCACACCCCTGTTGGGGACGGGAAGACTGTGATGACTTTTTTCTTTGCGCCTTTCGATAGAATAAAAAAATGGACAAAACCAAATGAAACTAGCTGTAACTTCCTTTTCGAAAAAGGTGGAGTGAGTTTTATGTGCTCGGCACACATCTGAATACAGCAAATATGCCCTGAGCAAGGTGTGACCATTTGACTCTGGCTCGTTCGTGAGATATGAGCCCATTCTAAGCTCTCTGTGTCATTCAAGTCCTCTAACCACTTGATTGAAGTTGCCATAGCCAGCAAGCAGGGATAGCCGAGAGGATAACGTTTTGGAATACTAAACGAATAAAGAATGCTGGACTTGTGAGTTCGATTCCCGGTAGTCTAGCTACATCGTAGTAGCACACACCAACGTGCGACGCGGCCAGCTCGCTGAGCACCATCTGAGGCCGTCAGCGGTTGGACGAGGTCTCCAGCGGTCGGGGCGGGAAAAATACCCCAAATTTGGGTAATTAAATCGGCGACGCTGTCGGCATAGCAGTCCCATCTCAAGAGTGCATCATGTACTTTCCTTTTTGGGATAATTGTTTTGTCATCGAGTTTAATGTGTATCATACGCGCATTGAACGGCTTATTTGTTGGGGCACGTGCTGTAGCTTGAAACGCAATAAGAGCACGTGCTTCTCTAGCAGCAAGTTCCCTGACTGTGCTTGAGAAAACTTTGTTTTCGAGTTGAATGCATATTCGACACGCATTGAAAGCGGCGATAGTCTGAGTGGATGTTACGGCCGCGTCGTGTGACGGTGTGCTGCTACGATAGCGCTGGACTATCCTGCAGCACGTGCTCCTGCGGTGAAACTTCGCAGCACGTGCTGCTGTCTGGAAAAAGCCTTCTGATGGATGTGGTCACTCGAGTTGAATGCATATTTGACACGCATATTGGATGCGGCGGTTCTCTGAGAAAGTCTTTCCAAATTAGACAGTCCGCCTGTCGGCGTGCGTGTCGAAAGGCAAGTCGAAAATACTTCGCGACGACCGCTTGAAACGCATGTCGACCGCGTAAGCGGGCATTCTCCTTTGGACCGACTTTACTCATATTACATGGACCATACTTTCATCTTCCTGCCCAATCGAGGAACCCCGAAAAACTCGATCAGTTTAGAAAAGTCTTCCGCAGCTACAATCATCAATTTGAAAAACGTCATCGGGAGTACATATCCCCTGTTTCGGAGTGAAATTTGTCTCCGTTTATCGCGTGCGTCTGCGTGCGTATTCTACGTCTCACCTTTTCCACACTTCCCTCGCTTCGCGCAAGCGCGCAAACAAACAGGGTAAATTTTGTCCCGAAACAGAGAGTACATTACAGCATATATTCAATTGAAAGCGGTCCCCCTCAGAACGACTTCGTCAAGAGTTTGAAGAGCTGAGGCCTCAGGTAGGGTCTGTCCAAATCAAACTGCCCGCCCGCGCTATCGGCGTGCGTATCGAGCGGCCCTCGCAAAGGCACTTTTTTTGGACGAGCTTTCCCACGCTTGCAAACGGTAACAAAGATAATATTTCATTCATCTCATTTTCCTTCTGAGTGACTTAGAATGCGGGAAAATGCTTTTTTGACGTACGCTCAACACGCACGCCGACCGCGTGGGCGAACAGTCCATTTCAGACGTACTTTACGAATCAGGTGGGCGTTCGCTGGCGTGTCGTAGGATCCCAGCAACATTCTACTAAGCTGTTCGCACTTTGTGCCTCATCAAAAATTTTGAAAACTGGTTTCATTCTTTCGGAGCTCAAAATTCTTTTCTTTTCACCTTCGAAAACAAATTTTTGGGACGCTTCTGCTATTTCCCAACGGTATGAAGATATTATCTACTCAAAACGAAATGCATCTGCTGAGATGAAAAAAAAAAGAAAAAAAATTCGTGAAACAGTACGGTGAACTTTGAAGTTCTTCATATGAAGTTGTATAATTAAGTAGAGTAGATACGACGAAATCGGCCTACTATAATGACTACAAGACAAATTGATAAAATCCAGTTATTAGAAAATAGCCTTGACAGTAAAATTCGAGTGCATTAACACGTTTTGGCGGACTGTATGCTTTGACAAGTTCGGATCAGAGATTGCCGCTTTTGAAGTGTGGTGTCAACGTGTCAACTCTGTTGTGAACGTGTTAAAACACACAAGATTCTCACAAGGAAACTCCTTTCGGTCAAACTGGACATTCCGAATGAATTGTACTGTGCTTCTCTTGGCCAAATTCCGATCCGCAATTGCCTTCTGGACACGCTTTGCGGCCGCGCGCATTAGAATCGGGAGAGTTTTTAGCGCAGCAGCCGCCGACCTGTTGACTCTAAGTGGGTTTTAGAATCTGGAAACTTAACAGAAGTGGAGGAAACTGTATAAAAAACCATATCGAGTCGGCTTCTGTGCTGGAAACCTGACTGACACGAGCGCGTGCGGTCGCAAAGCGTGTCGAGACGCAACTGCGGACCGGAAATTGGCCCAGATGAGCACAGCACTTTTCTGGAATTATTTTTGGACATAAAGTCCGACTATGCTCATCGCAGCTGCCCAGACTCACTCTGAAAAAAGTAATGAGCGTTTTTAGACAATATAAGGGTACCCCCCATGGAATTTTTTGAGTTGTGTCGAGAAAATTTTTCCGGATTCTGCTAAAAACATGTACATGGGGGTAATCTGGGATGCTGAACACGAATCTGAGGTTTGTTTGTAAAATTTATGAGGTTTACTGTAGGTTACGGTAAGTACCATGCTATTTAAGGGGCAAAGCCAGCCTTAATATGGTAATTCGAAAATCGATAAATGGACATCGAATTCGTATTCAGCTACCCAAAAAACACCCGCATAGAAACTTTGAATCGAAGCTGAGACTTTGACTAAACTATCGTATGCCCATCGTAATCTACCGCAGTCTGTCAAAAATCGATAGACTTACATCAGATTCAGTTTAGCACTCCAAATAACCCCTGGAGGAACGATTTGAGCCACATCTGTCGTCACATTCCATAAGTCGTCAAAAGTCGATTTCACCGTTAAATTTTCCTGCCGGTGGGAAGCTTTAAACGAATTTAGTCGAGAACTTTGGAAAAACGTCATATTAACATCAGATTATTGATCAGCACCCCCAAATAACCCCCCCCCCTGGCAGAAATTGAAGTCAAGTCTGGATGAATTTCTAAAACGCTTCAAGAGCCCTCTGGTTGGTATAAATAGACGCCCAACCGAAAATCCGTACAAGTCCGAAACGCTATCAGTCTGGGTAAAGTTCAGAAAACTGCGCTTACAGCCATACTTTGCCTAGGGGTTGTTTTGGGCGCTGAACACGATTATGAAGTCCGAAAGATTACTGCCCTTTTTGGAGGGTATAAGAAGCAAAAGAACGACTTTTTAAGCTAGTGACTTCTGGGAACCTGCAGCTCGGAGCTGGATACTGCGCAGTTTTACTATTGAGCCGCAAGAGATACTAACGATACTAGTCGTTTTGGCAGATGCGTTTACCACTCTAAACACCTCCCTTTTAAAGGCAGTGTTCACGATAAAAACCGTTTTTCTGTTTTTCCGCCTATATTGAAAACGGTCCTATGCTGACTTCAATGATGCCCCTGGAATCGTACAAGACCCCCTAGAAACGGAGTTATGACCCCTCGAAATTCAGCAAGGGAAGCATTGTGGACGAGTTGTCCGAGACTTGTAACTCTCGTTTTTTTGCAGCCGATGTGTGCGAGCCGATCTGAGTGAAGAGAGAAGTTGAAAATGAAGGGAAGAACGGGGCTTTTGATCGGAAACCATCGCTCATCTCACCACGAATTCAGTGAAACCGTTGTAGGACGTGGGCGGAGTGGCCCAATGGGTTGACTGGCCCACGAGATTTTCACCCACTTACCGGCCCTTTTTCGTCGCATTTCCGTTCTTAGTCTTCTTAGAGGGACCCAAAGCTTACGTTTTAGCGAAAAAAACCGTGCAACTTTTTGGTCGTGAACATTGCCTTTGAGCAAATTGCGGGTGAAGACACATTTTCCAGACTTCGCACAGTCTGATAGCGTTTTGAACCTGTACGTGTTTACGATTGTGCGTAATTAACACCAATTAGAAGGTTGTGAAAACGTTTTGAAAAATGATCCACATTTGACCTGAAGTCCTCTCAGGTGCGTAATTTGGGACGCTGATCTCGATTCTGGGGTTTATCCGTCGATTTTTCAAAGTTGTCGACTAGATTCGTTCAAAGCTCCCATCGGGGGTAAACTTGATGACAAATCACGACTTTTGATGATTTCCGGAGTGCTACTATAGATATGGCTCGAATTGTTGTTCTAGGGGTTATTTGTGGCGCTGAGCACGAATCTGAGTTTCGTTCAATGATTTTTGACAGATCACGGCGGCATACGGTGGGTATACGGTAGTGTGGTCCAAGTTTCAGACTTGACTCAAAATTGGTACAATTTACCGCAATGTTAAAAGGACATGGTGCGGTTGAGGTCACACACACTAAAACTGCGGTGGAAGACGCCAGATTTCATTATCGATCGACAAAACAGCTGATTTTCTGGGTAAGTTACGGTTTTTCTTTTTTTTGTTTGTTTCAGCATTAATTTTGTTTCTAATTGTTTGAAAATAGCCCCTATTGCGGAATAGGGGCTATTTTTAGTGCGTGAGAGGAAGTAGCCGTTTGTTCGGCTTCAAAGAGTTTTTTTTCAAAATTATGTTTTGAAATCGACAAAAAAACGCCAAGTTCCCATCGCACACTAAAGGAAGCCCATATTAGTAATCTTATAAGAGTTAGAAACAAAAATAATGCCGAAACAAACAAGAAAACAAAAGAAAAACCGTAACTCACCCTTAAAATCAGCTGTGTTTTCGATCGATAATGAAATCTGGCGTCTTCCACCGTAGTTTCAGTGTGTGACCGCAACCGCACCATGTCCTTTTAACATTGCGGTAACCTGTGTACCGTGCTTCTCTGGGCCGAATTCCGGTCCGCAATTGCGTCTCGACACGCTTTGGGGCCGCACGCGCTCGAGTCAGTCGAGTTTCCAGCGCCAAAGCCGACTCGATGTGGCTTTTTTTGTACAATTTTCTCCAATTTTTCTTAGTTTCCAGTTTCCGAAACCCACCTAGAGTCAGCGGATCGGCGACTGCGGCGCTGGAAGCTCTTCCGACTCGGGAGCGTGCGACCGCAAAGCGTGTCGAGACGCAATTGCGAACGGGAATTTAGCTCAGATAAGCACAGTAGAAAGGTGATTCGGGGTGGGGAATAAGAATTTAACATTCATCTGTCGCTTTTCAAGATAATGAGGCACCTTTTGCCTCCTAATTGGCATGGTCCCCACCGTAGCCTACCGTAAACCTCGGAATTTCGACAAACGGACTCCAGGCTCGTGTTCACCACCCTAGATTATCCCTGCATACAGGTTTTACGCCGAATCTGAAAATTCTCCTGCTAGCACCCTAGCATTTTCATGGGCTTACCCTTGTGCTTCGAAAAACGCGCCTAATTTTTTTCAGAGTGGTTTTAGGCATCTACGAAGACCATAATCAGATTCTATACCAAAAACGGTTCTAGAAAAGCACATTTCATTTGGAATGGGCAGACTGACTAAGAGTAGTTCTCTTGTTAGTGGCGGCCATTTTCTATGGACTAACTATAAGTTTCATATTCTACTAAATACAGGCGCACCCCTGAATCAGAGAGTTATCCTCCTTAGCCTCGTGGGACACTGACAACTCCAACACCCTCTATCTTTCCACATTGTCAAAGTCATCGGTCGAGATTCAGCGCGTGCGCAGCGCGGTGTTCGTGATGTGTCTAATCTGGCTTTAGTCATGGTGGAATATCGTGTAGCTCTAGCGAGAGTTGGTTATCTCGGCCTTTGGCGGCATCAACATCAAAGACACCGCCACCGGCAGGAGCTATCCATCCAGCCGGGCGCGGGCCTGACTTGGCCTGGCCGGCTGGCTGCGGGCCTGGACTCTCGATGGCGCCGAGATTTCTCCCACTTGCGTTATTTCTCTCGTTGTTCTGACTCGGTCTAGCGGGGTGGCGGCGTGGCGCTGAAGTCATCCATCAAAGCGCTATGAACATACGCCGCCTGCCTGCACCCCCTCCTCTCAACTCGACATTTGAGGGCTCCAGCTACAGTATGACAGACTTTGAACTGACAACGGAAGGATACAAAGCGTATGTCGGATCTGCGGCAGCGAATTGTATTGTCAGCACCTCTTGAGCATCTATAGTATAACTTTGCAGTACCACGCCCCGAGCTGCAGGGCCCGGATTCATCAACCGAATTCGCGGTAATTTATTCCCCAGAGGCCAGATTCATCAATTATACCCCGAGTATAATTATACCCCTGGGGTATATATACTCCGAGGTATATTACCTTATACCCCAATTGTGTGATTCACAACGCAACAGGCAGCCGTGGTATAATATACTAAGAGTATACGGGCTACGGGAACTGCAACGCCCATTATTATCTTCCACCGAACATTTTTTGATGACGATACAAAACAGAAAATCTGCAACCGTACAATATTTTGTAAAAATAGAAAAATCCTGTAGCTACATCTAGTGCATCTAAAATGGGAAGAGAAAATTTGACGAAATGACCATTCCGAACGAACTATACATGTCTACAAGTACCTAATTTTGGCGTATAATTCGGAAATTATCTTCAAGGCGCTGGACTTCTCTAAATGGAGTTTTTCTTATTACCATTGCGTTTTCCTCATATCAAATACGGGGATCCGAGAGCGTTTCATAAGCCTAAGGATTTGAACTAAGCATGGAAAAGTTTACTCTGCTCAGTCCTAGTTATAGGTTCGATGAAAAATTAGTTTATATAATAGAATTAGTTTTTCCTACTTTTATATGAGTAGAGAATCCACTAAATTTCAATTTAATTTGAATGCTCGTAAGATTTCAAAATATTTGTTTGGAAATGGAAATATATAGGGGAATCTGCGAGCGAAATATTGGAGAGCGAAATCGTCCCATTAAAGGCAGCGTTCATGATGATCATCTTCAGTGACTTTCAACAGTAAAATGATAGGCGAGAAGGATCTTAGGCTCCCAGTGTCGAAAGAACGGTAGAAAACGAGCCAGTAGCGGCAAAATAACGGCTGCAAACAAGCGTTTTGGAGTCCCAGAACCGCCCAGTGTCCCATTTCCGCCCCCTCAATGTGAACAAATGAAGACTCAGATTACAGGAATGATCACGTGAAGGAAGTGCTGATAACTAAGCTGATCGCTTAACTGCACTGATAGGCATCATCCTTCATAGCGGTCAATTCCTTCACGCCCAAAATCAACGTAAACAAGGGAGAGCCTATTTTTGCTCAAAAACGCGTCTTTTGCATCCTTTTCAATCATGCCTTGCTTTGTAGGCCACCAGACCTTCCGTAAACCGTGAGAAATATCGGAAGTGAAATCTATCGTGAACACTGCCTTTAAGAAAAGTGGATCAGTAAAATAAACGGAGAAAAAGAGAAAATATATTAAAGGGGTAAGATATGTAGAGAACGTCATCAAATTATGGAGGCAATACGTGCAGTCGCGGAACGAAAAACAAAAAATAGGCGAAAAACTCGTTTTTAAGGCTTCGCAAGGTTGTCCGCCAGCTGATTTGGTTGAATGGCGCAGGCTAATCAACCGTGGGCCACGTTTTCGTGGAGTATACTCGCCGCGGTATACCGTATACCCCAGCTCCAGAGTGGGGAATAATATACTCCAATTTATACCCCAAGTCGGAGGAGTATATTTTTTGATGAATCACATTTTTTAGGGGTATACGGGCGATTATAACCCGATGCGCCCGTATACCCGGGGTATAATCGTTGATGAATCTGGCCTAGGTTTAATTAACTCCACTACACACCCTCAAATTAACCCCGAACGCGATTTACTAGCATTTACCTCGTGAGAGTAACGGATACCCCGCAGCCGTCGATTTAGAAACCTTTACTGAAGCCGTAACCACAGTATAAACGTCACTTCCTCGTTAGTTTCGACAAAAGATGCAAAACCTAACCAATTGTCCCTGCGTTTTGAAGTGAACAAATGATGCACAGTTTTGAGGCTGACATATGTATTTCTCAACTTTTTCCTTAGTTGTCGGACCGGAATTTCGGTATTTTACTATTCGTTCTGGCAGAATCGATGTTTTAAAGTAAAACTGTTTTGAATTTTGTTCTTTGATTTTTCATATATCTTCTGAAGTTTATGGATGCCTTTTAAATATTCATTTCAAATATTGAGTTCCAAAAAAAAAGTGAAAATTGGAGGAGCGCATTATATATCTGACAGAATACAAGCATTACTCAAAGATCAATCTTTTTAAGATCCCCTAATCTTGTTCAAAATCATTTCGGTTTCTTTTAACTTTATCTATCTATTTTTTGAAATTTTTGTAATTTTTTGAGCAGTCACGGTTGAGCAGGGTTACGACTCGGCGCAACGGGGGGTTATGGAAATATGGGAAATTTTCAGAGAAAAAATGAAACTTTGAGGGGATCGCCAGAATTCCGGAGCAAATGTTTTTTTTTTCAAAATAGACAGTTGCGCGGAATCAGTATGCATTTAAAACTTTCTAGCTACTCATTTCAATTAGGCTAAAGAAATCATTAATATCGGGGGATCGTGAAAAATTTTAAAAATTTCTCTTTTCCAAAAAAAAATTTCGGCCTATCTGATTTCTACGCGAACATGAAAGGAAATGGAGTCAAGAAGCGAGCGAAGCACTAGACAGAACATAAAAGCAGCGAGTATACTGAAATACTGTCCTTATCGGAACGGTTTTCCGCAACTGTGGACCGGAACCTAGTTCCGATAAGGGCAGCGAGGTTAGTGAGAATAGTAAAACTTGTAAACCTCTCTTGATTCTGGCACTTTGCTAGCAGCGAACGATGGAGTACCCTTGTCCTTGTTGAGGCAATGGTATCCGATACCCGACTCCTTCAGCCGGGTATCGGATACTCCCATATATACCCCGAGAAATAGGGTTTATTTTTTGATGAATCGCAGAAATTTACCCAGCGGAGTAAATTATACCCTAAACCACGGTTTTATCGTTGATGAATCAGGCCGCAGCAGGTGTCAAGAAGTTATGGGCGTTTTTCAAGCTTCGCCAAAAGGCAAGGGTACCTACCATCAGGTATTTTTAGGGTATTTCGGAAATTTTTCTCGGATTTTGCTCAAACCTCTCTTGATTCTGGTATGTAGGGTTTGATTAAAGGAACAGTCCAACCTCAGAGGTAATTTTCGATATTATGGTCCGGTCGCCGCCTATAGCAACCCTGCCAAGTGCGAAATCTCAATTCGCTCAAATAACCGAGGAAAGGCTAGGAAAATGTCGGCCACGCCCCTTTAAAGAAAAAATGGGTAACGCCCCCTGCCCGGTTTCCGACCTCAATAGGGAAGAGACGCGCTAATGATTTTATTCAAAACCTATGTTCTTTGATTTGTTTTCGGTCTGGCTTTATATTGTAGCCTGCTTCAGAACGATGGCTGCGAATAACGAGACAATACAGGCTCGAGACAACTCGTCCGCGAACTTTTAGCCAATCAAATTCGAAATTTTTGAGGAGCCGTAACTCCGTTCGTAATGAGTTTTGAGCGCTTCTGGAGACACCATTGTGATCAGCGTGAAATTTTCTCCAAGATAGACAGAAAGACGAAAAATCGATTCTGAGGTTGGACTGTGTCTCTAAGGTGCTGAAAACGGATTCGGGTTCTAGTTTCCAAAATTCTTAGGCTTAGTGTAGCTTACGGTAGGTACAATGTAATTTAGAGGGCCAAACCTACTCTAGAATTTCGAAAATTGACAAATGGACATAAAATTCGTATTCAGCACCCCGATTAAATTCCGCATAGAAATTTTGGGTCAATTCTGGGACTTTGGCCGAACTACCGCATACCCACCGTAATCTACCGTGAGCTGTAGAAAGTCGATAAACGAGCTTGAGATCCGTGTTGAGCATTTCGAGCCATTTCTATAGTAGCGTTCCGGAAATAGTCAAAAGTCGCGTTTTGCCCTCAATTTTCCCCCCATTGGAGGCTTTCTAAGAATTGAGTGGAAAACCTGGGGAAATCGACAGCTGAACTTCAAATTCGTAACAAGCACATCAAATAACTTTCAAGAGGAAGTTTCGAGTCAAATCTGAGAAAAAAACAAATTTAAAGGCAGTGTCCACGATACAAATCGTTTTCGAGTTTCCAAAAGAAAATGAAGGTTTAGAGTCTGACTGTTTCATCAGTGAAGAAAGAATCATGAAAAACGCTGCGAAACATCCATAATCAGCTATTCTTCTTGAAAGCCACATTTCAGCGGTGGATCAGTTGCGCGGGTATGGAAGTAGACAGCGTGCGAAAATGCGCGCCAATGAAACTTCCAGTGAAACTTGCCCTGAACCCATGGTTTTATCGTTGTCAAGTGATACTCGTCCAGTGAAACCCGACGCGACGATCGCTCGGCACCCACGCCGACCGCGAGGACAGACATTCGCATTCGGACACGCTTTACATCCAGCCACGCGCGAACGCGATGGTCCATGTTGAGCATGTTGATTTTCGATCGCTTTGTATGATAAAGATTGCGTCGCGTCGCTCGTCGCGCAAAGTATGAACCCGTCTCAGAGGCTTCAAAAAACAGTCAAAACTATTGTATCCGAGCATTGATGGTGTTTGTATTGATGAGCGTAGCTCGTATCGAAAGTTGGCGGAGAGCGGATGATTCGGTGATCCATCCTGGCTCAAATACGGTCATTCTGGTTCACACGACTCCACTAAACTTGCTATCTCAACCATTTCTGAGAGCGTGTATGCTGCCTTGAAGGCCTGGATCATAGCTCCGCTCTGGCGACGAGGTTGCAAGGTAGGGACTGGCGCAACCCGTCGCGCTCAGCGCAGCAATCGATCGCCCATAGGGCGTCGTCTGAACGGCGCGGCCAAATTCAATCCTTTGGCATTGATCGTGCCGCACCGCGTAGTCAATATTAGGGGCGTTTATACTCCCGCCGCCGAGCGGCGCGGCTTCTACAATACCGCTCGTAACATTTGGTTAGATAGCGAGCAAGGGCGGGTTTTCGCGTCTTTTTCGTATAACTCGCTTCAAAGTCAACTTTGAGCGAAACTAGGGAGATATTCATGACCCTGGCGTTGAGGTCTACCCAATGGTTTAGCCTTTGTGGTGATTATGTTAAGAAGTACAAAGGTTTCACAATCACCCAGGTTTGTGAATACGGTGCCGTGATGTATGGTGCGCTACCGTCTCCGCTTGCGTTTCCCTCTGTCTACCGTATATAGAGAGCTGATTAATTGCGAAATTTCCATGGTTGTCAACGGAATCCTTACAATAGCTACACCATTGGATAGCCCTCAACACCTGGATCATGAGTATGTCCCTAGTTTCGCTCGAAGTTGACATTGAAGCGAGTTATACAAAAAAAGACGAAAAAGACGCGAAAACCCGGCCTCGCTCGATTTCTGACCAAATCCTACAAGCGGTATTGTATAGTATTGATCACGCGGCGCGGGACGATCAATATGATGATATTGTACTTCGCCGCGGCGCTCGGCGGCGGAAGTATAAACGACCCCTTACAGAGATGCACTGTACCGCGCCGCTCGACGGCGGAAGTATAAGCGACGCCAGGCAATGATAGCATCCGCGTGCGGCGAAAGTGTTGAGTACCGCTCAGCGCTTGTGGTGTCGTTCCCGTGTCGCGGATAGTCTACAATATTTCGTAATCTGCGCATTGTTCGCACCTAGTACATACTTACCACGACGGGCGACGCGACATAGTGCATGCCAACCATATCGATCGAAACTGGTATGCATTGCCGCGGTCAAGCGTCGCGCAGAGTATGCACTAGACCTTAGCGTCGGCTGGATGGTGTGTCGCGTCGTTATGCACCGACTGCACTGTGACGCAATCGTCAGACATCCGCCCTCTGAAGCAGTATCCTCTATTTCAAAATGAACTTTATGTCCAGTTACCGCATGCGGCTGCGTGCGTTTGCTGTGTCTCCCCCCTCCCTGCTCACAGGTATAAGGGTCCGTATAGAGTACCGCCGCTGGAAGGCGCGGCAGCTTCCAATGGAGGGGAATCGATCGTGCGGCGCCGCACGATCGATATTCCCCCACTGCATGCTACCGCGTCTTTTAGCGACGAGGCGCTAATCGCCCCCTAGCTGAATATAGACGTCGATGATCCAAATTCGATTCCTCCAAGCGGTAACTTTGAGATTGTCGATTTCGATTGGGTACGCCTGTGCGTTCAGCCGTGTGGATCCCCTCGCTCAGGGTTGCACAGGCGTAAAAATTTCGGAAAACTTTCGAAATAATCGAAAATCTTGGGGGGGGAAAGCGTGAAATTTTTGGGGAAAAAGAAAGTTCCTCCAAACTTTTTGATAATCTAAAATGAGGTAGTAAGAGTCGTCCTCTAATGGTCAGACTGCCCTCGCGAGAACAGCTCTGTCTGCAGAAGCCGTCATGAAATTCTACCTTACGGTGGGTATACGGTAGTTTGGGCTAATTATCAGAATTCAATCAAAATTTCTATTCAGAGCTTATTCGGTGTCCCAAATACAAAATTTGATGTCTATTGGTCGAGGGGTGGATCGTGAATTTTTATTCAAGTTTTTCCAGAATTTTGGTCGACAGGGGGAGGGTCATAGGCTCCGCGGAAAACTGACGCATCGTCCTGCTCAAACCTGCCCTCGCTGCACCCAACCCAAATAGACAAACCCAGGGTCAACGCAAGGCCTTCATATTGCGATTTACAGTTCTCAAAGTCAATGAGTTGCTAAAGTTCTCCGTTTTTCGGTTAAGGATTCTTGGAATGATTTTTCCTCACTAATAATCCTCTTCTTTTGTTTTATCGTATTTGACATAAGGGGGGGGGATGGCGAATTTTGTGAAAATGCTGGCAGTTGCTTGGAAAATATTCGGAAACGTTGGTTTTTGTTTGTTATCCAACTCAAAGCAATTTTTTCAATTCTACTTTTCAGTATCCATTAAACCTTTGATCTTTCAATTGCAGTATCCCTTCTCTCTAGGGTAACTCGACCTCAAAATAGGGTAATCCTCACAGCAACGTCTGGTAAATGAACCGAAATTATTTATGTGCGCTTTGAAACAGGAAATTTTGCTCAGAGTTTAAGCTCAAAGTGAAAAATGTTGCGGAATCAAAAATTCACTTTTTCGTGCGTTTTTCTCTTAAAACGAAACATTTTCAGGCGAAATCGGACATTTCCAATCAGAATACTGTGCTTATCTGGGCCAACTTCCGGTCCGCAATTGCGGCTCGACACGCTTTGCAGCCGCACGCGCCCGAGCCAGTCGGGTTTCCAGCGCCAAAGCCGACTCGATGTGGTTTTTTTATACAATTTTGTCCAATTTTTCTTAGTTTCCAGTTTCCTAAACCCACCTAGAGTCAGCAGATTGGCGGCTGCGGCGCTGGAAGCTCTTTTGACTCGGGAGCGTGCGGCCGCAAAGCGTGTCGAGACGCGATTGAGGACCGGAATTCGGCCCAGATAAGCACAGTAGTGGTGCACCAGATTTGGTTTTGAACCGGCTCCGCGCACAACCGCTTTTCGAAATCTAAGTTTAGGGTGAACTCGGGAATTAGCTCTAAATCGCATTTAAAAGAGCGCAAAAAGTTGGTTTGAAAGCTCAGAAAAGGGTTTCGAGATGGTTTCATGATTTTTGAGAAAAATTGAAGAAAAAACGCTCGACTTTGATGTTAATCTGCTTTATTTCAGACGGCGTTCACGTTCTTGCGGTTACACTTAAAATTGAGCTAGGAAGCTCACTTTTTAAAAGGAGGCTGGAAATTAATGCAGGTCGCTCCTCTTCTAATTTAAACGCCATAGCTTAGCTTTGAAGGTAACATCAAAATCGTGGGTTCATCCTCTGGTTCCGAGCCAGATTTACTCTGTTCTCTCGCGCGGTTGTGCGGAGCGAGACAGCGAGAGCGTACGCGCGCAGATGCACGCGATGAACGGAAAAAAATCACACTCGGTAACAGAGGATGTATAAGTTATCACAAGGTAGCTGACATGAACGCAAAACTCAGATGTCAGGCAGGACTCGAACCTCGTCATAAAAAGGCATTAAATATTCAAAAAACATCAATAATTCTGTATTAAAATGCCTCAGCTTAACTGGATTTATTGCCGATTTAAGCTTACCGGATCATACCCGTTAACGGGTGATTGCTGATGTGCCTACACAGTTCATGTGTGAATAGCTGATGGATGCAGGACGCGGTGTCGGTGGTGTAATGGCAACACTCTCGCCTGGAAAGCATGCAATGCAGGTTCGAGTCCCGCGTGACATCTGAGTTTTGCGTTCAATTCAGCTATACTCTCTTTATCTTGGATTGCACAAAACACGGTCCGCCAATAGTCCTCTAATTGGCCCGTTAGTACCGTAGTGTACGTCCACGACGCGTTCTCGGCAGACCCGGGTGGCAGGGTGGGTGGCCGAGTGACGACATTGACGAATCGATTGATCTGCACCCCGGGTGCACACCCGGGTCTGCCGAGAACGCGTCGTGGACGTACACTACGGTACTAGTGGGCCAATTAGAGGACTATTGGCGCACCGTGTTTTGTGCAATTCAAGATAAACAGAGTATACCACGTGATAACTTGCGATCATATACCATGCCATAAAAAGGCATTAAAGATTCGAAAAACATCAAAAAGAGTTTACATACTGCATTGGCCGCGGAGCGCGAAAACTGCTTGGGTGTGTTACGGCTGTGGATACCAGGGTGTGTGGGTGGATCTGCAGCCAATTAACACAGATTGTCGGAGGTAAGTACTGAACTTGTCAGAATTCGTACTCATGAAACTTCATCGATCAATAGTCAATATTATCGATTTTTTGAGCTTTTTGCACAAAATGCGGCGAGGAGTGGTGATTGCTGATGGGATTGGTCTTCTTGGTCGGGGAATTCTGCTCATTAGTCATTATCGATAAATACCTATCAATATTATCGGTTTTTCGCTTGCTGCACAAAATGCCGCAATTATTTTTGATTGTTGATGACTCTAAGTCACTTGTTTCGGAAATTCTTTTCATCACGCAAAATCGAATATTGGTGATCAATAATATCGATTTTTCACGTGTTGCACAAAATGCAGCGATGAGCAGTATTTTTATGGCTGTGGGTCATAGGTTTCAAAAATTGTACTCATACGACAAAATGTATCGTCTGTTGAAGGCTTCATATTTCCAAAATAGAAATTGTGGAGCAAAACTGTGGTCAAAAAGGCAACCTCCGGGAAAAGTATGTGAATATTTTGAAAATTAAGCTTCCTGGGAAAAGTAGCGATTCGGCTATGCCATTTAGAAGTCAAAAAAATAATTTCAAAAATATCTTGAAATATCTTGAAATGATTTGGTGTAAAATAGCCTGAAGCAATGAAAAAGCTAGGAAATGAAGTGAAATAACTGCAAATAGAGTTGGTGGTCAATCATAGAACAACTATTCTTCAGAAGTAGTGAAAGTGGAGGTATCGGAATTTACAAGCTTCACCGGCAAACTTACCAAAGCGAGATCAAGCACTCAACGGAAACCTTAGGCCATTTCTGACAGCTGTAATAAGGGAATCAGCTTAGGTCGAGAAAGGTGAACGTAACCCTGGATACCATATCGTGCTTGATTCAGCGTTGATAAGTTTAACGGAGAAGCTTGTAAAATCCGATCCCTCGTCTGTCACTACTTCTCGATAGTTAGTCTATGATTAACCGCCAAATCGTATTTTCAGCTATTTTTTTGATTTCCTAGCTTTTTCATTACTCCAGACTATGCTACACCTTATCATTTTTAAGATTGTTCAAGATATTTTTGAAACTTTTTTTTGACTTCTAAATGGCTGGAAACCTAAAGCAACGTCTGGTAAAAAAACCGAAATTATTTATGTGCGCTTTGAAACAGCAAATTTTTGCAACAATTCAAGCTCAACTTCAAAAATGTTGCGAAATCAAAAAATCAATTTTTTGCGCTCTTTTTTTCCTAAAATGAAACATTTTCAGGTAAAATTGGACATTCAAAATCAGAATTGAACACTTATATTGCAAAATAGTTTTTTCGCTTACGGCAACATCATGGTGATGTCTGTGAAAACCAAAAAATTTGAAAACACTAGAGTAAGACTGGCTCCAGGGATGTGCGAAAAAAATTTTGGGAACAGTAAGCACAAAAAAATCTCCAAAACTGGGCAGAAAACAGAGAACAGAAATTTTTTCAAAAATCAATAAAGAGTGTTCAGCTCACAATATTTGAGATTATTATCAACATTAAAGTGTTTATACACTTTTTTCCGTAACTAATGCTTCTCTCGCACAATATATGGAAGCCAACTGTTGGCCGAAGAAAGAAGAGTACTGTGCTTTTCTTGGCCAAATTCCGGTCCGCAGTTGCGTCTCTGCACGCTTTGCGGCAGCGCGCTTTCGAGTCGGAAGAGTTTCCAGCACGACAGCCGCCGATCTCTCTTAGAGTTTTGGCCGAGAAATAGCCGCGAAATAGCCGAGAAATAATGCTCGCTGGGAAATAGCCGCGAAATAACGCTCGCCGCAAAATAAGCCGCCAATTAATGCTCGCCGTGAAATAGCCGAGAAATAGCCGAGAAATAATGCTCTCCCGGTAGATATACGGAGCATTCCAGAGACATGATTCAGACCTCCGTCGGTTCAATTACCCAAGTTTGAGATACTTGGACTTCATTCAGCCTCTGGAGGCCCCGCCCCAGCGCTGGCGGCCCCAGATGGTGGCTCGGCGAGCCGGCGACGGTTGCGTCTTGGTTAAATTTGTTTACATCCGAGTATTTTTGGGCTACCTCTTGGCTATTTCTCGGCTACTTCCTGTCCGTTCAGTGAAAAGCCGAGAAATAGCCGCGAAATAGGCGGAAATAGCCCATCAGGAGCCGCTGCGGAGCCTGGTGGGCTATTTCCCGGCATTTACGCGACCAAAACTCTCAGAGGTTGACTCTAGAAGGGTTTCAGAAACTGGAAACTAAATAAATTTGGAGAAAACTGTATAAAAAAAGCCGTATCGAGTCGGCTCTGGTCAGAAAACTCGACTGACTCATTCGCGTGCGGCCGCAAAGCGTGTCGAGACGCAATTGCGGACCGGAATTCGGTCCAGAGAAGCACAGTAGATGTCAAAAAAGGCAGATTACATTTGCGGAATGTCCTTCTGACCATTCTCTTCCCGAGGCAGGAACACTCGATTACTTGATCTTAGTCCAATATATGCAGCTAGTATATGGATTCAATCGGAACAAACTTGCCTTACCCTAGTGTACACACTTTCGTAATAATTGCTGGTTCGGACTCTGTACTACTCCTCAATGCCCGAAAGTCAAGCACGTACCTCGCGGGTGTGCGGCCGAGTATAAATGACCCAGCGCGCGAAGGATAGTATGTTTGGTTGTCTTTGAGCGAGGATCGAGCCCGACCGTATGCAGCGAACAAGAGCGCCTCCTGCCACTACACCACACCACCTCGGGTAATCACCATAGTGAGATAGACCTATTCACCATGAGGAATTGCAGAGGATGCGGCTGAGGCTTTCTGAACCTAAGGGTTTACCCTTCAATGGTCCGGCCGCTTATCTCTGAAGTGAATCGCGCTTGACATTTTTTAAATGTTTTCTGCCAAGTTTTGCCTATTTCTACAGAAAAACACAAAATTTGGAGAAAAATGGGCCGAAAACAGACAATCCCTAACTCCCCTGCAGCTAAACCAATTTGCAGGTTACGGTGGGCATACGGTGGTTTGATCAAAGTCCCAGATTTAGCTCAAAACGTGGTGGTTTTTCAGTTTATTGAAGGAAATCAGAGGTCAAACTTGGCAGTAAGAGTTTTTCGAGAATCTGCTATCAACATAATGCACCACCGTAGAATTTTACCGAATTTCTGGAATTATCGATTTTATTGATTTTTTTTGGATAATCGATAAGAGACTGTAGATCCGGAACCAATCAATAGAGAACCTTTAATAGTCCCTGAGAACTCATTTTGGCCTCTAATTTCATACCGTGAAGGGAAATGACTATCGGAATGCTAGCGTTGATTGATGATATTCGCAGTTTTTTTTTCACTTTCCAAAATTTTAAAAGAAGTGTTCACGAAAAAAACCGCATACTAAATTCCTATGTTTTTTAGTGGGCTAGTCCACAAAGTAGCGGGTAATAAGGGAAAGTCCCCATAAAACTCTCGAATGTCGGAGAGAAAAAACGGTTCAAAAGACCTACTAAATTTTTATTTACGCCTGTTGGTGTGTTTTGTGCACTGCGGACAAAATATCAAACCAAACGTTGCAAATGGTTTTGAGCCTTGGAAAAACTAGGTATCGTCTGTTTCGGGGGCAAATCAAGTTTGATTCATTGCCCGCTTGGGCTTAGTGAGGTAAGAAGCACCGAGAATGTGTGGAGGAGAAGGAGACGCAGCATAAACGCTCCCACACGCGCGCGATCAACGCGCTTGTGAGCGTGTGAGAAATTTCAGTCAAAACTGGAGGATGAATGACATCGTTTTCTGTTTCGTGTACTGTGCTTATCTGGGTCAAATTCCGGTCCGCAACCGCGTCTCGACACGCTTTGCGGCCGCACGCGCTCGAGTCAATCGAGTTTCCAGCTCCAAAGCCGACTCGATATGGCTTTTTTATACAGTTTTCTTTAATTTTGTTTAGTTCCCAGTTTCAAAAACCCACCTAGAGTCAGCAGGTCGGCGTTGCTGGAAACTCTTCCGACTTGAAAGCGCGCGGCCGCGAAGCGTGTCGAGACGCAATTGCGGACCGGAGTTTGACCCAGATAAGCACAGTACCTAAACCTCTCGAAAAAAAGATGCTCAAATACTCATGTTTGGATATTATAATTTTCCGGAATAAAGAGTAATCAAAAATTTGGCAACAGATCCGTTGGCGACACGAACGCAGGACAACTGTTACATGACGTGGGCGGGGTGATCCAATGGGTTGGCTGGTCCACAAGATTTGTAACCACTTCCTGGCCGTTTTTTGTCGTGCTTCCGTTCTTACTTAGAGGAATTCAAAGGGTACGTTTTTTCCAAAAAAAAACAGGCGAATCTTTCATGGTGAACACTGCCTTTAGGGTCAATTCCTCCAGAAAAATGGCACTACATACACCGTATCGTACTGTAAACCCCAAAATATCTACAAACGGGCACCGATTTCGTGTTCAGCACCCTAAACCACCCTCAGGTACAAGCTTTGAGCCGAACTCGAGACACACATTTTGGAACACTCTGAATCCTTACCTATCTGAGAAAACGCTCATAACTCCGTATAAAGGACCAGTTCGCAGCTGCGGAGGAAAAAATCGACACCTTACTCAGGAAACTGTCCTAGAAACGTGGTTTTCATTCCGAATAGCTACGCTACTTTCTTCCTTTCTTTGTTAGGTGGGCGTCTATGTAGCATTTTCTTTTCAGGACCATCCTTGGTCCCGGGTCTATCAGCAAAGGATTCGGAGCAGCACCACCGTTTGAACCTCGCTGGCGCTGCTTTGTAGACAACGCTTCAGCCTGCACAACCGAAAACGTGCAGTTCTTACACCATTTCTAGTCTAGGCATCGCAGATCTAATGAGGAAAAATAGATTTTTACCGCAGAAAATGATCCTAAAAATGCATATTTCATTTTCAATGGCCACTTTGCCCAAATATGCTCCCATTGTCAGATATGCTTTCATTGCGCGGCGAAGTACTTACGAAGCTAAGGTAGGTCCTTTAAGTCAGCGCGTGGTTGTTAAGAGCTATGTATAGGCGATTTAACGATATTTGAGCAGACTATAGAGAGAGTAACCAACGCATTTGAACAGTAGGAGACCAAATATAGAAGGTTAAACCATGGAAAGAAAGTTGTGCAATATAAGGAAACACAAGGGTGGACACATAAATTATTTGCTACTATTTTAACATATAACCCATATTGTAAACTTCTCCAGCAAACATATGATCAGCTCAGGTAAACAGCAGCGCTGCCATTGATTGCGTAGCATACGGTAGCCAGGCTAAGGGATAGCAGTAATTAGAAAGATGAAGAATAGCAGGTCGTCTATTCGACGACGTGAGCGCGCGCGATAGGCAATAAAGATCTCGATCTTGCGCGTTGTTGAACGTTATTTTTAGGTTGACAGATTGGAGCGCTAATGGCGTCGGCTATTGCACAACGAGGCTTGAGATGTGCACACGCGGATAGACGATTAGCTGGGCCGCGGCGACTACAGGAGGATCACACGACCACCACCGACTCCGCCCGCTGGCGGCGCCGCCGTCGAGCAACCCGTACCCCCCACCCCTTCTCGCGACTCACCAATCCAACCTGTCACTCAACACCTTTTTCTGACATTTTTTTTGTCCTCGATTGGCCTAAATATGTATGATTTTTCGGTTACTCCTTGAATCTAAAAAGCCCCACATGGAATTCGGTTGCAGCATATGGTAGTGACATTATGTTGCATACCGTATTTTCTCTTTTAGATGTACATGTACCAGGTTGTTTAATAAGTTTTGTCGTCCGATAAGAAAAAAAAACAATTTTATGGTTTAAAATACACTTATATTATTTAGTACAATCTCCCTGAACATTAATACACTTGCTGCAACGATCCGCCAATCTGCGGATCCCATCCCTGAAGTGAGAATCCGGAAGGTCTGCAAAATACGCTTCAATAGCGGTTATGGCCTCTTCATTTGATGAAAAACGCTTGCCACGCATAAATTTCTTGAGTTCTGGAAACAAATGGAAGTCGCTGGGCGCCAAATATGGTGCATACGGAGGATGTTCCAACAATTCGAACTTTAATTCATGGATTTCAGCCATTGTCAAAATGACACGGTGCATTGTCCTGATGAAAAAGGATTTTTTTCTTCTGCAAACCGGATCTTTTTTTACGGATTTTTACATTCAACTGGTTCAAAAGGTTGCAATAATATTCAGAATTAATTGTTTTACCAGTTTGCAAGTAATCCACATACAAAATTCCTTTCGCATCTCAAAAAACTGATGCCATAACCTCCTTGGCCGATTTCCGGACACGAACTCGTTTCGAAGCCGGACAACCAGGTTCACACCACTCTTTAGCCTCTTGTTTTGATTCAGGATCATGGTGATAGACCAAAGTCATATCCATAGAGATGAATCGACGCACAAAATTAACATTATCCTTTTTAAGAACGCTCCAAATGCTGCTTAGAAAGTTTTTGTTCCATTGTTAACGAATGGGGCACCCATTGTGCAGACAGCTTTCTAAAACCCAAAATTTCACTCTAAAAAGGCTCCCATTGCCTAATGAGATGTGTAGAGCCTCTCCTAAATCTCTCTCAGTCAATCGACGATCTTCCAAAACCATACCCTGTATTTTGGCTATGATTTCTGGTGTTGATGCGCTTTTTGGACGTCCTTCACGTGGATCGTCTTCGAGGCTTGTACGACCACGTTTAAATTCAGCAACCCATCTTTCTACTGTTAATATTGTAGGTGAACAATCATTATACACTCTCAGACATTCGCCGGGTCCGACCCCAGCTCGAACGGGGTTCATCCCCAGATTTCTGTCGGGTCGGACCCTTTAGCATTGTTCCTCAACGTAGTCCAAAGTGAGAAGACGTGGGGGGAGAATAAATGTTATTTCTCCCCACGTCATTTCAGTGGAAGAAGTGAGGGCGGAAACAGAAGGGTTTCGCCCCGGCAGACATCTGCTGTCGGACCCGTTCAGTTTCTGAGCTTTTACATTCGTTCGTGAATTTCTTTTGGTACTAAACCTTCCAAAAATGGGTATTGCATCACTGCACGATATTCAATTTTTCCATTGCTGACACGGCGATCCAAAATGGCTTGTAAACAAAGAATGAATTAACAGATTGATATGAAACTTCACATACCCTCTGTTTCCGAGTGTGATTTATTTCCGTTCGCCGCGTGCGTCCTCAGGCCGGAGCATTACGGGAAAATTCTGCCAGATTACGGAACGATTTTGCCCTCCTCTGGTGGTAATTTTACCGTCTTCTGGCAGAATTTTCTCGTTTTCTGGCAGAATTTTTCCGAAATCTGTCAGAATTTTCCCGTACTCTGGTCGGGATAGTACGGAAAATTCTGCCAGATTACGCTGTCCGCCGCAGTCTGCGGTGAAGAACCACCCTCCCCGCGGATCGCGGCGAAAGCCGCCCCCCCCCAGCCTTGGGGATACCCCTATCCCCTCAGCAGTCAAAATGTGCTGGCCTCCGGAGAAGTGATTCGAAGTCACCTTCCAGGGCCGGCATCAGAATGTCGATTGAGTACTGTAGCGAGATGAGGCACGTTTTATACCGGCTGTGGACGTGATAAGCAAGTTACGGCGTGATCATTCGTGATCATGATCAATTGTCTTTCCAACCCGCCGAATTGATGATGGCGTGGCGTGTTTTGTGGCCAATATCCGCGCTGCGTGTGCGTCGCATGCAGCATGGTTCGCCTCTGGCCGGCACTCTCGAAATGTGGGGCGCCGGCCGTCGCCCTGAGTACCTGAGCCCCCTGAATTCATGGGGTGAGCAACCAAGATTCATCTATTGAATTCATCTACCAAGATTCAGCAATGGATCTAGTGGTTACCTGGGCCTATGAGTGACAGCTGACCATGGATCCTAATAGGCGTTGCTTGTGCGAATGCATCTCAATTCAGCCATCAGGGCTGGGATTCATGAAAGGCAAACCACGGTTACGGCTGGGCTAGCGGAGGAAACCGGCATTCACAAAAAATCCGGTTTGGTTACGGCTGGGCTACGATTGGGCTACGCGTAACCGCACCATGGAGCTGCGGTTAACCGCGGTTAGCAGCGGTTTTGCGGCTTAGTCGTCGAATTGATGGTGGGTTGTACTGGTGCACAACACTGAGGAAACGCACCTTTTGCGAATACGCATAAAAACTGCCACATTATAGGCCCGCTAGCCATAATGTGTTGCTCTCGATAACAACGAAAATTCTCAGAATCATCAACCTCATCTGTAAGGCCTGTCCTCCCTGCTCTCGCTCTCTTCTTTATTTTATAGCACATCGTTGTTCTTTTTGCCTCAATTTTTGTTCCTAATTCTTGTCTTCCGTGCGCTGACCATTTACCAAGCAGCCACAGGCTATTCGCTGGGGTTTCTCCTTTTTTCGGCTCAGAATTCCCCATTTTCCCTCAGAAATTTTCCCAGCACTTTTCGTACACGTTTTCGTTATTTTTCTGTTGGAAAACCCTAACTTGATTTGGTACTGGGATGAATGATTTTGCTTTTTCGCATTTACAACGTTTTCTTCTTCTTTTTTTCCGAAGCGCCCACTTCGATTTCAAATGTTAATGATTTTTACATGGTTCTCTGATCAGCCTGGGTTTTCTCGATGTTTTTAGTTCGAACTTCTGTTTTTCCCTTGCATTTTGAGCTTTTTCCATATGATTTTCTAAGGAGTCGTTTTAGTTTTCTCCTGTTGTGAGCGACAGTAAGCTTGTGTGAGAATGACAAAGGAAAAAAACAAAGGGATTCTTGAACAAAAAAAAAGCGATGAAAAAAAAACTTTGAACTCAAACGAAAAACGGAGAACTTGAAGCCAAAAACTCATCGAGAGGACGATGATGATCCCTGCAGCAACACCTAAGCCATGTGAATCACACAAAAAAATTAGAGGGGCGTCTCGAAAAAAAAAAGAAGTTGAAAAGGCTAGTAATGCGATAAAAAAGCTAAATTGAGGGTTAAATTTCACCAGCGGTTTTGCGGCTCATCGTGAGAAAAGCAGCACCACCTTATGTACTTAAAAATGTGTGTGTGTACTTTAAAAAAACAAAGGATTTGTTAAAAAAAGGAAAAATGAAAAACTCAAAAATGAAAAAAAATCTCCAAGTTGAGAAAATCCTTTAAATGCCTGCGATCCATTGAAGAAGGTAAAGCACAAGGTAGACAAGAATAAGAATCGAAAACGCAAGCAAAATTAGCAATCATGTGCAACAAAAACAGTGACGGGTTACGGGAATTCCGACCCGAGTGCCAATATTGATTTTCTCCAATCGAGATTCTCGGCGTCAATTGAGTGGCAAGTACGTGGCCGCGGAATGGTTAGCCACCCAACCGCGATGGGGCTGTTGTGAATGCCGGTTCGCGGTTTGGCTACCGCTGGGGTTGCTGCCCTAACCAAACCCAAACCTAGCCCGTTGCGTTCATGAATCCCAGCCCAGAGATCACTCCTATAGGTGCGACGATGTATACCTGGGTTGACACTTTCAAAAGGGTGCGACGCGATCATTTGATATTACTGAGTATCAATCACTATTACGTCGCGCGTCGATTCAATGTCAGTGTAAGCCGCCGCGTTGATCCGCGGTGGAAGTATAAACCCGGCCTAAGGCTGAATATTGAATTCGGGTCCGTAATAATCTATTATTTCACGAATAAAGACATTAGGAAAAATCTACAATAGTTCGTGTAAAAGGGGCGTGGTCCGTGGCGGTGACTGAAGAGAATTGGGCCCGGGTCGCTTATATCTCGCTCATTTGGAGGAATTGAGATCTCATATCTATTTTGCATGTATTACACAGGATGGTTCCACCACACAATTACTTCAAAATCTCAACAAAAATCATGTATGAAGGAGTACTGTGCCTTTAAGTCGGGCGCAACGCGCGCCACATGGATCACATCCGCGTTCCGGCGTAATCCTCGACCGTTTTGCTATGAAGTTTCCTGGAGTATAAGCCACGCCTCACCACTCTTTCTGAGTCCCGAAAAGGTTTTGATCTTAAAACCTCATTCTTACTGACCTCAAAACCGCCGATTCGGATGCCGAAGCCGTATTTCGTAGTCTGTCAGAAATCGCCATTTTTCTGACAGATTACGGGAGGAGTCCGGAAAATTAAGGAGAAGTTTAGTGGTAACTCTTTCGTAATCTGGCAGAATTTGTCAACACCAGAGATTAGGGTAAATTCCCTGGTAAAATGTCCGTAATCGGGTGGTAATTGCACATTTACCACTGATCACTGGGAAATTTCTGGTAATTTTCTGGTACTACACCGGCCTGAGTAATCTTCCTGGCCGATTTCCGGACACGAACTCGTTTCAAAGCCGAACAACCAGGTTCAAACCACACTTTAGCCCCTTGTTTTGATTCAGGATCATGGTGATAGACCAAAGTCATATCCATAGAGATGAATCGACGCACAAAATCAACATTATCCTTTTTAAAAACGCTCCAAATGCTGCTTAGAAAGTTTTTGTTCCATTGTTAACGAATGCGGCACCCATTGTGCAGACAGCTTTCTAAAACCCAAAATTTCACTCTAAAAAGGCTCCCATTGCCTAATGAGATGTGTAGAGCCTCTCCTAAATCTCTCTCAGTCAATCGACGATCTTCCAAAACCATACCCTGTATTTTGGCTATGATTTCTGGTGTTGATGCGCTTTTTGGACGTCCTTCACGTGGATCGTCTTCGAGGCTTGTACGACCACGTTTAAATTCAGCAACCCATCTTTCTACTGTTAATATTGTAGGTGAACAATCATTATACACTCTCAGACATTCGCCGGGTCCGACCCCAGCTCGAACGGGGTTCATCCCCAGATTTCTGTCGGGTCGGACCCTTTAGCATTGTTCCTCAACGTAGTCCAAAGTGAGAAGACGTGGGGAGAGAATAAATTTTATTTCTCCCCCACGTCATTTCAGTTGGAAGAAGTGAGGGGCGGAAACGGAAAGGGTTTCGACCCGGCAGAAATCTGCTGTCGGACCCGTTGAGTTTCTGAGCTTTTACATTCGTTCGTGAATTTCTTTTGGTACTAAACCTTCCAAAAATAAGAATTTCATCACTGCACGATATTCAATTTTTCCATTGCTGACACGGCGATCCAAAATGGCTTGTAAACAAAGAATGAATTAACAGATTGATATGAAACTTCACATACCCTCTGTTTCCGAGTGTGATTTATTTCCGTTCGCCGCGTGCGTCTGCGTGCGTGCTTCTCTCCACAATTTCTCGCTGTCTCTACCATCGCTCCGCACAAGCGCGTGAGGGAACAGAGTAAATCTGGCTCGGAACCAGAGGATACGTTAATATGAGGAGCGTACCAACAAATCGAAAAATTTTGGGCTAGTAGCAACGCCCTCTCTTATCGAACGACAAAACTTATTGAACAATCTGGTACTTCTATTTCTCAGGCCTCTTTTTTAGGTGTACTTCCAAAAGAGGGTGTACTTCTAGTTTTCAGCCTTGTTTTTTGGAATTCTCATGGTGAGAGTTTTAATAACAAAACTATGATTTTAGCTGACAACAGCCATGAAAAGTCAACTTCTCAAGTCCGACTGAGTCATCGCTCCTTAAAGGCAGTGTTCACGAAGAAAAAGTTGCACGTTTTTTGGCTAAAACGTAAACTTTGGGTCCCTCTAAGAAGTTTAAGAACGGAAGTGCGACGAAAAACGGCCGGTAAGTGGGTGAAAATCTTGTGGGCTAGCCAACCCATCGGGCCACTCCGACTTTGTCCTATAACAGTTGCCTTGAATCCGTGGTTAGATGAGCTATGGTTTCCGATCAAAAGCCCCGTTCTACCCTTCATTCTCAACTTCTCTCTTTACTCAGGTCAGCTCGCATACATCGGCTGCAAAAAACGGGAGTTACAAGCCCCCGACAACTCGTCCACAATGCTCTCCTTGCTAAATTTCGAGGGGCCATATCTCTTCTTCCAGGGGGTCTTGTACGATTCCAGGGACATCACTGACATCAGCATCAGTGGGACCGTCTTCAAGATAGGCGGAAAAACAGAAAAACGACTTCTATCGTGAACACTGTCTTTAACTCGTTAATAGTATTGCCCTTTTCTAAGCCGTAACACTGTTCCAGAGCCTAAATTTTCATTCCTTATCTTATTTAGAAGTGCACTACTAATAGAGGTGTACATACTTCAATTAGAGGGTGTACTTCTAATACTAAGCCCTCTCTTTTTGATGTTTTTCTATTAGAGGTGTACTTCAAAAAGAGGTGTACTTCTACTAAACGAATTATGGTATACCCAGTAGGAACATTTCGGAGAAAAAACTAGAATCATTTTTTTTCCAGAACAAAAAATTTATAAAAACGATAAAATTAGCCTGAAAATCGGCAAAATTATCAGAAAACACTCTAAGGAGGCAACCCGCATTCGTCACCGGCTGACGATTTTAAAGGCACAATCCAACCTCAGAATCGGTTTTTTTGTTCTCTGCGTATCTTGAAAACGGTCCCAAGCTGATTCTAATGTTGTCCCTGGAATCGAACAAGACCCCATGGCAAAGGAGTTATGGCCCCTCAAAATTTGAACTGCGGAAGCATGGTCGACGAGTTGTCCGAGACTTGTAGCTCCCGTCATTTGCAGCCGATGTACATATGCGAGGTGACTTGAATAAAGAGAGAAGCTCAATCTAAAGGTAAGAACATGGCTATTGGTCAAGAACCTTTCCTCATGTCGTCACTGGTGAGCTCGAAAAATTGTAGAAGAGGCGTGCCAAAGTGGCTTCCTGGTGTGGGCGCCCCAGTGTGACTTCCTCCTATATCTCGCTTATTCGGAGGAAGTGAGAGTTCGCACTTGGCAAGTGGTATACGGGGTTAGTCTACTTCACAATTACGTGGAAATCCCAGATTTCATCCCTGAGCTTGGACTGTGCCATTAAGGGAGTGGTGCTCAGCAAATAAAAACATATTTTAATGGCGCAACAAAAACACTAAAAGTTTTGTGTACCAAATTCTATGTGCATACTCTGACGTTTAGCGTTTGTGTGCCTTCTACTGAGTGGGTCGTCAGAAAATTAAAGACAAAAAATAGGTAAATGTATAGACTTATAGGTTATATGTAATCGGTGGAAAATCCCTTAGCAGAAAGGCAAATTTGTTGTAACGCGTTTACGGTACATTCCTGTGCAACAAATTGTGTACTTCCTACCGAGACCTGCCGCCCCGGTGTCGAACCTGAGTCGAAGCGAGAGATTTTGGGCAGGGTCGCGGTGGAATTGAGGCTCTGCCTAGATTCTGCTGGGGTGCCAGCGTTTCTATCAGTAATATGCGGCAACGCCGCGATTTTGCCGCGAATCTGCCGTGATGTTATCGGTGTAATTTTGCGGCAAGTCCGCAACAGACTTCTTGGTAATCCGGTATTTTCGCGCTATTTTCCGGGGAAATTCGCTGCATACAACTCTCGATGAATCTGGGTCATTTTTTCCAGTATTTTCGGACTTGCGCTATTTTCATCTCGAATTCCCGGTGAAATCCAAGTTCATCAAATTTGTCGAATTTCGTTTTACTGAGCCAAAAATCAAAGAAAATCAATCTGATACAAAACAATGATTCCACTATTCTGTATTTTGCAGAAGATTCGCTTTCAAACAGTCCACGACACTGACAAGAGCCGAAAGCGTGAGCCGAAATTTTCGAAATATAGTGCGTAATTCGAAGGAAAGCGAAATTACCTTTTCCCCAACTTTCTGTCCAAAAGTAAGTTCTCCTATATTTCAATATTAACATTTATTATTATTAAATTAGCACCTATGACAAAAATTCGTTTAATTATGCAAGTATTCTCCATTGTTTCTGGAACCTGACTCCACTTTTTTTCACAGGTTTATCGGTGTCAATCACTAACAATTTCTCAGTCGAATGTTCGAAAACGGCGTGAGCCAGGCTTTGAGGTCGTCGTCGTTGGGAAAGGAACGACAGAAAATTCCGGATTGCTGTCATTTATCGTTCAAAACGCTCTATAAGCCAGTGCAATCAGTTTTTTCAAAAATGTCATTTTTATTGATTTTCGGATTGATAAATTGAAGGTTTTAGCTACAATCTTCATTATCTATTCGAAAATCGATAAAATTGATCTTTTCGGGAAATTGATCTCTTCGAAACAAGCTGACCAGGCTGCCTTGTACAGCAAATAATTTTCTTCCAAATACTCTGATGTGCTTCTCTGGGCCAAATTCTGGTCCGCGATTGCGTCTCGACAAGCTTTGCGGCTGCACGCGCTCGAGTCAGTCGAGTTTCCAGCGCCAAAGACGACTCGATATGGCTTTTTTATACAGTTTTCTCTAATTTGGTTTAGTTTTCAGTTTCCAAAACTCACCTAGAGTCAACAGATCAGCGGCTGCGGCGCTGGAAACTCTTCCGACTCGAAAGCGCGCGGCCGCAAATCGTGTCGAGACGCAATGGCGGAGACTAATTTCTTGACCTCATACTTTGTAGTCGACGCGGAATGTTCCATCGGTTCCTTGTGTTCTCCCGCATTTTGCGTCTTCATCAGTCTATTATCACGCTATGAAGTATATATGAGACTGTCCGCTCACGCGGCCGGCGTGCGTGTTGAACGGCCACCGCAAAGGCATTTTTTGAACGAGCCTTTCCACGGCTGCAGGCAACTGGCTGGGATATAATTTATTTTTTTTTGTCTAATATTCCCGCTAATCGATCTTCAAGTATGAAAGAAAGCCTGCACGCCGACCGCGTGGACGGACAGCCTCATTCTTATCAATTTCGAGGTCGGTTCAAAAGGGGTCATCCGCCCACGCGGTCGTCGTGTGTGTCTAGCGGCTATCGTGGACGCATTTGTGGACCTATATATAGATCAGCAGCAATATTAGGCGTCTTTCATACTTGGCAATGTGCAATTTTATAAGGGGCCGTTTATACTCCCGCCGCTGAGCGGCGCGGCACAGTGCATTCCTCTTATATTGATCATGCGGTGCGGCACGATCGATACTGTATGCACCTCGCCGCGTCGCTCGGCGGTGGAAGTATAAACGACGCCTAATATTGATCACGCGGAGCGGCACGGCACGATCGATGTTGTAGAATTGCACTTTGCCGCGCCGCTCCGCGACGAAAGTGTAAACGACCCCTAATATTGATCGTGCCGCACCGCTTGATCAACATTATGCGAATGCACTGTGTCGCACTGCTCGGAGGCGGGAGTGCAAACTCAAACGAATATAAGAGTGATAGCCCCGCCAGCTGTTTGCAGCAGTGGCAAGGTTCGTCCATGAAATGCCTTCACAACGCCTGTCAACACGCACGCTGACCGCGTGGGCGGACATTCTCAATTGGATAAGCTTCAAGGTTGATCCAAAAGGGATCGACCGCGCACGCTGTTGGCTTGCTTGTCGGGCGGCTAACGCGGAGGCATTTTTTAGACCTGTTTATCGACCAGCAGGAATATCAGGCGTCGTTTATACTTCAGCCACTAGGCGGCTCGGAAAAATGCAATCCGTCGCTTGATCAATATTATCAAAATGCACTGCGTCGCGCAGCTTGGCGGCTGGAGTATGAAACGCCGATAAGAAAAACATTCTACGAGTGATACCAAAAAACGGAAAATTGATAAAGACTTGTGACCTAATCTGCAGCTCTTCACGCGAAAATTCTTTGGCAACGAATTTGCATAGAATCTAATTTTTTTGTTTCTCGAGCAGAAGTTTTCGCTAAATTGCCGGCATTCTTTTCGGTCACAGTTTCCGTTTGTCATTATTCCTGGAAAATCAAATGTTTTCGCAATAAATATGTATGCATGCATTTATTTGTCATTTTTGAATCTTGATGAAAAAATAACCGATTATCTGACAAGGAAACCACAATAAGTCATAGTGACCACTCCAAATGAAATGTACTTTTCTAGAACCATTCTCGGACGAAAAGTCCGATTATGCCCATCGCAGCTGCCTAGACCCACTCTGAAATAAGTTATGAGCGTGTTTCAAAGCTTCGCGGCAAGGTAAGGGTCCCCCCCCCATGGAATTTTTACGGTGTTTTGAAATTTTCCCCCTGATTTTGCTAAAAACATGTATGGAAGGGTAATCTGGGGTGCTGAACACGAATCTGGAGTTTGCTTGCTCAAATTTTAGGGTTTACTGTAGGTTACGCTAGGTAACATGCCATTTAAGAGACAAAATTTACCTCAATATTCCGGTAATCGACAAATGGACATCAAATTCGTATTCAGCACCACAAATAACCCCCAAATAGAAACTTTGAGACAAATTTGAGACCTTGACCAAACTACCGTGTACCCCCGTAATCTACCGTAAGCTGCCAAAAATCGATAAACCGACATCAGATTCGTGTTCAGCACTCTAAATAACCCCCAGAGAAATAACGTGAGCATATTCTATAGAAGCACTCCGGAAATAGTCAAAAGTCGAGATTTGCCATTAAATTCACCCCCGATGGGAATCTGTGAACGAATACATCCGAAAACTTCGGAAAATCGATAAATGAACCTCAGATTCGTAATCAGCACCCCAAATAACCCCCCAGAGCGAACTTTTAGTCAAATCTGGAATATTTTTCTAAAACGCTTCGAGAGCCCCTAATTGGTATAAATAAACGTCCAACCGAAAATCCGTTCAAGTCCAAAACGCTGTTAGTCTTCGCAAAGTTTGGAAAATGTTGCTTCAACCATACTTAGTGGAGTAGTTTTGGGCGCTGAACACGATTATGAGGTCCGTTTCCGGATTTTCGTAAATATAATGCGCTTTTTGGAGGGTACAATAAGTACGAAAATTGGAGAAAAAATGCTTATAACTTTTTTCAGAGTCGGTCTAGGCAGCTGCGATAGGCATATTCGGACTTTTCGTCCGAAAATGATTCTAGTAAAGTACATTTCATTTGGAATGGTCACTATGACTTATTTCGGTTCCCTTGTGAGAGGGACGAATAAGATTGAAAATCCAGTGTAAAAGCTAGTGAAAATTTCCCGTTTCACCTGCACTATTTGGACAACCGTTCATGGAAATCAACATTGAAATGTGCTTATCTGTCTTAAGTTTACATGCTAAACTCTGGTCCCGACCGAATAACACTCGAATGAATATTCGAGTTTTCGAATACATATTTGAATGGCCAAAAATTTGGTTCACTTGGAAAACCGAAATAATCGTTTTTCGAATATTCGGTCTATTCGGAGACTCCAAGCATTCTCTTTTTTTGAGATCCGGCATTTTCAAAAAGTACAGACATTCATTTTTATTTAAGAAATTCTAATAATCGTTTTTTTTCGAATATTCGCTTTATGTGAGTGATTTTTCAAAAATTCGATTGATCGTGGAGTCTAAGTATTCGTCTTTTCGAATATTCGGTTTGTTCGGGAAGTTCCAATTAATCGTTTTTTTCTCCAAAATCTTGTCTAATTGGCGAGTTCAAATAGCCGTTTTCCGGATAACTGGCTTAATACTAGAGCTCATAGAATCTTTTTTCGAATATCTGGTTTATTCAGAGAGTTCAAATATTCGTTTCTTTCGAATACTCGGTCTGTTCGCAGAGTCCCAATATTAATTTTTCGATCATTCGGTGTATTCGGAGACTCTAAGTATTCATCTTTTCAAATTATCGGTTCATTTGAAAAGTCCGTATATTAATTTTTTTGATTATTTGGTTCATTTGGAAAGCCCAAATATTAGTTTTTTTTTGAATATTCGGGGATTCCAATTATTCATTAATTCGCTCGTTTGAAAACATAAAAACACAATTATCTGAAAATTCCTTTAATTAGAAATTCTAAAAAGTTAATATTTGAATTATTCCTTCATAACAAAAATCTTTGAATATCAACCTATTATACATGCTGTGCTTATCTGGGCCACATTCGGGTCCGCAAATGCGTCTCGACACGCTTTGCGGCCGCACGCTCCCGAGTCAGAAGAGCTTCCAGCGCCGCAGCCGCCGATCTGCTGACTCTAGATGGGTTTTGGAAACTGAAAACTAAGAAAAATCAGAGAAAATTGAATAAAAAAGTCACATCGAGTCGGCTATGGCGCTGGAAACCCGACTGACTGACTGGTTGCGCATGCGGCCGCAAAGCGTGTCGAGACGCAATTGCGGACCGGAATTTTGCCCAGAGAAGCACAGTACAGTCCACCTCAAGGGGAAAGGCGGTGGTGCGGTTGTGTATTTCTACGAGGTTTACCGTAGCCATGGCTGGCTCAATTCCAAGTTTGCCATTGATCGATGAGAATAGCTGATAATTTTGAATATGTTGTTTTTTTTCTTCCGTTTTTTTGTATTATTTTTTCTTGTGTCTCCACTAAACGGATTTGTTGCTTTGATATTGTGTATGTATCCAAAACTTAACGCTTTTGAGCAATTCCAACGCATTCTTCTCCCAAATTTTGAGAGAATTCAAGAATTGCTCGTCGATTGGAATGTTTAGGTGCGACTCTGCGGACCACCCGCCACAATCTACGGAAAGTTTTAAAATTTTTCTGTATTTCGGAACTTGGAAACGCATCCGCCATTGTTACGGCATACCTAGTAAAAGTACGCAACCGCACCACCGCCTTTTCCATTGCCATGGACGGTAAGATTATGAGTAAGGCCCCACTTATTAGTGTTGATTTTGTAGATTATCGTTCAATTGCCGGTAATTTGAAACTTGTGATCTTATCGATTTTTGAAAAAAACGTAGATAATGGACGAAAAATTAACAATTTTAGGTACATTTCACCATAATACTTCATACTACAACACTTTTTATACTATAGCACTTTGGTAGAGTTCGAAACATTCAACTTTAGGGTTCAACGCATCGCAGGCTCGAAGAGACCAGGAGCGTATGGAGAGTACCTTACATGAATCAGGCACATAAATTCTGACACGGCGCACGCTGCGCGGCCGCACGCAACCTCACTGGCTGCGTGCGGTGGCGCTACGTGCTCAATTGTGCAAGATCGCCTGCTATAGGATAAATAATTTGAAGTCGAAAAAAAGCGGTAGAAAGCTAGCGAGATAAATTATTCATGCTATCGCAGGCCATCCAGCAGAAGTGAGCACGCGGCGCGACCGCACGCAGCCGGTGAGGCTCCATTGCGTAGCCCACTTCGACGGTGTCAGAAAGTAGATCGGGAAGGCCTATTTTAGAGTTCCATCGCAGCGCGGCGCGATGAGATGCTTTCTGTGTGCACTGATCGATAACGCGTCGCTCGTCGATCTGTGTATGGATCGTGGCGTCGCGCCGCGCCGCAGTGGAACGATAAAAACCCTCTGAGCGCAATGAAAAAAATGTTTAGATCTGACCTAAAAATCGAATTAAGGTTGTTTGGGGGTGTCGATCACCAAAGGTCCAGGGCTCACTGCATCAAAAAAGCTGAAAAAATGGCTAAGATCGCATACGAAAGAGCCCTATGTATACGGCCCTAAACCTGAGTGTTCCGCTCACACACACCCTCTGCCTCAACGGCTGTCGATAAAGGTGTACAGCTGAAAACCCGATTTTGAGAAGGCAACCGATTATCAAAAATGGTAAGTTTTGATTAATGGGGTGAATCGCAACCTCTTGAGTGTTTGTTGTTTTCCTAAATCAGTTTTTCAATTGTTTACGGATCGGATGCGGTGAAAAGGAGTGGGCGTGGCGTGAGCAGAACACTCAAACTTACGGCCGCATAGGGCTATTTTGTGCTGATTCTTAGCTGTTTCTCAACATTGTTGGTGGGACTGTTCTCTGACCTCGGAATTTTTGGTAGAAAATTCAAGACAGATTTTTATCGTGGACACTACCTTTAAAGGCAGTGTTCACGATGAGAATTGTTTTTTGCCTTTCCGCCTATCTTGAAGACGGTCCCATGCTGATTCCAATGATGTTTCTGGAATCGTACAGGACCTTCTAGGAACGGAGTTATGGTCCCCCGAAAATTGAGCTAGGGAAGCATGGTGGACGAGTTGTCCGAGGCTTGTGACTTCCGTATTTTGCAGCCGATGTATGCGAGCTGATCTGAGTAAAGAGAGAAGTTGGAAATAAAGGGAAGAACGGGGCTATTGATCGAAAACCATCGCTCATCTCACAATCTCGAGCATTCATTTGTTCACGTCGGTGGGCGTGGAAAGCGCATCTGGGGTGTGACGAGCTGACGAGTGTCCAACCTGGGGGGCCGTAGGGAACCGTTCCGAGCTCATTTCCGTTAGTTTTTTTAACGTCAGGGTTGCGCTAGGCCCCGCAGCCGCCGATCCCCAAAATAAAAATCAGACATGGTTTTTATCGTAAACACTGCCTTTAAGGCTTGGGAGGCTAGAAGCCCTTCCTTACGGATTCATGGGGTCATCGCATTGTCTTTAGCCCAACCTACCTACTGGGAACCCCTCAGTTTCAAGCACTCCAAAACCCCTACATATAGTCTACAGCAATGGAAGTAGGACCTGGTGAGGTTGCGGATTCTTCTTAACATACTGTAGCCTGATAGTGTTATCACTCATTTTTTCGAAATAGCTGAGATCGGTCGGTGAGTTTCGGCTGCCGCTCTCACATTTTCACCTGTTTTCATTGCTTCCACAGATGTAGTCGTATCGGTGAACACACAGACTCACGATCTATCAAAGCTGTTCCGTAAAAATGAGTGATACCACTAACAAACTACCGTATGTTAGGACGAGTCCGCAACCTCACCAGGTCCTACTAACATTGCTGTAGACTATATTTAGAGTTACTTCCGAAAAATTGATTTTACACTTTTTGGCAACTGGGTATTCGCAGATTGTCACCTAAAATTTGCCGACAATTTGGATTAACAAATATTAGAACACTCCGAGTAAACCGGCTATTCGTATTAACGATTAATTTGGCTCTTTGAATAACCAGGATATTTCGGCTTCTCCGATTAAACCGGCTATTCGAAAAAACGAATATTTGGACTCTCCGAATAGACCGAATACTTGAACATTCGAAAATTCAAGATTTTCCGCGAATATTATTCGAATTGTACCAATAAGTAGTTGGTACAATACCGCTCATAGGATTTGGTCAGAAATCGAGCGAGGTCGGGTTTTCGCGTCTTTTTCGTCTTTTTTATGTAACCCGCTTCAAAGCCAAAATTGAGCGAAACTAGGGAGATATTCATAATCCAGGCGTGGAGGGCTATCCAATATGTACTTGGGTCCTTAAGGTTAGGTTACTCAAGCGTTTTGTCAGGACGTAAACGTGTATTTTTTGAATGACTGTTTAAATAGTGCAGGTGAAACGGGAAATTTCCAATATCTTGTACATTAGAATTTTAATGGTAATCATCCTTTTCAGGACTTCGGCTGGCTTTTCTTCAAGATTCAAAAATGTCTGAAAAATACATACATACATATTAATGATAACATTTGATTTTTTTGGACTAATGGTAGGCAGAAATCGTTTCTGAAAAAAAAATTCGGCGACTGTCCGCTGAGGGCGTATTTATAAATAGAGTAAAATAAAATAAAATAGATGGAGCTTCTGAAGATTTCTAGAATGCTACGAGAAATTTTGCTCAAAACGGTTTTTGGAGGTTATTTGCAGATTCGCGGATCCCACGCCCTTTTTATCGATTTTCGATGAATTACGGTAGGTTGTGTCAGGTATACGGTTCAGGGATGTGCGTAATAGAAATTTTGTAATTCGTTAGTCGTTAGTCGTTCAACCGGCCAAAACTCTCGTTAGTCGTTAGTCGTTAATCGTTAGTCGTTAAAAATCTAGGCTTTGAAAACGAGCACAGATGCGGCAGAAAAAAACCACTATGCTTAGAAAAAAAAGGAAGCCATGAAGAGAGGTATGTCTTCCAGAACATTCATGGCCATTGAAGACAGAAATCACTCCTTGTTAGAGAATCTAGTTCAAACTAGAAACCTGAATCTACATAATTAAAGCCATAATTAAAACATAACTAATTAACGAAAGCCCAATACTTGCGAGTGTTCAACGATTTTTGTCATTTTTTTTTCGGTAAGGAAAGGAACAATATTTTAAACCGAGAAAATCTTGAACTCTGTTTTTTTTCCAGTGCAAAATTTGCTATTCTGCGCTATATGATGATATTTGAAATCTACGCGTTGGTGACAACACGGAGAATTGCACCGACTCTGCACTAATTGTTCCTTCCTCAGCGTTGCGATCCGAGCGCTTGTTCCCTTAATGGAGATAGGTCGGAAGAAATTAGCACCCAAGTGAGAATTTCACCTACTGAGAGGTCCCAGCACCACTTTATAGAAACCCCATATATCAAATTTATGACTGAAAATCGAAAGACGGCATCCTTAATAATCCAATCATCAGATACAGGTACCGTCCTTGAGCAACTGTATCCTGCAGGCACCGCTCCATATTATCACCTCCAATAGTGCCCTGTATTAGAAAACTCCGCTGGAGCCGGTGATGTTTCGGGACTGGTTCAGCGAGCCTACCATAGGGGGTTTTTAGAGTTCCACCGCGGCGCGGCGCGATATCATGATTCATAAGCGAATCGACGAGCGGCGCGTTATCGCTCGATGCCCACAGAAAACATCTCGTCGCTCCGCGCTGCGATGGAACTCTAAAATAGGCCATAGAGTCGTGCGCGACCGACGCGAAGTCGCAGAAGCGCTGCTCCAGACCTTGCGCAACGTTGAGTTGAGGTCAAAATGGGGGGGGGGGTTTCGGAACTGCGAAGCAGTGCCAGTAGAAATAATAAATACTGAAGGCTATGGTTATTTTGCACCATTCACCCAGAACAACCAACAGTACAATATGTATCAATCCTGGTGTAAGACTTGGGTTGGAGCGCGATTTGAATGACTATTGATTTTCTAACGAATTTCGGGATTGCTTACGAAAATATTTTGATTTTTGTTAGTCGTTAGTCGTAACACCGAAAAAGCCCGTTAGTCGTTAGTCGTAATTGCTCACTCTGCTTGTGACGTAAAAGTAAGCTACTCAAGGGCAATATGGACATTAACGTGTATTTCATGAATGACTGTTTAGATAGTGCAGGTGAAACGGGAAATTTCCAATTTATTTTACACTAGAATTTCAATCGTAGTCATCCTTTTCAGAACATCGGTTGGCTTTTCTTCAAGATTCAAAAATGTCTGAAAAATACATACATACATATTTATGAAAACATTTGATTTTTTTGGACTCATGGTAGGCAGAAATCGTTTCTTGAAGAAATTGTCGGCGACTGAGCGGACATATATTTTTTATGCTTTGGCTAGAGCGTTCGCTGACGGCGTATTTATAAATAAAGTAAAATAAAATGAAAGGGATGGAGCTCCTGAAGATTTCTAGAATGCTACGAGAAATTTTGCTCGAAACGATTTTCGGAGGTTATTTGCAGTGCTTAACACGGATCCCACGCCCTTTTTATCGATTTTTGATGAATTACGGTAGGTTGTGTCAGGTATACGGTAGCTTGGTCGAAACCTCGGATTTATTCAAAAAATTAGGCGTGGGTAGTATTCTATGAGCTGAGCACGAGTTTTAGGTTCAATTGTGGTTCTCCGAATTATTCAGGTAGAGTACGCTCCTAGATAAGATTAAACCTACCGTCGGTATCCTCAAAATATCAACAAAATGACACCAGAATCGTGCTCATCACCCTGAATAATCCACAAATGGAAGTTTTGAGCCAAATCCGAAACAAGCATACTATATTTAGGAGTGAAATTTTGTTTTCGTCAATGGCTTACCTGCGTCTCGCTCATACACGCTTCCTCGCTGTCTCACGCCTCACTTCATACACGCACGCGAGGAAGCAAAAAAAATTCGGCTTTGAAATACAGGATTTTTTGAAGACACAAAAAACTGTCTTATGGGCATCATGGCCTTTTCTAAAAGCTTTAAGAATGCACATAGCTTTTTTCAGAAGTGTATTCAACAAAACCCGGTTTCAGATTCGGAGAGAGCGTGCCGGAATTGACCAGAAAACATCAATCATCTTTTCAGTCCGGGGAACCTCCATGCGAGGCTCCCCAAGTAGTCATCTGAGTCCCTTCTGTGCCTCCTCAGATAATAACACCGGCTGAGCGGGCGGAGAAGTAGGGTCGCCGGCTGAGCGGGCTGGCTTATCTTGGGGGCGGAGCGTCTTGCCGGCTGAGCGGGCGGGCATCCGTTTTACCGGCTGAGGGGCATGGCTTTACCGGGTCAGCGGGCGGACGTAAATCCGCGGCGGAGCATGTCACCGGCTGATCGGGCAGACATAGCATTACCGGCTGAGGTGCATGGCTTTAAGGGCTGAGCGGGCAGACTTTTATCAATGGCGGAGCATATCACCGGCTGATCGGGCAGACCCTAAAGCGAACCAGGCTCATGTACGGCGCGGGCGAGATGGACTTCGAGCTGATTCGGGCGTTGGCATTCAAACGGGTGGTCATCCACACAAATTGGATCACTGACCCCTCACCCCTTACGATTCGTTGTGACCGTGGGGACGTGACAGCGGGTCAGTTCATGATTTTTGAAGAAGGTAAGGCTTGCCGCTTCAGAAATGAAACGCAAGCCTCAAACTTGCTGGGGAATAGGGAGAGCCTACTATGGGATTTAAAGCCTACTATGGGCCTTATCTACTCTTGTAGATCGATCTCATTCACGTGTTAAGCAACTAATACCGGCAGAGCGGACCTCCATTTACCGGCTGAGGGGGAAGTGAATACGGGCTGAGGGGCAGCCATTTACCGGCTCAGCGGGCACTGAATACCGGGGCTCGCCCGGGTACAATGTTTAGTCAGCCGGTATTGCCTGCCCCCTCAGCCGGCGTTACTGCCTGAGTCTTCTACCAAAAATTTTTGAATAATAAGAAAGTTTAACCCATTCACGACCACACCTAATTTTGTATGACTGCACGTTTGGACCGCGTGCAATATTGAGTCACCGTATAACGTGTACCACCGGTGGGACAAGCTGATTTGAATAGCGTCCCACGGGTGATTGCTTTTCACTTTTTTGTGTATATATTGTAGCTAGCAACGATGGTTGTACAGTGTCAGAGTTCGAAGTTTCGAGACGGTTTCGTTATCGAGAAACAATCACTCAAAACCAATACGGGATCAGCTGAGCTGCAACGCTTTCAGAAAAGTTAGCGAGTTTCAAACAATAGGTTTCTAATAAGCAACCTAAAAGCTAGCAATACAAGGAAAAAGAAGTCATAAGGTGCTTATAAAGTTACTTCACAGCCTTTTTTTCTCTACTTTAGCCCACCTGATTTTAGAAAAGTATAAGCATGTCATTGCATTTGGCTTTCTGGTGGACCACGAGGCTTTTATTCAAATCTTGGGTAGGTCAATGCATTGAGCATATGTAAGTACGAAGGTAGTTTCTTGCGGCGGAGAATTCGATTTTTGAAAAGGGTGTCCCACCGGTCTGACACGTGGTCCGAAGTGGTAGTCAACGCGTGTCCCACCGGTGGGACACGTGGTCGTGAATGGGTTAAATGCTCATTTTCGAATGTTAGCATCCTCCGAGACAGGATAGATTTCCCAGACCTTGACAGAGCTACGTTCTCCTTCCTTGGTGCCCGAAATTTTTTGAAAATGTCGAATTTTTTTACGTCCCCTAACTGGGATTGTTTCTTGAAAATTCTGGGTCTGAGACTCGCCAAAAAAATTTCAATTGTTATTAAATTATTTTGTAATCACTACCGCACAAAATTTTCTGCAAATTAACAGCAACCTAGTGTTGAGCCTTAGAACGTAATCTCCCTTGCAGCCTAAACTTTTGGGGCTACTTAATTTTTAGGCCGAAACTTTCACGTCCCCCTATTCTTTAACTTTCCGATTTTCCAAAAGAGATTTGTGTAATCCACGTTGTCCAACTGCAGATTATCCGCTTGACCCTGCAGATCCGATAGATCGGATGATGATAGGTCACGTGATTCTCATTCTCTTCAGGACCATTTCCAGTATCAGGGGATTCTCGGCTCCGAGCCGCACCTTGTCGAACCAAACCGACTAGTAGCCGCTTGACAGTTCGGCTCGTTCTTCCAATCTCCGGGCCATTGCTGTTCCAGTTTGTACAAAGTGGCATTGTCCCAACAGCAATAAACAGCAGTGGCCCGGATAGCAACAGAAGCCGACCCGCAGATTGGGAGAACTAGCTGAACTGTCATAGGGTTCGGGATCAAGAATCGTTAGAGGTCGTTCTTCATTCTTTGCCATTTGGAGAGGAACCCAAGGCTAACGTTTCTGACAAAAACCAGCAACTTTTTCATCCTGAACACGAACTTTCAGTCTGAGAACACCAAAGAATTTTGAGAATCAAAATAAATGTGTTGTGACCTTTTTGAGCAGACCATTGAACAAACAGTGAGTAACACTGGGATAGAAAAAGTTCCGCTCACGAAAGGTGCCGGTCGAAAGCTTGATTGACGACTTCTACAGACGCAACTCGCAACCGTCTTTGATGTCAACCGCCGTGTTTTTTCCCTACAAAAATGATGTTTCGGGCGGATCGCCGAAGTTGGTGGGGATTTTCAAACTCTTGAAGATGTAACCAAGGGTTGATCCTAATCAACTTCTCTGGGAAACATGGTCGAATCGCATTCCAGCTGGCCAAACCAAATGGACAGGTGGTCAACCGCTCTAGTCGTGATTGGACAGGGCTGCCGTGAAGGCCATGAGGCCTCCCCCGGAAGGAAAACTATCAGTCAAAACTTTAGGATGTTTACAGAGGCATCAATCTAAGAATATTCAATTCTCGCAATTTGAATAGTATCGAAAATGTCCCAGATTGAAGCCTATGATAGTGAAATTCGTCATATTCATCATCAAACTACCGTATCCCCTATGGATATGTGAAAAGTTCAGTTTTTTTCCTTTTCGACGTCAATTATAGTGTCTCATGAATGCACAATTTCGTCTACCGGAGTGTGACGGATCCTGAAGCGAAAAGCGGCAGAAAAAAATTCACGGCGCTGAAACGAAGAGTAATCGCCGGTCTCTTTCTCCTGAAAGGGTTACCCCACCCCGACCAGACTATTTATGGATTCTGTTTAGCCAATGACTGAAGCAGCCAGAAATGTACGTGTGTGTGTGTGTGTTTGGCTGGTCTGTCATACGGTAACCGGCACCGGATCCGCATGCAAATGGCACATTAATCACCTTGAAACCGACATGAACGACGGACGGACGGCGCGGTACGAAATGAGCTCTCAGAACGCGCTCAGGTTGGACTTGCTATTGATTCTGGGAGAAGGGTATGGGGTCTGCGGGGTAAGGACTAGTTTTGGTGGAGTTCTGAAGACGGCTGGGTTATGGGATCTTGCCTAAATGAGTTTTCCACTTTTTTTTCTCGGATGACTCATGAAATATGGGGACATCAGAAAGGCAAAATTATGCTAGATTTTTGCCCAATGCTGATGATCCAGCTCATCTCCGACGATTTAGATTTGGCTGAAGAGTCTTCCTTACGAGTTGTTTTAGCTGCTGATTGCAGATCTGAAGTGCGCATGTCGATTGGTCAAAGACTCCCTCCGATTTCATCTAAAGCTTCCCAACTGGAACGTTTTGCTGTCCAAACGCGACTTTTGACGATCTCGAGAGGGCTACGACAGTATTGTTCAACAAATTCCAGCTTCTTATGGCAAGGCGAAGTCTACCGGGTGCCCTAAGAAAGTCACCAGGCAGGATGCCCGAAGGATCAGTCGCCTATGTTCCAACAGCACGCTGTCGCTGAATCAAGTCAGGTCTAAATTATCACTTGATGTTTCGAAAACAATTGTCTGGAACATCTTGAACGGCAATGAAAACATCGTTCGCCAAGTTACGAAGAAGGCCCCGTCAATGTCCGCCAACCATAAAGAAGCTCGACTGGAATTTGCGAGAAAGAACATGGCAACCGACTGGACAAAGGTAAGGTGATAACCCATAAGCCAAGAAAACTTGAAAAATGAGCTTAAAATTGTTCAGGTTATTTTTTCCCTCGAGAAAAATCTTAATCCTGATGGTCCTGATGGAGCTCGGTACTACTGGAGGGATCTTCGCAAGGATCCGTTGATCTTTAGAAAGAGGAACTTCGGTGGTGGCTCGCTGATGTGTTGGGGAGAATTTTGCAGAAAAGGTGTTCTGGAGATGGCCTGCATCTCTTGTCGGATGGACTCGGAGGAATACCAGGAAACTCTGAGGACACATCTACTGCCGTTCTTATCTGGAATACGTCGTCAGCGCTTATCTTTCCGGCAGGATAACGCTGCAGTACATGTGTCGAGGTCTACAAAATCCTGGTTGGAGCAGCAGCAAATTCGTGTGATGGAATGGCCTGCGTGCAGCCCTGATTGCAACCCCATAGAGACTATCCGGGGCACAATTGTGCGCCAGGTTTATGTAAACAAGAAACAGTATGGCACTGTAGATGAGCTTAAAGCTGCTGTTCTCAAAGCCTGGGCCCACCTTGATAAGAATGTCATATCAAATTTGATCGTTTCCATGCCTAAAAGAATTTTTTAGTTCATTGCTAACGGTATTGGACCTATATCATACTAGATTTGATTGTTTTTTTCACGTTTTGTTCAATAAATATTTGTTTTCGCACGGTGAGCCTATCATTTCTGAACGGTTAAAAAACCAAAATTTCACCTTAGAATTGTTCAAAATCGTGCAGTATTCATAAGATTGAGTTAGCACAGGTTTTTCGCTCTGCTGAATACAATGGTAAACAAAATGGATCGCCAAACTGTAAAGCGTCTTGAAAGCCTTAATTTCCAAGGGTGAGCCTATCATTTTTAAACGCACTGTATGTAGGAGCTGCAGATTCACATATGGGCAAATGGCAGAACCTGGATCGCTACTCTGAGACCGTAAGCCAGATGGCTACTTCCTGGTCGTTTCTTTTTCTTCATGATCTGTTTCCCGCAACGATGCAGACCTATCCATATCATTTTTTTTCTGACAACACTGCGGTCGCTGCTCGGTGTTTTTCCTGTCTAACGTGATCCACAGACGCGTCGCACTCCCTGAAGGTTGCCCATTCTTCATGCACTCGCTTCAATCTGGATTCCATTTGCAGTATCTGCACGTAATTGGGAGCGAAGTCCGCATCATGGCTATAGCACCTTAGGCCCTAGTTATACACCGGCGGGACGCTGCGGACATAGCAAGACAACTATCACTTCTATGCGCCCTAACTGTGCTCAGGCATGCCAAAAGGAACAGTGGTCGCAGGAAAATGCGCCTGATGGCCGCACAGAGCAGTTATACACGCCGCGGCACCGTATACTGTATCCTTGCGGGACCTGCCCTATTGGAAATTTGCCAATTTCCACCAGCTGATTATTTTTCAGATTTAAAATTGTTAAAACATTACCAAAACGACATAACGAGCACTGTTATGCCGAGAGGAATTGATTATTAGTGATATTCTGCAATTAAAAAGTGTCAGAAGGGAAAAAAAGATAACTTACCATTAGAAATGCCTGGAAATTTTTCAGTATTGCGTCAAGGACGCCAAAGACGCAACATTGCAGACGAGCCCTAATTCACGCAGCAAGCTGCGGCAATGTCATCGCGAGACGTCTTCATTCCGCTGGTGTATAACTAGGACCTTACTCGATTCTCCCTAATTTTGCTTTGCGTTAAACTTTTCTCAACATACTTTCTTACCCAGCCGGAAAGCAACAGCTCTTTAAAAACCTTCAAAATTAAGTTTTACCTTATTCAAGGGAAACATGGGAAATGAGCTCCGAAAAATCTCAAATCCGGAGTATTCTATACTGATATACTTTAAGATCTTGTGCCAGACGAGGTTGTTAGGTGGATACTTTTATTGAAGGCCTGACGTTTTGACTGAACGTCTTCTTCAGAGGCCTAAAAAGGGTCTCGAGAGTTACATAATTTATGATTTACCCTATCAAGCGCCTCCTCCCCCAGCAGTTCTGATGTGCTATGAGAAGCAGCACAGACGCATTTAACAGGATAAGGCTAACCCACCACGTCACTCCACCTTAGAGCAGGGCTCCGCCACTACGGTTGTAAGTAGACCAGTACGCACGAATGAGAGCTACTGTGAGGAAGATTTTGATTACAACTCGCAGTGCTGAACAAACGGCAGGAGGTCATTTGTGATCGCGGGACGCTCAGATCTGCTGTTCATCAACGGGTCTCTTGCATGAATCCAAAAAGCTTCCAACGACTTCCTCGCTGATATTTCGCTTTCGCATGCCAGAATCACACAAATCACATCGTAATCAACTCCATCGTGCACTTCCATTTTATGTCTTCCAAGCGTTTATGTCATTCTATACTGAGATTTTTAGTATATACGTCGTGGCAAAAATCACGGCAGATTTCCGGCATTACCACATTTTTGCCTGGTCAGAGCAATGAGACCGATCCCAGCAGATGCCTTAGTTCCACCGCGAATCCGTCGGAATTTTCCCGCCTCGGCTCCGATCCGTCACCGACTCTGAGCGTTTTGGCCGAGAAATAGCCACGAAATAGCCGAGAAACAGCACACCAGCCTCCGCAGCGGCTTCTGGTAGGCTATTTCTAGGCTTTCCACAAAACGGACAGGGCATAGTCGGGGGTATCCAAGGCGCAGCCGTCGCCGGCTCGCCGAGACGCCATCCGGGGCAGCCAGAGGTAGGGAGGCGTCTCCAAAGGCTGAGCGAGGTCCAAGTACCTCAAACTTGGATAATTGAACTGACGAAGGTGTTGACATCTGAATCATACCTCTGGAATGCGTCGTATGCTTACCTGGAGAGCATTTTTTCTCGGCTAATCTGCGGCGATCATTATTCAGCAGCTGTTTCGCGGCTACTTCGCGGTGAGCATTATTTCGCGCCTTCTTTACTGTCAGCAATATTTAGCGGCTGTTTTTCGGCGATTTCGCAGCGAGCATTATGTGGCGGCTATTTCGCGTCTATTTCTCGTTCAAAATTCTCAGAGGAGGTGACAGGTTCTCCCACAGGGTCTCGATAGAATCCAGACCAATCATTCCAAAGGTTGGGTTAAGCAGAGAAAGTGGAGGGGGGCCCAGTAGCACCCCAAGGTTTGTGTTCCTGATCTTCGAAATGGTATACTCGAGGTGGGGTAAGTGTCCACAACCAATGAACTACGTTATAACGTGATTTCGAGAATTTTTCGTTAAGCGTTGATCGGTATTTTCCGAAAAAGCCGCGTTACCCGCTAATGCGGCTTACTCGTTAACGTTATAACGCGTTTTTTTTTGTGGCGAACGTCTATTCACGTCAGAAGGTATACATGAAAATGTAAATTTGCTTTGGGAAATGCTCAGCTTGACTTGAATACTGCAAAACGTTTTCTGGAAGTGGTCCGATGATGAACAAAAAAACTCTACAAGATCAAAAGAGGGATAGCTTTCGTTTGGAAAAAAATGCTCAACTTGTTCTTACTACTATTAAAAGCAGCAAAAAGCAAAAGTTTCCACTGAACGCTC